>CM077021.1:31355050-32690066 GCA_039090855.1 Macrothele yani
GTTTTCCCGACATCACCTAGATGATTTTACGCCTGGCCGTATTATTGGCAAGATTGAAGAAGGGCGAAAAATAACAGATGTTGCCAGGGAGTTCGACGTCAGCCACAGTGTTGTTTCAAGGCTTTGGAAATCATTTCAAACAAACGGAGAGTGTAGCAAACGTCACGGGGGAGGTCGTGTTCGCAGTACGACACCTGCAGAAGATCGGTACATAGTGCTATCAACAAAAAGACACCGGCGCAGCACAGCTAGTGAGGTAGCAAATCAGTTTATGGCTGCTACTGACAAGCGGATCTCGCGAAAAACTGTCGCCAGACGTTTGCATGAAGGAGGACTATACGCCCGCCGTCCTGTTGTGTGCATCCCATTGTCCAGACGTCACCGTACCGCCCGTTTGCAATGGTGCCATCAACATCGCACATGGACTGATAACGACTGGTCTGCTGTCCTCTTCTCAGATGAGAGTAGATACAGTCTATCGTCTGATTGTCGACGACAACTGATCTGGCGTGATAGAGGTACTGCATATTGTCCAGCAAACATACAGGAAAGGGACCGATATCCGACATGTAGTGTCATGGTATGGGCTGGCATCATGATCAATAGCCGAACGTCCCTCTATGTGCTTCCAACTGGGACTATGACTGGCCAACGATACATTAATGATGTTCTGCTACCTCATGTTCGCGTGTTCCGTGGTGCTGTCGGTGATAGATTCATTTTCATGGACGAAAACGCAACATGTCATCGAACAGTCGCTGTCCAGGAGTGTCTTGAGAGCGAGGATATTCAACGCCTCGTATGGCCAGCACGTTCTCCAGATCTGAATCCCATTGAAAATGTGTGGGATGCTTTGGGGAGGAGTATTGCTGGTCGCCAATGGCCTCCAATAAACAAGGACACCCCCATCCGTGCACTGACAGAGGAATGGGATAAATTACCCCAACAGCTGCTTGATAATGTTGTGCAAAGCATGACACGACGTGTGGAATCTTGTATCGCGAGAGCCGCTGCAGTGCAGCGGCGTCCCCGATCAACAAATGAGAATGAAAAAAAAATGAAAACACACATCACGGAAACGAACACAACTACACGTAAGATGACAGGAGAGGGACGAACTGTCACTCTCCTCCCCTTATGTTCCCCCATAATGTTGGTTGAGGGTGGGGACCTCGCTGAGTCTGGGACAGTTGCAATGTTGGTCAGTTGGACCGCGACAGTTGAATGGGTTGGATGGACACTGCACACCTTTGTGGATTTAGGGCCAGCTCTTCCACACGTGCAAGCTTTCTGCTGGGAACTGGAAGAGTCGGTCGTCTTCAAAAGAGAAGGCGCAGAGTCAGCTGGTCGAATAAGATGGAGCTCGGAGAAATCCACCTGTGTCGCTAGTTCAGCTGTAGATCTTTTGGCAAGTTCGGCGAGAGCTACAGGGCGCGGAACAAAGGGCTGCACGGGTGGTGGCTGAGACTGAACAACTGCGGCAAAACTACGCTGTCGGGTGTTGGGAATACCCAACTTGGCTTTGGCAGCAGGGTACGAGAGGCCTTCCAGGGTCTTGAGGCGCTGGATCGCCATCTCGTCCTTCCATTTCATACAGTTGCGGGAGTAAGCTGCATGGGCCTCACCGCAGTTAACACAGCAGGCCGCAGAAGTGCAACCTTCCCCGTCATGTTCACCGGAGCCACAATTAGCGCAACGAGCGGAACTCTTACAGAAACGTTTTGGGAATGCCCGTACCTCTGGCACCTGAAACAGCGCAGAGGACTGGAAATGTACGGGCGAACTCCACAGACCAAGTAGCCAGCCTTGATTTTGGTCGGAACTTTTGGGGAGTTAAAAGTCAAGATTACATTTTTAGACTTAATCAAAGAACCATCGCGCCGGAACATCATACGACGTGCAGGAATAACACCCTGATCTGCTAGTTCACTCACCAATTCGTCCTCACTGCATGCCAAGAGATCAAACTCCGAAATAACACCCCGAGAGGTGTTAAGAAACGGGTGAGGTGTCATTTTGACAGGAATGCCTTGAAGACTAGTGAGGTGCAGAAGAGTGTTACTCTGAGAAACACTGCAAGTTTGGACAAGCAGGTCCCCAGAGCGAAGCTTCCTCACAGACTTCAAGGAGCCAACCGCAGCGTCCAAAGCTTTAGAAATGAAAAAGGGAGATCTGGTGGACAGTCCCTTTTTTTTTTTTTTTTTTTTTGATTGGAGGTTTAACGACCACCGTGAGCAACTCAATGGGCTATAAGCAGTCGCCCGTCCCTAATTTAGGGTCACTGGTTCCAGGGAAGGGAGAGAGCCAGTGCCGTAAGACAAACACAACATCCATGCCTGACCGGGATTCGAACCCGGACCCCTTACGGACGAATGATCAGAAGCCAACGCCTTAGACCACTGCGCCACCGGGGCGGCGGACAGTCCCTCATTCGGATCGATGGATTCTACAACTAAGTGTGTAGCATGCGTATTCACAGCAATCGAGGGGAGACGACGCTTCAGAGCGACTGGTACAGCTGCCGAAGACGAGGTACCACGGTCTTGGTCCAGGTTATGATCTAAAGACCGTTTAAGGTTATGGGACTTGGTAGGTTGAGAAGACGAAGGGGAGTCGTTGTCAACTATCATTTTCTCAGGTGACTTGAGTTTGGAGTTTTTTTGTTTTTTTTTAACCATGGAAAAAAGGAGGAGGATTCGTCTGCAGACTACACCACCCACCACCGAGCCCTACAAGGGAGAACTGGAGGTCTGCAAGCCAACAAAATGACGCTGGACACAGTTCTGGAGCTAATGCGCTGCAGATATAGTCCGTTGGCTGTGATCACACGCACTCGGTGGACACTTCGGCCTCCAGAGTTCCGTCATGCCAACGCCTTCGGCATGATCCCACAGCCCCCGGGCTTACCCTGCCGTGCTATACGACAATAAAGCCGCTAAAACCCTGTACACAACTTGGTACAAGACTTCTGAGTAGAGGTAGGTTAGTATCTAGCCTCCTGTTTAGAGCGAAGCCGGGGTCGAAGAGGAGTGTTGGTACACAGGAGGCACTTCTGCGGTCTCCTGCGACCTCAGCCGCCAGACATCCCATTTCCGCCTCACGGGTCTCCGCACGCGGCAAACATGCAGGTAGGTCTAGCACCCAAACCAGCTAAAAGGGAAAAAGTAATCCAAGGAAGACAAAACCCTGGAGTGGAACCTAAACGGAATCTCAGCAACCTACGAACTGAGCGGTTGATATAAACAGTTAGTAGTGGAGGGTAACAAAACCACAAGACCGGGGTGTTAGTACATAGCGTGGTAGCGATTAGGTAGAGTGTACAACACAGGCAACTGGCCAGTGCAGAAAATAAATATAAACGAAAAAGCGAGGCACAAGACCAGCTCGGGATCGTGGGGGCGCGACTCCCCAACAGCTGGATGAACAGCCGTCCCTGCAAACTCCAACAGCACCGGAAACAAAACAAAAACAAGCGGTGGTATGACACCAGATGTTGACCAGTCACAAGGTCATCTCGGGCCGTGGGGGCGTTGCTCCCCAAATAACTGGAAAACCAGTTATCACCGTGCGGGGGCTGATAGAATGGGTGCTACAAGATTTCTAAAGGCTTCTTGCGCTATATGGTACCAACACGTTACCAGAAGATCCTTTAACTCTTTTAAGTTTTGGGGTTGATACGCCGTTGATAGAATGGGTGCTACAAGATTTCTAAAGGTTTCTTGCGCTATATGGTACCAACACGTTACCAGAAGATCCTTTAACTCTTTTAAGTTTTGTGGTTGATACGCCGCAGATAGAATGGGTGGTACAGTATTTGTAAACGTTTTTTGCGGTATCTGATACCAACACCTTACCAGAAGATCATTTAACTCTTGTAAGTTAATCAATCTATAACTACTATTTACAGTAGCAAAATACTGTTCTTCACGTGTTTATACTAGCAATTTTAAGCAGAAGTCAACATTAAAATTGCTAGTATAAACACGTGAAGAACAGTATTTTGCTACTGTAAATAGCAGTTATAGATTCATTTTCTTTAGCCACGTATTATTTACTATATGCATTTATGCTCTTAGGATTTTCTAGTCTTGTAAGTTATGTGGTTGAGACGCCGCACAAAAGATGGACATTATATTATTTCTAAACGTTTCTTGCGGTATCTGGTACCAACACGTTACTAGAAGACACTTTAACTCTTGTAAGTTGTGTAGTTGATACGCCGCAGATAGAATCTACATTACAAGATTTCTAAACGTTTCTTTCGGTATCTGGTACCAACACGTTACCAGAAGGTCATTTAACCCTTGTAAATTGTGTGGTTAAGTCGCCGCAAGTGGAATGGGCTATAGAATATTTCTAAACGTTTTTTGCGGTATCTGGTATCAACACGTTACCAGACGATCTTTAAACTCTTGCAAGTTGTGTGATTAAGACACCAAAGTTAGGATGGATGCTACAACATTTCTAAACGTTTTTCCTGGTATTTGGTACCAACACATTATCAAAAGTTCCTTTAACTCTTATACGTTATGTGGTTCAGAACCCGCCAGTAGAATGGGCGCAACAAGATTTCCACAAGATTTCCGAACGTTTCTTGCGGTATCTGGTACCTACACCTTACCAGAAGATCCTTTAACACTTGAAAGCTGTATGGTTGTGACGCCTCAGATGAGATGGACGCTACAACATTTCTAAACGTTCCTTGCGGTATCTGGTACCAACACGTTAACAGCAGATCCTTTAGCTCGTGTAAGTTATGTGGTTCAGGCGCCGCAGATAGGATATATGCTACATTGTTTCTAAAGGTTTCTTGCGGTATCTGGTACCAACACGTTACCAAAAGATCCTTTAACTATTTTAAGTTTTGTGGTTGATATGCCGCAGATAAAATGGGCGCTACAAGATTTCTAAAGTTTTCCTGCGGTATCTGGTACCAACTCGTTACCTGAAGATCCTTTAACTTTTGTAAGTTGTGTTCTTTAGGTGCCGCAGATAGACTGGACGTTACAAGTTTTCTAAACGTTTCTTGCGGTGTGTAGTACCCAAAACGTCACCAGAAGTTCCTTTAACTCTTGTAAGTCTTGTGGTTGAAACGCCGCACATAGGATTGTCGCTACAAGATTTCAAAACGTTTCTTGTGGTATCTGGTACCAACACCTTACCAGAAAATCCTTTAACGCTTGTAGGTTTTGTTTTTGAGACGCCGCCGATTAAATGGGCGCTACAACATTTCTAAACGTTTCTTTCGGTATCTGGTACCAACACGTTACCAGAAGATCCTTTAACTCTTGTAAGTTGTGTTGTTAAGACGCCACAGATAGGATGGGTACTACAGCATTTCTAAACGTCTCTCTCAGTATCTGGTACCAACACATTACCAGAAGATCATTTCACTCTTGTGCGTAATGTGGTTGAGACGCCGCAGATAAGATGGACGCTACATGATTTCTAAAAGTTTCTTCCGGTATCTGGTACCAACTCGTTACCAGAAGAGCCTTTAACTCTTGTAAGTTGTGTTGTTAAGACGCCGCAGATAGGTTGGACGCTACAAGATTTCTAAACGTTTCTTGTGGTATCTGGGACTAACACGTTGCCCGAAGATCTTGTAACTGGTGTAAGTTATGTGGTTGAGACGCCATAGATATGATGGATGCTACAACATTTCTAAACGTTTCTAGCGGTATTTGGTACCAGCACATTACCAGAAAATCCTTTAACTCTTCTAAGTTGTGTGGTTGAGACCCTACAATATTTCTAAACGTTTCTTGCGGTGTCTGATACCAATACATTACCAGAGAGTCCCTTTAACTCTTGTAAGTTATGTGGTTGAGACGCCGCATATAGTTTGGACGCTACAAGATTTCAAAACGTTTCTTGCCGTATCTCATAGGAACACGTTACCAGAACATCTTTTAATCCTTGTAAGTTATATGGTTGAGACGCCGCAGATAGAATGGATGCTACAAGATTTCTAATGTTTTCTTGTGGCATCTGGTACCAACAACTTACCAGAAAATCCTTTAAATCTTGTAGGTTTTGTCGTTGATACACCGCACATAGAATGTGTGCTCAATACATGTAAACGTCTCTTGCGGTATCTGGTACCAACACGTTACCAGAAGATTTTTTAGCTCTTGTAAGTTATGTGGTTGAGACGCCGCAGATAGGGTCGACGCTACAACATTTCTGAACGATTCTTGCGGTATCTGCTACCAACAAGTTACCAGAAGATCCTTTAACTCTTGTAAGTTCTATGGTTGAGACGCCGCAGATAGAATGGGCGCTAAAAGTTTTCTAAACGTTTCTTGCGGTATGTAGTACCAAAATGTTACCAGAAGGTCCTTTAACTCTTGTAAGGCTTGTGGTTGAGACTCCGCAGATAGGATTGTCGATACAAGATTTCTAAACGTTTTTTGCGATATCTAGGGCCAACACCTTCCCAGAAGTTCCTTTAACTCTTATAAGTTTTGTGGTTGAGACGCCGCGTATAAAATGGGCGCTACAAGATGTATAAACGTTTCTTGCGGTGGCTGGTACCAACACGTTACCAGAAGGTCTTTTAACTCTTGTGAGTTGTGTGGTTAAGACGCCGCAGATAGAATGGACGCTAAAAGATTTCTAAACGTTTCTTGCGGTGTCTGGTACCAACACGTTACCAGAAGATACTTTAACTCTTGTAAGTTGTGTGGTTGAGCTGATGCAGGTAGAATAGGCGCTACAACATTTCTAAACGTTTCTTGCGGTATCTGGTACCAATACGTTACCGAAAAATCCTTTAACTCTTCAAAGTTATGTGGTTGTGACGCCGCAGATAAATTGGACGCTAAAACATTTCTAAACGTTTCATGCGGTATCTGGTTACCAACATGTTACCAGAAGATCTTTTAACTCTTGTAAGTTATGTGGTTGAGACGCCATTGATGTGATAGGTGCTGCAATATTTCTAAACATTTCTTGCGGTATTTGGTACCAACACGTTAACAGAAGACCCTTTATCTCTTGTAAGTTATGTATTTGAAACGCCGCAGATATGTTGGACGCTACGAGACTTATAAACGTTTCTAGCGGTATCTGGTACCAACACCTTACCAGAAGATCCTTTAACTCTTTTAAGACCTGTGGTTGATACGCCGCAGATAGAAGGGTGCTACAGTATTTGTATGCCGCCCCTGTAGCGTTGATCGTTCGTTGCAAAGGGGTCCAGGTTGTGAGTGTTTGTCTTACGGCACTGGCTCTGTCGCTTCCATGGAATCAGTGGCCTTAAATTAGGAACGGGTTGATCAGCCCATTGAGTTGATCACGGTGGTTATTAAACCTCCAATCGGAGAAAAAAAGGAAGGTTAGTTCTTGATTTTGGTAAACAGTTCCTCCTCCTCCTAGTTCTCCCACTTACCAGAAGGTTTGCTTCAAAATTTAACAAAACTACCTTTGTGTTTGCTGAACTGACACAAACGTAACTCTTCAAATTAAAACCAATTTTTTTCTAAGTAAAAGCTTACAACATACCTGAGGTGTCCGCCTATTCACAGCATGAACGTCCTACACTTGAGCAAAATGCAAGTGACAATAACCTCTGCATCTTGTATAAAAAGCATAGCAACGCATCGAAAAAAGAAAAACTAATTAGGAAACAGTGTCATTCGAACAATACAGCCACGAACACTGCTAGCTCAACAAATGAACAAATTGAAATGAAACAAATTTGCATTGCAAAGACTGTAAATTGCGCTACGTACGAAAGAAAGCACGCAGGGAAGGAGATCTTTATCCTGTGAGCTTCTGAGCATGCGTCGGAACAACAAAGCTCTGCTATTTAAGAAACGTGGTTCCTGATTTATTATTGTCAGTCTTCGATGAATTCCACACGAAACACAGAATTTTCATTCTCTAAAGAAAAACTCTCAATAGCATACGAGAGATCAATTAAACGGTACTTGCCTTTAAATTTCACTAATCTCTTAAAAACCTACGGAGACTAGCATATCTAAAATTAACATTTAAAATAGCAGCAGAGGCATTACTACGCCCCGGCCAAACTACGAAATGTTGAGCTCTATTTCACTTTTTACATTTTAAATATAGTGCTAATTTATATATATATATATTGAAGATGCATACATTAGCATTATTAATAGCATCTATGAAAATGCAAGTGCAAAGGTTCGGATATTTGTGGATACAGCACAAATAAGAATTGGAAAGGGAGTGAGACAAGGGGACACCATATCTCCCAAGCTTTTTAATGCCACATTGCAAAATGTCTTTCAATCATTGAAATGGGAAAACAAAGGGACAAAGATTAATGGAGATTACTTAACTCACCTGCGTTTTGCTTATGACGTAGTCATCTTTGCAACTACCCCTTCAGAGCTGCAGAGTATGATCCAAGAACTTGCTGAGAAGAGTAAAGAAGTGGGATTAAAAATGAACTTTCAGAAGACAAAAGTGATGTACAATGATTTAACAAAAAACGAAGATTTATCGATTGATGGAGAAAATCTTGAAACAACCGATTCCTACATTTATCTTGGGCAGCAGATATCGAGTGAGGGTCACATTAATGAAGAAACTAATCGGCGTATAAAACTTTCCTGGAGAGCTTTTGGAAGAAACAGTACAATTTTTAAGAGCAGTATGCCAGCATGTCTCAAAACAAAAGTGTTTAATCAATGCATCCTGACAGTGTTTACGTATGGAGCCGACACATGGACCTTGACTAAAACATACATACAAAGACAGGAGACAACTCAAAGAGGCATGGAGAGATGCATGCTTCGTGTAACCAGGAAAGATAAGAAGAAGAACTTGTGGATAAGGAAAATGACAGGAGTGGACGACATCATGACCAGAGCGAAATCAGTAAAATGGCAATGTGCTGTACATGTTGCCAGAAGAACGAACCACCAATGGACAAACGAAATTTTAGACTGGATTCCGAGGGACAGGAAAAGACCCAGAAGAAGATCCCATGGGAGGTGGAAGGATGAAATTAGAAGTATGCTGGAGTGACATGGAGGAGACTGGCCCAAGACAGACAACTGTGGAAGAAATTTGAGGAGACCTTCATCCAGCACTGGATTGATAATGGTTGATGATGATGATATATATATAGGGTCAGGTGATGCGTAACATCACAGCTTCTCCTTGACAATTGTCAACCCCGCCTTCTCGTGGTGCATCCTGTTCCCACTAAAGGGGCTCTGACGACCGCCAATAGCGGTATAACTATACCATCGGGATTAGAGGAAATGCTATCCCACACTCACCATCCCGCTTGACCTGCGTGGTGAGTTATGGCCAAACCCCTCCAAAATGACTCCACAATTTAAATCTTGGCCCTCAGACTCCAGAAGCTGGAATTTTTTTTTTTTTTTGATTGGAGGTTTAACGACCACCGTGAGCAACTCAATGGGCTATAAGTAGTCGCCCGTCCCAAATTTAGGGTCACTGGTTCCAGGGAAGGGAGAGAGCCAGTGCCGTAAGACAAACACAGCATCCATGTCTGCCCAGGATTCGAACCCGGACCCCTTTCGGACGAATGATCAGAGGCCATCGCTTAGACCACTGCGCCACCGGGACGGCGGAGCTGGAATGTACCTGGCCAAGGCAGTGGCCAGTGCGACATGAAGGCAGAGGGTGCTAAGAATCTCCGGTTGACCGGACTAAGCTGCCTGGGAGTGACATGGAGGAGACTGGCACAAGACAGACCGTTGTGGAGGAAACCTGGGGAGACCTTCGTCCAGCAGTGGATTGATAATGGTTGACAAGTTCGTTCTTGATTTTAGTTCTTATCTTTTATGGCTATATGCCGACAGCTATAGCCATAAAAACGGTGTCTAGGTAAAGTAAAGTGGCTAGGCGCTATTTGATGAGACCGCTTACAGCGCCTCCTAGCGGCAAAGTTAGGAGTTAGCATGCCGATCTCGAAAACTATACAAGATATAGGAAAATAATCAATTACAAAGTTGTAGAAGAGCATCGATTTAGTACGAAAAGACACCTTGCGCACATGAACGCTAAGAATAGAACGCGTGCAACGCTCGTTTGTTTGTTCGCGATGTCGAACACTGTTACGTCACGAAACGCGTCAGAAAGGAGATAATATCGCCTTCCGCAAAGCACTAGCCCGACTCGTGGCCCAGTGGTAGCGCGCGCTCTTCGCATGCGATAGGACCTTGGTTCGATCGTCGTCTGGTCCATGCTATAGTCACTGTATGTAAGAAACGAGTAGACTCGGTGGCGATCGTGACAATTCGACTCGCATCGACTAACCAACTGAACTCAACCCGCGATTGGTATGCGAGTCGCATGCAATTTCTGTGATATGCAAATAAGTATGGAACGTAATACCTTTTCGGCAGGTATAAAAGAGAGTTCCCGAGGTGTATGTCAAATCTCGCGGTCATGGTGAAATATTCCAATGATGAGTATTGCGAGATGTTTCTCCTATACGATGAATGTGGTCGCAATGCAAGAAAGGCAGAACGGCTATATCGTGAACGTTTTCCTGCAGGACCGCATCCGTCATGGAAGACCATCCTCAACGCTGTTAATAGGTTAAGGAAGACGGGCTGCGTGACCAACCGACCTCGATCCGGCAGACCAGCTGCTGTAGACCGTCAAGTGCAACCAGAGGATGTCTTAGCATACGTCTTCAACAATCCTGAGAGCAGCACAAGGGAGGTTAGTGCCGAGTGTGGCCTCTCAAAAGCCGCGAACCTGCGGCGATCAGGTGCTCATCCGTTCCGTCCAACACCGTTGCAGGCACTAAAACCAGGGGATGCTGAGCGACGTTACGACTGGTGTAACGTCGTCATGAATAAATTAGAGGTCCAACCAACGTTCCTTGCCGACATTATTTGGACAGATGAGGCTGCTTGTTTTAGGCGTAATGGCGTCTACAATCGGCAGAACACCCATTTATGGGTGCTGGAAGATCCTGCACGTAGTCTACCAGTTCGTCATCAGGTGCGGTGGTTCATTTATGTTTGGTGCGCCATTTTCAAGGACAGCCTCATCGGACCTGTGTTTTACGAGGGTACGTTAACGGGAGCTCGATACTTGGAGCTTCTACAGTACGTATTTGTCATGATCGCGTGTGGGGTGTTATGCTACTTATTTTTAATATATTTGCTTATGGTAATTCGCTGCCACCAGACCAGGATACTTCAGTCCCGGTCAAACTTACGTTGTTTTTCTCCTCAGAGGGATGGTGAAGGAAAAGATGTCTTGTAGAGTATAGAGCTGAGCAGGTGGTACACTATATACAGGTTTTTATTTACAACTTGGTGACAAGTAGGTTGAAGATACATGTCAAACGATAAAAACGGTTCTTGAACTTGAGCAATTCAACTTTCCAGCACGATCATAGTTCATTCACAGTCCAGTCTTTGCATTATGAGTATGCACATAGCATCAGGAAGTTATTTATACATAACAATTATATGCTTTTCACAGGTGGCTAGATTTCTCACTCAGGTGGAGTATTTCCCTAGCAGACCGCAGTCTGGCATTTAGTAGTATTACACAGTTATAATCAATTACCCACAGATAATGCAACGTATATACTCTAGTGGCCTTCACCCGCAGGTAGGCACCTAATTAACTCTCTAGTCAGCCGCAGCCGACTAGCGTACGTACATCTCGAGCGACGACTACAAAACGACCGTCCTCTTCCTATTCGAGCAAAAAGAGAAAAGTGCTCTAAAAGTTCGTTACAACTTTTTCCCGCTTAAACTTTCTGAAGCCCGGACAGCGCACAGCCAATCGCGAAAATGCATCTTCGGAGCAAGAGGCCATGTGGTAAATCTCTTCCCTATTCAGCTGTCTCTCGCTGCTTGGAACTCTCGGTCGCTAGGAAGACATCCCCATGTTCTGTGACTCCTGCCCCAGTGTGGAATTCACCAAGGAAAGAATTTCCTTCCCCCTTCTCCTCTCCGTGGGACCCTGGGCACACAATATGGCTGACCTGAAGTCATTTTTCTTCCTACAAGGAAAAAATGGCGTTCCACCTCCCACTTTGGATGTTTTTTTTCCATTTTCCCTGTCTTCAATATTTTTACATCATCACAGTATTACCCGATCTTTTGGACACCTGCCGTTGCTTCAGCTGCGGAATGTTTGGTTCCAACATGACGGTGCCCGTCCGTACCAGCCAGGAAACGTAAGAAGGTACCTGGTCGAGACATGCGAGCAACAAATCATCGGCTATGGTGGTTGCGTAGAGTGGCCTGCACGCTCACCGGAAATCACCCCATTGGACTTCTTCCTGTGGGGCTACCTCAAAGAGCAGGTGTATCAGACCCTCCGACAACGTTGCAGGACCTTCGACGCCGTATATATCTGATGCTTGTTCCAGCGTGTCACCTGACATGCTGCAAAATGTGCAGCGTGAGATTCAATCTAGAGTCTAAATATGTATTGTGGCTGACGGAGAGCACATTGAGCACCGACGGTAAATGTGCCTTGTGACAACTAATTGCTCCTTTCTGACGCGTTTCGTGACGTAACAGTCGAATTGTCACGATCGCCACCGAGTCTACTCGTTTCTTACATACAGTGACTATAGCATGGACCCGACGAGGATCGAACCAAGGTCCTATCGCATGCGAAGAGCGCGCGCTACCACTGGGCCACGAGTCGGGCTAGTGCTTTGCGGAAGGCGATATTATCTCCTTTCTGACGCGTTTCGTGACGTAACAGTGTTCGACATCGCGAACAAACAAACGAGCGTTGCACGCGTTCTGTTCTTAGCATTCAAATGTACAAGGTGTCTTTTCGTACTAAATCGATGCTGCTCTACAACTTTGTATGGATTATTTTTCCGTATCTTGTATAGTTTTCGAGATCGGCAATCTTACTCCTGACTTTGCCGCTAGGCGGCGCTGTAAGCGGTCTCATCGAATAGCGCATAGCGACTTTACTATACCTAGACACCGTTTTTATGGCTATAGCTGTCGGCGTTCGAAAGTTACGGGGCTGAGAAAGGACTTTACTGGGCACCCTGTATATAGGAACTTGTGGATAAGGGAAATGACAGGAATGGACGACATCATGACCAGAGTAAAATCACTAAAATGGCAATGGGATGGACATGTTGCCAAAAGAATGAATCACCGATGGATAACCGAAATTTTACACTGGATTCCGAGGGACATGAAAAAACCCAGAAGAAGACCCCATGGGAGATGGATTGACGCAGTTATTGCCCTGAATAAGGACTTTTCTTTGAACCCTGTATCATCATCATCATCATTGTCAACCATTATCAATCCACTGCTGGACGAAGGTCTCCCCAAGTTTCCTCCACAACGGTCTGTCTTGTGCCAGTCTCCTCCATGTCACTCCCGCATACTTTCGAATTTCATCCACCCATCTCCCATGTGGTCTTCTTCTGGGTCTTTTCCTGTCCCTTGGAATCCAATCTAAAATTTCGGCTGTCCATCGATGGTCTGTCCTTCTGGCAGTATGTCCAGCCCATTGCCATTTCAGGGATTTAACTCTGATCATGATGTCTTCCACTCTTGTCATTTTTCGGATCCACGTGTTCCTCTTCTTATCTCTCCTGGTTACACCAAACCCTGTATATATATATATAATGGAACCCTGTATATATATATATAAATATATATCATCATCATCATCATCATCATCATCGTTGTCAACCATTATCAATCCACTGCTGGACGAAGGTCTCCCCAAGTTTCCTCCACAACGGTCTGTCTTGTGCCAGTCTCCTCCATGTCACCCCTGCATACTTTCGAATTTCATCCACCCATCTCCCATGTGGTCTTCTTCTGGGTCTTTTCCTGTCCCTTGGAATCCAATCTAAAATTTCGGCTGTCCATCGATGATCTGTCCTTCTGGCAGTATGTCCAGCCCATTGCCATTTCAGGGATTTAACTCTGATCATGATGTCTTCCACTCTTGTCATTTTTCGGATCCAAGAGTTCCTCTTCTTATCTCTCCTGGTTACACCAAGTATGCACCTCTCCATGCTACTTTGAGTTGTCTGCAGCCTTTGTATGTCTCTTTTAGTTAAGGTCCACGTCTCTGCACCATACGTAAGCACTGGAAGGATGCATTGATCAAACACTTTTCTTTTAAGACATATGGGCATATTGCTCTTGAAAATTATGCTGTTTCTTCCAAAAGCTCTCCAGGCAAGTTTTGTACGCCGATTAATTTCTTCATCAATGTGACCCTCACTTGATATCTGCTGTCCAAGATTAACGTATGTGTCTGTTATCTCCAGCTTTTCTCCATCAATCGATAAATCTTCATTTCTTGCAAAAGCATTGAACATCACTTTTGTCTTCTGAAAGTTCATTTTTAATCCCACTTCTTTACTCTTGTCAGCAAGTTCCTGGATCATACTCTGCAGCTCTGATGGGCTAGTTGCAAAAATGACTACGTCATCAGCAAAACGAAGGTGGGTTAGATAATCTCCATTAATATTTATCCCCTTGTTTTCCCAGCTCAGTGACTGAAAAATACCCTCCAATATGGCATTAAAGAGCTTCGGAGATATGGTGTCACCTTGTCTCACTCCCTTTCCAATTTTTATGTGTGTTGTATTTTCAAACAGCCTAATCTTTGCACTTGCATTTTCATAGATGTTATTAATAATATTAATGTATGCATCTTCAATACCGCAGGATTTCAGAGCCATTGTAACTGCTGATGGTTTCACCGAATCAAAGGCTTTTTCATAATCGATAAAAGCCATGCACAATGGAAGTTCATATTCCCTCGCTCTTTCAATTAGTTCTCTCAGCACGTGGATATGATCTATTGTGCTGTAGCCACTCCTGAATCCAGCTTGTTCTCTCGGTTGAGCTATGTCCAGTGTTACCTTCAAGCGGTGTGAAAGAACTTTAGTGAAGATTTTATAAACTACTGATATGAGGCTGATAGGTCTGTAGTTTCCGAGATCCTCAATGTCACCTTTTTTATGTAGCAGGATCATTGTAGCGGTGTTCCAATCCTCAGGAATCTTTCCTTCATTAAGGCATCGAGTGAAAATTTGGGCGAGTACTGTTTCGATTTCTCCACTTGCTTCTTGTATGATGTCTACAGTAATTCCATCTTCTCCTGGAGCTTTTCCCCGCTTCATGTTCTTGATTGCATGTGCAACTTCTGCTGGAAGGACTGGAGGAACTCTGGTACTGGTATCTTTCATGATGTCTGGAGTGCATGTATCATCCCTTTCATATAATTTGGAGTAGAAATCTTTCACTCTTGTCAAAATTTCTGCCTCTATTTCTTGTTACAGAACCATCTTCTTTTCTCAGTGCCATAATCTGTTTTCTTCCCTTACTGAGATGTCCCTTTGCTATATATATATATATACAGCCAAAAGTCTAAAGAATACGAGTAAAAAAAAAGGCCAAAAGTAAAAAATATATATATAAATGAATCAAAACATACCAAAGTGAGGTCGCCCGTAAGCAGCTAACACCTACCCGGAACTATACAAGGGAATAGTCAACCACAACACACAAAACCATAAGTCCCCCCCCCCATCACATAACTCCCCTCACCCAAGCATCCAACCCCCAAGACAAACCAAGACAAACCAGACCAAACCAAACAAACCGAACCAAGACACTAATAAAAACGCACCCAACCGTATGAACAGCCACACGACTACGGTAACCCATGGAATGAAGTTCTCTGCGAATGGTACTTGTACATACCGAGGTTCCAGCATTTTTACTCACCTGTATACTGAGGTGTTGTGCAGTACTCCGTCGATTAGCTGTAACGACTCTCCTGAGGCTTCGACGTCCTCTATCACGGATTTTCTTTGGTCTACCAGCACGTTTTGCTGCTTCAGGCACGCCATGTGTCTTCAACTTTTCTTTTCCCAAAGTCACTGTGAGGCTGAGTGAAAATGTCCCGCCGCGACATTTTTACTCTGCCTTACAGTGCGATATGATCGCAGTCAGCTGCAGGCTTGTTTTTATACCGTTTGCAGCTGTACCGTGCATCTTAACAACGCAGCGGATCCGTTCATTTGGTTTTGAAAAAGTGTCCGGTGACTTTTGTTAATATAGTGTATATACACTGCCGGAAAATGAAAAAAGAACACCAAGAAAGAGACGTCTGATACCAACGAAATTTATACAGCATAATAACGGAATACAGAGGATAACGTGATCAAAACATTATGGCAAAATACAGCTGTATTTGCTGGTAAACTGAAAAATAACATTTCTATGTAACATGGTTAGTACGAGGTTGAACCGCCATGAACTGCGTCAACTGTGTAATTCCGGCATGGAGTCTGTCGTACAGATGTTGGATGTAAGTTTGGGGTATTGAGTTCCAAGCATCCTCAACCTGGACGCGTAAATCGGGGATGGTCGTGGCTGGCCGTGGAGACCGGATAAGTCGTTGTCCAATAAAATCCCACACGTGCTCAATGGGGGACAAATCCGGTGAACGTGCAGGCCATAGAAGTTGTCTCACACCCTGAAATGCATGTTGCGTTGCACGTGCCGTGTGTGGGCGTGCATTATCTTGCTGGAAAACACCACGATGGACCGACCTTACAAATGGCACAACAACGGGATGAATGATGTTGTTGATGTAGGAGGTGCTGTTTAACGTACCCGGTACAAACACTAGTTGTGTACGGGAGTGATAGCTGATCGCTCCCCACACCAGGAGACCAGGTGTAGGCCCTGTGTGTCGCTGTAGGATGCAAAAAGGGTGGAGACGCTCCCCTGTGCGTCTGCGAACACGCATACGGCCATCGGAGGCTCCCATGCAGAATCTGCTTTCATCGCTGAACACGACAGATCGCCATTGCGTTCTCCAGTGCAAACGTTGGCGACACCATTGCAGCCGTTCCTGACGGTGGGCTGGAGTCAGAGGTACACATGCCAGAGGCACACGTGCACGTAGTTCTGCATCCAGTAGACGGTTGCGGATTGTTCGCACACTCAACTCAGGTGCAACGGCAGCTCGGATTTGCGTCGCAGTGGATGTTCTGCTTGACAACGTCGCTCTTCTTATGCGACAATCGGTCCGTTCATCAGTCCGTCTGTGACTCCCGGTTTCACGTCTTCTCGTGTGGGAATGTTCCTCGGACCATCTACGCCACCATCGTACCACCACCGATACTTCCCGTCCAATTCGCTCCGCAATACGACGATACGACCACCCGGCCTCGCGGAGTCGCGGAGTCCGACTAGACGACCTCGCTCAAAGTCCGATAACTGCTGAAATCGTATACGTCTTCCATGTCCAGGCATTGCAGCTTCTTCAGGGTCTTCGCACGCCGACGACTGATTACATTCACTTCGCCGTAGTCCTTAAATACCACCGACGATAAGTTGCATATTATGCCGTGCTGTGGCGTAAGCGCTCACCGGTTGGTCCCGAAATTAACATTACACCTACGTCAACTCGACCCCATTAACATATGTAAATTTCATGATCGTCCGGCAATTCCTTCTATAACGAAGTAAATTTCTCCGTCATTTTTGGTCTACGCCGGGATTCGAACCCGGGTCCCCTCATTCCGGAATAAGTTGGTCTACTAATTGAGCTACGTGGACGTTTTATTCTGATTCTTATCTGCCTTTATGTCGTGTGCGTCCTTCTGGCAGGTACGTCACATCTCCTGGTACGTTACATCATCTCCCCCTTATTTTTTTTTTTTTTTTCGAAGTGCTGGAGAAGGGATTCTCTTATTTTCCCTATCTCGCGGTGTGGAAATAACATCACACCAATGCGAGATTTTGAACGGTCGGGTCTTCCGGATAGTTCGGGCGCCATTATAACGAAGTAAATTTCTCCGTCATTTTGGGTCTACGCCGGGATTCGAACCCGGGTCCCCTCATTCCGGAATAAGTTGCTCTACCAATTGAACTACGCGGACGTTTTATTCTGATTCCTATCTGCCTTTATGTCGTGTGCGTCCTTCTGGCAGGTACGTCACATCTCCTGGTACGTTACACTTCTTAGTGTTCTTTTTTCACTTTCCGCCAGTGTATATAGGCAATTAAAAACAGCAGGTATGATAACCTAACTGAAAAGTCAGGCCATGCGGGAACTAGTAGGAAAAGACAGTAAGAAATGAATGCAAAAATTTCGAGATTGCTAGCCAAGGCGTTTTCAAGGAGCAGCATGGGAAACACTCTCTCGTTTCAGGAAAAACCTAGTAAGCTTGGTTTGTTGCTGCTGTATATGTGCAAATTAAATATTCATCGTAACTGATATACTCCACTTTGTTATTACAAATAATCCGTTAAAGTAACCCTTAAAATAGAAATTACATTACTTAAAAGAAAATAATGATAATACTATAATCATGCCGTAACTGGCCTGCCCCTTCGTTAGGTAAAAGAAAAAAAAAGAACGCCTATAATGTTCAAAGAAGATTAACACAGAACGTCACAATATTTACAGCAAATATTTCATTATATCTTTCCGTAAGGAGAGTTTACATTGAACAAATAAGCTCAGAACTAGCCACAAAAGGGAAAAAAATATTGAAACAAGGAACGTGTCTCCATAAAGACACGTGGCAAAACCAAAAAACCGAACTCTACAAAGCGCAGACCAAAAAAACTTTCTGAGACACGTTCCGTGTTTCAATATTTTGTTCGTCTTAATTCAGTTGTGCAATTTAAACTATCCGTACTTAAAGATATAACGAAATATTTGCTGTAAATATTGTAACATTCTATGTTTAAGCTTCTTTCAACAGAAGGCGTTCTTTTTTTCTTTTCTTTGTTCTTAGCGAAGGATCGGGCACGTTACGGTGTGTTGTGCTTGTATTATTATTATTATAATTATTATTATTATCTTTTAAGTTATGTAATTTTTATTCTAAGGGTTATTTCAACAGATTATTTGCAATATCAAAGTGGAGTGTATCAGTTGGGATGAATACTTAATTTGCGCATATACAAGCTTGTCGTAGCAGAAACCCACGTTTACTAGGTTTCTGAGAGAGTGTTACCCATGCTGGTTCTTGAAAACGCTATAGGTAGCAGTCTCGAAATTTCTACATTCATTTCCTACTATTTTAGCATGTCTTTTGTAAAAAAAAGATCGTGCTCATGTTATCAGTTTGTCTGTGCAATTATGAGTCCGATTTAAAAAATCCTTTTTGCGTTGGGAAGCTTGAAATATGAGAATGATGATCCTTTATTTCGTTTTATCTTATTTACGATGTAAAATTTCGCCGCCAGAGGGCGTAAATGCAGACAATATCGAATTCAAAATACATTTTATTCCATATATTTGCTTCTAAACATCCGATTGTAAAAATTCTTTTATCTTTCGATTCCCTTTATGTTGAAAAGTATTATAGATACAGTCACTTTTTCAAGTTACGTATACATTTTCCGCTAGGGGGCGTAAAGGTAAACTGCGTTTCCCCTAATATCTCTGCTTCTAAAACTCCAATTTGGAATATTCTTTCTGAAGCGGATACAGCTCCTGGTGGAAAATCTTTTACATGTAGTTTCAAATTTTTGGTAAAAAACGGTTTGGCTACCAGGGGGCGTAAGTGCTAATTTCTTGCTTCTGTTGCATTTGCAGCAAAATTTGAGCTTCTAAAATCTCGATTGAAAAAAATCGTTCGTAGACCGATACCACTCAAGTCGGTGAACCGTTTCGGAATACTTTCTTCATAAAATAGTGCATGGCTTCTCCGCCAGGGGGCGTAGATATATATCTTATTTTTTTCAATATCTCTGCTTCTAATGGTCCGATTTGAAAAATTCCTTCTTTATTGGATAGAGTTTCTGGTGGGACATGTTTTTCATAAAATTTCAAAATTTTCAAGTAATTCATAGACATTCCGCTAAGGGGCGTTATGGTAAATTACGTTTCCCCTGATATCTGGGCTTCTAAAACTCTGATTTGAAAAATTCTTTCTGCACCGGATACAAACCCTGATGGGAAATCTTTTGCATATATTGGGTGTACAAATAAGTTCACATCGTTTTTCGGTCGAAAAAGGTAATAGTTTGTGATAGACAGATAACGATTATTTTATTCAAAATATTTACCTTCGCAACATACAACCCCCCCCCCCACTTTTTAGGCAATAAGTGGATTCCGCGATAGAAGAAGTCCGGTTGTTTTGAAGCAATGCAGTTATCAAGCCAATTTTGGATCTCTTCATAAGAACGGAACCGCTCTCCAGAAAGGGCGCTCTGCAGGGATCCAAACAAATGGTAATATAACGGTGCGACATCTGGTGAATACGGTGAGTGGGGTAACACATCCCGGCCAAGCGCTTCTACAGTTTCCTTGACCCGTATGGCGACATGAGGTCTGACGTTGTCATGCTGGAGAACAACTATGTCATGTCTTTTCGCATATTCCGAACTTTTCGCTCTCAATGTACGGCTGAAATTGATTAGTTGTTGTTGATAACGTTCAGCATTTCTGTTTGGCACGGATCTTCATCCAGTAATGCTTCCAAAGCAGGATCTTCAAAAAATTTTTGGTGCACCTTCACATTCTTTGTTTTCCACGTCAAAATCATTCCCTTCGAATTGTCGGAACCTCTGTCTACACGTGCTTTCAGCTAAAGCATGTTCACCATAAGCTTCCACAAGCAAACGGTAACTTTCGGCAGCCGTTTTCTTTAAAAAGAAGTAATGCAGCAAAACTTCCCGCATATGCTGTTTTTTTGGCACGACATTCGACATTTACAATGCACTGACAAACAATGATGTTCACACTGCAACGAACTGTCCTCCACTAATTATCAAAGTCAGATAAGATCAGATCATATGTAGAGGATTTTAGGAAGAGAGTGTCTGACCCCCAGGTCTTAAACAACCCTTAGAAATAGGAAGCTAGGAGATTTGGGCTAGAGTGCCCTATAGGAAAGTCACACGGAAGCGAGGTAGAAGACGCCCTTTTTTACTACCTGGGGGCGAGTACCCGGGGTCCGACGGCTTAATGTGCCCATCAGATCAGATCAGATCATATGTAGAGGATTTTAGGAAGGGAGTGTCTGACCCCAGGTCTTAAACAACCCTTAGAAATAGAAAGCTAGGAGATTTGGGCTAGAGTGCCCGATTGGAAAGTCACACGGAAGTGAGGTAGAAGACGCCCTTATTTACTACCGGGGGGCCAGTACCCGGGGTCCGACGGCTTAATGTGCCCATCAGATCAGATCAGATCATATGTAGAGGATTTTGGGAAGAGAGTGTCTCACCCCAGGTCTTAAACAACCCTTAGAAATAGGAAGCTAGCAGATTTGGGCTAAAGTGCCCTATAGGAAAGTCACACGGAAGCGAGGTAGAAGACGCCCTTTTTTACTACCTCGGGGCGAGTACCCGGGGTCCGACGGCTTAATGTGCCCATCAGATCAGATCAGATCATATGTCGAGGATTTTAGGAAGGGAGTGTCTGACCCCAGGTCTTAAACAACCCTTAGAAATAGGAAGCTAGGAGATTTGGGCTAGAGTGCCCGATAGGAAAGTCACACGGAAGCGAGGTAGAAGACGCCCTTATTTACTACCGGGGAACCAGTACCCGGGGTCCGACGGCTTAATGTGCCCATCAGATCAGATCAGATCATATGTAGAGGATTTTAGGAAGGGAGTGTCTGACCCCAGGTCTTAAACAACCCTTAGAAATAGAAAGCTAGGAGATTTGGGCTAGAGTGCCCGATTGGAAAGTCACACGGAAGTGAGGTAGAAGACGCCCTTATTTACTACCGGGGGGCCAGTACCCAGGGTTCGACGGCTTAATGTGCCCATCAGATCAGATCAGATCATATGTAGAGGATTTTGGGAAGAGAGTGTCTGACCCCAGGTCTTAAACAACCCTTAGAAATAGAAAGCTAGGAGATTTGGGCTAGAGTGCCCGATTGGAAAGTCACACGGAAGTGAGGTAGAAGACGCCCTTATTTACTACCGGGGGGCCAGTACCCAGGGTTCGACGGCTTAACGTGCCCATCAGATCAGATCAGATCATATGTAGAGGATTTTGGGAAGAGAGTGTCTCACCCCAGGTCTTAAACAACCCTTAGAAATAGGAAGCTAGGAGATTTGGGCTAAAGTGCCCTATAGGAAAGTCACACGGAAGCGAGGTAGAAGACGCCCTTTTTTACTACCTGGGGGCGAGTACCCGGGGTCCGACGGCTTAAAGTGCCCATCCGACGCACGGCGGATATTTAGCGGTTCGAACGTTCGTACCTGCCCAGGATCGAACTTGAGGTTACTTCCATGGCAGTCACGAACCCTGACCACTAGGCCACCCAAATTACCAAAGTTTGTTGCAAGGACTTTCTTATACACGTGTTGCCCTTCGCAATTACATGAAATCCGTGCTAGTTACGTCATCTATTCGCAAACGATGTAAACTTATTTGTACACCCAATAATTCTAATTTTTGGTTTAAAATGGTTTGGCCACCATGGGGCGTTGATGTGTATCTTATTTTTGTCAATATTTCTACTTCTAAGAGTCCGATTTGAAAAATTCCTTCTTTGTTGGATAGCGTGTCCGGTGCAAAATGTTTTTTATAGAATTTCAAAATTTTCAAGTAACTCATAGATTTTCCGCTAGGAGACGTAAAGGTTAAATTGCGTTTCCCCCGATATTTGTGCATCTAAAATTCCGATTTGAAAAATTCTTCCTGTATCGCATACAGCTCTTGACGGGAAATGTTTTTCATATATTTCTAATATTTGGTAAAGAATGACTTGGCTACCAGAGTGCATAAGTTTTAGTTTCTGTTTCTGATGTATTTCCAGCAAAATCGTAGCTCCTGAAAACTCGACTGAAAAAATTCCTTCCTGGACCGATACGGCTCACATCGAGAAACCTTTTGAGAAGACTTTCTTCTTAAAATAATGCATGTTTTTCCCACAAGGGGACATACACAGTCGAGTCACATTATTATGACCACCTCTTACTTTTGACGTCAACAGCGCGTAGTCAGTGAAAGAAGGCACGTGTCATGAGCTGGCTTGGAGGGTATATCAGGTGTGCTGTAGGCAATCTGAAAACCTATCACTTGTTGCTGTCATGCGTAAAAGCAGCGATTTTTCAGATTTGCAAAAAGGAATGATTATTATCGGCTTTCGGGCCAAGGGTGGCAGTATTTCCGAAACAGTGCAGTTTGTGAACTGTTCGCGCGTTGCTGTGGTTAAAGTGTATAGTGATTGGAGAAATGGCACCATTGCGAATAAGCGACGGGGAAACTGCGGAGCACCACGTGGCATTGATGTGAGAGGTGAACGTCGGCTTCGAAGGTGCGTGAGGACCGATCGACACACTACAGTGGAGCAACTCACTGGCTGAATGAACCAGGAGCTACCGGAAGTGTGTCTAAAACCACAGTTCAGCGAACCCTGCTGCGTATGGTGTTCCGATGCAGACGGATGGTCACTTCACCTATGCTAACGAAAGTGCATCGGCAGAAAAGGCTTACATTTGCACGGTAGTATCGGAATTGGATCTCCGCTGATTGGCAAAGGATTGCCTTCTCCGATGAGTCACGTTTTCTTCTTCATCGAACGGATGGTCGTTGGCGTATAAGGTGAGAAACATCAGAGAACAAACACACTTCAACCATTGCTGGAAGGACACAAGCTGGTGGGGGCAGCGTTATTGTCTGGGAAATGTTTTTGTGGCATTCTCTGGGTCTACTCATACCTGTGGAAGGCACTATAGACCGAATTCGTTATGAATCCATCCTTGCAGACCACGTACACACATACATGCTGAATGTCTTCCCTGGGGCGGGCAGCACGAGAATGCGACATTTAACGCACAGCTAGAAATGTCCGAGAGTAGTTGGAAGATCACGATGAAGACTTCAAAGTACTTCCCTGACCCCTAATTCCCTAGACTTAAACCCAATTGGGCATCTGTCGGACCATTTCGATCGTGTTGTTCGCTCTATGGATCCTCCACTACGCACCTTCCACCAGCTGTCAGATGCACTGCAGTCAGCATGGCTCCACATACCTGTGAACACCTTCCAGCACCTTATTGAGTCACTCCTAGCCAGTCTAGCTGCTGTCCGCGCTGCATACGGCAGTTACTCTGGATATTAACTGGTGGTCACAATAATGTGACTCGACGGTGTAGATGCATATCTTATATTTGCTGATATCTCTGCTTCTAATAGTCCGATTTGAAAAATTATGTCTTTGTTGGAGAGCGTTTCCCCGGCGAAATGTTTCTCATATAATTTAAAATTTTTCTTAACGGACAAGTCTGCAACCAGAGGGCGTAAGTTCTTGATTCCGTTTACAGCATTATCTGTGCTATTAAAAACCCGATTGAAAAAACTTCTTTGTTTAGTTAGATACTACTGCTTTCCAAACCAGTTCCACTGACTTTGAATAGCTTTGATAAATATAATTAGCTTCAGAACGGATTCAAAAGACGTGTTCATTACACCGGAAAATTCTGTATAATCTTTATTTTTTATTTTTTTACTAGCTCCTGGTTTGCCTGGGGTTTTTTTTCAGTTAGTTATTATACCTTCTGTTTTTAATTGATTATAGCTCATGAATATTCTCGTCGGCTGCTTTTGCGGGGTTAGATTTTCCTGGTTTTTGCTGTTTTTGAGGGGTTTGTTGCAACTTTTTAGTATACGTGTACTGTTGCAAACGTTCGGTCAGCCGCGACGAAGGCTTTGCAGGCCGCCCCGGTGGCGCAGTGGTCTAAGCGATGGCCTCTGATCATTCGTCCGAACGGGGTCCGGGTTCGAATCCCGGTCAGGCATGGATGTTGTGTTTGTCTTACGGCACTGGCTCTCTTCCTTCCCTGGAACCAGTGACTCTAAATTAGGGACGGGCGACTGCTTATAGCCCATTGAGTTGCTCACGGTGGTCGTTAAACCTCCAATCAAAAAAAAAAAAAAAAAAAAAAAAAAAAAAAAAAAAAAAGGACCACTGCACCACCGGGGCGGCTAAAGTTTTGTATTCATTTAAAATACTTGACGGTACGGAAACATCTTGGCCGCCCCGGTGGCGCAGTGGTCTAAGCGATGGCCTCTGATCATTCGTCCGAACGGGGTCCGGGTTCGAATCCCGGTGAGGCATGGATGTTGTGTTTGTCTTACGGCACTGGCTCTTTCCCTTCTCTGGAACCAGTGACCCTAAATTAGGGATGGGCGACTGCTTATAGCCCATTGAGTTGCTCACGGTGGTCGTTAAACCTCCAACCAAAAAAAAAAAAAAAAAAAAAACAGGCTCTTTGCAGCAGACCCTCTCACATGAAGACTTGCAGAACTACTACGACGAATGGCAGCGTCGCTGGAATAAGTGTGTTCAGTCCAACGGTACTTACTTCGAAGGTGATCGGGCCTAATGGAAAGTATTTTGATTAAACGGATTTGATTTGCAATCATTCTCATTACTTTTGGGACGGAACTCGTATACACTCACGAACAATGAAATTTGCGCACCAAGCATCGGATTGAGCTGAAATTTTATGGACGTAATGATACAGATGAATGATACACATGATGGCAAAAAACAGAGCTGCAGGACAACTACAGAGTGATCCATGGCACGCAGTCTGGCCATCTTCAATAGCGCGTTGCACCGCCTCGTGCGGCGATACATGCTGCAATACGGTTCGGCATGGAGGCGAAGAGACGCCTGATGTTGTCCTGCGGCAGACTGGCCCACACGTGTTCGATAGGAGACATGTCCGGGGAGAGGGCAGGCCATCGAAGTGTCTGGACATGACGTAGGCAGTCCTACGTAATCCGAGACGTGTGCGGGCGGGAATTATCCTGCTGGTATAGCGCACCTGGAATCCCGGCCTGGAATGGGAGCACATGGGGCTTGTAGGATCTCATTCACATACGGCTGGCCCGTCAATGATCCCCCTACCACTACTACAGCTGATCGGCTAACGTAGGCTATGGCTTCCCAGACCATAATGCCTGCAGTGGGGGAGGTGTTGCGCTCGATAGCGAGGTTGGGATTGTGCCATGGACCCGGGGACCTCCACACCCGGACACGGTGATCATCTGTCCCCAAAACGAAGCGGCACTCATCGCTAAACACCACACATCGCCAGTCTGTCGCGTTCCACATCGCACTGGCCTGGCACTACTGCGCACGGAGGAGCTGGCCATTTTCTGGTGCTAATGGCAGTACACGTAAGGAGTGCTGGGATCGCAGATTCGCTTCCGCGAGGAGTCGGGAAATTGTTCGTGGGCACATAGGAGCCGCTACACCTGTCTGTATAGTGGACCGGGTCCCCGTGGGATCCGTTCGTGCCTGTCGCGCGATCCGCCGATCTTCTCTACCGGTGGTCCTCCTGGTCCATCCGGAGCCACTCCGCCGTGTAGCAGGGCCGTCACGTGTCCACTGCTTCCAACACAGTCGGACGGTATGGTCAGAACGATCCACGTGGCGGGCTGTACAACCCGCCGACCACCCTGCGGTTTTCAGCCGATGATCAGGCCTCTCTCAAAGTTCGTAAGTTGTGTAAATCGACGTCTCTGGCATTTATCCGGCATTCTTGTCACTCTGTGCTCTTGCTTGCGTCGGCAAGTGCTTTTCGCTTTCATGGGGAATCGACTACATGCCGGTTTATAAGGCTACCGTTTCGAGCTTGCAGCACCACCAGAGGGTGTACGGTTGTGCGCAATCGCACCAAACGTGGATCATTTGCATACCAGCACGCACTCTCGCTATTTGCAAAGTTTCGCGGTTGTAGCATGTTTTCTTCTAGGTGTGCAAATTTTATTGTCCGTGAGTGTATATACACACACTCAGTAGAAAAAACATTAGAGGAAGGGGTGGTGGGCAGTTGACATGGGCATCCCCCGCGATCAGTGGAACAGACCCAAACCGAACGCAGGTGGTAAATATATAGGCACGAACAGCATGGTTTCCCAACAGTGTATCGCAATCGACGATCATGGGTAAACCTGGTGATCTGAGCGACTTCAATCATGGACGCATTGTCGGCGCAAGGCAGGTGGATTGCTCAAGTTTTAAGAACCCTAGGGTTCTTGAGGGCAACCGGATCAAGAGTGTACAGCGAGGATACCATCGACGGATGTATCAGCTCCCAGAGAGCAAGTGGTGGCGGACCCACGTCGTTGGTGACCGGGGTCGACGTAGACTATCCAGACTCATACAGGCCGACGCTTGGTAACGTCGGCGCAAATCAGACCTACGATCGTAGGTACAAGCAGTGTCCGTGACCGAACGGTATGGCGCACGCTGCACCCACTGGGCTACGGTAGCCGATGTCCTACTCGTGTGGCACTGTTGACTGTTGGTCATAGGAAATTACGTCGCACCTGATGCTGGAACATCAAAACTGTACCACGCGCAGCTACAACAGTGGTGATCAAAGCAATGTGTCACAGCACACATTTCATCGCAGCCTTCTACGCATTGTGCCTGCGTAGCTGAAGACCTAGCCGGGCACCCTTGCACGCTTCACGTCATCGCCAACTACGCATGAAATGGGCCCAAGATCATCAAGATTGGACCGTGGATGATTGAATGAAAGTGGCCTAGTCTGACGAATCAAGATGTGGACGGGTAAGCGCGGATATGCCGATTACCAACGTAGGCCATCGCACCTAGATGCACTGTTGGGCGGAAGCAGGTCGGCGGCGGCGGTGTTATGCTGTGGGCGATGTTTTCTTGGGACGCTTTAGGCCTCATTATTCCAATAGCATAATCGCTGACAGCTGTCAGGTATCTGAACATCGTTGCGGACCCAGTTCCCCCATTCATGGCAACTGTGTCCCCTGCTGGTGATGGCCGTTACCATCAGAATAATGCGCCCTGCCACACTGCCGGAATCGTGAAGGAGTGGTTCGAAGAACATGCTGGTGCCTTTCTGTTAATGCCCTGACCTCCAAATTCACCTGACATGAACCCAATCGAACATTTGTGGTTCGACTTGGAAAAGCGGGTTCGCGCTAAATCACCACCACCCCAAAATGTACGGGAACTGGAGGACCTGCTGTTGACATTATGGTACCAGATACCCCAGGATACCTATCGCCCCCTCATCGAATCGATGCCTCGCCTAGTATCCGCTGTTTTGCGGGCTAAAGGGGGTCCTACAGCTTATTAGGTTGGTGGTCATAATGCAATGGTTCATCGATGTACATAAGTTCAGAGGCGTAACTAGGGCGGGGCGACTTCCTAGGGCGCAGAAATCACTGCTTACAGTCTGATTTAAACTGGAAATGTAGTGTACATAGCTCTTGTACCAGTTTCTGGTACAGTTGTTCAGCGACACAGTATATCTTTAGCTCAGTGGTCTAAGCACTGGCTCTCTTCCATGGAACCAAGACCCTAAATTAGGGCGGGCGACTGGTTATTGTTAATTGAGTTTCTCACATTGGTCTTGAACCTAAAAATAAATAAAAACTTATATACAGAAGATAGGTAGATAGATGGCCCGGTAGCTTTGTATTCCAAGCACTGACCTCTGACTGTTGGTTCGAGTGTACCCGGGTTGTAGTCCCGGATGACGTATGAGTGGTGTCAGGGACGTCGTCAAGGGGGTACGAGGGTGGGCTGTAGCTCACTCTGACAAGAAATAACGAGTCTTGCGTTTTTCGTCGTGTATCCCTACGTATTTACCCCTAGGGAGTGCGTTGTTTACTTCTCCTTAGAAAAGTTATCAAAACAGGGGCATAAAAATTCAGTTGTTCTCCACTCTTCTAAATCCTTAGTTTAAGCCTTTTTTAGCCGGCCCTGTGGCGCAATGGTCCGAGCGATGGCTTCTGATTATTTGTCCGAGATGGGTCCGGGTTCGAATACCGGTGACGCATAGGTGTTGTGTTTCTCTTACGGCATTGGCTCTCAATTAATGTGTTACTTGTACAACAATGTCTCTCTGTGTACATTGGTCATTTAGCATACTTTAAAAACCATGTTTGATGTGTATTTGTTCACAATGTCTTACTTGACAAACACTGATCTCTCTGTGTAAATTGATCAATTGGCATACTGTACAGTGTATGTATGATATGTACTTGTTAATGTAAAAAATCTGTATCCTGTCTACAATATGTCTGCTTGTTTGTCATGTCTCTGTACCAGAGATGGGCAAAATTGTAGCTGAATTAATCGGTAATGCATTACATCGTAATGGTAATGGGAACAAGAACTTAGCGTTACCATTACATGGTAATGGTGGACTGGTCATTAGAATTACATGGTAATTGCAATGAGCAGTTACCCATTGTAATCGCAATGGTTAATGGTTAACTACACTGAAGAACAATTGAATTAGAGATACCTGTCTAGTAACGTGTAGCACCACCTTTCGTCCTGATGACGGCGGCGATTCGTCTCGGCATGGACTCGACAAGACACCGGAAGCGTTGGGAAGCCATACGGATCCACGACCCCTGAACAAGCTCCCACAGTTCACGAAGATTTCATGGAGGAGGGGGCATCTCTCTCGATGGCATCCCAGATGTGCTCGATGGGATTGAGGTCAGGTGACCTAGCTGGCCAAGGAAGCGAGGTCACGTCGGTGGAGTGTTCATCCAACCATTTGGATACAATTCGGGAACTGCATTGTCTTGTTGCAGTATGAGGTCCCCAGTGAGATGTTGAAGACGCACAAACGGGAGCAAATGGTCGTCCAGGATATCCCGGTAACGTTGACCTGTGAGGGACGATGTCACACGTACCAGGGGTCCCATTTCAGTCCACGTAAACAGTCCCCAGACGAGAATGCCACCCCCCACTAGCTTAAAGAGTACCCTGCTGGCAAGAAGGATCCATCGCTTCATGTGGTTTGCGCCGTACTCATATCCTGCCATCCGCATGTACCAACGTGAATCTCGTCTCATCAGCCCAGGCAACATTTTCCACATGTCTAGGGTCCAGTGGCGATGTTCCCGCGCCCATACTAATCTTTGCACCCTGTGATGCGCGGTCAGCAGCGGTACCCTCGTGGGACGATGGCTTCTGTACCCCATAGCGAGGAGATGGTTCTGGATGGTGTGGCTGCTTACACGTTTTTGTGCACCAGCGTTAAATTGCCGAGTGATTTCTTGCACTGTGGCTAGTCTATCCGCTGTTACAATGCGAGCTAGCCGACGATGACCCCGCTCATCCACACGGTGTTGTCCACGGCAGTTGGCCATTGCAGGGATGGTTTTACCGGATTCGATGTACTCACGGTGCACCCGTGACACAGTGGCTCGTGAAAATCCCAGTGCCTGCACGACTTCCGAGATGGAGTGACCCATTCCTCAATTTGCCCACGATCAAATGCGCTTAGATCCTTCATCTTACCCATACTGCGTCCTACTCTTACTGATTCCCGTCGCATTATTCCTTATATTGTCGGATCGATGTATACGTCATGTCGTTTCCGTTTACAGGACCTCCCACAGCGCCACATTTGCATAACACCAGCTGTCTCTAATTCAATTGCTCTTCAGTGTAGACGTAATGGTTAACTATATGTCGGTCATTAACCAATAATTTATGATTAACAATACAACGTGAATAAACCAGCAACCAGTACACCTTACACGTTGTGTAGGTTATTTGACAATTGTTCCACCCCTCGAACCTCAAATGTGTGTATTTAGGTAATTTTTTTTTATTGGAGGTTTAACGACCACCGTGAGCAACTCAATGGGCTATAAGCAGTCGCCCGTCCCTAATTTAGGGTCACTGGTTCCAGGGAAGGGAGAGAGCCAGTGCCGTAAGACAAACACAACATCCATGCCTCACCGGGATTCGAACCCGGACCCCTTACGGACGAATGATCAGAGGCCATCGCTTAGACCACTGCGCCACCGGGGCGGCATTTAGGTATTTGAGATTGTGCGTATATGGCATGAGTAGTTGCCCCGTCTTCGCCGCAAGTAAAGTGATTTGAACGAAATAATACATATGAAGTAAGTACGAATGGGATGTTGATTTCGGTTAAAGAATAGAACAAAAATGAAATAATGATCAGTGCCGTTGCATGTGATCTTAGTCTTCAACAAAGAACAATTCACTGAAGCGTACAAAAAAACAATCAGGAAGTGTGTTTTGCATTAAACGCCAATGGAAACCACTCTGAGACACTACATCACTTGAAATGGAAGGAATGAAAGTCCCGATTGCTACAAAATATGGCAAGCACAAAGCGAACTACGAGTACAACAGAAAGAATGAGCAACTAGATCATAACAAAGTAAAAAATTTGTTTGTGGTCTTTTTCTTCATACGTAATGTTTGCTTTTAAAACAACCCTCTTTTCAAACATTTCATCCGAAAGTCTATTAGCTTTGCAATGATTGGTAATAGTAGCGTATGAGAACAACCGTTCGACGGGCGCTGAGGTGAGCAGAGGTGTATTATACTGCACAAACAGTTGTTTTACCTATTTATAATTATGTAACACACGTAAATATTTATAATTATGTAACACACGTAATAGACGTTTGTAACACACAAACGTCTAACCCATTCTTGCCGCTTCTAGAACATTCTGCAGCACGACACTTCGGTCTCTGTTTGCCATGTTACATGGCCTATTTTTCTAGACATAGCTTTTGGCAGACGTACATTTCTATAAACTATTAGTGCGTAATTATTATTTGCAAATTGTGTACTTTCATTACCAAATAATTCCATTGCGTTTGAATGGCATTATTAAATAATTGAATTATATCCTCTGTAACGTACCAGGAGATGTGACGTACCTGCCAGAAGGACGCACACGACATAAAGGCAGATAGGAATCAGAATAAAACGTCCGCGTAGCTCAATTGGTAGAGCAACTTGTTCCGGAATGAGGGGACCCGGGTTCGAACCCCGGCGCGGATAAAATGACGGAGAAATTTACTTCGTTATAATGGCGCCCGAACTATCCGGATGACCAGGCCGTTCAAAATCTCGCATTGGTGTGATGTTCTTTCCACACCGCGAGATAGGAAAAATAAGAGAATCCCTTCTCCAGCACTTCAGAAAAAAAAAATAATAAGGGGGAGATGATGTAACGTACCAGGAGATGTGACGTACCTGCCAGAAGGACGCACACGACATAAAGGCAGATAGGAATCAGAATAAAACGTCCGCGTAGCTCAATTGGTAGAGTGACTTATTCCGGAATGAGGGGATCCGGGTTCGAATCCTGGCGTGGACAGAAATGACGGAGAAATTTACTTCGTTATACCTCTTCATTGTAATGCATTACAGATTAATTCCTATATCTTGTGCAACCCATACTTGGGATTACCTTGTAATGCATTACCTGTTACTGCATTACCTTGTAATGCATTACACGTTAATTGTAATCTGTATTTCCATTACTTTGTAATGGAAATACAAAGTAATTTCCATTACAAAGGAATTACTGCTCTATACCACCAGGTCCAATAAATCATTTAAAAAATAATAATAACTTTTTTTATGTTAGTATGACTACAGGTGAATAACGGGGGTCAATAGGAATTCTCTCTGCGGGTGACCATTACTAATTGCTTTGTTTGTTCTACTAAGTAGGGATTTCTAGTACGTAAACTGGAGTCTTAAGGTATACCAGCGCTGTTCAGTCTTACCCGAGGAAGTGAGCGAGCCGGTCTGGCTGACGACTGCTTTGGAGGAGAGGAGGGCAACACAAGGTCGCCGGCTAGAAGGAAGAGAGTTTGGGGTGTTGTGTTTGCCTGTTACGACGTTAAAATTTGATTCAGACAAGTAAGTAAAATCATGCAATGCATTGGTTATGATACGCTTTCCAACATACCAGAAGTCATTACTCAAGTTATTACTCAGGTGACGCAGTGGTCTAAGCGATGGCCTCTGATCATTCGTCCGAAAGGGGTCCGGGTTCGAATCCCGGTGAGGCATGGATGTTGTGTTTGTCTTACGGTACTGGCTCTCTCCCTTCCCTGGAACCAGTGACCCTAAATTTGGGACGGGCGACTGCTTATAGCCCATTGAGTTGCTCACGGTGGTCGTTAAACCTACAATAAAAAAAGAAAAATGTTATTACTTAAGTTATGAGGATAATGGCTGTGGAATAAATCTCGCTCCTGTGCCCTGACCTTTGAACCCATTTAGATGATATTAAACAGAATTGGTTCAGTATACCTCCGGAACAACATACTAAAGTTTTGTCTCAATAGAAGCATTTTTAGCCAAGTTAGGATTATAATGGCTGTGGAATAAATCTCGCTCCTGTGCCCTGACCTTTGACCCCATTTCGATGATATTAAACAGAATGTTTTCAGTATACTACCGGAACAACATGCTAAAGTTTTGTCGCAAACGAAGCATTTTTACGTAAGTTATGACGCATAAAGGGCAATGGAATGGATCCCGTTCCTATGTCCTGACCTTTAACACCATTTCGCCTATTTTCAATAGGGTTCTTTCATAGGGGATCACCTACCACATGCTAAAATTTCATCGAAATCGAACCATTTTTACGCGAGTTATCGTACGGGCGAACGGACGGACAGACAGGCGGAGAAAGTTGGAGCATATACGCTTCTCCAAATTGCGATTGGAAAGCGTAAATAAACAAAAAGAATATTTTCCTTTAAAGAAATTCTTCAAGTACAGTACTGTTTTCATAAGTAAAAATACAAAATTTTGAAAGCAATTAAGACAGTTCATTCACAGCAAGAAAAAATTTAGAGGCAACATTCTACCAAAGCACTTACCCATTATCTTACATCACTAATTAACCCTAACCCTCTATCTCACACCACTAAACACTGGTCATTGTCATGCCATCGGTTTACCAGTGGCGTGATAAGTGTCAGACTCCGCTGTGTATCTATCTTGGGGGAAGGGGGGTTGCGCCGAATTCCTTTGTAGCCGGTAGTAAAAAGCTTTAAAAAGTCTTTCAGTGTTTCGTAATAAATTTGCTATCAAACTGCCGCACCAAAAATAACACTCGCCCACCTTGATTTCGAAGTCTAGCGACGTTCTTGCTTCCGGGAATCGCTCTCATCAATTCCCAGAATCAGTGGCCCCTAATTAGGGACGGGCTCTACCTATGGCCCTTATAGAATTACTCACGGTGGTCGAAAAACCTAGAAAAAGAAAATGGAGGGCGTAATACAGTGGAACCTGGTTAAGTGACCACTTGAATACAGTGACCACTTTTTTACGCATTCCAATCGTACGTTGAAGAAGTGTATATGCTACAGCTTTGTCCGTCTGTCCGCACGATAACTCGCGTAAAAATGGTTCGATTTCGATGAAACTTTAGTATGTGGTAGGGGACAACTGGGGACGAGCCCTGTTGAAAATGGACGAAATGGGATCAAAGGTCAAGACATAGGAGTGGGATCCATTCCATCGCCCTTATGCGTCATAACTTACGTAAAAATGCTTCGATTGAGACAAAGCTTTATCTTGTTATTCCGGAGGTATACTGAACCGGTTCTGTTGATATCATCGAAATGGGTTCAAAGGTCAGGGCACAGGAGCGAGATTTATCCCACAGCCATTATCCTCATAACTTGAGTAAAAATGCTTCTATTGCGACAAAACTTTAGTATGCTGTTCCGGAGGTATATTGAACGCATCAATAGTTAGGGTAGGGAGGAGGGTTCGTCCGCGCGCGATTTCTGGTATGTTGGAAAGCGTATCATAATCAATACATTGCATGATTTTACTAACTTGTTATAAGAACCGCTGGTTTCCATATCTTGCTAATGGTCAAATTTTCCCCTAAAGTGACCACCTGTCTATTGTGTAAAGTGATCTTTTTGTCAAAATTCAAGGAAATCCCACTTCTTAACGTAACCAGTTCTAAAAGCAAAAGGAATTTAAAGTCATGCAGAGACAAGAGAGTTGGAGCATAGGTTTTAGGTAAAACTATTGTTCCTTTGTTCAAAAGCTTGTTTCCTTGTTTCATTCTTTGCAACACCACTCTTTGCCCTTGGGCTACAAGGGAACTCCCCAATATCGACTCTCCACACCCTTCTCATGCTTAGAATTGGGCAAATGTAGGATCTTTAACTGCTTTAACTTCACCTACTGCCACACTTCTTGCGGAGGACAACATTTCTAAGCTGCAAGAGCTCATTGATTCAATGGCCTACAGGTAATGGAATGCTTCCTGAAGAGGAATTTTTGAATGCTGACAAAAATGTCGAGCTCCGTAGTTTATCTCATCCAGATACTCTGAAAGACGAAATTGTAAATGAAATTCAAAACAAGGACACCATAACTGAAGAAATTTCTGACAATGAAGAAGAATGTGAAACACAAGTGGAAACTGATGTGCCGTCAGACAACGATATTTTAACAATGTGCAAAAAAAAAAAAAATGAGGGCATTAGCCAATTGTCCTACTTATGCCAGATCATTTAATGCAAATTGAAAAACTTGCTGAAAGTTCAATCATGAAAAAGAAAGCCAGTTTGAAAACAGGAAAACTTGAGATGTTTTTTTTCTAAAAAAAGGCAAACCAAGTAAAATAGTATGTTCAACTATGATCAATTTTCAATTACTGTACTGTAAAAACACATTTAACCCAGAGTTTGTTAACAAGAAGTTAAAATTTTACTGTATATAGTATATGTCGATTACTCGTATGTTCAAAAATCAAGAATTGGTAGGGACTTAATATGCCTATACGTAAAAGTCTGTTGTGTATAGTGAACACCTGTCTATGATGACCAGCGCAGTTCAGTTCCAGATGTGGTCACTTTAGACAGGTTTTACTGTATTTTGTGGTTTGTCCCTGGCGCAGAAATACGTAGTTTTTTTTGTTTTTTTTTATTGGAGGTTTAACGACCGCCGTGAGCAACTCAATGGGCTATAAGCAGTCGCCCATCCCTAATTTAGGGTCACTGGTTCCAGAGAAGGGAGAGAGCCAGTGCCGTAAGACAAACACAACATCCATGCCTGACCGGGATTCGAACCCGGACCAATTACGGACGAATGATCAGAGGCCAACGCCTTAGACCACTGCGCCACCGGGGCGGCAAAATACCTAGTTACACCTCTGCATGCGTTTCATCAATTTTGTGACACAGTCACAACGGTAATTTTCTTTCTTTGATTGAAGGTTTAACGATCACCGTGAGCAACTCAATGTGCTATAAGCAGTCGCCCGTCCCTAATTTGGGGTCACTGGTTCCAGGGAAGGGAGAGATCCAGTGCCATAGGGCAAACACAACATCCATGCCTCACCGGGATTCGAACCTGGACCCCCTTTCGGACGAATGATCAGAAGCCGTCGCTTAGACCACTGCGCCACCGGGGCGGCATTGATTCATTGATTGGAGGTTTAGCGACCACCGTGAGCAACTCATTGGGCTATAAGCAGTCGCCCGTCCCTAATTTAGGGCCACTGGTTCTAGGGAAAGGAGAGAACCAGCACTGTAAGACAAACACAACATCCATCCCTCACCGGGATTCGAACCCGTACCCTTCTCGGACGATTGATCATAAGCCAGGGCTTAGACCACTGCGCCACCGGGGCGGCACAATGGTAATTGTTCAGCATGTCTTCCACACGAAATCTTACAGCATGCAGGGGTGCCACTACTACAGTGACCGCAGATGTAGCATGTCCGGACGAATGCAACAGATTTCGCGGTCCGTCCCGGTGGCGCAGTGGTCTAATCGATGGCTTAATATCATACGTCCGGGTTCGAATCCCGGTGAGGCATGGATGTTGTGTTTGTCTTACAGCACTGGCTCTCAATATGTTACTTGCCCATCACTGGCTCTCTGTGTTCATTGGCCATTCAGCATACTGTCAAAACCATGTTTGATTTCTTTCTTTGATTGAACTTGTTCACAATGTGTTACATGATCAACACTAAACAGAAATCATCGTTCTTTCCACGTTTATAAGTGAGTCACGGAAAACTTCTTATCGGCCGCCACCGGGAATCGAACCCAGGGTCTTCCAGTTACGAGCCGGACAATGCTACCACTGAACCACAGCTGCCTCGAATTCTCCAGACTCACATACGACTTACTGCTAAACCACATGTCAGGTTGCTTCGTGGAGCCCCGTACAATGCTGGGAATTCACCAAAGATAGAAAGCAGCAACTGAACAAATAACTAGGAGGCGAATGAATAATTAATACACACAATTGACGTGGACTAGGAATATCAAACAGAAGTCATCTCTCTTTCCACGTTTATAAGTGAGTCACGGAAAAATTCTCATCGGCGGCCACCGTGAATCGAACCCAGGTCTTCCAGTTATGCGCCGGACATGCTGCCGCTGCACCACAGTCCACGTCAATTGTGTGTATTAATTATTCATTGGCCTCCTAGTTATTTGTTCAGTTGCTGCTTACCATCTTTGGTGAATCCCACAGCATTGTGCGGGGCTCCAAGAAGCAACCTGCCAAGTGGTTTGGCAATCAGTCGTATGTGACTCCGCACGAGGATAACTGGTTTTGCAGTTACTCGGGGAGTAGCGCCCCCACGACCCGAGCCAACCTTGTGACAGAACATCTTGCATATTCGTCTTGTACGATAACATCACCGAGGGGACAGCTGTTCATCCAGCTGCTGGGGGATGGAGATCCCACGGCCCGAGCCGATATTTCTTGTATGATTTATTCATTTTTGGCTTTTGTTCTTACATGGCCACGCACCCTCCTCAGTTGTAGGTTGGTGAGGTTGTGATTAGCCGCCAGCGCCGGAGTTTAGTTCGTCGATGTCTTTCCTCTCTCTCTCACTTTTTATGTTTCCCTCTTTGTTTTTCTGGGCTGGTTGGCTAGTCCTACCTGCACCTTTGCCGTGTGCGGTGACCCGTAAAGGTACAAAAGGGGATGCTGGAGGCTGAGGTTTCTGGGGGCCGGGATGTGGTTGTCTCCAGCTACCAATACTCCTCTTTCTTTGCTCTCTGCTCCACCCTAAACGGGCGGCTAGGAACTAAACCACTCCTAGTCAGGAAGTCTGTGGCCGAGTGGAGTCCAGACTTCTAACGGCTTGTCGTTACGTACGGCAGGGTGAGTTTGGGGATAGGGTGGGCATGCCAAAGGGGTGCTCCCCAAGCACGGGAAAGTCTGGGTGCGCGCCAAGCGCATGTCTACCCTATCAATTTGCTATATCCGCTTCCTATCCCTAGAGCCGTGTCCTGCGTCCACCTGGACTTGCGGACCTCTGGCTCTCCCTCGTTGGGCTCGGTTGTGGGTTGGGGAAAACGGTGGATGAATTTTCTTTCTCCTCTATGGCAAACAACAGTTTTTCCCATGCTATAAATGTGAATGCCGCATTTAAGAAGGGACATCCTCCTTCTCAAAGAAACTCCTTAGTACTGATTGTAATGTTCTGTTTCTTCTGATTCATTCTGTTGATCCTTCACAGTCTCTGAGTTCAAAGAGCTCCTTCTGGATTAATAAGGCTCTTCAGGTGGTTGCTGGCCCTCCGAAAAGTGTAAGCTCCCATCAGGGGATCTTCTCGTGGAAACATCTAATCCACGACATAGTGCCCCCTTGCTGGAGACGACCGTTCTGCTGGATATTCTAGTACAAATAACGCCTCATGGATATTTGAATTCCTCTCGTGGTGTCGTCAACTCCCGCGACTTGTTTGAATGCAGCGATGAGGAACTACTGGAGGAACTTGGCGAGCAACATGTCAGTGGGGTTCGAAGAATTCTTTTTAGGCGAGATGGGAAGTCTATACCTTCCCGGAACATCGTTCTCACTTTTGACACTCCAACCCTGCCAACTTACATCAAGGCAGGTTACTTACGTCTCGATGTTCGCCCGTATATCCCCAAACCTTTGAGATGTTACAAGTGCCAGCATTACGATCATTCTCAACAATCGTGCCGACTTAGCTAGGTGAGGGCGATGTGGTTCCACGGATCATTCTTTGATGGAACGCTCAGCAGAATCAGATCACTGCGTTAACTGTGATGGGTCCCACTCTGTATCTTCCAAGCAGTGTCCAAAGTGGATAGAGGAGCAAGCTATCCAACGCCTGAAGACAACAGAGCATCTGTCTTATCCCGAGGCCAGACGGCGGGTCGATCCTTTAACACCAGGCCGGCGATCATACGCATCAGTCGTAGTTCAGAAGTGCACTGTTGCTGTGCAGACTGAGGTACACATCCCAGCGCGGTGTCCTTATGATTTTGAGGACATCGTTGCTGCTGGATTGGAGGCACTAAAGTCTCGCCATCTCGAGTCCAAGGCGACACGCACGTCGTCGCCGAAAAGATCCTCTGCCAGCACTGGGACTCGGGCTAAAAGCACTACAATGAAGAAACCCGAGAAGCAGAAGCCAGGCACATCCTCCCCGAAACCGTGCTCTAACACTCAGAGTCGGGCACCATTATCCAAGAACACGGGGAGTAAGCACACCCCTGTATTACCTCCAGACACTGAAGACGTACTGGAGCTCATGGACTCTGAGACGTATTAGTCGTCTCTGTCTTTCTTTTTTTCCTTTTCTCATAATGGCTTCAATCATTCAGTGGAATCGCCGAGGTCTGCGACGACGACTTGATTATTTGAAAGGCTTACTGTCTTCGTATACACCTGTGTGTGTGTGTCTCCAGAAGACAAAGCTCCGTACGACGGACACTTTCCCTACGCGGATATTTTATTTTTCGTAAAAATCGTGAGGACGGTGTTATCGCCTGCGGAGGAGTGGCCGTTGTTGTTCCTCATGGTGTTCCTGTCACTGCGGTCGCTCTTCGGGCGACTCTGCAAGCAGTGGCAGTGAGAATTTCTGTGAACATCCTGTTCACAGTCTGTTCCATCTACGTACCACCAGATGAAGCTATGAGCCTTTCAGATTTGGAAGATTTAGTTGACCAGTTGCCGCCTCCTTTCTTCCTTCCGGGAGATTTCAATGCGCACAATCCGTTGTGGGGTGATAACACTCGAGACTCTAGGGGCCGCGTTGTTGAGTCCCTACTCACCACTACGTCCCTCGGTCTCCACAAAACGGGAGAGAAGCCATATTTTTCATGAACCTACCAGCTCGTACTCAGCCATTGATCTGTCTCTGAGTTCACCATCCTTATATCCTGACTGGTCCTGGAGTGTGTCTGATGATCCCCTTGGCAGCGATCACTTTCCTATCTTTCTTCGTCTAACATGTGGCGGATACCGCCATCCTACCAGATGGGATATCGATCGAGCCAAGTGGGACGCATTCACGGCTTCAGCGACCATTACCCCTGATAGGGTGTCCTCAGGCACGATCGGTGAAGCTGTTGCAGCGGTCACGGATTGCATTGTGCAAGCGGCACAACTCTTCATCTTAAAGACGTCGACTAAACTTCCACGTTGCCTGAGACCTTGGTGGAATTCCGATTGCAAGGCAGCACGTCAAGCTCAACATCAGGCTTGTGGTAGATTTCGTCGGTATCCCACCGACGCAAACCTACTTGCTTTCAAGAAAGCAAAGCCCTACGCGCGATTGGTTCGTCGTCGTAGTCAACGGGACTCATGGATACAATATGTATCCGGAATTAACACCACTACCAGCCCTAAGATCGTTTGGGACAGGATTCGTAAGATTCGCGGAAAGTACCCTTCTCGGGAGATCTCCATCCTCGAGAGTAATGGCAGAACGGTTGCTCAGGAAATTGCTGACTATCTTGGTACTGCATTTTCTTCAGTGTCTAGCAGCGGCAATTATCCTTCTTCTTTCCAACAGCATCAGACGCGGGTTGAGAGGAAAGGAGTTTCCTTCAGACCTTTTTTCTCGGAGGATTATAACAGCCCACTGACTGCGGTGGAACTGAAGATTGCTTTGAAACGGTCCGGCCGGACCGGATAACATCCACTACGGCATGCTGAAGCACCTTTCTCCGTCCTCTCTTGAATGTTTGCTAATCCTGTTTAACAGGATTTGGCATGAGCACGACTTTCCCGATTCTTGGCACACTGCTATTGTCATACCTGTTCTCAAGCCTGGTAAAGATCCCACCAACCCGTTGCACTACCGGCCAATTGCTATGAAGAGCTGCCTTTGCAGAGTGCTCGAGCGCATCATCAATCTCTGTTTATTTTATTTGGAAACTCATCACATTTTATCACCTCATTAGAGTGCATTCCGTCGTTTTCGATCCACCACTGATCATGATCTTCGCTTTGAGAAATCTATCAGGGAGGCATTTGTCCGGCCTCAGCGCATGGTCTCCGTGTTCTTCGACATGGAAAAAGCTTACGATCGGACGTGGAGATACGGCAATCTCCGTGATCTGCACGACTGCGGATTGCGGAGAAATTTACCAGCATTCATTAACGGTTTTCTCCAGAACCGGATGTTCCATGTGCGCGTCGGGTCGACCCTCTCTGCGATGTACCCACAAAAGCAGGGTGTCCCTCAAGGCTCCATTCTACACTGGCGTGCAAAAATTAAGGACAAGACGGTTTTTCGAATGTAACGTCGTTCAGAAGTGCTCCACATCGACTCAAATCATACCATAAGATCCCCAAGATGTAAGACTATGGGACAAGTTAGCAAAACCGTCCAAACAAGGAATCCAAAGGATACAAAGACACTTTATTGAAAAGGTAGCTTCGAGCACAACTGGACAGAAGACAGAAACGTCCATGTGACAGGCGGCTGCCAAGAAAATCCAGTCTTTAGTAGGGGATATGATCACCCCTGACTGCGTTGCAGGATTTACAGCGTCTGCCCATGCTGAGGTTGTCAAGGAGCTGTTGAGGCATCGCGGCCCATTCCTCTTGTAGCGCCAATCGCAGCTGCGGAATCGTTGCTGGCGGCTGGTGATATGCTGCCAAGCGTCTCCCGAGAAGGTCCCAGACGTGTTCGATTTGGATTTAGGTCCGGGGACCTTGCGGGCCTATCCATGCGTTGAATATCTTCACTCTCCAACAGCCACTGTACGATGAGCTGTAGCGTTGTCGTCCATGAAGAGGAACTGAGGACCCACAGCACCTCTAAACAGACGCACGTGAGGCAGGAGAACCTCGGTGCAATAGCGGACACCAGTGACTGAACCTCCTTGGAAGATGTGGTCAGTACGGCTACCAAGCATGATACCGCCCCAAACGAGAACTCCGCCACCTCCAAACCGGTCCCTTTCGATTATGTTGGAGATGTGTATACGTCCAGAATCGCTCGTCAGACTAAATCGGCTCTCATCCGTAAAGAGAACTCGACCCCATTGCTGATGTGTCCATTTCTTGTGTTCCTGGCACCACAGAACCCGCCGTCTCCTATGAGCAGGCGTTAATGGCACACACAGTACTGGTCGTCGTGCAAATTGACCACCTTTGTGCAGCCTCCTGGCCACGGTAAAACGCGATAACGGACGTCCAGTTGTCTGTTGCATGTGTCTTGTGATTTCTCGCGCTGTCTGCCGTCTGTCTCTTCTCGCCTGTAGGACAATATACCGGTCGTCCGCCGCCGTGGTTGCTCGTGGACGACCATTGCTAAACTCTCGGACAGCTGTTTCTGTCGTTTGAAATGCTCTCCAAGCTCGTGAAACGATGCTGTGAGCGATCCCGAAATCCTCGGCCACACTTCGACCTTCTTCAGACTTCCCAATGACACGACCTCGGGTAAAGTCATCCAGATGTCGTCTACTGGATTGCCTGTTGGCCATATCACACGGTGGCAGCAACTCGACGTCATTCAAACCGATGTACACCGTGCAATAGCTTTCACCGAATAGCTGAGCGTACACCGCCCGTGAGCTTTATACCCTTCCGACACTCATTCCCCTACGTCATGCTGCATATATGCGCATGCCCTGCCGTATCGGATCCTAGTCTATTATCCCCTGAGTGGTCTTTCGGTCCGTTTTGCCTGCTCGTTCTGCTAATTTCTCCTCTTCGTCCTTAATTTTTGCACACCAGTGTATCAGTCACTTTGTTCATCCTTCGTGTGAATCACATATTCAAACTGCTCCCTCCGACGGTTCGTGGAACCATGTACGTGGATGATCTACAGATTTCCTGCGCTTCAGTCAACATGCGCACCATTGATAGACAGCTGCAGTCGGCTATTAACAAGATCTCTAACTGGGCTTCTCATAACGGCTTTGGCTTCTCGTCCTAGAAGACCGTTTGCGTGCATTTTTGCCGCAAACGGGTTCTTTACAAGGACCCCAATCTCCGTCTGGGGATTACTACCATTCCTGTGGTGTCAGAAGTCAAGTTCCTCGGAGTAACCTTTGACCGAGCACTCACCTTCCGTCCTCACATTCAGTCTTTAAAGGTGAAAAGGTGAAGTGCATGAAGTCATTGCGTATCCTGAAGGTCCTCTTTCAAACATCTTGGGGGGGGCTGACAGGTGCTCAATGCTTCGTATCCATCACTCTCTTATTCGGTCAAAGTTAGACTTCGGCTGCATAACATACGGATCAGCACGGCCTTCGGTTTTGAAACTTCTGTATCCCGTCCATCACCAGGCTTTGCACCTGTGTACCGGTGCTTTCCGTACTTCTCCCGTGCATAACCTGTATGCAGAGTCTCATGAACCGCCGTTATGCCTCCGCCGTAAGCAGCTGTTTCTTCAGTTTTATACCAAGTTGAAATCTCTTCCTGATCATCCACTACATGATTCCGTCTTCAAACCGCAATGTGTTTGCTTGTTTTCAAACCGCCTTTCTTGTGTTCCCACTTTCGGTATTCGAATGTCAAACATAGTGCGAGATGCTGGTCTAAACGTGTCGAAGATTGGTATGTCCCGCTTCTTCAATGAACCCCCTTGGCAGACGGTTCAAGCAATGGCTGACCTCTCTCTTTGCGTATGGCCTAAGTCATCAACTCCTGCTCTGGTGTACCAGAAGCTGTTTGCCGAACAACAGTCTCTCTATCCGGATTTCGTGTCTGTGCTCACCGATGGCTCGAAGTCCGGGGATGTTGTTGGGTCCGCTTTTGTGTGTGTCGATGACGCTCATGCTGAGAGGCTTCCGCCGGAATAAAGTCTTTTTGGTAGAGATGCGTGCGGTGTGCCTCGCTTTGCGCCACATTTAGTCTAGATCCCATCGTCGCACTATGATTTGCATCGATTCCGAGTCAGTCATCCAAGCCTTATCCTCTCCGGAGTATACGGACTCACCGGTCAGCAGTGATGTTCGTCGTCTTATTGGAACTTTGGCGGGTGCTGGATTCTTGGTCCGATTCTGTTGGGTTCCGGGCCATGTAGGGATCCAGGGTAACGAACTGGCCGATCTCTCAGCCAGGTCTGTTTCCTCCATGACACCCACACGGCTGCCACTGTTTTTCCGAGATTTTCGACCTTTGATCCACAAATTTATCATGTGCGAGTGGTGTAGCCATTGTGGTCTCAACAGGGCAGCAATTAGCTTCATACCACCAAACCACAGATCGGACTATGGAAGTCTAGCTCGAGGAGGAACCGTCGTGAGGAAGTTGTTCCTGCGCGTTTCCACATTGGGCACTGTCGTTTCACTCACCGCTTCTTGCTGTGTGGCGTCACTGTCCCCGTGTGTGAGACGAGCAACTGTCGTCTTACAGTCCTTCGTGTTTTGTGCACTTGTGTTCGTTTTTGTGATCATTGTTTTCGTTATTTTCATTCTCATTTGTTGGACGACGGAGCAGCTATGTTGCAGACTATCCTGGCTGAAGAATGCGACATGCTCGCAGTGTTTTCGTTTTTAAAACAGACTGACTTTTTTAAATTAGTCTAGTTTTTAACGTGTTCACTCTCATCTTTCACATTTACCGAATCAGCCTGTTTTAACTTTATGTACGTTTTTAAATTAATTTGTTTTGAGTGTCTTTTGTTTGGCGCTCTTTGGCCAACCCTAAAAATTAAAGAACCAACCAACCATCAGTCGTATGAGTCTGGAGAATTCGAGGCCGCTGTGATGCATTGGTAGTATGTCCGGCGAGTAACTAGAAGACCCTGGATTCGATTCCCGGTGGCGGCCGATGAGAATTTTTCCGTGACTCACTTATAAACGTAGAGCGATTTTTTCGAGGTTTAACGACCACCGTGAGCAACTCAATGGACTGTAAGCAGTCGCCCGTCCCTAATTTAGGGTCACTGGTTCCAGGGAAGGGAGAGAGCCAGTGCCGTAAGACAAACACAACATCCATGCCTCACCGGGATTCGAACCAGGACCCCGTTCGGACGAATGATCAGAGGCCATCGCTTAGACCACTGCGCCACCGGGGCGGCCGTGGAGCGATTATTTCTGTTTGATGTTCCTAATGCACGTTGCCGCCCCGGTGGCGCAGTGGTCTAAGGCGTTGGCCTCTGATCATTCGTCCGTAAGGGGTCCGGGTTCGGGTTCGAATCCCGGTCAGGCATGGATGTTGTGTTTGTCTTACGGCACTGGCTCTCTCCCTTCCCTGGAACCAGTGACCCTAAATTAGGGACGGGCGACTGCTTATAGCCTATTGAGTTGCTCACGGTGGTCGTTAAACCTCCAATCAAAAAAAATGCACGTCAATTGTGTGTATTAATGATCAACACTGTCTATATCTGTGCAAATTGATCATTTGGCATGCTGTCACCCATGTATGATTTGTACTTGTTGCTGTGTAATCTTTGTCTCCTGTTTATGTCTGTCTGTATGTCTTTGCACCACCAGGTCCAATAAATCATTTAAACCTTCAATAATAATAATAAATAAAAAAAAAAAAATTCGCTGCTATCCAGCAAACTTTCAGTTTCCTCAAATCGTACCATTCTTTAGTCCATCTGTGTTCAGAACTTTCACCAAGCTTCTGTTGCCGATCCTCCGCTTGGACAAAAAAGGCTTTATCCGGCAAAGTTAACATCGTAGCAAGACTTCTCTTGAGCACCGTTTTAAATAACGACAGGGATGACGGCAATTCACCAACGATTAATAGCTGCAGTTCGCGAACGATTCGTTCAAAAAGCACAAATCAGCAAAGTGAGTCACTGGCGAACGAATCTTTCCTGAAAAGAACAGATTCTGCAAAAGGGCAGATTCCCTGAATGAATCAGTCAGAATTACTTTCACTAGAAATTAAAATTTCCCCTTGGTGTTCCGGAGAGGTTCAAATTCTGGTCAGCAAAGCTTACCTTATTCATAAGTGTGAAAATGCAATAAATTACGTTAATCTTTCGAAAGGAACTTATATGAAACCACGGGGGAAAAAATTCCATGGGAATTACACTGCTGGCTACCCAAAATGCAACACCAAGAAGGACACGAGATAGCAAAGCCAGATTTACTGGACACATAACAACAGATACAAAGATGAAACGATTGAGCTTACAGGCCCGTGCGACTTGCGGAACACGCAGACATCAATAGTTCGTGTGGCCCCCATGGCTGGCAATAACGGCCGCTACATCGAACGAAAGAGGCTTTGGATGTGGGCTTGGGGTATGTCAGTCCAGGCTGTTGCCACAGTTCATCAGGCGTAGCCGCGGCTGGTGCTTGCCGGGCCACTCGGTTGCCGATCAGCGACCAGACGTGTTCGATGGGCGACATATCGGGAGAACAGGCGGGCCACGGCAGGAGTGACACCTGGTGGCCCGTGAAGAATTGTTGCACGATGCGTGCCACGTGCGGGCGCGCATTGTCCTGTTGAAACGTGGCCGCTGGCAGGTCCTGCAGGTAAGGGAAGACTACAGGCTCCAAAATGTCGGAAATGTAGCGGTGGCTGTTGAGTGTACCGGCGATGCGTACCAGAGGGGTGCGGGTGTCATATCCAATTGCGCCCCAAACCATAACGCCAGGCGACAGACCGGTATGGCGATGCATAATGCAGGCGTCATAGTCTCTCGCCGCGGTGCCGCCACACGCGGATCCGACCATCGTGGTGTTGCAGGCAGAAGCGGGACTCGTCGGAGAAGACAATGTCGTGCCATTCCGTAGTCTAGGTGCGGCGTTCAACGGCCCACTGCCGCCGCACTCGCCGGTGGTGTAACGTCAATGGCAATCGGCGCCGTGCGACAAGTCCCCGCTCCTGCAGACGACGTCGAACGGTACGTGCTGACACAGGTTATTGCGCAACACACCCTAATTCCTGCGCTAACTTTCGTGATGTGGCGGTGCGAGCCGTCAATGCCCGCCGCACAATATGCCGGTCCTCTCGTTCGGTGGTGTGCCGCGGCTGCAGCAATCGCTCACGTCGGTCCGTCCCTCCTGTACCCACCGAATCCATACTCGCCTCACTGTGGCTGGATGTCGACCCACACGGGCGCCGATGTCTCGGTACGATAAACCGCTATCGCGATAATTCACTATTCGTCCTCTGTCGAACTCAGAAACATGCTGGAATGACTGCCGTATTCTGCGACGAGGCATCAGGAAGCTTCCCACGCACAGGTCCAGCAGCACAACACACTTCCACTACTTACACCCCGCCTTCTGTGCACCCTTCTTATAGTGCTTCTCGGTGGCGTGCTGGGCTCACATGATTTGCATATGCCCTGCAATGCTAATCGTTTGCATGTCCTCTTGCGGGCGAAGCATGCTGCGAATTCCAGGCCAATCGGATGCTTCCTTCTTGGAGTTGCATATTGGGTGGCCAGCAGTGTAAAAACAAATTTAAACTTAAAATATCATCCACTATACCTCCAGGGTGTCCAGTGCCAACGAACGAAAGGATACGATTCAGAATAGATTCCCTAGACACAAATCGTTCTCTTAACCAGAAGTATTACCAAACGAAAGGATCCTACTCAGAATCAGTTCTCTAGACACAAATTGTTCTCCGAAAGGAACCTACTCAGAAACAGTTCTCTAGACACAAATCGTTCTCTGAATCAACACAGTACGAAAGGATCCTACTCAGAATCAGTTCTCTAGACACAAATTGTTCTCTGAAAGGAACCTACTCAGAAACAGTTCTCTAGACACAAATTGTTCTCCAAACCGGAAGTATCACCAAACGAAAGGACCCTACTCATAATCAGTTCTCTAGACAAAATTTGTTCTCCGAATCGGAACCACCTCCGAACGAAAGGAACCTACTCAGAATCAGTTCTCTAGACAAAATTTGTTCTCCGAATCGGAACCACCTCCGAACGAAAGGAACCTACTCAGAATCAGTTCCCTAGACACAAATCGTTCTCTGAATAGGAAGTAACACTGTACGAAAGGATCAGACTCGGAATCGATTCCCTAGACACAAATCGTTCTCCAAATCTTACGGAAGTTTCGCCAAACGAAGCGAACGATAGGATCTGACTCAGAATCGATTCTCTAAGCGCAAATCGTTCTCTAAACCGAAAGTATCCGACTCAAAATCGATTCCCTGGACACATATCGTTCTCTAAATCGGAAGTATCTCCGACCAAATCGTGTTAGTGAGTGGAATCGATTCTTTCAAAAGAATGGGTTTGCCCATCTCTAGCTACAGCGTATCACTTAGTGCTTTTAAAGGCATCACATTTGCACATCTTTCAAGGTTTGCTTGCGTGTAAACCGCCCCTTCTCGTCGTATTTTCGAACTACAAGCTCACGGTTGCCAAACAAGATCTCTCTGCTAGGTGGTGTGTTTCGTGCAAACCGCATTGGAATACACTCATTTGTTCTTCAGTTATAAAGTTTTCAAATTTAAACGGACTTTCGAGCCACCGGGTACTTCACTGACGCACCACGAAGCAACCGTTTTCATTCCTAAAAGATTCACCACAATATCGTAAGCTCTCTCAAAGAACATGTCTCAATGTGCTTCAACGTTGTTCTGCCGCCTTGCATAATCAAGTTACGAAGAGCGTCTACATTTGAAGGGTTCCCACTGCAGTGCACCCCTCAACACAGCCTCTTTCACGTTTAAACACTGCGACCCAGTTGTTGATCTGGTGCATTAAGGACAAGATTCCCCTAATGCTTGCAACATGTCCTCATTAATTTCTTTTGGTGATATTCTCTTTAAACAGACATGTTATTTATTTAACGACCACCGTGAGCAAAACAATGGGCTATAAGCAGTCGCCCGTCCCTAATTTAGGGTCACTGGTTCCAGGGAAGGGAGAGAGCCAGTGCCGTAAGACAAACACAACATCCATGCCTCACCGGGATTCGAACCCAGACCCCTTACGGACGAATGATCAGAGGCCATCGCTTAGACCACTGCGCCATCGGGGCGGCGGCCACTGGTTCCAGTGAAGGGAGATAACCAGGCCCGTAAGACAAACACAACATCCATTCCTCTCGGGATTCGAACTCGGGTCCATCATGGGCGAATGGTACTACGCCATCAGGTAGGCCTCAACTCTATACCACACAGGTGCGCAGCGGTCTTAGCAGTTCGAGGGGACCACAAACTCTACCAGAGGTTAGTTACAACCTTAAAAAAAGTCATTTTTTCTTGTACAGATATGCATATTGATGTACAGCATATCTCACCATGTGCATTAAATGATAATATTGTATAAAAATTTGCTAATGTGCTTTATCTTACAGACATTTTACTGAATATTCTACTCTATTTTACATAAAAATAATATTTTACGTTCAACGTCAGTCGCACACGATTTTCCTTAAAATATCTTTTACTCCCTTAATTCTTTTGAGCAGTGTATTTGCAAAGATTTGTGCCAAGTTACAAAAAATTAACTATACAAAAATGCAGATGGACACCTAGGTTTAAGAGATGCACTTTATTCTTTTGTCAGTGACAGAAAATACAATCTCAGTTCTTTATTCAACAGTCATCCATCACTGGGGCATATCATATATTGTTTTTCTTTAAGTTATATACATGAGAGATAAAGTCAAATGTCCTTATAACGTGTCTCACACTTACGAAAATATCTGCTTTACACATTTCCCGAAGTCCCTGCTAGTTTCTACATTAACAGCTTTAATGAGCACAATACAATTTTCAAATGAAAATTTACAAAAAGTAAATCACATACCAAAAGAACTGATATATTCTAACTCTAAAAATAATCACAGGTCAGGAAAAAATAAAGACTACCGTTCTCCAACATTATTCAGCAAAATTAAAAATAAAATAAAGCTTACCACTTTTTAAAACAGATGTTCATATCCCAAAGAGTGTAAATACACATTTATCGAATTCTTTAAATGTAAAGGGTATCGTATTTGAAGCTAAATCAAATTAAATCTTCACCAAAACAGATTTTCCAATTGAAAGTCAAAGTAAGTTTGAATGGATCCATAAATAGCATTTGAAAATAAAATGCTGCTTCTTAACACTAATGCAGTTCCGCTTTTTGTTACAAACTTTATTTCAGAATAAACACAGGATTTCAAAATTAAGGCAACAACCATGTGCTGCCTACAGCATAGTCATCTGAAATGCAATTATCTTTAAGAAAACAAAACAGGTGATTTCAATATAGTTGTTAAAAAAGATACAATATCAGTAAAAAATGCCATTATCGGCACAAATGTGCGTTATTTTCAGTCTTCTTCTTTTTTTTTTTTTTTTATTGGAGGTTTAAGGACCACCGTGAGCAACTCAATGAGCTATAAGCAGTCGCCCGCCCCTAATTTATGGTCACTGGTTCCAGGAAAGGGAGACAGCCAGTGCCGTAAGACTAACACAACATCCATGCCTCACGGGATTCGAACCCGGACCTCTTTCGGACGAAAGATCAGAGGCCACCGGGCGGCTTCACTGTCTTCAGAAAACTTGAAAATTGCATCGCCCTGAAGCAGGAATCGAACTCGCATATCCAGATTTCCATTTGAGCATGCAACCGCTACATAACCCACGACAATGAAGTTACAACCAATGAATGTAAAGAGTTATTTCTCCTTTATTTGGGTATTTGATCCAAATTATGACAGAAAGAGCGGAATTCCGCGAAAGGATTTCATGTAGGGCTATAAGCAGTCATCCGTACCCAATTTAGGGCCACTAGTTCCAGGGAAGAGAGTTAGCCAGTATAGTAAGGCAAACACAACATCCATGACTCACGGGATTCGAACCCAGACGTATCACTGACGAATGGTCATGAACCAGAGCTTACGCACGCCACTGCAGTTTTTCTCCTGGGACGTTCGTTTTCCATTGATATCTAAAATGTTCTCTGAAGCACTGAAACTTGTGACCCACGTCCATACTTGGATGTGACAAAACGGTCTTGTTGGTCTACTAGGAGGCATCGGGGTTGCTTCTTTTGATTGGAGGTTTAACGACCACCGTAAGCAACTCAATGGGCTATAGGCAGTCGCCCGTTCCTAATTTAGGGCCACTGCTTCTAGGGAAGGGAGAGAGCCAGCGCCGTAAGACAAACAAAACATCCAAGCCTCACGGGATTCAAACCCGGACCCCTCTTGTACGAATGATGAGTAGTCATCGTTAGACCACTGCGCCACCGGGATTGCTTCTACTAGCGCAAATCTGAACGGGACTTGGATTTCTAGAAAGCATCTGTTTAGCTTCACTCGTTTGGAACTTCCTTGTGTTGGGCAGTACAACGAATAGCATGCTCGAACGGAAATCGGGAGATGCTGGTTCGATTCCAGACGATGTAATTTTCAAGTTTCCTGAAGAGATGGCTACGTGGGAAGCTGAAAATAACGCACACTTGTGTTGTCTTCCATGTATTGTGAGGAATGATTTCTTCAGGGAGACTCATTTGCCATTTATACTTAAAAAATATCAGTAACATAAAATAAAAATAATGAGGAAGACCTGCTCTTCAATTTTCAACAGTAACTGATAAAAGGTAATGACAACAACCAATAAATAGAAATTACTATTTAACCCATCCACATGATTTTTTTCTGGTTTACCTGCTTACGTAATATAAACGATAACAGAAAGCTGTGTGTGTGCTTTATACAGAACAGAAATGGTGAACCTACGGCACGCGAAAAAGTTTTGTTGGCGCATGGGCAACCCTTTGATTTTTAAACTACAATCATAACATATATATATCAGAGGAAAATACCCCAAAAGAGAGCTTCCACTCAGACAGCAAGTCGACACTTTGCTGGGTTCGTCTAAGAAAGAGCGCGAAAGAGTTCTCCTTGGCAGTAACTCGAATGGGCATTAGTGGACGAGTGATGAGCTGCGGGCTCAACAACCACGGTCGTATGCTCAATCACCTGCACCAAAAGGAAGGAACACCTGTTTTACCTCGGCTCCTTGCAAGCACAGATGATAGTGAAAAGTGTTCACAAGAGACATCTCGCACTGGCTTGGATCCAGCCGTTTGGTTGCGAGGACATGTGACATGTTTTGAAATCCACACTGTACCATTGCATACATTGATGGTGAGGCTTACTGAGGGATATTTTGGAGATACCTTAGAAAATTTCAGTAAGGGCTGAGGAAAAGGTTTTGTTTCAGCTTAATGCATCTGCAGAGGGAAGTGCCTTAATGCATCTGCAGAGGGAACTGTCATCTCGTTGTGTGACTGGGGCTTCCAGTCACATAACGAGATGACAGTTCTCTGGGTTCGTCTAAGAAGGAGTGCAAAAGGTCCCTCCCTGGCGGTAACTCAAAAGGACATTAGTGGAGAAGTGAAGAATGGACGGTTCAACAGCCACTTTAGAATGTCCAATCATCTAACAAAAAAGTCGCACGCTGGCTTGGAGCCAGCCGTTTGGTTGCAAGAACATGTGACATCACATATGTTTTGAAATCCTCACAGTCCCTTTGTATACATCAATATTTGGGAAATAATAGAAGTAAAAGCTTGGAATTTAGGCTTCACTCTGCTTATATTTTCTTCTGTTGTTTGTGAGTGAACAGTGGATAAATAAAAAAATACAATTTACTGCTCATTCATTATCCCCATGGGCACACTGGAGAATTTTTTAGATGTTTTCCCAATTGGATCACACAAAGGTTCGCCGCAGCTGACATACAAGTCATACAACAACGCTGTTCTTACAGAAAATTATTACTAACTGCAAGCTTATGCACAATGAACAGTGTATTTATTTAACAGCCTAATGAACCAAGTGCTTTTAATTTAAACAAATAAAATACCTCTTTCCAGATGATCAACAGAAAAACTTAAAAACATGTTAAAAGAAAACCTTTTCTGGATGAAAAATAATTCATACACAGTCAACCCCCTATTTAAGGGACTGCGATTTAACGAATTCCGCGATTTTACGTACATTTGTTATGGTCCCGACAGAACCACATTGAAATTAATGCTTGGCGTTTCCCGATTTAACGAACACATTTCCTCCATTTAGTGAACATTTTCACGTTAGAAGTTAGCCGAAATGCAATCCCTTGATGATGTTTTCAATTAACAGATCGGACTAAATGCATCAGATTCTGATGAAGAAGAAGCAGCAGCAGAACTGAAAGTTAGCTGCTTCAGTGATGCTGGTAACAGCATAGAATGTGCTAAAAAGTACTTGATGCCCTTCGATATCAATGATGATGTTTTTCATGCACTTCATTAAATTGAAGCTGCAATTTACAAAGCTAAATGTTCAGAAGAAACATAAGCAATCTTCTCTAAAGCATTTCTTTTCTACAGTGTAAAAAGTCAATCAACAAATATTCTGTTTTTACAAGTTAATTAGTACTAAATAATGTTCTGTTTTATGCAGATTAGGATACTAAAATCATTATTTAAGAAGCTAAATGCTCGGAAAAAAAAACTATCGTATTTTTCTTGCAATTTTAAAGTACACTTAAATTTTGATGCTACATATTGAAGTCTAATATCTACGAATTATGTATTTAATATGCAAAGTAAATGTGTACATATTATAACATTTTTGAAAATAAATTCGTAATTAAAAGTACTGTACATAATTTTAATTTCACTGAAACAAAGAGAGCTTAGTTGCTTATGTATTCTCTTATGAACTCTTAATTTGAAACTTTCATTCAAAAGGCTTCCTTGATTTAAAGAATTCCGCGATTTTACGTACAAGACTGTTGGTCCCTTGAAGTTCATTTTTTTTTTTTTAAAGAATGGAAAGTGCACATTTCCCTGAAATTAGAAAAATATGCTGAAGGAAATAATTTCAGGTTCTTAGGTCCTTCAGCATTCTATCAAAGGTTGAGCTTTTATCACGAATTTTGTTTGTAAGATTAAGTCTTGTGCAAAAACTTCAAAGCAGCTAACAACCACTTTTCTGCGACTAAAAACATTACAGCAGCTTTATTAGCATTTCAAAATCAAACTTCGTAATGACAAAACTGAAGTAAGATTAAGGATTACGTATATAAATTAAAGCTATACATAAACCAATAAGATTTACAAATCAAAATTCAGAAAGTGAAAGAAAAATCTACATTGCAAATTAAACAGTTGAGTAAGTATTGAAATATGTCAAAACTTTTAAAATCGTATGATGTTAATGCAAGACAACTTGACATCTTAGTGCAATTGTGAAGATGATGATTAACCTCCTGGATGCTTACTGTGTATGTTTGCACAGAACTTTCTGATGAGATGTGGGATACACATTTACAAAGTTTTAACAAGTAAAGTAAATACTAAAAGAGAAATGAATATATTTCAATCATAAACAACCAAGGCTGTTGCCAGCATAAGTTTAAAACTCCACATCTTTTCAATTCAAATTTGTTGTGGTCTATGTTACTGCCCTTTATTGATCTGTGTTCTTACTCTCTCTTACGAACGAGCTTTTACATAATTCTGTTTCATGGTTTAAACATGCTTCCAGGCATAAGAAATATAGATCTGTGTGCAATTATTGCAGTCTCTTTGAGATGTTTTCTCTGTGGTTATGTCCCAGTGTACCAAACAACTGACTTATGATTAACATATGTTTTTGTCTTAAAATAACCTAACAAGAGTTTTATCATAACAATCAACCAAAAATGCTTTCTTCTGTTATGTCTGGCTTCCGTTTCTAATGCTCTTGAAATCTAGTCTTCAAATTACTTTTTGTGCTTCCAACAACAAAAAAATCTTTTACTATGGAAATTTTGTGTACACCAGATCTTGAAAGTACAATGAGTTTTCATGAATGTAAGATACAATATGTCCTATACTAGTTTCTTTTTACCAAACTTTAGACTGCACTCGGAACAAACATTTTTGAGCATTTGGGAGATGCTTTTAACACATGGAATACACCAGTTGTTGTTGTTGTTTTTTATTTACTTTCTTTTTTTCAATTGAGTTTTTCGATCTGAATATCGTATGAGGTGTGACAATTTAATTCCAGGAACGGTTGCATAGTGTAACCCTTGTGGCGATGCTGGCAGAATCGCGTGACTTTGTGTGTCTGGACACGTTTCAAGTAGTGCATGCTTCAACCCCATTAGGACCATTTATGAGTGAGCAATTGCAAAAGCAATGCAACTCTGTGTGTGAGTTTTGAGGTTAAAACGAGTGATAGAACTTTAGAGCAGCACATCAACATCAAATTCTGTGTGTAGATTGGTAAAAGTGCTACTGAAATGTCAGAGCTATTGAAAGTGGCATATGGTGAGCATGTTATGAAAAAGTGAAGTGTCTTTGAGTGGCATAAAAGAGCAGAAAAAAGCGTGCATGTCACGCTCGCAGTTCAAGACCACTCTTGTGTGTTTTTCAATCACAAGGGGACAGTTCATCACAAACTCATTGAGCAGGAACAAACAGTCAGCCAACAATGCTAGTTAGAGGTGCTGAAAAGGTTGCAAGATTCTGTTTGAAGGGAAAGACTTGAAATGAAGCCTGGTAGTGCCTCAAGCCAGGATGTGCTTGGTGTTCATGACTTTCTGGCAAAGAAATCAATTACCAAATTGGATCATCCACCCTATTCACCTGACTTAGCCTCTTACGATTTCTGGCTTTTCTCAAAAATAAAAGCTGCCATGAAAGGAAGACTTTCAGACGTGGTTTAAAACTCAGGCTTCACGCAACAATAATACACAAATATAGAAATCGAGCAAAAACACACAGAGTTGCGTATGGTAAAAAGGTTCATTTCGCGGTAGCTTTCGGTCATTCTACAACCTTGACCACCCACGATTGACTGGATGCCAGAACTACAATTTGAAATTGGGGTGCTGGAACTGTTGCCAGATTTTAGTCGAGAGATCCAAATAAATGGGATTTGGTGAGGGGTGTCTGAATTGCAGTTTTTGGTGAACAAAATTTTAATGCTTTCTTGGAAATGCAGAGATGCTTTGTTGGCTTTTTTTGTTTCTTTCCAAATGGGAACTGCAGAGGTGTCTTCAAGGGTTAGTGCAGGTAATGCTGTCTTTGGAAGACCATTGGAAAAATATTTTTTGTGTTCACTAAGTCTTGTATTGATGCTTCAGCATGTACTTCCAATATACACTGAGAGATCAGAGGAAGTTGAAATGGGAATAGCATAAACTCCAGGGGTGAGACAGGACCCCTGTCTTTAAGCAGGCACTTTATTGCAGGAGGGTTTGCTTTCACTGTGAGAGTGTAGCCTATATTTTTGAAGAGTACACATCTTATAAGAGAAGGATCCATGGAAAGGGATGGAACCAATGAATGGTAGTTTTTCCATTAGTACTGGTGTGAGAGCAGACAGATTTTTCAAATGGGAATTTTGGAGGATTTTCTCAATTGCAAAAGGTGGGAACTGATGGGCTTCGGCAATTTTCTTCATGGTGTCAATTTTTTCACTGAAGGAAGATTCAGTGTTGCAGACAATCCTGGCACAATTAACGTTAAGTTTTTAAGGTTGCAAATTTGTGAGCAGTTGGGGGAGTGGGATGAAAATGAGATGATGTTCGTTATTGCAGAGAGTTTTCTGTAGACACATCTGTTGAGACGATTCTCTTGCCTTGTCAGATAGACATCCAAGAAGTCAATGCCTTGCAGTGATTCTTCATTGGTGGTGAATTTTATTGATGGGAACTTCAGGGAAATCTTTTCACGAAGAGATTCAAGGTCAGTTCTATTGAGTAGCCAAATTACAAAAATATCATCAACATATTGAAGCCAAATGGAAGGTTGTAAATTGTGTTCCATGACTATGTTTTTTTTTCAATATGTTGCATGAAAACTTCAGCCAGAAGTAGAGAGAAAGGTTAACTCATCCAAAGTCCTTGCTGACAGTAGTATTTGTTGTTGAACTTGAAACAATTAAGATCTCTCAAAATTCAAAGGCAGTCATACAGGTCCTTTGTTAGTGGGCCAGAGTGCGATTGGTTTTCTTTGAGCAATTGTACTAACAGCATATGAGAACGGAAATGAGTGACTGAAGGGAAGAGAGAGACTACATCCAGAGTAAACATTTTGTCAGAGGGTTCAATGCTAGAAGGGAGTTTTTTAATGAACTCTTTCATAGAGGAAATTGGCAAAGGATGGCTGGAGGTGGGATGTTTACATTTTTCCACAATCCTCCTTTCTAGGTTACAGGTGAGAGAGAAAGTATGTTCCACGAGTGGTCAAAGAGGGAAACCAGCTTTATGAAGTTTGATCTGAAAGAATAAGTGCGGAGTTTGGAAATGTGGTGGTGTAAAATCTCCAAGAAAGGTTTTTAGCGTGGGTTTCTTGTTGAGTTTTTCAATTGCAATTTTAAGTTTGGGGGTGGTATCAGATTTTAGAACCATGCAATTTGAAGTTGAGAGGAATGATTCAGCTTTTTCATTGAGAACAGCTTTGAACATCCAGCAATGGCAACAGCATCTAACTAAATGCACAGCTGCAGGAGGGGATAACACCCGAGGATGCCCTCACCGTGTGTGGGCTGACGATATTAAAGACTGGTGTGGTGGAACTCTTCAAGAACTGAGCCACTCTGCAATAAACAGACTTCAATGGGACAATATAGTTAAAATGACAACAGACACCTACGGGAATTGTACCCATGGTTGATGCTGACAGTAGCTTCTAGTGCACAGCAATGCACATATTCTTTCAACAGGTGCATTTGGGGAATTAAACTGTCATACCTCATGTGCTATTGAAGAGTTTGTTTACCATACTAATATGGCCACTTTCAGCTGCTAGTTGTTTGATCCATACTTCATTATGGTTTTTATAATAAGAAGAGATCAACTGTTTGAAACATTCAAATGGTTAATCCATTTCTAGCAGCACCAAAGAAGACTGAAGCAGAAAGGATAAGTGCACTCTTCATAACTGTGAATTCTACCAACAAGTCCACAGTGAATCTTACTAGACATCAGGTCCGATGGGACACGGGAGAGACAGGGCGGAAGACACACAGAGTGTTTCCAAAGGTCTCGAACGTGCACAGACAAACCAGTTCCGGAATCAAGTACTCAGCGGCCATGGCATCTGCCCTGAATACTTGGTCAGATTCGCAATCAGGAACTGCACCTGTCCCTGTGGAAATCGGGCGGCAAGCATTGAACACTGCGTGCTTTAATGCAGTGGCTTCGCCGAATGGAGAAACACACTGATCCCAGGTGTGCAACGAACGCGAAGATTGGACCTGCTCATCCAATCCTCCGTTAACAGGAGGGGGATAATAGCCCTAGTAGAGAGGCTAACCCTCCAGTAGCACACGATTTTCCCCAGGCAAACGGGAACCGAGACGCAAGAGGTGAACGTGCACACCGAAAGCGACTCGGACTCGGAATGAGGGCAAAAGTCTGAGGTCAAGTGGCAAGTGAACTACCAATGTAAATACCTTGTAAATACACTAGTTTCAATCTCTCAATGTTGTGAGTCCTAAGCATGAGGACAGTGTATAGATGCGTGTACATTCTTTGTTGTTGTCAATAAAGGGAAATTACTCCCCCAAAAAATCAAAGCTGTTCGAGGGGTAGACAATCTCCCAGTCAACCCTAAAAATTTAATGGCCTATCCCGCCAGACAGAGCGGGAACCCAGCCAAAGTGCGCTAGGTCGGCTGCCAGCAGGACATCGCGGGCTGGTCTTTGGACCACGGGGGTGGCCAGGGCCCAAATCAGCGTCTCAAGGCAGGATAACTGTCGCAACATTTCAAACAAAATCCAAGGTGTTCCATTAGTCCCCGTGGAGCCAAGCACATTGGCGGAACGGGGCAAAGTAATCAGTAATAGTAATATTACTCAGTCCCAATTTTTTTTTTCTTCAGATTATTCAGTTTCAAACCTCTGTAGATACAAATGCTGACCAGTTGTCAATATCTATCATTTCTAAAAAGCGAACTTAACCCTTACGTGGTTGACATGTACCTGAATCAAACAGTGTCCCAAATTTTTTTTGCATTCCCTGAATTGAAATGTTCACATAGTAGTTAGGTTTTATTGAAAGCTACATCAGAAACAATTCCTTTCCCCCTCTCATCTTAGCAGCACTGACCATAAACCTGTCACAGGTGATAAATGTTCCCATCTGGTTCTTATTTTCTGTTCCATGTTCCAAAGCATGATGGAGAAGGGCTAGTCCCTCTGACATGGCCATCATAACACTGGGTACAAACAAGTTATTCAAACATCTGTTTTAGGTTTGTGGTCATGGTTATATCCTTTTTAGAGCAAGTAATCTACCAGAAAGAATTAGTGTCAGCCATTTCCTTAATTGATAACTTTGAATAACAAAGTTAAAGGAAAAGAAACACTTTCTGACACTCAGGTTCGTTCATTCAAGCTGCAATCGGCCCACTTTCTACACAATGAATATACTCATTCGAGCTGATTTCAGTTTATTTTTCTAGCCCAGAGTTAACTCATTCCAGCTGGTTAAAGAATGCAACTAAATTGAAGAGGGGAACACATTCATAATAAACAAGACTGTGCTTTTGAAAGATACACTACAGTTATCCATTATTCTCACTAGCAAATTCATACTTTTCACCAGGAAACTCCTACTCAGTGTACTAGCCAAATATGCACGCATTAAAAAGCATAGTAAAACACTTTTGCAAGTCAATCTTGAGCATTTTTAAGCATGAATGAAATATGTTTGTTATGCCTAGAAATAATTTGGATAATCACTGCGTGCAACTCGCATACCAAGCCAAACTAGTTATCAACAGGGCTGGATTAAGGAGGAGGCTATAGCCTAAGGGCCCACCATTAGCCCAGGAAACATGCTGCTACACCACAAATAATACACAACTTTAGAGAGAGGAAGTAAAATAGTTTTAGTTTTGTCTCATATGATTTCTACTCGATCGAAAACAATGGCTGGAAGATGAACAGATTTCAAGGCAGTGACTCACTAAGGGTTAAGTTTCATGTCGCAGCATACAGCGGGGTCGGCGAGACAGTTTCAGCTTTTTCACTGTCATCCACTCACACCTGCCTGTTTACAATTGAAACCATTAATGGGCAAAATCCACTGTGAGTTCACATTGCATAACACAAAAGATGCACCAAGAAATGTGTACAATGCTAACTTATTAAATATTCCAAGACAAAATCTAGGAATCTCAAGCTTTTAACTCTTGTTCTTGTGAGAACAGTGGAACATACAGTGACTTTTTATGAAAACTCTGCAGGTGATTTATTAGTTTGAAGAATGCACTACGCATCAATTATCACAAGCATGTTGCTACAGTTTCATGTTTTAACGGACTTCAATAATGATTGTCTGTCATAAGTTCTTTGGGGGGCCTACTCAGATGTCTCAGGCTTGGTAGCCCACTCAGATGTTTTAGCCTAGGGGTCCACTAAGGTCTTAATCCGGCCCTGATTATCAATAATAATCATTCTGGAAAGTGCCATAATTTCTATCATATAATCTGCAGTTATCAATTTTTAAGTTCTGCATATAATACGCTAATTAAATAAAAAAAAAAAAAGGTTTTTGTAGCACTTTGGTTTTAAAAAAATCTGTGTTGTAACTGTCAGGAGAGGTCGTATGTTTGGAAACATTATTGCAATACCAGACCTGCCAACCTCTCAGAACTAAAACACGTAACCCTCAAATAGAAAAATCATAACATGATGCATGCTGATCATTTTTGAAGCCTATTTTGGGTTTATAAATTCTCAATGGTTGCCGGTGTAAGGGGAGGGAGGTTGCTCCGAATAAACAGACACTTGTCCACATTTCAGCACCTACCAATCAGCAGCATGGTGAAGAGTTGAAAACCCAAATCACTTTTGAATGTTATATGAAACGAGTCAGGATGTGCCCATTGGTTGCTGATTGCACTTGACTTACTTTATTTCCGTTGAGAAACTACAGGCAGGGGAATTTGTTAAGAGAGATTGGAAACCTCTCTGAGAAAAAAAACTTCCAAAGGGGGGGGACAGATTAAACATAAATTTTTCCCTACTTCTGTCTGAAAAGGGGGAAAACATGATTTCTTTTTTAAAATCGTATTTTTGGTGGCAAAATCATATTATCGTACAGCAGCACGAACTAAATATGATAAAATCATAACAGTTAGCAGGTCTGAAATAAACAGATAGTGATCTATAAACCGTTGAAAGACATTTAAATTTTTTTTACTTACAAGCATTTTGACAGAAAATGCAATGCAACGAAGGTGGTACTTCCACGAATGATCCCGTGCTGTGGAAAAACTGTGCGACACACATATTTCTGAGTGCACAAAGTGTAACTATAGAACTATCAGGTCTAACTATGGAGCTCTGGAAAAGCTGAAAAAAATTGTGCTTGTTGCTCTTAAATTACTTCAAAGTAACACAACAGCACTTAAATAATTACTGTTACTAAAAGATCATTTTTCCCTGTTTCTTTGAACTGCTGGTTCATCCTGTGAATCGCGACTTTCTTTTTTTTTTTTTTTTTTTTTTGTAGGAAATTACAGTACAGGATTAGCATCCAGGTTCAGATTACACTGCGATTTTCATTTTCTAAATTTCGCAGTATGAGGATATATGGTATACGAAGTACTAACCTCCATGTACTATTGTTTAAAGCAAATAGTGCACACTTACCTCAAAGCAACTACAGCATGTCATGCTTAGCAGACATGGTTAAAATATACAAATACTGCATATTAATGATGTTCTCTTAACTGTCAACTCGGAGCAAAGTCTTGTTCAAATATTTTAATGACCTTGTGTATATCAAATATATTACCAATAACACTAAGAAGGGGAAAAAAATACAACAGTAGTCCAGGCAATAAATGTAACAGCCAGTTTCATACATATACCTCAGCTCTTCATCTAATTAAAAGGACACGATATAACCCAGGTAACATTAAGAATTATTGTGTCTGACATTACACAAATATTTATAAACACAAACAACTTAAATGAACAGCATACATGAAAAACATAATTTTATGCATATGGTATATTTATTTATTTATAGTAGATTTCAGTTAATTGGGATTACAACACTTTGGCACAATTAAGTGGCTGCCCCAATAATGGGAAGCTTTACCCTAAAGAGCTCATTTGGGATGTTCTTCAAGAATTGTCCCAAATAAACAGCTGCCCTGACTAACTAACCAATGGCCCAATTAACCAGAATCTACCATGTAAGTATGAAATTAAACTAGTGCAGGAGTTACAAGATATGTTTCACTAAACATCTTTTTAACACTAAGGAATGAATTATTGCAAAAAGTTGCCTGATAAGAGTTAAATGAAAAGTTTCAAGGTGGTAAACATGCACGACATAACTGCCATAATAAATTAAACCTTTAAACACATCTTTTGCCATATTCATCTCCTAGTAACAAAAACACCCAATGTAAATTTTATATAAACACTACTGCATTACTATATTAGTTCTTAAAATCCATATTTTATGAAGAAATATTTGCATCTGACATATTATGCACACAACATACATATGTGTTGTCATAATAAAAAATCCTTGATACTACTGAGTTCATGAATTAATTTTTGCACATCAGATTTTCAGATTAGTAACTGACTTAGTACTACATATCTGTACTGTTATAATCAAAATTTTAAGATGCTTTTACTGAATTCATGCAATGATTACACTCTAGATTTCAGTAGGCAAATATTAGCAACCAACATATTGTATATGCTATATATAGTCAAGCCTGTTTGCATCAAGCATGGATAACAGAATTAATCCCTTTATTGAACTTCAGAAAATCAACATAAACATTACATTAAAAAATACAGGAAGGAGAAGGGTTATATCAATCAAAACATAGAGGTCACAATCAGTGGTGGACTGGGTCTAAAAATATTGGTTGCCCGGAGACAAAGGGGCCCCCACCCACAACTGTAAGGCTATCATTGAATTTTTATAAGAAATAAATAAAATTTCCAAAAAATACATAAGTGGAAAAAAGGTACAATTAAAATTTTAGCAAAATCAATTTATATTTTTTAGCAATTACAGTGTACATATATTGTACATATTACTGGCAGTATATAATAGATATTAAATGTAAATACAGATTGTTATAATTGAATTTTTAAATTATTTTTTTTATTTTTAAATAAATGGTGGATATTTTTTAAAGTTTGCTTAAACTTTAAAAAAGTTTGCTTGTACTGAACAATTATTACACATTAACAAGTAGTTCAAAAGCATATTTCATGCAGTCTACTATGTTAAGAGCAATCATTTGAATTCACTAGATGATTGTGCGAATCTGTCAATTGCTTCTGCATCCAGTTCATCTAACAATTCCTTTTCAATGGATAGCAACATGTATGATTTCAAGTTCTCCTCAGACAGTGAATTTCTTAGCCTTGTCTTTATGATCTTTAGCTATGAAAATGCCCTCTCACATTGGACTTAAGTAACTGATAGTGTGCACATGACTTTATAAAGTTCATAAAGGTTATCATATGCCTTGTCATGAAGTCTGTTGGATACCAGAAATTTTAGTACACACGATGGACAAATGCTATAAATTTTACACTTGTTGCAACTGGAATCCATATTCTCACCATCATTAAACAATAGCTTTAATACATCAAAGTAACAATTCCAATATTACTTGATCTTTGTTGATTTGTGGAGACATATTAATAATACCTTCCAATGCTTCATCTTCAAGGCCCTTCTCTGCAATAGTTTTATACTTTGCTGGGGTCCAAGCAGGATAAATCTTTATACAACTTTTTGTGTTGTACAAAGTGTGAATCTAGTGACGGGTCAATGCGGTGTATTATTAAGTTAAACACATTTGCTTGAAAATCAGCTAGAGATTCCGAGGAATTTCCTTCATCATGTATAAGCTCATCTGCCATTCTTTTCTTCTTCCTCTGCCTCTTAACTGGCAATGCTGTTTCCAAAAAGTCAATTTCCAATGTTTGATTTTCATCCATATTCAACTGCAAAATCTTGTCATTACATTTATTTACAAATACCAGTTCTTTGCGGTAAACGTTGTCAAATGTTCTTGTCTGTTCCTTCAACTTTGTTGTAGCTGAATCTATTAAATCATCCATGCAGTAAACATATCTAAACCACTTGATAACGAGGCTGTAGTTTCAAATATATACATGTAAGTAAATGCTGTCAATATTGTTTAAAACTTTAGAAGACTTTGAAGTAAAACATTTGCTTCTTGTTTTAGTTTTGCATCAAACTTGTCTGAATCTTGTATCATTGATAAGCATGTCAATTGATATACAAAAGTACTGACACCGGCATCATCAAAACATCCAATATATTTGTTGCTGCATTGGATTTTCCTGACCATCTTGTTTCACCAATTAGCTTTAATCGTTTCATTTTTTCTTGTCCTAGATGTTTTCCAACAACTTCTATCCAGACACCCATTATCTTGTATGATGTTTTCACAAAAGTTGCTAAATTCTGGAGCAAATTGAAACAAGAAAGATGACACTGAATTTTTGGGTGTAATAAGCACGTCTTTTGAATCCGTTCTGACGCAAATTAAATTTATCAAAGCTATTCAAAGTCAATGGAGCCGGTATGGAAAACAATAGTATCTGACGGAAGAAAGAAGTTTTTCAATCGGATTTTTAATCCCTCAGATATTGCTGTAAACGGAATCGTGAGCTTACGCCCTCTGGTTGCAGACTTGTGCGTTAAGAAAAACATGAATTTATATGAGAAACATTTCGCACCAGAAACGCTCTCCAACACAAAGAATTTTTCAAATTGGACTCTGAGAAACAGAGATATCGACAAAAATAAGATGTGACTTTACGTCTCCTGGTGGGAAAACCATGCATTCTTTTAGGAAGAAAGTATTCTCAAAAGATTTTTCTATATGAGCGGTATCGGTCTAAGAAAAAAAAAATAATTTAGTGGAGTTTTCAGGAGCCCAGATTTTGCTACAAGTACATCAGAAGCAGAAATTAACCCTTATGCCCCCTGGTGGCCAAACCATTCTTTACCAAACATTAGAAATTATGTGAAAAATACTTCCCATCAGGTCTTGTATGCGATACAGGAAAAAATTTTCAAATCGGAGTTTTAGAAGCAGAAATAACGCAGAAAACACAATTTGCCTTTGTGCCCCCTAGCGGAAAGTCTATGATTTACTTGAAAATTTTGAATTTATAGGAAAAACATTTTGCATCGGAAACACTATCCAACAAAGAAGGAATTTTTCAAATCGGACTCCTTGAAGTAGAAATATTGACAAAAATAAGATATACATCTTCATGCCCTGGCATAGAAACCATGCATTATTTCAAGAAGAAAATGTTCCTAAAAGGTTTGTCGGCATGAGTAGTATCGGTCAACAAACGACTTTTTTTTCAATCGAGATTTTAGAAGCTCATATTTTGCTGCAAATAAATCAGAAGCGCAAATTAAGACTTACGCCATCTGGTGGCCAAACCATTTTTTCACAAAAATTTGAAATTATGTGCAAACAATTTCCCATCAGGAGCTGTATCCGGTGCAGAAAGAATTTATCAAATTGGAGATTTAGAAGCAGAGATATGGGGGGAAGGGGGTAGCAATTTACCTTTTCGGCCCCTAGCGGAAAGTCTATGAATTACTCGAAAATTTTGAAATTATATGAAAAACACGTCACATTGAAAACACTATCCAACAAAGAAGAAATTTCTCAAATCGGACTCCTAGAAGTAGAGGTATTGACGAAAATAAGATATACATCTACGCCCCCTGGCGGAGAAACTGTGGATTATTTTAAGAAGAAAATATTCCAAAAAGGTTTATCTATGTGAGTGGCATCAGTCCATGGAAGAATTTTTTCAATCGATATTTTAGAAGCTCAGATTGTATGGCAAATACATCAGAAGCAAAAATTAACACTTATGCCCCATGGTGGCCAAAGTATTCTTTACCAAAAATTTGAAATTATATGCAAAATATTTTCCATCAGGAGGTGTATCCGCTGAAGAAATTTTTTTTTTTTTAATTGGAGGAGTTTTAGAAGAGGAATTATCGGGAAAAATGTAATTTACTTTTACGCCCCCTAGTGGAAAATCTATGCGAAATTTGAAAAAGTAACTATATCTAAAATACTCTTCGACATAAATGGAATCGAAAGATAAAAGAATTTTTTCAATTGGATGTTTAGAAGCAAATATGTGGAATAAAACGTATTTTTGAATTCGACATCTGCATTTACGCCCTCCAGCGGCGAAATTGTACATCGTAAAATAAAAAAAAAAACGAAATGAAGGATCATCATTCGCATATTTCAAGCTTCCCAATGCAAAAAATAATTTTTCAAATAGGAATAATAGTTGCAGAGATATCGTGGGTACGGACGGACGGACAAACCGGTAACATAAGCACAATCTTTTTTTACAAAAGACGTGCTAAAAAGAAACTGCAGGCACGCAACATTTTGTTGTTTCAGCAATCACCAAATTCAAGACATGGGCATAGCACCATATATGAACATATACACAATAATAGCTTATTGGGCTGTCTAATGCCCATGCTATCTTTAACCCTTTAAAGACCATGACACCAAAATCTTGTATCACTCTAAATATCACAACCTCCGAAACTGTCTGTTAGTTCACATCTTTGTCTAATAACACCAATAGTGACTGAGGGTGACTCCTGCTGATCCTTCATAAGTCATTCAAATTTGAAAAACAGGTAAGGGTACGAAATCTGATTCCCTCTAGGTGATTCAGGCGGCTATGGCCGTTTGTATGCACGGGCGTTTTGGGCGCTATGGTCTTTAAAGTGTTAATTCATGTGCATAGCAAATATAGGTAATATAAGGCTGCTTACCTTTTGAGGTTTGCCTCCTTCTTATGACATTTCTTGCACGTCATTAGAGGGGTGTTTAGTAGCTTCCAGCAGAGTAAGTTAGTTGCTGTTTTCTTCTTCTGTTCCGTACTTTACGTACTTATATGAGCAGGTCACGTGTACAAATCATCTTCGCACAGGCTTGTAGTTCATTTATACCTCTTGAGTTTAACTATATGAACATGTTGATCAGCCACATCAGTAATTTTTCTTTGTAAATCATTTTACTGACCATGGTAGCTTGCATCTCCATCTGTGCTATCTATCACATAAACATTTTTTGGAATCAATTTTACAATGCTGTAATGTTTCAGTCAATAGATCAAAAAGTCCCTGTCCTGTACCATCATTACTTGGCACAACTGAAAGTAGTTGCTAAACTAAAATAACGCTAAACTGATTGATGGATGAATTATCTTGTGTTGAATCAACTTGAATAGAATAATATTTTGCTTGAGAAATTTCACGACTAATTCTTTCTTGTATCATATTCTTCATAATTTGGATTAACATGTTAATAGTTGTTTTACTCAGGTATGTAACAAGTATACCATTGCCTTTAGTTTGAGCCTTTCCTTGTTGTTCTCATCATTTGATTCTTTGTGTAGACTTGTTTTGTACTGCAGAAACATGAGCTGCCATAATAGGGTCATATTTTGCCATCAACTGCACTGTAGCTAAAAAAGTGCCATGATTCATAACCTCATTATCCAAAGTGTAGGCCGATTAATTTCTGTAAGCTCGAACAGGAAGTGCTTGCTTGCCTAACATGTTTACGATGTCTATAATCCTCATGACAATACTCCTCTGCTTCAACATTTCCTTCTTTTTAATTAGTGAAGATGCAAAAATATTATATTATCTAAGGCGCCATCACTAACCACACTGATAAATTGCTGAACATTTCTGACATGTGGTGTTGTCGATTCGTGTAAAGCCAAGCTCTGACTAATACACCTGTAATCACTAAAGCCACAAAGGCCAAGCAGTATGAACAATATAAGCACCTATTTTCTTTGTTATGTTAGCCATTTTCTTGCGATTGAGTCATTCACAATTTTCCTCTCATACAAATGAGCATCAAATGGCAGATCATCAAGTGGCTGAAATGGATGTTCAGCAAAAAACTGTTTCAGATTTGCTGATGATGGACATTGGAAGATTCCAGCAGTTGATCTTTCATGTTCTTGTGTAGGTTCATTTATACGATGTGCTTCAGAAACTAAGTCATTTATGCCTGAAGGTATATACAATTCCCTGCGACTAGTTGAAGCTATGTGTTCAGATGTTGCAACTACAGGTAGTAAAAATACCGGAACAATGAAGCGAGAAGAAGTACTGGGCCTGGGTTGGCGAGTACGTGTCGTCCCACTTCCAAGCGTGCCATTTCCGTACACATCCAGATCATCTAGTGCCATTTCCATACACAGACGTGATGATCCGTAAGCAGCGAGATATGCATGAAGAAAGACGGGATTGGGGTGTACTGGTAGGTCCTGCAACCACTTTCCCCCAGTGAGGGAGAGTTTACGATTATAAGAGCCACTAGTCTTGGGGGAAAAGATTTTACAAAATCTTTTGTGGAAACTTCATACAAAACTACTTTAAAAAATAGCCAGGAATTTTTAACGGCAGCTTTGAACAAAATATTTTTTAAAAGAAAAGCAATTTTTTTTCGTGGTTTTGAAATTAAACATCTGTGATGAATGCTGAAGACCGTAAAGAAGGCATTAATGGACAGTCTGTTTTCCCCTGAGTTTTTATTGCTACTCCCGTTTACCCCTCCCTACCATGAGCGCTTATTGATTGACAAAAACAATGAATGGTTATCTCTGTGATGTCAGAGGAATTCGGACAGGGGAGCAGCATTTACTTTCTCCCTTAGCATTCCCCACACTTGATACCAGAAGCAGTGAAACTGTACAGTAATGGCACGTATGGAAGTGGAAAACAATCGGTGAGTAAAGGATGCTATTGTATTTGTCTCTACATTGAAAGTAGCTCTTTCCTATTCTTGTAACTCACAAGTCATTGCATCATCATCACCATGAGTATTGTTTCTTGATTATTTGTTGCAGAACTGTACATTGATGTGGATGGTGGTTGTGATATAAAATCTGCAATAGACCTGCATTGCTTGGCTGATTCCTGCCTTTCTGCTTCTTGTTGCTGTTTGCATTTCAGTGATCCAGATTTATGCTTTTTCTTTTCCATGATGGTAGGGGTAATATTCCTGAAATTAAAACTTAATTAAAAATAATCCACGTCAGAAAAAATTAACATCTACAATATCTACCGAACTCATTTGATGTAAAAGAAGTTTGTTTCCACGAGGTTTCTTAAAACAAATTCAAAGTTCTACTTACAATCAGCACACACTACCAATTTATTCTCCATGCAAACGAATTGACTGCACACACACACCTAACAGTTGTCATGATGTCTTTGGCTCTCACAAAAACTCGAAAGGGAGAAAGAAACGCGCGTTAATCAAAGTTGCACGAAAGGAAACATGTAAGTTCAACTTTATGAACAGTAAACAATCTTCTAGGTCAAGGTTGCAGGGATGACTGATAAGAGAACAACCCCAATAGAAAAGTCAGGAGAGGTGGAAGCGCTGAGTGCCTCCCTCTTCTGGAAATTCTAAAAACTAAGTGCCCCGTGTTTCCCTTCCAGAGTTAAAATAATAATACAACGTAAATTTTAGTTGCATACAGTAATAATATTGGAACTTCTATCATATTTTCAAGCTACTGAAAGTTCATTAACATTTTGTGTGCTTTGAATATATCAATTTTGATGTTTAGTAATCTATGGCTCACGTTAACTGATAGGAAGAACATGTTCTATATATTATTAAGAATATGTTCAACTCTTGAGATATTTCTACTGTTCTCGCCTGCTCCTTGCTTTTTGTATCCACTATCTAATGGTGACCACGAAAGTGCCACGATCGAGAAGAGTGTTTTGTAGGACCAAACTGGGTTAGAGAAGGCCCAACAATTATTAAGAATAATAATGAGGTTATTGGCGTGATTGAAACAGAAGACCTAACTGAAGTGATTCTGAAATTTGTCTCAGTATGTCTTTCACATTTGCTAGAAGATACAGCAATGATTTGCACATGTTGTCTAATGTTTAAGGAGGCCCACTTCATCAGGGGCCTACCTTGCCATCAGGTAAGCTGACATCCTGGCCAGTCTGCCACTGGTCACAATGCATGTATAGAAAATTTTATGCCTCCACTACTGCTAACCATTTACAGAATTGGGTCATCAACTGTAACATACCACCTCAAACTACTAAAATTGTGCATCAAGTGCTTATTCAAAGTCATGCACAAATTCTTTATGGCTGGGGAACTTCTGAATAAATTGAACGAAGAGAAGTTAATCTTGTTCATCTTCAGAAAGAGCACTAAGACTATAGAAGATTCCGTCATTGAAAAAAGCTGTTTTTAAGACACTGTCATTGAAAAAAGCTGTCAAAGGATTCTGTCATTGAAAATGCTGTCTTTAAAACACTGAGAGTTGACCATGTGACCTGCCAGAAAGATAGAAATTGGAATAAGGGAAGTTTGTTTCTCTTGTTTAACTCTCACATTACTGTTTTATGAAATGGCCACAAAACCTACCATTTTCAGAAAAGTTTGAAATAATTGAAAGAGTTGAAAGTGGTGAAAAAAATTGTAATGTAACAAATCAGTTTAAGATACCGAAGAGTACTCTAAAAATAATAAAAAAAAATGAAGACATCAAAAAATTAAATCTAGTGAGTGTTCAAACGCTGAGGATGCTAAGCACAAGCGTATGACAAGGTGGAAAAAGCCCTTCATAAGTGGTTTGTTAATGCCCGAGCTCCTAATTCTGACCCAGTGAAGCTCAAACTTTCATTGTAGTTTGATGAAAGAGACAATATTATTAAGGTAAACAATAAAGAAATTGAAATAGTAGATGAGTATATATACTTAGGAAAACTGATAGCAATGAAGAAACAGGGAGTCATGGAAGAAGTGAAAAGAAGAACAGGAATGAGATGGTAAGCTTTTGGAAAATTGAAGATATTTTTAAATAGTAAAATAATGCCCGAGAATAGAGCAAGACTCTTCAACCAATGTGTATTCCGTTATGATATATGGGGCAGAAACCTGGCTTATCGAAAAAGAAATAGACAAAATGCAAAAAACAGAAAGAATGGAAAGATGCCTGCTAAACATAAGACTCAAAGATAAAATTAAAAATGAAGAAATGAGAGCTAAATCAAAATTTTTAGATATTGGAGAAAACATACGTCAAAGAAATGGACTGAAGAAGGACAGTCACAGATGAATAAACGTTATAATGGAGTGGCAGCCATATGAAGGTAAAAGATAAGCTGGAAGACCTGAAAGAAAACAGTCAGATGATATAAGGAAAAAAACTGGAATTCGTTGGCACCAACAAGCTCAGGATAGAAATAGATGGGAAGAATAGGTCCGCTCCTCTATATGAGGTATGTCAATGATGTACTCCTCTTCTGGCCATACACCATTACCTAACTCAAAGCATTTACTGTTCATCTATCTTCTATTTCTTTTACTATAGAACTGGAAACGAACTTTTCTCCTCCATTTCTGGATTTCAAACTTTGCAGGGACCCTCTGTCCAATACCATTTCATTTTCTGTATTTTGAAAACCGGCTACCTCCCCTATCTTAATCCCTTTTGATTCTTATCACCCTTAGAACTATAAACTAGCCAGAATTTTTTTTTTTGTTAAACAAGCTTAAACCCATAGCTCTTCTCAACAGGCAAGGACTCAAGAACTTTCCTTCATTAAAAACCTAGCAAAGAACTTTGGATACCCTGATTACATAGTTCAGAAAATAATTAAGAAAACCCTGAGAAAGTATGAAACCACCCTAAGTTCCGAGACTTCTACCACAAGATATATTGGTTCAGTGGACTTTCATCCATCGCTAACCCCAATTCTTAGGAATGTTTGTAGAAGACTGCAATTGGGATCCGAACCTGAAATATTTTTTCTCTTGTACGTTCAGACCGTGACAAAGTTAAGAAGGACAAACAACATGGTGTTTATAAAGTACCTCTACGAACCCTGGACCAATCATTGCCTTATTCCTGCTACAAAGGATCCACCCAGAGGAACCTAGGGTTACGCTTGAGAGAGCATAAAAATGTTTAAATGATTTGAAACAGGGGAACCTGTCCACGGCTCTAGCAAGAACTGTAAGCATGGGCAACTATGTTCCACAATGGGAAGAGGCAATAATTATCTCTTCAGCTTCTACTCAGACTAACTTGTTATTCTTGGAGAGCCTGCATATTTACCATTTGGGCGACTCCTGTTGCAATGACAGCTCCTCTCATTAAATTCCAGGACCGTGGCAACACCTCTTCACCCATTCACATAATTGGGAACTAGAGACTTCTAACTGTGATCATAATGTTAGGACTGATATGTGAATTTCTTTTGATTCTGGACTTTTACCTGTGCTACATATATATACGGTATAATTTTACCATCTGATTTTTTTATTGGAGGTTTAACGGCCACTGTGAGTAACTCAATGGGCTATAAGCAGTCTCCCGTCCCTAATTTAGGGTCACTAGTTCCAGGGAAGGGAGAGAGCCAGTGCCGTATGACAAACACAACATCCATGCCTCACCGGGATTCGAACCCAGGCCCCTTTTGGACAAATGATCAGAGGCCATCGCTTAGACCACTGCGCCACAGGGGCGGCAAAATTTTATCATCTGAAGATGGGCATATAGTAATGCCTGAAAGGCCTCATGTGTGTCAATGTTTTTTTAAATAAAGTTTTAACTAATGTAGTTTTAACTTATTTTTATCGTGCAACTAGACTGAAGTCGTCAATTTTAAGGGAAGAATATAGCTAGAAGTGGCTATAAAAAGGGTTAAAAGAAAGAAAGAAGCTCAAACACTAGAACCAGGTACTGTGAAATAACTGCAGTATATAGTAAATATGTGTATCGAGTTCTACACATCCAACATTTCATATGCGTCGAGCTGTTCTGTACATTGAACAATTACGAATGTCACGTTTGAAGCAAACTGGCCTGACTGATGTACTGTTGTGCGGCTCTATCAAAATTTTACACTACTTAGCTGATGAATAAAATTTTTAAGCTCTAAATTTTTACATATAGAGATTAGTAACTGATATATTATTCATGCTACATATCTTTACTCTTGTCATAATCAAAATTTCATTATACTTTTACTAAATTAGTGCATTTATTTTTACACTCTAGATTTCAGGAAGTAAGAAGATTTGCAACTGACACACTATACAGACTTTTATACGGTATATACTGCAGTTATAATCAGAATTTGACAATGCTGTTGATGAACTGTCTGATACATTTGCTTTTACTCTACATTTTACAAGGTCAAGATTAGCAACTGACACATTATATATGTACCCTAGTTTCATCAAAACTTTATAATACTAATGATGATTTTTACATTCTGGATTTTAGGACACAATGATCTGAAACTTGCATACTATATACATAGTGAAGCTGGTGTTTGCGGTCACCAGCCAAAGAAGGTAGTTTTGTGTAGTATGGAAGTTACCAACAATAGAAATAACTGCATAACAAACCTTCATTTGGTAGCAATTTTTAAAATACACAAGAGAATATGCCTACATTTTGCGGTCGCAAACATGCAGAACTTATAGAAAAATCTGGTTTGGGAAGTTCTAGAAAGGTAACAAAAAGGCTGAGAGTTTAAAAATATGACACACCTGTTTCTTTTTCTCTGGGTCACCACCATTCAATAGATTGCAAATGGTAAGTGGTCCTTGGGGTCTTTCAAAGTTCTTAGAATTTTGAAGGAAAATGGTATAGTTTTCTGTTAACTAGAGTAGGCATGTTTGATCTTTAACGGTCTCAAATGAGAGGGGTTAATCTTCCCTCATCCCAAAGGACCTAGCCTTCTCACAAAGTGGCCATACTGTTTGAGCGGGCTTAATGGTCTGTTCCAGATGGTGAAAGAAAACATTGCTTAATTTAAGGATGGGAAAGGGTGGATGGAATGGTTTCAAAGCTCAACCGTAGTAGTGTAGCTATTGCTTTCAGCATCTTGTTACCTTCCATTTCCTTGAGGGGTACATGTGGTAGAAGCATCTGATTTGAACGTGTGTGTGTTCCAAACACCTTACCCCACTCCTCAGTCTTACTTCTGACTCTTAGTGAGAGATTTAGTGAATAACATTCCTAAATAACAAAATGGCAGGGAAGAAAGAAAGACAAAACAAGCACTTCACAGCAAGCTGCATTAAAAAAAGATAAGTCTATTTTATTTTCAAGTGTGGATGGGAGACATTTTGGCAATTGAACCACTATTTGGTGGTCACCTGCCAAGACAATCATTTTTTTACAGAACCGTGGATGACCCAGTCAGACAAGTTTCACTATATGTACTGTTGTCATGAAAAAGCATGCATGCCTTTTGGAGTATATTTGCTTATCATAGTAATGGGGGGAAAAAAACACCCAATAAATTCATCCTTCATGTATGAGTCACACAAAGAGTTTTTTTCCGGCAAGACATCCGAGACTCCAAACGTATTTGAAATGGCATCAGATGAAAAGGCCTGTCACAAAAAGACCCTACAGTGTTTCTATTGGCTGGGAAGGGGCAGGTGCAATCTGTAACTGTTAGACACAAATTTATGAGGATGCTAAGTATAGCAGGATGTGTGGTAAAATGTGCAGAATAATCAAAATGAGGGACCCTTTATGACGTTCCTTGAAGTGGATACCCAATTTTTATCTAGATACACAAGAATGACACACATGCCATGCAGAAAAAAAGCAATCACTGAAACTTGGAGATAATGATGAAGACACGAGTGTGATATGATAGTAACTGAGTTATTCAAAAGTTCATGCATGGTTTGTTCCTACACATTACCCACCAAAACACCCCTCTCTCTCTCTCTCTCTCACACACACACACAGCTTTCTATTTGCTAGATGAATACAATGAAGATAAGAATAACTTTGACTTAATTAAACATGGATTCACCTCTGAACCCGAGACAAACTAACAAACAACAGCATGACACTGTCAATCTCTCCATGTAAAATAGCTACACTGCTATACAAAATTACAGCAGCCAGTTTCTAAGACAACAAATGAATTATTCTTATGAAGGAATAATCAACCCTCAGTTCTAAAGGCATTGTTTTTCTATGGTGATTAAAGAGCTAAACACCACAAGCCCACCCCAAAATGTAAATTGAAGATGCACTTGATAAAATTGGAAACAAGTTTATTAACAGAGAAAGTAGTCATAAAAGTGGGCTGATGTGTGTTGCACCATATTATCCAGCTTCTCATAAAACTTCCTTGGTTTTTGGCTGACTGGAGAATGCCATTTGCAGATGAAAGTTGAATGATAGCAATAAACTTATTCATAAGATTGAAAAAGTCACTCAGATGAGACTTCAAAAACCCCTAAGGAAAGCAGACCTCTATTTTCAGGTAAGGGCATAAAAAACTACCCACACTGAATTGTTTTCTGCTGAGAGAAAGAAAAACAATAAATAACCATCACAGGGCTAATTAAAAATTTAACAGCTTTGACTTTTTCATGCCTAGAAGAAAATTCATGGAAGGAAGCACCTGCATGTTCTTTTTCTTTCTAGAAATCAGACTAAAAAGAGCTCTAACAAAACACAGATTAAAATTTAATTACTACTATTAGCCAAAACTAATCCTCTTGGCACATTAAATACCATGCTCGCAGTACAGAATTATAGCAAGTTTAACAACAAAGGTCAGACAACCTTCATGAATTTAAAACAACAAATGTTGGTGAGGCTGGTAGAAAACTCATTTTCAAAAGTTGGCATGATTAAAATTGTGATTTAATCCAGTTTATAACTTAAGTAGCTACCACCTCCCTTCCACAACAATTCTTTGTCTTAGCATTATGTGTAGTAAAAGAGAAGAATTCTGACCTTTATTATTCAGTGGTGCAATTTCAAGGGTAATTTTCATTCATTTTTGCAGACTAAAATTTATGTTTTTTTCTTCTGTTAATATCTACACTGAGAGAGCACTGCTAAAATCTACAACTAAAAAGTAGTTAAAAGACTAATTTTTTCGACAATAACACACTTCACACAGGAAGTTACTTATCTTGTTGATAATTCTGCAAACACTTGCAATTAATGATTGCTATGTGCCTTATCAATTTAGGCATTAAATAACAAATGAAATTGGCCCTGCCACCTGAATTCAGCTTTCCCCTCTACCTCTTTCACTGTCTTGACAACAATTTAAAAAACAAACAAAAAAAAAAAAAAACATGAGTAACAAAATTGTGAACTATTTCATTATCATAACATTAACATGATTACCAAACACAACTATTGATTCCCAAGAAAATGAATGTAGTTAAACACTATAAATATAAACAACTTTCTTTAACCCTTTAATGACCATAAAGCCAAAAATGCTCAAACATGCAAACAGACATGGATGCAGTGGCATCAGGTCATTATGGGCATCCGAGGCTAAGCCCTGCATGAAAATGAGAAAACATTTTTTTCTTTTATTTGAAAAAATTCCAAAAGAAAATCCATATTAGTAACCAGTTCCCAGATTTTCTGAATGCAAATGTGAGCCACTACAATAGTTGAGTAACTGGGTAACACATTACAGCCTTCCATATCTGAAAGAAAATCTGTATTAGTAACCAGTTCCTAGATTTGCTGAACGTAAATGTGAGCCACTACAATAGTTGAGTAATTGGGCAACACATTATAGCCTTCCATATCCGAAAGAAAATCTGTATTAGTAACCAGTTCCCAGATTTTCTGAATGCAAATGTGAGCCACTACAATAGTTCAGTAACTGGGTAACACATTACAGCCTTCTATATCCGAAAGAAAATCTGTATTGGTAACCAGTTCCCAGATTTTCTGAATGTAAATGTGAGCTACTTGAGTAACTGGGTAACACATTACAGCCTTCCATATCTGAAAGAAAATCTGTATTAGTAACCAGTTCCTAGATTTGCTGAACGTAAATGTGAGCCACTACAATAGTTGAGTAATTGGGCAACACATTATAGCCTTCCATATCCGAAAGAAAATCTGTATTAGTAACCAGTTCCCAGATTTTCTGAATGCAAATGTGGGCCACTACAATAGTTGAGTAACTGGGTAACACATTACAGCCTTCCATATCCGAAAGAAAATCCGTATTAGTAACCAGTTCCCAGATTTTCTGAATGCAAATGTGAGCCACTACAATAGTTGAGTAACTGAGCAACACATTACAGCCTTCCATATCCGTTCACTAGAGCGCAATGAATTCTGTGTGGTGGTAGAGGCGACACCCATCAACTTGTCACCTCAACAAAGCTTCAGAGAACAGTAATGAAAGAGCAGATGTGCACTGAACTACGCATGTGTAAAACTGCCTTTCTGTTTAACAGTAGCAATTTTGCTTCCACGTCGTCAGACACAGAGCAGCTGATATTCGTTTGCATTTTTAAGCAAGCTGTAAGGTCTGCTCATTTAAGTAAAATGAACAAAGGAATTTGTTTATTGGAACACCCATTTAATTTATTAAGGGATGAATAAAAAAACCCAGACTTGGGCCCACATCGACCAAATATTTGCTTGATGCAAAAACATAAGAATCAGTCTTGACCTTATGAATGTGTAGTTATAGCATAATATCCTGGTTAACTGGAAGTGAAAGAAAACATACTTTGTTTTTCTTTATGTTATACAGCACTGCATATATATCAATAAAATCTCTACGACATTCTATGTGGTTAAGTATGATTTCAACATGTGGCACTTGGAAAAGTCACAATCCAATTTAATTATATTTCACAGTACGGAAGAAGGTTGAGAGCAGTTTTAAAAGAATTTAGCCCCAGATAAATTTTAGGTCACCCTACGCCACTGCATGGCTGCCAGAGCTAAGTTCGGGCTCAATTTTTGGAGTCTGAGCCCAAATTTTATATTACAAGATACAGCCGGGCCCGAACGAGCCTGAAAACTGGCTAACCTGTTCAACCATTAACAAAAAAAAAAAAAAAAATCTCCTCTTCCAAACTTTTACTCTCTCCTCCTCCTGCAATTAACCAACGTATTTCTCAAATGGGCAGTGGGGAAGGGACCTCAATTCATTTTTATGGTGCAACTGTATGATTTCCTTTGACCGTTCGTTTCCACCAGAAGTGCTTTGGGCGGCCGGGCATTCAAAATGATCGGGCGGTGATGTACATAATGCGCTGCAATATGTACGTTGCTAAATAGAATTAGCAGGGAGCTACTGCATGGAGATAGGGGGTAAATTACCGTCAGCAAGCTATCAACTATCCAATATCTATAGTTCTTGAAAAAGCTTTTTCTTCTCTGCAGAAACACATTAATGCTTGGCCTATGGCATTTTCTACCCAAGCCTGGAATAAATAGCTATCTGAATGCCTGCTTACCAACCAGAACCAGTTGCTGAAGAATTCCCTTTACCAACTATAAAGTGTCTCATTTGCTAAATCATATAAAATCACATTTATATACAGTATATAAAAAGATTCTCTTGCTCACTCTCCCTCTTTCTAAGAGCCCGTCTCAGCTCTGAAGGCTGCCCCAAATGCCTGACTTCAGCAAGTGAGATTTCTTACCACACCTGTTCTTCGAATCTGCATTGCCTCAGTGGCATTAGCAGAAATCCCCCTTAGTTACTACTGTTATCACTAAATAAATAAGTGGAGCAGGATTTACTTTCTCTTTATATCATTCACCCTCACAGCATCACATCTCTTCTTTGTGGAAGAATGCAGTGATTGCTCCTGGGAAACATTTGAAGGGAAACATTTGAAGGTCTACAGATCAAAACTATTGATCTGTAATCAAGCCTACAGATCAATAGTTTTGTGTTGTGATGCAGCACTAATCCTTCTTTTGTTAACCTGTAAAAATGGGCAACAGAAATTCAAGAAGTAGCAACTAACAGTTTCAGACATTATGGTATTCTCAGTGACACAAGTTTTCAGGGTCCTGGTCATTAAAGGCTTAATACTTCTCCCTACATTAAATTTAGAGTAAAAGAGATAAGACTAATACAGTAGCTTGCTATACAAAGGTTATCATTAAAAAAACTTCAATTAATGGAAAACATACACTAAAATATTTTGAATCTCAAGTACAATTTTCTGCTTTTTACTATACAATCTAAATTTTACAGGATCTACAGAACAATTACTCTAGCCTAATTCTCTTAGTAAGGGAATTCTCAGAACAATATTGCTTCAAAAATGACTTATTTTATGATTTAATCTTGTATATTTTTTTAATGTCAAAATACACGATTGTTTTAAAGGTACTACTACAATTTATTGACATGAAAATTTTCTTAAAACCACATATCAGCACTTTAAATTATATGACAAATTAAAAAATGAGCTTGTATGTACACATTTTGTAGCATGGTTCAAGGCTAAGCAATGCTCAGATAATCTATACCAAATTCATGTTTTATATGTGTGCTTGCCCTCTCATTTTTCTTGTAGCATTCATATGCCATTCTGTAAACTATCAGGAGAAAAAAAAATTCCAAAAATGAAGCCACGAGTGCCATCTGTTAACAATAAGATGGTACAAAAACCTGAAAAGGCATCTAAGGTCATTTTCTGTGCAAAGATGGAGAAAGCGAGGAGTGTGCAGTTTTGTTAACATTAGCCAAACTTGCAAAAATTGTGAGGTAAGCAGTTTAGATGGTTAAACAGAAAAGTAATTTCACAGAAGAAGCAAAGTAAATTCCAAATTGTGTTTTTAACAATTGTGCTTCATTATTGCTAATGAATATGATGTATAATTTAATCTATCTGCCAGTGGCGTAGGGTGACCTAAAATTTATCTGGGGCTAAATATTTTTAATATTGCTCTCAACCTTCTTCCGTACTGTGAAATATAATTTCAGTTGATTGTCAGGTTTCCAAATGCCACTTGCTAAAATCATACTTAACCATATAAAAAATGAAGTAGAAATTTTATTTACAGTATATACACTGCCGGACAATTGCTAAGGACGGATGACAATAGCAACGATAGCAACCATAAAATGGAAGGCAGGAAAATGTGGAAATTAGCATAAGTGCGGGATACAGTAAGACGTGTTGTGCATATGCAAATTTTGGATTGCTGAACTTGTTTGTGACGTCATGGCGCTGGTAAGAGATATAAAGGATTTGATGCGTATCGACCGTTGTTGTTCAAACGCAAAGTTGAAAGGGAAAGAATCAATTGACGAACTTGCAAGTTTCAGTATGTCTTCCCGATATCACCTAGATCATTTTACGCGTGGCTGTATTATTGGCAAGATTGAAGAAGGGCAAAAAATAACAGATGTTGCCAGGGAGTTCGACGTCAGCCACAGTGTTGTTTCAAGGCTTTGGAAATCATTTCAAATAAATGGAGAGTGTAGCAAACGTCACGGGGGAGGTGGTGTTCGCTGTACGACACCTGCAGAAGATCGGTACATAGTGCTATCAACAAAAAGACACCGGCGCAGCACAGCTAGTGAGGGAGCAAATCAGTTTACGGCTGCTACTGGCAAGCGGATCTCCCGAAAAACTGTCGCCAGACGTTTGCAAGAAGGAGGACTATACGCCCGCCGTCCTGTTGTGTGCATCCCATTGTCCAGACGTCACCATACCGCCCGTTTGCAATGGTGCCATCAACATCGCAATTGGACTGATAACGATTGGTCTGCTGTCCTCTTCTCAGATGAGAGTACATACAGTCTATCGTCTGATTGTCGACGACAACTGATCTGGCGTGATAGTGGTACTGCATATTGTCCAGCAAACATACAGGATAGGGACCGATATCCGACATGTAGTGTCATGGTATGGGCTGGCATCATGATCAATGGCCGTACGTCCCTCTATGTGCTTCCAACTGGGACTATGACTGGCCAACGATACATTAATGATGTTCTGCTACATCATGTTCGCATGTTCCGTGGTGCTGTCGGTGATAGATTCATTTTCGTGGACGACAACGCAACATGTCATCGAGCAGTCGCTGTCCAGGAGTGTCTTGAGAGCGAGGATATTCAACGCCTCGTATGGCCAGCACGTTCTCCAGATCTGAATCCCATTGAAAATGTGTGGGATGCTTTGGGGGGAGTCTTGCTGGTCGCCAATGCCCTCCAATAAACAAGGACTCCCTCATTCGTGCACTGACAGAGGAATGGGATAAATCACCCCAACAGCTGCTTGATAATGTTGTGCAAAGCATGACACGACGTGTGGAATCTTGCATCGCCCTCCATGGTGGCCATATCCCGTATTGACATCTTACGCCGGAACTCCTGCGGACGGTAATTGCATTATTTTCACGTTTACGTATTCTGCACAAAATGGCCTGTTTGTCCCTTGAACACGTTCCAAAGCCTTCTGGATTTCAGAGCACGATAAATTGTCTTTCTTGTAATGTCCTGGCATTCTGACATTATTTTATTTCACTTGGCATCCAACCACACTTACTTTTTTTATGCGCTATATAGCCGTTTATGATCCGTCCTTAGCAATTGTCCAGCAGTGTATATATGCAGTACTGTATAACATAAAATAAAAGTTTAGGTTTTTGTCTTACCTCGCTTATAAAGGAACTGAGCTCTTCTGTTTTTTTGCTTGGCAAACTTCTGGATAAACTTTGTGTTAAAATTGTCAATTTCTGAAATAAACTTTTCATCAACAGATAATACAGTTAAGGCATTTAACTGTTCTTGCCCCATTGTATTATGTAAGCAAGTTTTTACATGCTTCAAAGTACTGAAACATCTTCCAGATTCAGCTGTCACAATGGGAGAAGTTAGAGCTATGTTCAGAATGTTTATTGCTTCTGAAAGATCAGTCTGTAAATCATTTTCTGTCAAAAAACAGTACAAATTGCCAATTGACTTAGAATCTTTTAATTCTTCGCTGCTGAAAAGAACTTTGAGTTCTATTTGAAGTTTTTCGCTGTTAATAAAAGGATAGAAATTTGTGCAGCTTCGTACTACATCACCAGGAATTTTTTTCTGAAATTCAGGAAATTTTGCAGGATCCACTCAACTGAAACATCAGTTGCTCCGCATCTGTGTTGTGCCTGGTTCGAAATTAAGTCACAGCACTGTACTGCACAGGCCATTATGTTGTCTTGCTTTTCTTTATTTATACCCAGAAGACAGGTTAACATTAACAGATGTTTCAGACATTTTATATCAGATATCATGTACAGATTTTTGGAAGTTCTGAAAATGATGGCTGACAGAAATATGTGTGCCAATCGTTTTCTGTAAAATATTATAAAATATATCAATGTGAGGTATAATTTCACTGAAAAACTTGAAAAGAAATTCTGCGTCTTCAAGAAATTTCATTAGGCCACTTGCTTCTCTTATTGATACTGCATCCCACCCAGGTTCTTCGTGGATTCTTTCAAAACACATCATTAATGATTCTTTAGCATGATAAACAGCTTCGACAGCTCTACTGTGAAAATTCCACCGAGTTATAACAGTACTTGGTAATCGCCGTTGACACTCTTCTTGTAATAAGCCTGTTATTTTGCTTATGTTGAGAAGGACAAAAATGCTGTCAGATTTGCAAAGAATATTCTCACCGTCTCTGACAAGTTTCTGAACTCCACCAAGTTCACCATGCATTACTGCAGCTCCATCATAAGTTTGCAAAATTAATTTCTCTTTTAAATGGTATGGCTGCAATTCCTCTAGTATACGGGAAGATATTCCAGCAGCAGATCTGCCTTTATTTGCGAAAAACTATGAAAATGTTCAACAACTTTTGTACAATGGACAAAACGGAGAATAACTACAAGCTGCGATTTATTAGATGTGTCCGTTGTTTCATCAGCTTCAACGGATACAAACATTGCTGCATTGACAACTTCCTGAAGACAATCTTTGTAAACATCGTATATACAATCCAACAATTCATTTTGCATTGTGGCAGAGGTATATTTTGAAATTTTGCAAATGTTTGTTCAACTGACTGTCCAATTTTGCAATTTCACTAACTAAATTGAAAAACACGCATCTGTTAAGAGAATTTCAGATTCATTATGACCTCTTAAAGCAAGCTCAGTACTTCCCAAAAATTTTAGACAGTCAATAATTCTATTTAAAATATATCTATTTTTGTCAACCAATTTATTATGAACTCTAACTGAAAGCTTATACCCTTCATCAAGCTGTGTTCTTATGCCTACTTTGCCAAATAATTTAAATTTAACACAATTTGACATGTGGCGAGATGTTTGTTCATGACTTTTAATCCGTTCCGAAAGATGCTTCAAGTCTCTTATTCCATGTATGGTCCAACTTACATCACCACCGAATAGTAAACAATAAAAACAAAACAAAGTATGTTTGCATTTGCTTCTAGTTAACCAGGATATTTTGCTGTACCACTCCACATTAAAAGTTCTAGACTGATTCTTATGTTTTTGCACCAAGCAAATATTTGGTCAATGTGGGCCCAAATCTTAAAAAAAAAAAAATTTTTCTTTCTTCATCCCTTAATAAACTAAAGGGGTGTTCCTATAAAAAGAGCGCTTTGTTAATTTTACTTACACGACATGATCGAACGTCACACACTGAACTCCACGAACGAAAATCAGCCACTCACTGCCGAACGACGGGCAGCAAAATCCCTGCTCTTAAACGGTGAGGCGACCAGCCCCGAAAATCGTTTTATGCATGCGCAGTTCAGTGCACTTCTGCTCATTCATCACTATTTGCCTAAGCTTCGACAAGCTGCTGCCAAGGCGACGAGTTGACGCTAGTCACCTCTACCAAACAAGCGGTATGCCCACCATGGCTGACCAAATGGACCAATGAGGCGACGAATCGGCGTGTACATTTGAAATGCGTGTCGAACGTGTGATGATCTTGGTGCTGGTAGTTTGTGGATTCGATCATGTAATGACATCTACATTGGCCTTCATGATGCATCGCGGTAATCGTCTTGGCAATGCGTCATAGTTTCGTCAGTGTAAAAATTGTAATATAGAAGTAAAATTCACATTGGGTTTTCACAATGTATAGATTCCTTACAAATCCCTAGCAGTTGCTCTGGCTTTCTTCAAACTTTTGCCTAACCATTCACCAAATTCAATTTTTTCCCGACAGCTTTATAATAAAAAGTACAAAAAAGTAATCAGCAGTATTTTCACCAAATTTTTTTTCATCACCAAAGCTTTTTTCTCTTTTTTTTTCGCAAATAGCAAAGAATGTGATTGCCAGCGGGGACCCCTACATATCTATATGGCGCAGACGCGCAAATTTTCGTTAAAGTGACCTGTTACATGCAAGATTACTAAATAATGGCACACATAATATTATGTAAGATTACGTGTGTTATGTAATGCTCTTACACAGTTTTTGGATAACTTCAGAAACCCGCCACTCGTCCCATCCCATCCAGTCGATGCTGGATTTTCGAAGTTTTACTGAACATCCCGCCACCCCTCCCTTCTGTACTCATAATAGTTTGGCCCGGGAAAGTGATTGGAATGCGCACAGATGTTAGCTTTTGAAGGTGTATGGTAACTCGACGATGGCGAGATCGAAGGTGTATCGTAACTCTACGATGGCGAGATGGAAGGTGTATGTTAACTATACGATGGCGAGATCGAAGGTGTCTGTTAACTCTACGATGGCGAGATGGAAGGTGTATGGTAACTCTACGATGGCGAGATCGAAGGTGTATGTTAACTCTACGATGGCGAGATCGAAGGTGTATGGTAACTCTACGATGGCGAGATCGAAGGTGTATGGTAACTCTACGATGGCGAGATCGAAGGTGTATGGTAACTCTACGATGGCGAGATGGAAGGTGTATGTTAACTATACGATGGCGAGATGGAAGGTGTATGTTAACTATACGATGGCGAGATCGAAGGTGTATGGTAACTCTACGATGGCGAGATCGAAGGTGTATGTTAACTCTACGATGGCGAGATGGAAGGTGTATGGTAACTCTACGATGGCGAGATCGAAGGTGTATGTTAACTCTACGATGGCGAGATCGAAGGTGTATGGTAACTCTACGATGGCGAGATCGAAGGTGTATGGTAACTCTACGATGGCGAGATCGAAGGTGTATGGTAACTCTACGATGGCGAGATCGAAGGTGTATGTTAACTCTACGATGGCGAGATGGAAGGTGTATGGTAACTCTACGATGGCGAGATCGAAGGTGTATGGTAACTCTACGATGGTGAGATTGAAGGTGCATGGTAACTCTACGATGGCGAGATCGAAGGTGTACGAGTGGTATTGGCGTTTCAAAGAGGGCCGAGAATCCATCACAAATAATGAGCATTGTGGTCGACCTGTGACTGCACGGAGTGAGGAAAACATTATGATGGTGGCACAGTGTGTTCATCAGGATAGTCGCCAAACCATTGAGGAAATCGCTAATGCAACTACGTTATCGGAGACCACATGCCAGTGCATTTTGACGTAGGATCGTCAGCACGTTGTCCCTTGCCTTTTTGACCTCTAAACAAAAGGATGAACAGATGCGGATATTGGGCGAATTAATCGACAAAGCCGATAGCGATCCCACATTTTTGGATAACATCATCACAGGTGATGAAACGTGCTGCTACTTGTTTGATATTCAGCCAAAGCTTGCGTCCTCAACATGGAAGTCACCATCTTCACCACGATCAAAGAAATTCAGGAAGGATCGAAGCAAAGGGAAAGTCATGCTGGAGGCGTTTTTTTTTATTCTCACAGCATTGTCCATTCTGAATTTATTCCCGAGGGCACAGCAGTTAAGAAGGAAAGTTATCCGGACATTTTAAGTCGCTTACGGGAGTCAATCTGTCGTAAACAACCGGAGATGTGGCGAAATGGACAATGGTATTTCCTCCATGACAACGCGCCTTCACATTGGTCCTTACTGGTCACGGAGTTTCTCACCAGAAATCGTACTAATGTGCTTGCTTCCACATCCCGCCTATTCACCCGACTTAGCCCCCTGCGATTTTTACCTCTTTCCACTGATGAAACAAAATCTGCAGGGACGTTGTTTTGTGTCAACAAATGAGGTAAAATCAACAATGCAAGAGGCATTGTGAAGGGTTCCAAAACATGGCTTTCAGCAATGATTGCAGAAGCTTTACAAGCACTAGCAAAAGTGCATCATTGCCCAAGGGGATTATTTTGAAGGTGGTTGTGTATCAGTGTTTTAAAGTATTCAAGGTAAGGAACTATATGCCAAGTGTTTTAAAGTATTCAAGGTAAGGAACTATATGCCAAGTCCCCAAACTTTTGGATCCTACCTCGTATAACTACTGAGTGGTTGGAGGAACACTACAATGAATTTGTCACATTGCCTTGACCCCCAAACTCTCTCGACTGTAACCCAATTGAACATTTATGAGGCTAGAAAGGGGGTGTGAGAACTGCTGATCCTCCTATACAGAATGAGTGTGAACTGATAGAGCTGCTGCAGTGGAGATGGGTCCAGTTACGCATGGACGATGCTCGACACCTTGTAGAATCTGTGAGCCATGATTGCACAGGAAGGTGGATCAATGCGTTATTAGGTACATGTCCCTAATACAAAGCTAACTCAGTGTATATTTTAACATAGATACTAAAATAAGGGGAGGGGGTAAATCAGTTATCACTTATTAAAAAAAAAAAAGGGAATTAGTGATACTGGTATGTTTTAATGGGGAAAGAGTGCAATAGTGTCAACATTTTTTCATTATAGAAAACTTTCTTTTGGAGGGGAGAGAGAGAGAGAACGTGTCGTGCACTATATAGAGAAAGTGTGTGTGTGTGTGTGTGTGTGTGTGTGTGAGAGAGAGAGAGAGAGAGAGAATAGATAACATAAACTTACATCCTCTCTGGTATACACTGAACTGATTTTATCATGAAATTTTCATGTATTTATTTCATGCTAGTTATAATTTAGTGTTTGTACTTATGATAATGAATAATAAAATTGCACCGCTTCAGTGTTCATTTTGCAAAGGGATTAAAATCACTTCACAGCTAATATGGAAGACAACTTACCACAGCATTTTACAGGTACTTAGACTTACAAAGCTTTCGTTTGCTTTCACAGATTTGAAAAAAAAATGCATGGTATGGGTAAATATAAATAAATAAAAGAATGTTAACGGCTTTACACTATAAAAGATTCAAATGAAGAGCATATACATGAAAAAGTTCATTCTTTGCTTCACTACACTAAGGTTGTGAGAGTGTCACATTAACCATTTTCTAAGAAAAGCAAAGGTGGATAAGAAAGATTTATTTTTTAATACAGCAAATGGTTCTACCTGAAAAAATAATGTAAAAAGGAACAGAATTTAAATAGTGTGTGTGTGTAAAATACCTAAGGAGCAAATTACATTTGCTATTCTTCACAAACCACTCAGTACAAAGCCAAAATTAACAATATAGGCTAAATCATTAGATTAGCATACAGTAGAACCCACTTATTAACAGCCCATATTTAGCAAGATCTTGTATTTAGCAAGCAAAACAAGAATTTTTGTTTAGTATAATGCTAAGTTGATTGATTTTAGCAAACAAAATACAAAATACCCAAATTTAATGAGGGGACAGAAAAGCTAAGATGATACTTTTAACAAGCCAAGTAAACTGAATGACATTCCATACTTAAGAAGGCAGAGAAAATGTGCCATGCACTATACTGGAATGGAAGAATAGAAATGGTTGCATACAGGATAAAATTGCAGCATCATAGGGGGAATCTTGGAGAGCTAATGGAATAATTTTGATAGGAAAGCAATGGTGAGGAAGTGCTTCAAATGTGAACCACGTGAGTTGCGAGAGAAATTCCTTCCACCATCCATTCCAAAGGACTACACCTTGGGAGGACCGCATCGACGGGGTTGAAAATGGGCAACCTACACCTATGCAAAAAGGAAACGGGTGTGCTTCACGCACATCAAAGTGGATTTCTGGGAGATGATTGCAGACATGAATGAGATGTAATGGGGTGGGGATGACACCTGTGTGAGGGGAAACACAGGAGATAATTCCTGGAAATGTGCCCATTTTCCCTTTTACCTTCCAAATGAGCTTTGCATTGGAAGAATTGATGCTGCTTTTGCTTCACGTGTGTGTAGTTAAACAGTCGTCAGTCTAACATAGCCTTCAATGTAGGAAATCCTGAACTTTTATAAGCGACATCTGTCTGTTAGACATAAATGACAAAGCAGGCATCATTACAAAGCTAGAAAATTGTGAAAAAAATGTTGCAATATGCAAAAAAATGTACGTTCTTATATCATACATATAAGTGGGAAACAAATATCCCTGAAGAAAGGTTGTGGTGATGCTATGAAGAAGCACAGGATAGCTTCAACTGGTGCAAATCTGAATGGTCCTCAGATTTCTAAGCTACATCTGCTTAGCTTCACTTGCTTCAGACTTCCCTGTCCTGGATGGAGTAACGGATAGTATGCTCAAATGGAAATTGGGAAATGCGGGTTCGATTCCCGCTCTAGGGTAATATAATTTTCAAGTTTTCTGAAGGAGCTGCTACATGGAAACAGTGAAAATATGTCATATTTGTGCCAACAATTACATGTTCTAATCTTATATGGTTTTTCACCCAAAAAATGGCTTTGTGAGAATTTCCATCAGTTCCGAGCTCTTCATTATCATACACAAGACCGACAAAGAAAAAAAAAAAAAGGCTGACATTTTTTATTTTATGAAAAATCAAAACGTGTGCCATGAATGCAGACTACCTTTTCACTTGTCTTTTGTTGACTCTGCAGCTACACAGCATCCATTGCTTATTTTTTCTTTCTGCTGATATGTCTCTTTCCAATTCTTCATTGTCACTTTTCTTTCTATTCTTTTTTTATGCCCTCTGATGACAATAATTTCACCCATCATGTTAAAGGAACTTTCAGCCTGAGGACCTTGAATGCATATCAAATATTTCACTATTTTAGATAACTCTGAGAACATGAATGCTTTTTAACACCATGCATCAATTCTTACAAACTTTTCAACTTCGTCACTTCTGTTTCCGGAAATTTCCCCCTCCCTTATTAAATTTAAATGCTAACTCTTACAGGGGGAGGCAACATTTAACAACAACACAGGAGAGAGGGAACATTTGGGGTAAAAAAAAAAAATTGCGATTACGGGGAAAATCTGCTCCGTTTGACTTTCATTTTCAGATTTCAAGCTGAAATACAAATATTTATGGAATAAAATGGTATTTAACAACAACACTGGGCAGAAGAAACATCGCAAGAAAATAAAATCATGATTATGGAAAAAATCTTCACTCCGTGTGACCTTCCGTTTTTGAAAGTTTTGTAACGGCGGAATTCTGTTCTCCGTCAAAATAATGCCACCTTATCACTCACCACCAACCACACAAAATTTCTGTTAAATTGTGCATCAATCTCACGAATAACCAAAATGATAAATCATAATAGAAAAGATGAAATTCTTCGAAGACATGGATGAATATCATGCTTGAAGATTATAACAAAAACTTCACGCCATCTAACTTCGGTTTTCGCAAATTGTTGCCCACAGTTTTAAGCTGAAATACAAACATTTACGCAATGAAACAATATGTAACAATACTGGACAGAGGCAACACAAGAGGAAAAAAAATTACAATTACGGGAAAATTTTTCACTTCGTTTAACTTTCATTTTTGAAAGTTTTGAAACATGAAATACCACCCCCCGATGGAAAATATGACCCTTCTATCAAACATACTCTTCAGTTTTGGATTGACCTCGAGAATGACAAAAAAATCGAAATTCCACGAATCTGCAAAAAAATCGCACATATGCATTATAAGAGGGTTCTACTGTATTATTATTATTATTTTTTTTTTTTTTGATTGGAGGTTTAACGACCACCGTGAGCAACTCAATGGGCTATATGCAGTCGCCCGTCCCTAATTTAGGGTCACTGGTTCCAGGGAAGGGAGAGAGCCAGTGCCGTAAGACAAACACAACATCCATGCCTCACCGGGATTCGAACCCGGACCCCGTTCGGACGAATGATCAGAGGCCATCGCTTAGACCACTGCGCCACCGGGGCGGCTCTACTGTATTAATCAGTCCTAACAGAAATGCTGTGGTCCCATAAGGATTTCAGAGATAAGTAACACACATATACAAATGATCCATTAAGATCAGAAAGAAAATATGAATTTAAAATAAAATGTTTTTCATTTGCAACATTCTGCCTCAGTAACAGCTAAAAACAATTTGATGAATAAAAGTCCAGATTAAAACTTACACATCATTAAATTTAAGAAAAGTAATAATAAATAATAATTTGGCAAAAAACTTTCTAATAACATTCATATAACCTGAAAAGTTCTAATAAAACTAAAAATCTCAAACTAAGCCACTGACTTAAAAGAAAAAAGGAATTATCATACAAAAAGTAAGAAATCATTAGGTTCAAAGCCTCAACTTTAAAGAATGATAGACAAATTACAAGGAGTGTAATTAGGATCAAATATCAGCTTTTGTGCTAATTTGATTGTAATAAACATTTAGGAGATATCTGCAGGAACAAATCTCATTTTCATTGCTTTCCCATTTAATCGTACAATGAGATTCACACACATAGCACTTCAATAGTCAGTTTTGTGTTTCACTCTTCCCATATGATTTCAATTATTTTTATTGTTTTCTCAGTTTTTTTCCATAATTTCTATTGTATGTTTTTCTTTGAATAATGAATAAATGGCAAATTTAGAAAACTTTTAATTCCAACTTATGATTTGAAAATATAAATATCAAGAGACATAATAAAATGGGTGTTAGCTGACAATAATAAATTAAGGTACCTAATTTTCCCTGATAAAAGTGTTAAAATAATTCTGAAAGGGTACAGTGTAATTGTAGGAACAGGAGGAAGAACTGGAGTAACAAAAGCAATCTGACACATTTGCACTAAATAATCTGAATTGCAATGAAGCACTTTAATCTTCAGGAAGTTATTCAATGACGGTTTACATCATTGAATAACTTCTCATATGAAGTCACCTCCAAAATGACTCTACAACTTAAATCTTGGCCCTCAGTCTCCGGCAGCTGGAATGTACCTGGCCAAGGCAGCGGCCAGTGCGACATGAAGGCAGAGGGTGCTAAGAATCCCCGGAGGACCGGACTAGGCTGCCATTTGATGCTGACCTTGGCTACCTACAACGGACGCTCCCCTATCTTCTGATTCAAGGCTTCTTGAATTGGAAGAGGAACTACAAAGGATCAAGTGGGACATCGTCGGGCTGAGTGAGGTAAGGAGAAAAGGAGAAGATCTCATTGAACTGAAAAGTGGACATCTCTTCTATTATCGTGGGACAGATACTGGCAGAACTAGTGGTGTTGGATTTATAATAAACAAGAAACTGAAGGATAAAGTGGTAGAAGTTGAAAGTTCCTCTGACAGAGCTGCACGACTCGTTATCCAATTATCGAGAAGATACCAGGCTCAGATTATTCAAACTTATGCACCCACCACAAGTCATCCTGAAGAAGAAATTGAAGAATTTTATGAGGAAATTCGTCATCTAAATAATAAAGGTAAGCAGCACTTGAAGATAATTATGGGAGATTTCAATGCAAAAATAGGGCACCGGCAACAGAATGAAACTTCAGTAGGTAAATTCGGTCACGGCAACAGAAACCAGCGTGGAAATACTCGTTGAGTTTGCAGAGGCAGAAGGATTTTTCATCTTGAATTCCTTTTTCAAGAAAAAGCCACACAGGAAATGGACATGGAGACATCCAATTGGGACGACAAGTGAAATTGATTTTATTATGTGTAACAAAAAATTCGTCATCGAAGACTGCAGTGTGCTAAACAAGTTCAACACAGGTAGTGACCATAGATTGGTGAGATGTAAGATGCACCTCAACACTAAACTGGAACGTGGCAAGCTCATAAGACAAACAAAATCTATTGACATAACCAACCTTAAAAAACACCATAATACTTTCAAGTTGGAACTGAAGAACAGATTCTCTGCTTTAGAAGGCCTAACATCGGAAGAAGTGGATATTTCTGAAGTTAACAGAAAAGTAACCAAAGCTCTTATGGAAACAGCAACAAAATTAGCTGGGTCTAAGAACAAGTTGCATGTAAACAAATTATCAGGAAAAACCAAAATGTTGATGCAAAAAAGAAGAGAGATGAGGACAACTAAAGAAGATGTGACTTCCAAAGTGGAATATATAGAGCTATGCAAGACAGCACGAAAAAGTATCACTGAAGACGTAAGGAAATTCAACTGTGAGCTAGTGAGGAAAGCAATTGAAAACAACCAAAGCCTAAAGATAGCAAAGGGACATCTCAGTAAGGGAAGAAAACAGATTATGGCTCTGAGAAAAGAAGATGGTTCTATAACAAGAAATAGAGGCGAAATTTTGACAAGAGTGAAAGATTTCTACTCCAAACTATATGAAAGGGATGATACATGTACTCCAGACATCATGAAAGGTACCAGAGTTCTTCCAGTCCTCCCAGCAGAAGTTGCTCATGCAATCAAGAACATGAAGCGGGGGAAAGCTCCAGGAGAAGATGGAATTACTATAGACATCATACAAGAAGCAAGTGGAGAAATTGAAACAGTACTCGCCTCAAATTTTCACTCGATGCCTTAATGAAGGGAAGATTCCTGAGGATTGGAACAATGCTACAATGATCCTGCTACATAAAAAGGTGACATTGAGGATCTGAGGAACTACAGACCTATCAGCCTCCTATCAGTGGTTTATAAAATCTTCACTAAAGTTCTTTCACACCGCTTGAAGGTAACACTGGACATGGCTCAACCGAGAGAACAAGCTGGATTCAGGAGTGGCTACAGCACAATAGATCATATCCACGTACTGAGAGAACTAATTGAAAGAGCGAGGGAATATGAACTTCCATTGTGCATGGCTTTTATCGATTATGAAAAAGCCTTTGATTCTGTGAAACCATCAGCAGTTACCACGGCTCTGAAATCCTGCGGTATTGAAGATGCATACATTAATATTATTAATAACATCTATGAAAATGCAAGTGCAAAGATTCGGCTGTTTGAAAATACAACACACATAAAAATTGGAAAGGAGTGAGACAAGGTGACACCATATCTCCGAAGCTCTTTAATGCCACATTGGAAAATGTCTTTCAATCACTGAACTGGGAAAACAAAGGGATAAAGATTAATGGAGATTATCTAACCCACCTTCGTTTTGCTGATGACGTAGTCATTTTTGCAACTACCCCATCAGAGCTGCAGAGTATGATCCAGGAACTTGCTGACAAGAGTAAAGAAGTGGGATTAAAAATGAACTTTCAGAAGACAAAAGTGATGTTCAATGCTTTTACAAGAAATGAAGATTTATCGATTGATGGAGAAAAACTGGAGATAACAGATACATATGTTTATCTTGGACAGCAGATATCAAGTGAGGGTCACATTGATGAAGAAATTAATCGGCGTACAAAAACTTGCCTGGAGAGCTTTTGGAAGAAACAGCATAATTTTCAAGAGCAATATGCCATTATGTCTTAAAAGAAAAGTGTTTGATCAATGCATCCTTCCAGTGCTTACGTATGGTGCAGAGACGTGGACCTTAACTAAAAGAGACATACAAAGGCTGCAGACAACTCAAAGAAGCATGGAGAGGTGCATGCTTGGTATAACCAGGAGAGATAAGAAGAGGAACTCGTGGATCCGAAAAATGACGAGAGTGGAAGACATCATGATCAGAGTTAAATCCCTGAAATGGCAATGGGCTGGACATACTGCCAGAAGGAAAGACCATAGATGGACAGCCGCAATTTTAGATTGGATTCCAAGGGACAGGAAAAGACCCAGAAAAAGACCACATGGGAGATGGGTGGATGAAATTCGTAAATATGCGGGAGTGACATGGAGGAGACTGGCACAAGACAGACCGTTGTGGAGGAAACTTGGGGAGACCTTTCGTCCAGCAGTGGATTGATAATGGTTGACAATGATGATGATGATGATGAAGTTATTCAATGATGTAATTCAATGATGAATTCATATGAAGGAATTAAAACAGAACAAAAAATGAAGGCTGATATGTCCATACTGTTTTATATAGTAGCATGAATGCACACAATGATTGCTTTACAGACATTATTTCCTAGTACATTATAATCTGTATTCATTCACTATGAACAGTAAAAGTAAAAAACAAGTCTTTCTAATTATTTACACTTAGTAAATTTTCATATCATACAGTGCAACTATAACTGTATTTTCCGATTATAACACCATAGCACTAAACTCGATTTTACAAACATGCAGCTCTGAAATGTGGTGTTTAACTAGGCGCAGCTAGTAACCATTTTCAGTAACATTAGAAATTTCAACTGTCGTTTACGATACTGAAACAAATCGTTTCAAGAATTGATTATGGTAGATGCTGAGCTATAAAGAATTTGGTGTGCTGACTCTCCATTGATTATTAGCATGGGAGCCTAGCTGTTGCATAAATCAGGGGTCACCAAACTAGGGCTCACGAGCCAAATCCGACCCATGGGAAGCCCTGATCCGACCTGCGATAAATTTGCATTTTAAAAATTAATCATATATATATATTTTAGTTTTTCTTTCTTTTGATTGAGAAAGGGAGTTGTCATTTGTCATAGCCTGGCTGGACATGATAGCAACATTTGATTGATGCTTTTCATTTGCACTACAAATCCTCACTTCTCCCCTCAGAGAAGTGAGGATTTGTAGTGCTATGACTCAGCCTTCCCGCTCCCAGCAGCATCTGGTAACTCACACACACATACATGTTCTCTCTCTGGCCCCACCCTGTTCTAAAAATAGACTGATGACGTAGAACTGAAGGAAACAACTACTAACTCCCACACAGGCTCGCACTCGCTGCAGTCTCAGAGTCCGACGGCATCTCAACCACAGAGATTAAGCACCACTCTGTCAATTTCACTTCATCTGATACACCTGTTTTATTTGATACTTGAGTTAAATTGTCAAATTTTGAGATGCCTCTATCCAAAAAGCGAAAAGTGGACACTGAATGCCCATTTTGAATTTGTTTTAGATGTGTATAAATATCTATAAATATGCAAGGGTGCAGAAAAGTTTCAGGGCCCAATATTTCCCCAGAACACTTTTTTTTTGTCCAAAATTTCCCCAAAAACTGTAGCAAACTTTCATACAAGTTTAAGCGATTATTAGACTATATGTTGATGATTAAGAACTATCCTTAAAGCCTGTTCCTAAAAAATTTGAAAAAAAGAACTAATATTTATTTCAGATTCAAAATGCTAAATATAAACTTAGATTCAAAATGTCTGAAACATTTTTGGGTCTAGGTGAAAACAGTGGCGGGGCAGAGAGGCTGAAAAATAAACAGTCAAAAGAAAATTCTGTAATTAACTATAATGTATTTCATTCTAGCATTTTAGGCATCTAATTGTGCCAGATAATTTTACTGAATGAAATTTAAATTAGACTTAAATCCTTTGAAAAATGTATGGGTCATTCGCTTTGAAATGTCCGGACCCCCAATAACTTTTCAAATCGGTGCCTACGACACATTCACTGCTATTAGTTTCAGAAACGTTAATTAGCATGACTAGTGGTTGCACGTACTTGTTACTCACGCCACGCTGTCTCCGCCTTGGCATTAGAAAAGCCATTCGAGTTCGGTGAATCGTCTGCCAGCCGCAGCTGGCAGTACGTCACTATGCTCATAACCTCTTGCATTCATAAAAACGCAACATTTTTCAAAATAATTACCTGATTACTGTGCAGTACATTACTCTTACCTTTCACGTTATAGTTGTTGTTAATAAGTCAATTTTTCGTTATATTATTATTATTTTACCCCTAGGCAAAAATTTCCCCATAGCTGCCTTAATTTCCCTCGAACCTCATTCGTGCGTTCAGACATATTCTGCACCCCTGTAAATATGTATGTGAAAACTTTAATATTTAAATTCCAAACCACGTACAATTAGTTCGACCTTGACAAATATTAGTTCATTAAAAATTTACAATATCTGCATTGATTGATCTGAGGTTTACCATTCTTTTAAAACCATTCCCCTGAGCTTTAGCCAATTTCCCATTTGGTCCTTCTCTCCAAAAGCTTGGTGACCCCCTAGTGTAACTAATCTCAAAACCTGGGTGATTATATGTGAATAGGTAATTTAGAGAATGATAAGGATTTGATCTGGCCTTTCATTTTGCGTACAAGTGGTTTATGATTTACTGTTTGAAAATCTTTATTTAGGATTGATAAATTATGCTTTAGCACTTTTTCTCTCTTACCTCACACTAGGGAGGGTAAAATGTGGATTTCTTTCTGCCTTGCATAGTGCAATAGGTGAACCTGCAGCATGGAGAATTGCAAAGCTGTACATGCTCCCACTATTGCACAGTTCCTCACATGTGAAATTAAAGTGGTGTCTCCCTCTTTCAAAATACATAAAACCATTGTAGGTATCGACCAAAGTCTAAAAGACATTCACCCAGCTGTGAAACACTTACTACAGTCTTTCACTTATGGGTGTGAAGGTCTTTTATCCATTAGGAAGAAGAGTTAATCACAAATACAGCAATAAAGCAGTGGTGATGACTGCCATTTAGTGAATAAGTTTCTGTGCTGCTACAGCACTTTCACCTCTGATGTTATTAGATGTGAGCTGTGCAAGCAATTCAAAATCTATTAAAAATAAATAAACAGTTTGACCAGCATCTTCCTGCATTGTGCCATTCATCTTCGATCAAAGTCATACTATGTACACTGCTACCATATCATCAAAGAATGCGGTCAGACTGGTTGACAAATAAAAATTCCTTTGTGGTTAAGTTTATCTGTGGCTTTAAACTGGGTGCAGCATTATTCCCAATAACAAACCAAGGAACTAAATGGAACAGAAGCATTATTCTCAGAAAATATGGTATCTATTTGTGCATAGCATTAAAAATGTTAGTTCTCTTTCAATTTTTAGTAATACAGCTAGGTAGTCCCTACTGTTAACCTGAATAAATAACATAACAAGTCTGAGTGCAAACATGGATAAAAACTGAATGAAGTATGAAGACCTTCCATGTGATGTAATTCATAAAAACCTACTGGCAACTTTTATTTTTCAAAATGATGACATAAGATAAATACATGAAGTGAAAATACCCACAGACAAAGACATAGTAGATATAAAAGAAAAGCATATTTAATAATATCTACTGAATGCTATATAAACTCTGATTTAAATGAAATGGCAAACCGAAATTAATTCTAAATAATAACCATGAGTTTAGCAAAATAACAGGAAAGCGTTTGCTGACACTGACTGCAACTTGACAATGAAATCACAAGTCACAGAATTCAGTTGCAAAGACATTTGAGGATTTTTATTCAATATTCTGAACAAAGTTATGCACATTTTAGCAACAGCAGCTTACAAATGAGACATTAAGAGCAGCAAGGGGTAAACTCATCATGGCATTTTATTTTAACATGTCAGGTAGTTTAATCCACATCAGTTCTTCCAATAATTTAAGGTGAAAAAGGCCCTGCTCATCTTCCAAAATCAAGCACTTGGGTTCACAGTGAATTTACTTCAGTGAGCAACCAATCAAGGTATTGATACCCATCACATGTCCTTTTGATTCACAGTGTCAGCATCACATAAACAACTACTGTGACAGTTTGCTTTATTTTACATAAATTCATGGCTGGCAGTTGAAAACGGTACAAATAAAGATACAATGGATTACTACAGCATTTACATGACTTTGGTGATAGGCATTTCAGTTGTCAAGAAAGTAGTGGGCCTGGTTTGTAGTTGTGGATACTTGAATACTACTACTATAAAAATGAAAAAAGATAGCTTTTGATAGTTTTAAGGTAATTTTAAATCAGCAAAACTAGAGAAAAATTAAGATGCACAATATGGTACTACTAAACACCTATGATGAACTTGCTGCTGCACCTCTAACCATGCAAGGTTCGCACTGATTTTTGGAAGCCCTTCAAAGTTTCCCAGGAGCCCAAAATTTATTCTCCAGGAGTAGACAATGACACTAAAACTTTTTTAACTTCTCTGAAAATGCATGCTTCCCATTGCTTTGTCACTTTCTATTAAATCAACAGACAAAAAGAGCACTTTTCTTTAGTTTACGAAAAAATTATTGGAAACTTCAACTCTCGGTCATCCCTTTTTGTTGCTGTAAAGTAGTTTCCTCTGCACAGTGAGCAGGCAGTGCAGTTTTTGAACACTTATTTTACTTTAAGCAAAAGTAAAACTGCTTTCTCTGCACCTTGAAAAAGCAAGGAGTGACTAAGAGATAGGGAAAGTCTTTTAAGTGATATTAAATATCAAAAATCAGTAATGCAACAATTTTTCATGTTATGGAAATGACTCAGATTCCATTATGGACAGATTAAGTACAGATTTAGAAATTTAATTTCCCTTTAAAACAGGAAAGGAGAGGGGAAACACTTACTCTACTTATTGGTTTTGAAGGAGAGACAGCTCGAAATTGGAAAACATGCATTTCATGGGGGAAATTCTTAAAATACAGGGTGGGCACATAAAACTGGCCCCACTGGGCCGCGGGTGGCCTAGTGGGCAACGTTCATGACTGCCACGGAAAGGACCTCAGGCTCGATCCTAGGCAGGCACGAACGCTCAATCCACTAAACATCCGCCGTGCGTTGGATGGGCACGTTAAGCCGTCGGACCCCGGGTACTGGCCCCCCGGTAATAAATAAGGGCGTCTCCCTCCCCCTTTCTACTTCGCTTCCATGTCACTTTCCTATCGGGCACTCTAGCCCAAATCTCCTAGCTTCCTATTTCTAAGGGTTGTTTAAGACCTGGGGGTCAGACACTCCCTTTCTAAAATCCTCTACATATGATCATCATAAAAAAAACTGGCCCCAAAAGTGGGTTGGGTTACAGCTGTAAAGTTATATTTCATAGTTTGCTGCTGGAAACTATTCGATGTCACGCACGCAAGTTCAGTAATTCTTCACGCTCTGGGAAACAGTCTGTGGCTGTCTGCATGTCAGTCATGTCGTATTCAATTGAAGAACGCATTTTATTGTGGGGAAGTATGTTTGCACATGTTCTTTTATTTTGGTTTGTGAATGGTTTAAAGCAAAATATCCTGGAGCCAATGTTCCTCTGAAATCAATGGTCCAGGACTTAGCAAAGAAATGGCGTACAACTGATTCTGTAATCAATGCACAGAGTGAAACAGCGAACTGTACGCACACTGGAAGCTGTCACTGATGTAGCGAATCATATCGAAAGAAGCCCTGCAACAAGTCAGCATGCTGTTTATCCCACCACACAGGCATCACTCTTAGGTCAATTCAGCAACTTGCCATACCTCTAATCGTTCACTCGCTCGAATCCAGGGTTTTTACTCTGGAAAGGACAATCAGTAAGGATTCATGGCCACCTCACTCTCCCGACTCATCACTGTGCAACTTTTACTTGTGGGGGCTTGCTAGAAAATCTACAGCAACAGTCCTTGAACATTGGAAGAGTTGAAAACCAACACACCACATGAGATCGCCCACATTTCAGTTGCCAAATTGTGGGGCTCCTTCCTGAACATGCTTCGGCAAGTGGAAAAATGCATCGAGGCAAGTGGCAACCACTTCCAACACAGCCTAAAAAGTTCTCCACTCTCAAAGTGATGCTGATAGTGGTGCATGATGTCCAGGGTGTGACACTCCATCATGCAATTCCGCAGCACCAGACTGTTAATGCTCGGTACTAACAATGTTTTCTGGAGCATCGTCTTTGCCCTGCTCTGGGGCAAAAGCGGCCAAATTTCCAAACAAGTGTGCCCATTGTCTTGCACAAAAGAGTTTAAAACTAACATACTACACATACATGAGACTGTTGAAGGAAAAAAAAAGCTGAACTTTTTTAACCGCACGGGTGAAAAATAAGAATGTACTGTGAAACAGCGTGAATATAACGTGGCGTGAGCAAGATCAAATTGTGCACTGAAATTTATTATGTAAATATTAAGCTGGAGCACATCACTGCATTCAAAATATATAATTCTTTTTTTTCCACTTAACAGCAACACAAGATAAGCGTAACATCGCGAAGAAAAAAATTACGATTACCAGCGAAATCTACACTCTGTCCAACTTCCATTTTAGGAAAGTTTTCCTCCATTTTGCAACTGGAAAACAGGTATTTATGGAATAAAATTTTATTTAACAACACTACTGGGTATAAGAAACATCGCCATGAAAAAAGGATTATGATTACGGGAGAAACCTTTAGTCCATCTAACTTCCATTTCCGAAAGCTTTGAAAGTCAGAATTCCACCCACTGACGGAAAACCACACCACAACCTCCACCAATCTCTCCCAAATTTCTGTTCAGTTCTGCATCGATCTCGTGAACCATTGAAATGACGATGGAAAAGGCAGAATTCTTCGAATCCACTGAAGAATCTCGTGCCTGAAGATCACAGAGAAATTTTCGTGCCAAATTCCGTTTTCGGAATTTTTCTTCCAGTTTCAAGCTGAAATGCAAATATTTATGGAATAAAATTATATTTAACAATAATACTGCGCAGAAGAAATCTCGCGAGAAAAATAAATCAAGATTACGGGGAAAGCGTTCACTCCTTTAACTTCCGTTTTCGAAAATCTTGAAAAAAGAAATACAATCTCCACACCAAAAAACAAAACAACAAAAAAAAAAAACAAGAAAGATGACACCGAACTTTTGGGTGTAATAAGCACGTCTTTTGAATCTGTTCTGATGCAAATTAAATTTATCAAAGCTATTCAAAGTCAATGGAACCGGTATGGAAAACAATAGATCTGACGAAAGAAAGAAGATTTTCAATCGGGTTTCTGATCCCTCAGATATTGCTGTAAACGGAATCGTGAGCTTACGAAATCTTAGAAACAGAGATATCGACAAAAATAAGATGTGACTTTACGTCCCCTGGTGGGAGAACCATGCATTATTTTAGCCATGCATTAATTTATGAAGAAAGTATTCTCAAAAGGTTTACCCATATAAGTGGTATCGGTCGAAAAAAAAAATTAGTCGAGTTTTCAGGAGCCCAGATTTTGCAACAAATACTTCAGAAGCAGAAATTAACACTTATGACCCCTGGTGGCTAAACCATTCTTTACCAAACATTAGAAATTATGTGAAAAATATTTTCCATCAGGTCTTGTATGCGATACAGGAAGAATTTTTCAAATCAGAGCTTTAGGAGCAGAAAACGCAATTTATCTTTGTGCCGCCTAGCGGAAAGTCTATGATCTACTGGAAAATTTTGAATTTATAGGAAAAACATTTTGCATCGGAAACACTATCCAACAAAGAAGGAATTTTTCAAATCGTACTCTTAGAAGTAGAGATATTGACAAAAATAAGATATACATCTACTCCCCCTGGCGTAGAAACCATGCATTTTTTCAAGAAGAAAATTTTCCTAAAAGGTTTGTCGACATGAGTAGTATCGGTCAACAAACTACTTTTTTTCAATCGAGATTTTAGAAGCTCATATTTTGCTGCAAACACAACAGAAGTGGAAATTAAGACTTACGCCACCTGGTGGCTAAACCATTTCTTACAAAAATTAGAAAATATGTGCAAACGATTTCCCACCAGGAGCTGTATGCGGTGCAGAAAGAATTTTTCAAGTCGGAGATTTAGAAGCAGAGATATAGAGGGAAACACAATTTACATTTACGCCCTAGCGGAAAGTCTATGAATTACTTCAAAATTTTGAAATTATATGAGCCACATGTCACACTAGAAACACTATCCAACAAAGAAGGAATTTTCAAATCGAACTCCTAAAAGTAGAGATATTGACAAAAATAAGATATACATCTACGCCCCCTGGCGGAGAAACTGTGGAATATTTTAAGAAGAAAATATTCCAAAAAGTTTTATCGATGTGAGTGGCATCGGTCCACGAAAGATAGCTTTCAATCGATATTTTAGAAGCTACGATTTTATGGCAAATACAGCAGAAGAAAAAATTAAGATTTACGACCCCTGGTGGCCAAACTATTTTTTTTTTTACAAAAATTAGAAATTATGTGCAAACGATTTCCCATCAGAAGCTGTATCCGGTGCAGAAAGAATTTTTCAAATCGGAGATTTAGAAGCAGAGACATAGGGGGAAACGCAATTTACTGCTATGCCCCCTAGCAGAAAGTCTATGAATTACTTGAAAATTTTGAAATTATATGAAAAACATGTCACACGGAAAACACTATCCAACAAAGAAAGAATTTTTCAAATCGGACTCCTAGAAGTAGAGATATTATATTGACAAAAATAAGATGTACATCTACGCCCCCTGGCGGAGAAACTGTGGAATATTTTAAGAAGAAAATATTCCAAAAAGTTTTATCGATGTGAGTGGCATCAGTCCACGAAAGATATCTTTCAATCGATATTTTAGAAACTTCGATTTTATGGCAAATACATCAGAAGAAAAAATTAACACTTACGCCCCCTGGTGGCCAAAGTATTCTTTACCAAAAAATTTGAAATTATATGCAAAAGATTTTCCATCAGGAGATGTATCCGCTGAAGAAAAAAATTTAAAAAATCGGAGTTTTAGAAGAAGAGTTATCGGGGAAAATGTAATTTACTTTTACACCCCCTAGCGGAAAATCTATGCGTAATTTGAAAAAGTAACTATATCTAAAATACTCTTCGACATAAATGGAATCGAAATATAATTTTTTTTTCAATCGGATGTTTAGAAGCAAATATGTGGAATAAAACGTATTTTTGAATTCAACATCATCTGCATTTACGCCCTCTACCGGCAAAATTGTACATCGTAAAAAAAAAACGAAATAAAGGATCATCATTTGCATATTTCAAGCTTCCCAATGCAAAAAGAATTTTTCAAATCGGACTAATAGTTGCAGAGATATCGTGGGTACGGACGGACGGACAAACCGATAACAGAAGCACGATCTTTTTTTTACAAAAGATGTGCTAAAAAGCCCCCTCTCCAACCTAATCCTCCAAAATTTCTTTTCAGTTTTGCATCGATCTCGAGGATAACCTAAATGATGACAAAAAGTGGAATTCCACGAATCCGCGGAAGAATCTCATGTACGACTACAAAAGATATCCCACATTTCAGTCACCATTTCAGTCTTTCCTGAACATGCTTCGGCAAGAGGAAAAATGCATCGAGGCAAGTGGCAACCACTTCCAACACAGCCTAAAAAGTTCTCCACTTTCAAAGTGATGCTGATAGTGGTGTATGACGTCCAGGGTGTGACACTCCATCATGCAATTCTGCAGCACCAGACTGTTAATGCTCAGTACTAACAATGTTTTCTGGAACATCATCTTTGCCCTGCTCTGAGGCAAAATTTCCAAACAAATGCACTCATTGTCCTGTATGGCAATGCACGTTGTCACACTGCTGCTCCTGTAAGGAATTTGTAAGCATGGTGGCAGTTGCTCAGACATCCACCCTATTCCCTTCAACATGAGCTCATGTGACTGTCACTGTGAGGAAAGTGTTTTCACACAAGAGTGGAAACTCTCCAAGCACTAGGGAGCTCGTGTGCTGACAACAAAAACAGCTTTACTGACTGTATCCTGAGCCTTCCAGATGTGCGGCAGAAGGTAATCAATATAGAAGGAGATTGTATTGAAGGGATGTAATGAAAAGTATCTGGCTGTTGGTAAGAAAGTTTTTATTGCCTTCATAGATTTAAAGAAAGCATATGACCAAGTAAATAGGAAACGTCTGTGGGAGGTGTTGAATGAATATGGTGTTACTTGGAATCTACTTAATAGTGTGAAAGCCATGTACGCTGGCAGCAGAGCTTGTGTAAGAGTGAATGGTTTCGTATCAAAATGGTTTTCCATTGGTGCAGGAGTTGGGCACGGTTGTGTAATGTCACCCTGGCTGTTTAATATATTTATGGATGCATGCATGCGTGATGCCAAGATGGACAATGCTGGTTTATGTCTTGGTAATGCCTGTGTGTGCAGATTGCTGTATGCTGATGACACAGTCCTGTTCTGTTGGCAGAGTGCAAAAGGATGCACAAAGTCTGTATGAAATTCCAACTGAGTATAAATAAGGGAAAACCCAAAGTTATGGGTTTTGAGAGAAGAACTGGTAGTACTGAATGTAATATAAGTCTAAATGACACAGTGATTGACCAGGTGAATGAGTTTGTATATTTGGGAAGCTTGTTTGACAGAGAGAACAGATTAGATGGCAAAATTAGTAGGCGAATAAATTCGTCATTGAAAGTCATAGCTGCCTTAGGAGGTATCACAGGAATGATGGATTCTCAAAAGAGTCCCGAACGGCTGTGTATGAAAGTGTAGTTGTTTCTACTCTGATGTTTGATAGTGAAACCTGGATACTACAGAAGAGACATAGGAGTCTTTTGTATGCCGGAGAAATGCATTATTTTACGGGGTGTTTGTGGGAAGACGCGTTCATATCATGTGAGAAATGAAGATGTGTTGCAGTTGTGTAATGTGAAGCAAAATATTGTTAGCAAGGTGGAGACTAATATGCTTCGGTGGTTTGGCCATGTTGAAAGAATGAGTGATGAGATGAAAAAATTTTCTGCCCAAGTGGCAGGAAAGAAAGGCAGAGGAAGGCCAAGGAAGTCATGGGAGGATCAGATTCAGGAGTGTGAGCATGAGAAAAAGATTATGAGTATGAAGTATAGAAGGTCTTGTGTACGTCGTGTAATGGATGTCACTGAAGCCTGTGTTGTGTGTCAAGATCGCTGTAAATGGAGAAGTCTGATACGGCAACAGTAAGTAAATAATCAGTTAAAAGTTAATCTGCTGGTTTGTATTATCTGTTAAATGTTTTTCGGATGGTCTTTCTTTGAGGAGCTAACCTCTGAATATCAGAGAACAGCTTAATGATATGTATGTATGTATGTATGTAAACTCACTCTGCTCTGTGAATAAATATTTTGGGACATACACAAGTACATTGTCAGTATTTTATATCCGACCCTCATATATTTAACTCAAAGATTATATTTTCTGGAACTCATGTTTGTCAAAACCCTGGGTGTGCTCCTGGTAAAATCAGAATGGTTATTGTTGTAATAGCATGAAGCATTTACGGTTTACATTGCATAGGGAATGTACAGTATAAGCTTTTTACAGTGCAAGTTCATGTTTACTATGTACAAGCAAGCTTACAATAGCATTAAAACCAACTACTACTACTACCCCTAAGATCCTGTCCAACTGCAGCAGCAGAATAGCAGGTGCAATCATTAGGGATCATCACATTGTACCGCAAAGGTACAACAAACCAGTGCAGCTATCAGTAAAGAAGGTACACAACCTCAAATCCTATCTGATGTAAAAGCCACCATATCAGAACAATATTTTGGCTCACTAGATTGTAGTGCATAGTGGTCTAGATAAGTAATATTTTGTTTTATTGTGAATTACATTACCCTAAACCTCCCCAACACTCTACAGCATAGAAGTAAAGAGCACCATAATTCAGTTTAGTGATAGATTAATTTACGTAAAATGTAATTTACATTATGTACATGCATATTTACAGAATAACATCCTGAATAACAATCATATATGTACATTTATTGCATCTTTTTTCCCTTCAGAGCCATGTATCATGTTTAGAATTCCCTCCAAAGTGGTGCCTACTACATCAATATTAATATACTAGATAATTTTGTAATGGCAAGTTTACCCTTGTTGCTTTCAATGCCTCAAACAATGGAAATGATTACAACTAATTTACCAATAAATGTAATAATGTTTTTTACAGCATATGTATCGTGACAGCATCTGCCCCCACTAATATCCAACAATGAGCAAATTACCTACAAACATTCTTGTGTAATCAATCTTCTTACATAAAAAATACTGAATTTGACGTTAAGATATGCACTGCACAAAAACAATACCATTAGCTTTTCACAGTTTCAAAGAAAAATTTATACATTAATTTTACAGTTAACGAAAATTGGACACTACTGCTAACCGTTTTTAATTCTCCACTTTTTTACTATGCAACACAACATGTGCTATGCATGAAAAGTTTCAAAACTCTAGAAAACAAAGTCCAGTATATGACATATTTACACAAAAATGAATTTTCTAACTTTCAGCCTTAACTAATTACTACAAGGGAAACCTAAACAAAACATCAATTTTTACACTGTGTAACAGATCAAATGCAATCTTTTCTGGGAATACAGTTGACACATTTACATGGTTCACAATTAATTCCACAATGACATGTTCACAGAATTTTCAACTTCACAAAAGCTTGAAAGAGCATAAATAAATTACAGCAGAACTTGGTATAACATCATCACAGTAACTACAATATTTATGAGATTACATCAGAGTGCTAATTTAACCAAGGCAAACTTAGATCAAAACACATGGCAGTAGTGCAAGTGCTTAAAATAAAAAATCTTACTCAACATGCTACAAGCCTCCAAATTAATGGTTAAGTTGTTAGGAAATGTGGGGAAGGCTTATTCTGCTGACACATGTTTTTTAATTGATACTTCTTTGCATCAAGTCATGAAATTGCCTTACAAAATATTATACTTTTCTGTAAACAAATGGGAAATACAGGGTGTTTCAAAAGTGACTGAACTCGGATCAAGATTTTTTTTTATGACATCCAGCATAATTACCAGGCAAATGGCCGCCAGTGCATAGTGGTAACACCGAAGAATGTTGGTTTGTCATTGGCTGGTCACACAACCTTACTCAAGCAGAAGGGCAGGTGGCGCAGTGAAGGTCAGTCAGCCACGAGTTTCACACGAGATCATGTTGTGCTTCTAGAGGGCTATTTCGAGACAAAGTCCTATGAAAGAAGTGTTGAAATCTTAACTATGTGATATTGTAATTGTCAAAGACCAGGTAAACCTACAACTTATGATCTCATTAAGCACTTTCGGTAAACAGGAAGTGCTTGTGATAAACAATAAAGTGAAAGGCCATCCGTAGGGATGCCAGAGCTAATGGAAGGCATTGGGCATCGCTTGTTGCATCACCCATGAAGCCACTGCGATGTTTGTCACAACAGGTAAGTACAGTACATCTTTGACACCAGTTTATCGAGCTACGAGAAAATTAAAATTTCATCCATACAGAATATGGCTAGCACACACGGAACCATGCTAATTATGGTCACCGGTTCTCACGATTCATTTGCAACAACATCATTATACTTGACCAACAGGTTTTCACTGATGAATCATGGTTTCACCTCAACAGCTATGTGAAGTCACAAAATATGAGAAGATGGGCTACTAAAAAATCCACACACCGTATATGAAGTCCCACTGCACGCAGAAAAAGTTGGTGTTAGGTGTGCTGTTTTCCACTGAAGAATTATTGGGACAATATTTTTTAGACCATTGTGAACTTGGAGGTGTATGCTGGTACCTCAACTAAAGTGGACAAGTGCTATTGTTGGTTTCAACAACAAGGAGCAACATGCCATATGTCAAATGAGTCTCTATGGCCTTACCCAAGACTTCTTCAAAGACCTGCTTATCTCAAGGAATCACCGACCTAAAAGATAGCTTGATTTACCTTCTTTTCTTTTTGATTTGGGGGTTTAATGACCACTGTGAGCAATTCGATGGGCTGTAAGCAGTCGTTCGTATTTAATTTAGGGTTGCCGGCTCCACGGAAGGGAGAAAGCCAGGGATGTAACACAAATACAACATCTATGCCTCACTGGGGATTCGAACCTGGACCCACCTCGGACGAATGGTCAGAAGTCAGCACTTAGACCACTGAACCACTGGGGCGGCTGATTCATCTTTATCAGATTTATTTTTATGCAGTTATCTTATGGATAAAGTATATGCAAACAACTCGATATGATGGAAAGCCAGCAAGTGGACATAACAAATGTTTGTTCATCAGATAAATGATCAAAGATTGAAAAATGTATCAAGGAATATGTGCCAATCAGTTGACTTACATCTTCAAACAAACAAACACAAAAAGTGGACACTTTCAGCACTTTTTATAAATTTACATACATGCATACTACATATACATACATGAAAATTTACAAAAAGTACTGAAAGTGTTTTTTGTTTGAAAACATAAGTCAACTCATTGGCACATATATCAAATTTGTAGGTTTTATATGTTTATTCCTCTTAATACATGGAGCATCCTGAAAGAAATGCCTCCTCCTTAATAATTTTAGAAATTTTGAAGTAATTTTAATGAAACTGCACTGACATGCACTATAATATGTTACCAATGTGGGAACAACTTTTTTCAGAATCAGAAATAAATATCATGAATTAATTGAATTCCTAGAAAAAGAGGGATGTCAGGCTCCAGAAATTCACAGAAGACTCCTGGCAGTCTATGGAACTAGTTGCCACCATCGATATCAGTAATGTCCGAAGATGGATGAAGAGGTTTCGAGAGGGAGAAAGTTCAGTGTCAGACAAACAACGCAGTGGAAGACCTGTAACTGCAGTGACAGATGCCAACAGGCAATGAGTGAAAGACCTCATCACAGCTGACTGTCATGTCACCATGCAGGAGTTGCAACAATAAACAGTGCTCACTATGTGCAGACATTGAAGAAGCTAAAGGAAGCTATCAGAAGGAAAAGATGTGGCATTCCACTTCATAGACTTCACAGGCTACTGCCAAAATGGGGTGAACGATGATGCCCCAATCCCCCTACAGTCCTGATTTGTCTTTCTGAGACATTTTCCTGTTTGCCCCTTTGAAAAACACCCTTCACGGGGAACGTTCTGACGATGTGACAGACGTTAAACTGGCTGTGAACTCATGAGTGAAACGACAGCCTCAGGAATTTTTCCAAAATGGATTTTACCAATGGGTTCAAAGATGGCAGAAATGTATAGAAAGTGATGGACAATACTCTGAATAGGCTAGCATTATTAACAATATGTCCAAGTATTTTGTCACCAAGTTTCACATTTTTGCTGCTACAAATAAAAATCTTATGAGGGACGAGGCATTACTTTCAGGATGCCCTTTGTATTTGCTTATAATATTTTGCTGGCTCATAACAATTTACCTGTAAAATTAAGAAGTAAAAGGTTTTTCTTTGAGTTTGGGGACTTTTGAAATACCATGTACAGCAGAACCAATTTTGTCTACTCTCTTTTTGAAGACCAGTATGTCCATCATAGTTGTCTTCAACATCAGCATTTTTTTTTTATTTATTTATTTATTTATTATTATATTTTTTTCCCAGTATTTGCTGATAGTTTTTTCTTGTTTAACGGAACTGCAATACCATCTTTACAGCTTTCTCACTTGGGATGTAACCCTCCACATTTTCAGCTTCCTCGTGATCTTCACACTTTAAGCAACAATTTCTTGGACAATCTCACTCTATTTCTGCATCTCCAGTTAACAAATTTATATCTACACTAAGAATTTGTCAACTGGCTATCCAACAAAACTTTATGACAATCCATCAAGCGACCAGCTGAGTGGTGGGTGGTCATCAGTCCATACATGGGACTGATGAAGGGAAAAAAATGGAAGCTAAACTTTTCATATTGGTAAAAACTGGAATATGTGGCAAAAAAGTGTAAATGCAATCCAACGTGGAATTGCAAATTATAACTTATTTATGTAAATACTAGATGAAAGCCCATCAATAATGACGGGGAGGGGGGGGATAAAATTTATGATACAGAAGTTTTTGAGTTAAAATTTATGATACCGAGTTCTTGAGTTCCACGTCAATAGATAGCGACGCTGGCTCACAGCTTTCTGAAAAGTTCCAGAGAAGTCAGTTATGGAATTTGATACCACGAGCTGTCTGTTTGTTATGCGTTTTGTAAAAAACCCTATTTTGTCAACATTTCCTTGTACACAACATTTTCCGTATACACTGACTGTGAAACCTGTATCAATTTCCCCTGTTATTTTCCGTGAACTATTTTTATCTTGACGTCGTCAGATCGTCGTACTCTTGAAGTTGCCACATACAGATGGCTAAACACCGGTTCAGGTAGTGAACCAAAATTCCTGATGTAAAGTTTTCACATCTCTAAAGAGTTGACCGTGTGATGTAACGCATCTCTGACATCATGTGAGAATGATTTGGATTAGGTGAAGTCACAACAGCAGCTGTGTTCTTTGCTGCTATTACAACAGAACAAAGTGATATATGAGAGGACTGTGCGCGTGTAGGTGATGGTGTCACCTACACGAAAAGCTAAGCATGGCGTCACAAACATTTGTTTCTCGGTTGTTGCTATGATGACTTAAAAAGTGCCACGGAGTAGGAGGAGGGCTCTAGCAAATTATACAGGGTGTCCGAGAATTATTGGACACATTACAAAATTATATAAAACAAAACATTAAACAGATAGAAAGAAACAGACTGTACTAACTTACAATGTAACTACACAAGTTAATAAATTTCAATGTAAGATCCCTTGGTTGCTTGTAGTACGTCCAACCGATACTCAATTTCATGCCATGTATTGGCAAGCATCTGAGGAGTTATGGAATTAATAGCAGCTGTGATACGCTGCTTCAGTTCCTGCAAATCAGTACAAGGTGTATGTTAGACACGATCCTTCACATAACCCCACATGCAGTGATGGAAAGTTGCCAAAACCATTTTTGGAGCAGGTAAAATACATTTTTGGAGCAGCAAAATGCGTTTTTGGAGCAGCAAAATGCGTTTTTGGAGCAGGTGAAATACATTTTTGGAGCAACAAAATGCATTTTTGGAGCAGGTAAAATATTTTTAGAGCAGGTAAAATACATTTTTGGAGCAGGTAAAATACATTTTTGGAGCAGGTGAAATACATTTTTGGAGCAGATAAAATACATTTTTGGTGTAAGAAAACATTTTTTAGAGCAGGTAAATTATTAGTAGATAGAACAAACTCTTAAGCCGAAAATGTTTTGGAAACAGATGCACCCTACTCAAATTTAAAACATCTTGCATTGAAATGCACACACACATATGCACATATGCAAACATTTTAGCTTTTAAATAGATCAAAAAATTTGTAACCATAGCAGGATTCTATCATTAATCATTTATTTTACAAAATATGTTTAATTTTTCGCTGCTTTTCTTAATATTTAATTGCTCACTTCTATTCTTTTCTAATTTCTTTAAGATAGTTAGCAATGTTTTGTTTTGCTTCTTTTAATAGTATCTGTCCATTTTCTATTGCACTCATGTCTTTTTTTTATGCCACATTCACTGTTCATCTCAGAATTGTTTAACATTTTATGAAGGAATCCAACTGCTGCAAATGTTCATCTTCTTCCCATTTCAAATCACCTTGTGAACATTCAATTTCTTCTCTTTTTTGCTTGTTTTGCTGCATTTTTCCAGCACTAATCTGCTTTTGATAGTTTTTTTCCAGGATTCTTTATAAGCTGTCAGAAGTTTTTTGGTTACATTAATTTTACTCACATCTCCATTTAATCTTTTGACATGATCTTTGTGCTTCTTGCTCTCCGCATGACGCATACAATAATCGCGGCCACCTTGCGACAGGCTAAAATCGCAGCCGCATGGCTTATAAAACGTGATTCAGCAAAACTTTAGATGCTTCATAAAAAGGCCATTCTTTACTATACATACCGCGATACACTTGACGATAAAATTTATCTGACTTCGTTCTTTTTGTTGCCATAGCTATTTCACTGCTACGTTTCGTTTCATTTTAATCTAAATTAACCCTTTTCACTCAAATAACTTTTCACCCATACTCACGCAGAACTCGCATTTTTTTTTCTTTTCTGCAGTAGAGCCCACAACTTAGCAGTGAAAGCTCAGCTTTAGCTTGCCAGCCCCGACATACGAGCTACAGAGGCATCATCAGCGTGGCGGCTGACACCCGACCTATACGGCAAAAAAGGAATGACTCGCGAGCGTCGACATGCGAACTATAGAGGTATTATCGGCATGGAGGGTGCCACCGGACACGTGCGATATTCGGCGAAAAAGAAATGTCTCGCAAGCCCCGACCCACGAGCTGTAGAGGCCTAATGAGCACAGAGGATGACACCCTGCCCGCAAGCTATTCGGCAAAAGAAATATCTCGCGAGTGCCAACATGCGAGCAATAAGAGGCATCATTGGCATGGAAGGTGACACCCGAGATATTCGGCGAAAAAGACATATCTAGCGAGCACCAACATGCGAGCTATAGAGGCATCATTGGCATGCAGGGTGACATGCGCGATATTCGGCGAAAATAAAATGTCTCGCAAGCCCCGACATACGAGCTATAGAGGCGTCATAGACGTGGCAGATGACACCTGACCTATTCGGCGAAAAGGAAATTCCTCGCAAGCTTTCTTTAACCGGTGAAAAAGAAACGTCTCGCGAGCCCCGGCATGCGAGCTATAGAGACGTCATCGGCATGGCGAGTGACAACCGACCTATTCGACGAAAAAGAAATGTCTCGCGAGCACCGACGTGTGAGCTATAGAGGCGTCATTGGCATGAAGGGTGCCACCCGACACGTGCAATATTCGGCGAAAAAGAAATGTCTCGCAAGCCCCGACCCACGAGCTATAGAGGTGTAATGTGCGTGGCGGATGACACCCGACACGCAAGCTATTCAGTGAAAAAGAAATGTCTTGCGAGCGCCAACATGCGAGATATAGATGCATCATTGGCATGGAGGGTGACACCCGAGATATTCGGCGAAAAATAAATGTCTCGCAAGCCCCGACATACGAGCTATAGAGGCGTCATAGACGTGGCGGATGACACCTGACCTATTCGGCAAAAAGAAATTCCTCACGAGCGCCGACATCCGAGCTATAGAGGCGTCATATGCGACGCGGATAACACCCGATACGCGAGCTATTCAGCGAAAACGAAATTCCTCGCGAGCGCCGACATGCGAACCAAAGAGGCATCATCGGCATGGCGGGTGACACCCGACACGCAGATGACGTTTCTTTTCTTTATTCGATGAAAAAGAAACGTCTCACGAGCCCCGACATGCGAGCGATAGGGGAGTCATTGGAGTGGCGAGTGACACCCGACCTATTCGACGAAAAAGAAATGTCTCGGAACCACCGACATGCAAGCTATAAAGGTGTCATCGGAGTGGCGGGTGAGCTATTCGGCGATTTCATAATGTCGGGTGTCATCCGACAGTCGAGTGGAAAGTGTTTGCACCGAAATTTTCGCAACCACAAAGCCACATGCAATCAAGGTCAAGAGTTGGCAAAAGGCGCTGAGCTGAGTTCCCTCTCGACTTTTGCGCACGGTACTCTGAAATGGCTGTATGGGGAATCGCGTGACAAACTCCGCCTCCTTTGGAGAGGGAAGTCAGAACATCGAAGGCGCATAAGGGACTACCTGTAAAGTGCGTTTTTTCGACCAAAAGATGGTAAAAAAGTAGAAACTGCGTGTAAGGATCTTGCGAGGGCTTTTCCGTTGTTTTTTTTTGGGTGACTTCCGTAACACTGTAAGATGGAATGAAAATCCGTAAAAGTTGGAATCTCTGAATACCTATGAATCCTTTAGAAACAGAACCATTGTATCCTGCCACGGGAGAGCCATTTTCAATCGTGCTTCGCGTCAACGAAATAGCTAATGACTGACCTTACGCTGTATTTACGTAATCGCGCACCTCGCCCGGAATGAAATAACTGCGATATCGACATATAAACAATCTCAATTGCACAGCACTCCGAAGACCACCAAACTATCAGTAAACAATCATCAGAATTTCATAACGTTCAGCATCGTTTCTCCTACATACCACGTGATTACAACAAAACCACTCCTCCATAAGCAAAAACAATTTAATTTCCTACATCGCGAAAATCGTTGGTTTTTTTCGTCACTTTTGCCGAAAAAACAACGAATTGGAAGGTAGGTGAGAAACATTCTGAAATTTTGGGATTGGCGGTACGGTAAGTGTTGATTAAGCGTCATTTTCACCAAATTACGCGTAGACCTTAAAAAAGCGTCATTCGATTCGACGTTTAAAACGGCATTTTTTGCTGTGAAAACATTTTTTTCGCTCGGCAATTTTTGCTGTGGATTGCCGTTTCAGCGCAGTTGGGCCAAATATTAACTTTTTTCATAATTTGTAGCAGTTTGGCGCAAGATAATGAAATTGGCGCAGTTCGGCGCAAACTTTCTAATGAAATAATCCAATGGAGTTAGATCTGGAGAGTGAGGAGGCCACAGAATGGGACCACCCCGCCCAATCCATCTGCTGGGGAAATGTTCATTTAGGCACTTACATACACATGTTGACCAATGTGGAGGCTCACAGTTTTATTGGAAAATGACGTTGTCATATCTTTTGATCTGGGGTATAGCGAAATTTTCTAGCATACCCAAGTAAATGTCCCCATTTATGGTTTTTTCGCGGAAGAAGAAAGGGCCAATCACTTCTCTTTTTGATAGGGCGCACCACACATTAACTTTTGGAGAATCACTTTCCAGTTCAATAGCAGCATGAGGCGGTTCACTGCTCTATATCCTACAGTTGTGACGATTCACAATACCTGATACATGAAATGTGGATTCATCACTAAAAATTACAATACTGAGAAAGTTTTCATCGTTTTCCACTCGATTCAGCATATCCACAGCGAAATCGTATCGCAGAGTGTGATCATCTACATTTTGCACTATTTGAATTTTATAAGCATGAAACTTTAATTTCTTGTGCAAGATTCCGTGAACTGTCGATTTCGGAATGCACAGTTCTCTGCTTGCTTTACGAACGGATTTCCTGGGGCTTCGTCGGAAACTTTCATTAACTTGGTCAACCGTCTCACTGCTGACGCTAGGCCTGCTGGCTCCTCCACGATGTCCCACATTGCCAGTTTCTTTAAACTGCTTCATCCACCGCTTAATTGAATTCCTTGACAGAGGATTACAACCATACTCTAAACGGTACCATCTTTTAACTTTAATGACAGACTTTATTTCCGCAAGCCATAACACACACACACACATCACCTTCTGCTGTACGGATGACATGACTAATGATTGCGCACTTCTCATACATTCCTCATCAGGCCACACCTAGCGCCATTTACCAGATTCAGGGAATAACAATTCTGCAAAACAAAAATATAAAAACCGTGTTAGTAATACGTGACATAGAAAAACAGACAACGCTCATAGTTTTTTCTGTACATAATTTTGTAATGTGTCCAATAATTCTCGGACACCCTGTATATTAGGATTAAACTGGAGCACACTACTGTATTCACAATATAAAATTATTGAATTTAAAACAAAATAAAATGATTTTAAAAGACATTGTTTCAAACACAGTTTCTGTTTGGATTTTGTTGTTGTATCTGCTTGCACATCAGCTCAAGTTTCCTCTTGCAAGCAAAAGCAAGCCTTGCTTTCTTCACAACAAGTTCAACATCCAATAATCTAATGGAGTTAGATCTGGAGAACGAGGAGGCCACGAAATGGGACCACCCCGCCCAATCCATTTGTTGGGGAAATGCTCATTTAGGCACTTACGTACACATGTTGACCAATTTGGTGGCGCACAGTTTTGTTGGAAAACGACGTTGCAATGGCTCTGCAGCTAGCTACACAGCGTCCATTGCTAAATTTTTCTTTCTGCTGATATCTATCCATTCCCATTTCTTAGTTGGAATCAACTACTTCTCCCAAATACGAGGGTGATAACAAAAGTTCTGCACATGATAATCTAAAACGGAAGCGGATTATGCAATTGGGAAAATGATTGAGCCATGTCGAGGTCAGACTCTCAGCAACCACAGGAGTATCAAAACGATGTGCTATCATTTGCTGTGTGGACTTGGGAGGGTTTGAAAATGGAAGTGTGCAGCTCCTCAGGTTGAGTCACTGCGTTAGACCAGTGCTCATACATGAAAATAGAAACTCTGCAGGGGGGTAAACACTGACACAGATTCACACTGCCTTGCAAGAAGTTTATGGGGAAGGAACTCTTGATCGAAGCACAATTTCTTTCCGAGGACAAAGTTGAGACCGAAAATTCGTCAAAATTGCCCCAACTTGTTGGAAGCAGGAGCGATTTTGTTGCATGACAACACATTGCATCATGGTGCAGCGTCGGTATGGGGACTTTAGTCAAAATATGGCTGGGAAACTTTATCTCACCCACCATACAGCCCTGATCTTGGTCAACCCAACTTTGATCTTTTCCCAAAGTTAAAAAATTAGCTCTGTGGCATCTGCTACTAAACGCTGGACGAACTGTCATTGGATGTGGCCTGGGTAATACGACAGCTGAACAAAGATGGTGTACTACAGGGCATCCAGGACCTACCTCACCTGCTGGCAAGCTGTCATTAGCAGCGGATAGGAGTACATTCAACGGCAATAAGGTAAGTTTTCTCTGTTACTTCACACTTTTCTCAAAAGTGGACAGTGTGCAGAACTGTTGTTATGACCCCCATAACCCATTTTACTGAAGAACTGAACCACAGACTTTTACCATGTGCTTTAAGTTTGTAGTTCATAGATTTTACTGCTCATTTTCCTTGTCTGTAATTTCATTAATCATGCTGAAAGAACTTTCAGTTTGAGGATGATGAATGCATGATATCAAAGCTTTTGCTATTTTATTAATAATAAATGCTGTAACTTTGAGAGGATGCATACTTTTGTACAACATGCATCAATTCTTCAAATTTAACAACTTCATCACTTCCATTTACAAAAATTTTTCCCTAACTTACCAAGTTAAAAAAGTGCAGCCATTTATGAGGAGGAAAATAACATTTAACAACAACACAGGATAGTGGGAACACCATGGAAAAAAAATTACAATAATACAAGAAATCTTCGTTCCATCCAACTTCCCTTTTTGGAAATTTTTCCTCCATTTTCAAGCTGAAATACAACTATTTATAAAGAATAAAATATTTAACAATAAATGCTTGGGCAGAAGAAACATTGCAAGAAACAGAATTTAAGATTACCAGAGACTCCAACCCTATCTGGAAATATTCAGTAGTGAACACTAAAAAATTCATAGTTTCTAGCGTTTTACAGTAGTAATGAATAAAACTGTATTAGACGATCTGTAACACGCAAGTTGTCAGGGCAGCAAAATGACAGTGTCAATTTATAAAAAAGCAAATGTTTACTTAAACAATTATCCATAAATTGAAGACTTTTGAGTGAAACACTAAGTGGCACCAACATTTTTTTTTCTAATTTTCCTCAAAAATCAATCTATGTTTCAACAGAAACATTACAATAAACATATACACAGATTTGAAATTGCTCATGATTGTCTTGAAATCACAAAGCAACAATTTTTTTTTCTTTAAAAATGAGGAATGTTATTCATTAAAAAATTGTAACAGTGCACAAAAGCTACAGCTTTTTTTGAAAAATTTCCAAGTGAAATGTACCTTTTCTTATTCCTTACAGTACTTTCTTTGTACATCAAAGGAACACACAGTTTTGCTTTTTAACAGACAAAATTTAAACAGAAACCCGTTATTTATCTGGTCCTAGCTCAAAATTGCACTATTTCCATGGCCAGTACAGTTGTTTTAACAGCAGAGTGAGGATCAGCATAATAACTTTTTAAACTCTTAATTAAGCTCAAAATGCATGGTTTTCCATGCATTTCATATACATAAAAAAATCCATGAAAAACCATTTCCCATGCATCTATTGCTATATCTAAAAATAGAAAGCAAATTTTTTCTTTCGCTCAAAAAGAAATTCTAGTTCAAAATTAGAATTTTAACTCTCCGTTGCTGATTTTCGTTGCCCATAAAGCCATTTTCTCTGCAGAATGAGCAAATAGTAGCGTTTTTTAACTTTGCTTTCGCTTTAAGTAAAAGAAAAACGCTTGCCCTGCCCTCTGATGTAGCACGAAGTGACTAAAAAGTGGGTAAAACACATATTTTAAGAGAAATTAAACGTGGAAAATCAGTGCTGTGTTGTTCTTTCTCCCGTGAAACAATTTTACAAGAGTCACGGAATTATATATCTGTCAGATACCATCGTGGACACATTATGTACTGACTTTGAAATTTAATTTCTCTTAAAAAAGGGTGACTGAAGCAAAAACATTTGTTCTTTACTGATTGGTTTTAAGAAGATACTATGAGAAACATGCAGTTCATTAGAAAAAATTCTAAAAAAGTATGACGATTTTTCACTATCACAGAAGGTATTGAAACACAAAGAACATGATGAGAAAAATATAAAAAAACATGAGTATATAATTACAGTGGAATAACAAACAGCAACAACAGGGCCGCGGGTGGCCTAGTGGGCAACGTTCGTGACTACCACGGAAAGGACCTCAGGTTCGATCCCAGGCAGGTACGAACGCTCGATCCACTAAATATCCGCAGTGCGTCGGATGGGCATGTTAAGCCGTCGGACCCCGGGTACTGGCCCCCTGGTAATAAATAAGGGATCTTCCTCCCCCTCTCCCCCTTTCTACTTTGCTTCAGTGTCACTTTCCTATCGGGCACTCTAGCCCAAATCTCCTAGCTTCCTATTTCTAAGGGTTGTTTAAGACCTGAGGTCAGATACTCCCTTCCTAAAATCCTCTACATATGATCACAACAGCAACAACAACAACAACAAAAAAAAAAAAGCTACTTGATCAGTAAAGTGTGGAAATGGAAAATGATGAAACATCTTCATCACTGCTAAAGCAGTCATTTCTGGCAACGTTTTCCCTAGTTTTTCCAATAGCTGGTGGCCTTACTTTAATTTTTCGAACTTTTTCTTAAAATTGTTCATTGCAGGAAAAAAATTCCAGAACTGCTCCATGACTTTATTAAAAATTATGAAAAAATTAGGACTTTCCAAGCTCTGGAAAAGGGAAATAAAGTTTCAGGATGTTTTGGGGAATTTAGGGGACATGATAACTCCGTCACATGACCAGAGATGTTTAAGATATCCAAAACACATTGAAAAAAAAACATCCAAGAAATACCACGATATTGAAAACATACAAAAAACCCTCCCCAAAATGTTCAATGAATGTTACAACTTTGAAAACACGAAAACAAACTATATGCACATCATTAAAAAGATTATATCACTAAGATTTTTTATTTCCATACAATATATTTAATGCTTTCCGTAATGCGTAGTGGACCAACGATTTCTGTAATAACTATGGAGAGTCTCTGGATTAGAGGGAAATTTTGGGTCATCTGACTTCTGTTTTAGAACTTCAATTACACAATAAAATGATATTTAACAACAATATTGAACAGAGGGAACATCACAAGAGAAAAAAATTTAGATTATGCGACAAATCTTCACTAACTTCAATTTTCGAACATTTTGAAAGGGGAAAAAAAGCAGAATCCCATGAAGGAATCTCATGCCTGCCAGTCATATGTTTTTTTATTAAGAACAATCTGTGTGACTGATGGAAATTTTTATGGATTAGGTTTTCCCCCTTTGGGTCTATATGCTTTTCTTAAAAAACATGACACATAGCAAACTTGTAATGCAGTCTTTTATTAATTTGAAGTATTTGAAATTGCAGTAAACAGCCCACCCAAAGAACTTCATGGCAAAGTTTTTTCTTATAGGAGTTTAAGAACACATAACTGCAGCCTGTAAGAGCTTTCCAGGATTTACATTATAAATAAAGAAATTGAAAGTGATGAAGGATGTCAAAACTGAGATTGATAATTTGTGTGAAAGTGTTCGCGGTTGCTAAATGTTGCCACTAATGGTAAATTTCTTACATCTGAAATATTCCGTGACACCAAGGTGTTGCATAAATCGAAATCATTATAGCTAAGTTCTACCTATTACAAATTTTTGTTTCCTAATGTTTTCAAGAACTATCAGATTATAAAGAATGTATCCAAGTTTAAAATGGCAGTAACTAAAATGTTAATATTTTCAGGAACAACACAATGCAGAAAAAAAGGTGCAACAATGTCACTTTGATACCAAAATTGTCCCTGAGAGTACGAACAATAAAGTGGAAGGCCAACAAGTGAAAGTTCTGCTCAACCAGGGTTAATGTAATTTACAATATTGCTACAAGCCATACAATGAGATGGCCAGCAAGAAAATAATGAATATGTTAACAAGTTCTAAATATTACAGCATGTTGCATTTTAAACTATATTTTATATGCTAATATTCTTCATAATCAAATCCAGTGTACTTTATGAAGGGAGGCAACGTTGATACCAAAACTCAGTTCTTTCGGAATGCAGCAGGGACACCAAACCAAATCTGTTTCTCTTCTTCATCCACTGTTCAGAACCTCAAAGCCGAAATTCACATATATATATATAATATAACTATCATTTACAAAATGTAAATTTCTCATCATTGGAAAGATCTGCATATTCAGTTGTATCAAAGGCCTGCATAAATGCACAATTTAGAAAATCTAAACTGCTGACTTCTACAGCATCACAAAGTCTTCACTTGATTAAAACATGAAAGATGAGCTCAAGGGAAATTGGACCATCAAGACTGGAACCTGAAACTCTTGAAATTACTGGAATCAGACCATTGTCCAAAGCATTCATATAAGCACTTGGCAAAGGCTTGCCATTTGAACCTACTTCGTATTCAACCTAAAATGATTAAAACACATTTAAGTATGATACTGATAGTTATGACTCATAACACAAGTATGGTAAGTAAAACACACTTTAAACAAAATGCAACTCCTCTGCTCTATAATAAGAAATGACCAAAAATATTTACCACTTAGAAAAGGTAGACATATCATTGAATGCAGTATTCTAGAAACAATAAATACTGAAGTTTAAAATTATTAAGAACACCTACCTGATACAGGGTCCGGCACGAAAATCTGACCGTGTCTGAAACCGTCAGATTTCCGTCATTTTTAAAACTTAGACTTTCTTCATCCAGTTTTTGTCTATTATTATTTATAAATGGCATCTAATTCTCTGTAAGTACAAAAAATAAATTTTGTTTTTTTATCAAATTACAACCTTGTACTCTCGTTTCAAAAACAGTCAGATTTCCCTGCCGAACCCTGTAACATCTTGGGCCATCTTTAGTCTTCGAAATAGCCTTAATTTTATGTGGCATGGATTCAAAGCGGTGCTGATGTAATTCTACAGGTGCATTCAGCCAAGCTAATGTGATGATGTCCATCAACTGCCGAATGTTCGCTGGAGGATGATCACTATTAGTAATACTTCTCTCAATCTCATTCCATAGGTGTTCAATTGGGTTAAGATCTGGGGACTGTGGAGGCCATTTTAGCACTTTGAAGTTAATTGGCATGCTCCTTGAACTGCTGTGTGGCAATCCGTGCCTTGTGGCATGGCACATTACCCTGTCAGAAGTATCCTTCTCCATGCACATATACAGGTTTGTCTGATCCTCAATGATGCTAACATACCTCCTGGTACCCAAATGCTGTTCTAGAGGTATTAAGGAACCCAATGTGCACCGTGAAAGCTAGGACCTTAGACCAATGGCGCCTAAAGTGCTCCCACAGAATCCTTAAGCCATAAGAGTTTTTCGGCACTTAAACCACTGAAACGTACCTTTGATCTGTAATACCACAGAAATGGCCAACACATCTGGCTTTGCTACACACCAGTGAAATTCTCATCTCAAAGTGGGGTATGCGAGACTAACACCAGGGGTACATGATTAGTTAGCAACCATACTGAGTCGCATAGGGAACCAATTTCCATGTAATGTAGAAATGTGTAACCTTTCTTTATTAAATAAAGGATAACTGATTGAAATACCTTGCGACTCGAGTTTGAAAAGCATTTATTCTATGAAACCACTGACAGGGGTGTTTAGTGCCCCTACCATGTTTTGGAGCAATTCTTAGAGCTGGAAAATATGCAATTTAGAGTAGAAACGTTGGGTTTTGGAGCAGCTAATGATAGCATTTTTAATTGTTTAAAGTCCATGCTGCACTTTAAGTTATGTTTATATATTGAATTACCATTATTTTATGAACTATGAAATTTTTTTATATTTCAGGTTTGTTGACATTTTACTGCTTCTCTTATGACTGTTAAATTAGCATTTCTGTCGTTCCTACAGTGAGATAAATGGGAAAACAATTATACTACCCACGATTTATTGAAAACTACATGACCTGCAATATTTTAAGCGCGACACATTAACATCAGGGAATTTCTTCTAAATGCATTTGTTTCGCTGTAACATGAATAGGATGCTGCCGCGTCCAACAACTGTTGCTATTGTTACTGAACGCTTCCAAAAATACACCTAAGAAGAATAAATAATATGCAATTACTGTTTGTTGTTTGGTTGGTTTTTAGCAGCATATTTTTTCGAGATTCATGGCATTCAGATGAAAATACATTATTTCTGAAACCGACCAACTGGCAAGCCACGCATACATGGTTTCCGTGTGCATCACAAATTCCTAAGGTTTTCTGAAGGAAAGCGTACCTTTGATATAAAAAGAAAACTAATGTAACATTTAATAATCAAAATTGTAAAATCACCTTTCAGCAGTTGCGCCATGATACTCTTCATACAATGTTTTTCATCCAGTAATTATCAATGTCGAACTTTTGTTATTGCTGTGAACAATTACAACTGGAACCAAAACTATAAGATAACAGTAAAATTTAGTAAAGTTGGTTAGATAAAAGCTGCTTCCATCGCTTAACGCTTGAGCGGTGACATTTTGGCGTGGGATCCCCCCCCCCCCATCCTCCTTTCTTTTTCAGTAGTAGTATCAGTTTATGATTTTGTTGTTGTTACTGTATGAAAGAGCCACTGCTTTTGCATACGTGGTATCCTGTGCGTATGGACATTAAGCAGATGATTGCGAGTTAGCAAGTGGTTCAATGCACCTTCCATCTAGGAAAAGAAAAATGTGAGGGTGAAGATGTTTTCCAAGGTAGGTCAAAATGAGAAAAAGAAAACCTAAAAATTCTGCTCCCTGAACGTACGGGGCAAAATTCAGACTTTAAGTAAGAACCAAAAGATTGGTATTAATGATAATTGATTACAAGTTATGCGATATAAACAATGCTTTCATTTATCCATCGCGCTCGTGAGCAATTTTAATTAACATACATGAGACTGACGAAGAAAAAAACAAAGCTGTACTTTTTAATTTGGTGAAGAAATCAGACTGCGTGGTGAGAAAGTGTGAATATTACACAGCATGAACAAAACCGAATCATTCACTGTAATTTATTTATGAAAATATTTAACTAGATCACACCACTGTATTCACAATTATAAAATTACTGAATTCCAAACAAAATAGTGGTTTTAAAAGACATAGCTTCAAACAGTTGTTTTTCCCCTGGTTTTGTTCTCGTACTTGCTAGAACATTAGCTCTGGTTTCCTCTTGCGAGCAAACCCGACTTTCTTCTCAGCAAGTTCCACGGCTATATTTGTCTTTTGTTGACTCTGCCACTGCACAGCATCCACTGTTTACTTTTTTATCTGCTGATAGTTTTCCCTTACCATTTTTCTTTGTTACTTTTCTTTCTTTTTTCGTTTTTTTTTTTAATCCCTCAGATCACAATTTTATCCATCATGCTTAAAGAACTTTCAGCCTGAGAATCATGAATTCTGATATCAGAGCTTTCACTATTTTAGATAAATGGTGTAATTTTCAGAGAATGAATACTTTTTTTTGAACACCATGCATCAATTCTTACAAATTTTCAAAATTCGTCACTTCCGTTTTTGGAAATTTTCCCCACCCTTATCAAGCTAAAATGTACACACATTTATAAGGATGATAACATTTAACAACTACGTAACAGTGGGAACATCGCGGGGGAAAAAAATACAATTATGGAAGAAATCTTCGCTCCGTCCGACTTCCGTTTTCGAAAATTTATCCAACATTATCAAGCTGAAATACAAAATTTTTATAGAATAAAATGATATCTAACAATATTAGATACAAGAAACATCACAACAACAAAAAAAAAAAACGATTATGAGAGAAATTTTACCTCCGTCTACTTTCCATTTCCGAAGGATCAAATTTGTCCTCCGACAAAGAAAACGACCCCCCCCCCTCCCCACCACCACTACCAATCCTCCAAAAATTTCAGTTCAGTTGTGCATTGATCTCGTAAATGGTCCATATGATAACAAAAAAGACGGAATTAAAAAAAAAAAAAAAGCGAGGGAATTCCGCGAATTCGCGGAAGAAAAAGGGATGGAACTCCGCGAATTCGCGGAAGACTCTCACGTACGAATTCACCGCTGAATCAATTTCGAATGTCATAAGATTACGCTAAAATATCGATGACCGCTAAATTTTAACTTTTGGTGCAGATTTCGTCAAAATCGCGATTTTTTTAGCCGAACGGCGCAAGAACAACGTTTTGGCGCGGGCTGGCGCAATTGCCGCAGGTCTGGCAGCCCTGCACCGAGTAGTTTTCGGATTGCAATTGGAAAAGAATATCTAATTTAGTTGAGCATTGCCATTAAGTGTTTGTTGCCTTTTGCAACTACACATTTATGTGAAACTAGATGTTCATTCTTAACCATCATCAAAACAAAATATCGAAACAAGCTGGATGTTAAAGACAACTTATGTTTGTATCTCAGCAAGATGACTCCAAACACTGATGAACTTTGCAAGAGCATACAAGCTCACACATCTCATTGATTACTAAACGAATAAGACTTAATACCAGTTTTATCAGATTTTTCGAACTATTTCTGCAATTCTTGTGACATCAACATATGCAATTTTTGTACATACATATATCACTAAGCTGTTCTCTGAGATTCAGAGGTTAGCTCCGAAAAGAAATACAAACTACCAGATAACTTGTTTGTGGCAATGTTTGTGTATGCTGCTGTGCTCATACACACTTTTGATGATCAGCATCTTTACCGTGTCTGAACAGCACTTTTTTACCATTGCTTCCATAGTTTAACTTTCTGCTGCAGAAAACACAAAAGCTAAATCCTGGTTCCTTAATTTTTTGGACCCAAGAACTAAATTTTGTCTCATCTAACCATTCCCATCGCCACTTATTTTTAACACTGCTATCGTTCAAAGCCGACATATTTTTCGAATCTATGAATTCGATAGCTGACTGCATTATGAAAAAAAGGAATCACAAATTTACCAATACTTGGTTAATTTCGCATACGTAAATTAATATTGAAATGCGTACGCATACACGCGTAAAATACAGCAAGATCGACTAGTACGACTCACTCCAAAGATTAGCTGTGACCTATGGTGGCAGAGCCAGTGGTGTCTCTACCTAATACAAGCTCGATGGGTGAACCGGTTATGGTGTGTGACGTACACATAACGAAGAGAACGCCAGGGACGGGTGAGGATCGATGTAGAACCTCCAAGGGAGATGCTTCTCGATTCCTCTTCGACCAGAATGCCCCTCTTACCCAGAATGCATCAGGCCCCGCTGCTACTCCGAGTTTACGATAAACAAGGTACTACGGTACGAGCGTGGTTGCTGATGGCGTACTTACTTTCCGGAGTAGAGCGTATGGATAGAAAGGGAAAAAAGAAATATACATATTTGGAAATTTTATTTTTACCGATATTTTCTTCCGTCCCGCTTCCGTCTTCGGATATTTTCAAAAGACGGAATTCTGTCCTCTGGACGGAAAACTTGCACCCATGGTGTGTGTGTGTGTGTGTGTGTGTGTGTGTGTGTGTGTGTGTGTGTGTAAAGGCTTGACATTCCTGACCAAACTAGCCTCATTGTAACTTTTTTGGAACAATAAATTCAATACATATCCAGCTGAATAGAGTAAATAAGTACTGTGTAGAACAAAGTGGGCTGCAAGTGTGAAATCTGCAATTCGTGATAGAAAAATCGATATGCTAGAGGCAGAAAATTTCACAATGGAAAAGTACAGAGACGGAGAAAGTTTACAGAAAACAAATAAAAGTTTTTTGTTCACTTTAGAGTCATGTGTGCTAAATATTTGTTGCACACACCATACTTGTACAAATGCATAATATGACAGTTATTATGAATACACACAAATCCATGACTAGAAGAAATATCATACCTTATCCTTTTCAGCATCTAACGTCACACGCAACCCAAGTTTTGTTAAATCAGCCTCTACAAGTTGATCAAGGTGTGGAGTCAAAGACATGCAGCATGCTTGAGCAACAGCTTCTGATAGTCTGCCAGGATCTATTCCGTCATTCCTGTGGAAAGAAAGAAATCAAAATACATAATCAAGGTTCCTACTCAAAAGTAATAAAAAACTTCCCTGACTTTTCCAGATTCTCCAGGTGGTTTTTAAAGTTTTCCAGAGTGGCATGTTGCAAAGAATTGTTACATTTCATTCCATTCCATTCATTTTTCTCACCAAAGCACACACTTGTAAATTATTTACGTAATTTGTCTTTATAAAATTACCTGCTTTTAATTAATAACAACTAAACTGTACACATTATTTTCTGTACCAAAGTTCCGTGAACTTTTGTGAATACCACCCACATGGAATCTGTAAATACATTCCCACAGAAACAGGTCATATGTAAGAAAAAATCTGTCAGTTGAATAGTTTCAGTTTTTTTATAACACAATGCAGCTAAGCTTAATGATTGAATGGCTCTGTTCAAAGAAACATGTTTCAAGAGAACCAACAGAAAAAGGAATTTGATCCATCATTTGGTTGGTTCTCTTGAGAAGTGTTTCTTCAAGCAGGAGCCATTGTGCCTAATTGCTCCATGTTATAACAACCTGCCTGCAGAAATTGAACAAAAGCTTAATAACTAGGAATTTTAAAAATTCAATTTTGCATCTTTTTTTAGAGAATAAAGGAAATACTTAATAAAACTGAAAGTAAGATCTACCAAATTCTAGGCAGGCAGTAATTGCAAGCAAAAGTCTGAAATCTTGAAAAAATAAGGGTTTTTTTTGGCAAAATAAAGTATCAATTGTTTTTTTTAATAGGGTAATTTCCCCCGAGTTTTCCCTGATTTTTGGAACAATTTTCAAATTCCCTGAGAATTCCAGGTTTTCCCTGTTTTCCAGGTTGAGTGGGAACCCTGATAATGCTTGATTACTGGCTGATAGCAAATGTCAGAAAGCAGTGCAAATAGCAGCAAAAATACTACAGATTTCATTTTCAGATCAAACATTTTCATTAGACACTTTATTTTTTCTTTAAAACAAACCTACTTTACCTACTGGGTTGGAATGAAAGTAATGTCTGTATATGCAAGGCAACAGAAAAATGCTAATTACCATATCATACAAGTACAAATCAGCCCAAAATGAAGTTGCCATCGTTTGCCACGACCTGCTCCCATTGTCTGAGCAGCTGTTGTGGATACCGTCCCTGTAGAATTGTGGTGGCTTGGACGCAAAGACGCGAGTAAGTGCGTATTTGACAATGTCCCAGTTGGTGAACCGCTGTCCATCCAGGAAATATCGCAACTACCAGAAAAGGTGGCAGTCGCTTGGGGGCAATGACCGCGGAACAGGCTGGGTGCGGCAGCAGCTACCAGCCCAGGTCCCTGATCTTGCGACAGGTCACCCATGCTGTGTGAGGTCTCGCTCCACATTCTGCTGTAGGACGCCCTTGTGGTTCAGCAGTGCTGCTCGTTTCGACGTGAGCGATGCGTGCAGATTGTTGAGCTGACGGCAGTACACATCAGCGGAGATAGTGGTGTTGTCCGGCAGCAACTCAAAAAACACGGCATCCCGCATGTCCCGTCAAACAAACAACAGGACATTACGTGGGTGCAAGTTGGTTTTGGAGGTCATCGTAGGCTTCTGTTTTGGTCCAATCACTGTTTCCAGTCAATGAGATTATCAAGCTATGTCTAGAAAAGTAGGCCATGTAACATAACAGACAGAGACCGAAGTGTCGTGTAGAATGTTCTAGAAGCAGCAAAAATGGGTTAGACATTTGTAGAATGTTCCAGAATGATGGGAAGTTAGAGAGCTTTATGTGAATCAAGAATATTCCAAAAGGTTCAGGTCCTGTCGTGAAGTATATACACTGCTGGACAATTGCTAAGGACGGATCATAAACGGCTATATAGCGCATAAAATAGTAAGTGTGGTTGGATGCCAAGTGGAATAAAATAATGTCAGAAAGCCAGGACATTACAAGAAAGACAATTTATTGTGCTCTGAAATCCAGAAGGCTTTGGAGCGTGTTCAAGGGACAAACAGGCCATTTTGTGCAGAATACGTAAACGTGAAAAATGCAATTACCGTCCGCAGGCGTTCCGGCGTAAGATGTCAATACGGGATATGGCCACCATGGAGGGCGATGCAAGATTCCACACGTCGTGTCGCGCTTTGCACAACATTATCAAGCAGCTGTTGGGGTAATTTATCCCATTCCGCTGTCAGTGCATGGATGAGGGTGTCCTTGTTTATTGGAGGGCATTGGCGACCAGCAAGACTCCTCCCCAAAGCATCCCACACATTTTCAATGGGATTCAGATCTGGAGAACGTGCTGGCCATACGACGCGTTGAATATCCTCGCTCTCAAGACACTCCTGGACAGCGACTGTTCGATGACATGTTGCGTTGTCGTCCATGAAAATGAATCTATCACCGACAGCACCACGGAAAATGCGAACATGAGGTAGCAGAACATCATTAATGTATCGTTGGCCAGTCATAGTCCCAGTTGGAAGCACATAGAGGGAGGTACGGCCATTGATCATGATGCCAGGCCCTACCATGACTCTACATGTCGGATATCGGTCCCTTTCCTGTATGTTTGCTGGGCAATATGCAGTACCATTATCACGCCAGATCAGTTGTCGTCGACAATCAGACGATAGACTGTATCTACTCTCATCTGAGAAGAGGACAGCAGACCAGTCGTTATCAGTCCAATTGCGATGTTGATGGCACCATTGCAAACGGGCGGTACGGTGACGTCTGGACAATAGGATGCACACAACAGGACGGCGGGCGTATAGTCCTTCTTCATGCAAACGTCTGGCGACAGTTTTTCGGGAGATCCGCTTGCCAGTAGCAGCCATAAACTGATTTGCTACCTCACTAGCTGTACTGCGCCGGTGTCTTTTTGTTGATAGCACTATGTACCGATCTTCTGCAGGTGTCGTACCTCTAACACGACCTCCCCGTGACGTTTGCTACACTATCCATTTGTTTGAAGTGATTTCCAAAGCCTTGAAACAACACTGTGGCTGACGTCGAACTCCCTGGCAACATCTGTTATTTTTCGCCCTTCTTCAATCTTGCCAATAATACGGCCACGCGTAAAATCATCTAGGTCATGTCGGGAAGACATACTGAAAATTGCAAGTTCGTCAATTGATTCTTTCCCTTTCAACTTTGCGTTTAAACAACAACGGTCAATACGCGCCAAATCCTTTATATCTCTTATCAGCGCTATAACGTCACGAACAAGTTCGGCAATCCAAAATTTGCATACGCGCAACACGTCTTACTGTATCCCGCACTTATGCTAATTTCCACATTTTTCTGCCTTCCATTTTATGGTTGCTATCGTTGCTATTGTCATTCGTCCTTAGCAATTGTCCGGCAGTGTATAAAGAAGTCAGTCACTTGCTAGTCCAGTGTTCGTATCGGACAAAAACACTTGAGAAGTATGGCAAAAATGTCAAGAGTTCGCAAATTTCTGTAATATTCGGGAGTGCATTCAGAGTTGCTGAACTGTGAGTGTAGGGCTAATATGTGCTTGTGGCTATAGTGGGGTAATTATTTTGAACAGTGAAACGTATGTAAAGGACGAGATGGACGAAATGAGTATCTCTAACCGAAATAAACATCCCCTTCATACTTACTTCACATGTATTATTTCTTTCGAATCACTTTACTTGCAGCGAAGATGGGGCAACTACTCATGTCGTACACGCACAATCTTCAATACCTACATACACGCATTTGAGGTCCGAGGGGTGGAACAACTGTCAAATAACCTACACAACGTGTTACAGTGTACTGGTTGCTGGTTTATTCACGTTGTATTGTTACCCATAAGTTATTGGTTAATTACCAACATATAGTTAACCATTATGATTATAATGAGTAACTGCTACATGTCATTACAAATATCATGTAATTCTAATGGCCAGTTCACCATTACCATGTAATGGTAACGCTAAGTTCTTGTTCCCATTACCATTATGCTGTAATGCATTACCAATTAATTCAATTACGATTTTGCCCAACTCTGGTTCCACAGTCATATTCATCTTTTGTTGACTTCAGCACATCATCCATTGTTCTTCCTGTTGATATCTTACCCTTTCCAGATCTTCACAGTCACTCTCTCTTTTCTTTCTTTCATTTTTATTCTCTCACATGACAATAATTTTATCCATCATGCTGAAAGAACTTTTAGCCTGAGGATCATGAATGAATGATATCAAAGCATTCACTATTTTAGGTAAATGGCATAACTTTGAGAACATGAATACTTTGAACACCATCCATCAATTCTTTTCTTAGAAATTTTCCAACTTGGTCATTTTCATTTTCGGAAAATTTTTCCTCCGTTATCAAGCTTAAATGCAAAGCAAACATTTATGGGAGAAAGTAACATTTAAAAACAACACGGGATAGATAAAACATTGCAAGAAGAAAAAAAAAATATGATTATGGGAGACATCTTTGCTTCGTCCAACTTCCGTTTTCAGAAACTTTTCCTTCCATTTTTAAGCTAAAATGCAAGTGATTATGGAAAAAAATTTACGATTACGGGAGAAACCTTCAATTTGTCTAACTTCCATTCTTGAAAGTTTTGAAAGACAAAATTTCATTTCTATTCAGTTGTGGATTGATCTCGAGAGTACTCCAAATGATAACAGAAATGGCAGAATTCCTTGAATCTATGGAAGAATCTCATGCTTGAAGACAAGGAAATCTTCGGGGTCTTAACTTCCATTTCCGGAAATCATTGTCCATAGTTTCATGCTGAAATAGAGACATTTATGCAATAAAAGAATGATACTGGTGAGAACTAAGCATGGTGAGAAAAAAAGATACTACAATTATGGAGAAGATCACCACTCTGTTTAACTTCCGTTTTCGAATGTTTTGGAAGACAGAAAATGACCCTTCCCATCCCATTAATACTCCCTCCAAAAATCTTCATTTTTGCATCGATCTTGAGCATGTTCTTAATGATGACGAAAAGGCGGAATTCCACGAATACGCAAAAAAATCTAATGTATGCAACAAACACTGGAGACATACAAGAGCATTTCAATTTGTGGGGGATAAATGTTTTAAATACATAGTGTATCAGCAAGGTTGCCACTCATATTGGCTTTAAAAATTCCCTAAGCTTTCCAGTTTTTTTTTTAAGATAATTCTGTGGGGAATTTCAGGTAAAATATACAGATTACGTATAACTCCATGATAATATACATACTAAATGCCACATCTATAATGCAATATATTCAATGCAAGAAAAACAAGAAAGATGAAACCGAATTTTCAGGCGTAATGAGCACGTCTTTTGAATCCATTCTGATGCAAATTAAATTTATCAAAGCTATTCAAAGTCAATGGAATTGGTATGGAAAACAATTACATAAAGAAGTTTTTCAATCGAGTTTTTAATCCTGCAGTATTGCTGTAAACAGAATCCTGAACTTACGTCCCCTGATTTTTTTCATTGGAGATTTAACGACCACCATCAGCAACTCATTGGGCTATAAGCAGTCATTCGTCCCTAATTTAGGGCCACTGACACCAGGGTAGGGAAAGAGCCAGTTCCGTAAGACAAACACAACATCTATGCCACACCGGGATTCGAACCTAGACCCATCTTGGACAAATGATCAGAAGCCATCGCTTAGACCACTGCGCCACCGGGGTGGCATCCTCTGGTTGCAGACTTGTGCATTAAAAAAAATTTGAATTTATATGAGAAACATTTCACAGCGGAAACGCTCTCCAACAAAGAAGGAATTTTTCAAATCATACTATTAGAAGCAGATATGGACAAATATAAGATATGCATATATGCCTCCTGGAGGGGAAAACATGCATTTTAGGAAGAAAGTATTCTCGAAAGTTTTTTCGATGTGAGTGGTATCGGTCCAAGAAAAAAAAATTTTGTTAAGTTTTAAGGAGCTCAGATTTTGCTGCAAATACATCAGAAGCAGAAATTAAAAACTTATGCCCGCTGGTGGCTAAACCATTCCTTACAAAATATTAGAAATTTTATGAAAAACATTTCCCATCAGGAGCTGTATGTGATATAGGAAGACATTTTCAAATTGGAGTTTTAGAAGCAGAAATATTGGGGGAAACACAATTTACCTTTGCGTCCCCATGCGGAAAATATATGAATTACTTGAAAATTTTGAAACTAATTAAAAAGAATGTCACACCAAAAATTATATCCAATGAAGAAAGAATGTTCCAAATCGAACCATTAGAAGCAGAGATATTGACAAAAATAAGATATACATCTACGCCCCTAGCGGTGAAACCATGCAATATTTTAAAAGGAAAATATTACAAAAAGGTTTATCGATGTGAGTAGCATCGGTCCACGAACGAATTTTTTCGATCAAGATTTTAGAAGCTCAAATTTTATGGCAAATACATCAGAAGCAAAAACTAACACTTACGCCCCCTGGTGGCCAAAGTATTATTTACCAAAAATTAGAAACTATATGCAAAAGATTTTCCATCAGGAGCTGTATCCGCTGAAGAAAAGATTTTTCAAATCGGAGTTTTAGAAGAAGAGATATCGGGGAAAACGTAATTTACTCTTATGCCCCCTAGTGGAAAATCTATGCATAACTTGAGGAAGTAACTATACCTAAAATACTTTTCGGCCTAAATAGAATCGAAAGATAAAAGAACTTTTTCAATCGGATGCTTAGAAGCAAATACACTGCTGGACAATTGCTAAGGACGGATGACAATAGCAACAATAAAATGGAAGGCAGGAAAATGTGGAAATTAGCATAAGTGGGGGATACAGTAAGACATGTTGTGCGTATGCAAATTTTGGATTGCCGAACTTGTTCGTGACGTCATAGCGCTGATAAGAGATATAAAGCATTAAGGACTGACGCATATTGACCGTTGTTGTTCAAACGCAAAGTTGAAAGGGAAAGAATCAATTGACGAACTTGCAATTTTCAGTATGTCTTCCCGACATCACCTAGATGATTTTACGCGTGGCCGTATTATTGGCAAGATTGAAGAAGGGCGAAAAATAACAGATGTTGCCAGGGAGTTCGACGTCAGCCACAGTGTTGTTTCAAGGGTTTGGAAATCCTTTCAAACAAATGGAGAGTGTAGCAAACGTCACGGGGGAGGTCGTGTTCGCAGTACGACACCTGCAGAAGATCGGTACATAGTGCTATCAACAAAAAGACACCGGCGCAGCACAGCTAGTGAGGTAGCAAATCAGTTTATGACTGCTACTGGCAAGCGGATCTCCCGAAAAACTGTCGCCAGACATTTGCATGAAGGAGGACTATATGCCCGCCGTCCTGTTGTGTGCATCCCATTGTCCAGACGTCACCGTACCGCACGTTTGCAATGGTGCCATCAACAAGGCAATTGGACTGATAACGACTGGTCTGCTGTCCTCTTCTCAGATGAGAGTAGATACAGTCTATCGTCTGATTGTCGACGACAACTGATCTGGCGTGATAGTGGTACTGCATATTGTCCAGCAAACGTACAGGAAAGGGACCGATATCCAACATGTAGTATCATGGTATGGGCTGGCATCATGATCAATGGACGTACGTCCCTCTATGTGCTTCCAACTGGGACTATGACTGGCCAACGATACATTAATGATGCTCTGCTACCTCATGTTCGCATGTTCCGTGGTGCTGTCGGTGATAGATTCATTTTCATGGACGACAACGCAACATATCCTCGAACAGTCGCTGTCCAGGAGTGTCTTGAGAGCAAGGATATTCAACGCCTCGTATGGCCAGCACGTTCTCCAGATCTGAATCCCATTGAAAATGTGTGGGATGCTTTGGGGAGGAGTCTTGCTGGTCGCCAATGCCCTCCAACAAACAAGGACACCCTCATCCGTGCACTGACAGAGGAATGGGATAAATTACCCCAACAGCTGCTTGATAATGTTGTGCAAAGCATGACACGATGTGTGGAATCTTGCATTGCCCTCCATGGTGGCCATATCCCGTACTGACATCTTACGCCGGAATGCCTGCGGACGGTAATTGCATTTTTTTCACGTTTACGTATTCTGCACAAAATGGCCTGTTTGTCCCTTGAACACGTTCCAAAGCCTTCTGGATTTCAGAGCACAACAAATTGTCTTTCTTGTAATGTCCTGGCATTCTGACATTATTTTATTTCACTTGGCATCTAACCACACTTACTTTTTATGCGCTATATAGCCGTTTATGATCCGTCCTTAGCAATTGTCCAGCAGTGTATATGGAATAAAATGTATTTTGAATTAGACATCTTCATTTACGCCCTCTAGCGGCGAAATTGGACATAGTAAAAAAATAAAAAATGAAAAGAAGAGTCATCATTTGCATATTTCAAGCTTCCGAACGCAAAAAATTATTTTTCAAATCGGACTAATAGATGCAGAGATATGGTGTCTACAAACGGACAGACAAACCGATAACATAAGCGCAATCTTTTTTTTTACAAAAGACGTGCTAAAAAAGCTATTATTGTACACTTGAATTATTTGCTGGCTTTTTTTTTTTTATTGCTGGCTGAAATTTTGGATTTCCATTGCATACTCGACGTTTTTCATTGTCCGCAGCGAACCGACGCTTTCCGTAGCATACTCGATATTTTCCGTCATCCGTAGCGAACCAGCGATTTCCATAGCATACTGGATATTTTCCATCATCCACAGCGGACCAACCATTTCCATAGCATACTCGATGTTTTCCGTCGTCCGTAGCGGACAGGCGATTTCCCTAGTAACTACTGAACATAGAACCCTCAGTACTTGGAATCGCTGAATCTTTCTTCCCATCGCTTGGCCTTATTCAGCTTCAAGCGGAACTCGGCGCGCACGGAGAATTTAGTGTGCCGAAGTACCGGTGATGACGACAGGGCACAACGGTTCTGGGTTGCAATGGCGCAACTTTGGCCTTTTGTAGCAAGATGGCGCAAGATTTTTACTTTGGCGCACTCTGCCACAGAATTCGCATCGCTTGTAACTACATAAGCATTAAGCAAAAAAAAAAAAAATATATCAGTTTAATTTTCCCTGACTTTTCCAGATTTTTGCAAAAAAAATTATTTCTCCCTGAGTTTTCCCTGATTTTTAGCCTTATTTTCAGATTCCCTGATTTTCCCCCGGTTTCCTGGTCGGCTGGCAACCCTGATCAGACTGTAATGATCATCAAACAGTATAGAAGTTTACATGAAAACAAAATACATACTGCTTGCTGTTTCCATTTTCATCCAGTTCAAGAAAAAAGACCTCAGTCCACCTTATCAAATAATGGTCTCCAGCATAATCTGTGAAGATGTGAATTCTTGTACTTCTGACACCCTCTAGGCTTCGGCCATCAACAGGACTCCTAACACTAGAAAAAAAAAAAAAAAAAAAAACTTCTATGTAACACAAATGCTGAATACTATGCAATGGATTTTTTTTCAAACTACAACATTAAATCTCAAAAATACAGATACAAATACATACATTCTTTTGTAAGTAAGCAAACATTTGACCAAAGTGCACAATAACATTTAAGTTACTTATTTAAAGCCCACACATCTATGAAAAAAAAAAAATTTAAATTATACAGATCAAAGCATATACACAATGTGCCTAAAAAGTTCCCACACTAAAAAACACTGCAGAAGTTTTATACATTTAGTATTCAACATAATCCTCTTCCAGTTCAATGCAAGTTTTGCTACACCTGCATACCCATACTTGCCAACTTTGGAAAATGTGCATCAGTAAAATTTTTGCATGAACGCCATTTATCACAAAACAAAACATAATTATATTAATAAATATGCAGTAAAAATATCTGCATATGCCACAATAGCTGAACTAGTATTATCTGTGTTTAAAATAATAATTTAAAAAACCATAAAGTAAAATCTTAATTTTGTTCAATGTTAGTCTCACAAACCTGTGGTGTTTCAATACCAAACTAAACATTTCCTGCAAAAAGGAAATATTCACTTTAAGAGTACCTACACATTGCATTCAAAACTGTATGTTACGTACCTTCTAATCTTCATCTTGCATATCAGGATTATATAACATTGTAATCACTTTCATGACTTCCATCACATGCTGCAGAAAATGGCCCTTCTTGTAAAAGTTTTGCAACAGCGGAAGTTCGATCTAAAGCCATTTCGTGGACAATCACTGTTGTTTTGGTCTTCCTACAGGCATAACGTTTGGCAGTTTCATCTTTTGGAAATATCTGCCAAAAAAGTGGACCAGCCTGGCTGGCAGCACTGAGTGGCACGTTGTGTTCTATCAAAAAAGATGTAAACAACAATTCGGCACGAGTTACATCTCCTTGACTATTATCCGATGTTTTAAAAAAACATAGTCAGTTTGGAGTTACTATCAGTACACTTCACATTACCTTTGTGTTTGGGGCCATTTACACGACGAAAAATATTGTTTCTGCCTCCGTGGGCAATGTTAAAACCGTTTTGGAAAATGTTGCAAAATGCAAATTTTACACCTTTATTAGATTTCCTGATACATTGGAACTTTGCAGTGTACGCTTCCTTAAAAGTTTGAAAATAACTTTGACACAGTACTAGGGTGTTCCAAAAAAATAAATTTTTAAATATTTCGACTCTCACCCCTAAAAAGTTTCGCTTGGTGTACTTAAGATCTGTAAAATTTCTGCTTAAAAAAAAAAATATTTAGAGGTCCCTCAAGGTCGCGAAAAAGTTTAAAAAATAGTTTTAATTCGATAATTTTTTACAGTTACTTACGAAATTATTATTTTTCAAATATATACTTTTTTAAAAAGTTGAATGCTTTTAATACGTCGTTTCTAAAAAAAATGTACCCTACTGCATCGTAGAAGATGCAGTTGATAAAGCAAAGGAATTCTGAGATGAAGCAGCAGCTTTTAATCGCTTTGCAATTTTTTTCTATCGTTCAGCCGATCTTTTCTCATGTGTACAAAGGTTGTACTGGTCCAGAGATCCAATACAACCTGTCCTAGATTGTCTTTGTAATCTGAGAAACTGACGATCCTCTTAATTTTTAATAAGCTGTTCCGAATTAGCGTGACTTATGTCAAATAACATATCCAGATTTTCACTACACATTATTTGATTCTCTTGGTCTTTTGCATTATTCCTTTTTCGATTTCTCATTAAGCCTACTTGTTTGCCATATAAATCTTTAATCTTTTTTAAGATATGCTGCTTATGTCTTATTGGCAACCTTGATTTTTCCCAAAATGGTACAACGTTATTGTTTACAAGAACAGCACTATCACTGATCGAAAGCTTCTTAGTACGGTGAAAGTACATAAAATTGGTCGTAACATCTCTTCCAGATGGCAGACGTGAACCTGTTATTGATTCAGTAGGATATCCAATAAGCCATACATAATTACTACTCCCAGTTTGTTTTGCCATTGTATTAAAAAGAAACACTAAAACAAATTTCTCTTCTGGACAAAACAGCAAAAAGGCAACACATACAATAGAAATATCTCAACAAACAACATAAATACCCATCTCAACAAACAGCAAAAGGCAACACATACAATAGAACAAACAACAACACATGTGCAATAAGTGATGCTAGTGGTTACGGTTAAAGTTTAAAGTCACGGATAAGGTGCAATAAGTGATGCTAGTGGTTACAGTTAAGGTTTAGAAATCATATCATCATCATCATCATCATTGTAAACCATTATCAATCCACTGCTGGACGAAGGTCTCCCCAAGTTTCCTCCACAACGGTCTGTCTTGTGCCAGTCTCCTCCATGTCACTCCCGCATACTTTTGAATTTTATCCACCCATCTCCCATGTGGTCTTTTCCTGTCCATTGGAATCCAATCTAAAATTTCGGCTGTCCATCGATGGTCTGTCCTTCTGGCAGTATGTCCAGCCCATTGCCATTTCAGGGATTTAACTCTGATCATGATGTCTTCCACTCTTGTCATTTTTCGGATCCATGAGTTCCTCTTCTTATCTCTCCTGGTTACACCAAGCATGCACCTCTCCATGCCACTTTGAGTTGTCTGCAGCCTTTGTATGTCTCTTTTAGTTACGGTCCACGTCTCTGCACCATACATAAGCACTGGAAGGATGCATTGATCAAACACTTTTCTTTTAAGACATAATGGCATATTGCTCTTGAAAATTATGCTGTTTCTTCCAAAAGCTCTCCAGGCAAGTTTTGTACACCGATTAATTTCTTCATCAATGTGACCCTCATTTGATATCTGCTGCCCAAGATAAACGTACGTGTCTGTTATCTCTAGCTTTTCTCCATCAATCGATAAATCTTCATTTCTTGTAAAATCATTGAACATCACTTTTGTCTTCTGAAAGTTCATTTTTAATCCCACTTCTTTACTCTTGTCAGCAATTTCGTGGATCATACACTGCAGCTCTGATGCGGTAGTTGCAAAAATGACTACGTCATCAGCAAAACAAAGGTGGGTTAGATAATCTCCATTGATTATTATCCCTTTGTTTTCCCAGTTCAGTGATTGAAAGACATTTTCCAATGTCGCATTAAAGAGCTTCGGAGATATGGTGTCACCTTGTCTCACTCCCTTTCCAATTTTTATGTGTGTTGTATTTTCAAACAGCCGAATCTTTGCACTTGCATTTTCATAGATGTTAATAATATTAATGTATGCATCTTCAAAACCACAGGATTTCAGAGCCATTGTAACTGCTGATGGTTTCACCGAATCAACGGCTTTTTCATGATCGATAAAAGCCATGCACAATGGAAGTTCACATTCCCTCACTCTTTCAATTAGATCTCTCAGTACGTGGATATGATCTATTGTGCTGTAGCCACTCCTGAATCCAGCTTGTTCTCTCGGTTGAGCCATGTCCAGTGTTACCTTCAAATGGTGTAAAAGAACTTTAGTGAAGATTTTATAAACCACTGATAGGAGGCCGATAGGTCTGTAGTTCCTGAGATCCTCAATGTCACCTATTTTATGTAGCAGGATCATTGTAGCATTGTTCCAATCCTCAGGAATCTTCCCTTCATTAAGGCATCGAGTGAAAATTTGGGCGAGTACTGTTTCAATTTCTCCACTTGCTTCTTGTATGATGTCTACAGTAATTCCATCTTCTCTTGGAGCTTTTCCCTGCTTCATGTTCTTGATTGCATGTGCAACTTCTGCTGGGAGGACTGGAAGAACTCTGGTACTGGTACCTTTCATGATGTCTGGAGTACATGTATCATCCCTTTCATATAATTTGGAGTAGAAATCTTTCACTCTTGTCAAAATTTCGCCTCTATTTCTTGTTACAGAACCATCTTCTTTTCTCAGTGCCATAATCTGTTTTCTTCCCTTACTGAGATGTCCCTTTGCTATCTTTAGGCTTTGTTTGTTTTCAATTGCTTTCCTCACTAGTTCACAGTTGAATTTCTTTACGTCTTCAGTGATACTTTTTCGTACTGTCTTGCATAGCTATATATATTCCACTTTGGAAGTCACATCTTCTTTAGTTGTCCTCATCTCTCTTCTTTTTTGCATCAACATTTTCGTTTTTCCTGATAATTTGTTCACATGCAACTTGTTCTTAGACCCAGCTAATTTTGTTGCTGTTTCCATAAGAGATTTGGTTACTTTTCTGTTAACTTCAGAAATTTCCACTTCTTCCAATGTTAGGCCTTCTAAAGCAGATAATCTATTCTTCAGTTCCAACTTGAAGGTATTATGGTGTTTTTTAAGGTTGGTTATGTCAATACATTTTGTTTGTCTTATGAGCTTGCCACGTTCAAGTTTAGTGCTGAGGTGCATATTACATCTCGCCAATCTATGGTCACTACCTGTGTTGAACTTGTTCAGAACACTGCAGTCTTCTATGACGAATTTTTTGTTACACATAATAAAATCAATTTCACTTGTCGTCCCATTTGGATGTCTCTATGTCCATTTCCTGTGTGGCTTTTTCTTGAAAAAGGAGTTCAAGATGAAAAACCCTTCTGCCTCTGCAAACTCAAAGAGAGTATTTCCACGCTGGTTTCTGTTGCCGTGACCGAATTTACCTACTGAAGTTTCATTCTGTTGCAGTTGCCCTATTTTTGCATTGAAATCTCCCATAATTATCTTCAAGTGCTGCTTACCTTTATTATTTAGATGACGAATTTCCTCATAAAATTCTTCGATTTTTTTCTTCAGGATGACTTGTGGTGGGTGCATAAGTTTGAATAATCTGAGCCTTGTATCTTCTCAAGAGTTGGATAATGAGTTGTGCAGCTCTGTCAGAGGAACTTTCAACTTCTACAACTTTATCCTTCAGTTTCTTGTTTATTAGAAATCCAACACCACTAGTTCTGCCAGTATCTGTCCCACGATAGTAGAAGAGATGTCCACTTTTCAGTTCAATGAGATCTTCTCCTTTTCTCCTTACCTCACTTAGCCTGACGATGTCCCACTTGATCCTTTGTAGTTCCTCTTTCAATTCAAGAAGCCTTGAATCAGAAGATAGGGAGCGTCCATTATACATAGCCAAGGTCAGCATCAGATGGCAGCCTAGTCCGGTCCTCCGGGGATTTTTAGCACCCTCTGCCTTCATGTCGCACTGGCCGCTGCCTTGGCCAGGTACATTCCAGCTGCCAGAGACTGAGGGCCAAGATTTAAGTTGTGGAGTCATTTTGGAGGGGTTTGGCCATAACTCACCACGCTGGGCAAGCGGGTTGGTGAGTGTGGGATAGCATTTCCTCTAATCCCGATGGTATAGTTATACTGCTATTGACGGTCGTCAGAGCCCCTTTAGTGGGAACAGGATACACCACGAGAAGGCGGGGTTGACATATGTCAAGGAGAGGCTGTGATGTTACGCATCACCTGACCTTACATTATGGAATGTACTATCCACTATATGACAACACAGAATTCAGAGCGAAAGTTAATAATATCAAGAACTTATTTTGAAATAACTGTAAGATTATTTATGGGGGTGTTCATATACGATCCCTTTCCCCCGAAATGTTCTACATACGCTCCTTGTGATAAATGACAAATGCTGCAGATGAACGAAAGGATTTTTGGTACAACTCCAATATAATTTTGGTAGCAGCAGTTCTCTCTCTCTCTCTCTCTCTCTCTCTCTCTCTCTCTCTCTCTCTCTCAAAAAATCTGCTGCAATTTCAGCTCACTTCTTTGAAAATTTAAGAACTGGAAGCTCAAAGGTGTGAAAATCAAGATTATTTTACGATCTGTCAAACACGAAAAGGCTATATAACCAATTTTTTATTTTTAATGTTCTTACTTCAGCGTTTTTAAGAGAAAATTTTAAACAAATATAAATATTGAGTGTGTACAAAATTAGGAGCTTCTCCAGCGCAATTATATACATAACCAACTAAACTAGTGATTTAAAGCTGGTAATTCGCTTTTTCCATGTCAATTAAGTGAGTTTGCCACGATATTTAAATATCTTGAAATTTCTAACTGTGATTGTCTAAAACAGAAAAATTGCAGTACAATTTTTCTGCAGTAAAATCTTGGCATGGGCCGATGAAATTTCCCTGCAACATCTATTTCAATTTACGGATGACGGGTGTTCTTTTTTTAACCCCCCACCTCCAGTACTACGCTTGCCACTATTTCCAGAGAAACTATACTTTTTGTTTTGTTTCTTAAATAAAAAAAGTGATTTTCAGTTGTGATACAATAGTACCGCAGAACTACAATTGAACGGGCCCATTTGCGAAAGTTCTCCCGAACCATTTTGCGATCGCCAATCCGACCCTGGTAGTAACTCAAGGTAGTTAGAATGAGAGAGGTAGGTCAAAGATTGTAAACAAACAGCGGGTGGTCTCTCCTTGTGAAGGCCTGTGAGGTATGTTGGTCCCCAGCAGTCTTCGGGCGTGGTGGTAAAGAATGGTGAAATGCATGGTTCTTAGTTCAAATCAGAAGCTTTTAAGAATACACAAGCAAAATTTTTAAAATAGGAATTTCAGAATTAAAACAAAACTTACCGATTACTAAAACTTGGAACTTTCCCTCCATTGTTTCCTTATTTTTAACTCCCTGGAATTCAATGCATGTGCTTGCTTTTTCATCTTCATTAAGTTTTGTTGGTTGACACCGTTAATATATTTAATATGAAAAAATGTTCTTGCTCTTACATAGGTTTTAATGACATTCACGTCAACTTCTGGAAAGTTTCATTTCAATTTCGATTGAAGTTTGTTTATGGCCCCTTGGGATTTATATGTGACAGCTCCATGAAATTCTGAAAAAAAAACTGATTCAAACTGTTTGCCAGTTTCTATCCAAATGTTGTTTGGTATCATTAGCCCACCTTTTGATAAAGTGTCAATCCAGCCTTTATTTTGGTTCCCCGTGTTAAGTATTGAAAACATTCCCAATCCTTTATCCTTGTGACGAAAGGCTAAATATCCAGCAAAATAGCGTATGGCTTTTTCTTCTTCAGGATTAGCAAAATTGCAAGTATTAATAGACACATTGTCTATTTCACAGGTGTTCGGATTTTCTTTCTCGTCTTGTGTTTCCATTAAATTAAAAAATAAATTGGCACTCATTATTTTGCCTTCGTCGCAAGTCCGAATGGAGCTTTTGTGGGGCCCAGGGATGAAATTTCATTGCGGGCACTAAATTGCTGTTCGTAAAGAACACACACAAAAACTATCCTAAAGATAAAATGATTATCTCACAGAGAGAGAGAGAGAGAGAGAGAGAGAGAGAGAGAGAGAGAGAGAGAGAGAGAGAGACAGACAGACAAGACAGACAAGAGAGACTAAAAAGTGTTAAAGTCCTCGATTTTCTTTCCACGGAGAGAGTGGTTGAGGTTGTATTGTGACTCTTTGCATTCCGAATATTTTTGTGTAGGAAATATTAAAGAATTTTCTAAAATAAATTTGCAAAACTAGTTTTGTTTTTTTTCCATTTACATGCTGCAGTGATTGATTTTTAAAGCGAAGTGGAGTAATTGACAAATTAGTGACATTTTAAACTTTTATACGCGCTCATATATAAATATTGTGGTTTGGTTTTTTTCAAATTTCTAGTAATGTTTGTAAATCTTATAATTGGCCTTCATATGTAGTCTTAAAGCAACTTTGATATTGTGATTTTTATTTTGTTAAATTTAAGTATTTTGTTTATACACAAATCGTTGAATATATAAAAGTAGGGCCCGAAAAACAATGAAATTTAATTTGGTATTCCATGAATGCGGAAAATATTAAGGTGGTCACAATAAACATTTGAAATCTGAAAATCTCAGTATCTGTACGGCGAAGGGCAATAACTTATTCAAAAAGAGGGGGAGGGAATGGAAAAAAAAAACCTTAATAAAAATCTTTTTAAGGGCCTTGGTCTCCAAAACTTACAAAAAAAAATAATTATAAAAAAATTCACCAAAAAATGATTTTGTTTTTCTCTTAAACTGTGGGGCCCCTTGATGGGCACTGGGCCCGGGGTGACCGCTCCGGTTGCCCTTATGTTCCAGCCGGCTCTGCTTCGTTGTTTTTAACGTTGTCATTCGCCGGCAGCGGAAGCTTTGATCCAAGCAATAGCATTTTCAGCCAGTGCTTGAAATCATTTGGTAACGGATGATTGTAAAATTAACTGTTGATTAAACAAAGAAATATAACTACGAGTTCACGATACCAAGTGGATGTCTGCACTGGGGAGAGGGAGTGTTGGACAGCGCCAAGAGGGTTCCACTGACGTCACCGATTCCTGGAACCCTAAGCCGGAGTGGGTTGGGGGAACTCATTGACCTACCTTGGTAGTAACTAGTATTATTGTGCAGCATACATAGACACAGGAGAGTGGGAACATCGAGGGGGGGGGGGCATTACGAGAGAAATCTTTACTCCGTTCAACTTCTGGTTTTGGAATGTTTGCCCTGTTTTCAAGCTAAAAAACAAACTTATGCAGTAAAATGTTATTTAACAATAATACTGGACAGAGGTAACATCACGAGAAAAAGAAATTACGATTACGGAAAAAATCTGAACCCTGTAGACCTTCCGTTTTTTAAAGTTTCATAAAGATGGAACTCCGTCCACCGAACACCCTCCCCCATCACCACCAGCACCCCCCCTAAATTTCTGTTCACGTGGGCGTTGACTGAGTGAATGACCAAAATAATAAAAAGGCAGAATTCCCCGAATTCGTGAAAGAATCTTATGCCTGAAGATTGCGGGGAAGTTTTCGCGGCGTCTAACTTCCGTTTTCGCAAATTGCTGCCTACAGTTTCAAGCTGAAGTACAAACATTTATACAATAAAATGATATTTAACAAGAATACTGGACACAAAGGCAACATCAGGAGACAAAAAAAAATTACCATTCCGGCAAAAATTTTTACTCCATTGGACTACTGTTTTCGAAAGTTTTGAAACACGAAAAACCATCCGCAGACTGAAAACAATCCCCCCCCCAATTCTCTTCAGTTTTGCATCGATGTTGAGAATAATCTAAATGATAACAGGAAAAAAAATAAAGTGGAATTCCGCGAATCCGCTTAAGAATCTGATATACTGTATATCATAAAATAATAGCAAAATAAAAAAATTCAAAAATGAAGATGCGCAGAATCCATAGTGGAACAGTGAGTTCCGTAGTCAGACAGCTAAATCTGTAGAAACTACGGACATTCCGTAGTAGTTGGCAGGTATACACCTGTACAAAGTTCAGAAGCTTTTTTTGCAATGCCTCAGAAGAAACAGCGTCAGTGTGCTCCATCACATTAATGTGGAGCTTTGGAATGACATGATAAATTTGGACATGGAATCAAATATTAAGCATTAAATCTTTAAAAACATGCTTAAATTACATAAAAATTTAAAGTAAGGTAGCTTGTAATTTATAACTTCAGTCTTTTTCCTCTTTTTTTATTTTTTTGTTGGAGGTTGAACACCCACCTTGAACAACTCAATGGGTCACCCATCACTAATTTAGGGCCACTGGTTTCAGGAAAGGGAGAGAGCCAGTGCCATAAGACAAACACAACAACAATGCCTAACTGGGATTCAAACCTGGACCTAGTTCCAATGACTGCACCACTGGGGTGGTACTTCAGTCTTTTTCAACCTGGGAGCAGATGGGTGATGATAAGTAGTTTCCAGATTCACAAAGTCGTATTTGTTATTTCTCTTTTAAAAATGCGTGTGTGTGATTTCCATATTAATGAAATAATTAACAGGGAATCAGAATTAGTTTCTGGAGCTCAGAAATTCAAACTGAGTATAAATAAGAGAAAAACCAAAGTTATGTTTTTTGAGCGAGGAACTGTTAATACTGAATGCAAGATAAGTCTAAATGGCACAGTAATTGATCAGGTGGAATAAGTTTGTGTATTTAGGAAGCATGTTTGACAGAGAACAAATTAGATGGTGAAATTAGTAGGCAAGTGAACTCTTCATTAAAAGCCATAGCTGTTTAGGAGGATTTTACAGGAATGATGGGTTCTCAAGAAAGTCCCGAATGGCTGTTTATGAAAGTGTAATCGTTTCTACTCTTATGTATAGCAGTGAAACCTGGATAATGCAGAAGAGACATAGGAGTTGTTTGTGGGCTGGAGAGAAGCGTTACTTATGGGGAGTTTGTGGCAAGACACTCTCTCATCATGTGAGAAATGAAGTTGTGTTGCAGTTGTGTAATGTGAGGCAAAATGTTGTCAGTAAGGTGGAGACTAATATTTATAGGTCGTTTGGGCATGTTGAAAGAATGAGTGATGAGATGCTTACTAAGAAAAAAATTTCAGCCCAAGTAGCAGGAAAGAAAGGCAGAGAAAAGTCAAGGAAGTCATGAGAGGATCAGATTCAGGAGTGTCTGCATGAGAAAAAGATTATGAGTATGAAGTATAGAAGGTCTTGTGTACGTCGTGTGATGGATGCCAGTGAAGCCCGAGTTGTGTGTCAAGATGGCTGTAAATGGAGAAGTTTGATATGGCAACAATAAGTAAATAATCAGTTAGAAATTTATCTGGGAGCTTGTATTTCTCTGTGGGGATAACCTCTGAATCGCAGAGAACAGCTTAGTGATATGTATGTATGAAAAACTTACCCAACGACACAATGAACAAAGATTAACGGGGCGGTTTGTTCCTAGGTGTCAGTCCAAAGACGCTCTGTAGAAATGCAGTCTAGTTTTTTTTTTTTTTTTTCCGTTTTGTTTTGGGGATTTAATTACCATCGTGAGCAATTTGATGGGATATAAGCAGTTTCCTGTCCCTAGTTTTAGACCATGGGTTCCAGGCAAGGGAGAGAGCCAGTGCTGCAATATAAATACAACATCCATGCCTCGCCTGGATTTGAGCCAAGACCCATCTCAAATGTATGGCCAGAAGCCAGCTCTTAGACTGCCATGCCACCGGGGCGGCCGTCCAAAGTTAGGGTGGTCAGTGAAACATCAGAGTTTCTTTTATGGGCGTTGTTTTTATGCTCCAATAAACAGTTGTTGGTGCTGTGTTAAGTACTTCACTGGAAGAGATTGAGATCAATATGAGGTAAATTCCAGCAAGATAAAGGTGGTTTATTTTATCTCTATCATCCAAATTAATCTGATGATATTAGGTTGTTGCACAACCTAATATCATCAATCAACTATCGTGGTATTAGCCTACTGAGTGTGCCAGGGAAAGTGTTTGGTAAGGTTGTTATTGAAAAAGTACGGGGTCTTACATCATTGAAAGTGTGGGGTGTTCAGAGTGGTTTTATGCCTGGTAAAGGCTGCACTAACCAGATTTTTGCATTACGCATGATGATTGAAAAGTATATGGCTGTTGGGAAGAAAGTTTTGACTGCCTTCATAGATTTAGAGAAAGCTTACGACCGAGTGAATAGGACACTTTTGTGGAAGGTATTGAATGAATATGGTGTTACTGGGAATCTACTTAATAGTGTAAAAGCCATGTATGCTGGTAGTGGAGCTTGTGTACGAGTGAATGGTGTTTTATCAAAATGGTTTTCCATTGGTGCAGGAGTTAGACAAGGTTGTGTAATGTCACCATGGCTGTTTAATATATTTATGGACGCATGCATGCGTGAGGCCAAAATAGATAATAGTGGTTTATGTCTTGGTCATATCCGTGTGTGCAGATTGCTGTATGCTGATGACACTGTCCTGTTGGCAGAGAGCAAAAGTGAGTTGCAGAGTATGTTGACTCGGATGCACGAAATTCAAACTGAGTATAAATAAGGGAAAAACCAAAATTATGGTGTTTGAGAGAGGAATGGGTAGCACTGAATGTAATGTAAGTATAAATGGCACTGTGATTGACCAGGTGAATGAGTTTGTGTATTTAGGAAGCATGTTTGACAGAGAGAACAAGTTGGATGGTGAAATCAGTAGGCGAGGGAATTCTTCTTTGAAAGTCATAGCTGCTCTGGGAGGTTTTTACAGGAATGATGGGTTCTTTAGAGAGTCCCGAATGGCTGTGTATGAAAGTGTAATTGTTCCTACTCTGATGTATGGCAGTGAAACCTCGGTACTGCAGAAGAAGCATAGGAGTCGTTTCTGTGCTGGAGAAATGCGTTACTTACGTGGGGTTTGTGGCAAGACGCGATCTGATTGTGTGAGGAATGAAGATGTATTGCAGTTGTGTGATGTAAAGCAAAATGTTGTTAGCAAGGTGGAGACCAATATGCTTCGGTGGTTTGGCCATGTTGAAAGAATGAGTGATGAAATGCTTACTAAGAAAATATTTTCAGCCCAAGTGGCAGGAAGGAAAGGCAGAGAAAGGCCAAGGAAGACATGGGTGGATCAGATTCAGGAGTGTCTGCATGAGAAAAAGATTATGAGTATGAAGTATAAAAGATCTTGTGTAAGGCGTGTAATGGATATCAGTGAAGCACGAGTTGTATGTCAAGATCGCTGTAAATGGCGAAGTTTGATACGACAACAATAAGTAAAAATATTTGGAAGTTTGTATTTCTTTTTGGAGCTAACCTCTGAATCTCAGAGAACAGCTTAGTGATATGTATGTATGTATGTAGGTTGTTGCACATGAAATGTTGGTTTTGGGAGTGAAACTTCCATCTACAGTTACACGGTGGAAACTGATCTGTATCAATCAAAATAGGCACCATTAGCTGCAATACATTTCTCCCATCACGATACCAGTGCATTGATGCCAGTTGTATAGAAGTCTGCCTTTGTGGACTGCGGAAACTGTTTAAAGGCGTGTTTGACGGCTGCTTCAGTGGTGAATCGTTTCCCTGGCAAAAAATGGTCCAAAGGCTTGAACAAGTGTTAGTCGGTGGAAGAGAGGTTGGGTGAGTAAGCTGGGTGCAGAAGAGCCTCATAGCCCAGGCTGTGTAATTTTTGGACCATTGCTCTTGAAATGTAGGGTCTAACGTTGTCATGAAGCAGCACAACGGCATCTCTGTTGACCAATCTCGGCCGCTTAAAACGTAACTTTTGATGCATTGCATCCAGCTGGTTGCAGTATTTCTCTGCATTAATGGTTTCATCACCAGATTTCATGAACGAATAGTGCAGAATACCGGTTGCACACCACCAAACAGTCACCATTATCTTCTTCGGATGAAGTTCTGGTTTCGGCATGTGTTTTCGAGCCGCACCGACATCTAGCCATAGTGCAGATCGGCGACAATTGTCGTACATTGTCCACTTTTCGTCATATGTCACTACTCTGCGCAAAAACGGGGCGTTTCTATTCTGGGCGAGGAGCGAAGCGTAAACCTCCAGTCGACGCTTCATGTTGCTTTTAGTCAGCTTGTGGGAAACCCATTTATCGAGCTTCTTGACTTTACCGAGTTCTTGCACCTGACGGAAAACTGTCAAATAGTGGAAGCCTAATTTCTCTGCCAAGTCCCACACAGTTTGACTCGGGTCACTCTCAAACTAGGGTTCGTAGTTCATCGTTGTTGATGGCTGGTGCTGAGTGCTGCACGGTGCATTTGCAATTTCCATATCACCGGCTCGGAATTTTTTGAACCATCGCTGCACGGTCCGTTCGTTTACTGTGTCATCCCCAAATGCTGTGTTGATGTTCCTGGCTGATTCTGCGGCATTGTGGCCCAGTTTGAACTCGTACAGAAAAAGTATCCGTACTTGGCCTCCTTCAATTTTCTGGGTACACGATCACACTACGAGCTAGCACCAAAATGATTCTGTGCCGACAGGCTGGGATATATAACCTTCCCGATCAAACATACTAGCGCCTTCTGCCGGTGATTGTATGGCTCGAAATGACATTTCACCTGCAACAACCTAATATATGGGTTGGAACTGATAGCTACATGATATCCATACTTTCTGAAAATTTGTTTGAGCTCATAAGAATGAGAAAGATGGTAAGGGACAGATACACCAAAAGGCAGATTTTCAGTGAGGTTTTGTTGGAGGCTTCTGTTTTTTGATCTCAATTCATAATAAGTGATAAAGTTTTTAGCTATAAAACAAGGGTGCCAATGCAAAGTGGCAGTTTCCAAATTTCACCCATATTCCTTTTTAAGAAAGGAAGAATTATTGCAGATATGTTAGCTTTTTGAATAACAGATCTGATAGCAGTAACTTTGTAATTTTCAAAGGACGGGGGTTTTTTTTGGACAAGTGGTGGTTATGGCAAGTTTATAAATGAATGAATAATGAATATGAGAGAGAGAGAGAGAGAGAGCTAAAAACTGGATGCACTTGTTCTCTTCACTGCTCATAGAAAATTTAATGGCAAGAAACTTGTTGGTGATGAAGTTAGGTAAATGCAGCAACTGCTCTTTGGTATAAGGCCAAATCTTTGAAATGTCTTGAAAGTGCTTTCCTTTCGATGTCTGGCTACACCAAATCTGTAAGTATGGTGGGTGGTGTAGTGTATGTACTAGCTTTTTTTTTTTTTTTTTATGAGAAAATGTGCAACAACACTGGCTGTGTGACACAGCACACTTATGTGAGGAGAAACCAACCACTTTTTGAAATTCCAGATGAACACGTCAAATTTGGTTAAGTAATAGTTCCATTACACCCCCCAAAATACTGGCTGTTGGTCTTTCTGGGACAAACTCACCATCAATCACACCCTTTAGCACCAAACACAATGATCAGCATGGTTTTCACACATCTCGTAACATTGTCATCACTGCATGGAAACTTTCAGCAGTTCTGGCGTCACTCCAACAGCGGCTTTATTTAAAGGAAAAAATTATACATCTCCCCGATATTTTAAATATAAATAACAGAGTTGTGAATTGCCTATAAGAAACAATGATTTTCTGTATGATTTTGTTATGCGCCACTGTAGTTGCAAGTTTCGTTTTTCTCAAAAAGTTAACACTGTATTTCAGTGGTGGCTCGTCTTAAGGGGCACGTGAGCAAGTGCTCTACCCATAAGATATCACGGAATGATTGATTCATTAATACCCACAACACGTAAGGGAAATATTGGTTTACTTAAAAAAAAAAATGTTGAATCTATAATCGCAAAATAGATCCGAAATAAATTTTAATTCAATTAGCTGCGAACTTAAAGCCAAAGTGAACTTTACCTGTACGTTCCGATCGCCATCTTTCGTTTCCGCCTGTGGGCACATTTTTCCTTGGCTCATCGACAACACAGCTCAAAAGGTGCTTGCGCATGCGCAGTATAGATCTACTGAAGCCCTTTCCCAAAGCAGAAAGGGTAGCATTGGAGCACATGCAAAACTGGCCCGCGCGTTGTGTCGTGATTGTCGTCGCCTCCTCGGTTAACCAAACAAGTAGGGAAGCATCCCTCCACTCCGTTTTACGTTTCTTTTCCGTCAGGATTTTTGTGTCTGCCTTGCCGTGGTTTGCAGTTTTATTTTGTTTATAACTTACAGGATAAAGTAATAAGTATTTATTTATGCATATCAATGAAATATCAAGTGTTAAAATGTTCTCTTTTTAAAAATGAATACTGTTGATTATTTACTGAAACATTTGTTTGCCTCTCATTCATCGCAGCAAAAACTGGAAATTAAAAGGCTGGTTGGTCCCATGCCGGATTTTAAATTACAACAAACTTGTAAAGATAAAAATACAGAACGGATCAGAAACTGTGAGAATGAATGGATATGTGAGAATGAATGGAATGGAAGAATGAATGGATATGTGGCTGTGATATAAAATATGCTGTATTTAGCTTCCCGTGCTTATTTGTTCACTGGTGAAACTTCATGGGCTGAAACTGGTGTTAAAGATTTAAGCCATTTAGCGGACCAAATTCAGAAGCATGACGTGTTTTCTATATGCAAAAATAATGTAATTAATTTGGCTGTACTACGAAGAGGAGGGAATATAAGGTACCAACTAGATTCCTATTACAGGCGGCAGGGCAGATTCAACTTCGAAACGAAAAAGTAAAAAAATAGAGAAGTACTATCGCTTCTCATAAATTGTATAAGATTCTGCGGTGCGTGTGAACTTGCTCTGCGAAGGCATGATGAATCGAACTCTGCATCCAATCCTGGAATATTTCGTAGACGGGTCGATTTTAGCGCACAGTTGAACGATGCTTTAAAAACTCATTTAGACAAAGCTACAGTATTCAAGTGCGCTTTGAAAACAATTCAGAATGAACTCCTGGACTGTATGCTCAAAATCTGCCACGAAAGAAATAACAGCTTCTGATTTTGTGGCTATCACTGCAGATGAAACGACGGACATTTCCAATGTTTCTCAAATGGTACTGGTTTACCGCTATATAGTTCACGACAAGGTTGTGGAAAGGTTCTGGCGTTATGTAAATCCTTCTAAACATGATGAGGCATCATTGTCTTCTTGCATTCTGAAAGAGCTAGATGAACATTTGGAGAACACCCCAAACAAATTAATTGCTCAGAGTTACGATGGAGCATCGGTCATGAGTGATCAAGTTACCGTTATTTGAACTTGGTAATGTCAAATGCTGCGTTCATAAATTGTAACGTTTGTATATTCTTCGCCAATCTGGGAGCAGTGTGTACATTTTTCTCCAAATAACCTCCAAGAACCGAAATACTTAATGAAATAGTTGGCCATCGTTTGCCAAGAACATCAGACACTAGGTGGAATTTACATACAAGAGCAGTCAACATTGTGTATGAGAATCGCGAAGAACTAGTCGAATGCATGGAAGCAATAGAAATGAGAGATGATATAAAGCAGTAGTCTATTATTGCTCAAGCCAGTGGTTTAAAGCATATATTAAAGGACGAGGACTTCATCTTCTGGCTTACTATTTTCCATCAAATAATGTCTAATGTCAGTATGCTGTACAACCAAATTCAAAAAAGGGCATTTAATCCAGCTCAGATTAAATGTCATATTAACAGCTTCCAGTCGAACATGGAGCAAATCAGAGAAAACATTGAGACTGCGACCTCAGAATCAGAAACTCAACTAACTGGGAAGAGAAAACATCAAACTAATCATGAAAGCAGAATAAGAGCAGCCAAAGTATGTGATGTCATCCTAATGCAAACGAAAGAACGACTTGACTTCGTAGGTCATCTATCTGCCGCTAATTTGTTTCTTTCAGACAAGTTTCCCGAATACGATAAAGAATTTCCTGTTGAATATCTGACATCAACAATTAAAGCTTACCCTTTTCTGGACAGAAAGAAATTGGAAACGGAACTCCAGTTAATTTATCGAAGAAATTAATTTAGGACAGTATCGGGAGCCATTCCATTATTGTAATTTTTGATTGACACAAATCTTGTCACCAATTTCTCTGAAAGTGTATTACTGCTTAAAATTATTACCATTCCCATGTTAATTTCTGGAGCAGAACGTTGCTTTTCAACTTTAAAAAGAATAAAAACTTTCTTGTGCAACAAATGCTCCAAGACAGACTATCTGCTCTTGCCATGCTATCTATAGAAAGAGACTTTATCATGGATATTCCTGACTTTAACAATAAGGTCATTGATAAATTTTCTCAGAGAAAAGAACGAAGAATGGACTTCGCCTACAAAGCTTACTAATTTGTGCATTTAGGATATCAGGGGCAGCTTCTGTTTAAATACTTTTTCCTTTTGTGCACTTTAACTGCCCTTCTGTGCTGCACGTTTGTATAGCAAAATTATGAAATATACATCACAAAAAAAAAAAAAAAAAAAAAAAAAGCTGCCTGAAACAGAAAAAGCGCTTTCTGTTTCTATGTTTTAAACAGAAATTTCTCTTTGCTACTTTGTTGTCGAGCAAATTTCCTTTTCATTTCCAGATAAATTTGAGACAGTAATTTTTTTGTTTCATAACACAGGATGTTTCTGTTTATATGCTGTACTGTTTACAAGCAGGCTGCTTTCCATTTTTTTATCGTTTATTTTAAATATCTAAATATATTATTTCATTAAGTGTGGTGGTGTGTAATACATAATTTCATTGTGTTGCAACGCATATTAAATACTGGTTTGTTATGTGCTCTACCTGCTTACCAAACCACGAGCCGCCACTGCTGTATTTTTATGAAAAACATGGACCTTTCATACTTTATTTTACCATCAAAATGGTATTATCACTTTTTAAAGTTTAATTTCTCTGAAAATGCAGGGTTCCTCATTGCAGGGGTCAAAAATCAGCTAGTATGATGCCTGGGACTATCAGTTTCTATGTTCAAACTACAGAAAATAAAAAAAATAATAATAACCCAGGACTATCATTTAAAGGTTTGTTTTTCCAAAGCTGTGGCACTTAAGCCAGCACATATTCTCAGATATCTGACAAGCCTTTTTTTTTTTTTTCAAGGTATACATACAGCTGTTGAACTTAAACATGTTCTGATGTCTAACATTACTTTTTCAGGAACTGCACCTGCTGCGGTGTGGAGTAAAAGTGTTATAAGGGGAAGGTAGTCAGAGAAGAAAAACTGATATTGATCAAGGTTGCCTGCTTTCCACATACATGAAACTGACAAAGTAAAAAAAATCTGAACATCTTAACAGGGTGGAAAAACAATGTGCTGCAAGAAAGTAAATACAACACAGAATGAAAAAGACAGAATTTTTCATGATAATTCATTTATGTAAAAATTAAACTGGAGCAAATCGCTGTACTCACAATATAAAACTACTGCATTCAAAACAAAATGAACTGGTTTTAAAAGACATTGTTTCAAACACAGATTTTTCTTTTGTTTTGTTGTTTCACTTGCTAGAACATCAGCTCAAGTTTCCTCTTGCAAGCAAGCTTTACTTTCTTCTCAGCAAGTTCCACTGCCATATTTGCCTTTTGTTGACTCCAGCTGCATAGCAACCATTGCTTCATTTTTTTCCTAGTTGTAAAAACAATACTGGACAGTATTTAATAACAATACTGGACAGAGGCAACATTGGGAGAAAAAAAAAAAAAAAAAGATTACGGGAAAAAAATGTCACTCCATTTTCAAAAGTTTTATCAGATGAAATACCTTTCCCAGATGGAAAACGACCACCACCCACTAATCCCCACCCCCACCCAATTTCTCTTTAGTTTTGCATCGATCTCAAAAGCGACCCAAATGATGGGGGGGGGGGGGTGGAATTCTGCAACTGCACAGAAGAATTTCTTGTATGTTCCCAGTGTTGGTGAACTTGGGGAGTGAAACCACAAAAAAAAAAAAAAAAAAAAAAAATGGCCCCTGAGGTCAGATGTTGGGTGGGTTCTATAAGGAGAACAGATAAAGAATGCTTTATCTGCATGTTATAATTTGTCTAATTGAGATTTCCTAAATTTGAGTTTTAAACTAATTTGCTTGGTTTAGATCAAAGTAAGTTGGGACTAGTGAATTTTCATTCCAGTTAAGTCTGGGACTAAATGGACTTAAAATAATTTTCAACCCCTGCATTGATTAGTCACTTATTGCTATACCAACAGACAAAAAATAGCAAGCATTTTCCCTTTTGTTTGCAAAAAAAGTTGAAGTTCAAAATCAGACCTTTAACTCTCAATTGCAGTCTTTCGTTCCACGTAAAGTCGTTTTCTCTGCCCAATGAGCATGCAGTAGTGTTTTCAAACATAATTTCACTTTAAACAAAGGAAAACATGCTTGCCAACATGTTTTTCACTGAAATTAAATATCCAAAATCGGTGCTGCACTGTTAACTTTGCTGTGAAAACAATTTTACGGGTCACAGAAACATCTTAGATTCTACCACAAATAGGTTAAGTACTGATTTTTGAAATCTAATTTCACTTTTAAAAAAGGGGGAAGGTGGCACAAAATATCTTGCTCTATTGATTGGTTTTAAAAACGAGACTGTTAGAAATAGCAAAACATTCACTTAATTAGAAAAAAATCTTTAAAAAAATCCAAAGTCACTCTTTTTTAAACAATTACCAAAGATATTAAAAATGAGGAACATGGTCAGAAAAATGTAAAAAGTAACAATATAATCTGGAAAAAAATGGGATGTGCAGGGGAGGGGGTGCAGTTTGGTCAGAAAATTTTTAAATGCGGAAAATCACAGAACATTATCATCATTTTCAGTCGGCGAATGGCACGAGGACATCAAAAAAGTGTCATGATATTAAAAACATCCAATAAACAATCTGCAAATGTTTAACAAATATTAGAACCTCCAATATCGGAAGTAAATTGAAATATTAGAAGCTTGAAAACATGAAAATAAACTTCACACAAAAGACAAATATGTGTAAATTAAACTAATATGTAAGCCTTCTACTAGCTTAACAGTGTGGCTCTAAAAAAAATGCAGAAGTAAATAGGCCAAAAAATTTTCTTATAAATATTGAAAAAATATATTTATTATGAAGCAAATTACTAACTATAATTCAGTGGCAAAATTATATGATATCCACACTGTGGAGGAAAGTGAAAATTATCAGAGCCTTAAAAATTCTTAAGAGCCTATGAAATTTTGGGTAAAGAAATTTCTTGAGTTCCCTAATGGGCTTCTGGCTGTTCTGTTGGTGAGCATTACAGCAGGCGTGTCTTTCATAATTCACCAAATATACACTCATAAAAAAAATAGCTGCACCCAGAAGGATGTGTCGGATTGCAATGCTATTTGGGAGGAAGGTAAAGGTTACCAGGAACAATAAATGATTAAACATTGAGACTGATATGGGCAATATTTATTGAGCTACATGCCAATAAGCAGTGTCCCTCAGTATGGCGTCGGGCCGCCATGTTTGCTCCCACACCATGCCAGACGTCTCAGCATGAAGTTGTACAGGTTCCTAACGGTGTCCTGCAATAAGCCATCCCATGCAGCTTGAATCTCCTCAAGCAATTCCTGCAGATTGTGTGGTAGGGGTAAAGTGTAGATAGCGCACCCAATAGCACCCCACACATTTTCAATCGCCAATAGGTCTGGCGATGCAGTTCGTCACAGCAGTGTCAGTGCTTTGAAGGCAAGCTCTCGAGAAAGCAGCAGTATGCAGACAAGCGTTGCCCTGTTGGAAAATTGCACCAGAGCGAGCGTTCAGAAAAGGTAGAGCCACTGGTTGCAGGACCTAATTAACGTAACATTGGGCTGTCAAAGTGCCTGTAATGAAAACCAAAGGTGATCTGGCATCGCAGGCCATTGCACCCCACACCATGACACCAGGTCATCTGGACGTGCGACGCTCGACAACAAACCGTTCATCTTGGTGCTGACCGCGGTGCCTCGACACACGGATTTGTTGGTTGTTTCCTCCAAGACAAAAGTGGGACTCGTCACTGAAGATCCCCCACTGCCATTCTGACTGGCTCCACGACTGTCTGGCACGACACCACTGCAGTCTTTGGCGATGATGCACTGGTGTTAAGGGCAGTCGTTGTAACGGTCTGCGTGCGTGTAGTCCTACGTCATTCAGACATCTGCCAATGGTGCTGGCACTTATTGGATGATGCATGGAGGGCACCACTACTCAATGAATATCCGCAGTCGTGGCTGTTGGATCACTCCGCGCATGCCGGATGACCGCCAGACCTCTCTCTCCATGGTTCGTCTAGGTCTCCGAGACCTTTCGTGTCACTGCCACGTGCCTTGTTCTATCCACTGCCGCCAACAGCATGCTATGGTGATAACCACACAACCAGTATGGCGCACAATACGACGATAGGACCATACCGCTTTCCAAAGCCCGATGATGTGACCCCTCTCGAAATCCTCCAACTGCTCGAATTGTTTCCGAACTTTTCTCTGACGCATACTTCACTTGCAAAGGATGCAACCGACACAAGGGCACGAGTCAGAATGGCAAGCATGCACAACGGGACAACCTTTTATAGCCGGCCAGGCACAGCGCTACGACCCCTCCTTGCTTGCGTCACATGCGAGGCCAAGAGTGATACTTGAATTATTTGCCTGTCTCACAATGTCAAACCTACCCAGCAAATTTCATTCCTGTTGGTTGCTTCCTTCTGGGTGCAACTATTTTTTTTGACGATGAGTGTATAGAAATGGTGTTTACTTACACCATGAGTCATTATATTTTAATATCATTATACACTGAGTGGCCATTTTATTATGACCACCCCCTCAGTACTTTGTTGGGCCACCTTTTGCCTTTAATACTACGTCGATTCTTCATGGCATGGACTCCACGAGATGTTGATAGGTGGTTTGTGGAATCTGAGACCATGCTTGATGAATAGCACTTTCCAGGAGTGTGAGATTGCAGGGTTGTGGACCCAGCTGTCTGATGGCTCGTTCAACTTCATCCCACAAATTCTCAATGGGGTTGAGATCTGGAGATTGTGGGGACCACCTAAGCAAAGTAAACTCACCGGCATGTTCCTGAAACCAATCCTGTACAATACAAGCACTATGGCAGGATACTTTATCTTGTTGAAAGTAGTCATCACCATTGGGATAAACCATCCACATGACAGGATGCACTTGGTCTGCAACGATATTTAGATATGATGTGCCAGTCAGACGTTGATCAACACGAATTAAAGGGCCCAAAGCATGCCAAGAAAACATTCCCCAAACCATAACGTTGCCTCCCCCAGCTTGAAGGGTTGTAGCAATGCGTTTGGGGTCCATGCTTTCATGCTGTTTCTGCCAAATTCTCACTCGGCCATCGGCATGGTGTAACTGAAAACGTGATTCACCGGACCACATAATTTGTTTCGAATTATCGACTGTCCAATCCTTGTGCTCCTGTGCGAACTGGAGATGTTTTCTCTTGTTAACTGCAGACAGCAAAGGTGTTTGAACAGGCCTTCGGCTGCCATATCCCATCCGATGCAGTGTACGGCGAACAGTGCATGCAGAGATCATTTGAGAGGACCTTTGATTAAGATGGTCTGTAATTTGCTGCACTGTTGCCCTTCTGTTGTCTGTTACCAGTCTGGAACCTCTCTGTTCCGCTCGAGCAGTCACTAGTCGATGACGACCACACGCTGCACGTAGAGACCCAGTTTTTTGGCTGACAGTCCAGTCTTTAAACACTTTAACAACAGCTGCTCTGGAACATTTCACGAATGCGGTGGTTTCGGTGATACTCGCTCTATGCTCCTACAATCATCCTGTGTTGAAAGTCCGTCAAATCACATTTTTTACCCATCTCGTCACCCAAAAATTACTTCTATCACTGTCGCAAGGACTAAGCTTTCCCTTATTATACTAGCCTCGCCCTCTGGTGGCAACAGGGTGCAGCCATAGCTCACTTTCTTAAAACTGTCAGGTGGTCATAATAAAGTGGCCACTCAGTGTATAATCAAATACACAACAAATCATTGTATTTAGGAAGCATGTTTGGCAGAGAAAACAAAAACAGATTAGATGGTGAAATTAGTAGGCGAGTAAATTTATCTTTGAAAGTCATGCAGAGGATGTTCAGATTTTTAGAACAATTTTCCAGCGATACAATCAATGTTTAAAACAAAATTTCTTTCTTAAATGTTCCACCTGATAGCTCTTTCTCTGGGCTATGAACCTACAGCTAGATTTCAAAGATAACAGCGCATTTCTTAAAATTGGTAATGGTGTTTTATTCCACTCCTCTTCCACTGCTTTCCATAGTCCAATCATTGTTTTAGGTCTGTGTTTAGAAAGTGCTCTTTTTAGAAGTTCGAGAGCGCAACAGTACATTGCGACACATCAGGGGACTTATGAAGGAATATGAGCAAAAGGTATAGCCTTGATACCAGTCTGTTTTAATTTTTTTCAAGAAATAAAGTGGTAGATTTAGATGTATGACTATGAGCCTTATCTTGATTTAGTTTTACTCTTTGAAGGCTCTGTGGATAAAGGAATGGTACTTCCTCTTTCTATATAGAGTTAAAACATTATTTTGGTGATATGTAGAGTTGATTTTAACATTCTTTTGAACTTTTCTTAAACTTTAAATTTCCCATTGAACGAGGAACAGCAATAATCATGAATTTTTTACCGAACCTTTCTTTGGATTCTTGGAACCAAGTTTGTAAATCTTTTTCTACTCTTTTGCGATAGTAAATCAAACTTTTTTTCTTTTTTTTTTTTTTTTTGTTGTTGTTGTTTCAGTCGTTTAGGTAGATCCATGCTTCATCAACAGTCAAAATAAATTTCACAATTGATACAGAGATTTTTAAAGATTTAGCAATTGCTCTTTGGCTTTTTGTTTTTTTTTTTGTTTAGCGATTGCTCTTAAGATTTTCTTTTAAGCCCAGAAACCTTACTTTTATAACAGTAGTAAAAGTACACACCTCCTTTGAATATTTGTTTGTGTTCTTTTCTCTGTTAAAAGCAATGCTTGATGATTTTCCCCTCTATTTCTAATACAGTACCAGACCCACAATCTGAAATCCTGAAAGACCCAAAATCCGGTTGTTGTTTTCAATCAGAAATAAAACAAAAACAAAAAAAAAAAAAAAAACATTTTGCCGATTTTTCTTTTCAGATAAATTTTTGAATACTGCATTTTTTAGACACATACTTTACGGTTTTTTTGTTTATTTATATTCACTGTTTTAACAAAAGAACAACAACAAAAAGAGACCAAAACTAAAAGAAAGAAAAAAAAAATGCATCCCAAGTCTGTTCACATGCAAACAACAAATCCCAGATTACCTTGACATTGGAATACCTATACTAGAAGTGAAATGCTTTAAAGCAAGCTTGTGTAAATAAGGTATGTATTGTTCCCTTAATATGAAAGGTTAGCAAGGGTTTTATGTATTCTTTCTGAAGACTGGTGCCAGTGTTAAAAGTCCTCCTAGCTTTCAGCTGTGAAGGAACTCAGTAAACTATCCTGTTTATTTGAAAGGAAGAAAATGAGCTTAAAAGGGGAGAATCTCCTTCCCACTTTTATCATGTGTGTCTTTTTGCAGTGAGCAGCAAAGACTGGATCCATCTCAAGGAGGGCAAAGGGCCTATCTTTCTTAAATTCCCTGCCTCTGCTGGGGGAAGGGGTGCCACACTACAAAACCTCTTCCTGTTTTCTCCTGTCCAACCTGTTACTCCTTCCACCATTAAGATGCCTCAAATCAAATTATAGTAACATACATACCTAGCTCTTCCCTCCCACAAGCACCCCCAGTGATCTTGGTCCCTGAGCAGCAAAAACAAAAAGTCCTGTTTGTTATCACTTCCAACTTTTCTTTCTTCTGAATGCTGGCAATGACTGGTTAGCTTCTTAGTGTGGTTAGTGTCTTAATGATTGTTTGAACCTTGATTGCTTATTCAATTTTTCACACATGCCATAAAGGGCAACAACTACAACATATACATATGTACATACAGTACTTTGATGCACGAGGACCCAAAATCCAGAAATCGTTTGGTACCAAAGCTTTCTGGATTTGGGGTCCCATACTATAATACTGCTTATTTTACATTTAGAAATGCTAATTCCATGATTTTTACAACATTTTTTAAATACAGAATACGAATATTTCTCTTCGTGAAGAGCAAAAACATAACCTATTATCAACAGCTTGTTTATGTGGGCCACTTTCTTAGCAGACGACATTTAACTGCAGCAGATGTTTCTTTTGTGTTCACCTAACATGCTGTTGCCAGTTTCAATTCTTTGAGCTTCTTATCAAGAACCTTCTAAAAATGCTTAAACATCTTCTGTAGCTGCTTTAGAAGAATTTCATAGGGCTGATGTTTTCTGGAAATGGTCCTGAATGGCTACGCATGAAAGTGTGATTGTTCCTATTTTTATGTATAGTACTGAAACCTGGTTACCGCAGAAGAGACACAGGAGTCGTCTGTGTGCTGGAGAGATCCATTACTAACAGGGGTTTGTGGCAAGATATGTTCTGATCATGTGAGAGATAAAGATGTATTGCAGATGTGTAATGTGAAGCAAAATGTTGTAAGTAAGATGAAGAGCAATATTCTGGAGTGGTTTGGCCATGTTGAAAGAATAAGTGGTGAGATGCTCTCTAAGAGAATTTATTCAGCCCAAGTGGCAGAAAAGAAAGGTACAGGAAGGCCAAGGAAATCATGGGAGGACCAGATTCAGGAATATCTGCATGAGAAAAAGGTAATGAGTATGAAGTGCAAATGATCTTGTGTAAGATGGGTGCTGGATGCCAGAGAAGCTAAGTTCTGTGCCGAGATCAATGCAGATGGAGACATTTGATACACCAACTACTTAAAAATCCAGCACCTCAATTTTAACTTTAATCTGCTAGGCGAGCTTTCTTTGAGGAGCTAACTTCTGAATCTCAGAGAACAGCTTAGTTATATGTAAGTACAAATCATCAGACAGTTATTTTCTAAAATAAATCCATGGAGAGCTGCAGCACACACTCATAGTTGAGTTCTATAGCAAGACAAACAGACACTCACCCTAAATTGAATTTCCTATCATCTCTAGTCCACTGTAAGAGCACAACTTCCTCTGGTTCAGCAGAATTAACTGGTCCACAAGGTATTGTCAAATCCCTCATGTCCCTTAAGGCACTATGCAGTGCAGCCATCGTTTCCTGAGATATTTGGACTAGTAAACCATCTTCTACGATGCTGAATTTTGCTGAAAGTCCAGAAGAACTTTTCAGGGCTCCACTGAATGCAATAAAACATGCACCTGTCACTGAAAAACCAAACCAATTGCAAATTAGAGAACTGCTGGTGATATTCATTAGCACTAAATTAAGATACCAGCATTTCAACACATACAGAAAAAAGTTTTATGCCATATATACATTAACAATCACAGTCAATAGCTACTGACTAAAAATAACTCCTTAATGCTAATTTTATCAAATACAGTCTTTTTTTCTTGTTCATAGTTAAGCAGAAAAATTTATACAGCACAGCCTCAAAGTAGTGATCAATAAAAAAATCTACACTGCAAAAAAATGATAACACTAAAATTGATGATCAAAAAATTTCTAGATATTGTGTTTGGCAAGTATTCTTAGCATTTTTAAGCACAGAGAGAATTGGTATAACCCATTGTTCACCTATGCAGCAGCTCCTAATAAAAAAATTTTAAGCTTTCTGAGGAATGAATAGTGAACTATGGCATTTCTAAGCCAGAAACAAACATTTTGTACAGAATGCTTTTTGGACACTGAAAGATCAATGCTAACAAAAAAATTTCCTATGGTCTACCCATTGTTAACTAATACAAATAATGTACATGCATTGACTTACAACAAACAGAAATTATGTGTTTACTCCTATCAGTACTAATCCCTTGTCCCAAATATTTGCTATTCCCATAAAACCAAGTAACTTCCATTTTGGGAGTGGGTAGCATGTGTGTCTTCAATCAGTAAGTCTGTTCAGATTCAACAATTTCAGGGCCAGTGAGAATAAAATAATCTTTTTGTTTCCCAAAAAACTAGTTCATTCAACAATGCTTCTATTAATAGACCTCGGTAAAAATGTTGGCATTCATGTGGCAATAAGACGATTGGAAAAACGTGCTTACACTTTTCATGATTTGAACAAAAGCAATCCTGGGTGAATGTGTGCATGGAATTGAAAGTGAAACTTGGAACACACCCGAATTTTCTGCCGAAGGTCATAACTGGTATCAAATATGAATATGCTCCAGGTAACAAATCTCAAATCAAGACACAAAACTTGTGTTAGATCATAATACAAATTCTAAGTGAATTTACTTCTATCTCTCAGCTTCAGGATGTACCAGGGAGACTCAAAAGTTTATCCCATTATGAGCTACACAGTGCAGTGCCTCCATTACTGTGTTAAATGCATGCCAGCTTCAACTGGATACCGCAATGGCGTGGAACACAAGGCTGACGAGTTGCATTTGCCATTGAGTCACATTGCGTGATTAGATGAACAGATGATGGAAGTTAATAAACGTGCTGTTCAAATGTTCATATGCCATAACTGGGGGAAAAAGAGCTAAACGTGACAGTAGCAGCAACAGAAAATTGTGCAGTTGAAGGCGAGGAAACAGTGGACCACAGCACTACACAAAAATGGTTCTGGTGTTTCAATTCTGGGGACACCAGTCTTGAAGACAAGCTGAGGTGAGGACTTCCTATGACTATCAACACTAATACCCGGTTGAACCTGTGTACCAGTACACAACAATTGGCAACTGAGGTGGAGTCTTCCCAATTCACCATCTTTTGTCACCTGCACTGGCTTGGTTTCTCTTCCAGGCACCATGAAATGGTTCCTCATACATTGACACTCCAGTAAGCAAAACAATGTGTCACTCTTTGCCCCAGATTTCTGTCAAATGCAGGAAGATAGTAACTTCAATAAATAGAAACTCACCTTTTAAGGTTTTTGTTCCTTTTGCTCACATTTGTTGCACATATATTTCAAGCAGACTTGTCATTACATGTGAAGGCCTTTCATGGTCGTCGTATCTTTCATCCGTGTCTCTTCTAGTATACATTTTTTTTTACGATCCGAATATACTCAATGATAATTGGAAAGCCTTGATTAAAATAGAACAGAAAAGAAATGAAAAAAAGAAATTCAAATGCTAGATATTGACCAAATCGAAAAACAGAGGACGCCACAGGCAAACATTGGGAGATACATCGAGAGAGCAGAGGACCGGAGACGATTGCATCACTTGCTCTGCAGCTGCAGAGGGGACTGGTTGTTCTGATAAGCCTCCTGAAGATGGCCGAAGTCCAGCAGAAAGTACTCGAGGCAGGCGTGGTCATGGTGGTGAGGCTTACAATGTGGGAGTATCTGGTTTCCCGTTGGAAGACTAAGGTTAGAGGAGTATTAAACTGAGCCATAGTATATAATGAATTGAGTTCGTGCAATAATATATCTGTAAATAGTGTAAATATATAAAGGTCTTAATATGAATTTATGTGAAAAGTGGTGAACGTAATGAAGTTGGAAGCAATGCGACCAAGAGGATTAGGGTTGGAGTGTTAGATGGGTGAGGCGGAAGTTGTATATAATGCGTTTCTAGCTTTTCAGTGATATGTTGCTAATAAGGAAATTTTGTGTGATTGGGATGAATATGTGTAAGCAATGTATTATGTATAGGAAAGGGGCTCAAAATAAATATTATAAAAGAAATGACTCCAAAATTAGCAAACTGTATACAAGACGACACAGGGATGAAAGATAAGATGACCATGAAAGGCCTTCACGTGTAATGACAAGTCTGTTTGAAATATACATGCAACAAATGTGGGCAAAAGGAACAAAAACCTTAAATGGCGAGTTTCTATTTATTGAAGTTAATACAATTAGCATGTCAACTAAGAACAATTTGGGGAATATGTATGTATTTGTCGAATTGTGCCTTTTGTTATTACAAGAAGGTGATGAAAAGTGGATATTCCTACGTTACTCTACCACTGAGAACCAGTGGCTAAAGCCACACCTGGAAGCACAACCAGTGGTGCAAAGAGGGTGGTTTGAGGGAAAAGTTATGCTGTGCATTTGGTGGAATTCTGAGGGTCCTGTGCACTGGGAACTTCAGCCAGATGGTCAGGCTGTGGAAAGGAACAGCAAGTCCACGATGCTCTGCTCCAACACTACCCAGCACTCATCAATAAGAAGCAGGCATTGCTGCAAGGGGATAATGCCCCAAGTCACACCTCCTGAGTGGTTCACTGAAAAGTATAGGAATTGGAAGGGGTTGAGATCTTATACCATCCTCCATACAGTCCAGATCTTGTCCCATCTGATTACCACCCACTTTACTGCAAGGCTCATTTTGCACAAAGACAGCACTTTGCTTCAGTGATGGATCTGACATCACAGGATTTCTGTCCTTGAAACCTGCCGAATGGTACTGTCTTAAGATCGTGGATCTGGTGGAACTTTGGCTAAGGACTACAGAAAACAATGTACTTTAAAGAATAAGTTGAGCATGTATGGCTTTTTTGCATCATTAAATTTTTTAGCCAAAAACGGGATGAACTTTTGTCTCACCTGGTAACTCGACTTCTTGAATCAAAACAACTCTGATTGTTTTATTCGATGACAATCCAAATTCAGAATAAAAAGTTGTAGCAAATACAGTAGGAGAAAAAAAAAAAAAAAAAAAATTCCTGACAATATGCTTTAATCGGGGCTTGAAAAATATCTGAAAAGTTACATGCCGAAGTGGGCATGTGCTGAAATTACTTACCTGCCCAGGGAGTAAAAGCTCAATGCCCAGGAAAATTTATCTTTTATGCTAACAAATTAGAAACCTTATTTCCTTATGTTAAAAAATATGATAAACTTTTTATACATCTTTTGGATTGTCATTTTAAGGGTCTGTATTCCAAGTGTTCAATGCACAAAAGCATGCATCTCAAGTTTTAAGAAATGCAGTGATGCTGAAATTGGTATTTTTGAAATTTAGTAATGCTGCCATGTTCATGAATTTATAAAATAGGAGCTGCTCAGAACCACCGTAGTGGGCCAATCCCACTTTTTTCGAAATTTCCAGCTTGGACCTAAATTTAGTAGTTCACACTGAAAACTGCTTTTGCCACAGTGAATCATCCCACATTTTGTAATTTTTACAACCAAATGTGGGATGATACACTCTGACACAAGCATTTTTCAGTGTGAACTACTAAATTTAGGTCCAAGTTGGAAATTTTAAAGAAAGGGGAATGGCCCACTATGGTTCTGAGGGCCTCATATATCCTTGTTTTGCAGAAATATCAAACAATTATAGTTTGAATATACAGTACAACAATTTAAATAGTGTAGCAATTATGAATTAAACGATTTACACACGATTCCTGAACTAAATACAGCACTTTTTTCGTGAACTTTATCATGGTGCTTGCCTATGTAAATTTTCATTTTACGAATAATGTAGATTCCGATTCTGAAATTACATCCCACAGCAATGCGGAAGACGAATTTGTAACTGCTGCTGACTGACTGGAAATTTTACATATTTACTTACTAGACGTTAAACTCCCATTGCTGGATTTATTTACCACAAAAAAAAAAAAAAAAAACAATAAAACATTGGATATCCATTACTTAACACAACTTGATCAACTGTAGCTGAAGCAACAAGCTGCTGTTCAGATAAACTAAGTACCGGCGTTAGTAATTGTTTGCTCTTCTCCCGCCTAACTGGAATGCATAATGCAGGCTAATTTTTAAATAATACTTACATTAATTAGCCTTTGTTTCGGCAGTACCGCTATTTGTTCATAGGTTGGAGCTTCCATTCCCTGGCTTTTAGCTTCACTTGCACAAGTCATACCAGAGACCCAACCTCACCAAGGGCTGGGTGATATCCTTTTGTTGTCACCCTCCCATCAACCATATATATGTCATATCATTGTCATATCAGTCCCTGGTAGGGGCATTGGTGGAAGCTAAAGAAAATGGATTAGGTTATCCATTTGTCTTTCACCATTCAGGCCTCAAGTGCTGCAGAAAAGTGAGCTTAAAAAGGTTAGCATTTATTTGATGGTAAGTTTCAGTGCACACAAATGATTCAGAGAAAAGATGGGTAAATTGCTTATAATTACTCCAACACTTCTAATCAAGTATTACGTTACTAAATCAGATGAAAAAGCTGGAATATTGACGGAACCTTCGAACACCCAAAATATGGGGCAAAATGCATTTGATTAATCAAAACGATCATCACCAGCAACACACTTTTGCCAATGAGATACAAGCTTCTGTATGTCACCTTGAAAAAACATTGAGCTTCGAGATGTGGACTCGTGGAATATGGTTTCAACTGATGTTTTATTGGAAAACAATTTGCCCTGTAGAAAGGTGCCCAGGAGCTTAAAGAAATGACAATCCATAGGGGACAGATCAAGCAAATAAAGTGGATGAGGTATGGTTTCGTACCTCAACTGGTGAAGCTTCTGGATTGCCTGGCATGCAACATGGGTATAGTGTTATCATGCAGAAGTATGGGCCCCTGGTGATACAGTAATGCTGGCTGTTTGATCGATAGTTGTCCATGCCTGTTCACCATGATGATTTAACCCAATTGTAAGAAGGGATGGATCACACCAGCTGCAGACCAACAAACACTGTCCATTGCCTCCCTGGGATGGAGTAACAGTCTGTATGGGGGAGATCAGGTGAATAGGGAGGATGGGGTAAGATTTTGTACCTCAACAGATGAAGCTCCTGAATCGTCCAGGGTGCAACATGAGGAACAGCGTCATCATAGAGAACATACACAAGAAACATAAAATCTGAACTTTTTGGCCAGGTGAAAAATCAGAACACATGATGAGAAAGAGTGAATATAACACAGTGCGAAATGGAATTGTTCACTGCGATTTATTTATGTAAATGTTAAACTGGAGCACATCGCAGTACTCACAATATGAAATTACTGAATTCAAAATAAAATAATATGGCTTTAAAAGACACAGCTTCAAACACAGTATTTCGTTTTGTTATGTTGTTGTACGAGCTAGAGCATCAGCTCAAATTTCCTCTTGTATTGCTTTCTTCTCAGCAAGTTCCACAGCCATATTTGTCCTTTGTTGACTCTGCAGCTGCACAGCATTCATTGCTTAATTTTATTTTCTGTGGATATCATTCCCTTTCCATTTCTTCTCTCTCTCTCTCTTTTTTTCTTTTATTCCCTAAGATGACAATAATGTTATCCACCATAATGAAAGAATTTTCAGCCTGAGGACCAATTCTTAAAAATGCCCCCTCCCTTAGCTTAAATGCAAATACTTATGCAGGAAAGTAACATTTAACAGCAACACAAGATAGCAAGAACATCACAAGGATAAAAAATATTATTACTACAGAAGAAATCTCAGTTTTGTCCGACTTCCGTTTTCGTAAACCTTTCCCCCATTTTTAAGCTGAAATGCAAATATTTATGGAATAAATGGATATTTAACAACAATACTGGGCAGAAGGAACATTGCAAGAGAAAAAATTACACTACTCTACAAAATTTAACTTTTCAACTGGGGTTTACATTAACTTCAAGTCATTTAGATTAATTTTGCTATGCTGATTTCAAAATTAACATTTATTTTTCTCTGTATACGTAAGGATTTTTCACAACTGTGAAAACAAAATCATGAATATGCTGTATATATTACGTAAGTATATATATGTATTGCTTATCAGTAATTTATAGAATTTGTTTCATTTTATTAAGAGAATATACAATCCACGACCCATTGATATTGGTACAATCTAAATAAAATCACTTGTGTAAAGATAAAACATAGTTAATGAAAAAAAAAATATAAAAAACAAAATTAATCAAAATTAATGTGTTCTTACAAAATCATTTTCCTTTTCTGTCAAACGAACGTTTACGGCTTTTCTTATACGGTGACAGAAGCAGAATCTCTCTTTAAACCCCAGCAGTGATCTGCAATCATATTTACTTTCCATCATCCTTGATATCGTTTTTCCATACATTTTATATCTTAGTGAAATCTCTCACCTTGCTCTTCACTCACAGCACCAAAATTTTTCGGAAAATAGCAGGGCATGAAAAATCTCGGAAATTTTACCCGTCCTCGAGGACGGTTTGTCAAAAAATGTACCTGTCCTCCTTTGAAAGTAACCCGTCAGACTCGTATAAATACCATAACTACATAGAATTTAAATACCGTCATTCTTTTTACATGTTATAGTTCCTTTGTGTGAAATGCAATTTCTCAGTTGAAAAATATTAGTATTTGTAATCAAATGTAATTCAAGGGAAAACTTTTCACGTACCTCTCAGTTGTAAGTGGTCGATGTTCGAATCTTTGTATGGCTGTTCTCATCAGGCTCTTGAGTTTAGACTTTTAAGAATTTAATGGCCACATTTTCTTCACGGGTCCCGAAATTGGATAGACAAATTAATTTATTCGATGAATTTGTCTATCCCATTTCGGGACCTGTGAAGAAAATGTGCCGACTAAATTCTTAAAAGTCTAAACTCAAGACTCAAGAGCCTGATGATAACAGCCATACAAAGATTTGAACATCGACCACTTACAACTGAGAGGTACAAGAAAAGTTTTTCCTTGAATTACATTTCATTACCGAGGTATTTGTTCGCAGTAAATACTAATAATTTCCAACTGGAAATTGCATTTCACACAAAGGAACTACAATGTGTAAAAAGTTCCTAACAGTTAAACCACTATTGAATGGATTTAACTGAAAAAGAATAACGTATATAAAACCTGTTTTTTAATCTCGATATGTCTAGAAATACGTGCGTATTAAATATCGTCACTTTACTGATTTTTTTTTTTATGTACATACAGAAAATAAATAAATTGCTGCTTTCATAGCAGAAAGCTAGTTACACGGAATCGAGAATTTTCAACTGCAAAATAGCAAAAGATGAGAGATAGAATGTGCGGCATTAGGTACAATCGTTGTCAAGGACACCAGGAAACATGCAGCAAAACGGTAATGCACGGGAAGCCAATATTACAGCGGGCATAACACGTGCGAGATGTCAAGGTCACACGTGAAGGGAAGAAGCAACCGTTGTTTAGTTGCATTGGTTAATACTGGGTCACTCCAGTATTAACAAATGAAACTAAACAAGGGATGACTGGGGGGGGGCGGTGGAGATAGACGGGAGAGAAAGGAAGAAGAAAAAGAACAACTGCAAAGTCGCTATCCTTACAGTTACACCTCCCGCTTCAGGCGCAAAATTCACACGGGAAAACTTTGAGAGGGAATGAGAAAGCAGCACATTGGTTTAGTACGTTAAAATTTTGGAAGGGAGGGTGTCGCCGCGGTACTATTTCGCCAAAAAAAATAATAAACGGCTTATCGCTTAAGAGAATGCGTAATTTCGTAAAACTGTGGCACTTGACGTGCGCAAATTTTAAATTGGCAAAAAAACAAAAACCAAATGTAAAATAAAAATGTTCTAATCACAATCGTACTGCAAGCTTGCGGAAAAAAGGGCCGTCCGCACGGACGTCGTGGTCGGGAAATTAATCGTGCGCAATGAATTCTTGAACGCCGCGGATGAGCGGTTTTGCGTGCCCTGGAAAATAGTCAAGGTGAAAATGCTGAAAATGAATTTTCAAGCTCATGTTGCAAACCCAGGTTCTTAAATTTTTCTAGCATAGTTGCTACGATGGCTCTGTAATTAGGATCCTCGCAATTGCCTAGAAAATTTTGAATAACATTTCTGAAACTAGCCCATCCTTCTTTTTCTGTTGTAGTAATTTTTTCCTCACAAGTTTTATCTTTAGTTAACCGCCTTATATCTGGGGCCAACAAACACTCCTCCTTTGATTTTTGCATCTGATAAATGTGGAAAAACAATCAAATATTGAAAACATTCACCATTTTTGTCCAGAGCCTTGACAAGTTGTTTCTTAAATCCTAATTTAATATGCAAGGGTGGTAAAATAACTTTTTCCGGATCCACCAGGTTTGGGTGGAGAACGTTCTGTGATCCTGGAATCAAGTTTTCTCTTTTAGGCCATTTTTTGTGATCCACTGTTGCTTATAAGCTCTACTGTCCCATTCACAGATGAAACATGGCATTTTTGTGTAGCACTTTGCTGCCCTAATATCATGCTCAGAATTTTAAAATCTCTACATATTTGCTAGCTGTAGTCCTGATATCTTATTTTATTAAGGAGAATGTCAAGTTTTTTGTAAGATTCCTTCAGATGTACTGAATGAGCAACTGGTATTGAGGGGGAAATTTTGCCATTTTGCAAAAGGACTCCTTTTAAGCTTCTCTTACTAGAATCAATGAACAATCTCCACTGTAATGGGCCATGAACAGTGGAAGACAAAAGCATTATAAGTCCAGGAATGTCTCTGCAAAATATAAGCGATTCTTCTTGGGCAAAATATTCAACAAATTCCTTTTCTCGGTTTCTGTACCATGAAAATGTTGTTCCTGGAGCAAGTAGATTTTTGTTTTTAAGTCTTGTTCCTAAAAGTTGTGCACTTTCCTTCGGCAGATTTAAATCCTGCACAAAGTATTTAATTCACTATGTGTAAACTTCTGAGGTTCACACTAGTTTCAAGATTGCTGTACAAGTCTTCAGTTTCACTGCAATTTAACTCAACTTCTAAAGCTGATGAAAAATCTAATGATGTAGGAAGTGATGGAACAGGTAAATCACAGGCATGAAAGTGGGCAGTGATAGGAAAAGCTGAACTTCCACATGTGGGGGAGGTGGTAACAGTGTTAAATCTTGCATTTCACTCTCTAATGTATACAACCATGACATTTAGGTATTGGTCACATGCCTGCCAACTAAATAGATTTAATGTATGTATTTTGTTTCAAGAAAATTAAATGTATAGTACAATATAATTGTAAGGGGGAAAATTGCTGATGTGGTCATATGCATAGAAAATCACTCATCTAAGTACAGAACGATATCTTTAATCAAATGTATTTATAAGATAACAATGTTGTATGGAAATGAAACCTTGAAGGTTTGAAAAACTTCAGACATGTTTGTTGATAAGTAATAAAAGTTTGATGACGAATAAATGTTCATTCTTGATTTGACACAAAATTATTAATGAAAAAATATGATAAATGCTTGCGAAAACGTTAGACATTTTGTAGATAAATAATAAAAGTCATTCACAACTAATTAAATTTCATTTTCTTAAGTTGTTTCTGTCTAACAATTTGTTCTAACCTTCTTTTATGAATTAGCTGGCTAGAGTGTTCTTTCTCTTGAACCAATTCATTTGATTTTAATTTGCTGCATAAGTTATTAGAGATATTTAGCTCCTTTCGTCTTCTTTTCATTTCTTCTTCCTTATCTTGTAATTCATTCTTATATTCTGAATATGATAATTTCATATTTGGCATAAATCTCTATTTACAGGATCATGAAAATAATTGTTTTTCTTAAAAAATTCTAAAGGCTGACTTATCCTGATTCAGTAGCTTATATTTCATGGTTTGAACGGATGAAAATGTTTCAATTTTCATGTTGCTGGATTCTTTATCAAGTACATCCCCCATCATACTAAAGGAATTTTCCACTCGAGAGCCTGGAAAACAACTCAATAATGCCTTCATTACTTTTGAGAGGGCACTGAATTTGTTTTACTTAAAAAGTGCCTGTTTTGGGATTCACTGAAATTTATTTATGCAAATATTAAACTGGAGCACATCACTTCACTTCATCCAAAGTATTAAATAACTGACATTTAACAACAACATGGGGTAGAGGGAACGTCGCGCGAGCGGGAATTACGATTACTGGCGAAATCTTTGCTCCGTCCGACTTCCGTTTTCGGACATTTTCCCTCCGTTTTTCAAGGTAAAATACAAATATTTATGCATTAAAATGAAATTTAATAACAATACTGGGCAGAAGAAACATCGGGGAAAATCTTCGCTCCGTTTAACTTCCGTCTTCGAACCCCCAACAGCTTCTTTTCAGTTTTACATCGATCTCGAGAATGACCCAAATGATGACAGAAAAGCGGAATTCCGCGAATGCACGAAATAATATCATGTATGAGTAAGAAGTAACTAAGAAATGGAAAAACACGAATGTTATGGAAAATGAAAGTGAAAAATCGATACTGCGTTGCTCACTCTGTCGTGAAACAATTTTACGGGACACGGAAATGGCGCGGATTCCGATCTGATCTGTTGACGTTTTTCCGATCTCTAAATTAATGGGCCAATATTTTTGGATCGGAAAACCCATCACCAGATCCACGCACTCTCAATGAGAGTGAGATTTTTTGTCATGAGATGATCTCAAATCCCTTTGGCAAGGAGGGAGTTAGAAAAAAAAAAAATAGATTTAAGAGTCAAGAAAAATCAAGTAAAATCTTTTCATTTATTTTATTTTCTTTCTGATTTCTCTGTGAAGTGTTGATCTCTGTGTATGTAGTTAAATTTATGTGAATAGGTCTAAGTAAGTTAGCCTTGTGATGTCTGTTGCTAGTTAAGGGAGGTGTAACTAGCTGGGAAGTAGATTTAAGAAAGTTTGACATCATGCTATATTGCTGGTTTTTTTGTTGTTCTTTCATGCAATGTTTTTTTTTCTTCCTTCCATTGCATTTTTTAGTACACTGTTTACTTTCAGGGAAGAGATATTAGTGAAGTTTATTTTAGTGCAGTATATGATGTAGTGTATATGAATTAACTTGCCTTAGTTTCTTAAGTGTATAGTGCAGTTTATATATGTATAGTGTTAGATGTATCAGTTTAAAATTATCGGCGACGCCGCGGCGTTCGCGTTATTGATCGTCGGGATAACGTAGCGATAAAAAGAAAAATTGTAAGGTTGTAGTTCCGTATTTACCGTCGTTATCGCGATTTCTTTTATTGTATTATTATGTAAGCTTTAATAATGGAAAAGTAATTTGTAAACATGTAGTGTTTGAAGTATTTTATCTTATTGTAATGGTATCTAATGAGAAAAAACGCGTGTTTATGCCATGTCAGTAGCGTGTAATTAAAATCATTGTTGGGTGTATCGGGCTTAATTTAGTAACCTTTCGTAATTAAAATCTTGCTTAGTATTAATATTTAGTTGGTTTTAGTATGAATCTTACTTGGTATTAACTAGTGATAGTATAATTCAGCGACTGATAGAAAAGCGGGTCGGCGATCGCTCCGTAACGAAGAGACTTTCAGTAAATTAATTGCGCGTGCGCTATCGTCAAAGATATTTAATAGTCATTTAGTAAAAGAATAAAATTGTGGCTTAATGCATCAGGACAAAATAAGAAATCGTTGCTTTACGCGATTTTTTCGTAATTCCGATCGTCGTACCTGTAGCTAGAGAGAATTCGATTTTTATGCGTTACGAAGTTAATTGTAACGATGTTCGTTAATGTTAGTTAATTTGTTTAATGAATTTTTGTAAAGGTGGTCTCTAAAAGTCTTTGTTCAGAAAGAAAGAACAAAAATGGCTACAGTTTCTGGTGTCGCTTTTCTAAAAGCGATAAATTCGTAGAATGGCATCTGTGAGGACGTTTTCCCAGCTTTACCAGTGCAGAAAGTCCGATTTATTTATGCTCTTGTTTACTTCGAAAAGGCATTTTTCGCTTGGCACAGGAACACGTCGGGATTTGGGCGGAATTCTGCGAGTGTTCACCGCAGCGCCCGTTTTCGTGGGTCAAAGTTCAAGCCTGACTCCGAGAAGATGCGAGCCAGCGATTTCTGGGAATTGCATCTTTCTCTCCGCCTTCTGACTTAACTTCGGGCCAATTGCCTTCCGCCATTTCGGGCGCGTGCGCAAGGGATTCGGCGAGGAGCGGAGAATTTTTGCATGCTGCTCGACACTTCGATACCAGACTTCGTAAGGGAGAGTCCCACAATAAAAAAAATAAAAAAAATCGAGTAAAGGAGGGGAGTCCGAACGACGGACGTCCGGATGCCGAAACTGCCGTAACCTTCCAGCGTGCGGCCGCGATGGCCCAAGAACGGTAGGAACGATCCTTTTCTTTTCAAATTTTTCCATGGCTCAAAATTTACTCTGCTGCCGAGATGGCGCGAAAAAAGTGCTTGACATCGTCCCGAGGCAATAGCGGGCATTACGCCTCGTAACCCGCTCGGTAACATCGCTGCCGCCTGTCGCCGTGTGAGAGAGAGAAAGTCTCCTCAAAGGCCGGCATCGGGAGTAAGTAAGAAAAAAGAAAGGAAGGAGAAGAGGGAAAATCCTACCATGTCATCATAAGTGCATCAGGCCCCGTTTCCACGGCGTGCCGGCTCTCGTAGCGACAGCACAAACACCAATTCCAATTCGGCATCAAAAGGAAAATTTAAGGAGGAGGAGAAACAAAGAGAAAAAAAAAATGAGTACCACCTAAAATTGAAAAAAAAATGTGTCTTGATCAGAAATGGAATGATGTAAAAGGTTAAAATTCAGGGGTGAGAAAAAAAAAATGGGGGGAAGGTGAAATTAAAATGGGAGGAAAATAGAGAAATGCAAATGTATGTTTGGAATTAATGGTCTGGCCAGAACCAACAAATGTAATATGTCATTGTGTAATTTTTTTTTTTTTGTAAAAATGTCTAGTTAATGCCAGTGACCAAAGAAATGGATTGAAGTATATTAATTTTGGTTTTCTGTTAGAACAGGGTTTTTTTGTTAGCTCAAATGAGAGGAAAGTGACTTGACATTTTTGTTTGGTTTTCTGTACTGTAAAGTAAGAAAAAGATTTTTCCAGGTAACTGATCAAAATCAGTATGTTGTGAAGAAAAAGAATAAAATGTCACTCTTAACCATCTAAATCTAAATTGTAAAGAGCATTTAACTCAAGGTTCAACAGTTATTAGATATGCACATCGAGCATTAAGCTCTTAGCACTCTTTGAGTGAATGATCACATTCTTTAAAGATTTTTTGTAAGGCAGGCTGGGTAACCAAATTGTGCCACTTACCTCCTTCATCCTCTAAACCACACAGGTGAAAACTACTTGGTTTGCAGACCAGGGTTTCTGAGAGGATTATTTAGGACTGTCAACATACTCTGGACTCTAAAATTCATAGCTAAATTCTTTTTTATTCGGCCTAGCCACCTAAAATTTCCTTGTATTGAGTTGTTTGCCAACATGTGCCTGGGAGCACAAAATAAATTCTTAGTTAACCTGGAACATATGTTTAATCAAATTATTTTGTGTCGTATGTGAATTTCTCTTGTCGGTGGTGGTGGGAATCACCTTCCATTTACTGGGAGTTTTTAAGGATCGTACCTGGGGTGTTAGTCGTTGATTTAAAAAAAAATTCTTAATTGGGGTCCCTAGATAAGATCACCGGCCTTTTTCTTCTTTTTTTTTTTAAACACCAAACCACGTCGTATCAGATCTAGAAATTTAATCTCGTTTAATAAAAGGGAAAGGGGGCAAAAACGATTGCTCTCTAATGATTACTTTTGAAGAAGTGTGTATTAGAAATAGGGTAACATGCATTTCACTAGAAAAAAATCCTTAAAAAAAAAAAAAAAATGAAGTCGCTCCTTTTCACTATTACCGAAGATATTACAAACGAGGAATATGACAAGAAAACATCAAAAAATATATAAATATAATCAGGCAGAGAAAGAGAGTGAGAAAAGGGGGGGAAGGGAATTGGTCGAAAAAATTTCATATGAGGAAACGAAAAACGACGTGACATTCTCGACACCCAAGAAACATTCCCAAAAATATTTAACAACTGTTAGAATCTTGAAAACACAAAAATACATTTTACACAGATGTTTAATAACTTTATTTCACCGAGATTTTCGATTACCGTTGCGTACTCGACGTTTTCCATCGTTCGCAGCGGACCGATGATTTCCATATCATACTCAATGTTTTCCGTCGTCCGTAGCGGACCATCGATTTCATATTACACTCGATGCTTTCCGTCGTCCGTAGCGGACCGACGATTTCCATGGCAAACTCTATGTTTTCCGTCAATGATTTCCATAGTAACTATGTAAAATTGCTGGTACTTGGAGTTGTTGAATCATTCTTCCCACCGCATGAACTTACTCAGCGTCAAGCGGAAGAGTGCGCACGGAGAATTTACTGTACCAAAGTCCCGGCGATGATGACGGGGCAGAGGTTCTGGCGCCCCAATAGCGCAAAACCTGACTTTTGTAGCAAGATGGCACAAGACTTTTGTTTTGGCACACTTTGGAGCAGAATTTCCATCCCTGGAAGATGTGACGTCATTCCCAGCCGTAACCATCCAGTCGTTCGAAGTCATTGCGATTTTGCTTTCCGCAAGAGGGAGGCATACCCCCCCCCCCCCATAAAAATGTTATTGCATTTTTTGGAATAATATCGGTAACACCAAAAAACGGAACATAAAAATGCGGATTTCCGCGTTTTTGCGGAAGTCTTTCGTGCCTGAAATCAGGACATTAAGTTACAGGTCTGATAGCAGAGGGAGTCATTGCATATACAATATTATTTATGTTTTTGTAATTGTAGCCCTTTACTGGTGTGGTGAAGCAAAAATAACATTCCTCATGACTTACTGGCTCCCACTATATCACTGGAATAGCAAATGGAAGAAAGTTTTTCTTACCTTCGTCCATTTTCTCAGTTGCTCAATATACATGTGACAAACTGGTGTGGCGCCCATTTCTTGTCCTAGTCTCCAAGCTTTATACCGAAATAAGCCTGATACGCCTTTTTGACAAAAATCCGTTATTTTGTGTTGCCTTTTTTCACCACAAAACTACCACATATATAACAAAATGAATCAGGACTATTAACACAGCCTCTTGATGCCATAACGCAGTAATAACAAACAACACAACAGTTAAAATGAATGAAATACACTTCGGTCTTTGCTTGAAACACAGTGTTCAAAATGGCAAAAACACAAAATGTTTCATTCATTGATACAGAGCATCCATTGTATCACTTTCCAATTAAAATTTATCCATCTATTGTATCATTTTCCAACTGCCACGATCTGCTTTAGCTAAGAAAGTTAAATTTTTAGAATAAAAAAAATAACATTACTTCATAATATTTTTTAATTTTTGTCATATGTGACGGGGAAAAAAATCCCAACACCAAGAAGGGGTTGTGTTAGATAAACGACAGTTGGTAGGCGGTGAGAGTACATCTGTAAGATGACGTCTATGCAAATTTCGTGCTCGGCGCATACGTGTGGTGCTAGTAACGCCCCTCGGAACGTGCAAAGCAGGTCTGCTGTAAATACGCGCTGTAACGTTCGTGACCGTTGGTAATCGTTGAGATTCGACGTAGGGTGCTGATGTTAGTCGAGAATGCCTTTAAGAAGAAGAAGCCATTATCAACAGCTCACGGAGTTTGAACGAGGTCGTGTAATAGGGATACGAGAAGGTGGATCTTCTTTCTGCAATATTGCAGAACGACTTTGCAGGAATGTAGCCACTGTGCATGATTGTTGACAGCAGTGGTCAAGGAAAGGTACTGCCTCAAGAAGACAGGGTTCCGGCCGGCCACATGGCACTACTGAGAGGGAAGACCGCCGTACGGCGTATGGCCGTGGCGCATCGTATCGCGTCTGCGGAAGCTACCCGAGCTGCAGTTGCCACGAGCAGTGACACATTGAACTGTTACAAATCGGTTACTTGAAGGACAGCTCCAAGCCAGACGCCCTGTAGCATGCATTCCACTTACTCCAAACCACTGCCCTTTGCGACGTCAGTGGTGTCAAGCTAGAGCTCATTGGAGGATGGAGTGGAGATCTGTTGCGTTTTCTGATGAAAGCCGGTTCTGCCTGGGTGCCAGTGATGGCCGTGTGTTGGTTAGAAGGCCAGGTGAGCGCCTGCAACCAACCTGTCTATGGCCGAGACACACTGACCTACACCTGGAGTTATGGTCGTAGGAGCAATTTCCTATGACAGCAGGAGCTCTCTCGTGGTTATCCCACGCACCCTGACGGCACAGTTGTACGTCGGTCTGGTGATTCAACCTGTTGTGCTGCCATTCATGAACAGCATTCCAAGGGGTGTTTTCCAACAGGATAACGCAGTCGCCCGCATACCGCTGTTGTAACCTCTACATGCTCTACAGAGTATCTACATGTTGCCGTGGCCTGCTAGATCACCAGATCTTTCACCAATCGAGCACGTATGGGACATCATTGGAAGGCAACTCCAGCATCACCCCCAACCAGCATTAACCGTCCCTGTATTGACCGACCAAGTGCAACAGGCATGGAACTCCATCCCACAAACTGACATCCAGCACCTGTACGACACAATGCATGAACGTTTGCGTGCTTTGCATTCAACATTCTGGTGGTTACACCGGTTATTAATCTACCAGCATTTCACATTTAAAATGGCTCTTCTCGCGCTTACAATAAGCTGTGATCTTGAAACCTTAATCGATTAAATATGTTACCTATACAAATGTATTGCGGCCATTTCATTCCTCTACAACTATTTTTTCGTGGTGTTGGGATTTTTTTTTTTTCCGTCAGTGTATAAACAAAAAATAACATGAGAAATTGTGAAAAAATCTGTGGGTGACAGAGAAAATCTGGTGTGATATTCGTGATCAGCATACCTGAATTACTGTAAAACACTTGAAATTTTGCAAACCGCAGAATCATGTTGGGTTGTGTTATGATTACAGGAGAAATCTTCACTCCGTCTAACTTCCGTTCACAAAAGTTTCAAAAGACAGAGTTCCGTCCTCAAATGGAAATGAATCCACCACCACCACTTTTCCAAAATTTCTGTTCAGCGGTGCATTGATCTCAAAAAATGTCCCAAATGATAACAGAAATGGTGGAGTTCCTCGCATCTAGGGAAGAATCTCACGCTTGAAGACTACAGGGAAATCTCCGTGCCATCTAAACTTCCACTTTTAGAAATCACTGGACACAGCTTCATGCTGAAATACAAACATTTATGGCAATAAAATGATATTCAACAACAATAATGGGCAGAGGCAACCCATTGCAAGAAAAAGAAATTAAGATTATAGGAAAATCCTCCCTCCATTTAACTTCCGCTTTTGAAGTACTGTTCCTATATGGAAAACGACCTCCCCCCCCCCCCCCCCCCCTGCCCCAATAATCCCCACGAAATTTCTCTTGATGTTTGCATCGATCTTGAGAAAGATGACAAAAAAACGTGGAATTCCACAAAAGAATCTCGTGTATGAGAGAAGTATGGGCCCCTGGTGATAGAATAATGCTGGCTGTCTGGACAACAGTTGTCTATGCCTGCCAAGTTCTTGACAATACCTGTCCACCGTGATGGTTTGACCCATTTGTAAGAAAAATCACACCAAACACTGACCATCCTCTTCCTGGGAAGGAGTATCGGCTTCAGAAGTGTGTTTCAGGGCTTCAATGCGGTTGAGCTACAGCGCAGAATGTAGCAGATAGTTATACAGCAACCATTTCTCATCACATGTGGCAAGGCCCTCAAAATGTTGTTGAAAGCTGGCTTCGATGCATGGTGTCCAAGTTTAAACTTACAAAAGGAAATTGGCACAGGTTTGGCTTTGACCCATCGTCCTCTTCACTGTAGCACACTCCACTTGGAACTAATGCCACTGACAAAATGACTAGTGCTTTATAAGCAGAAGCCTTGATGCTTTAAATATACTTACCACAAGCCACATCGTGCAATGTGTTGATTCCTAAATAACGTGCCACTGCAAGTCTGCAAAATCCTGACATTTCATTTGCAATAACCTAGTAGATAAAAAAGAATCCCCAAACTAGAATCAAGTTTAAGGTACAAAATTAACTTACCCCTTCTCGGTGTGTTTTCTATGTTGATTGCTTGTGTTTGGTATTCACCTTCATCTTTTGAATGCATACTAAATGAGAGTCAGCTTCAGTGCTAAAGTTTGATGCCAAAGCCAGTACATGCTCAACATTGCTTTGCTGTTAATTATCTTCATCACCTGAAAAATCCCACATACAAAACAAAAAAGACAATTTAAAGCATTTACATTTAAAATCCACCTATAAATAATGGACAAAAATTCTACAGATGAAATATAAATATGAAGTAAATTAAATAACTTACAACAATTACGGAGACATTAACACTCTGGTGCGTGTGATATCACTTCATTTGCTATGAGCTTACAATTATTAGATTTTAACTGCTTGGGTATACAGGGTGAGCCAAAAGTCCCTATGCACCTGACATACTGTGTGGTGTGTGATATCTCAAAGACGCATAATTGGGCCCATATTCTGCAATGGGACCATAAACGCGGCAAGGTATTGTGACAATAAATATCCTGTACCCATTCATTGGGCACTTAACCGAGGAAGAAATTGTTAATGGCTACTTCCAGCAGGATACCACTACGTCCCATATAGCTCATGTCTCCATGGCATTGTTCACTGATGTGTTCGGAAGCAGGATCATCTTCAAAGGCATATGGCCGCCACGTTAATGCTTCGCCCTATCTCACACCTCCAGATTATTGTCTGTGCTGTTCACTGAAAAACTCTCTTTACAAGAACAATCCCCGTTCTCTGCCAGAACTACAGAAAGCCATCACCACAGTATTCAGCAACATTTCTCCGTTCGACCTGTCATGTCTCTGAGAAAACGTTTAGACGTGTGGATGCATGTCTCCAGCATTTATTGTAGCACATATGCTTGTAGTTGTTGTACATGTATTTTCTTGCCAGGTGCACAGTGACTTTTGGCTCATCCTGTAGATGAAACAAGAAAGCTCGAGAAGGAACTAGACAACAGAATCAGCTAAGAGGAGGAGGAAATATTAGGTTTTTTGGGAAGTCAACATTTTCAAACTACAGTAATTCCTGTTATAACAAAGCAATTATCACAACGTCAAAGTATAATTATTTCATGACTCATTATACATAACAAATTCCCAAACTGTGGGCAGTTCACGAACACCACTAAAAGTACCTGAATATAGAAGTCTATAATTCGAGATCCAAATCCTGTTTGTTGTTATAGCAAGTACAGACATCTCCCTTTTCAAAAGGCTGAAAGTTGAAATCACAGGGGTTCAATATGATTAATATGGTGGGCAGGGCAGCTCCACCCAACCTTTCTGTTCAATGAACAGCCGAAACATTTCCCAGGCCTTGTGCAGCCGATATGGGGACAGATCACTGTACACGATGCCACAGTGCCCATGCTGGGACATGCTCCTTCTAGAAATGACTTCTACCGCTCCAATGTTATGGTCATGTTCTCATTATACATCTCCTAAAAAGCTACATTGCAAGCACTCATGCCAACAACCAGCAAGATTTTACGCGCATGCAACTCTGCAGGGGGTAAAGACCCAGCGGAAAAACCAGGTTCAACCCATAACCGATGTTGTTGTCTGGGCGCATAAACTTCCACCAAATTTTCATCTGAGCACTGTGGGCATCCTACTATAGCGGAGATACTGCGTAATGATACTCTGTGGACTTTCATAGCGAAATTCCTTCTGTGCCATGGCTAGAGTGTATGTGTGTGTGTGTGTGTGTGTGTTACCTACGTCATTAGGCCTAAATCTTTGGTCAGCATGGTATAAACAACTGTCATGTGAGTTATACCCAGTTGTGCGGAAAAGTCATTAATGCTGACCTTAAATGACTGTTGCGGCCTCTTGGATGCATCACTTGGTTTCTTGTCTGAAAGTCAAAATCAGCCAACCACGATAATAAGATAAAAACTTCAGAGTACCGATCAATGATCTAGATAAAATAAATTAACAATTATTTACGCACGATTAAAACATATCCAATTCAAGAATTAAGACTTTAATAGCATTATATTATAAAAAACAGACATTAGATCTTTTGGATACGATCCATCAATACATCTGATAATGGATCGTATGTTACAATCCGAAAGATCTAATGTCTGGTTTTTTATAATGTAATGCTATTAAAGTTTTAATTCTTGAATTGGATGTGTTTTAATCATGCGTAGATGGTTGTTAGTTTCGATTTTACCTAGATCAGTCAACCACATCTTGCAACATTTTTAGGTAATGTCCTGCCCCTCTCCCTTATATCCTTTCATTCAAGTATGCACTGCTGTTTTTTTAAGGGCATTTTGACCTACTGCTGTCCACAGAAGACTTTGTGCCAAGCCCTCTGAATATAGCAAAAAAAAAAAAAAAAAAAGGCTGTTCTTCCACTGTCACTGATCATCTTAGGTGCTCTGTCATTATTTCAACTTTCACTAGCTGATCAGTTCGCACGAACTGAGCCAGAGGTACATACTACTCAAATGTCAGACCTGTGTTGCTACTTCAGGTTTCTGAAATGCATGCCAATGAAAGGATTCGTGTACTTCCTGAACGTCCTAATATTTTCCCAAAGAAAGAAGTTGTAGAGTGACTCATATTTTACCTAGGCCACCTTAGGTTCTTACCACTGTATCTCCACCAGCTTCATCATGTTCTAATGATCAGATGTTTTTTCCTAAAAATTTGGGAACTGTGAGTGATGAGCAAGAAGGGAAACACTTTCATCAGGACATGTCCACAATGGAAAAGCATCACCAAGTTCGCTGGGATACAGCCACGATGGGAAATTACAATTGGGTTCTTTAGAGGGAGTGCATAACAGACTATAAGATAAAAACTATCTGCTGACAAGCCGTTTCATTTACTATACATAGAAGGTGCGTAGCACCTCCAGTACCATTCACGATAATATAAATTAGCAAAATCGTTGTGTTTTAATATGAAAAGACTTCATGATGAAGAGTGCCCATATATAATTGTGTTCATGTCAATACATAACTGAATGGTACTGGAAACTGCCCATTCATTATGCTATTAAAATTTAAGTATATATTTTGATGTCGTTGCGACAGACATGAATTAATTCATTCATTCATATCACAAAGCTGTTCTCCGAGATTTAGAGGTTAGCTCCAAAAAGAAATACAAACCACCAGATATTTTTACTTACTGTTGTTGTATCAAACTTCTCCATTTACATCGATCTCGACACACAACTCGTGCTTCACTGACATCCATCACACACCGTACACAAGATCTTCTATACTTCATACTCATAATCTTTTTCTCATGCAGACACTCCCTGAATCCGACCCTCCAACGACTTCCTTGGCCTTCCTCTACCTTTCCTTCCTGCCACTTGGGCTGAAAAGATTTTCTTGGTAAGCATCTCATCACTCATTCTTTCAACATGGCCAAACCACCGGCATATTAGTCTCCACCTTGCTAACAACATTTTGCTTCACATCACACAACTGCAACACATCTTCATTCCTCACACATTCAGACCGTGTCTTGCCACCCCCCACCCCCACCCCATATAAGTAACGCATTTCCCAGCACACAAACGACTTCTATATTTTATCTGTAGTACTCAGGTTTCACTACCATACATCAGAGTAGGAGCAATTACACTTTCATACACAGCCATGCGGGACTCTCTAGAGACATCATTCCTGTGAAAACCTCCCAGAGCAGCCATGACTTTCAATGAAGAATTCACTCGCCTACTAATTTCACCATCCAATTTGTTCTCTCTCTCAAACATACTTCCTAAATACACAAACTCACTCACCTGGTCAATCACTGTGCCATTTATACTTATATTACATTCAGTGCTACCAGTTCCTCTCTCAAACACCATAACTTTGGGTTTTCCTTATTTATACTCAGTTTGAATTTCATGCAAACTTCATGCATCCAAGTCAACATACTCTGCAACTCACTTTTGCTCTCTGCCAACAGGACAGTGTCATCAGCATACAGCAATCTGCACACACGGATATGACCAAGACATAAACCACTATTATCTATTTTGGCCTCACGCATGCATGCGTCCATAAATATATTAAACAGCCATGGTGACATTACACAACCTTGTCTAACTCCTGCACCAATGGAAAACCATTTTGATAAAACACCATTCACTCGTACACAAGCTCCACTACCAGCATACATGGCTTTTACACTATTAAGTAGATTCCTGTAACACCATATTCATTCAATACCTTCCACAAAAGTGTCCTATTCACTCGGTCGTAAGCTTTCTCTAAATCTATGAAGGCAGTCAAAACTTTCTTCCCAACAGCCATATACTTTTCAATCATCATGCGTAATGCAAAAATCTGGTTAGTGCAGCCTTTACCAGGCATAAAACCACTCTGAACACCCCACACTTTCAATGATGCAAGACCCCGTACTTTTTCAATAACAACCTTACCAAACACTTTCCCTGGCACACTCAGTAGGCTAATACCACGATAGTTCTTACATTCAGTCTGATCTCCTTTTCTCTTATACAAGGGAACAATTATAGCATCCTTCCAATCCCGAGGGACCACTCCTAGTTCCCAGCACAACTGGCAAATTTCAGTTAACTAGTCAATTCAGGGTCACCACCATATTTCAACATCTCGGCAGTTATGCCATCAACTCCCGGAGTCTTACCATTCTGAAGAGATTTTAGAGCTTTACACACTTCTCTTGAGATCCCTCCTGTGCTTCCATCCCTCACTGTGACATCATCTGCATCTGTCTCAGAATCATCTTTGCTTTCCTGATCTAATAACTCACAGAAGTATTCACCCCATCTGTCACTTAACTCATTGGGCTCCCATATCATTTCCCAACCCTATTCTTTACAGAACTTACAACTTTATTTCCCCTATTTTTCCCCGAGTCTCGTGTATTTCCAGAAAGTCTTCCGATCTTTCCAAAAAGCCAGTTCAAGCCTTTCCACCTTCTCCTTCCTAACTTTTACCTTACTCTGGTTAACCAGCTTAGCAGCTTCATGCTTTTACAATGATATTTATCCACAGAAAGTCTACCTTGCAACATCCCCAAATAGGCTTCCTTCTTTCTCTAGTTACTGCCTCCTCTTCAATCTCACTATTCCACCAAGCATCACCTCCATTGTTACCCATTATAGTGGTGCCACAGACCTCTTTAGCAGCAGTGACAACACAGTTCTTAAAACATTCCCACTTCTTTTCTACATCCCTCTCACAAGACCTCAGCTCCTTCAGTCATTCTCTGAGTAAGTCAGAATAACGCTGACGATCTTTAAGGAGCCTTTCAGCCTTTATTCTTTCTATCCCGGGCCTCTTCCTATTCCTTTACCTCTAACCAACATTCAGTTTCACCCGTGAAACTACCAAGTAATGATCAGAATGAACATCTGCACCTCTCATCACATGGGTGTCACAATAACTAAGTGTTTCAGATGCTGATTGTAGACAACAAAATTTATCGCACTGTTTTGACCAAGAGTATGATTTTCCCCAAGTATATGTGTGGATACTCTTGTGGTTGAAAAATGTATTAGATACACATAAACCATTCTCAATGCAGAGTTCAATTAATCTTTCACCATTGTCATTGACACAAGCATCATTGAACTTACCCAGAACATTGTCAGAAATTGCATTCTGCACACCTACTTTAGCTTTGAAATCCCCTGCTATTATAACTTTTTCTTTAGCACCAAACTGGCTCAAAACAGCTTTTAGCTCATTCCAGAAATCTTCCTTCTTATCAGAAGGTTCCGAGTCACAAGGAGCATACACTACAACAATACAATTCTCTGAAGTTTCACTTTCAAATGAATCAAAAGAATTTTCTCACTTATGCAACTATAGTGAATCAAGTTGTTCATCTTTTCACTTAAAATCACACCTACACCAGCCTGTCCTCTCACAATACTCCAGACCACACATTCACCGTGCCATTCACGTCTTCTATCCCAATTTCCTTCTTTTTGGCTTCACTTACACACAGCATATCCAATCTATGCTTATTCATCTCCTCAATCACCTCATTCATCTTGCTATTTATACCTCTAGTATTCCATACACCAATCTTACATTCACTCAGCTGAGATCTCTTTCTCATATGCCGTTTAGAACATCCAGGTCGATTCTGTGGTAGACCATCCTTCTCAAGTGTGGTAGGTCCACCATATCCTACACTTGAGTCCGGATAATGATTTATTTATTTATTTATTTATTGTCTTTTTAATCAGGTAAGTACATCAGTGTGAGTGGATTAGCCCACAGCTGACGGTTCCAGTTGGTCTTTCAACCTAAGGATTCTGGAACAAAACACAGTGAGTTGGGATCTTTTTGCCAATGTCACACAGAACTAGCTGGCACCTCTCTAAGGTTGCCAGCTTACACGAATTAATGACTTTTTGAAATCAGCAAATCATTTTCCTTTAGAATCTGCAAATTTTGTTCTGGGGTTTGATTTTTTTTTTTTTATTATTATTATTATTATTATTATTATTAGAGTTCAGATTGCATGCAATTGCACATTTCAGCATTTTTTGTCATTAGTGCATATAAATGCATAAAATGCCTAAATTACCCATGAAAATGCATATTTCAAGCAAAACAATTCTTTACTTTATTTGATCTTTTAACGTATGCTTACTTAACATGTTTACTTTTAAAACATAAAGAGGATTTAATTTCTCGAGACCTGAAAAGCAAACAGTAGCTAAAACTCAAACAATTTCTAAGCTCGGCAGTAGATCAAAGGATCAGCAGTTTATTGAGACTAAGTAAATGAAAAAATAATAAACTACCATCCTCCACATGCTGCAGCAAAAAATGCCCAAAATTTCCACTATCAGCCTCAAATGCAAAGTTTGGAGTGCTCTGATGTTAAAAGCACCTGGCTGAAATTTCCTTAAGATTGCCTCAAAAGCTAAGGCGACATTCATGTTATGGTGTACACAAACAGCATGCGACAATTAGTCTTGTGACTGTTTTTCAGACCTAATGATCTCATCATATCAAATGTTAGCTATGTCAAATAACAGATCTCTGGGTAACTTTTAGTGGAACTCACTTCCCCATTTGGGACCAAGCTCGAATTCTAACCACTCAATGTGATTTGTCTTCTTTGCTTTTGGCTGAAAGCTTATGCATTCATGCCCTTAGGGACATTTGCTGCAATGACTTGTCCCCATGTGTAATTCCTCAGCCAAGGATGGATTTGTTTTACAAAATCCCAGGACTCAATTCGAGCTCTTAGCCCACATCGCATCACTAATTTTATGTTCTTACCTAATGTGTTTTATCTCAATGTATATTTGTGTTTTGACATCAATTTTGTAATATATTTACCTTGCAACTTGTTACTAAGGTCATTTCCCTGTTTCGGAATGACCTTAGGTCAGCCCCGCAACGGGGATAACTGGTTTTCCAGTTATTTGGGGAGCGGCGCCCCCACGGCCCGAGCTGACCTTGTGACTGGTCAACATCTGATGTCATGCCACCGCTTGTTTTTTGTTTCGGTGCTGTTGGCGTTTGCAGGGACGGCTGTTCATCCAGCTGTTGGGGAGTCGCGTCCCCACGTTCCCGAGCTGGTCTTGTGTCTCGCTTTTTCGTTTTTATTTATTTTCTCCACTGGCTAGTTGCCCGTGTTGTATTCTCTACCTAATCTCTACCACGTTATGTACTAACACCCCGGTCTTGTGGTTTTGTTACCCTCCACCACTAACTGATTTATATTAACCGCTCAGTTCGTAGGTTGCTGAGATTCCGTTTAGGTTCCCTGCCAGGATTTGTCTTCTTTGGATTTCTTTTTTTTTTTCCTTTTAGCTGGTTTGGGTGCTAGACCTACCTGCATGTTTGCCGCGTGCGGAGACCCGTGAGGCGGAAATGGGATGTCTGGCGGCTGAGGTCGCAGGGAGACCGGTTAAGTGCCTCCTGTGTACCAACACTCCTCTTCGACCCCGGCTTCGCTGTAAACGGGAGGCTAGAGACTAACCCACCTCTAGTCAGAAGTCTTGTACCAAGTTGTGTGCAGGGCTTTAGCGGCTTTTTTGTCGTATAGCACGGCAGGGTGAGCCCGGGGCTGTGGGATCATGCCAAAGGCGCTGGCATGACGGTACCAGGAGGCCGAAGTGTCCGCCGAGTGCGTGTGATCACAGCCAACGGACTATATCTGGCAACGTATAAGCTCCAGAACTGTGTCTAGCGTCATTTTCTTGGCTTGCGGACCTCCAGTTCTCCCTTGTAGGGCTTGGTGGTGGGTGGAGTAGTTCTGCAGACGAATCTTCCTTCTTTTTTCCATGGGTAAACCCAAAAACAAACGCTCCAAATTTAAGTCACCTGAGACAATGATAGTTGCCAACGACACCCCTTCATCTTCTCAACCTACCAAGTCTCGAAACCTTAAACGTTCTTTAGACCCTGACCTGGACCAAGAATGTACAACCTCTTCTTCGGCAGCTGTACCAGTCGCTCCGAAGCGTCGTCTCCCTCGATTGCTGTGACTACGCATGCTACACACTTACTTGTAGAATCCATCGATCCGAATGAGAGACTGTCCACCAGATCTCCATTTTTCATTTCTAAAGCTTTGGACGCTGCGGTTGGCCCCTTGAAGTCTGTGAGGAAGCTTCGCCTCTGGGGACCTGCTTGTCCAAACTTGCAGTGTTTCTCAGAGTAACACTTTTCTGCACCTCACTAGTCTTCAAGGCATTCCTGTCAAAGTGACACCTCACCCGTTTCTTAACACCTCTCGGGGTGTTATTTCGGAGTTTGATCTCTTGCCATGCAGTGAGGACGAATTGGTGACTGAACTTGCGGATCAGGGTGTTCTTGCAGCACGTCGTATGATGTTCCGGCGTGATGGCTCTTTGATTAAATCTAAAAATGTAATCTTGACTTTAACTCCCAGAAAGTTCCGACCGAAATCAAGGCTGGCTACTTGGTCTGTGGAGTTCGCCCGTACATTCCCAGTCCTCTGCGCTGTTTCAAGTGCCAGAGGTACGGCATTCACAACGATTCTGTAAGAGTTCCGCTCGTTGCGCTAATTGTGGCTCCGGTGAACATGACGGGGAAGGTTGCACTTCTGCGGCCTGCTGTGTTAACTGTGGTGAGGCCCATGCTGCTTACTCCCGCAACTGTATGAAATGAAAGGACGAGATGGCGATCCAGCGTCTCAAGACCCTGGAAGGCCTCTCGTACCCTGCTGCCAAAGCCAGGTTGGGTATACCCACCATCCGACAGCGTAGTTTTGCCGCAGTGGTTAAGTCTCTGCCACCACCCGTGCAGCCCTTTGTTCCGCGCCTCCTGTAGCTCTCGCCGCACTTGCCAAGCGATCTACAGTTGAACAAGCGACACAGGTGGATTTCACCGAGCTCCAGCTTATTCGACCAGCTGAGTCTGCGCCTTCTCGTTTGAAGACGACCGACTCTTCCGGTTCCCAGCAGACAGCCTGCACGTGCGGAAGACCCGGCCCTCAATCCGCAAAGGTGTGCAGTGTCCATCCAACTGTCTCGGCCTCTGCGAGGTCCCCACCCTCAACCAACATTATAGAGGAACATGGGGGGAGGAGAGTGACAGTTCGTCCCCAGCCTCAACCAGCATTGCAGAGGAACATGGGGGGGAGGAGAGTGACAGTTCGTCCCCGCCCTCTGCCAGCGTTGCAGAGGAGTGTGGGGAGGAGAGTGACATTTCGTGTCCCTCAATTAGTGAATTTTTTTATAAATCTGATTAACAACCTTGTCTTCCCAGCTTTCATCATTCTCTTTTTCAACTTTTAACAAGCCTGTCTACTCTTACTCATTTTCCATGCTTTTAAAATTCTGTGGCTGATAGTTCTTTGTCTGGCGCTCTTTGGCCAACCCTGGCCCTTGCGCCACTAAAATCCACTAACCAACCAACCAACCTTAGGTCAGATCTATGCCGTGATTTTCTGAAACTTCGCCATTTCAAAAGGATGGTACACCATTCGTCTGATCAGTGCAAGCTCATTTCATTCTTTATATGCCTTCTTGAGCCTCACAAACTTGTATACAGTAAAACCTCGAAAATCTGGCATCGCCGGGACCGGACGAGTGCCGGATTTATGAAAATTCCAGATTTCTAAATCTATCCAAAAATTGCGTAACGGGCATTACGTAATGCACGTACTTACACGTAACAGGTCACTTTAACGGAAACTTGCGCGTCTACGCCTTATAAATATGCAGGTGTCATGCTGCCGATCGCATTCTTCGCAGTTTGCGAGAAAAAAATCGTTTTGGTCAGGCAAAAACTTGAAAAAAAAGCCAGAACAACCAATAGGCAGGGGTGATTGGGAGGTGACACAAGAAACCCTGAAACTCTCAGCTCAGTGCCAATATACATATTAATGTATATTATGCACATATAAACTAGCTACACAACAAATAGGCCCTAGTGCTTGTGCAGTTAAACTTCGCATCTTTTCTTGTACCCAATTTCTTTCACTGTGCAAAATCCTTCCGGCATTGCATCTTTAAAATCAAATTTTGCACTTCATATTATATGTTAATTGAGCAGTCTATGTAGACCAGTTTTACTTGAACTTGAAGCCTACAGTGGATTCCATTCAATTTCTAAAAGTAGTTAGAAAAAATAATCAAATTATTTGAACTTTCAAAATAATGAAAAGAAACCTTCCTTTCAGCAGGCTGTTATCTTGAGAGCTTGTTTGATAACAAAAGAAACGCACAAGGTGTCACAAATTGTCTACATTCACCATTCGCACGGACATGCAGTGTTATTAATCAAACACTGTAATTCCCAAAGAAAATGGAACCTGAAGTTTAGTAACCATTTTGTAGCATTTTTAGAAATCAAATGTCCGAAGCATCTCAAATTCTTCTAAAACTTAAAAACCCAGATTTACGAGTTTGGAATGTGACAAAAACCCGGATTACAAACAGGTCTGAATAGGGCTGGGCGATGTATCGATATATTGCGAAAACCCGACGTGAAATTTACATCGATGTTACGGTTTTTCGACTGACAAAACTACGATACACCGCGATGAATCGTGAAGGCCGATGAAGATGTCACTACACGATCGAATCCACATACTGCCACCACCAAGCCCAGATTAAAATTACACGTTCGACACGCATTTTGAACATACACGCCGATTTGTGGCTTCATTGATCCGCGTCGCTTCAGCGCGGCCCAATGGGATGACGAATTTGAGAAACGTCCCAATGTTACACGTAGGCGGCTATTGGCAATTCGCATGCTGAGATCGGATGATCCCGCAATGTATTGTTGAGATGGTACATCAGGATATTTCCACGGTTATTGGGGAAACATTGGCTGTTCTCACGTAAACGAAATCCGAACAGTGCCGGATTTCTGAAGTTGCCGGTTTTTCGAGGTTTTACTGTATATACCTGAACATGTACATCATTAATTTTGTCTGAGAGTGGGAACACAGTGTTCTTGAAAGATCTCACATTTTAATTGTACATATTGGTTTTAGACTTTTTTTTTTTTTTGATTGGAGGTTTAACGACCATCGTGAGCAACTCAATGGGCTATAAGCAGTCGCCCGTCCCTAATTTTAGGGTCACTGGTTCCAGGGAAGGGAACGAGCCAGTGCCGTAAGACAAACACAACATCCATGCCTGACCGGGATTCGAACCCGGACCCCTTACGGACGAATGATCAGAGGCCAGCGCCTTAGACCACTGCGCCACCGGGGCGGCATTTTAGACTTCAGTAAAGCTTTTTATTTTGACTACAGTCGGTAGTGTTTGTTCGAGTTCGTGACATGCATAGACGGTTTATTACGTTCTACTACAAATACGATCCGATAATGCCTGTAGACAGAGAGAGAACATTTTCTGCAACAAAATTTTGGATTACAAACAACAAACCAAAAAGTGTAACACTTAGAACAACATATTGTGGTCTACTGCAACAAAAATCAGGATGTGAGGAACTGAATTAATTAAAGAGCATTCATTTTATAAGTTAATTACACTGACAGAAAAAAATCCCAACACCACGAAAAAATAGTTGTAGAGGAATGAAATGGCGGCAATACATTTGTATAGGTAACATATTTAATCGATTAAGGTTTCAAGATCACAGCTTATTGTAAGCGCGAGAAGAGCCATTTTAAATGTGAAATGCTGGTACATTAATAACCGGTGTAACCACCAGAATGTTGAATGCAAGCACGCAAACGTTCATGCATTGTGTCGTACAGGTGCTGGATGTCAGTTTGTGGGATGGAGTTCCATGCCTGTTGCACTTGGTCGGTCAATACAGGGACGGTTAATGCTGGTTGGGGGTGACGCTGGAGTTGCCGTCCAATGATGTCCCATACGTGCTCGATTGGTGAAAGATCTGGTGATCTAGCAGGCCACGGCAACATGTCGACACTCTGTAGAGCATGTTGGGTTACAACAGCGGTATGCGGGTGAGCGTTATCCTGTTGGAAAACACCCCTTGGAATGCTGTTCATGAATGGCAGCACAACAGGTTGAATCACCAGACCGACGTACAACTGTGCCGTCAGGGTGCGTGGGATAACCACGAGAGTGCTCCTGCTGTCATAGGAAATTGCTCCTACGACCATAACTCCAGGTGTAGGTCCAGTGTGTCTCGGCCGCAGACAGGTTGGTTGCAGGTGCTCACCTGGCCTCCTTCTAACCAACACACGGCCATCACTGGCACCCAGGCAAAACTGGCTTTCATCAGAAAACGCAACAGATCTCCACTCCGTCCTCCAATGAGCTCTAGCTTGACACCACTGACGTCGCAAAGGGCAGTGGTTTGGAGTAAGTGGAATGCATGCTATAGGGCGTCTGGCTTGGAGCTGTCCTTCAAGTAACCGATTTGTAACAGTTCGATGTGTCACTGTGGTGGCAACTGCAGCTCGAATTGCTGCCGCAGACGCGGTACGATGCGCCACGGCCATACGCCGTACACGGCGCTCTTCCCTCTCAGTAGTGCCACGTGGCCGGCCGGAACCCGGTCTTCTTGAGGCAGTACCTTCCCTTGACCACCACTGCCAACAATCATGCACAGTGGCTACATTCCTGCCAAGTCGTTCTGGAATATTGCGGAACGAAAATCCACCTTCTCGTAGCCCTATTACACGACCTCGTTCAAATTCTGTGAGCTGTTGACAATGGCTTCCTCGTCTTCTTAAAGGCATTCTTGACTAACATCAACACACTACATCGAATCTCAACGATAACTAACGCTCACGAACGTTACAGCGCGTATTTACAGTAAACCTGCTTTGCATGTTCCGAGGGGCGCTACCAGCACCACACGTATGCGCCGAGCACGAAATTTGCATAGACGTCATCTTACAGATGTACTCTCACCGCCTACCAACTGTTGTTTATCTAACACAACCCCTTCTTGGTGTTGGGATTTTTTTTCCGTCAGTGTATATCAGTTATTACTTATCATTAGTTATTACATTTAAAAGTACTGTATGTATGTGTGAGCGTGGTACATCAATTTATATTTGAAAAGTCGTTTCCGGGTACACAGCATTTATTTGAAGATATGCAAAAATTATAAATGCATATTTTACGTTTTAAGTGCATAGCTTCTTGCATACTTTGCTGTTTCTTTTAGTGCATAAAATCTAATCTCTACTCATTATGCAATGCTTTACTGTAAAATACAATGGGCAAAATACATAAGATTCATAAATTACCTTATCGTATCGGTTTCTGGGAATATTCACACTTGTTTTCTTTTCTTCCATATGAATAACAACACCAGGAACTAATGGTATTGTAAACTGGTAATTTCTTAAATCCTAGTGAAATAAAAGAAAAATTAGTTCAGTATAATATACCATAACTACAAAGCATAAAAATCACTCACTCACACTCATACACAGTGCCTATATGTTCATTAGCAAATATTTAATTCATTTTGCATTTGAAAGCATTTAAAAAAAAACAACCACAATTTACCTATCACAAACTAAAATATGCTTTCTCAAAAATTAAAGAAATGTAAAAAACAGCAAAATGTTAATGTAAAATAAACTGAAATTCTAGATCTTTCTGTGTAATTGTTTAACACAGTCAACAACATATACGGTTGCCCCAGTGGCGTTTTGGTCTAAGCACTGGCTTCTGATCATTTGTCATTGAGGGTCTGGGTTTGAATCTTGGTGAGGAATGGATGTTGTGTTTGTCTTATGGCACTGGTTCCCTCCCTTCCCTGGAACCAGTGACCATAAATTACGGATGGGCGACTGCTTATAGCCCATCGAGTTGCTCAGTGGTCATTAAACCTCCAAACATTACAACACAGGTACCTGGCTCGAAGGGTTTTTTTTTTCAAGTCGGCAGAGAACAAATATAAATCCTGATTAACTTAATGAAACATTTTAGAAATGTGCCTGAGAATAAATACAATAGAACTTGCTTATAACAAGCCTGTTTTTAGCAAGATCCAGGATTAAACACACAACACAGGAACTTTTGTTTGGTATAATGTTAATTCAAAGCAAATTTTATTGTTTTTGAGGATCAAACTTTAATTAAATTTCAGGGTTTAAAGGAGAGAGAAACAACTTCAAATTTAACATGTGAAGTAACAAACTTTAATAAAATTCTATATTTAACGAGGCAGAGAAAATTTGCTGCACACTGTCCTGGAATGAAGGAATAGAAATGGTGCAGACAGAATGAAATCGCAACAGTGCAGGGGAATCTTGGTGTGCTAGTAGAAGAATTTTGATAGAAAGCAATGGGGAAGGAGTACATCGATGCTGAACAAGCAAGTTGTACAAGAGACCCACTCCACCACTTACTCAAAGGGGCTATCTATGCCTTAGGATTATCACATCAAAAGAGTTAAAACCAGGCAACCTACTACCTCCTAGACAAAAAGAGGATGCGTGGGGTCCACACATACATGTATAAAGTGGATTTCTGGGCAACGATTACAGGGGGGGGAAGAGAAAATTACTCCCGTTTTTTTTTTTTTTTTTTGTGAGAATTACAGGAGCATTATTATAAAACAAAACAAAGAACATTTTTTTTAAAACTGTTTCCACATGATGCTGCTTCAGAATTAGGAGCTAATACGTATTCATGCTACTGTAGTTAATTAAACCTTTCAAGTATATCCAATTGTTATGGATATCAGAGCTTGAAAAATACCTGAAAAATTACATGCCCAGCTGGGCATGTGCAGAAATTATTTACCTACCCAGGTAGTAAATTCTGGATGCCCATCTTTTAAGAAACAAATCAGAAACCTCGTTTTTTTTTTTTTTTTTTTAAGTTACAAAATATGATGATTTTTTTACATGTTTTGCATTTCCATTTTAAGGGTCTGTATTCAAAATGTTCAATGCACACAAAAGCATGTGTCTAAAGTTTTAAGATGATGACACTAAAAATTGGTATGATAATGAAATTGGTATTTGGGGAATTTAGTGATTCCGCCATGTTCCTTTTGTTAAAGTTTCCACCTTTTGTCACTAAACACTGGAGGCTAGCTAGGTCCATTAGAGGTGTGCATCCCATTGCTGACTATAAACAACATTTCGAGCAAAACTACATAAGGTTCCAATTTCTGGATCTAGAGCATAATGTAATTAAAGAAGTGATATTCTTCTGTCCATGCTACTCCGTAACAATAAACTTCCAGTGATTAGCAGTGAAATGAAACACAGTATGCAATGAGTGTCCCTTTTTTTTTTTTTTTTTTTTTTTTTTTTTTGTATTAGGAAAAGCTATTCCAAACTTTATTTTTAAATTTAATTCCCCAGACAAGGGCAACTACATTTTAATTTACATGCCCTGGGCATTTCAGGCATGGTATTTTTCAAGCCCTGGATATACAAGGTGTGATCAGAAAGTATCCAGACTAGATTTATTTTTTTAAATTTTACATTGACGTCATACCCGCAAACCTATGATTTATCACCAGTTATGATGGTTTTTAAAAAGTTTTCCTTTCTTAAATAGGTCACTAGCATTTATTGTATAAATCTGTCAACTATACAGTTCTGATATTTTGTACTGTTTCTCACGTTGTATGAATACCAAAGTGCTTGCGGGAAACTTATTCATCTTTGTCTGACATTGAATTATCACAGTTGAATGCTACTGAATATTAAAAAATTTAAGGTAAAATATTATATAGATAAAAGCTGTTACTCACATTTTCATTTAACTGGAATACTTCGGGATATCACACATATTACTTGTCGGAAGCATAAATTTGCTTTGAAGTCTTCTGTTAGCATTTCTAGCAGTCACTTCGTGAAGATATTCCACTTGGTAAGCTGATAAAGGTGGGTAACCACTGTTCTTAATGAATCGTGATTCTAATCAGTAAAATAATTCAATATAAAATGAAATCTAAAATAATAAAATAGCGAACGGTCAAGCCTTCAAGTCGAAGGGAAATTGATCTAATAAAATATTCAGTCTTGATAACAGCTTAGACTTCGTTTCCTGCCACACTAATATTCCCATAATATTTACAAAGTTTAAGCTGTTATCAAGACTGAATATTTTATCAGATCAATTTCCCTTTGACTTGAAAGCTTGACTGTTCGCTATTTTATTATTTTAGATTTTATGTTGAATTATTTTACTGATTAGAATCCCGATTCATTAAGAGTGGTTACGTACCTTTATCAACTTACCAAGGAGAATATCTTCACGAAGTGATTGCTAGAAATGCTAACAGAAGACTTCAAAGCAAATTTATGCTTCCAACAAGTAATATGTGTGATATCCCAAAGTATTCCAGGAAACTGAAAATGTGAGTAACAGCTTTTATCTGTACAGTATTTTACCTTTTTTTTTTTTTACTATTCAGTAGCATTCAACTGTGATAATTCAATGTCAGACAAAGATGAATAAGTTTCCCCGCAAGCACTCTGATATTCATACAACGTGAGAAACAGTACAAAATATCACAACTGTATAATTGACAGATATATACAATAAGGGATGTAAGGTCAGGTGATGCGTAACATCACAGCCTCTCCTTGACAAATGTCAACCCCGCCTTCTCGTGGTGCATCCTGTTCCCACTAAAGGGGCTCTGACGACCGCCCGTAGCGGTATAACTATACCATCGGGATTAGAGGAAATTCTATCCCACACTCACCAACCCGCTTGGCCAGCGTGGTGAGTTATGGCCAAACCCCTCCAAAATGATTCCACAACTTAAATCTTGGCCCTCAGTCTCCGGCAGCTGGAATGTACCTGGCCAAGGCAGCGGCCAGTGCGACATGAAGGCAGAGGGTGCTAAGAATCCCGGAGGACCGGACTAGGCTGCCATCTGATGCTGACCTTGGCTACTTACAATGGACGCTCCCTATCTTCTGATTCAAGGCTTCTTGAATTGGAAGAGGAACTACAAAGGATCAAGTGGGACATCGTGGGGCTAAGTGAGGTAAGGAGAAAAGGAGAAGATCTCATCGAACTGAAAAGTGGACATCTCTTCTACTATCGTGGGACAGATACTGGCAGAACTAGTGGTGTTGGATTTATAATAAACAAGAAACTGAAGGATAAAGTTGTAGAAGTTGAAAGTTCCTCTGACAGAGCTGCACGACTTGTTATCCAACTCTCGAAAAGATACCAGGCTCAGATTATTCAAACTTATGCACCCACCACAAGTCATCCGGAAGAAGAAATTGAAGAATTTTATGAGGAAATTTGTCATCTAAATAATAAAGGTAAGCAGCACTTGAAAATAATTATGGGAGATTTCAATGCAAAAATAGGGCAACGGCAACAGAATGAAACTTCAGTAGGTAAATTCGGTCATGGCAACAGAAACCAGCGTGGAAATACTCTCGTTGAGTTTGCAGAGGCAGAAGGGTTTTTCATCTTGAACTCCTTCTTCAAGAAAAAGCCACACAGGAAATGGACATGGAGACATCCAAATGGGACGACAAGTGAAATTGATTTTATTATGTGTAACAAAAAATTCGTCATAGAAGACTGCAGTGTGCTAAACAAGTTCAACACAGGTAGTGACCATAGATTGGTGAGATGTAAGATGCACCTCAACACTAAACTTGAACGCGGCAAGCTCATAAGACAAACAAAATCTATTGACATAACCAACCTTATAAAACACCATAATACCTTCAAGTTGGAACTGAAGAACAGGTTCTCTGCTTTAGAAGGCCTAACATCGGAAGAAGTGGACATCTCTGAAGTTAACAGAAAAGTAACCAAAGCTCTTATGGAAACAGCAACAAAATTAGCTGGGTCTAAGAACAAGTTGCATGTGAACAAATTATCAGGAAAAACCAAAATGTTGATGCAAAAAAGAAGAGAGATGAGGACAACTAAAGAAGATGTGACTTCCAAAGTGGAATATATAGAGCTATGCAAGACAGTAAGAAAAAGTATCACTGAAGACGTAAGGAAATTCAACTGTGAACTAGTGAGGAAAGCAATTGAAAACAACCAAAGCCTAAAGATAGCAAAGGGACATCTCAGTAAGGGAAGAAAACAGATTATGGCACTGAGAAAAGAAGATGGTTCTGTAACAAGAAATAGAGGCGAAATTTTGACAAGAGTGAAAGATTTCTACTCCAAATTATATGAAAGGGATGATATATGCACTCCAGACATCATGAAAGATACCAGTACCAGAGTTCCTCCAGTCCTTCCAGCAGAAGTTGCACATGCAATCAAGAACATGAAGCGAGGAAAAGCTCCAGGAGAAGATGGAATTACTGTAGACATCATACAAGAAGCAAGTGGAGAAATCGAAACAGTACTCGCCCAAATTTTCACTCGATGCCTTAATGAAGGAAAGATTCCTGAGGATTGGAACACCGCTACAATGATCCTGCTACATAAGAAAGGTGACATTGAGGATCTCGGAAACTACAGGCCTATCAGCCTCCTATCAGTAGTTTATAAAATCTTCACTAAAGTTCTTTCACACCGCTTGAAGGTAACACTGGACATGGCTCAACCGAGAGAACAAGCTGGATTCAGGAGTGGCTACAGCACAATAGATCATATCCACGTGCTGAGAGAACTAATTGAAAGAGCGAGGGAATATGAACTTCCATTGTGCATGGCTTTTATCAATTATGAAAAAGCCTTTGATTCGGTGAAACCATCAGCAGTTACAATGGCTCTGAAAACCTGCGGTATTGAAGATGCATACAATAATATTATTAATAACATCTATGCAAATGCAAGTGCAAAGATTAGGCTGTTTGAAAATACAACACACGTAAAAATTGGAAAGGGAGTGAGACAAGGTGACACCATATCTCCGAAGCTCTTTAATGCCACATTGGAGGGTGTTTTTCAGTCGCTGAGCTGGGAAAACAAGGGGATAAAGATTAATGGAGATTATCTAACCCACCTTCGTTTTGCTGATGACGTAGTCATTTTTGCAACTAGCCCATCAGAGCTGCAGAGTATGATCCAGGAACTTGCTGACAAGAGTAAAGAAGTGGGATTAAAAATGAACTTTCAGAAGACAAAAGTGATGTTCAATGCTTTTACAAGAAATGAAGATTTATCGATTGATGGAGAAAAGCTGGAGATAACAGACATGTACGTTTATCTTGGACAGCAGATATCAAGTGAGGGTCACATTGGTGAAGAAATTAATCGGCGTACAAAACTTGCCTGGAGAGCTTTTGGAAGAAACAGCATAATTTTCAAGAGCAATATGCCATTATGTCTTAAAAGAAAAGTGTTTGATCAATGCATCCTTCCAGTGCTTACGTATGGTGCAGAGACGTGGACCTTAACTAAAAGAGACATACAAAGGCTGCAGACAACTCAAAGAAGCATGGAGAGGTGCATGCTTGGTGTAACCAGGAGAGATAAGAAGAGGAACTCGTGGATCCGAAAAATGACAAGAGTGGAAGACATCATGATCAGAGTTAAATCCCTGAAATGGCAATGGGCTGGACATATTGCCAGAAGGACAGATCATCGATGGACAGCCGAAATTTTAGATTGGATTCCAAGAGACAGGAAAAGACCCAGAAGAAGACCAGACGGGAGATGGGTGGATGAAATTCGAAAGTATGCAGGGGTGACATGGAGGAGACTGGCACAAGACAGACCGTTGTGGAGGAAACTTGGGGAGACCTTCGTCCAGCAGTGGATTGATAATGGTTGACAATGATGATGATGATGATATACAATAAATCTTATAACCAGGTAATGAAGTTCAACACCGAAGTGTGTTTGAAGAACTAATTAAAAGGTCACTAGCAGTTGAAACATGGTCCTGTTTTTGCTCAGCTGAGAGTAATTTTGGCACAAATTTGGCTGAGAAGTTTCATACCCAAATTATGCATAAGAATTGACTGAACCGAAACACTAATGTTGAACTTGGTAATACCTGATGACATGGCTATTCCTAGACTTTATGGATTAGAAATATCTCCAAATTATGGGTTTTTCTAAGGAATAAAAGGAATTGATAAGTTAAATTTTCGGGTAGCACCCCTACTCTTCCTCGGGACCAGTGGCGTGTCTTGGGTCCAAGACCTGGGCTATCTCATCCCCCTCCCCCCAGTACTTTTTTTTTTTTTTTAAATTGGGAAGTTTAATTTTTAAGTAATAGAACTTTTTTTCTAAATTTGAGATACATGCCATTGCTAACATGATACCAAATAATTATGGGGATTAGGATTTGAGCCTTATTTATACATGAACTCCATTCTTCTTCTGAATACTTTATTTCTACATGAACTCCATTCTTCTTTCCTTTTCTGTGAACTTGAGTGTTATGTTTTCATAAAATGTTTCTTCCCAGTACTTTTTCATATTTAAAAAGAATGTTTTTCTCTACTGACAAAACAACCATGTTTTTCGAATGTGCATGTCCTTGTGTGGCTCTAAGATATATCTTATTCTTTTTAATGCAGAAAAACTTCTTTCGGCAGTTGTTGATGGAAAGCTGAATATGAGGTCTGCTAATTTGTACACCTCACTAAACACTATATCCAATTTATTCAACTTTATGTAACACATAATGTCTCTTACTGATTGGTTTTTGTATTCATCAAGGGAATAAAACACCTTCAGTTCCTTTTTTAGTCGAGCTGTATCAAAATTTGAAGCATAGAGTTCTTTAAGTTCTGACAGTAGATATTCAGGGAAGCTTTCACAAAATTTATCAAAACCGTTGGAATCCAACAAAGCCACAAATTTAAGATGTAATATCTCCGATTTTAATTCATTGACACTTCACAAAAACTGAAACAACTCTCGCGAAATACTTTTATGGGCGGGAGTATGCGAGTGCCTGAGATAGTCTAAGTCTTCTTTATTCTGAGTGAACCCTTCCCAAAGCAATGGCCCATTCCCCTCTACCAGCTGATTCATGATTTCATGGAAACGCTATCAGGCGATGGTATGGAAGGTTTTCGCATCAGAACTGCGAAGACTCTGGAAGAGCTACTTGAGTTATGCCATTGGTTTTCGCTCGCTAGACTGAGTCAAAGAAGCGAATCCGCACTCGTTATTTTCCACAATGAAAGCATCGACATATTTTAATACCGTTGATAATTGACTTTTACAAATTTTGAAGATGACAATCCGATTTTTGGCGTAAATGTGACAAGGATGGTAAGTCAGATAATATCCGAAAACTTGAAAATTTTCATCGTCCTGGAGCGGGATTTTTATTTGTGTATATTTAATTCAGTTTTATTAGTGCATTCTCTGGGTTTTGCAGCTAGCCTCGAATATACACCACTGCTCAGGACTATAACTACAGTAGGTGTTGCCATTCATGAGATTAATCTCAAAATGGCATTAACCTCATTAATGGCATAATCTCACAAATCAGAGGTTAAGCTACGGTCACTATTTTCATGAAATGCAATGAGTTACTCTAAAATGCGAGAGAAAAATTAGTATTCGTCGCAAAATGAGGCATCCGTTAAATATTAACCCATCAGCAGATTCTGCTGCGGCGTTTCTGTTTCTGTGAAATCTAAAGTTTCTGAAATGCTGGCAGCGACAGTGTTGCCAGATAGTATCAGAGATGCCAACTTGCTTCAGATATTTTCAGAAGTACTCGTCCAAATTTTCAGTAGTTTTGGCCATTTTTCAGTAGTCATACCAAAAAGAATAATTTTAACCGAGGAAAACATGGTATTACTCATTTAATTTAATTAGTATTTTTTACTTACATATTCCTTTATATACATGAAAATCTGTATCAAAATATTCCAAATTTTTTTACATGGAAAATAATATACACCATGACTGATACATTTTTTACACAACAAAAAATTGATTAAACAGCTTTCTTTAGTGATTTGGCTACATACATTGTTTTGCAGATTTTTTTCTGTTTTTTTTTTTTTCAGGAAAATCTTTATTTTGTTCACTTTCGTTTTTAAAATGCGAAATGCGTCCTGATGCGTATTTTTTTACGCTTTGGTAAAATTTTTCAATGCGTAGTTTTACGCATTGATGTGTATTTTATGCATTTCTCTATGCATATTTTCACGTGTTGATGCGTACTTTACATGCTTCTCGACGTGTATTTACACGCTTCTTGACCTGATTCATATTTTCACACATTGGCAAAATTTTGATGCATAAACACACTTTTCGATGCATAAACACACTTTTCGATGCATACTAGACGCGTAATTATGCATTTTGGCGAACTCTGCACATAAGAACGAAATCCAAGCATACTTTTCTTTTCTACAACGCAAGGAAAAAAACTTCAAAATATTAATTACTGACATGACTGGCAGACGCAGGTTTAAAAAAAAAAAAAAAAACCCTCCAAAGCCAGGCAAATGACACTCGCGTTCTGCACCAAATGATTTTCAAGAGCTTCAGGCCGAACTCCATCCACGTCCACTAAAGTGAGCTACGCTCAACTTCCCTAGAATGTAGCATACTGGGGAAGGAGGGTTTTCACTTAGAATGACTCAATGCAAGGCCACACTCGTCGAGTGCCGGTCGCTCGCGCTAAGATCCGAGCAGCTTTGAGAGGCAGAACTGGAGGTGCAGGCAGCATCGCAAGCAAGACGAATGATGGATCGTCAAGTGGCTGCCATTGCGTTGGGAAGGGGAACAAGCAAAATAAAAATTAATGACTTCTGTTAATTTTCCGTAGAAAAATCATGGTTTTCCGTATAACAAGAGCTATTTCTATAGGAACTACGGAGATTTCGTAGTAGTTGGCATCTCTGTAGTATACAAAACTCCAGCCCAATTGCTCAAAAAAGCAGCCCAAATATAGCCCAATAATTATCATTTCTTTATTGCTTAAAGGAAACCTTGAGATTAATGAATTTCATTCATATTTTTACAACAGTATTGGGAATTAGATTTCATATGTGAAGAAATTGTCATATAGATGGAACTGCAGGTATTTACATGCCTCCTAGTGATATAAACATGTATTATGCATTGCTGTCTCATGACACCTTAATTGTGGTACTGCTTTTTATGATTTATTTTTGAACTCTCTTCAAGAAATTAATTTTTAAAACTTAAATGAAAATGTACAAGTGATATAATTAGGAGTCGGTAGCCAAAATTACTGTATAAAGTAAATACTGATATACTTGAATTAACCTAGCTGTCCTATTTATGAAAAGTTGGCATGCTTTCATTGTGATCAAGCAGAGGTATGCAGCACATAGTGAAATGTTAGGAAAAAACTATTGCCATCATAACACTTCTTTTCAGTAATACACAATTTCTCTCTTCCCAGTGGTTTTTGTGTGCATAGTGAAGCAGAATGTTAAAATAATTGCTTAATACACATGTACAAGACATGAAACCCAGCAGTGAAATTAGGTAAAATGAAACCGACTCAAGAAACAGCAGGCAAAAACTGGAGTAGCCCAAAAACCCACAACACTTTTGGGAAACCAGCCCAATTGTGCAAGAGAATCGCAGAATCGGCAACACTGGGCAGTGATTCGCAGTCAGCTAATGTTATTTTCAAAGACCTTTGTATCTTAAAGGTCTTTCATTATTTTCTTAATCCTTAAGGTATGTACACCTATAGCACCTGTTGGCTAGGTGGCTCAAACATCCCCCCACCCCCACCCCTTCTATACACTCAAGAGCCGCGAGCACTCCACAAAGGGTGGGACGGGGTAAGATTATAGAGGCTAGAGGGATTAGACCCTTTTCCCTATTCAAATTTCAACTTTAAACCAATCAGGTGTGATGTCTATGGCATTCCCCCAAAGCCATAAACACTAGTTTTTGGCTGATATCCAAAGCGCTGGTGTGAACGATTAACTTGATCTTATGATTTTCCAAGCGACGAAAGTGGCAAACTTTCTTCAGCATTTGGCTACAACTTTTTTCTGTATTTTAGCATTTTTTCTACAGCAGTTTTTGAGCCAGCTTAAATTCTGTCACGAATGGCAACACCTACTACTCAAGTTGTAGTCCTGAGGAAGGGTAGGGGTGATACCCAAAAATTCAACATATTAATTCCTTTTACTCCTTAGAAAAACCCATTATTTGGAGATATTTATAATGCACTAATGTTGAAATCTTCAGATAACTCACGAATAATGATTCTGCAATTTTCCTGCACAGCTATGCCTGCAAGTTCGGCACTGTTTTCACTTCTGCTGGTTGGGCATCTCCCAGAACGTTTATCACTCTCAACACTTTCATGGCCATTTTAAAACATTTATACCCCTCATCAACTTGAGCATGACTCATACATTCCTCCCCATAGACTTTCTGTAACTTTAAGTATGCATTTTTCAAAGTGTTTGTCAAAATCTTATGGAAATTTGGTGATCAATTTTTTGCCACATTATAAATGCGATGAAAAGCTTCACACATGTAAGAACAAAGGACTACTGTAAAAAACTGAATGAACAGGAGAGACGTGACTCACGGCACAGTAGGCTCCAAGGTCAACCTATGCTTTCCTGTCGTATCGTGCAATTCTGAACTTATGCAACCAGTCTGGATACTTTTTTTATTACACCTTGTATAATATTGTGCACATTATTACACAGTGGGATTTTTCACCCCAAAACAGATTTCGTGAGAATTTCAGTCAATCCAGAGCTCCTTATTAAAAGCAGGTTCCACTGTACATTATCCTGAAATTCCCTGCACAGACAAACCCACATCCACCAACCCATAACAGAAACTACACTGTCCTTCAATCAATTTACCACCAACTTTGAAACTTCTTATTTGACATGCTCAAGAGTACACTTTACAAGGAACATAAATTAAGGAAATGCCATGGTATTTACTAGTCTTTCCCACTCCCATTTAAATTGGCATGACTGACTGATCTCATGTAGACTTTTCAGAGGTGCCGTGGGTCTGGAGCCGGTATTCATGGACGATAATGCACATCCCCACATTGCTCAGCTGGTGGATGACTTTCTCCAACGTGAATAAAAGGCGATTCAAAAGTTCGCTGCAAAAATAAAATGCCATTAAAAAAGATCTATGGGTCGGAGAGGTATGCGATTTGCAGATTAATATTCACCGAGGTACGGGATTTTGTTTGGCATCAAGAAAAGAAAAAAAAATAGTTCAAAATCTTGACAATAGAGGGCGCTGCAGCAGAGAATGACACATAAGTGACGTTTGCGCATTACTTGCACAAAGCAACGTTAGGGTGAGACATGAAAACCATTACGGAGAAATGCAGTCACATTTTCAATGTGCAAAAATAATAAAGGTTTGTGCTGTCATTCTGATTGCAAAGTCACATGTTTTTTTAAGCTAATAATTTGCACATTACATGAAATCAGGCGTGCGCTGATTTCATGTAATTTACATATTACATGAAATCAGGCGTGCGCTGATTTCATGTAATTATATTACATGAAATCATATTTAGCGCAGATCGTCCATTGAGCGGGCATAGTGCACACGAATGGCTTCCTAGATCTCCGGATCTCACACCGGCTGATTTCTGGTTGCAGGGCTACTTGAAATAAAGTGTCTATAGAGGTAATTCCCAGACCTTACCATCGCTGAAAGACGCCTTACGGCAGGAGGTATCAGCCATTCCCATTGACATGTTGTTCAATGCTGTATCAGGCGCAATACCACGACTGCACGCAGTACTGGAATGTGGTGGTGGACACATTAAGCACTTGCATCTGTAGATCATGCTGAAATAAAGTAAGTTTCACTAATTTAACGTAGATCTCATTTCATAATTCGCACCTCTCATTGTTTTCTCTGCAGCAGCGCTTTCTATTGTCGAGATTTTGAACTATTTTTTTCTTGATGCCATACAAAATCCTGTACCTCGGTGAATATTAATTTGCAAACCACATGTCTCTCCAGCCTCTAGATTTTTTTTTAATCGCATTTTACGTTTGCACCAAACTTCGGAATCACCCTGTATATCCAGCACATGGAGTGGCCAGCAAGGTCTCTGGATATGAATCCATTAGAGAATGCATGAGATGCACTAGGGAGGGGAATTGAATTCCGTCAACCTCCACCAAGGACTCTCCCAGAGCTCTGAACTGCTCTTCATCAGGAGTGGGACTTGTTGCCCACAGAGCACTTGGACAACCTGATAAGCAGCATGACAAGTTATTGCAAAGCCTGCATTGGCTACAAGGGGTCACCACATCCCTTATTAATCATGGTGCCCCAGCCTTTTCTAAATTTTATGTACTCAACACAAAAATCACTGTGTTGTTGATTTCTGTAAATTTGCATTAGTAATGCAATAAACTTTGTTTCAACACTAGAGTATTTTTCACTGAGGCAATGGAAAACCCTTACTTGGGCATATAAGTTGGGGATTTCTGGTTTAGAGCATATGAAAAAAAAAGAAAAATAGATATGTTAAACATACATTTAGGGTGTGAGGATTTGCCTTCTCAACAAAACTGGCACACCACTAGAGTAAGTAAAAAATGAATTTCAGTAATTCTCTTACTTGCAATCATGATCAAATAATTATGTACCACTCGAAAAATTAAAAGAGAAAACAATGAAAGGCACTTCATAATTACATGAAACCAAATACAAACCTGTACTAGGTATTTTAATGCTGGTACACAACTGAAACATACAACTCAAATAAGTTCTTTAATTCAAAATGAAGGGTCTTTTAGCCGGGCAGACACACATCAGAAATTGCAAATACAGGTAATTTTGCCAAAATGATTTGATTAAGCATACAGGATGCACCAATTTTTTTTTCCAAAAGCATTTTATCATTATGGTAACCATACAAAACTATACTGCACGAAAAAATCTTCAAACATGTTTTAAAATGAGAAAATATGCTGATAAGGGCTTACCGCAAGAACCGTCAGGATTGTCTGCCCTATCTCAAAGTATACAGATTTCCTGAAGCGAATACTGACCAGTGCACAGGGGTAATCTGCAAATAAATTGTTCATTTTCAATACAGTTTCACTTTTATGTATTGGCATCATTCAAAATGACCATGAATTATACATTTGATGTTGTCAAAATAGCAAGGTTCCAACCTGTTCATTGTACTACAGTGAATTGTTCTGAGTACAATAATGCTTTTAAATATAATCAGCTTGACACAAAAACTCTTTTGTATAATGTTATTTTGTATCCATATACAGTAAAACCTCTGAACAGCAGACATCATGGGACTTCAACATCTACTTGTTGCTCAGAGGTGCCCGCTATTCGGGAGTCCCACTTAGGCTCACAGCATGAAGGACTACATACTAAGCACATAGTACAATATATCAGGTCATCCCAGAAGTAATATCGTTTTGTGCAAGCCCAATAGTAGTGAGTCACCTAGTGCCCAGACTATGTCATTGACCACGGTGAGTATAAAAGAGATCATGCGAGCAGACAAAACTTCAAGTCACTTGAGACCGCAAATGGGAGTTCTAGGTACCGTCGTCGTGTACTTAAACCGCATAGAAAATGGCAGTGTCAGAAGAACACATTAGTCACATTATGCTGTAGGAGTTCCACCATCGACATTCAGCGATGGTAGCAACACGAAACATCAATGCCATATATGGGCCAGGTACCCTGGAGGTCAGGAAATATCAACGCTGGTTCCAGAAATTTCGAAGGGGGACACCAGCCTCAAGGATATGCAGCGACCCGGACAGCCTGTTGAGCTGGATAATGACATGCTGAAAGCTGCTGTTGAGCGAAATTCGCAGGCAACAGTCAAGGAATTGGCCACACTTGTTTATTCAACCCATTCCACTGTTCACCTGCATCTGCAGGACCTCGGTTATGTGTCAAAACTGGATAAGTGGGTACCCCATGATCTCACTCCACAACAGCGTGTGGACATTTGCACTTCTTTGCTCTCCCGTAAAAAAACGGAGCCGTTTTTGCACAGAATTGTCGCAAGAGATGAAAAACAGATTGTTTATCACAACATTAAGTGTAAATGCCAGTGGCTTCCCAAAGGGAATGTGCCTGCAGCAATGGCAAAACCAGGATGCTTCCCACAAAAGGTTTTTATGTTTGTGTGGTGGGTTATGCAAGGCATAATCCATTACGAGCTTCTGCCACCCAACAAAACCATTACAGGGGAAGTCTACTGTCAGCAGCTGCAGCGTCTACGCACTGCTTTGCAGGATAAACGTCCAGCACTTGTGAATCGTAAAGGCGTGCTGCTGCAACGGGACAACGCAAAACCGCACACAGCGAAAATGACCAGTGCCACGTTGCAGAACTTCAGATTGGAAAAACTTCCGCATCCACCATATTCCCCTGACATCGCCCCATCCGACTACCACCTCTTTCGCAGCCTGCAAAGCCATCTTGCTGGGACTACACTTCGAAATGTGGAGGAGGTACGGCGAACCCTTTCTGCCTTTTTCTGCATCGAAACCCATGGAATTCTACAAGTCTGGGATTCAAAACCTTGTCGATTGATGGGCGAAGGTTGTAACTACCGGGGCACTTATTATATGGATTAAAACATCTGTTTTAGGTATGTTTTTCTTTCTTTTCTTCACACGTTGAAAAAACGACAGTATTTTTGGGATTACCTGATATCATTATAATGATTTTCAATTAAATGCTTCATTTTTTGCTATTGTTAAACAGTGAAAAACAATACTTGTGTATTGATATAGTAAATGCACAGTATTTGTGTTTTTAAAATACTGTACATACAATTCATGTATTTCAATGTTGCAATATGTGTACATATCATTTAGCTATGTTACGCCTGGACTTTAATTCCTTCTTTTGTATCAGAGGACCACTAACAGGAATCCGCTTTGACCACACTGAATTAAACTAAATGAAAACCACAGAATAAATCACACCACCATCCATTTTATGAACTTTAACATTCTTGCTGCTTTCATTTGCATTGACGATCATATCTTTATCTCTTTCTTTCTCAAAGGCTCACTTATTTGCATTTTGCCTACTTTGAAGCGTTCGGCAAAATCAACTGTAGACTTCATACCTGCCAACGTTGGCAAGAACTTCGTTAGTAGTAACTAGCATTATTGCGCGGCACACAGACGCTTTCTTACAAAATGATCCATCTCTTTGTGAAAAAGAAATATGCGCCACAACAAAGAAGGACACTAATGAAACAAACTTAACACATGCAAAACACAAAGTTGATTCCCCTGGCAAGGGCACGGTAGGTAACATTGCGAGATTTAAGTTCGAAACTTCCACCAGTAAAAATCAGTCAGATGCGTTCAGAATTCCACGCTTCACAAGAAATCCAAAATTTGTAAAAAAATGCATCAAGTTTTACAAATTTTCCAAATTCGTTACTTCCATTTTTGGGAATTTCTTCCTCTCTTATCAGGCTCAAATGCAAAAACTTATGGGATGAGGGATATTTAAAAACGCAGGAGAGTGGGAACCTCATGGGGGGCAGCGGGGCAATTACAGGAGAAACCTTTATTTGTTCGACTTCCGGTTTTGGAAATTTTCCCCCTGCTTTCAAGCTAAAATAAAAATATTTATATAGAAAAATGTTAAAATGTTATTGAACAATAATACTGAACAGAGGCAACATCACGAGAAAAAGAAATTACGATTACAGAAAAAAAATCTGAAGTCAGTCAACTTTCTGTTTCAGAAAATTTTGCACAGATGGAAACTCCTCCCTTTATGACCCCCCTGCCCCCCCCAAATTTATGTTCAATTGCACATCAATCTTATAAATGAAGAAAATAATAATGAAAATGGAGGAATTACTCGAATTTACATAAGAATCTTTTGCCTGAAGATCACAGGGAAAATTTTTGAGCCATCTAACTTCGGTTTTTGCAAACTGTTGCCTACAGTTTCAAGCTGAAATGCAAACATTTATGCAATAAAATTATATTTAACAAGAATACTGGACACAAAGGCAAGATCAAGAGAAAAAATACATACTATTACGGCAATTCTTTGTTACTCCATTTAACAACTGTTTTCGAAAGCTTTGAAAAACAAAATATCGTCCCCCAGATGGAATAAGAACCCCCCCCCCGAAATTATCTTCAGTTTTGCATCAATCTTGACAATGATATAAATGATGACAAAAAAACGAGATTCCGCGAATCCGCTTAAGAATCACCGGTATATCATAAATAGCAAAATAAAATAAAAAATTAAAATTCGTAGGATCTGTAATTTTGACAGTGAGTTCTGTAGCCAGACAACAAAATCCGTAGAAACTACGGACATTCCGTAGTAGTTGGAAGGTATGGGAATCTATTGAGAGTAGGTGGCAGGTGTTGAAGAAGGGTATGGTTTGGTTAAGTGGGTTTAATCCTCTTTGGAATGCAGCAAAGGCAGGTTTAGTACATGCTTCATAGGCATTTGGGTCAATGTGAGAATCAAAAGGAGCTGCTTTGTCCAGTTCTACATACAAGAGACTGACAAAGAAAAAAAAAAGCTGAACTTTTTAACAGAGTGAAAAAACAGGGCTAGTGGTGAGAAAATGTGGATATAATGCAGCATGAGCAAGATGGTATTGTTCAACTTTAATTTATTTATGTAAATATTAAACTGGAGCACAACATTCTATAAAATTACTGAATTCAAATTAAAATGAAATAGTTAAGAGACATTGCTTCAGTCTTTTTTTCTTTTTTTTTTTTTTCTTGTTTTGTTGTTGTACTTGCTGGAACATCAGCTCAAGTTTCCTCTTGCGAACAAACCTTGCATTTTTGTGAGCAAGTTCTACTGACATATTTGTCTTTTGTTGACTTTGCAGTTGAACAGCATCTATTGCATAATTTTTCTTTCAGCTGGTATCTTTCCCTTCCTACTTCTTCATTGTCACTATTCTTTCTTTTTTGTTTTTTATGCCTTCAGATGACAATAATTTTACCTAACATGCTAAAAGAACTTTCAGCCTGAGGACCATGAATGCATGATATCAAAGCTTTCACTATTTTGGATAAATGGTGCAACTGTCAGAATATGAACACTTTTGAACACCATGCATCAATTCTTGAAAAATTTCTAACTATTGTACTTCCATTCTTGGAAATCTTTCCCTCCCTCATTAAGCTTAAATGCAAACATTTATGGTGGGAAATAACATTTCACAACACAGGAAAGGAGCATTGCCAGAGGGGGGGGGGAGTGTTACAATTACAGGAGAAATTTGCACTGTCCGACCTTCATTTTTGGAAAATCCCCCCCCCCGATTTAAAAACTAAAATACAAATATTGATGGAATAAAATATTTAACAATACTCCACAAAGAGGATATCAGAGAAAGAAAAAAATACAATAACAGGGTTTCTTCACTCCATCTACTTTCAATTTTCAAAAGATTTGGAAAACAAAATTCCATGCTCGGACGGAAAACAACTCCCCTCCCCAGCCCCCATAACCACCAAATCACCCCGAAATTTCTGTTCAGTTGTGCATCGATCTCAAGATTAACCCAAATGATAACAGAAAAGGCAGATTTGCTCCAATCTGCAGAAGAATCTCATGCCTAAAGATTACACAGAAATTTTTGCACAGTCTACTCCATTTTTGGAAATTGTTGCCCACAGTTTAAACTTGAAAAACAAACATTTATGCAATGAAATGATATTTAACAATACTAAACACCGGGTACTGGCCCCCGGTAATAAATAAGGGCGTCTTCCTTCCGCTTTCTACCTCGCTTCCGTGTGACTTTCCTATCGGGCACTCTAGCCCAACTCTCCTAGCTTCATATTTCTAAGGGTTGTTTAAGACCTCGGTCAGACACTCCCTTCCTAAAATTCTCTACATTTTAAAACTTAAAACAAAACAAACAATACTAACTAAACAGATGCAACATCACAAGAAAAAAATTACGATTATGGGAGAAATCTTCATTTTGTTTACTTTTTATTTTAAAAAGTTTTGAAAGTAGAAATACCGTTTTCTGATAGATCCCCCCCCCAAATTCTGTCCAGTTTTGCATCGATCTCGAAAATGACCCAAATGATGACAAAAAAAAAAAACGAAATTCCATGAACTTGTGGACCAATTTCATGTATGATTCTAAGAAAAGGTCAATTCTATTGAAACCACAGACCAGTAGATTTGCAATGGGGATCTTGAGGACAAAAGTCACATCACTTATATTAAAAAAAAAAAAACTATAGAAATTCCTTGCAGAAAAAATTCACAGATTTATCCTTTCAACATTCGTGTTTTTAACTGTTCTATGACTAAGATCACTGTCTGTTATTTGGAGGTAAATGTACAGAACAGTATATACCTTGGGACGGAGGATGGCAAAATTGATGGTTACGTCTGTTATGGAGGTTTTACTGTACCAAACTACAGTTTAAAACACACAATTTTTTATACATTCCCTACAAAAGATACTGTTTAATGGAAAACTGATCAGGATACAGATGACATGAAATATACAATACCAAAATATTTTTACTAGTACAAATATACTAAAAAAAAAAAAAAATGGCTTGAAACTAAAGTTCAAAACACCAAGGAAATTCATCAACTGGTGGGATATTTTAATAAATGATTGACAACAGAATTCACCCCGGATTACTTATCTTCAAGATTCAATGAACAAAATCCTGAGGTTGGAGAATTCTATAAATACTTGCACATTAATTATAAAGAATGTAAGACAGATAAGAGTTTGATATTTTGGTAATTTACTCATGGTGCTGCTTGATTCATGTCTCTTAATTACAAATACAAAAAATGTGCTTCACTCAACTGCTTCAGATTGCCCAGGTAGCCTATGGTGCAGGTAGGTGCTTAACAGTTTGGCAATGACAAGCTGTCAGTCCTTAATTTATGACTACTAACTTCATGAAATGCAGAGTATCACAGCACATACATGTGTCACTTACCAGTAATTTACTCAAAACACCAGCAGATCTGCCAACTATAAAAAACTGAAATCCATAAAATATTTTCTGTGAACATTTAATCGATATGTTAAGTTGACTAATGTATTGAAAGCATTGATTAAATGTATCTAACATATCAATTTGTTATTCAAATAAATTTGGCAATTTTAATAATTTCATATCTATAATTAAATTTTACACTATTTCATGCTTTCAGCAATTAAAATGCAATTGATACATACAATTATCTCATTAGTATGTTTAATCGATATGTTTGACTGAAGTATCAAACGTATGATTAAAAGCTGATTTATTATTCAAGCGATTTGTTGATTTTAATCAAGTTTCTATTCTATAAAATTTAAGGTGTTTTGACCTTAAATTTTTATGCCAACATATTAGTACACCTTTAAAAAAAAACACAATTTTAAGTCTTATGTGAGGCTTCTCTCTGTCTCTTTTAGCAGTTACGCTAGTCATTCAACAGATTTTTCACCAAGTCTTTTAGGCTAGGCTGCAAGTAGAGAGGGTTGGGGACATAGAAGTGGGAGTAAATGTGATCAGGTAAATCAGAATATACATGGGCTGTGGTCCATGGAGAGAGAACCTTATTATTTTCCCTTCAAAATTGCACTAACCTGGGGAAAACACACACACATACACAAAACAGAAATCTGTAAAATATGAGGTCCATAAAATAACCTGTAAAGTTTATTAATTTTAAGGGTAAACTGTAAACTTGGCAGGTATGCACTTGTTCTAAATTTGAAAAGAGAAAGAAATTCCGGTTATTTTTCTTAACTACACAGTCACTGCAATGGCAGCTTTGAAGTAAAGTGAAAGTGGTTTTTTTTTTCCCTTCTGGTAAAGACCCAAGCAGCACATAAAATCAAAGGCTAGGTAGAGTTGCAGAACATTTTTTTTTTTTTTTTTTTAGGATTTAATGACCATGATTTAATGATTTACTTCAATTCAACAGGATTAATGGTTGCATCGCTGTGTCCATGGGGTTCAGTTTGGAGTTGCAATTGCCACATCGAAATTCGGTAATGAAGCACGGTCGGTTCACTAGCTGTTCATTCACCAAACACTGTATTTACATTTCTTGCTGCCCAAGACTGGAAACGTCCAAATTTAAACTCGTACAGAAAAATAATGTGAATTTGACTTTGCTCCATGGCTCACTTAACACTTCACAATGTTCACTACCAGCAGTCACACGACAACTAATGATCATATTGCACTGCACACAGTCCAAGGTGTCATTTGATGCATCCCATGTGTGTTTGCTGTACAGCACCAATCGAGCAGAGTGGCGGTAAGTGGCAATACCCTTGAATAAGCCATTTCAACTGCAACCCAGCAAAAGAATACACTACACGCCATAATGTGAAATATTTCATGAGATAAACTCAATCATCTGACCCACAATGCCTATTTTTTTTATGCAATTTTGTTCTGCCCATCTAAATTCTCGGCAAAAGTGCAGTGCAAGACGCTGGTATTCTACAGCACGAGTGGAATGTGGTAGTCTGTGCAGTATGAGCACTGACAAGCAAACCAAGAGAATAACCAGCCATCATTAATCTGGTAAGTTATTTTTGCTGTTCTGTAGATATAGATGGTTATAAATTTGGCTGTCATTGTTCTTTTAAAATTACTTTTCATTACTTTTTTTTTCTGTGAAGATGGCTTCTGTCACAATGATTTCTTTTTCTGTCTCTAACAAAATGGCAATTATGTAGCCCATGAGACTGATCACCAGATGGAGTGGGTTTTAATGTACAATTACCATTTGTGGTACAAAGGCATATCAACAAAATCCATTGAGTGATAAATGCATGACTAATTAGTTGGTAGCGTGAACTGCTTGGGCAATGATATCATTACTCTTTTGACAAGCTATTTTTGTGCTAAAACAGTTTTCAAAAGGTTTGTATTGAGGATGACAATCACTATACATTGCAATCAGAACAGCTGTTCAAAAAGTAGTGTCTTGTGACACTACTTGTTGGTCACTCAGTGTTTGAGTGGTTTTTGGTAAAAGCTCCTTGCTCCTCATACTGCTGCACATGGGTTAAGATTCTAAGCAAGATCTGGATGGATATTATGTTCAATCTTACATTACCATCTCAGCCCCTTCTTTGAAGCCAGTGGTTCTAAATTAGAAAAGATCAACTCATTCTAAAGCAGAGATATTTACGCAGGTCACTGAATCCCAGGTCAAAATAAGTTCACGAGGGTCATTAAAACCCTAGGTTATGTAGGATAAGGTAGGTAGGTAGGTAAGTGTATGTGTGTTACTGTTGACCAGACAGATGCTGAGAAAGTCTGTTTCATTAATGAAGTAGTTCACATTACAGTATATTATAGTCATCTGCATGAACTTGTCTAGAAAATAGTCTTTAAAAGAGGTCAGGGTATATTTTTCATGCAACACACAAATTTGGTGCTCCAAACTCTAGCCAGAACAGAACAATTCATGAAATAATGAAAATGCTATTTCACATCTGAACAGAAACTGTAATAAGTTTCTGAATGAAAAGTTGTTCTATTAAATTGATTTAATCTTCTCTGCAAAATAGAAAAATGCTTCCTCGCTGTTTTGAGGATATAACTCTAAGGTGAAACATAAGAAGCAGCACTTTGAATACCTCAAAATAACCATATCTGCATATATTTCAGCCTATTAACAGCCTTTTTAATTCCTGGTATGGCATTCAGGAAACTGTAAATGCACAAGTCATCCAATTCTTAAATGCAGAATAAAAACAATTAAGCAAGCTGTAATTTTCATTAAGTCAAAATTTTGTGTTTGTATGCTCAAAAAAAAAAAAAAAGAATGCAGCCAGCTACAGTAATTTTTCACACCATACCAGACAGAGCCTGCTGCTTGATCAGTGTATCCTAGAAGATGGATAAGAACACTGACCAAGTCATCTGCATGCATATTGTACTGGCCTGAATATAACAATATACAGAGTGTTTCGAAAATATCTGGCCAAATTGTAAAGGGTGGTATAGAGGGGCCCAAAATAAACATTTTTTGTCAAAGAATGTGTGTCCAGAAACGCCACATTTAGGGGGTAGAGGGTGCTGTTTAGGTCAGTCGGTAACATCGTTTTCGTGGCGTAAGGAATCATTCCTTACTCGGATTTTCAATGGCATGCATCGCTACACGAATTCAGAGCTCGCAAATATGCATCTGATGTATGGGGCTGTGAACGGAAATGGACAAGCTGCTCAAAGGTTGTACAGTGCACAATTCCCGACAAGACACCTGCCGAATCGTCAAACATTCGAGCGTGTGCACTGGCAGCTTTGCGACAGTGGATCTTCAGAGCTAGCAGGCGTGATGTGGTCCAGACAAGAAGTTGCAGAACTCCTACGGTGGAGGAAGCTGTCTCAGATGCAGCTGAGTTAAATCCTGCCACAAGCACGAGAGATGTTGGACGTTGCCTGGGTTTGAGCCATTCAATCGTATGGAGGATTTTACATGACGAAGAAATGCATCCATTCCATTTACAGAGAGTGCAGGCATTGAAACCGGATTATCCTGTCTGTGTAGATTTCCCCCAATGGTACTTGCAGCAAGCTGCAGTACAACCTGACTTCCCTTCCTACATGTTATTCATGGATTAAGCTACGTTTACAGGAGGACTGTTTAACAGCCACAATGTTCCCGTTTGGGGGCATGACAATCCACATGTGACAAGACCACATGCCTACCAGCAAAGATTCTCCATCAATGTTTGGGTGGGTATGGTGCACGATTTTTTTTTTTTTTTTTTTTATTTGAGGTTTAACGACCGCCGTGAGCAACTCAATGGGCTATAAGCAGTCGCCCGTCCCTAATTTAGGGTCACTGGTTCCAGGGAAGGGAGAGAGCCAGTGCCGTAAGACAAACACAACATCCATGCCCGACCGGGATTCGAACCTGGACCCCTTACGGACGAATGATCAGAGGCCAACGCCTTAGACCACTGCACCACCGGGGCGGCGATTTTTATTGGACCGTACATCTTACCTAGTCGCTTGACCAGCTGCATATACCGCATCTTCCTGCAAGAGAACTTGCCGGAACTTCTCACCGCAGTTCCTCTGCCTGTTCGAAGAAGAATCTGGTTCCAGCATGATGGTGCGCCTGCACAATTTAGCATTGATGTGAGGAATTACCTGGGCGCAACTTATGGAAACCACTGAATTGGTCGAGGTGGACCTGTTCCTTCACCACCACGATCACCAGATTTGTCATGTATGGATTTCTTCTTCTGGGGCCACATGAAGAGCATCATGTACGATAAACCCATTGACTCTGAGGAAGATCTCGTCACCAGACTGACTGTTGCTGCTGGAAATGTTCAGGAAATGCCTGGAATCTTTGCAAATGTACGCCAATCCATGCGCTGACGATGTGAAGCTTGTGCAAGTGTTGGTGGTAGCTCTTTTGAGCATCTACTGTAAAAACAGGACTCATTAAAAAGTTTGTTGCATTTGATTTTATCTGTCTTTCATTTTGTATTTCAAATCTTGTTTTAGGTGCCAGCGCTTAAACGCAACATTTCCGAACACACATTCTTTGAAAAAAAAATGTTTATTTTGGGCCCCTCTACCACCCTTTACAATTTGGCCAGATATTTTCAAAACACCCTGTATATTTTACTTGAAATACCTGTCACCATGTTCACATTCCATTCAAGCCATATCTTGTATATTTATACATACAAAATTAATGCAAACAAGGAAAAAAAACTCACAATGAAAGCAATAAAGCAGTAAAAAAAACTGCATTTTATAAAATGTCAGATTTGTGTAAATAATAATTTTGAAAGATTTTCGAAATAAATATTTACTAATAAATGCTCCTTTTTAATCACTTTTCAAGAACTGTTAGGAAGAATTTAGCAACTAAAATTATATGTCATCTGCATCACAAGTTGCTCCAGAGGAGGCTCTGCTTAAAAAGCTTGTCAGCAGAAGGTTATAAAATACATGGATGACATGCTCAGAAAACCTGACTCTGCAAGTCGTCCAGAAATATCTTGTGTTATTATGTGGTGGAAGAACAGCATAACAGATCTATTGGAGGTGGCTGGTGTGACTCTTGATATGGTGAATGCCTTTTTCCAAATCACCACCTTACTGATCTTTTGAGTTGGTGACAGGCTTGAGTCGTAGATGAAGCATGGGAGGTCTGTTTGCATCACGGTCCTCGTTTTGCCCCTTTCCTTCAACCAGTGACCCTAGATAAGGAATGGGTGACTCCTTCTGGTCTTTAGATATTCACATGAGTTGTTAAACCTCACAAAAATAAAAATATCAGTCCACTGATGTTTGGCACAACTGAATGTGGTTTTTCGCAGTCACAGTTGAGAAAAAGACTGTCATATGGTTGCAGCCAACCTTCCCACTATACACCAGCTTAACCACCCCACCTAATGGAATCTAGGCAATTCGGGCTACTCTGATATGTCTGATGTTCAAATTCCTTTGCATCTTACTCATTGCAACTTTTGTCTTTTAATGCCAACTCTCTTCGAACTGGTTTGTCTAAAACTTGAATACGGGAGATTCCGGTTAATTGGACCATCTGCTAATCAGGGCAGCATCTACAGACATGCTAGTGTAAGCTAGAACACAATTCTTGAAGAAAATCCCAAATTAGCTCTTTGTGATAAAGCTTCGCATAACTGGGGCAGCCGCTTAATTAGGTCAAAATGCTTACACATGCTGTTCTGGTTGCAATCGGTGCAAGCCTGTAGCTATACTATGGATAGAATACACGATCCAGTGACAAGACTACACTACACACCTACAGACATGCTAGTGTAAGCTAGAAAAGCAGTGACACTGGCCAGCAGTCACCCATCACACTACAAATCATTTTCTGCAAATTACTTCAATTAGTAACAATCATATTAAAGCACATTAAAAATGTATGTACAGACTCAGAAATGACATGTGACAGAAAAAAAATAGTATATAACACACATACGTGCACACTTGTTTTTTTAACACAAAGTATTTCAAATACCACAGGGAACATCCAAGTGGCAATGGAACATACCTATAATTAAAAAGAAACAAGAGCCAACCTACAAACCTAAGGATTGATGCCACAAGTAGTAATATATGTGATCTTGAGTTAAAATCGAATAAAAGTAAATCCATGCTACATTTGATGTACCTTTAAACACTTAAAGAAATGTCACTTACATCTACATTCAGCACCAAGTCGAAGCATTAGACGAAGAGGAAACACTTTCGCCCATGGAACTTCCCATTTCTGTATGAGAATGGCCACAAGGAATGGTGTGCTTGGTACAACTAAGTTGCTTAAGCACTGGAACGTAGGTCGAACGAAAAGGAAACCTCTGTGCTCCCAACTACCAAAAATTCCATCAGGAAAAATGATATGTCCCAATTCATCAACAGTTACACCTGAAAAATATAAAGAGTAAAAAGATCAGTCATTATGTAAAATAGGTGAAAATAAAGCAGTTACACTGCTTTTCTTCCACTCAAGAAAGAAGTTCATGAGATAGAAACAAAAACGTGATTAGAAAACCCATGCTAATAGTTCAATCACTTTGCAATATTATTACACTGTGACAAACCAAATTCTTTAAGCTCAACCTATCTTGAAAGTAATCATTTCTTTTTCCTTTTAATAATTATCTAAATATCGCTAACACATCAAACTTCCGACAAATATCTCTCGCAAGTGGGTATTATCATTATTATTATTATTATAAAAGTATGCCAGAAAGATAAAGATGATTCCACCTCTTCCTTCTGGGACGGGTATGACGTACCAAGTCTGGGAAGTGGTATTTCTTTCTCTTACTTGTCCAGGAACTTTCTTACTATCCTACAAGTTCTCAGGATAGTTGCCTTCTGTAGTTTCATGTAGTTGTTAAGTTTAAGGTCTAGTGTCTGTATAGAGCTGTGAATGGTTTTACAACTCCAGTGGCTGATATTACTATGGAGACGGTGGTGATGTTCTCCATATGCCAAATTTCCTTGACTTCGTATCGCAGGTCATTATACTTTGACAGCTTCTTTCTGTGCGTCTTTTGGATGTTGCACGTGTTGGACACGGCTATGTCAATGAGGTACGTTGACTTCTCCTTTTTGACCAGGACGATGTTGTGCTGATTGCAGGGGATGGTCTTATCTGTTCTGATCGATCTGTCCCAGTACGTCTTGTGGGTGTTGTTCTATAGAAGTGTTGTTTGCTCATACTTGTAGTACGGGACAGGCTCAGTTGTAACGAGGTGGTGCTTTCTTGCCAATTTCTGATGGACAATCTTGACGACTTGATTATGCCTGTTCGTGTACTCTGTGTGAGGACTCTGCATCCTGCTGAGATATGTTGGATGGTCTCTGGCGCTTGATGGCATAGCCGACACGTAGCGCTTTGCACTGACTTGTCCTTCAGAATATGCTTCCAGTAGTTCCTGGTGTTTACAACTAGATCTTGTATAGCCACCAGGAGCCCTTCGATCTCGGGGAAGAGTGATCCGTTTGTTAGCCATGCATTGGATGCAATCTTATCCACATAGTCTGATTGCAGGTTGTTGTGGTGCCTTCCGTGTAGGACTTTCTTGCTCCAAGCTTCTTTTGGCTCTCTCATTCCAATCTCGATGTTCTGAGTAGAGAGGTCTAGGGCTGTGTACTTCTTGTCACTCTGGTTTATCGCTTGGTGAAGGTGTCCCTTGCTCTGATGGAAGTATTGGTATTTTCTGAGGCTGCTGATTTCTTTGTCTCAGTGTTCCAGGAGATCAATCATTCCCCGTCCTCCTTCTGCCCGTCCAATGGTCAGCCTTTCTACTGCTGACTACGGGTGGTGCTGGCGATGTTTAGTGAGGGTTGCCCTGGTATTGTGCATTATTTCCTCAAGCTCTGTTGTGGTCAACTTGATGATTCCAAAGGAATATGTGAGGATTGGAACTACGTGTGTGTTGATAACCCTAGTGATGTTGCTAGCGCTGAGCTTGGTCTTCATTGGGCTCCTCAGCTTTTGGTTGTATTTGGTGGCTAGATTGTTATTATTATTATTATTATTATTATTATAAATACAGGTTGATCCAATTATCGCACACTTCCGCATAGACGATCATGTAAATCATGTCAATATCATTCTAGTTCTGCAACCTGTTAACAGGTGGCAGGAGAAGACCTCCCAAACTGAGTGGCTTGGCTATGTGCTCAGTGACACGTATGGATTGTCTTCAGTCTATTGTTGCTCATGAAAGGAGCAGCCTGTTTTGTTTTGTTTTTTTCCCAGGAGCAGAGGAATTTTATTGTTGAGTATTTCGCCAAGCGATCTAATGCACATGTTTTCGTCATTAAGTGCCCAGATGCAGCCGTTTTGAATAATTCAATCATTGTAAGAATCATAACTCATTTTCACGAAACAGGAAGTGTGGAGGATAGGAAGAACAGAAGATACAGTGTGTTGACGTCAGCTAAACTGGATGACATGGAAACTAGGCTACAGCATTCCCCTTCAGAGAGTCTACAAAAACTAGCAGTGCACGTGCAGATGGCAGTGATATATGGCAGTGTTCAGAGGGCAACGAGGAAATTACACCTTCTTTCACATCATATTCAACGTGTCCAGGAACTGAAGCAACCAAATGTTCGAAAATGCTCTGAATGCTGTGCATGGCTTCATTCATTTGTGGAATAGAATAGAATGGTGGAGTTAGATCTACTGTTTTTCAGTGATGAGGTGTGGTTTCATCTCAGCAGATATATTAAACAGTCAAATGAACAGGTATTGGTCTGCTGAAAACCCACATCATGTGATTCATGAAACACCTCTGCACTCTGAGAAAGTTGGTGTATAGTGCACCATTTCATGTTGTCGCATTGTTGGTCCCATTTTTTATTTATTTTTTATTGAGGGTTTAACGACTAACATGAGCAACTCCATGGGCTATCAGCAGTCACCTGTCCCTAATTTAGGGCTACTTGTTCCAGGGAAAAGACAGCCAGAGACAGCCAGTGTAAGTGCCATAACATCCATGCCTTACCGGGATTCAAACCTGGACCCTGTCTAGGACAAATGGTCATAAGCCACCACTTATGCGACTGGGGTGGCACCATTTTTTTTTTGGCACAACGTTAAATAGTGAACAGTACCAGAACATAATCTTGCAGTTTATTGCCCTACTTAAGGTTGAATGTGACTGCTGGTTCCAACAAGATGGTGTCACATGCAACATATCAAACATAACAATGACCTTCCTCATACAGGAGACTGACGGAGGAAAAAAAGTTGAACTTTCTTAACTGCACGGGTGAAAAATAAGAATGTGCTGCGAAACAGCATGAATATAACGTGGCGAGAGCAAGACAAAATTGTTCACTGAAATTTATTACGTAAATACTGGAGCACATCACTGTATTCAATATATATCATCATCATTGTCAACCATTATCAATCCACTGCTGGATGAAGGTCTCCCCAAGTTTCCTCCACAATGGTCTGTCTTGTGCCAGTCTCCTCCATGTCACTCCTGCATACTTTCGAATTTCATCCACCCATCTTCCATGTGGTCTTCTTCTGGGTCTTTTCCTGTCCCTTGGAATCCAATCTAAAATTTCGGCTGTCCATCGATGGTCTGTCCTTCTGGCAGTATGTCCAGCCCATTGCCATTTCAGGGATTTAACTCTGATCATGACGTCTTTCACTCTTGTCATTTTTCGGATCCACGAGTTCATCTTCTTATCTCTCCTGGTTACACCAAGCATGCACCTCTCCATGCTTCTTTGAGTTGTCTGCAGCCTTTGTATGTCTCTTTTAGTTACGGTCCACGTCTCTGCACCATACGTAAGCACTGGAAGGATGCATTGATCAAACACTTTTCTTTTAAGACATAATGGCATATTGCTCTTGAAAATTATGCTGTTTCTTCCAAAAGCTCTCCAGGCAAGTTTTGTACGCCGATTAATTTCTTCATCAATGTGACCCTCACTTGATATCTGCTGTCCAAGATAAACGTACGTGTCTGTTATCTCCAGCTTTTCTCCATCAATCGATAAATCTTCATTTCTTGTAAAAGCATTGAACATCACTTTTGTCTTCTGAAAGTTCATTTTTAATCCCACTTCTTTACTCTTGTCAGCAAGTTCCTGGATCATACTCTGCAGCTCTGATGGGGTAGTTGCAAAAATGACTATGTCATCAGCAAAACGAAGGTGGGTTAGATAATCTCCATTAATCTTTATCCCTTTGTTTTCCCAGTTCAGTGATTGACAGACATTTTCCAATGTGGCATTAAAGAGCTTCAGAGATATGGTGTCACCTTGTCTCACTCCTTTTCCAATTTTTATGTGTGTTGTATTTTCAAACAGCCGAATCTTTGCACTTGCATTTTCATAGATGTTATTAATAATAATAATGTACGCATCTTCAATACCGCAGGATTTCAGAGCCATTGTAACTGCTGATAATTTCACCGAATCAAAGGCTTTTTCATAATTGATAAAAGCCATGCACAATGGAAGTTCATATTCCCTCGCTCTTTCAATTAGTTCTCTCAGTACGTGGATATGATCTATTGTGCTGTAGCCACTCCTGAATCCAGCTTGTTCTCTCGGTTGAGCCATGTAGAGTGTCACCATCAAGCGGTGTGAAAGAACTTTAGTGAAGATTTTATAAACCACTGATAGGAGGCTGATAGGTCTGTAGTTCCTGAGATCCTCAATGTCACCTTTTTTATGTAGCAAGATCATTGTAGCGTTGTTCCAATCCTCAGGAATCTTCCCTTCATTAAGGCATCGAGTGAAAATTTGGGCGAGTACTGTTTCGATTTCTCCACTTGCTTCTTGTATGATATCTACAGTAATTCCATCTTCTCCTGGAGCTTTCCCCCACTTCATGTTCTTGATTGCATGTGCAACTTCTGCTGGGAGGACTGGAAGAACTCTGGTACTGGTACCTTTCATGATGTCTGGAGTACATGTATCATCCCTTTCATATAATTTGGAGTAGAAATCTTTCACTCTTGTCAAAATTTTGCCTCTATTTCTTGTAACAGAACCATCTTCTTTTCTCAGTGCCATAATCTGTTTTCTTCCCTTACTGAGATGTCCCTTTGCTATCTTTAAGCTTTGGTTGTTTTCAATTGCTTTCCTTACTAGTTCACAGTTGAATTTCCTTACGTCTTCAGTGATACTTTTTCGTACTGTCTTGCATAGCTCTATATATTCCACTTTGGAAGTCACATCTTCTTTAGTTGTCCTCATCTCTCTTCTTTTTTGCATCAACATTTTGGTTTTTCCTGATAATTTGTTCACATGCAACTTGTTCTTAGACCCAGCTAATTTTGTTGCTGTTTCCATAAAAGCTTTGGTTACTTTTCTGTTAACTTCAGAAATATCCACTTCTTCCGATGTTAGGCCTTCTAAAGCAGAGAATATGTTCTTCAGTTCCAACTTGAAGGCATTATAGTGTTTTTTAAGGTTGGTTATGTCAATACATTTTGTTGGTCTTATGAGCTTGCCACGTTCGAGTTTAGTGTTGAGGTGCATCTTACATCTCACCAATCTATGGTCACTACCTGTGTTGAACTTGTTTAGCACACTGCAGTCCTCTATGACGAATTGTTTGTTACACATAATAAAGCAATTTCACTTGTCGTCCCATTTGGATGCCTCCATGTCCATTTCCTGTGTGGCTTTTTCTTGAAAAAGGAGTTTAAGACGAAAAACCCTTCTGCCTCTGCAAACTCTAAGAGAGTATTTCCACGCTGGTTTCTGTTGCTGTGACCGAATTTACCTACTGAAGTTTCATTCTGTTGCCGTTGCCCTATTTTTGCATTGAAATCTCCCATAATTATCTTTAAGTGCTGCTTACCTTTATTATTTAGATGACGAATTTCCTCATAAAATTCTTCAATTTCTTCTTCAGGATGACTTGTGGTGGGTGCATAAGCTTGAATAATCTGAGCCTGGTATCTTCTCGAGAGTTGGATAACGAGTCGTGCAGCTCTGTCAGAGGAACTTTCAATTTCTACAACTTTATCCTTCAGTTTCTTGTTTATTATAAATCCAACACCACTAGTTCTGCCAGTATCAGTCCCACGATAGTAGAAGAGATGTCCACTTTTCAGTTCAATGAGATCTTCTCCTTTTCTCCTTACCTCACTTAGCCCGCCGATGTCCCACTTGATCCTTTGTAGCTCCTCTTCCAATTCAAGAAGCCTTGAATCAGAAGATAGGGAGCGTCCATTATACGTAGCCAAGGTCAGCATCAGATGGCAGCCTAGTCCGGTCCTCCGGGGATTCTTAGCACCCTCTGCCTTCATGTCACACTGGCCGCTGCCTTGGCCAGGTACATTCCAGCTGCCGGAGACTGAGGGCCAAGATTTAAGTTGTGGAGTCATTTTGGAGGGGTTTGGCCATAACTCACCATGCTGGCCAAGCGGGTTGGTGAGTGTGGGATAGCATTTCCTCTAATCCCAATGGTATAGTTATACCGCTATTGGCGGTCGTCAGAGCCCCTTTAGTGGGAACAGGATGTACCACGAGAAGACTGAATTGACATTTGTCAAGGAGAGGCTGCGATGTTACGCATCACCTGACCTTACATCCCAATATATAAATATATATACTGTATATATATATATATATATATATATTTTATTTTTTTTTAATTTTTTACATTTAACAGCAACATAAGATAAATATAACATTGCGGTGAAAAAAATTATCACGCCCGCAAAATCTAAGCTCTGTCAGAGACTTCCATTTTAGGAAAGTTTTCCTCTATTTTAAAGCTGCAAAACAAATATTTACGAAATAAAATTATATCTAACAACACTATTGGTAAAAGAAACACTGCAAGAAAAAAGGATTACGATTACACGAGAAACCTTCACTCTGTCTAACTTCCGTTTCCGGAAGTTTTGATAGTCGGAATTCCGCCCACTGACGGAAAACTACCCCACCACCAATCCCTCCCAAATTTCTGTTCAGTTTTGCATCGATCGCGAGAACCATCGAAAGGATGATGGAAATGGCGGAATTCTTCAAATCCACTTAAGAATCTCATGCCTGAAGATCACAGGAAAATTTTCATGCCAACTTCCATTTTCGGAATTTTTCTTCCATTTTCAAGCTGAAATGCAAATATTTATGGAATAAAATTATATTTAACAATACTGTGCAGAAGAAACATCGCGAGAAAAAGAAATCATGATTACGGGGGAAATTTCACTCCGCTTTCGAAAGTTTTGAAAAACAAAATTCCATCCCCAGATCAAAAAACGACCCCCCCCCCCCCCCCCCAACCAACCCTACAAAATTTCTCTTCAGTTTTGCATCAATCTCGAGAATAACCCAAATGGTGAGAAAAAAAAAAAAGCGGAATTCCGCGAATTCGCGGAAGAATCTCATGTATGCTTCCTACAGGAATTTTTCAGGGACCATTTGATTTCTCAAGAACTGTGGCCTCCACGGAATTCTGACTTGTCGCCGGCAGATTTCTTTTTATGGGAGTACTTGAAATGTGTGGTGTACAAAAATAAACTATGCACCCTGCAAGAACTGCGAAACAACATTACGACTACCATTGCTGGCATCAATGGCCAACATGGTGAAACGTGCTTGCACGTGTATTCAAGTTTAAAGGTAGATATTTCCAGAACCTGTTGTACGAGGTTGTTACATCAGATAAGTACTGCACATAAAACACCATTTCCTGATACATATATCGAGTACATTACACAACAGTACAACTGACTTCGATGTACATTTTAATTGGATCACCTGGTACAACAAAAATATTTTATGGTCAAAGGCAATAAAAGTATCACAATCCTAACTGCTCAAAAATAATATACAATTCATTTCAATAACTACAAATTAGTCACTGCACTCTGTGTTAAATACCATACCCTTAAAGCAGAGATTATTAACTCCTTAACCATCACCTCCGTGTCTCACACGGGCTGGCATGTTGATCAGATTTTGTCATGCCCGTGTGTCTAGACTTCTCTCTACACAGTTTGTAATACTAATAGGGATATGTATGACAAATGTTGTTGTATCCGTAGCTATTTTAAATACACCAATGGTCACTATATGGCAGTAATAGTATTGTGAATGCGATTTTACAACAACAGTAGCTTGTTGAAACCTCATGTTTAGAGTAGTCATGCTTTGTTGAATGTTTTGATTTTATTCCATAACTTTCATAGCGAAATGAGCTCTTCTAGTGATATGGAAGAAGATTTTAGTGTTGATGAATCTCGAAGTGATTCAGAAGGAAATACTTTTCAAGATATTTTTGATTCTCAAGTATCGGAATCTAAGTATAGTTAGTGATGATGATGCACATCTTTTGCCGGGGAGTCAATGACATGAAATTATGCAGCGTGTTCAAGATTATGCACCTCCATGTTTTCAATTCAGAGCATTTCCAAAATTTAATTATTTATCTGAGACGCATTTTTATCCAAATCATAGAAGAAAAAACCTGCATTAAAGCATTCCTGCCAAGCTTACGTGTGAAACAAAAGCCAGCTATAAGGTAAGTAAAGCGTAAATTGTTTAACACTTCCATAGCCCAGAAATACCTTTAAATTTAAGAAAAATGAGCAGTTTGAGATGAATTATGATTAAATATATGAACTTTAAAACAAGCCAATAAAAAAACGATATTTTTTAATAGACATTTCAAAAAAAATATGACGAGTAAGGGGAAAATCCTCCAAATCCGTGGTGTCAGTGAATAAACAAAGACATCGCTCTTTCCACGTTTTAGCAACACACAGCAACCGAAAAATTGTTATTCGGTCACTGCTGGGGAATCGAACCCTAGATTTCTCTACATCTAGCCGAGTGCGTTAGCCTTACACCACGGTGACCATGGCGCCATGTGTGTTTTCTGTCAACTTCTGACGTGTAAATCCGTAAGATGGGCTCAGCTACTAAGACGTCTCCATGTGGTGGGCATTAACGGCACTGGCTATATATTAACCATAGCAGTTAAATCCAACACATATAGCGCCGTGGATTGTTGGCCACAGTGGTGTAAGTCTAACTAACGCACTCGCTAGATATCGAGAGATCTGGGATTCGATTCCCCAGCGGTGATCGAATAACAAATTTTCGGTTGCTGTGTGTTGCTAAAATGTGGAAAGAGTGATGTCTTTGTTTATTCACTGATGCCACGTATTTGGAGGATTTTCACTTTGGATCTCGCCCTTTGGATTTAACTGCTATAATTAATATGTGGGTGAGTCAAAAAGTTAGTTGCACTGCTTGATAAAACAACACAGGATCAAAATTACAGAAAAATGTTACATGTACCTGAAAGTTACATACAAAAGTTACTTCTCGACGTAATCACCTAGTTTATTGAACCATTTGTCGAGGCGTGGCACAAGTTTTTCTATGCCTTCTGCGAAGAAATTCTGTCAAACGTCCGATAACTATTGCCGGTTGCAGCTTTCACCTTGTCATAATTGTATGCACACTTTTATGTGAATTATCCAGTTCTTCTGCGATTTCATTTTCTGTTACTCATCTGTTTGCAAGAATGAGTTCATTCACACGTGCAACGTTCTCAGCCGCTGTCGAAGTTGACGGTCTTCCCTTGCGGCAATTGTCCCCGATATCAGTACGTCCGTTCTCGAACAGGATGCACCACTTTGCGATAGCTTGACGCAATATTGCATTCTCGCCGTACACTTCGTTCAACTGCGGAAAAATTTCAGTGCAGTTACACCCTTTTGCCCACAAAAAACGAATCACTGCACGCAGTTCCAATTTGGATGCCACTGGCAGCTGCCGAGGCATGTTTACGACTCGTTAGCTAGCGAACTAAAACTACTGCAGAAGCAACTGTGGCACGTGCTGCAGATAAATGCCAGCAGTGTTGCCACAAAGTGTCAACAAAATATCCTTTTACCGAAATGTTTTACGAAGGAGTGCAACTAATTTTTTGACTGCCCCTCGTATATAGCCAGTGCCGTTAATGCCCACCAGATGGAGACGTCTCAGTAGCTGAGCCCATCTTACGGATTTATGATGTCAGAAGCTGACAGAAAAACACACATAGCGCCGTGGACTGTTGCCCACCGTGGTGTAAGGCTAACGTGCTCGGCTAGATATCGAGAGATCTAGGGTTGAATTCCCCAGCGGCGACCGTATAACAATTTTTCGGTTGCTGTGTGTTGGTAAAATGTGGGAAGAGCGATGTCTTTGTTTATTATTTTAGTAATATTTTACAGTTATATTATTTGAAATGCCGTTAAACATAACATTAATTCACTATCCTTCCTCCTTCAAGCATTACATCAAATTATTGTGCGATCTGACCAATGCGTGCAATGGTATCTTGATCTGCCGCCCGTCCGAAGGCGAACATCCACTCCCGCTGCCAATGCTATTCGCCACGCGCGGTTTCACAGTGGCAAAATACGAGCCCTGCATCATATTTAAAAATTGTTTTCTCAGCGCACACACGAAAGCCCAAGGCTTTTTTTCTCTTCATTTGTTAGACTAAACTTTTCTTTAAAAACGAAAAACAATTGCGATCTTCTAAGTGCTGTACTACATTGCTTTTTTATGTTTTGAAAAAAGGCTCTCCCGTTGCATGTAACTCAAAAACTAAAGAAGATAGAAATTCGTGCAATGCACCAATCGATTCCTTGGGGGAAATTATGAAGGAGTGATGATTTTGGTACTTTTTCTTTATCCAAACAATGCAGATATTAGTGTTTTTACGTGATTAAGGCCGGCCATGCACCAGAATTCAAACATTAATATCTTCTAATCTACGGGAAATAAATATATGAAACTTTCAGGATTTTCATACAATGGGGAGATCTATTCATGAAAAAAAATCGCAAGAATCGGAGATGGTGTGGTGGATAGCATCCAACGATTTGGTGTGGAATGACCCAACGATTTGGTGTGGCACTACTGCACATGCAATCTTCCTGTTCCAAAGAATTTCTAGATAGTACAATCTGGTGGCTCATTCATGATGAAGGGTGCTTTCAGTAGCAGGGACAGCCTGTCTATTCTTATGAAAGGCAAAATAAGCAGTACAGCTAGTGTGAAGTTCATAAATGAACATTTATACCCCTGACATTGCATTTTTCTCAGAGATAGATGGTGTATTTCAGGATGGTATTGATGATATTATTCACACACGACATGTATGACCATGTTGTTCCCAGAAACACAAGGACATTCTTACATACGCTGTAGCAGCAAAACATTAGGACTACCCATCTAGTACAGTGAAACCTGTGTTGGTGGTCACTAATATCTCACTGTCACTTGCCAAAGCAGGCAATTTCATTAGGCACAGATGTTATCGCCAATAGTAACAATGCCTATGAGACCTTTATTTGGTAGCCACCTGCAGGACACGGTCATGGGCAGCCATTTTTGAAATACAAAAGAGGGTATACTTGCATTTTGCAGCCACCAACAGGTGAAACTTACAGAAAATATCTTTAGAAAATTACAGAAAAAAAAAAAAAAACTAGTAAAATCATGCAATGCATTGATTATGATACGCTTTCCAACATACCAGAAACCGTTACTCAAGTTATGAGGAAAATGGCTGTGGAATAAATCTCGCTCCTGTGCCCTGACCTTTGACCCCATTTCGATTATATTCAACAGAACCGGTTCAGTATACCTCCGGAACAACAAAGTTTTGACGAAATAGAAGCATTTTTACTTAAGTAATGACGCATAAGGGCAATGGAATGGATCCTGCTCCTATGTCCTAACCTTTGACCCCATTTCGCCCATTTTCAATAGGGTTTGTCCCAAGGTTGTGCCTTACCACATACTAAAATTTCATCGAAAACGAACCATTTTTATGCTAGTTATCGTGCAAACAGACAGGCGGTCAGACAGACAAAGCTGGAGCTGGAGCATATACGCTTCTTGAACCTATGGTTGGAAAGCGTAAAAAAGAAAATCCCTGAAAAGGCAGCGAGTTTAAAAATGCAAAACGCCTGTTTCTTTTTTCTCCCTGCCATGACCCTTCACGAGACTGTGAATGGTGAGTGGTCCTTGGGGTCTGTCAAGTTAAAACTTTGTTTGTGAACAGTATGGTTTTCTGTTAACCATAGTATGCATGTTCGATCCTTAATTGTACTAAACAAGAACATGAAGCCCACATAGGAGAGTTCATCCCAATGAACTTAAATTTCATAAATAGCAGCTGTATTATTTGAACAGGCTTGATGGTCCATTCCATATGGCAAAAGAACACATCACTGACTTGAAGAAATGGAAAAAAGCAGGATGAGGGTGGAAGTGGCATCAAAGCTCAACTGCAGTAATGCTGCTGTTGTGTTCGGCATCTTCTTTGCTTCCATTTCCTCTAGCAGAACATGTAGTAGGAGTGCCTGATTTGCAACAACCTACGTATGTTCCCAGTACCTTATAATATTCCTCACTCTTACTTCTGGCTCTTAAAAGAAAAGGCAAAAGAACAACACAACGCTGACTTTAAGGAAGGGATAGCAGGGGAAGAATGGAAGTGGCTTCAAAGCTCAAAACACTGTAATGCTGACGTTTCTGAACTCAAATCAGTTATAATTGTTTGCCTGGCAGTCAATTACTCCATCAGAGGTTGAGATATTTACTAACACTATGCCTCAAAGACAGATACACATTTTGAAATTAAATGGGAGATAAACAAGGTTTTAGGGAAATGTAATCAGCTATATTTTTACATTTAAAAACTGTGGTCTCAAACTTTTTCTCTTGTTATTTATGTGTACAAATTGCACACTTGTTGTTTTATGACATTTCAATGCAAATATGTTATCTTTAATTGTTACTGATCAAATAATATGTTTAATTTATGTTTAATTATTTTTCCTTAAGATAACATTATAATATTACTTCTCATTTAAACAATATTGTGTCGTCCCAAACTTTTTTCCAGGACCGTTCGTCTCTGCGTGCGTGCATGTGTGAATTCATACATAGATATCATTAAGCTGTTTTCTGAGATTCAAAGGTTTGCTCCTCAAAGAAAGTTCATCTGCCAGAGTAACATTTAAAACTCATGGAACTTGATTTTACTAACTGTTGATGAATCAAACGTTTTCATTTACAGTGCTCTCGGCACACAGCACGAGCTTCACACTCATTCTTCTGTAGACATTCTGGAATCTAGTCCTCCCATGATTTCTTTGGCCTTCCTCAACCATTCTTTCCTGCCACTTGGGCTGAATAAATTCTCTTTATAAGCATCTCATCACTTACTCTTTCAACATGGCCAAACCACCTAAGAATATTTGTTTCCACCTTACCACAATAACATTTTTACCTCACATTATACATCTGCAAAACATCTTGGTTCCTCACATGACTCCTATGCCCCTTCTGCAGTAACCAAGTTTCACTGCCATACATCACAGTAGGAAGAATTACCTTTTCATATCAGCTATTTGGGACCTTTTTGAGAACGCATCACCCCTGTAAAATCCTCCTAAAGCAGCATGACTTGCACAGAATTCGCAAGCCTACTAACTTTGCCATCTAATTTGTTTTCTCTGTCAAATGTTTTTCCTAAATATGCAAATTTGTTTTAAAAAATTTTAAATGTGTAACTAATATACACTCAAATTCATTTGTAATAACTATAACTAACCTCATTAACTTTACAAACTTAAGGAGAAAAGCAATGACAAACTGTATATAATTGTCATATAAAGTACATAATTTGAAATGACTGTATAGAAAAAAAAATACTGTAGGTGAAATATTTTGGTAGGGGTCCAGACCCCTCCCCTTGGCTACATCTCTGTCCAACTAAGTCTGGAAAAATGTCAGCATAAATGGATGAACCTGGTCTGCAGTGATATATGGGGATACAGTGACATTCAGGTAGTTATTTGTCACTACTAGAGGACCAAGATGATTGTCCCAAGAAATACAGAACATTACAAAGCCACACAGCATTACAACCCTGCCACCTGCTTGTATCCATGGGGTTATGGCATCTTGTACCACTTTCTCTGCAGCTATTCACCTTACCCGCCACAGTCCATCCACCAGATGCAGTAGGAAACACGATTCATCTCATAATGCCTCTCTCTCTCTCTCTCTCTATCTCTCTCTTCCAATCTCCACAGCACCCTCCCAACGTTTCATGGCCAACTCCTGTTGTCATTGCCAATGATAAGCTGTTTTGAAGGGTGATGTGGTCATGTGTTTACACTATAAACCCATAGACTGGAGGGATCATTGTACTGCAGCTGTGGACACACTTCCCTGTGTTTCTTGGTTGCCGACCATGGTCAGCTGTGCTAAGGTAGCATGTCCATTGCTTTGGACAATATTGGTCAGGCTGCCTCTCTCCCTGAGCATTAAGCAACTGTGACTGTCCAACACAAACCCACTAGCTTGTGTGTTACACCTCTTTCCATCCACTTTCGGTATACTTTTAACAACGGCAGTATGTGAACAGCAGACTAAGTTCACAGTTCCCCAGATACTGCCACCATTTGCTCTGTATCTGATGACAGTGACCATTTCCAAAGGGGTCAAACCTTATCCCTTACTCATTACAATCAGCATTTCAGCCCTGACTAATACTGCACTTGGCACAGATAATGCTGCATATACGCTCAACCTTCACACAGGTGTACTGCTCCACCACGGATCATCCAAATGTCAAATAATAGTGGTGTCACAATGTTTTGCTTCCACCATGTATCTTTCCTTGCACTCCTAATCACTCTACCTTAATCACAATACAGGTATGCAAGACTTTTGGGAAGTGCTTGTTTATACCAGTGATTTTCACCATCATCGTCCAAGTAAAAATGGGAAACTTTCCTTGAGGTGAAAATGGGGTGTAAAATCCTCATACATGTTCCTTCCTACCTCCAGATCCTTACAAACTCCATGTTATGTCACATAGCAGCCACCATTACTGCACTTGGCAGGCCTACACAACTTCAGGATGTTTCTTTACAGGCGTTTTCACTTTTCTGTGCACCCCTGAATCTTTCGCAGGAAATGTTATGATATGCATTTCAAACAGTCTGTACAATTACAGCAGGAAGCAGAAGAATCTTCCATTTTGAATGCTGCCTTTATACAACATAATAAAAGCATCCAATCACCAAAAGTTTAGAGTTTCCAGATACATTCCCATAGCACATTATGGTCAAACGTTCTTAAGACAAATTATGTCTAGGAGCAGATATTTTTGTTGTATTTTTGTAGGCAAGCATTTTCTAATACAAGCCTTTCTCAACCTTTACTAAGATTTTGATCAGGCTGAAAATTTTCTCCCCCTCCCCTTCCGAACCACAGACTTCCGAAATTCTACATAAAATGTGTTACCTGCTGCAAAAGAAGCATTGAGGAGATACCCTTGCACTGAAAGTTCCTGGATACCATACTTTTGCTTAAATCTTACCCAGATGATGCAGTGCACCTTGCCTTCCAATCCTAATGTTTCATAAAATAACTTGGCTTGATGTTTACACATTGGAAACAGACAGAATTCTTTCTGCTTGATATTGGTTGATCCACTAAAATTGGGTGAAATCCAAGTCACCATAAGATAATGTTTCCTATTCTTTCTTTTGGAAAGACCAGCACTATTATCATGGTCTCTTTAAAAAAAAATTCCCTGCAAATTCCTTTTGGAAGCTCGTTAAGTTCAATGTTGTGAACAGTTAGAACCACAACATATTCCCTCGCAAGCTTTGTCAGTGGATCCTCTACTTTAGTTTCAATTAACTGACATACTTTTATAGTAAACACAACTTTCTTCTATTTTTAAGATATTTTTCTGGGATGTACAATCAAACAAGAAATACATCTACAAAGACTAATACCACATTGACAAACACACTGATCACTCCTTTATCAACACACAGACCAAGAAATATGTGTTTCAAACACTCCCTAATCCCTGGGTGCACACACCAGGAGATGAAAAAGGGGAGGGTCCCAAATTCCAAATGTCGAAAAATGCATGCAAGTAAAAAAAGTCAAATCTGAGCAGCAACCAATCTGTCTGATGAGCTATACAACTGGCAAAATACATGGCAATTTTGAAAAGAAAAAGCTAAACTTCTGTTGAAATTTCTAGCTTTGAGTCTTATAAGTACCCAGATGTAAGCCAACACCCTAAGCACATAACTTCTGAATTGACATGGGTTAACACAAAAATGGCACTTAATTCATATGAAACAACAAGTACATAAAACAGTAAAGGAAAACATTACCTTTGCTAGCATTATCATATATTGCACTAAAAAGGCGAAAAATGTCCCGAGGAACAAGGTTTTCATTTGGCATTTTTTCTAATATAACCATTACTTCATCTTGGCCAACTGTACAGAGTCCACGGCTTGTAAAACACCAGCACTCTTTTCCAAAGCAGCAGTCCACTAAAATGAAAACAATACATACTTCAAAAAAAGCTCTCAATACACAGCCAAAAATATTAAAGTAGTTAATGCAAATCACTTGATTTCTGACTGCCTTATAACACGGTTATACGAGTGAATTTGTACATTTTTCCAAAGTATGAGGTGTGACAATTTAATTCCTGGAAAGCATCTGTAGGAAAAACGTGTGCGTACCTGTGTACTAGCGGCTACTTTCACCTTCCAAGTGATCCCTTCCGCAGCTACCTGGAACTCTGTTTCTTGAATACTCTTGAGTTCCTTTCTCACCTTCGAAGTAATCCCCTTCTGCACATAGTTCCCCCTCTTTTTCCACCAAAAAAATCAGACTTTTCAAGGACTCGTAAAAATTTTCAAGACTATATTCATGCCCAATAAGAACTCTCATGAAACACTAAAACAAGTGGTAACAAACAGTCAAAAAGTTCAACTAAAATTCTAGTTATATCTAAACATGGGACATACTTTGGTGAGGTATTATTGTTCCACAAGATCTCTTGTACAGAGCTACAGATATAGATATATATATATAGAAGATATGATCAGAGTAAAATCTCTGAAATGGCAATCACGTGGACATATTGGAAGGCAGGGCAGACCACAGATGGAAAACCGAAATTTTAATAAGGATTCCTGGGATACAAGCATTCAGCAGATCGCAAACCTGGTTTGAGATGCTACTACCTTACAATTACACCACCTTGCATCCGCTTATTGTAGTTCAGAAGAATTCCCCTCGCATTCGCTTATCGTAGTTCAGAATCACAACCGTGTGAAAACCGGAAATGTGACAGTTACGTGCTCCTGATTCCAAGAGAACGTTCCACAATACAGCGTGGCCACCAATGGCATTTTGGCAATAGCTTCTCTTCAACGAAGTGCGGCTATTCTGAAATTTGGTGAACAGAAAAAAAAAAAAAAAAAAAATCAAGTACTTTTCAGGGCTCAAATTCAAGGTCTTTCAAGGGCCCTTGAAAAGGAAAGTTAAATTCAAGGAGTTTTCAAGGACTTTCAAGGACTGTGGGAACCCTGCTGCAGCTGTGCATTTAGTTAGGCGCTGTTGCCAGTGGTGGAAACATACCTGGAACTCTGTTTCTCGAATACTCTCGAGTTCCTTTCTCACCTTCGAAGTAATCCCCTTCCGCAGCTATGCATTTAGTTAGATGCTGTTGCAAGTGGTGGAAACATACCTGGAACTCTGTTTCTCGAATACTCTCGAGTTCCTTTCTCACCTTCCAAGTAATCCCCTTCTGCAGCTATGCATTTAGTGAGACGCTCTTGCCAGTGGTGGAAATATACCTGGAACTCTGTTTCTCGAATACTCTGGAGCAGAGTAGCAGAATGTATAAGTACACATGTATGCAGATAGTTTCCAAATTATTAGCAGGTTTAAAAATAAAATAAAAATGCTATTTACAGCAATTAAAACACTTACTTAAGGCTTTACTCAGATTGATATACTTAATTCTATTTTAACTTGAACTTCCAATTATTTTCTACATCTTCTGAGTTCTTTTGTTTTTGCAGACATTTCTAGCTTCTAGATTTTACCAAGGCGTGTTCTCAATGTATAGGAACTGTATCAAAAGTTTTGTTTGCACAGAAAGAATTAAAATTTTATTGCCAGGTTCCTCTTGTTATTAAATTTAAATATTTTCCTTGTGTATTTTGTAAGTTTACTATTTTTAATTAAATTGTTGAAAATGCTATTTATAATTTTTAAAGTTCATTACGGAACTGTTTTTCTGGATATAATTTTTTTTTGTCTCTTGTTCTTATGAGGTTCATGGTTCAATATTTTACCGTAAAGGTCCATTTCACACACATTGTTGCACATTCAATTTACTTATTTTGTCCTCATTGGAACTTGTAATGTTCTAATAATTATTTTTTTATTAAATTTTCTTTAAATTATCTTATTGTTGTATTATTATCGTGATTCACCGTTTTGCAGCAAGATTTCTGCTTCAATGGTTGTGTACGCAGATACATTTCATTTTTATACAACTCTGCTCTTGAGTTCCTTTGTCACCTTTGAAGAAATCCACTTCCATAGCTATACATTTAGTTAGACACTGTTGTCACTGCTGGAAAAATACCTGGAACTCTGTTAGGGTGTCCTTGGTGGGTTTCGCCGTGTGAGGTCTTGTGTTGTTCTGCAGCAGTATCACTTGCCCAGTCCCATGGCTGGTAAGCGGTTGTTTCTACTCCATTGCGTCCCTCAAATGATGAAGTTGCCGTTGATAATGCTCAGGATTGACGGTTTCACCTGGTTTAAGCAATTCATAAGACAATACATCCTTCATGTCCCATCAAATGTGCAGTAAGAGTTTTTGGCCATGAATATTGGGTTTCACAGTTGATGTCGATGCTTCACCAGGGTTGACCCACAATTTTCGCCTTTTGGGATTGTTGTACAAACCCCACTTTTCATCGCCAGTCACCATTCTGTACAAAATATCCTTCCAGCTGAACCTATACAGCAGGGAAACAGCTGTGTAGTAGCGCCGCTCTTTGTTGTCAGGAGAGAGCACATGAGGAACCTAACAGCCCGCCTTGTGAATTTTCCCCAGCTTTTGTAGGCGAATAGATTGCTTGTTGTTTTTCATCAGACGCAGTCAAAGCTTGTTCAAGTGCTTGGCCAACAGCCCTTCCAAATCGTCATTGTCCTCCTTTTTGGGTTGGCGGGGACGTGCATCATCCATGCGATTTAAATTTACTTCCCAAAACCTATGGAACCACTTTTTACACATGCTGTAGGACGCAGCAGCTTTCCCAGAGGCTGAATAAATCCTTTCCTTAGCTTTGCTAGCATTTTTTTTTTTAATATGCAGCATGCAATGCCTCACATGCTGTTTATCGGACATCATTGTGCTTAATCCACTTTTCACCTGCTTTGTGAGGTTCTGTCAGCAGCAGCGTCGGGTTTTATGGTGTCCGTTGGTCTTGCGCAACCCTCACATGGCAGTGCCACACGTTCAATTTACGTAAGTGCTATGGTGGATTGTATTTAGAGGCCAAGAATTAATCTTTACACCTAATACATTAATTATTTACGATACTAGTCATTTCACAGGAAACACCTGCTGCAGGAGTGGGGAATTGCTTTAGTCGAACTCCTGCTGTATCCACTACTGACACCCTCATTTACAGCTATTCTTGCCAAGGTTTACCGTTTCGGAGATGCCAGTGTAGCGCCTACTATGACACCTCTTTCAAAGTCACTTAAGGGGGTCCCATAATGAATCCGAAGCTGCCATTAAAGCCCATGTTAAATTTCAGATGTTTATGTACCTTTTTCTCAGAAAGTATTAAACCTAGAGCTATATATTTTTTTTATCACACAATAATGTAATAATTGTGAACACTTTAACATGGCCTTTTTTTATTTTTTATTTCTTTGTGAGATATAATTTTTAACCATTTAAACTCCACTTTTGAATTATAAAATTTTCATATTTAAAAAATCATAAAAAAACAAAAAATGAAAATAAAAATAAAATACCACATTAAAGTATGTATATGCATGTGATAAAGAACTGGTAAAATTTTCAGAACATTATGTTAAATAGGTTTTCAGAAAGCCAACTTTAAAGATCTATTCCATTGCCCTTATGCATCATAACTTATGTACAAAACTTTATCATGTTGTTCTGGAGGTATACTGAACTGGTTCTGTTGAATATCATTAAAATGGGGTCAAAGGTCAGGGCACAGGAACGAGATTTATTCCACAGCCATTATCCTCATAACTTGAGTAATGATTTCTGGTATGTTGGAAAGCGTACCATAATCAATGCATTGCATGATTTTACTAACTTGTTTTGATAATCAGCCACTTTTTGATCTGCAACAATGACATGCTAATTATTCACTTTTTGCAATGCCTTCACGAAATGTACACCAGGAATCACATAAACATTTACCAATATTGCCACCATTAAAGTTTGAAATCGCTTCATAAACACCAAATTTCAATGGTGTGCAAAAAACAAATATCGTTTTTGGCAAATATGCCAAATCACACTGTTTTTACAGACTCATTCGGTTCTAGTTATTCAGTTATTCAGAATTCCACACAGTCAAAAATATACCGTGATGTAAACACAACATACCAGTTGTGGTTAATGGTAAAGTGTTGCCAGTTACAGTTGCTATAAATAATATGGAGCTCATGTAATAGTATAGAGCTGTCACGTAGTTTGAAATCCATTCAAAGATGTCAGGACCTTTCTTTCTGGAGGAGGGAAATTTTCAAAAAATTAAAAAAAAAAAAAAGCTTCCAATTCCCCGATTTTCATGAATGTTACATCATTTTGAACATAAGATTTCAAATATTTAGAAGAAATTAAAACATAAAAAAGTGATTTTTTTTTTCCCAGATTTTTTCATTATGGACTTCTTAAATCAAAGGTCTTTCCAAAACTGCGGTGATCTTCACATGGCATGTGTCTGTATTCTTTTCAGTGAGGTGGTTACAAAGTCATCTCAACGTCCCAGTTGTGTACATAAGTGAGGATGGAACATGTTTGATTGCTATTGGGTGTTCTTCATAATTTGCTACTTCAATGTAGATCTACAGATATTAACACTGATGAGTGATTCCATTATGACCACCCCCAGCCTAAAGAAATGAGCTCACCTGGAGACCGAACGATGACGCAGATGAAGTTCACAGAGTAGTATATACACAACCTCGAGGACTGGCTTTCGGTTAGTAGAGTGTTCAGAGTCATAATGGGAAAAGCTGCCGATTTATCGGAGTTTGATAAAGGACAAATTAAGATGGCATGGCGCCTCAGAACTACAATCTTGGAAATGGTGGGGTTTCTGGGTTGTTCACGTGCCGCTGTAGTGAGTACGTATCAAAAGTGGTGCACAGATTGCCAAACAAAGAACTGTTGTCCGCAGCTGATTGATGCCAGAGGGGAGCGGAGACTGTCGCGCATTGTTCACAGCGACCGCAGGGCCATAGTGCTAAAAAATCATCCAGGGCTATAATATTGGTGATCAGGGCAATGCGTCACAGCACACAGTTCATCGCGCCCTTCTGCCCACGAGCCTGTTTAGCCGAAGACCCAGCCTGGTTTCCATGCTCACTGCAAACACGCATGAAATGGGCCCAATATCATCGAGATTGGACCGTGGATGATTGATTGGAAGAAAGTGGCCTGGTCTGATGAATCAAGATTCCTGGTGCATCACGTAGACAGCAGAGCTCAGATACACTGATTACCAACAGGGGCTATGGTACCTGGATGGTTTAAAACTCGGGCATCACGCGACAATAACACATAAACATATAAAACGAGCAAAACACAGAGTCGCGTACGGTAAACGGTTCGTTTAGCGGTAGCTTTTGGTCATCCTACGACTGGATGGGCTTGTTGCCAGAACTACAATTTGAAGTTGGGGTGTTGGAACTGTTGCCAGATTTTAGAAGAGAGATCCAAATAAATGGGATTTGGTATACTGGAAGCACATACCGAAGCATCAAAACAAGACTTGGTGAACACAAAAAAAGATGTTTCCAATGGTCTTCCAAAGACAGCTTTATCTGTACTAACCCTTGAAGACACCTCTGCAGTTCCCATTTGGAAAGAAACCAAAAAAAGTTGCCCCTTTCATCAACAAGGCATCTCTGCATTTCCAAGAGAGCATTGAAATTTTGTTCACCAAAAACTGCAATTCAGAGACCCCGCACCAAATCCCATTTATTTGGATCTCTCTTCTAAAATCTGGCACCAGTTACAACACCTCAACTTTAAATTGTAGTTCTGGCAACCAGCCCATCCAGTCGATCGCGGGTGATCAAGGTCGTAGGATGACCGAAATCTACCGCTAAACGAACCTTTTACCGTACGTGACTGTGTTTCGCTTGTTTTATGTGTTTATAGGTACCTGGATGCAGTGTTGGGCAGAAACATGCCAAAGGCGGTGGCGTTATGCTGCGGGTGATGTTTTCTTAGGACATTTTAAGCCCCATTATCCCAATAGCACAATCCCTGACAGCTGCCAGGTATCTGAACATCGTTGCGGACCAAGTTCACCCAATCATGGTAACTGTGTTCCCTGATGCTGATAGCCATTACCAACAGGATAATGTGCCATGCCACAATCGTCATGGACGGGTTCGAGGAACACGTTGGTGACTTTCTGTTGATGCCCTGACCTCCATATTCCCCTGACATAAACTCAATTGAGCATTTGTGGTTCGACTTGGGTTCGTGCTAAATCACCACCAACCCAAAATGTACGGGAAACTGGAGGACCTGCTGTTGACATTATGATACCAGATACCCCAGGGTACGTATCACCACCTCATCGAATCAATGCCTTGCCAAGTGGCTGCTATTTTGCAAGCTAAAGGGGGTCCTACAACTTATTAGGTAGGTGGTCATAATATATTGTAATGGCTCATTAGTGTAATCAACAATGTGTACATTATTGGAATCAATGATACTTTGCCAATAAATGTTCAAGTTCCTTAATCAAAATTTCCTGAAATGTTAACCACTGAGATGTTGCAATACCAAGTACAACTGAAGTCTGATAGGTCAAGTTCAGTATTTATGGTGAATAGGGCATTGGCTTCCAGTCAAATTCCTTGATTATTTGGGCTGTCATTCTTACTTAGTGTATAGGGGGGGGAGTACAACCCGAAGAAAGAATGATTCCTCTTCAAGTAACAAGCCAGGGGCAATGACTCTAAATTAATCTTTAGATGGTCAAATAAATGACAGTAAATATCAGCAGTAATGAGTATGCTTATTGGTAGCAAGCTCACAGTGAACAATTCCTTTGATACATATAGGCAAACCCCAACTTATAAACATAACGTCTGAAATGTGTTTCTAAATGAATATTCATATGATTATTTTTTTTTTCATAAGATACTTTGTTAAATGTGTTAACAGAGTTGTATAAAAATAAAATGTATCTGTGTACACAACCATTGAAACAGAAAACAACTTGCTGTGAGCCTGTGAAGCGTAAACCACGATAAAAATAGAATAGTATAATTTAAAGAAACATTAATAAAACAAATAATTATTAGAACATTACAGATTCCAGTGAGGATAAAATAAGTACATTACAACTGAATGTGCAGCAATGTGTGTGAAATGGACCTTTATGGCAAAATATTAAAAGATTGGACTATGAACCTCATAAAATCAAGAGTAATTTTTAAAGAAAACTTTTATATCCAGAAAAACAGACCCATTAAATAAACCTTCAAAAATTATAAATAGCGTTTTCAACAACTTAATTCAAGAATAGTAGATTTATAAAATACATAAGGAAAATATTTTAACTTCATAACTGGCAACTGCAAGTGGAATAAGGCAATGAAATTTAAATGCTTTCTGAAAAAACGAAACTTTCGAAACAGTTCCTATACATTCAGAACAGGCCTTGCTAAAATCTAGAGGCCAGAAAAGTCTGTAAAAAAAAAAAAAGAACTCAGAAGATGTGAAAAATATTTGCCTTCAAGTTAAAATTGAATTAAGTCTATTAACCTGAGTAAAGCCTTTGAGTAAGTGTTTTAATTGCAATAAATAAAAAAAAATGTTTAATCTACAAGCCAAAACTATTTGCAAAATCTGCTAATAATTTGAAAACTATCCATGTACATCTATATTCTGCTACTCTGTGTGTTAATATCTTTATACAAATATATTGTGTAATTAAAAAGAATTTGTGTTCTAATAAAGATTAATGTAAACATACATAATTTGAAACGAATTAAATTTATTCCAGTTGTTTGTTTGTTTGTTCATTCATTCAAAGGCGCTACTATCTGTGTTTCAAAAGTACAATGGAACAAAGGGACAACACCAAGTTTTGTACAACTTACGTTCGGATAGTTCGTCCAATGAACTAATCGAACCATTAATATGTGGCTTTATGTTATTCTATTACTTCAGTTCAGGATTTTAATACAATTCAAGATTTTACCTCAATTCACGATTTCACTCCAGTTCTTGTTCCTAATTATGTCATTCATCAGACAATCAACCCTTCCGAATAAAAAGACGAATATCCGGGCTCTACAACAATAACCCAAAGTGAATACACAGCTAAGAAGAAGCCAAGTGAGTGCATTTTAATAACATTAAATCCATGATTGATGTTACAATGTACCACTTTATATAATTCATCCTCCCGCGGGTAATAAATTTTTTAATGAATAACGTGTGAAACAGTACTCTGTCCGTCACGATTAACATTAGTGACAGCCACTATAGAATACCAAGTTTTGTGTTTGAGTGGGCAAAAGTGTCATGCAAATGATTCAAATAATGAAGCAAGTATACGGAGAGATATTCCTTTCTTGGGAGCATTATTTCTTTCTAGCATCAGTCTAGTTCTCCAATCACTGCATTGTGTATTCAATACAACATAGAAAGAGAAATAACTGAATTGCAAGAAGTCTATATAATACCATTCAACATGGCACACAACGGAGATTTAAAGGGATTAAATATCTTTCATCACATATGACAAAATATTCAAAAACACTGGATGCTGTGTTTTTTAAATGAACTGGGAGTCACAATTTAGTAGCTTGTGTGGCATTTGTAAATATAAAGTGTTCATTTCTTGAAAGTTCAAAAGTAAAGGTTTGCCTGTATCACTAAATGTTCTTTTTTTTTTTTTTTGATTGGAGGTTTAACGACCATTGTGAGCAACTCAATGGGCTATAAGCAGTCGCCCATCCCTAATTTAGGGTCACTGGTTCCAGGGAAGGGAGAGAGCCAGTGCCGTAAGACAAACACAACATCCATGCCTCACCGGGATTCGAACCCGGACCCCTTTCGGACGAATGATCAGAGGCCATCGCTTAGACCACTGCGCCACCGGGGCGGCTCACTAAATGTTCAACATGACCTTTTGTGGATGCAAACGACCTCTAGTTTGTGTGCATGTTTAACAGCTTGCCAGTCAGTCTTATGGTTTCCATACTTAATATGTTGGTATAAAGGCCCAATTTTTATTCCTGGTAACAATACTCTTTATAAAAAAAAAAGGCTGACTGAGTTCACGGGTTAGTAAGGAAATGCAGATATCAACTCACTGCATGAAATTTTGCAATAAGAGTTCATATGGGACCCACTCACTGAATTTGGATACTTTTTTCTACTGAAAAGTACTACCAATGGCGGAATAAGTCCATCTTGGGTTGGACAACTATTTCTTACACTGATAAGCTGGGTGTAAGGGTGAAAATTAGTTATTCAAAAGTGTTATCTATAATATATGTAATTATTATAATTTATACATAGACAAAGAAATTATGCCCCGTGTTTCATGAATAAGAGATAGACATGCCACATATTCATATACGAAGGATTGAATTACACTTCTGGAAAGGACTTCGATTTCTCACGGAGAAATTAACTTTCTTTTGAAGCCATTGTTAAAAACTGTAAATGTCTAGTGTGGTTTAAATGGTGCCAACGAAGGGCGATTCGGACAATCACAACGGAAACACTGAATTACGGAGAGCACTTCGCGGCAACATAAAACAGCCTGTTTAGATGTTTCTCATTGAGCGGGACAAAGCTCATCGGCCAAAGTCGCCAGCCTGTCTGGTTCACTGTAACAAGATCATGTAGCCAATGTTGGTATATTGTATTGATGTATCTTTGAAAAGTTTGATTTCAAGCAACGGCGGCAAGATGAAAATGACATGTGGTGATCTCGTCGGAAGATAAGGATGGCGGATGAGCGTAATAGAGAAGGCCAGCCAGGGTGTGGAGCAGTTACAGCCAGAGGGAGCGCAAGTTTGGAGGAACCAAAACTTGCAGTCAGGTTGCAGCGCCTCAGGGCCGTGAGCCGAAACATATGCTGGGTACTCTCCCAGGAGGAGAAGCAGGTCACGTGTGCAGAAAAAAGTAGTTGGAGTTATAGTGTGGAGTGCGATGCACTAACGTTAGGACATGGGAGCAGAGGCTCTCGTGCGAAATGGTGAGAGGAGAAATGATGGAGAGCGCTATATGATTGAAGGCTCCGAGTTGTAATAACTCATGTTAGGTCGGTGTGCGGATACACTGTGGTTTCCTGAAATGAGTAACAGCGACAAATGGAGAAAGTGTCAAAAGAGTTAGGTAGATTCCAAATGTGTATGGCCGGATGAATTAAGCCGATTAGAGGAGCGCAGATTCCAGCAATAATAATAGACGAAATTGTAGGTCATTTCCAACGAAGCCGTCAGTCATACGAAATCAGACTCTGAGACCTTGAACTTTCTTCAATAAATCTGTTGAGTTTATATGAGTTACTGCTTCGTTGGAAATGACCTACAATTTCGTCTATTATTATTGCTGGAATCTGCGCTCCTCTAATCGGCTTAATACTGCAACTAGTGTCAAAGGTTTTATTAAAAACCTTCCCTCCCTTCCTCGATGAGCAGATATCAATAGTAAAGCTAAGGAAGAGAGCGCCTGGGCATTCGTTCTACAAACAAATGTTAAATATGAACGAATCTCATTCAAGTTTGCAGTGTGTGGGGAGGTGCTGAGTGAAATAAGCGGACGCCCTCCTGAGTGGAGGCGGGCCACAGTATCCGGGCGATAACGCTCACCCCTACACTGGGATTCACTTATATTGTGTTCTTCAGCATGTCTTTATTGTTCCCCGATTGCCTACCAGTACACTTCATTATCTAGGAAGCTGCAGTCACCAGATGAGAATTTTCCAAACCAAATGCAATAAATTCCATTGAGCTAACAAATCATGGCATGCACATAAGTAATGTTTCTCAAAACTTGCGTAGCATTTACCCCTTTCAACTCATATAGCATAATATGCCGAAATGGGTTTTATCAACTTCTATCTTTCACTACTGAAATTCTTTTCCACACAGACAGTACAACCATGTTTGTGGCTATACACACCCTACCGTAATTGTTTCTGCCATAGACATATACAATTATTACTCCACACATGCCCACAATACAACAGCAGCAGGTACCTGCGATTCCATGTCAGCCAGAATTTACTTGAATGATCAATACATGCATTCATATTTTCAGTTGAAAAATAATATATAGAAACAATTCTTTTAATTTCAAGAGGACTTCCTTTTCTTTTTTCACTTGTTCCTCCTGCATTTTTGTTAACACGAAAAAAGGAAGGAAAAATCAGTAATTTTCAAATGTATGCAATTTTTAATATGCATATTCATGGACAGCAACAGATAAGTAAATAATCAGTTAAAAATTTATCGGGTAGTTTGTATTTCTTTGTGGAGCTAACCTCAATCTCGGAGAACAGCTTAGTGACATGTATGTATAGATATATATATTCATGGATGAAATGAAAAAGAGATAAATTTGTGTCACATAGTATGGAAATTGAAAAGCTACTTTATTATTATTCATTTCGTAGGTCGAAATATAGTCACAAAAGAGTACGACAACAATTTTCCAATCACAATAGTGTCACACATTGCATCACTTTTCTGTCTCAAATTTTACACCACAGGAGAGTGAAAAATATTGGCATAATTAAAATCTGTATTGCTAATAAGTTTGTTAAAATCTACATTGAAAAGCAAGTTGAAATTAAATTAAATGAACAGCATCCATCATTCATTTTCTGCATGAGGCGCTTGCACATAGAGCTTTTAAAAACATTGAAATCCATTTTTAAGAGTGCATAAAATAGTAAATAGCTTACATTATTCAGAAAAGATTAAAAAGAAAAACTACAACTGAACAAACACATGTTCATTTAAATTATTGACACTTACTTAAGGAGAAAACACTTACATTTGGTGATCTTTGTTAAAACGTGCATATTTTTTGTGGCGGCAAAAACAACAGGCCCCGTTTCTTTATCTGTAAAACAAAAAAATGGGTCAAAAACATATGAATTCTTCATTTATTGTTAAGTGCATATGGCCAATACAAACATTAAGAAGACAAACTTTATAACTAAGAATATTTGCATCATTATATCTATTTGTAATGTAGAATACCTAAAAGTTGAGCTTAAAAATACATTTCACTCTTCCAATTGCAAGTTGACTAAAAAACTAATTTAAATTAAATTAATCAATTACGTTTTTTAAAAGCATAATGGGCAAGTGGGATGTCACCAATATATCTCATACAAGATAAATTTAGAGGTAAAAGACATGCCCAGTCCTACACCGACAAGCCATTACATTATGACCACCTACTTAATAAGCTGTAGGACCCCCTTTAGCTCGCAAAACAGCGCCCACCCGACGAGGCATTGATTTGATGAGTTGGTGATAGGTATCCTGGAGTATCTGGCACCATAATGTCAACCGCAGGTCCTCCATTTCCGTACATTTGGGGAGGGGGGATTTAGCATGAACCCGCTTTTCCAAATCAAACCACACTTGTTCAATTGGGTTCATGTCAGGTGAATGTGGAGGCCAGGGCAATAACAGAAAGTCCCCAGCATGTTCCTAGAACCACTCCTTGACGATTCTGGCAGTGTGGCATGGTGCATTATCCTGTTGGTAATGGCCATCACCTACAGGGAACACAGTTACCATGAATGGGTGAACTTGGTCCGCAACGATGTTCAGATACCAGACAGCTGTCGGGGATTGTGCTATTGGGTTAACTGGGCTTAAAGTGTCCCACGAAAACATCGGCCATAGCATAACGCCGCCGCCGGCCTGTTTCCGCCCAACATAGTGCATCCAGGTGCCATAGCCTCCATTAGTATAATCAGCGTATCTGCGCTCGGCCATCTACGTGATGCACCAGGAATTTTGATTCATCAGACCAGGCCCCTTTCTTTCAATCATCCAGTCCAATCTCGATGATCTTGGGCCCATTTCATGCATTGTTGGAAATGACGTGTAGTGAGCACGGTGGGGACCAGGCTGGGTCTTCGGCTACGCAGGCTCATGCGTAGAAGGCTGCGATGAACTGTGTGCTGTGACACGATGTCCTGATCCCCACTGCTGTAGCTCCGGGTGATTTGTCGTACTGTGGCCTTGCGGTCACTGTGAACAATGTGCGACAGTCTCCGCTTCCCTCCGGCACCAATGAGCTGCGGTCGACACATGGCTGGACGACGGTTTGTCGCTTGGCCATTTATGCACCACTTTTGATACATACTCATTACAGCGGCACGTGAACAACCCAGAAACTGCACCGTTTCCGAGATCGTAGTTATGAGGCGCCGTGCCATCACAATTTGTCTTTTATCAAACTCCGATAAATCGGCAGCTTTTCCCATTCTGACTCCGAACACCCTACTAACCAAAAGCCTGCCCTTGGGTTGTATATACATGTGTATACTGCTCTGTGAACTTCACCTGCGCCACCGTTCGGTCTCTGGGCGCGCTCCTTTCTCTAGGCTGGGGATGGTCATAATGGAGTGGCTCATTGGTGTATACGGCAGCTCAACCTGCGCAATACAGACCCTATATGAGAAATTCAGGTTATTCAAAACAATAACACCATGATGACGATGACGATGACGGGCAAAACACGTAACAATATTAACAAATAAAGGTAACTTGATCACGCTAGTTACGTTAACTGAAACTTTTACAAAAAGTTCGTAAGTTGGAAGCTTTCGACCTTATCTTAGGTCTTCATCACGCCAATGGAGGAAGATGAATGAAATCTAATGGCCGTGGAGACTTAGGGACTAGAGAATTCTGACTATAAATATAAATACATACAAAATATATATTTATATATATAATATGATATTAATTACACTGCTCGACATAGAAAATGCCACACGAAGAAATTCCTGAAATGAGAAAAAATTTATCACACATGCAGACAAGTGGGGAAAGAAGTACTTTAATAACTGAGGGATTGCATGAATGCGATGGGCACATTCATGCAATCCCTCGGGAATTAATGGGTTTTCTGCAGGCTCCCTGTGTTTGGGGACGTGCATGCATAGATGGTGCCCTAAGTCGGCCCCGGATACGCTTTGTCCCTGGACCCCCCATTCCCCAGGATGCCTGGGTTTACCAGATGAGTGTCGATGCACTGGCAGTAAAACACTGTAAGATGAATGAAATCTAATGTCACATGGCTTCAGGCACCTACGGGACTATTACCCATGGTTGATGATGATGATAATGGAGATGGGTGAGGAGACAGTATAATGTGGCTTGAGTCATTAAGTTGTATAACTGCCATGCTGGGCCATACTTCCAGCAACACAGCATGGTACTGAGTGGAGAACTCCGAAGAGGGTGTCCTGGAGTAGCATTTCTTGGTGTGTATAATTCAACGAGACTGTGAGGGTTCTTGAAGTGGCATTAAGTTGTCTGCCAATGACATACCATATGTGCTCTATTGGGGTGAAATCTGGGGATTATGCTGGACAGGGAAGTGCCTGGACAGCTTGTAGGCACTGTCTGCTGGCATTGGCAGGGTGGTGCCAAGTGTTATCTTGATGAAATTGGGCTTAAAAGATATCATAGAGATACAGCAACAAATCAAGTTTAATCACCTCATTGATGCATCACTGTGTTATTGATGTACTCATGCAATGAACAGCTGTTGAAACTGATAGCACTCCAAACCATGACACTCATGGATGATGGAACCAAGATCAGCCTGGTGATCACAACCTCTCCAGACTCTCAACTGGTGGTCATCAAAGCCGAGACAGAAGTATGCCCTGTCGCTAAATACAACATTGTTACTTTTGTCATGCAACACATGTCTGGTAGGGCAATACTGCAACTCTGCCCAATGCTGGGCTGCGGTGAATAGCAGTCATCACAATGGCAGGCGAGAGAGAGTGCAAATCGACCTCAGACAATCTTCACTTTATGGTCCATGTTGCTATGGCGATGCCACAGCTGCCTCTAGACCTCATCAAACGTACATTGTGGGGGCTACTATGGCATGCTATTGAATGCTGCGATTGAGTGTTTGGATGTCCGCCTACGTGCACTAGTCCTACTACACATGTTACCTTCCTCCACTCACTCTCTCCACATTTGGCAGACAGTTGCAGCATCTCAGTGTGATGCTGACACTAACCAGTCACACTTAGCCCTATGATGAAGCCTTCAGTATAGGTATCTGTATGATGCTACGATTACCGATGATGTCACCCACGCATTCTCACTCCTTACACATGCTTACGCCACGGAGATCACTCCCATGCAAAGGTTCACACATGTGACCAGGTGAGGATGACCAAACTTAGCTATACTCAGCCGTTTTTGCCCTTTTATCACCCTAACCCAACACGTGATTGGTTCGTAACTGCAATAATTTACATAACCCAACTATCGACACATATCCATCAATTTGTATGGCACTCCAACAAATACTTCCTCGCATGGCATTTTCTATGTTGAGCAGTGTAAGTTTTACAAATTTGGTTAAGCCATACTGAAGAGAATAATGCAATTAAAACTGAGTTTATTGCTATTAATGCATGTATGAATCTTATGCTATGTGATATATTTCAAATAATGCCTCCAAGTAGATAATTTGCACAAGAGGTGTGAGTGATGCCTTGTAGCAGAATCGCGGCGATGAGCGACACAGATTTTATTTTGGTTCTGCAGACAAAAACGAAATCCCCAAACCCCTATTAAATCCTCTCTCTCTCTCTTTTCCGGTCTTTCTAAACTTTGCAAAAACGGAAGTTAGACGAAATGAAGATTTATCCCGTAATCGCAGTTATTTTCTTCTCAATATGTTTCGTCTGTTCAGTATCTTTGTTAAACACCATTTTATTGCATAAATGTTTGTGCTTTAACTTGAAAATAGCAGCAAATTTTTTTCCAAAAACAGAGGTTTAAGATTGAGCCATGTAATCTTTAACTCTTTTTCTGGTGATGTTGCCTTTGCCCCGTACGACTGTTAAACATCGGTTTATTACACTGTATAAATGTTTGCATTTGAGATAACGGAGAAAATAATTCCAAAAACGGAAGTTGGATGAAACGAAGATTTCTGCCCTAATCGAAAAATGGAGGCAAAAAGTTTCGACAACAGAAGATAAAGGCAGCGGAGTTTTCTCCAGTAAGCATCTTTCTGTTTTACCCCCCCCTGTGTTTTCCCTGCACTGTATTATTGCTTAAATCATTTATTTAATTATATTCTTTTTATTTAAGATCGAAAATGGAGGGGGAAAAATTCCGAAAATGGAAGTAGGACGGAGTGATTATTTCTTCTGTAATAGTCTTTTTGTTTTTTCTTGCGGTGTTTTTCCTGCACTGTATTACTGTTTAAGTATCATTTAATTACATTAATGTATGTATTTAAGATTGAAAATGGAGAAAAACATTTCCAAAAACAGAAGTAGGACGGAGCGAAGATTTCTTCCTTAATTGTCTCTTTTTCTCCCCGCATAATTGTCTTTTGCTTTTTTCCACTGTGTTTTCCCTGCACTGTATTATTAAGTATCATTTATCTGCATTAATGTACGTATGCGAGATAGAAAATGGAAAAAAAATTCTGAAAACTGAAGTAGGACGAAGCTAAGTTTTCTCCCGCAATCGTAATTTTTTTCTAGTGATGTTCTGTATTTTTTTTTTTTTTTTTCTGTTAAATACACTGCTGGACAATTGCTAAGGACGGATCATAAACGGTTATATAGCGCATAAAAAAGTAAGTGTGGTTGGATGACAAGTGAAATAAAATAATGTCAGAATGCCAGGACATTACAAGAAAGACAATTTATTGTGCTCTGAAATCCAGAAGGCTTTGAAACGTGTTCAAGGGACAAACAGGCCATTTTGTGCAGAATACATAAACGTGAAAAAAAGCAATTACCGTCCGCAGGCGTTCCGGCGTAAGATGTCAATACAAGATTTTTTTTTTTTTTTTGATTGGAGGTTTAACAACCACCGTGAGCAACTCAATGGGCTATAAGCAGTCGCCCGTCCCTAATTCAGGGTCACTGGTTCCAGGGAAGGGAGAGAGCCAGTGCCTTAAGACAAACACAACATCCATGCCTCACCGGGATTCGAACCCGGACCCCTTTCGGACGAATGATCAGAGGCCATCACTTAGACCACTGCGCCACCGGGGCGGCCAATACGGGATATGACCACCATGGAGGGCGATGCAAGATTCCACACGTCGTGTCATGCTTTGCACAACATTATCAAGCAGCTGTTGGGGTAATTTATCCCATTCCTCTGTCAGTGCACGGATGAGGGTGTCCTTGTTTATTGGAGGGCATTGGCGACCAGCAAGACTCCTTCCCAAAGCATCCCACACATTTTCAATGGGATTCAGATCTGGAAATGTGCTGGCCATACGAGGTGTTGAATATCCTCGCTCTCAAGACACTCCTGGACAGCGACTGTTCGATGACATGTTGCGTTGTCGTCCATGAAAATGAATCTATCACCGACAGCACCACGGAACATGCGAAAATAAAGTAGCAGAACATCATTAATGTATCCTTGGCCAGTCATAGTCCCAGTTGGAAGCACATAGAGGGACGTACGGCCATTGATCATGATGCCAGCTCATACCATGACACTACATGTTGGATATCGGTCCCTTTCCTGTATGTTTGCTGGACAATATGCAGTACCACTATCACGCCAGATCAGTTGTCGTCGACAATCAGACGATAGACTGTATCTACTCTCATCTGAGAAGAGGACAGCAGACCAGTCGTTATCAGTCCAATTGCGATGTTGATGGCACCATTGGAAACGGGCGGTACGGTGAAGTCTGGACAATGGGATGCACACAACAGGACGGCGGGCGTATAGTCCTCCTTCATGCAAACGTCTGGCAACAGTTTTTCGAGAGATCCGCTTGCCAGTAGCAGCCATAAACTGATTTGCTACCTCACTAGCTGTGTTGCGCTGGTGTCTTTTTGTTGATAGCACTATGTACCGATCTTCTGCAGGTGTCGTACTGCGAACACGACCTCCCCCGTGACGTTTGCTACACTCTCCATTTGTTTGAAATGATTTCCAAAGCCTTGAAACAACACTGTGGCTGACGTCGAACTCCCTGGCAATATCTGTTATTTTTTGCCCTTCTTCAATCTTGCCAATAATACGGCCACGCGTAAAATCATCTAGGTGATGTCGGGAAGACATACTGAAAATTGCAAGTTCGTCAATTGATTCTTTCCCTTTCAACTTTGCGTTTGAACAACAACGGTCAATATGCATCAAATCCTTTATATCTCTTATCAGCGCTATGACGTCACGAACAAGTTCGGCAATCCAAAATTTGCATACGCACAACACGTCTTACTGTATCCTGCACTTATGCTAATTTCCACATTTTACTGCCTTCCATTTTACGGTTGCTATCGTTGCTATTGTCATCCGTCCTTAGCAATTGTCCGGCAGTGTATAATTTTATTCCATAAATCTTTGTGTTTCAGGTTGAACATAGCAGTGAAATTCTAGGCAGATGGCCAGGTGTTCTTGATTGCAGTTTCGTAGTTATAGCAATTGCAATAGTATATAATACATAGGCTTGATTTTTTTTATTTTAGGTAAAAGATGTATAAGGTGGATAGTATCATTCCTTTTTTTTTTTTTTTTAATCTATACCCACGCAAATTTTTATTGTTCTTCACATCTAGTAATTATCTTGCCTAGTGACCACCCGCAGATTTGTTGTGGCACCATGATATCTGTCGCAGACTGATGAGGAACTTTCTGCTCTAGGGTAGTGATGCAGCTACACAAACCAGGGAGAACAAGGTTCCAAGCAACTGAAGCAGATACAGCTAAGAAATCTGAAAACCAATCAGATTTGCACTAGTCATCACAGATTTAATATTACCTTTTCTCACATCCAGGTATAGGTGTAGACCCCAAGTTCTAGTGCTTCTGAGGAGATCTCAGATATCAATGGGAAACTAATTCTACTGAAGAAATAATTATTCACGAATACACGAAAGGCAATGCATATGTCATTATCGGCACAAAGGAGCTGTAGCTTCACTGTTTCCCATGTGGCCACCTCTTTCGAAAACTTGAAAATCTGAGGTCTGAGGCTGAAACCCTTAAATCTGGGCTGAGTGCTACAGAGGTTAGATGCATTTTTTTCTCCCAGCACCTGGGATCAGAACAACAGCTGTAAAGTAACTGATATTCGAATCACCTCTGGAAATGTTTTTACAAACTTGTGTAGTCTGGACCTTTGGAAAGTGTTGTTCATTGTGTTTGGAGCAGATGCTTGTTGGCTTGTAAAACATTATTTTCTCTTTCCTTCTTTGCTCTTTGAACAGAGATAGTAACAAATACACTGTGCTGGACCTAATACCTGGATTATTTTTTTATTATTATTATCACGTGGATGTGGATACTCTTTCCTCTCATCACGTCGTGGTACTGTTTTATATCTTTTATTTCTTTCTTTTAATGATTATGGTCAAGAACAGTGGTGGAAAAACCCATGGCATGTGAAAACAATTTGTTGGCACGCAGCATTCAGTGATGCTCCTTGATTCTTGAAACTACACCGATCAAGGGACTTCAGCAGAGAAGCAAAGAGCGGAGGGCACAATGAACCATGGTAACATGACTTATCACCATGACCAATCACCTCTCTCCCCAGACCAAGAGAATGGGGGACCTGCTGTTTTATCACTCTCGCTGCAAGCACTGATGAGAGCGGTGAAAAGTGTTAACAGGAGATTTCTCAAGTAGACTGGGTGCGAGAATATACAATGTCGTTTGACATGTTCTGAAATCCTCGCAGATCCAGGGTACACATCAGCATTCAGGTAATAATAATAGTAGTACAAACGTGTGGCATTGACTTTGATCTGCCTGCAGTTGTTTTCTGTTGACGATTCTGAGGCAGAAGCAGATGATGTCATAGTGAGAGATGGAAGCACTGGTGGGATCTCAAGAGAAAAGGTGTGTAAAGCTCTAAAATCTCTTCAGAGTGATAAGGCTTCGGGAGTAGATGGCATATCTGCTGAGATGCTAAAATATGGTGGTGACTCTGTGATTGACTGCTTAACTGAAATTTGCCAGTTATGTTCGGAGCTAAGAATGGTCCCTCGGGATTGGAGGGATGCTATCATTGTTCCCTTGCTTAAGCGAAAAGGTGATCAGACTGACTGCAAGAACCATCGTGGTATTAGCCTACTGGGCATGCCACAGAAAGCGTTTGGTAAGGTTGTTATTGATAGGGTACAGGGCCTTACACCAGAGAAAGTGTGGGATGTGCAAAGTGGTTTTATGCCTGGTAAGGGCTGCACTAATCAAATTTTTGCTTTATGCATAATGATTGAAAAGTATCTGTCTGTTGGTAAAAAAGTGTTTGTGGCCTTCATAGATTTAGAGAAAGCTTATAACAAAGTAAATAGGTCTCTTTTGTGGAAGGTACTGAATAAATGTGGTATTACTGGGAATCTACTTAATAGTGTGAAAGCCATGTACGCTGGCAGTAAAGCTTGTGTACAAGTGAATGGTGTTTTATCGAAATGGTTTTCTATTGATGCAGGAGTTAGGCAAGGTTGTGTAATGTGATCCTGGCTGTTTAATATAATTATGGATGCATGCATACATGATGCCAAAATGGATAATACTGGTTTGTATCTTGGTAACATGCATGTGTGCAGACTGCTCTTACTGATGACACAGTCCTGTTGGCAGAGAGCAAAAGTGAGTTGCAGAGTACGTTGCCCCAGATGTATGAAGTTTGCATGAAATTCAAACTGCGTATAAATAAGGGAAAAACCTAAGTTGTGGTTTTTGAGTGTGGAACTGTTTGTACTGAATGCAACATAAGCCTTAATAGGCACAGTGATTGGCCAGGTGAATGAGTTTATATATTTAAGAAGTATGTTTGACAGAGAGAACAAATTAGATGGCGAAATTAATAGGCAAGGGAAATCTTGATGTAAAAATACTTAGTATCTCTATATAATTACTATTACGCACATCAAAGTGTGGACTTGTGATTATGGTGGTGCAGTAAATTATCCCTATTATTATATTAAAATAAAACTAGGAAAGAGCAATTACTTACATATATACATCCTGAGGTTGTCACCATTCTTCCACTCGAATACATCACAAGTTGTTTGGTCCCAGATGTTCCGTGGCCATGCATTGCAAACTGTCCTATGGTGACCAATATAAAGCGATAAGCAACGCAATGGTAGTAGCTGGCCTCAATATCCATGCTATATATTGCCTCATAAACTCAAAGACCGTAAAACAGAGACAAAGATCCATATTCCCATGTATACCAAGGTCAAGTTTAAAAGCTAACAATGAGCAAATCTAAAAAACCAAATAAAACTTGAAATGCTAGAATAAACGGTGAATAAAATATTTATATAATGTATACAACGCCTCACATCCACCAGCACGTGTTTCGTACTAGTCTCTACCTAGGCATTATCAAAGGGAATGAAAAATATGTTGGTAACATTCCGTACCTCCGGAAGCCGTGAAGTACATAGCATGGGTCAGGTTCTCTCTTGTAGGGTGGTGCCAGAGTCTGATGTTCTTGTATTTGTCATAGTCTTTTAATTTTATTTTATTTTTATGGTCTTCTTTTATTCTTTTTTCGGTGCTTACTAGATTTCTCCAGGCATGCGAAAGTTCATATGGCGAATTATTGTTGCAATTTGATTATTTGGTCTTCTGAATTAAAATTGATTCAGCAATCTGCATGGCTTTCCAACTTTTTTGTTGATTTATGAATTTCATGTCGTCCCATAGTGGTGTGCATTGGTTTTTCATACAAAAATCGATGTGTGGTTTTATTTTCTTTTTTTAACCAATTGCTGATACGTTCGTGTGACCAACTTATGACCATGGAAATACATCCATATTACAGAAAGCAGGTGTTTATTCAATACCAATAGAGGACAGCCAAAATAAGATTGTCAGCCAATACATAGGAAGCAAGAAAAAAAATATCAAGATAAGACTATCAGAACATATCAGCAATTGGTTCAAAAAAGAAAATAAAACCGCACTTATCGATTTTTGTATGAAAAACCAATGCCTACCAATATAGGAAGTCCTAAAATAGATAAATCAACAAAACAGTTGGAAAGCCATGCAGATCGCTGAATCAATTTTAATTGAGAAGACTAAATCATCAAATTGCAATAATAATTTGCCATATGAACTTTCATATACCTGGAGAAATTTAGTAAGCATGGAAAAAAAGAATAAAAGACCCTAAAAATAAAATTAAAAGATGACGAAAAATACAAGAAAATCAGACTCTGATACCAGATGGCACCACCCTACAAGAGAGAGAGAGAACCTGACTCATGCGCAATGTACTTCATGACTTCCAGAGGTACAGAACATTACCAACATACGTTTCATTCCCTTTGATAACCCCTAGGAAGAGACTAGTGCGTAACGCATCCGGGGATGCCGGTGGACGTGAGGTGGTGGTGTATACATTATGTAAATATTTCATTCATTGTTTCTTCTAGCATTTCAAGTTTTATTTGGTTTTTTAGATCCATTGTTAGCTTTTAAACCTGACCTTGGTATACATGGTAATATGGATCTTTGTCTCTGTTTTATAGTCTTTCAGTTTACAAGGCAATATATAACATGGATACTGTGGTCAGCTACTACCTTTATGTTGCTTATTGCTTTATAATGGTCACCACAGGACAGTTTGCAATGCATGGCCACTGAATATCTGGGACTAAACAACTTGTGGTGCATTCAAGTGGAAGAACGGTGACAACCTCAGGATGTATATATGTAAGTAATTGATCTTACCTAGTTTTATTTTAATATAATAGTAGTGATAATTTACTGCACCACAATAATCACAAGTCCACACTTTGACATGTGTAATAGTAAGTATACGGATATACTAAATCTCTTTATGTTGAGTATTTCAACTACATATAGCATGTGACTTCCTAATGCGGAAGATTACATGAAATATCTATATTGCCTTTGAGTGAATTCTTCATTGAAAGTCATAGCTGCCTTAGGAGGATTTCACAGGAATGATGGGTTCTCAAGGAAGTCCCAAATGGCTCTGTATGAAAGTGTAATTGTTCCTACTCTCTGATGTACGACAGTGAAACCTGGGTACTGCAGAAAAGACATAGGAGTCTGTTATGTGCTGGGAAAATGTGTTACTTACGGGGGGGGGGGGGTAAGACGCATGCTGATCATGTGAGAAATGAAGAGGTGTTTGCAGATGTGTAATGTGAGGTAAAATGTTGTTAGTAAGGTTGAGACTAATATCCTTAGGTGATTTGGCCATGTTGAAAGAATGAGTGATCTTTAATATTTTCACTGTACATCATGTAACCCTTCCGTTCAGAAAACGATGAAAAATTTCAAGTTTTCTGAACGGAAGAGTTACATGGTGTGCAGTGAAAATATTAAAGATTTAAATCCCTACCATGTATAATATTTCTTCATGAAAATCGTTTCCCAATCCATACGACAGAAGAAATAATTTGTATGTGACTTAGAATGAGCAATGAAGTGCTAACTAAGATAATTTTTTCAGCCCAAGTGGCAGGAAAGAAAGGTAGAGGAAGGCCAAGGTAATTGTGGGAGGGCCAGATTTAGGAATGTCTGCTAGACAAAAAGATTATGAGTATGAAATACAAAAGGCCTTGTGTGTGGCGTGTGATGGATGTTAATAAAGCTCGAGCGGTGTGCAGAGATCGTTGCAAATGGAGACATTTGATACACCAACAGTAAGTAAATTCTAGTTATATCAGTTAAATGTTTACTTGGCACATGGTCTTTCTTTGAAGAGCTAACCTCTGAATCTCAGAGAACAGCTTAATGGTATGTATGTATGTATGTATGTGAGTGAGTGAACAGTGGATAAATAATCTTATATATAAAACACAAAATGTCTGTTTGTCTGAAGCAGCAAAAACTCTCGAACGCCGAGATGTGGCATCGTGAAATTTGCATAGCTTATTAATATTGGAATTTCTAGGTCAACGCAACTATTTTGAGATGTCTACGTTGTTCCATTCACGAGTTATGAATTAATTAATTAATTAATAAGCTAATCAATAAAGTCAGCTTCGTTTGCTAAGTCATCCTGTTCCAAATCTGACAGCACATGACTTCATTCATCGCCCCGGTACATCCACAGGTGTTTCTATTCTTTGAGAACTGTGCATAAAAAAATGAACTTTGCGAAATCTTAACGAAATGGGCTGAAATTTTTATCAACACCATGAATTGGTAATAAGAGGAGTCCCTCAAAATTTTACCGGAATCCGGTCAAAACTTTTTAAAATAGGCATGGAATTTTTAATTCATCAGTAAACAGAAATATATATGCAGAAACGGTTAACAAAATGTTAACGGCTAATTTAAAAAGTTATTTACCGATTCAGGCAAAATTTGGAGGTCATGTTCCTATTAACGATTTATGGTGTTTATTAAAATTTCAGCCAGTTTCATAATATATTCGCAAAGATACGTTTTTAACTCTTTTACCCCACAGATTCGCCCCTCAAAGACGTCTGAAACTGAAAGCACGTGATGCATTTGATTGTCGATAACTAATTGTTAACGAATTTTGTTCAGTCAGTGTTCCAATGCTGTGTCTCCTGGACGCGTGTTAAATAATTTGTAACGCTTTTGGTCCGTTTGATTCTACAGATTCCATACATTCTGTACCGGGCAAAGTCAGGCTAGCCAGGCTGGTAGTAAAGCTAGTTAATGATAATCTGCTACTCAAAATTCCCATGGACATGCAACAGAATTTTTTAGAAGATTATCACCAATTTGGGAACCCATGCTCAAAAAGGTTCTCCTCTGATAAAGCAATAGAAATAGTAATAATTATCCAAAGGAAATCTGTCTATGGAACCATTTTAAGACTTAATTTTACTGAGTACCGTTTCTTTCAAAGTATATGCCCTGTTCCTTCAGTTCAAATTTTACCTTGTTAGGTGATTAATTTGCACTCACAACAAATATAAACAGTAAATGGATTAGACACTGATCAGCCAAAACATTAAAACCACCTACCTAATATGATGTAGGTCATACTCTCGCCACCAAAAGAGCTCTCACCCGATGAGACATAAACTCAATGAGATGTTAGCAAGTCTCTTGATATTTGGTATCATGAATGTAACAGGAAATCCGCAGTTCCCATAAATTATGTGGTTGGGGTGATGCTGCTCGGACCCGTTCCTCCAACTCAAATCACAAATGCTCAATAGGATTCATGTCTGGCAAATTTGGGGGCTATGGCAATAAAATGGAATTCCTCTTCATGTTTTTGGAACCATTCTTGAACCTTCTTCACAGTGTGGCATGAATCATTGTCTTGTTGAAAGATGCCATCTCTGACAGGGAATCCAGTCGTCATAAAGGGGTGTACTTGATCAGCCATGGTGTTCAGGTAAATGGTCAATAGGATTCATGTCTGGCGAATTTGGAGGCCATGGCAATAAATGGAATTTCTCTTCATGTTTTTGGAACCATTCCTGAACCTTCTTCACAGTGTGGCATGGAGCATTGTCTTGTTGAAAGATGCCATCTCTGCCAGGGAATACAGTTGCCATGGTGTTCAGGGAAATGGCCAATAGGATTCATGTCTGGCAAATTTGGGGGCCATGACAATGAATGGAATTCCTCTTCATGTTTTTGGAACCATTCCTGAACCTTCTTCACAGTGTGGCATGGAGCACCGTCTTGTTGAAAGATGCCATCTCTGCCAGGGAATACAGTTGCCATAAAGAAGGGTACTTGATCAGCCATGGCGTTCAGGCACGTGACAGCTGTCAGAGTTCGCTGTACAGGAATAATGGGTCCAAGTGTTCCCTAACAAAATATCGCCAAGACCATCACACTTCCTCCAGCAACTTGAATCCATCCCACAGTGCATCCAGGTGAGAAGGCTTCTTTGGGTAAGCGTCGCACACTAGCTCATCCGTCGACATGGTACAACAGAAAATGGGATTCATCTGACCATGAGACCCTCTTCCAGTCTTCTACAGTCAAATGTCGATGATTACGTTCCTACTGCAAGCATTGACGATGGTGAAGAGCTGTGAGCATAAGCACATGAGTAGGTCTGCTGCTATGGAGATCCATATCCAAGAGTGAACTGTGTGTTTGGACACATTGTGCCTTCACCAAAACTAAAATTGTGGGTAATGTCAGCCACAGTAGCCATCCTGTTGCTGCAGGCAAGACGGGACAGTCTGTGCTGACCACTAGTATCAATGAGGCATAGCTTGCCCATGCCTTGTTTATGGCTTGAAGTGTCACCTGTTTTGAACCATCTTTGATAGGGACTATCTACTAACTACTGCATACATAGCGTGAGCAGCCACTGTTTCGGAGATGCTCTTACTAAGGCGTCTTGCCATACCATGCTCTTACTAAGGCGTCTTGCCTACCAGCGCCACTGTTTCGGAGATGCTCTTACTAAGGCGTCTTGCCTATAATGATCGGGCCTTTGTTGAAATCAGATAAATCATTTGCTTTTCCCATGTTGAGACAAAACGAAAGACTGACAGAAAGAGCTCTGATCCAGGTATTATACAAGTACACACTATACTGACAAAAATCACAGGACACCTAGAAGAGAAACACAACACAGCATTTATTGACATACATTAGTACAGTGCCAGTCCACCTTTGGCCTTAATGCATGCATTGACCCTTCGAGACATGCTTTCGACAAGGTTTTGGACACAGCGATAGGTATGCACTTCCATTCAGCACATAATGCTGCCGCTAACTGTTCCTTAGTAGTAGGCCTTGGTTCCAAACTTCTTATGCGGCGCACTAATTCATTCCATAGGTGCTCTATGGGATTAAGATCAGTGCTCTGTGCTGGCAAGTCCACACAAAATATGGAATTATCGTCAAACCACACCATAACAGTCCTTGCTTCATGGCTCGGTGCATTATCCTGCTGGTACCAACAAGGCTCAGTTTTGTAGTATTGCCACAGAGCTGGTAGGGCATAATTGTCCAGATATCGAGGTAGACATGCTGGTTAACAGGTTTGTCCACGATAACCAAAGGGCTGGGACCATACCACTGCCAGCTCCAAACTTGACCGTAGGAACAGTAATATGTTCCTATGAACCAGTTTGGAGCTGGCAGCGTACTGTTGACCGTAGGAACAGTAAATAGCGTTCTCTCGGCTGCAGCCATACCCACACACAGCCATCAGACTGATGGATCGTGTATCTGGATTCATCAGTCCATAGGACACGTTTCCATTGATCTACGGTCCAAGATAAATGTTCTTTACGCCATGCTAAATGACGAGTAGCATTCCAAGTGGAGACGAAAGGCTTATGAGCAGCCGCACGACCACGGTGACCCATGGAATGAAGTTCTCTGTGAACGGTATGTGTACATACCGAGGTTCCAGCATTTTTACTCACCTGTACACTGAAGTCTTGTGCAGTAAGTACTCTGTCAATTAGCTGTAACGACTCTTCTGAGGCTTCGACGTCCTCTATCGCGGATTTTCTTTGGTATGCCAGTACGTTTTGCTGCTTCAGGAACTCTATGTGTCTTCCACCTATTCAGTACATCCAAAACAGTTGACTTGGGTATGTTTAAACACTTCTCGGTTTCTCTTATGGACAACCCACTAATCTTTCCTTTCTCAAAGTCAGTTGTCTACCGCCGCGACATTTTCACTCAACCTCACATAGCAATGTGATTGCGGTCAGCTGCAAGCTTGTTTTTATACTGTTTATAGCTGTACCGGGCATCTTAACAATGCAGTGGATCGTTTCATTTGCTTTTGAAGGGGTGTCCAGTGACTTTTGTCAATATAGTGTGTATCATTTGCGAACTTGGCACGTAACGCTGATTGGCTGTATGTGCACTTATTTGTATAACGCAGAGGTGGTTTTAATGTTTTGGCTGATCAATATATATAGCACTATTAATAGATAGGTCTTATATATACACACATACCTCTGCTACAGAGCTTATTCAGTACACCTTAAAAATAAGCAAAGATTATGTTTAACAATAAAGCAGTAATAAGAAACACACTGAAAAACAATGCATATTTGCCAACTTTGGAAAATGTGCATCAGTAAAACTTTTGCACGAACACCATATACCACAGAATAAAACATAATTATATTGATAAATATGCAGTAACAACCTCTGCATATGCCACAATAACTAAACTAGTATTATCTGTGCTTAAAATAATTTAAAAAATTATAAAGTAAAATCTTAATTATGTTCAATGTTAGTCTCGCAAACTTGTGGTGTTTCAATACTAAACTAAAATTTTCATTTGCTGATATCTTTGTTTCCCTTCCCATTTCTTTATGCTTTATGGGTTTTTTAATGCCCCCCCTCCCATTTATCAAACTGAAATGCAAAACTTAGGGGGGGAGTTTTTTTTTTTTTTTTTGATTGGAGGTTTAACGACCACCGTGAGCAACTCAATGGGCTATAAGCAGTCGCCCGTCCCTAATTTAGGGTCACTGGTTCCAGGGAAGGGAGAGAGCCAGTGCCGTAAGACAAACACAACATCCATGCCTGACCGGGATTCGAACCCGGACCCCTAACGGACGAATGATCAGAGGCCAGCGCGTTAGACCACTGCGCCACCGGCGGCCGGGGGGGGGGGGGAGTGTTTAAGAATACAGGATGCATGTTCTGATCATCGTTGGGAAAAAAATACAGTTACGGGAGGAAACTTTGTTACGTCCGGTTTCCATTTTCAAACATTTTCCTTCCATTTTCAACTTGAAATACTAATATTTATGAAACAAAATTATATTTAACAACAATACTGCGCAGAGGAAACATCACGTGAAAAATAAAATTACGATTACGGGGGGAAATCTGCACTGCATCTAACTTCCGTTTTTGAAAGTTTTGAAAGACTAAACTTCCTCTTTCAAAAGTTTAAAAAGTTTCAGGCGGAAAACATCCTCCACCACTACTAACTGCCCCAAAATTTCTGTTCAGTTATGCATCGATCTCGAGGATAACCCAAATTATGACAGAAAAAGAGAAATTCCTCGAAGCCGTCTCACACTCGCGGGTAAAGATTACAGCAAAATTTTTCTGCCATCAAATTTCCGTTTTCGGAAATTTTTCCTCCATTTTCAAACTGAAATACAAATATTTATGCAATAAAATTAGATATAGCAACAATATTGGACAGAGGCAACATCACAGGAAAAAGAAATTACGATTACAGAAAAAATCTTTATTTCGTTTACTTCTGTCTCTGAAAGACTAAATACCGTCCCGATGCATATTTTTACGAATTGGTAAAATTCTTCAATGCGTAGTATTACGGGACGAGAAAAATTCCTGATGCGTATTTTTACGCGTTGGTAAAATTTCGATGCATACTAGACGCGTAATTACACATTTTGGAGAATTCTGGTAGCCACGTCACTTGCGCACTCCTGTGGAAAGAAAGCTACCCGCACGATGTCACGAAGCGGAGCCATCGTTATACTTGATGGCTCCGCACGAAGTTGCCAAGTCAAAGATGACGTCATTGCGTAACACAGCGCTCATAAGATCCGATAGAAAATCTAAGTGGATGGTTGCCGAGGATTGAAATATTTCGATTTGCTCAATCGAAATATTAAAAAATCCATAAAAAAAAAAAAGACTGCTATCCGTAAATAAGTAAAATTAAGCCGAAATCTGTAAAAGTTGGCAAGTATGACAATGTGACTGAAACAGTAAATTCCTGTTTGTTTTATGTACGAGATAAAACAAACACAGTAACAGAATAGTTACTGCACAAAGCCAAAAAGATAGAAAGAAAAAAGATGGTGTGGTGAAATAGTGATGATGATGGAAATGCCGTGGTTGAGAACAGTTGAAGAAATAACAGGATGGAAGACTTTTGAGGTATCCTTCAACCAGCATGGATTGTTACAGTTGAGGAAGAATATGCCAAAATTAATGGGCGTATATTCCCACCATGTGATTTGAGATTTATTATTTAGATAGTTCCAAAACACTTAATGAAACTACTAATTTTCCAGAGATGCATATATAGCTGTGGAAAATAACTTAACATAATCCAGTGTTCTCAACACTAGTCTAGTAGTGTAACAGCACATATGTTAAAATTCAGAGCTAATTTTGTACATTAATGCCTTTAGCATGTGATGAATCTTGTGCACCAAACGAAACAGATCTCCAACACATAATTTAAACAATCTGACATTACCATCTAAAAATTAGCAAAAATGGCTAAATGTTTCCTGATGGAATTACTCTCTACCCCAGAAATGCACTTTCTGTACTATTCAATCCATCAAACAAGCCTATAAAAGCCACAACTGCCTATAAAATAATACAGAATGAAATTTTATGAATTAGATGATATATTGTTTGAAGACATAACAAAGAATTAATGTTACCTTGAAGACATGACAACAAAGACTCTATGTCTGGCTTCAAATCCGTTGTAGAATCTGCAAAGAGTGAAAAAAGATGAAAATAATTAACTAATAATCAGATTTTGTAAACTTCAAAACTAATAAATTTTAGTGGTTTTAATAATCTGCAGTTTTTTCCATACACAACTTATGGGGGTCCTAACTAAAGTTCTGCACACTGTCCATTTTTGAGAAAAGTTACCTTATTGCCATTCAGTGTACTCCCTTCCGTTGCTAATGACAGCTTGTTAATGGTGAGGTAGATCCTGGATGTCCCGTAGTAAGCTACATTTGTTCAGCTGTCATATTACTCGGGTCATGTCCAACGACAATTTGTCCAGCAATTCATAGCGGATGCCACAGAGCCGATTTTTTTAACTTTGGGAAAAATCAGTCGGGTCTACTGAGATAAGGGCTGTATGGTGGGTGGGATAAAGTTTCCCAGCCAAAATTCGACAAAAATTCCCCATACTGGCACTGCACCATGACACGATGTGTTGTCATGCAGCAAGATCGCTCCCTCTTCCAACAAGTTGGAGCAATTTTGATGAATTTTCAGTCTCCACTTTGTCCTCAGAAAGTCACGATAATATTGTGCACTGACATTTTGCCCTACCAGCACTCAATCAGAGGCAACAACTTCCTGGTCATTGTATGCAAAAATCATCATTTGCTTCACTTCGGATTGTTGCCGACAACACTTTGAGGGGTGCGGGGAACTTGGATGCCTACATTTCGCTGATTGTGACTTCAGTTCTGACTCAAAATCACAGGTCCACGTCTCATCAATTGCAACAATTCTGTTCAAAAAGGCGTCGCCCTCCCTTTCAAATCTGTGGAAGTGATCCTGCGTGATGCTCACTCTGGCTGCCTTCTGCTTGGGTGTGAGTTGATGGGTCACCCAGCAGGTGGCGATTTTTCTTTTCCCCAGCGAGTCGGTCGAAATCCGGTGAACAGACATGGTGGAAAATTTGCTTGATGAGCAATTTTCTTGACTATCACACCGCAATTCTCTTCGAGAAGCATTGTGACAATGGTAACAGATGTTTTGTCACAGAATAAACCGTCTGACGCACGATTTTTCAGATAAAACCGCTCTTTTATATTTAAAATAAAAATGTTAAAAACACATTAAAAAGGGACGAGATCTTCCAGTGATCGCGTCGGTCCCTTCATCAGGTCATACACACTGAATAATAGAAATGAAAGTTGGGTGACTTAAATACAGAATGAAGATGTCATAATACAAGTACACTACGCATTTCAAAGAATCAGATTTACATAAAAGGAACACATCAATTAAAGTTCTGAACAACTTGAAGTTATGCTTCCGGTTTTAAAAGAAATTTCCAAGGGGAGGTATGTGAACAGGTGTGTTGTCATTGCAACATTTAGGTCCATACTTTTAAATCCATAAGCTTTCAGAGAAAAGTGTAGCAAAGCATGTTGTTGGAGCCGAAAGGATAGTAGTAAGGTTCTATAGTGGCTCATGATTACCTTCGAAGCATAATCTGGATAATGCTGTAGCAGAGGAATTTGTCTTTAAATTGTATTTGTGTTCATATATTCGGCATTTTAAATTATGAAATGTAGAACCTATATATACAGAGTCTATTTTGTTGGAGTCTATGGACCTTAATGGAATGGCGTAAACTCCGTGACGATAGTCCAAATTCATTATATCTCTGTCATTTCTTATTTGCGATATTAAATTACAAGTTTTTGCTCCAAAACTCATATCATACCGCTTACAAATGTTCTTAAGAATACTGCAAACAATCGGAACATATTGTATTGACCCTATATACTTAACTGGGGTTCTGTCACGGGTAAGGGTAATATTAATATTTAAAAATGTGTTTTTAACATAATTTTTAAATATTAAAGAGTGGTTTTATCTGAAAAATCGTGCATCCGACGGCTTATTCTGTGAATTCACTTATTTAGCATGCAAACTCCACGACTTTAAGATATTTTATCTGTCACCATTTGAGGTCAGCCTGGGCGATGATCATCTTCGATGTTGCTTCAGCCCTCCCAAAAGCGCGATGCCCAGTGAGAAATTGTCCTTTGATCAAACTTCTTGCAAGGCAGCGTGGATCTGCGTTGAAGTGTTTTCCCACAGAGTTTCTATTTTCACGCACAAGTGCTGGTCTGACACCGTGACCCTCCCACATCCACACAGCAAATGCTAGCGCGTCGTTCTAACACCACTGTGATTGCTGAGAGTCTGAGCTTGACATGACACAATCATTTTCCCAAATGCATCATCTGCTTCCATTTTAGATTAACGTGTGCAGAACTTTTGTTATCACCCTCGTATTATTACATTGAACTCTGCGACTTGTAATGATGCTCAATACAAACTTACATCTGCATGCCGTAATACAGTGGTTTTCAATTCAAATGAAAAGTAAACAGGAAATGTTCTACCCATACACAAAATCATGAGAAAACTAAAAATAAAATGAACATAGCATGGAGTGTTAGAGGAGTGTCATATTTTTAGATTCTTTACAATTCCATTACGGGGGTATTCTCATTTTTTTTTTTTTACCTTATTTTGTTATTTCAGGTCTTAAGAACATGTGTACCAAATTTCAAGTGGAAATTCACAAAATTGGCCAAGTTATAATCAAGGTTCGTACTCTTCCAAGCAAAATAAATTCAAGCACTTTTCAAGGACTTCTTAAACTCAAATTATCATATGTATGTACTGTCGGTCAATCAGTAGAGGTATTTTAGTAAGTTTAGACCATTAATTTTAGCTGGGGCAGGCACATCTTCAATGACCTGTCTACTATCCCTTGCCCCCAGTTAGTTTATTTTATTAACTTTGAATTGACTCTCTGTTTTGGTGTTTTTCGAAATCATTTTATTTTGTGGAATATTTTGAAAGGATACATTATTTTTGTATTCATCTGCTGGTTAGACACTTATTTGTTTGCTTTAACTTTTTATTTTTGATGCATGACTTTGACGTTTTTTTGTTGTTTTTTTTTTATGCAGCCAGGAGACAGAGGGTCCATGCATGAAGCACAAGCAATTCCTGGAAGTTCCACCCTCTGGCAAGAATGTGTCCCTAACCCCAGTAAATAGAAGCCCATCACAATTTGCGAATACATCATTCCACTTATATTACTCACATGGCTGAAGCTTTACTCTGTAGTCATATCATAGACAAGGCACCAGCTGTCCACATACTCCCCTGGGTTGAACGCAAGTTCTGCGCCGTTTGATCAGCTTGGTGTTTTTATCAGAACTACACAGAAATCTCCTACACAACTTTTTAGCCTAAACAATTATCTAACACATGCTCTTTGATATCATTACTTACAAAACAAAATAAACAAAAAAAATCAAGTACTTTTTACAGATCTTTAAACTTTTTCAAGTACTTTCAAGGACTTGAAAATGAACTTTTTTATTCAAGGATTTTTCAAGGTTTTCAAGGAGTGTACGAACCATGATAATCTATTAATGTCCAGTGGCGTCACAGAGAGAAAACTCTGGAAGAATTCAATCATGAACTGCCACTTCATAAAGATGTTGAAAATGCTATGAAGCCAATTTACAACGATTTGTCATCAAAAGAGTTGCTAAAAAGGTGTTTGGGTGGTGACACTTAAAACAACGAAACTTTCAATTCTACTGTTTGGCGGTTCACTCCCAAACATCTTCACTGCGGCTCAAAACCATCGAAATGGCAGCGTTTGTAGCAGCAGGCATTTCTAATGAAGGTTTCTCTGCCGTCCTGAAAATGATGACAACGATAGGAATCGTTATTGGCGAGCAAACGAAGCTATTTGCCAACGCGCGGGACCAACAGTGTCTGTAAAGATAGTCGAGACACAGCCTCGAGACTACAAAAGGGGCTCGTACAAGGTGTAGAAGCGAGATGTCCCTAAACGAGTTCTACGAAGCAGAGGAAGGAACACTGTACAGCCCTGGTATAGCAGATTAGCAGCAAAATACTGTAAGTACTCGATATGCCTTCGTAAACTGTACTTGAAACTTTAAATGCGTTTTCATCGAAACAGCTTTTTCACGAATGGTTGGCACGATATTTCAAAAACTATTGGACCGACTAACTTCAAAGGTAAAACTGCATGTTCAGCAAACATCCTTTTATCGTTTGATGAACCAGAAACACGATGTTATGTATATATATATTTTAATAGCAAAAAACATTGACAATTTTTTTAGCTAAATTGATAATTTGAGTTTGACAAGTCACCATTTCCACAAATATGTATATATATTTTCTCCGGTTCATCAAACGATAACTACTTGTGTATAGAGTGAAACGCCGTTCAAGTTTTTTGTTTCAGATCACCTGGAGTGGAGAAATCATGCCAACCAGCGACCGCGGATCTTCGCGCAGTGTCATGGTCAAGGGGATTTATGGCCATGATTCTTCGTGAAACTTATTCAAAATGGTTTTGTAAATACCTGAAATGATAATAAATAGATGTATCTACTTTGGAATCAATTGACTGCATAGTTTCGTCAATAAACACTCCAAAAAAAAAAAGCGGCAAATTTAGCGCAAAAAATTTGAATCCCCCCTTAAAAGATTTCAAAATTTAACCGTACACTAATTACTACTAATACAGTGTTACACAGGAAATATCCTACATTAATCAAATGCAAGAGTCTTAACAAAATAATGATTACTATCAGTGACATTTCAAATGAATTCCTTGAAAACAAACAGATTCCTCACATATTTCACATCCATAACACTCACATTTTCAACAAAAAAAATATAAACCTCATTAATCCCCTGACATTCAAAATTGATTTCTCTCTTCCTTGGCCTTTTTAACAAGAAAAAAGTATCAGTTTTATGGAACTACTGCACAATGAAATTTATTGTTGGTAGTAATACAGAGGGTGAGTCGAAAGTTTTGCAATATTTGGATCACTTTATGTCTTCATACGTACCTTTACAACAAAACCTGACTAACATTCAAGGTATAGGCCAACGTGCTACACCGTCTTAAGCCATCTGTCTGCCAGTTTTTCGATTCCGTGCAGGTACCAGTTCTTGTCCTTCGAGGCGAAGAACTCCTTCACCCCAGCTGCCACCTCCTTCTCGTTGTTGATGTGCCGCTCGCGAAGGAAATGGGCCATAGACCAGAACAGGTAATAATCTGAAGGGGCAAGGTCCAGACTATATGCTGAGTGTGGCATCAGTTCGATGCCCTCTAGTTCCTAAAGTTTTCCCCGGGTCGTTTGAGCGGTATGAGGCCAAGCATTGTCCTGCTGTAGGAGAGCGCGCTTTGAGTTCACCAGTGCCGGGAACTTCTCCTCCAAAACGGCATGAACCCGCTCCAGCTGTTCAGAGTAGAGGTTGGCGTTGATGGTCCGACCATCTGGAACAAATTCCTAATGGATTATCCCCTCGAAATTCCATCAGACACAGAGAATCACCTTGTGCTCGAAGCGCCCACGTTTGGCAACAGGTTCTGGAAGCTGGCCCGGGCTCAACCACTGCCATTGTGTGTTAGGATTACGGAAATAGACTCACTTTTCATCGCATCTAACAATTCTCTTGATAAAACGTACATCGCCCAGGTTTTCTAGAAGTTACGTGCACACTTCCACTCGGCGGTTTGCTTCAGCTGGCGCCAGTTCATGAGGGACAATGCAGCAGCTCCTGTAGACCTTGCCGAGGTTCTGAACGTGACGAACCACAATGGTCTGTAATATGCCCAGCTCGCCTGATAATTTCCAAGTGCTAGTTGTCAAATTTGCCTCGACGGTCTGGGGCTCGGCCTCCGATCCACAGTTCGCGGTCTACCTGACCTTGGCTGATTAGGAAACATCACCAGCCCAAATTAACAGCGCTGTTGGTGGCAAAATGATCATTGGCCCAAAGGCCAGCAGGTTCATGCATGGGTCAGCTTATTTTGACAAATTAGGTCCCAAGGCCAAGAGGCTTGAGCAACTGAGAGCCTACCCATACCATGTGGTAAATGAAAGGGATTATACACCGACGAGACATTACATTATGACCACCTACCTAATAAGCTGTAGGACCCCCCTTTAGCCAGCAAAACAGCGGCCACTCGGTGAGGCATCGATTTGATGAGGTGGCGATAGGTATCCTGGGGTATCTGGTACCATAATGTCAACATCAGGTCCTCCAGTTCCCATACAGATCGGGATGGTGGTGATTTAGCGCGAACCCGCTTTTCCAAGTTGAACCACAAATGTTCGATTGGGTTCATGTCGGGTGAATTTGGATTAACAGAAAGTCCCCAGCATGTCTCTCGAACCACTCCTTGACAATTCTGGCAGTGTGGCATGGCACATTATCCTGTTGGTAATGGCCATCACCAGCAGGGAACACAGCTGCCATGAATGGGTGAACTTGGTCCACAACTATTGTTCAGATACCTGACAGCTGTCAGGTATTGTGCTATTGAGATAATGGGGCCTAAAGTGACACAAGAAAGCATCGCCCACAGCATAACACCGCCTCCGCCAGCCTGTTTCTGCCCAACAGTGCATCCAAATGCCATAGCCTCCATTGGTAATCGACATATACACGCCTAACCATCTACATGATGCACCAGGAATCTCGATTCGTCAGGCCAGGCCATCTTCTTCTATCCACGTCCAGTCTGTATGATCTTGGGCTCATTTCGTGCGTTGTTGGCGATAACGTGCAGTGAGCCTGGGGACCTGGCTGAGTTTGCGACTACGCAGGCCCATGCGCAGAAGGCTGCGATGAACTGTGTGCCGTGACACACTGCCCTGGTCACCACTGTTGCAGCTGCTGTGGGTGATTTGTCGCGCTGTGGCCCTGTAGTCACTGTGAACAATGTGCGACAGTCTCCGCTCCTCTCTGGCATCAGGGAACTGCAAATGACACACAGCTGGACAACGGTTCATTGTTTGGCCATCTGTACACCACTTTTGACATGTACTCATTGCAGCGGCACGTGAACAACCCACAAGCAGCGCCGTTTCTGATACTGTAGTTCTGAGGTGCCATGCCATCGCAATTTGTCCTTTATCAAACTCCGATAAATCGGCAGCTTTTCCCATTCTCACTCCAAACACTCTACTAACCGAAAGGCAGTCTTTGGGTTGTATATATACTGCTCTGTGAACTTCACCGGCACCACCGTTCGGTCTCCAGGTGTGCTGATTTCTCTAAGCTGGTGGTGGTCATAATGTAATGGCTCACCGGTGTATGTCAAGCTGATTTCGGGTAACTTGGACCAAGCAACATAAGTTGCTTCTTCGGGTCGAGCCAACATTTTACTCATCTCTTATGGAAATCAGGGCTTAACACCAGTTCTTTACATGTTGTTTTTTTCCATAACTATTTTTCATTGTTGAAGGTCATTTTTAGAAATAAGTCTCAAAGCCCAGAGCTGATCACTGATGCATGTCTTGGATATTAGTTAAGGACTGTTGAGAGCAATTAACTATCTTTTTGACAGCTGAGAATATTATCACTTGAGGAGGCAACTGAAGGGAAGTCCTTTGCAAAAGACAGGCTTATTGCAAACAAAATACCAATCAGAATCTGTACGGCAACCACTCATCAAGAAAAGTAATAATAGTTTCAGCTACTGGGAGCATATCAGTACAATACAGGAAATATTTGTTGAATTGGCTCATTATATGATTTTACCACATGATGAAAGTCACACTGATTTGTTATTATGGTGGAAGTGTTGTTACGGTGTTGTGGTGGCTCAAGCCAATGCCCGGCAACTAGGGTCACTACACACATATGATCTCAATCACCACTTCTAGTGCAAGCAGCAAAAGAAATGTTGGTACAGCCACGAGGATGTTTGAAGAAAGAAGAACTAATTTGAAGCCAGAGACTGTAGATAGCATTTTGTTTCTTTATAACAATTTATCAAGATGAATTTCATCTCAAATGAATTTCGATATTTTTACATGATAATTCCCAAATCCGTCTTCACTTCATGTTATTCAATACCAGCATTTCCTATGAACTTGAGAAATTTACATTACAAAGGAAAGTATGTCAGCTACACTGGTTTCCATAAATTAAGAAACAAATTGAAAAAAATGTTATAACTCAAAAAATATGCAACAAATCTGAATGAAATTTGGTGAAAATCTTCATTGTACCACCATACGTTATAGATATTCACAAGAACATTTTATACAAAGCATTTACATTTTGTATTTGCTATAAAAAAAATAAAAAAAATCAGTATTCCAAAAATTAACTTAAAAAATATCTCAATATGAAGTGTGGTCACCCTAAACAGCAATACAGATCATAAATGAATGGTAGGCAATGCACATAACTAACAAACAAATTAAGAAGAAGGTAGTGTAGAACACGCTAAGTTACGTATAAAAAGTTTAAGGCAAATATATTTCAGCCATTACTATGGCCTTCATCAGTGAATCACATCACCCGGAATTCCCATTACAAAACTTACCTTTACAATCTGGCAACGTAAACCAATCGTAGTCGCACTGATGAAGGCTATAGTAATGACTGAAATATATTTGCCTTAAACTTTTTATACGTAACTTAGCGTGTTCTACACTACCTTCTTCTTAATTAGCAATACAGACCCAACAGCTACTTTCCATGCTGTTAATAATTGTACCTATGAGATCCGAAGGTAGAGATGCCCATTGTAGTAGCAAAACACTTTACGCCCCTGTAGGGTTCAGAGGGGGTGGTTGAAGGCAGCAACACGCCTACCTAGAGCATCCCGTACATGCTCAATTGGGTTACGGTCAGAAGAGCATGCTGGATAATCTACACGGACAATAGTCTCCTCTTCAAAGTACTGCTGTACAGCCACACTGTATTATCAGCTTGCAGTATGAATGTGTCACCAATTACACCTTCTATGGCCAAACAAATGGATCCAGGATATCATTGCTATACCTAAGAGAATTCAACCTGGCAGCACGTAGAGATCAGTACATCTGCCTAAAGAGATGCCTCCCCATACAAGCACACTACCTCCACCATACACATGTCCATTTCACAGATATGAGAGGGATGATATCTGGTCCCTGGCTCTCCCCAGATGAAAATTCGCCAAGAATCACTCTGTAAAGCATACCTCGACTCGTCCATGAACAGTACAGAGTGCAGATCTCCAATGATTTGGAATCCAATTCACATGCATAAGCACCCAATTCAAACATTTCCTCCTGAGGTGGGAGGTTAGGGGCATGCACAATACGGGCCACCTAGCATACAGCCCTCTTCATACGCCCTTCTACGTACCGTAGAAGCTAATACCATCCTTCCAGTAGCTGCAGCAAGCACAGATTGAAGATGGGTCGGTGCACGCAGTCTTGTTGCAGTGCGCAGATAGCCGCAAATATCGATCTTGTGCGGAAGTTGCTACACTAGGACTGCCTTGGCTGTACCTGCGGGAGCACGATCCTGCGGCTTGAAAGCGCTTCCACAGCCTTTGAACCACAGGATGACCTAAGTCCAGCCATCTGGCTATGTTCACCTGACTTTGGCCTGCTCTGAGTCTGCCTATAGCTCTGTAGCCTAATTCCATTGGTAAATGACATCTCTAAGTCATTACAACACAACCTCTATCACCAAATCCTTTCTTCAGTCTCTGCATGTGAATTGGCGACTCACTAAGAAACAACCAGTTTTATGCTGTTGTTAATTTGCATAAAGCTATGCCAGCACCACTCATTTGAATACCATTCACTGATGCTGTAGTACTTTGCCTGTAACATATGCAAATTTTGCACATATTTAATGATAATTAGGCAACTTATCACGATTTTTCATTTTGTTCCTTAATTTATGTAAACTAGTTTATATTTTTTTCCTGTTGGGCAGAGGGTCCTTGTTATACGTGGACAATGGGACACTAAAATGATTACATGAGAATTAACATAACTAAGATTTAACTAGGACCATGTCACAGAAATGACATCCTTAGCAATGGATTTTAAAATGAATGATTTCTAGCATAATCACAGTTTCTTTGCTTACACTTAATAATGTTAATTTTAAAATCCAATCCCTAAGTAGTACAACTATTATTAACACAGCAGTCATATCTCTGAATTGCCAGTATTTTACTGTTTGTCACATAATTAATCACATCAGAAACATGAAAACTACATTGTCCTGCAATGGGATGTAATTGCCTATGTATTCTGAGAAGAATATTTCTTCCATACGATTTTCCTAACTAGTATGCTTCACTTAAGTGCAGGAGCTGCCCAAGCGTTTCTTTTAAGATTTGTAGAAATATGTGAAATAATGATACATATGTAAAATAACAAATGAAGCGCTGTACATCAAAGCAAAACCTCAATGTATTTATCTATTTGCAAAAGAATAAAAAGGGACTCCGCAACTCCAGCGAGTAGCATTCTGCATTCTTTTCTCCTCTGACAGGGTACTCAGGGAGTCATATCAAGGCAAAAATAAAACACAACTGTTACTGTATTCCTCAAAATATTAATATAATCTTTCTATTGTAAAAACAAGTTACCGCCGCTGCCGCTGTTTCAGAAATTTTGCAACACTCGCGCTTTCCTAGATCGCAGCGCAAAAAGGATTGAACACAAAAATATTAAATTTACATCATCTCAGGGATCATAGCATACTTCTGGAAAATTTTAGGTAGGAATTTTAGGAATTTTAGGAATTTTTAGAAAAATTTTAGGAAAATTTTAGGAGTGTATTTCAATAAAAACTAGATGTATATTTGTATACATCTAGTAAAACAACTTTGTATACATTGTAAAGAGTTTGCTTCACACCCTTCAACCATATATACTGATAGACTGCGCATGACATCAAAATTTCTGGCTCCAACATAAAATTACATGACAACAGTCAAAAAGATGGGTTACACCTGCTGTGCTTATGGTTGCTCTGAGCGATATAGTAAAGAAAGTTCTATGATTTTTCATGGGTAAGAAACGAATTAAATACCTAAGTCAATAAAGTTCAATTACTTAACCAGAAACTTGCAGCTATTGATATAAAAATATAGTAACTTAAGAAAAAAATGGAATGCATGTTCCAAATTCTTCGCAAATGTTCATCACATTATAAATCACAAAATGTAAACAACCCGATCATGCATGTATATAGCTCATAAGTAAACTTACCTGAAGAGTTTTCATTATATATGAGGCGCATTCACATAATACACCGAAAACACTGAAGTTCTGCAGCATAAATTAGTAATCATAACAGCATTTTTACACTAAATTTGGAGTCTGATGATGACGTGCCCAATGTTTGAGCCATGGCGGCTTTGATGCAGCTATTGCCAATGTGCAGTCCATTAGTATATATGGTCGAAGTTAACACCCAAATTTTTTGCATAACGTCTAATGTCTAAAGTTTAAGTATGATTTACTTCTAATGTTCAGTTCTTATCTTTTCACGTGTTATTATCATATTCAAGTATATTTACCACATTCAAGTTTCACTTTGAACATTAATATGCTGTTGAACCAGAAGCAATTCACGATTTTCACAGTAAAGTTTTCAGGTTTCACATTAAATTATAATATCCTAAAAGGTAATTGAAAACCAAGAACTATGTACAATTGTTCACTGAATTACTTTTTTCATATTATTGTTTTAACCTTTTCCTGATTAGCCTATCTTTTTCTGCTTCTACCACAACTAATTTACTTTCAGTTTTCTTTATTTCAGCTGAACCTTGTATGATCAAGTTAGAGGCAACTGCTATTTCAACAGTATTTTGTTTTTCTACAGCTTTTCTCATTCTTTCTGTTCCCTCTTGAATTATTGCTAGGAGGCTTCTTTATCGTTTTTAAGTCTATTTATTTCTGCATCATTTTCTTTTATTTTGTCATCAAACTCAGCTTTTCTTTTTTTTCTCTAGCTGCTTTTCCTTATTTTCCCTCTCTTTCTGCTTCCTTTCTTTTACCTTTTTTGATTCTTCTTCCTGCAGCTTATCAACATACTCTTTATAAAATTTATGTGAATCACAAACACTATTTAACAAATTTCTTGTTATGGGAACTTTACTTACACATCCATAGTGTTTAATGGCCCCTTTAACTATTCTTAATGATGTTATAGTTGAGTCTTTTAAGTTAGCCTTGTCCTTCCTTAACAGAGCAGTGTTAACCGAAAATCCCCTTTTCTGCATCAGCATTACCATGAGGTAAAACTAAAATTGACTTTATGAGTTTAGCAAGATTTGAGTATTTTTCTTTTCCGCTAGAGTCTTTAATACTAAATATATTACGCCAGTAATGATCAATCCGCACTGGAATATGCCCGTCCTCTGAAAATTTCACTAGTTCATCTAGAGTTGGCTTATCGCAATTTAAAAGTTTCCACTCTTCTCTTACTCTATCAATTTGTTCCTCAGAAAGATGCAAAACACTTGAAATTCTGGTTATTTCCGAAAGTCCTTCAGTGACTGAAAGTTGAGTTGACTCTTTCTTTGGTTCTTTTACCTTTAAAACTTCTATGTCTCTTAGCTTTTGATTGCAGAATGGCAAATTTGACTTTAAATATTTTGTGGTTGCAATTAGTGATGATCTTACATCTAAGAGAAATAATTTCTGCCTGGTCTCCTGAACATTCCTGAGGAGATTTTTTTGTCTTCATACCAACTTCTAACTCCCCTAGTTTTTTCCATGAATTTTTGTTTTCAAAATCAACATTCTTTAGGTCTTCTCCAAATTTCCCTGCTATAACATCATCTTGGATAAACTGAGCCATAACATTCCTCATTAAAGTATTTAAATCAGAATATAACTGGTGTATTTTTGGTTCTTCACTCTGATAACATAATGAAAACTTTTCAAAATTTTGGTGTGAAAATGAAATTAATGCTAAATAGCAAGGAGTAAGCTCATTTTTCAGGAAACAGTGAATTCTTTTATACCTTGCCGAATTGCGCAGTTGTTTTTCAAATATTTTTTGAGATGGCAAGAAGTTTAAAAAATATTCTGTAATATTTAGCCATTGATCCAAGAGCCTCTGGGCTACAGAACCAACGGTTAACCATCTGTTGCTGACATGACGCAAAAGAAATTTGGCAGTGACTAATGTTATATCCTCGACAGATTTATAATCCTCTCGTCTTGCAGCACTACTCTTTAAAAAGTAATGCATATCAGTAGCAAATTCGTCAAAATCTATATTTAAGCTTGTCAAAAAATTTTAAATGCATTACTAATAACATGCAGGTTGCAAAACCTAGTTCCAAAGATTTCTGGCCTGTTTCTTGTTTTACAACTTCATTGAATTTGCGTAAAAAGCACTTATTTACATTTGGGCTGTCCATGGATACACAAATAATTCTGTTCAACGAAATATTGAAGGATGATAACACATCAAGAATTTCTTTTAGCAAAATATCTGCTGTTGCATGACCCAGAAAAACGCTTGTTAGGTATCGGCAAGAAACTGAATTTATTTCTGAAGACCAGTACCTGAGATACACATCCAACTGCCGTTTCACTTGTGTATTTGTAGTTTCATCAAATGCTATAGTAACCTTTCCTGGGCTACTAGATGCAATGTCTTTTTTCAAATCCTCTTCAAAATATTTTGACAATCCATGTGATATCACATAAGCAACTTTTTTTTCTTTAAGTTGCATTTTGGCTGCAATAGCAGAATCAGGAAACATTTCTTTGAAAAGTTCAACTGTTTCAGTGCATGAAACAAAAGACATATTGTCCTTAGCAACTTTCATGGCCCATAATGCTTCGGCTTTAGCCAACTGTAAATCATGACTCAGTACTTCACTAATATTTGTTTTGGGCTGAAGATCCCGTCCTCCAAAGGCTTTCAGGATGGACTTATTTTGAAATTTACTTTGAAATTTCTGCAAAAGTTTTTTTCCTTTATGATGCGCTTTTACTTGTGAAAAGCCACTATTAGAAATGTTGAAAATTTCTGAACACAATATACACTTAGCAGAAAATATTGTTTCAGTTGCAGAACACCATTCTTTCAACTTCACTCCGTCCAATTCTTTGGCGAGCCACGCATCTTGAAATTTCGTTTTGGATTTAGGCATCTTAAACACTTGTATTACTAACCAGAAAATGAAAGGGAAGTACAAAAACACGTTCCAATATTGCAAAACCAGACAACTTCCCGAAATTTGGCTGCGAGGATGTCAGAAGATACGAAAAAAAAAAAAAAAAAAAAGCAGGTCACCACTAGAGAACTGAACCTGCACACAGCACAGAGAACACCATAAAAGACGTAAAACCAGAAACTATTATACGCATCTCACGCAAGTTCAGTCAAAGCGAGTCGGAGCCGAGATATATTGCGCATCGAAGGTCGCTGTCGCCGACGCATGATCGAAGGTCATTGATCACGTGCTCTACTGCCTGCCAAGATAATACTCAGCTACCATCCCATCGTCATTACCGGAGGTTACGGAAGGAGACCACATGTTTCCTCTTTGCTTCCACCCACCTGCGGTTTACAATAACAAAACATCAGCAGAAAGAGGAGGTTCCACAAGGCATGTACAAAAATAAAGTACGATCTTCTGCGTGCCACGGAGTTCGTCTGCAAAGCGCAAACCAGGGGTGAAAATGACCCCTCCCCTTTTCCCTTAGATCTCTTGTTACTCTCGAAAACTGTTCGAAGGCAAAAAATGGAACGCCCGCCCCGAAGCAAGTGCATCTCGATGGCGTCATTTTCCCTCCTTCAGCAGCACAGCATATAGGCTGTGTTTCTACAATAACAGGTCTTTTTACCTTACCGTAATGGTAAATTTATTGGCGTTAATAACGGTTGTGTTTTTAATAAAAATAAGCTTACGAAAATTTTAGGATGAATAGCAAATTTTAGGTCTAATTTTAGGAATTTAAGGAGGGTCACAAAATATTAGGAATTTTAGGAATTTTAGGAGGAATGCGATCCCTGTCATCTGTAGAGAATTGTTTGGAGAACAAGTTGAAATAAACCGCTCTTCGATTCTGGTGATACTTCAAGAGATATTGTGTTTCACACTTAAGGTAAACAAAAAAAGTGCTATCAGTTCGCATTCAAGACACACTAACAGCAACACAGCCACCAAACTTTGTAGACATGTAGGGCCATGGCCTAATTTTTGCACCTTGTTGCCCTCTTTTTGAATTTCGATTTAGTTTATGAGAAATTAAATTTTTAAATTTCACAAAATTCTCTATTTTGCGATGGGATACATTTTAAAAAACGGATATACGGCAAACTGTAAATCACAAAGCATTGCAATTTTTACAGCATAAACTCACAACTATCATCCCTCTTTAAAAAAAAATTTAAGAAAAATCATTTTATGATTTTTAAGCATTTTTTAAAAACGCAAAAGAAAGGAATGAGCGATTTCCTCCGTCTTCAACGGTAACCACACAGGAAAGTTCTGGTCCCGTGACCTGCTGCTATGGTGACCCAGCTATTTTTAGCACTCTCTTCTCATTGGGTGAAAGGATAGGCTACAATCAAACTGGTAATGATGCAATGCTTAATGACATAGCAACACTTTTAAAGCTCGGCATTTTCCACCGGCATAAAATAAAATAAAAATAAAGCTGGTGGCTATGGAACATTTCTCTGCTTGAAATTTTTGCAAATTGTTCGACCACTTCTACATGACCTGGAGATTTAAAAATTGTTATGTTGATAGGTCTTAGGTCCAAAAACTAGAATAGTAAAAAAAAAAAAAAAAAAAAAAAATGGTGACCTTGGAACATTTCTTTGTGCGACATTTTTGCAAATTGTTCAACCACTTCTCAATAACCTTGAGATCTGAAAAATGGGCATGCTGATAGTCCTTAAGGTCCGGATACCTAAAAACGTCTAAAAACCAAGCAGTTCAAAAGGGAGGCTTAGTTTTACTGTTCAAAATGCTGATAGGTTTAAAGATACTTATGCCAGAAACGTTGAAACGCTGTAAAAATTCCATAAAATTTTTATTTAAAATTAAAGGGTGCCAAAGTCTGATCCATTTTATGTCAAACCGTATGCATTGACGTCACGACCCTGTTCTAAATCGTGAAACAGTTACGGATTTTAAATTACTCTTCTATACCTTAATTACTTTTATTTTCTTTAATTTTATGTTAAAAAAATTATAGATTCACCATTCGGAGAATGGGCGTAACTGCTAGTAACAATAATAATAATTTAGTTAAAATAAAGATAATCTACTCGTCTTAGGGATGCATCAGTAAATACATAAGCACATTTGTTGAAAACATAATAAAAAATAAAGATACAAAAAAAATTGAGCTTTCTAACAACATTTCTTCGGGGTTGGGTTGGGTTCAGTTTTTGAGTGTTATGGGCTTTCTCGGATCGGATAATGACTAAGTTTACAGGCTGGGCCAAGCCAAACCAAACCAAACTCTTAGCCGGCTGTTACTTGAGTTGACTCAGGTCAAAATTTTCGGACCCGTGCAGATCTGTACCCTAAATCATTGGGAGACGCAACCTCACTGTTCATCCTGTTAGACAATATTATCTGTGTTGCTTGACAACAGGGTCGTGGTAATATACTGATGGGAAACAATGTTTAACAGACCTTACCAAAGTAAACAACAGTATTGATCTACAGTGCCCAAGCTCCATGTGATCATGAAGACTTATGACAGCAACATCACAAAGCTGGTTCCTGACAAGAGCACAACTTTGTCATGCACAAGAGCACAACTTTGTCATTTAGTGACCTTGACAATACAACATGACTGATATATAAAAGATCACTTTCCTGGATGTACCTGTGGATTCCAGAAAATGTGTCAAACTATCACCCCTTCAAGAGGACTTCAGTGTACAGCACATATTAAAAAAAACTACTTACCTAATGGCAACAAAATTGGAGGCAGTGGACCCTCTGCATCAGAGACAACAATTCGCTTATTACGGTTCTTTGGATGTGGAAGTTTCTTTCTGTTCGTTGAGGATGGCGCAGTCGAACTGGGCACGTGACTGTCTTCACCCGATGCTGTAAAGAAAGAGAAGCTAAAAATACTAACACACTTCAAGTGAACCTGAAATGTTTCTCATCTCACTCACCAATGTGCATAAGCACGCATGTACAGGAAACCAAATCTTAAAACAAATACAAAACAAGAAATAACTTTCAACAAAATTTCCGAGTTTAAATGTGCATTTGAAAAGCAATGACAATACTCAAGCTGCTCAATATTTGAACCTTTAAGGCTAGGGCTGGAAAAATATGCAACAGATCTAAAAGCCAGGTGAAACAAATTCAAATTTCAAATAATAATGCATAAATGAATGCGTGATGATGGAAAGAAAAGTAGTAGTATAGTTCCTATAGTTTTGTTGTTCTTTGTTTTTACCCAAACAAACCACTTACTCTCTGCTGAATAAAATTTCAATTTGGTCCATAATTTTCTTTTCCCCATTGCTACTCTCAAAAAAATGAAATTTTAGATTTTATTAAAATATAATTTATTGAAGTTCAAATTTCCAAATATAAACACAAAGTAGTGTATTTTCCTTTGTATTTGTATGATCAGCAAACCATAAAACTCAGAATTTTGTTTTCCGCCCGCATAATCCGAGGTGGCATATAATCCAAAGGCCATAAAATTCAGAAACAAATTAAAATTGTCATGGCATATAATCCATAGATCAAGAAATTCAGAGGACGGGGGGAGGGATTTTTTTCTTCATATAATCAGCAGTGACGTATTTATGACCATGAAATTCAAAAATAAATAAATATAAAGATATCATAGTAAACACTCCACACATTTTTTCTTGATCCCGAACCACAATTTCCAATAGAAAAGTCATTATTCATAGAATGACACAATAGCTGAGCAAAGTTAAAGACTATCTTCTGATTTTAAAAAAAAGTGTCATTTTTTAAATATAATACGTTCGTGTTATTTTCAAGTGAATAAGGAACAAAAAATCCCTAGATTTTTCAGAGTTACCGTTGTTCACTAGTTAGATTTAAAAATCCATAGAAAGTGCACCCAATCCATAATATTTTGCATTTCTGGAAAACTGAAGAGTAACGAAAGCCTTAATGCAATCAGCATAGCAAAACTAATTAATCTGATCTGCGAAGTGATTACACTACCGAGAAAGCAACAGTTACATACTGTGGAATAGCTCAGCAGGCTTTCCATAGCAGGTAGTGACAAATAGTACTGCCTTCGTCACATATTTTCTGTCAAAATGCTTGTAAGTAAAAAAAAAAAAAAACATAAAAAGACCAATACCGGTGGTATTAAGAGCCACAAAAAGACCAATACTGGTGGTATTGGTCTTTTTGTGGCTCTTTACTTGGGTACTGTGTTACATCCCCCTCCCCCATTCACACATGTTTGATACTTTTCCAATACCACCAGTTTTCCTGACATCACAAGGAATTTTTAAAAATTCAAATTTAGGTTCTGAAGTATTATTATCTTCAGAAAACATTAGAATAATTCTTGATGTCGACATATCACGCTTAAGTTACGTAAAAATTACAAGTGGAGGGACTTTTCGGTAGCGACTTCTACTTTCATCAGCCATGGAATGAAACACGTGGTTATAGTGGCTAGAAGAGATAGCTTGACATGCGCTTCTGCAAACAGGTTCTTAAAATCATGAAATCACAGAAGGCGTTGAAGCCAGCTTCGATGCTATTGCTGTGAACTACGCTCCTAGATATAAGTGCTTGTCACTCCGTGCAGTATAGTAATTTCACTAAAATTTTACCAAAAAAAATATTTTTCGCTATCCTGCAGTTATACTAAAAGTTATTAATATCATGCATAGACAAATATAAGTGAATATTCTTCCAAATGGGGGTTTGGGGGAAGCTTCGTCAACTTTAATCGGGAAATGTGTAATCTCACATTGAATGTACGCTTTACAAGGCTGATAAGTACAAATGCATTATTGGACACAAATTTTCTCCATAATTATATGTCTAATTAAACACTTGAATTTACGTGACTTTTCCGTAAAATGTTAACAATTATATGCCCCTTAGAATGCTCGATCGTTCATGAGCATTCCAGGAAACATCTCTCTCTCAGTAAGGATTTTAAATTGCTGTCACGTTCGTATCTCGCTGGCAATTAAAAGATAAAAGTAATGAAATTCACTGATATCCCAAAACAAAATTTTATTGGTAAATTGAAACATAAAAAACATTGTTTGAGATCCGATTTTATTAAACCCTGGACCAAATAATACTATTGGTAACTTGTTCAAAATGATTTTAGAGATAATTATATTTCTCGCCAAAACGAAATCCAGACAGAAATTTAGTAAAAATGTCAAGTATATGTCACTTTAGTGACTTGCTAATGTGATACATGCTGCATGAAGTTTACAGAAGAAATTAAAATTCAGGACACTGCTTGACCTATACAACCAGGAGTATTTAAGGGGAACATGGAGCCTCACCCCTGAAAATTTGAAATTTTTACTATTTGTTTAAATAACATGAAAAAACAAACATGTACTCACCAATATACATTAGATAAAACAAAAAAAATAGTTTTTTTTTTTTTCATTTTTATTTTGTACTGGTGGATTTGAAACTTCCACTCTTTTAACCCCCCCCAACATATTTTTATATACGGCCCTGATATGAATCACAGAGAAACCCAAAACGCTGTGAAATACGCCAAAAAGAAATTATTAAATAAAATCTCAGAAATAGCTGAATCACATTGAGCTATTGTCGATCTCAGCAATAGCAGAATCGTAATTTTATGTTGTTTAATTAAATGTTAATTAATCTTAATTTTTCGTTGTTTTGGTAAGCATTTGGTTAAATATGCAGGGAGATTTCAAGAAATTGTGGGGACAGCATTATCTAAAAGTACTGGCTGAGCTCAGACGTTAATATTATTTCACCATTTACAAGAGTTTTAAAATTTCTTTACATGAAACGTTTATCAAAATGATGTACATGTACGACACACATCTGTTCTAGCTGTTTGCCACCACGAGGAATTGTTTTGCTCCATTCCTCCCGCCTTGCCTCGCCTTTCCGCACGGAAAACAGAGTTACTTTTTGTTTACAAGATCTGTAACCACTGTTACATCCAGGTACAAAACATGTTCTCAACGTTACACTCTTATTATTACTTCTTTTCATGATCGAACTAACAAATGAATTACTTTTTCACTCGCTATCCACCAAACACGCCATAGAAAAGCATGCTAACGTTTAGAAATCATAGCATCAAAGCTCGCAGGAGCGCCATCTAGCGGTTTCATGAAAAGAGGGAACTGAAATTTAAACAGTGAGGTATTATTGCACTGCACACTATCTCTTCTAGCCACTATACACTTGGTATTAGCATCAGTTGTTGCCAGATTTCAAAATAGCTTTCCAAATGAAAGGTACGTTAAAAGGTGCATCTGTATTACAGGTGTTAGGAGTAAGGAAGATTTCAATGCTTTCGCGGTACCCGAGGGCTTTCCAATTGCTGAACCTAGAGCGATGCGTTCAACATTTTGCCAATCCGTAATCGCGGACGTATCGCTGATGGTTAAAATTGAAAGGGAGATGGAAGGGTTGCCTTTCTTAACATCAGCGATATGTTCCACCGATCGCCGGTTGATGCTTTGGTAAATACTACCAATATAGTGGGTGATGTTTGTGGAAGTATTGACAGGGATAGAGTAGACCCCTTGAAACTCTAGGGGTTTATTGGGATCTCTGTCTTAAGAATAAGGTTAAGATGATGTGGAGGTGGTTCATCAGCAATCCTGTAGCCAAAAGAATTTACAAATGGAGCAAACTTTGTGAGTGAAGGCCAGGGTAAAGGGCAAAGTGCCCACAAATTGATGAGTGGTGGAAAGTCCAGGCAGTAAACTGGTAGATCTATTCTGTGATTCAAATTTCTTAACCCTTTAACCGGCTGGAACGAATAAACTGGGGGTCAGAAAAATGGGCTGAAATCAGCTCAAACAAATATATTCTCTGTCTGAGAACACGCAGGTCGAACGAGTGAGCCTCCTTGTCAGAAGGTGTTGCTTTCACTTTAGATTTATTTTTCAAAGTGGTCGTTTAGGGGGATGATTAATACTAATCCTTACTGACTGATTACTTTTAAAATAAGCTATAACGGTTGTGCCGAATCTAAGAAAGGAGAGAGAAGATATTTGAGTCACTTGTTTCTACCCAGTGGCAAGATGTCCATGTCAGGGGGACTTGTCCTTCCCCTTTATAATCTGGGTAATGGAGCAGAGAATGAAGAACTAGAAAGGAGAGCTTATCACTTGTGGCGGGTTTATTAGAGGTACTAATGAGATGAGGAGTTATAAATTGTTTAGCTGTAGATTTTAGCAAAACGAAACATTTGATGTGCTGTTCAGAAAAATCTGGCCCCTATATGAACATTTCTGTTTAGGGAGCGCAGAAAATTTTGAGTACCATTTGGTTAAGATACATCGGCCGCTTAACGGGTTAATTAGCCTATGTACTAAGAGGGGTGGAAAGCCATGCGATTTGCCAATGTTGATGTCAATTTGTTGATGATGATGTCAATTTTAACCATCAGCGATGCATTCGCGATTCCCGATTGGCAAAATGTTAAACGCATCGCTCCGTTCAGCAATCGCAAAGCCCTCAGGTACCACGAAAGCATTGAAATCTTCCTTACTCCCAACACTTGTAATACAGATGCACCTTTTAACATACCTTTCGTTTGAAAAGCTATTTTGAAATCTGGCAACAACTGATGCCAATACCAAGTGTTCCATTCCATGGCTGATGAAGGTAGAAGTCACTACCGAATCGTCCCTCCACTTGTAATTTTTATGTAACTTAAGCGTGATATGTCGACATCAAGAATTAATCTAATGTTTTGTGCGTTACGTGTTTCACTGCCAATTATTCTCACTATGATCTTCAGAAAAACCTAAACTTACCTTTTTATTAGATAATCTGCTGATTATGCGACTGACATTACAGTATTTACAGCAAATTACAAAAAAAATAGAGTAAGAAAATTGGGTGCCAGGCCTAATTTCTAGGCACCAAGGTGACCTGGCACCTGGTATTTTTCCAGCCCTGGCTTACACACACTTTCTTAGCACAGTTTTTTTTTTTTTTTTCTAGCAAACATGTACAAAAGGCCATTTGCAGATAACCTTAACATGGTAGTGACAACAGTTTGTTTCCCTTTTTCATGCCTTTAAATTCCTTCTACCAAGAAAACACTGTGCATAGCAAAGTATTATTCAGTTGAAGAATTCATTGCATTCCCTCCGTTTTTTTGTTTTTTTTTAATCTTACTGCAGGCACTTTTGGCTTTTCAATGGTTATCAATACCTGATTGAACAAAGAAAATAAACTCTGAATTCATCAACAATTTTGAGAAAGTTAAGTCACACATTAAGAAATGGCAATGGCCCAAAAATGCCTGCAATAAAAATATATTTTTTTTTTTAACATCTCAGGAGGAGAGCACACCAAGTTCCTTACTTATGCAGTTAATTTGTTCCAAAAAACTTATGAGCAAATTCAAAATGACATTAAAAATAATTCAATTCAATTCAACATATACATTCATTTTAATGGGTAGGAAAGCTAAAACGGTAGTTGTATAAAAATTATAAAAACCATGAAAATCTTCATTCAAGGTATATATGCAGAGTATTTATATATATACAGACTAACACAATTCTTATAAAAGTGCTATTAGGTAGGGAACACATCTTTAGGTAAATAAATATTTTCAAATAAAAACATATTTTCCAAAATTCCGTAAAAACTTGCACGTTTCTTCCAATTTTTTATTTTTTAGTGAAAATATGATCATATGTAGAGGATTTTAAGAAGGGAGTGTCTGACCCCAGGTCTTAAACAACCCTTAGAAATAGGAAGCTAGGAGATTTGGGCTAGAGTGCCCGATAGGAAAGTGACACGGAAGCGAAGTAGAAAGGGGGAGGAAGACGCCCTTATTTATTAGCGGGGGCCAGTACCCAGGGTCCGACGGCTTAACGTGCCCATCCGACGCACGGTGGATATTTAGTGGATCGAGCGTTCATACCTGCCTGGGATCAAACCTGAGGCCCTTTCCGTGGCAGTCACGAACATTGCCCACTAGGCCACCCGCGGCCCTTTTAGTGAAAATAAACCCCTAGGGCAGCATAAAAAGAACAGAAAAGAAACAATATTGTAACGAGCGGGTAGAATTTGTGCCCTTCATCTCCTCCACGAGGACTCGTTTTACTGGCACCAGCACATTGGCAATTTTTTTCATCAATTACAAAGGGCATCCTGAGAGTAATGCCTCCTCCTTAATAACTTTCGAAATTTTGAAGTGATTTTAATGAAACTGCACTGACATGTACTATGATATGTTGGAAACAGATTTTTTTTCAGAATCAGAAACAAAGATCATGAATGACAGAGAAAAGCAGCGAGCCGTAATTGAATTCCTGGAAAAAGAGGGATGCGAGGCTCCAGAAATCCACAGAAGACTCCTGGTGGTGTAAGGAGCTGCCACAATCGGTATCAGTAATTTCTGAAGATGGATGAAGAGGTTTTGAGAGGGAGAAAGTTCAGTGTCAGACAAACAACGGAGTGGAAGACCCGCAACTGCAGTGACAGATGCCAACAGGCAACGGGTGAAAGACATCATCACAGCTAACCCTCATGTCACCATCCAGGAGCTGAGTGATGCTATTCATTGTCGTCATAGCGCTATGGAAACATTAACTAGGGATCTGGGCCACAAAAATTTTTTTTTTCAAAGTGGATCCCAAGAAACCTAATTAGTGAACAATGTGAGCAAAGGGTGGACATGTGCCACAATCTCTTGAACTGTTATGAGTGAGAGGGTGAGGTGTTTTTATCTAATGTTGTGACGGGGGATGAAACCTGGGTGTTCTTTCATGACTCAGAAACAAAACGTGCACCAATGGAACGGCACCGCACATCTTCACCTCGACAGAAAAAGGTCACAACAACTTGTTCCGCAGGGAAAGCAATGGTGACAATTTTCTGGGACAAACGTGGTCATTTTGACTGATTTCCTTGAAAGGGGTGAAACAATAAACAGTGTGCTCACTATGTGCAGACATTGGAGAAGCTAAAGGAAGCTATCAGAAGGAAAAGATGTGACATTCCATTCCATAGCGTTGTTTTATATCATGATAACACACATTCCCACACCTCAATGGAAACTGCACAGGCTATTGCCAAACTGAGGTGGATGGTGATGTTCCAACCCTCCTACAGTCCTGATTTGGCTCCCTCAGACTTTTTCCTGTTTGCTCCTTTGAAAAACATCCTTCGTGGGGAACGTTTCGACTGTGTGACAGAAGTTGAACTGGCTGTGAACTCACGGGTGAAACGACAGCCTCAGGAATTTTTCCAAAATGGATTTTACCAATGGGCTCAACGATGGCGGAAATGTATAAGAAAGCGATGGACAATATTTTGAATAGGCTAGCATTATTAACAATATGTCCAAGTATTTTGCCACCAAGTTCCACATTTTTGCTGCTACAAATAAAAACCTTATGAGGAACGAGGCATTACTTTCAGGATGTCCCTTATATCTTTCAAAGGGTTATGAAGAAACAGTATACACAGTGTGTCAAAGAATTTTTAAGACTGGCGCTAGACTTCAGCCCACAGTGGCGCCACCAGTGTAATTGTGAATGGGTTATAAACCGTGACCACCTGCTTGCTTTCTGCCAAAAGTACTGCGCAGTTGTTAAAGTAACTCAAACGAAACGGGCGTTCATTAGAGAAGTAAAATTTTTTTCATGTTGAATTATTAAGATGGAACAAAGGGCTGTTATTAAATTTAACGCAAAACTTCGTAAAAGTACCTCGGAAACGTACCAAATGATGAAACAAGTTTACGGTGAGTTTTGTTTAAGTAGATTAAATGTTTTCCTGTGGCACAAACGTTTTTTGGACGGAAGAGAGATGCTGGAAGATGATAAGCATACCGGAAGACCAAGTTCATCTAGGACACCTGAGATTATTGAAAAAGTGCGTGATTTCGTGGCACACAATCGATGTGCGTCACTAAGAATGATGGAAGAGTCTTTAAACATCAACAAAGAAACGATTCGAACCATTCTGCATGAAGATTTGGGCAAAACAAAAGTCTGTGCTAAATTTGTTCCACACACGTTAACCAATGAACAAAAATCAAGGAGAAGTGCACATTGCAGAGACATGATTTCAGCCGCTGAAAATGATCCAAACTTCTTAAAATCAATTGTTACAGGTGATGAAATATGGTGTTTTCAATATGATCCTAAAACAAAGCGACAAAGTGCGGAATGGAAGTCAAAAACTCGCCACAAGCCAAAAAAAGTTCCATCGAAAATCAAAATAATGCTCATTACATTCTTCAATAGTAAGGGTATTATACACAAAGAATTTGTTCCAAGTGGACAAACAATTACTGGTGAGTTTTATTTAAATGTTTTGAGGCGTTTGATGGGCAGAATTCGTCAAATTCGTCCAGAATATCGAAATGAAAACAGTTGGTGTTTGTTGCACGATAATGCACCCAGTCACACCTCACTTCTTGTTTGTAGATTTTTGGCCAAAAATAACGTCTGTGTGTTGAATCATCCACCGTACTTGCCCGATTCAGCACCCTGCGACTTTTCTTTGTTCCCAAAACTTAAAATGACGTTAAAAGGGTGTTATTTTGATGAGATTTCAACCCTACAAACAGCTTTGACGCTTGCTTTGGAGGCAATTCTGCAAAGTGAACCGGAACAGGCATTCGAATCATTATTAAATTGCTGTAACAAGTGTATTGAAGCCGGAGGGACTTATTTTGAATAACAAACCAAAACAAATTATAATTTCTTGTTTCTATTTCATTTTACAGACCCAGTCTTAAAAATTCTTTGACGCACTGTGTATTAGGTCCATCACGTGTGAAAATGAAAAATGTGGGGTGAGCATTGATGAAACTACCAATTTCAGTGTCAGAAATGTTATAGTCAGTGTGTTGAAAAATGACGAAACCCTTTCGAAAAGGTTTGTTTTTTCGCTTGTGTGCAAAGACATTTCCACAGCAAATCATGTTACAGACAGTTGCTACATTATTTGATGAATTTATGCACTTGTTGTGGCCGAATGATGTGAAGTAAGACATTGTGTTACTTTTGCTTATGGATGCAGTGGCATACATGAAGGAAGTCACTGACTGTCTCTCCCTCAGCTTTTCGAAAATGATACACATAACATGTGTTCGTGTTCTGCACAGGTTGTGTGAAAGTATCCAAACCCTTTATCTCAACATGGACAAGTTAGTATCGAATGGGGGGAAAGTGTTTTTTAAGTCACCAATGAGGATCGATCTTTTCAAAAAGAAGAATTCATATCCAGAGATGCCACCATCTGAAGGAAGTGGTCAGTAGTTCATACGCATGGTGCCTGTAGTTTCTTCGTAGTGAAGTCAAGTCCTCGCATTAAAATTTGCAGGGTAGCATGTCTGTTTTCCAGAGTACACTGCTACAGTTTTAGTAAAATTTTAATCTGGATAGGGGACAATGCTTGGATAAATTTTGCAACATAACTAAGTTCCCTTAAAATGGAAAAAAAAAAAAAAAATTATGGACAAATACACAAAAAATACATAGTATTTCAACTCTACCTTTTAATAAATATGTTACAAGTGCACACACTTATGGTTATTGTTTGCTGTGTAACAGAAAAATAAAAATAACACTGCCTTAATAATTTGCATTTCATCATTTTTTACGAGATACGAAGAAATACTTTTTGTAATTTTCTGCCTGTTCCGAAAATATTCATGTTTTTTTTAAGTGAACATGCTGACAGCAATAGTCTCTTCCTCCATGTGCAACTGAAAAATCAACACCACACAGGGAACAAACCCCATGGTTTTCCAATACCAAAGGCAATTTTAGATGCAAAAATTCTTGCAAATAACTCTCCTTGAATTTTTTACAACTTTTTGCTTTTTAGATCCAAGAATATTAGTAGAGGCAGCTGGCCCGTTTATCCGATGCCATTGCACATAAATTGGAACAAAAAAAACATGATGGGAGCAAAGACCAACGATTCATTGGCAAGTTGCCAAAGACAGAGGGAGAGATTTTCTCTTACTCTGGGGCATGGAAGCAGTCAGCTTCTGAACCGTCCAGTGCGCACGATCCCTGCCATCCCCACCCCAAAAACTTCATGGACTTTTCATTCAGACACCCCCCCCCCCCCCTCTCGGCTCTCTATAAACTCCAGAACTGGGAAAAAATATCCAATGTAATTGGCTTTCTATACTGCAACAATGAAACTTAGATGTATAAAAAAAGAGGCAAAAATGAGTAGTTTTTTAAAAAAGTGATGCAAATATCCATAGTTTTTTTTTTTCAAAAGCAAATAAAGAGCAAAAATTTCATAGCATTTTTTCAGCATTATCGTAGTTAGACCTAAAAATCTGTAGAAACTATGGATAACCTGTAGTAGTTGGCATCTCTGCACAGAGTTGTATAAAAATAAAATGTATCTTCGTACACAACCATTGAAACAGAAAAATTGCTGCAAACCCGCAAATCACACACACTATAACAGCAGAATAAGATAATTTAAAGAAAAATTAATAAAACAATAAATAATTATTAGAACATTACAGATTTTAGTGAGGACAAAATAAGTACATTACAACTGAATTTGTAACAATGTGGGCGAAATAGACCTTTAGGGCAAAATATTAAAATATTGAACTATGAACCTCATAAAAACAAAAGACTAATTAAAGAAAGTTTTTTATATCTAGAAAAACAGTTCCATTAATGAACCTTAAAAAATAATAAATAGCATTTTCAACAACTTCATTCAAAAATAGTTGACTTACAAAATACATAAAGAAATGGTTTTAATTGAATAACTTGCAACTGCAAGAAGAACCAGGCAAGAAAATTTAAATTATTTCTGTTTAAACGAAACTTTTGATACAGTTCCTATGCGTTGATAACAGGTCTTGATAAAATTTGGAGGCCAGAAAAGTCTAAGAACAAAAGAACAAGATGTGAAAAATTAATGAAAGTTCTTCAGATTAAAATAGAATTAAATGTATTATTCAGATGAAGCTTTGAGTAAGTGTTTCAATTGCTGTAAATAACATTTTATTTTTTTAATCTACAAGCTACAACTATCTGCTAATAATTTGGAAACTATCAGCGTACGCGTGTACGTCTACATTCTGCTACTCTGTCTCTGCATATCATCCACTGCTGCGTACACCCGTAGCCACATGCTGGGGTACCTAACTCAATGCCATGGTATGCAGATCTTTTTGAAGGCTTTAGATCAGTTGTCAATGAAATGGACAAAGAGGATGCTTCTTCAATTGAGATTTAATGAACGATACCACAGTCAACCCTCGATTTACCATTACCCTTGCATAACACTACCCCTTGGGTCTGAACAGAAGTGCTCTGTATAAAAAAATCCCTTGATATATGGCCACACCCTTGTCATCTGCCAACAACCAATGTATAGTACAGCGCCAACCTGCCTTTCCCAACACGAAACATACTCGATGTATCGCCCCACGATTTACCACCACTCTTGCATAACCCACCCCTTGGGTCTGAACAGATGTGCTCTGTATAAGAAATCCCTTGATTAATGGTTAGACCCTTGTCATCCACCAGCCACCACTGTATAGTGCTGCACTAAACTGCCTTTCCCAATACAAACCATACTCAACGTACCGAACCTCGATTTACCACCACCCTTGCATAACACCACCCCTTGGGTCTGAACAGACATGCCCTATATAAAACTTCCCTTCATCTGTCAATATACTGCGAAACCCTTGGCATCTGCCAAACTACTTTTCTTAACACAAAAAACATACCTGATATACCGGCACTTGCAAGCTGTAAAAAAATTCCCTTCCCGTTTTTGGACCCCGATTCAATTGTGGCAAACCTTAATGTTAAAGACACTGATTCAGTCAAAGACACAAACCAGTGTCTTCTAACATTGAGAAGATTCCTTGAAAAAAGTAAACTTGCAGCATCACAATATTTTAAATGTATTTGTAAAATTAGATTATGCTCATAAAAGAATATAGGATTTAAATCTGCAATACAAATGAAAATGAGGTTTTTAAATGAAATTGCGGTATATAAAATATTTTTGTGTAGTGCTATTAATTTTCACTTGATAAACTTTCAGTAATGTAGCATGATTTTTATTGATTTATTTATAATTATAATGTTAACTTTGTCTTCCTACTGTACAAAGAAAATGTCAACATTTAATGCAAACCAGAACCTTCCGAGATGGAAATGGATATTTCGAAAAGCAGTGAGCACTAAGTACACAACATATAACTGCATTTTTTTATTAACATGTTTTTAATTTAATGCTCGTTATGATTTTTTGAGGAAACGTAACAAAATTTGTGTAACTTAAAAATAATCGGCAAATTTGATGTAACGATATATTGTACCTGGCATGAACTACACCCTGAACTTATTTACATCTATCCTTATATTACATGAACAGATTTTAATGGAAAATTATTTCATTTACTATATAATAATATTGAACCCTAGTATAATACATTATACCTACAACTCTGCGTAAGTGCTATCAATAATTAGCGACATTTAAACTATGTCCACATGGCAGTCGTCTAAAATCTCAATTATGTTTAAAAACATTTACTTACATTTAAAAATCAATTATTTAAAAAATTAGTTTACACTTCATAGAGGGATAATCAGTATTTACACACACACACACACACACACACACACACACACATTGTATTATATGCTTACGTGGTTTATAAGTTAAATGTCTTGGTGTCTGCTCAAAAATAAATTTTTCAAACATGCCCACTAGATGCTTCTCTTCAACACGTCAACATTATTTTTAGTGCAACCTTCATAGCTCTGACTTCGTTGACGTATTAACATCAAGACTGTTATGGCATTTCAGCATTAGCATTTACTAAAAGCACTAGAAATAGTATAAAATAACATACCATGTTAAATTCAGGTCAGCCTGTATAAAATCCAGTATTCCTCAACTCCTATGTTGGAGGTTGTCATACGCTAAAATTGGTCGTGCGGGTTGTCGTATAAAATATTGATCACGAAATGAAGATGGCCTCGTATTAAAAGTGAGGGTAGTCAACAGGTAAAAACAATGGATTACATGATTGAAGTGAGAATATTCCAATCAAAAATGAACCAAAAGCCAAGCTGAATGATAAAAATACCATGCCGAATCATTTCTCGAATGTCAATGATCCTCGTCTACAGCCCTGACTTCGTTGACGTATATTCATTAACATGAATATACGTCAACGAAGTCAGGGTTATGAAGGTTGCACTAAAAATAATCCTAGTTGTAAATTAATTTATGGCACCCCTATTCATAGTGTACTGTGGAATTAACTATTTTTTATGGGTCTTATAGAGGTTATTATTCAAAAAAGTTGGTGGTCAAATTTTCTAACTAAAGCCTAGTTCGTCATCAGGACTACATCACTGGAGTTGTTGCTGCCACTCAGTCGGAAATGTCCAACCGCAATTAGTGATAATGCCAAGCGCGGTACTTCTTCTTGCTATTTTGATCCCTTCTTCTAGTTTCCTCTTTACTAAGTTTGACTGGTGGGCGATTATTCTTACTGAGTCCCAATTTATGGAGTGTCCACTTGCTTGTACTCGTATATGTCTGTCTAGCCCTGTTTTGTTAGTAATGTTCCTAATAGCTGCTTGGTGTTCTTTTATTCGGACTTTAATACTCCTCCCTGTTTCTCCTATGTAGCCGAGTTCGCAGTTACAGTCGATGCAATATATTACTCTTTCTTGCAATTGGATGTCCACTTCTTTCTGCTTTAAAACTGGAAGGAATTTCTTTAATTTGTTATTTAGATCTGGAGCAAGCCTGATATTATATTGTGCTCTGATTCTCTTCAGTTTTTCGAAAAGTGCTTGGTAATAGAAAAATGCTGCTTGGCATATATGAACTGCTATTTTCTTTCAAGAATAATTTCTTCCAGTTTGGAAAGAAATATTACAGGCAAACTTTGGGACTTGCAATGGGTTCTCCACTAGCACCTCTGCTAGCAAATTATTATATAAGTAAACTAGAAGCAAAAATCCTTGTACAACCCTCAATAATTAATTGCTCTCTATGTGAGATGCATGGATGATGTCCTGTTTATTGTAGATAATGTGGACCAATCTCTACCCACTCAGATTCTGACAGAATTTAACTCACTAGAAAATTCCTTGCAGTACACCCTGAACTGGAAAAAGACCATTGCATCAATTTCCTTGATTTAACCTTGACCTCAAGAGAGGGGAGAATCTTCACTCAGCTTTTTTAGAAAACCCACTAACACAGGGAAGATGTTAGACTTCTGCTTATTCCAACCTGACTATATTAAGTCGAATATGGCGAGACATTTTTTGGAAAAAATTGAAGTCCTTGTCTCTTCAGATGCTCAAAAAGATCTTCACAGAGAAGAATTAAAAGAAATATTGGCAGAAAATAATTACCCTTCCCCATATATTGAGAAATTATTTAGGCAAGTGCCAAAAAGAAGCAAGAAATAAAAAAACTTCAAATTCACCAGCAAAATTACGTACCACAAAGGGCTTTTCGAAAAACTGAAGAGGATCGGAGCAAAATATAATATCAGGCTTGCTCCAGATCTAAATAACAAATTAAAGAAATTCCTGCCAGCTTTAAAGCAGAAAGAAGTGGACATCCAATTGCAAGAAGGAGTAATATATTGCATCGACTGTAACTGCGAACTCAGCTATATAGGAGAAACAGGGAGGAGTATTAAAGTCTGAATGAAAGAACACCAAGCAGCTATTAGGAACATTAGTAACAAAACAGGGCTAGACAGACATATACAAGCAAGTGGACACTCCATAAATTGGGACTCAGTAAGAATAATAGCCCACCAGTCAAACTTAGTAAAGAGGAAACTAGAAGAAGGGATTGAAATAGCAAGAAGAAGAAGTACCACAATTAACGATAATTATAGTTGGACATTTCCAACTGAGTGGCAGCAACTACTCCAGTGATGTAGTCTTGATGACGAACTAGGCTTTAGTTAGAAAATTTGACCACCAACTTTTTGAATAATAACCTCTATAAGACCTGTAAAAAAGTTAATTCCACAGTACACTAAAAATAATGTTCACATGTTGAACAGAAGCATCTAGTGGGTATGTTTGAAAAATTTATGTTTGAACAGACACCAAGACATTTAATTTACACTTATTCTAAAAAGCAAGATGAATTCATTTGGCACTTTATTATGTCCTCGCTCCTGCATAGCGCACATTTGTGAATTTTCATTCACATCTTCCAAAGTCGTAAGTTTCTCACTGTGCCAAGTGTAGGGCCAAAGGTCCTTACACACTGGCATCCTAGAAAAAAAACAAGGTTGAAGATTAGGTTGCTCTCCCTCAAGCCAGAAAAACTCTCAAAATTATATAAAAATATTTAAAAATGTTTTAACTTTGGCGGCAGTTTTTAGTCACATGGTTTCTCACTCTTCTTTGGTTTTTATGCTCTTTGTTTACAACTAGCACATTTACGGAAACATTATCTGACAAATCACAATTGACACTATAATTTGCCTTCAGTGAATGCCTCAGAGAGTGGTCCACTTCCGTCTTTTCGAATATACAAATCTTAAGTACAGATTTGCTTTACATACTGTTTTCTATATCCTGAAGTTCACCTGTTTCCTAACAGCTCTTTTCACATTTCAATTTATTGATAAGGCCTACATAGTCTTGTTGAAAGAGAGCAAAAGTGAGTTGCACATTGTGTTTCCCACGATGTATGAAGCTTGTATGGACTATAAATAAGGAAAAAACCAAAGTTATGGTTCTCCAGTGAGGAACTGTTAGTGCTGAAAGCAAAATCAGTCTAAATTGCACAGAGGTAGACCAGGTGAATCAGTTTATATAATTAGGAAGCATTGGCAGTAGAGCTTGTGTACGAGTGAATGGTGTTTTATCAAAATGGTTCTCTATTGGTGCAGGAGTCAGACAAGGTTGTGTAATGTCACCATGGCCATTTACAGGGTTCGTACTCTTTTTGGGGGAAAAAATTCAAGGACTTTCCAGGCCTTTTCCAGGCCATATACAAAAAATTCCAGGATGATTACTACGCTTTACAATATCATGCTCAAATTAGTTTTTAAAAGCAATTTCAGTTTTAAGTAATAAAAATGATGAAAGATGCAAATGGATGAGTGTGCTTTTTTACCCATTACATTTCTTTTTAATGTTTTTAATTGGCGAATTACCCAATAATGCTAAATTGAATCATGATGCAATTACCACAAGGCTATTCAGAAAATCCTTTCTCTCAATCAGAAAATGATTAATTCAATCAGTCATTTTAGCTGCATCACTATTCTGCACTATCTTCCATGTAATCAGACTATTATTGATAACTGAAGTTATTATAAAATAAAGTGAGGGCAGATTCAGAATTTAAGAATGGGAAGGGCGCACGTCTAACAGACGACTGGTAAAAAAATCTCTGAGATTTATTTCCTCCAAAAAAAAACGGTGGTAAAACATGGAGGACCCATAAGGGGGAGATGGGGTGCTTGCCTGTCAGAGTACATCACAAACAGCAGTTCTGAAGTAATGCTGTGTGGATCACTGAAAAGTTCGGGCCAATGTAAGACAAAACGTGGAGTTCAAATCCATAAGTGAAAAAGTGTGATGTCTGAAAACAAGAAACGTGAGACAAAGCAAAGCACTTATCTACTTACTCACCCCCCCCCCTTTTTTTGAAATGGGGAATGTGCCTGTTATGCCCACAGGTGGATTCTAGCTCTGATAAAAAGTGTTTCCATACATGGGAATGATTTTTTTTTCTTTTTAACATTCCCAATGACTGCCACTGGTGGATGCATATTGGGATGTGACTTTTGAAGGCAATGAAAATCTTAATTACTAGACAGAATATGTTCCAGACTTGAGGAAAATTTCATCCAATTGTAGTACAGTTATGTTAAATCAAAAAGCATAAGCCACGGAATCACTATGCACCTCAAGAAATGATTCGGGAGTGGACGATCATAGAAAGGTGAACCAATAGAGTTTAAAACAGAAAGTGTAATTTTAGGAACATGGCAACAAATTTCAAATAAGTTTCATCATAGAAGTCAGAAAGTCCTGGCCCACCACCCAACCCAAAAGAATCTAACCACCTTTATGTCTACCAGTACACTTGCCTCATATTACTTTCCAAAAATTATTTTTCATATCAAACAAGATTGCCTCAATTTACTTTTATTTTTTTAAATCAAAATCACTGCTAAACTAAATTTATGAAGTGCTACCCCAAAATGTGGAACTAGCTAAACTATTTATAAAAACCTTAAACATAAAACAATTTGTTTTTTATTGGTATAAATTAGGATATTCTTAAGTATTTTACATAAATGAAAAATGATGAGCATAAGGAATCTCTACCTCCAGTTAAGCTTCAATCATAACCAGAATCAGAATAACCACTTTTGGTTCAACTCCCAAAACATAAGACAATTATATGAATTAAGTTTTTAAAAGCTTTTTTTAAAAAAATTGAAGTTTGTCAGTTATATAAATCAAAATCTGATCAATGCATTAAGGACAATTGATTGAATTGTTTTGGCCACAAATTCATAGTAAAATGTACAGCAAAAATATGTTTTAGGAGCCCATGAGTATTTACTGTACAAGTATATATAAGGTTTTATATTACCTACCAACGTTTTAGTCCAATAAGAAGCCCAATTGTGGAAGTTAGTTGCAGAAAGTTATAAGTTTTTGGAACAGAAGAGTTTATTAGTCTATTTACATGAACTTCATATGAAAAACACTAAATAATTATGAAGATATAAGATCAAAACTGGTTTGAAGTTCAACATGCTTCAAAGAAAAAAAAAAAAAGTTCATTTCTATTGTAAATTGTACAAATATAAAAATTTTATGTTTTAGTATTAATTCTCTATATGCTTGGAAGATACCACAAATATGGAGTATCAATGGATGGTTATACAGATTTAAGATTGCTGACTTTGGTTTCAAGTTCCATATCCATTTTTTTAAGTACTGCTCTTTTCTCATGAGCAGTTTTTCTAAAGCTATTAGATTTTACAATGTATGTAATGTTATTTGTAGTTTCAGCTTTTAAAGCTAAATCATCAGCAGAGTTAAGTAATTCTTTGACTTCTCCTTCAATGAGTTTCCTTTTCTTTTCTATGCTATCAATTTCATCTAAAATAGCTTTCCTTTTTCCACATATGGCTGCTTTTTCCTTTTCTTTGGACTTATCATCCAAACAATGTATGTATTTTTGCCTTGCAGCTCCAACTGATAACAGAAGGGATTTTGAGATATTTACCTTATCAATATATGATCATAAATAATTCTATATGATCATAAATAATTCTCTGTGCTACAATTGACTCCTCTCTCATGTTTTCTACAATGAGCTCCTTATTGACTGAAAAACCCCTCTCAACAGAAGCTTGCCCATGTGACAACAGTAAAAGAAGTTTCACAACTTTCCACAGTTCACTAAAAGCTTTAGTAGAAGATATGTACTCATACAATAATGTGTCTACTCTTTGTTGTTTATCTTCTGGATCAAAGTTTATGAATGAAGATTTTACTGCCGCAACACTGGTCACAAATTCCTTAAACTGCCATATTACACCATCACATAATTCTGGTTGTATTCTATGAGCATCAACAAGAAGTGTGAGAATGGATGTTAGATTCTTAATACAAGTCTCACTATTTTTTGACATCAACCGAGGATCTAAACACTTCATGTGGCGAACAAGGGAGTACTTAAGTGGATTTTTTTCCAATAGCTTCACAACTAGCTTTTGCAAAAATATTCGGCATTCCATTCTAAACTCCATAAGTTTGCGTTCACTAATGTTCTTAGCACTTAATTCTTTCAACACCTTCTCTGTTTGAAACCCAACATCAATTTCTTTATAGTGACAACACTGAGATGCATCTGTAAGGTCTACTTGTAACAGCTTTAAAGCAGAGTTAGCTTCTGCCATTACGGTTCTTTTAACAAAGCGATTCATCATATTTCTTAGCATCTTTTCAAGATCTGTGGCCATAAAAGGCATCATTGGCTTATCTGACTGATATGCCTTGAGAAATGGTACCAGCTGTTTTGAAACTGAATTGAAGAAATGTAGTTTAGCCAAAACAAAAGGATCTTTAGTGAAAGTTTTGATAGCATCAAATGATACAGTGTGGGGATTCTTGATGCACTTCTTTTCAACTTGGTTAACATAATTTTCAATGTCTGCCCAAATTTCTAATGCTCGCTCGCAGGCAGGAGTATTTTCTAGCCACCTGTGTGGGCAGAATTTTAATGGCATCTTACTGGCTAAAATTATTTTAGAAAAATCTTCCCTCCTTGCAGGTGAATCTTTAAAAAGCCTAAATAATGATGAAAGCAACTTTTGAATTTCCCACCCTGTTGCTGAGGCTCCATGTCGAAAGGCATTGTTTACAATGTGAAGTCCACAGCTCCCTGTGTTTAGGAGTTGGACATTTGAGTCAGCACTAAGTGTTGATTGCAGCATATCAAAAAACTTCCAATTAACATTGGGTCCATCCATTGATAACTGCACAATGTTACACAGTGGGAGGCACGCCATGCATTCAAGAAAATTTTCCATCATTATGTCTGCACTAGCATGACCCAAAAAAACTGATGACAAATATCTGGTTGAAACTGTTCCTTTTTCCCATAAACGAACATGTATATCTATTTGTTTTGACTGACTAAACTTGTTTAAACTTTCGTCAAACAAGATCACAAAATTTTCATTTTCAGTTTTGACTTCCTGAACCAACACTGATTTAAAGTGAGGTGCCAAACCAAAGCAACAAATGTAGGAACATTTTTTTCGCCACAGCTGAAGTTTCCAGCAATTCTGCTGTCAGAAAACATTAGGCGGAATAAAACATCATTACCTGCACAAGACCTGTAAGAGTAATGGGATTTAACCACTTTTAAACACCACAATGCTTCTGCTTTAATGGTTGCATTTTTTTCAAGAGAAATATGCAGAGGATTAGATGTGGATGCAATAGGCCGTACTTGTTTATCACTTGATACACATAGCAATTTATCAACAGTTAGTGGAACATTTTTACAGCTTTCTGTCAACATACTATGTTTTTTTCCTTTCATGTGGCTTCTTAAAGCGGATCCCCCATATTCGAAACATCTATTATTTTAATGGATAAAAATGCATTTTGCAACATGGCAATTGCTTTCATCTTTTTTAATCCATCCAGCATATTTAGGATTTATTAGCCAAAGATCACTAAAAGTACACTTATCCATATTTAATGGGGGTGAAAAAAATGGGTAAATTAACTGAAACAGTAAATGAAAACCAAAAAAATATCTAAGATCAGGAACCACACAACTAAAAATTGAGAATTTCCCCTGAGTAAGGGGCTACACATGTGACCAATTACTATAGGCCAGATTTTAAGTAATTAAAGAAAAAGGGGTCTTACTGCTATGTTCTTTCCTGCTCCCCCAGCTTTGTCCTTTAGGCAGCCTGGGTTGCAAATGCTTTGGCATTGATTTAGTCTTCATTCAAAACAAGGAAACAACACTTAGTGAAGTTACTGTTTTATGACCTGTATGCCAATCGGTAGACAGAGTGTTGTGCTAAAAGACTGTTACAAAGCATCACCTCTTACAGCTGGGCTCCAAACCAGAGGAAAGGAAATGTTAACAAACACTTAGTGCCTGAGGGAAGCAAAACTTTGTACTGGGTCTCCTCCTCCAAGTCTCAAATCTTTCATACTTACCCAGCTGGAGAGTGGACGTAGGGCTTCAAGCTTGGAGAATGAATACTGCTCTTATATCTATGCCTTTGAATTTAATTTCGACCATTTTCAACAGGGTAGGTTCCTAGGTTGTACCTAACAGCATACTAAAATTTCGCCAAAATCCAACCCCTTTTACGTGAATTATCGTACGGACAAATGGAAAAAACCAAAGCATAAACGTTTCTGCAACCTACAGTTCGAAAGGGTTAGTAATTTCTAAAATAAAAACATAACGAACAGCGTGAAAACTAGCTCATACACAGAATATTTGAAACTACAGTATGCGCTCTCAATTATTAGGGATGATAGGGGGAAGGGAATAGAACTGTCCATAATTAGCATGTTCTCGTTGCGCTAGGCGCTTAAGCACTGCTGAATTCCGTCAGACCCCCAATGGTCAAATGATTGAAATGTGCTGATGTTCATGGAATGAAATGGTTGATCAGCTATGATAACCGCATAAAAGTTCGAAGGGGGAGGAGGGGGGCGATTTTTTTTTTTACTTTATGCAACATTCTACATTACTCCAGTATTTATCTTGTCATCATCAACAATAGCAATGTAACTACCACTTACGATCGCGGATATCGGCCAACTGAAAATCTGCCATACAACTAAGGGATACAACACACAGGTATCATGTTACAGTGTATTGTAATAGAAAAAAAAAAAAAAAAAAAGATTTCAGAAATTAAAATCGAAAAAAAAAACTTTCAGAAATTAATATCATCAAGTCATGCAAAAATCCGCTTTCCTTTATAATGTTTAAAAACATGTAATGTTTTTTCTTTTTTACCTGTCGTGTATAATAAAATGGGTTGATTTTTTTATTGAATCAGACGTCCATATGTCCGATTGTCTTCGTCTGAGTTCACACGTTAGCTACTGTGTACAAGTAGACATATTTTTTCAGCTCAAAAATATGTAGTTTTGTATGTATTCACAGTATAACTCATTCCGTATTCCCACAGAACAAAATTCAACAGATACAAATGAAGAACATCAAGACCCACCCAACACCATGTTTCCGATTGTCTGCTGTTTATATTCAAGAAATGCGAATATGGATCAATGGTGAATGCAGCAACTATGGTTTTTATTTATTACCAAGAAAAAAAAAAAAGGAGCCTGAAAGCTGTAAAGCTGAAACGGATATTTCTCCCCCTCCCGAAAACATTCCGATTAAGTTCAAACAGCAGGAGCACGCGTCCACGCACACTCAACCTCTGGAATGTCCTGATGGAACGGCTTCTTTTCTTTTGGCACATCGCCATAAATCGCCACCTGCAGCTCACTGAAGTGTCTTCCTCCTTCACCCTAACTATAGGAGAAAACGTAAAAAAAAAATGCTGCCCAATTTTCGACAAAATGACCAAGTTTACGTCATAACGTTGCAATTTACTAAAATACGTTTATCTGCTGAATTTTGCCTAAATCCATTGAAAACTTTTAAATTATAGATTTTTTTATTAAAACAGTTACTCAGACATCTGAATAAAAATGTATGTTTGTAATTAAAAGAGTCCATATCACCACAGAAACAAAATTTAAGGATCACTCTGTTTAAATAAACCATGGCATCTAAAAAAAAAATAATTTGCTTGCTTTTCCCGTTATTTATAATTGCCGTTTCTTTTTTTGAATCCGATTTTGCAACGGAAGATTTTTTTTTTTTTTTTTGCATCTGCTAAAGTTTCAAACGGAATTCGGCGAAATTTGCACTAGAACTTAATTGTGATGTATTTTAACCACTGTAAAAATTTTACTGTGTTATTTTCAAAATTCCGGAAAATGGATTTCTGAAAATATCTCTTAGTCCTTTTGAGCCGTGGAAGTGATAAACAGGTGTTTGCTTTCTTCCCAACCAAGGGCTTCGGATTAGCGCTCCCAGCTGTCAATCAACCGTTGCTATGGTAACACACTTTCTGCTCAAGGCTCACTGTCTAAAGAGGCACACATAATAAAAATTTCCAATGCTAACTTTTTAAGTTTTAAACCGATTCAAATGGAATTTTGGGAGTGAGCTTCTGTAATCCAATTATAGTAAATGTAAAAATTTCAGCCACTTTTGTGAAAAATTCGCAAAGATAGTTTTCTTATTTTTTATCATAAGTAGCCGAAGTCTCTTGAGGGGTGGGCCGGAAGCAAGCGTCTTAATGCAATAAACAAGGAGCAGATGAATGTGTTGTTCAGGCATACTCTTCACTGGTGGATGCCAGCTGACTTGGTAAACACGCGACCCCCTTGCAAATGCTAAATGTCTCTTCTTTCCCCTTCTGTTGTTCTCAGTAGTTGTCGGACGGACATCAAGCTCCCCTTCCCTAACAGACCTGCTAGTAATCATCCAATTTTATTGCACTGGAAGTAGTGCTTCCCCCCCCCCAGCCAAATTAGGATTTGGGCACATCCGAAACACCACTGTAGCTGGCGGTTTCTTTGAGAACAGAGGAGAGGAACTTAAAAAAATTAAGGGGTAACAGTCAGTAACACGATTTCTTAAAAGGGCATTTTTTTTAAGCACTAATTTCAAATTTCAAGGCTTTTCAAGACAGCATTAAAAAAATACCGTTTTTCCAGGATATTCCAGGCCTTGAAAACGTAATCACGATTTTCCAGGACTTTCCAGGTTTTCAAGCACGCGTGCGCACCCTGCATTTAATATATTTATGGATGCGTGCATGCATGATGCCAAGATGGACAATACTGGTTTGTCTTGGTAATAACCGTTTATGCAGATTGTTGTATGTTGATGACACGGTCCTGTTGGCAGAGAGCAAAAGTGAGTTGCAGAGTATGTTGTCCCGGATGTACGAAGTTTGAATGAAATTCAAAGTTTGAATGAAATTCAAAAGTATAAATATGGGGGAAAAACAAAATTTTGGTTTTTGAGTGAGAACTGTTCATACTGAATGCAGGATAAGTGTAAATGGCACAGTGATTGACCAGGTGAATGATTTTGTGTATTTAGGAAGCATGTTTGACAGAGAGGACAGATTTGATGGTGAAGTTAGTAGGCGAGTGAATTCTTCATTGAAAGTTATGGATGCTTTGGGAGGTTTTCACATAAATGATGGGTTGTCAAGAGTGTCCTGCATGGCTGTGTATGAAAGTGTAATTATTCCTACTCTGATGTATGGCAGTGAAACCTGGGTACTACAAAAGAAACATAGGAGTAGTTTGTGTGCTGGAGAAATGTGATTATGAGTATGAAGTATAGAAGGTCTTGCATACGTCGAGAGACAGATGTCAGTGAAGCCCGAGTTGAGTGTCAAAATCGCTGTAAATGGAGACGTTTGATATGGCAACAGTATGTAAATAGTCAGTTAAAAATTTATCTGGTAGTTTGTATTTCTTTGTAGAGCTAACCTGTGAATCTCCGAGAACAGCTTGTACCTCAGAGAACAGAATGTTTAACCGAGAAGAGAGATTAGATGGTGAAATTAGTAGGTGAGTAAATTCGTTGTTAAAGGTCATAGTTGCTTTTGTTCACAATAATGATGGATTCTCATAAAGGTCCCAAATGGCTCACACGAGACTGATGAAGAAGAAAAAGCTAGCCTTTTAACTGGGTGAAAAGCATGTGGCAAGTACATGAACTGCCTTCTGTGTGTCTTTTGGGAATTCTGCAGCTACACAGCATTCATTGGTTAATTTTTCTTTCTGCTGATATATTTCTCTTCCCATTTCTTCATTGTTGCTTTTCTTTCTTTTTTTTTTTAATGCCTTCTTAATGACAATAATTTCATCTATCATACAGGCATGAAAGTGGGCAGTGATAGGAAAAGCTGAACTTCCACACGTGGGGGAGGTGGTAACAAAGTGTTAAATCTTGCATTTCACTCTCTAATGTATACAACAACCATGGCATTTAGCTATTGGTCCCATGCCTGCCAACTAAATAGATTTAATGTATGTATTTTGTTTCAAGAAAATTAAATATATAGTACAATATAATGTAAGGGGGAAAATTGCTGATGTGGCCATATGCATAGAAAATCCCTCACCTTAGTACAGAACGATGTCTTTAATCAAATGTCTTTATAAGATAACAACGTTGTATGGAAATGAAATCTTGAAGGTTTGAAAAACTTCAGACATGTTTGTTGATAAGTAATAAAAGTTTGATGAAGAATAAATGGTTCATTCTTGATTTGACACAAAATTATTAATGAAGAAATATGATAAATGCTTGCGAAAATGTGAGACATTTTGAAAATAAATAATAAAAGTCATTCACAACTAATTAAATTTCATTTTCTTAAGTTTTTTCTGTCTAACAATTTGTTTTAACCTTCTTTTATGAATTAGACAGCTAGAGTTTTCTTTATCTTGAACCAATTAGTTTGATTTTAATTTGCTGCATAAGTTATTAGAGATATTTAGCTCCTTTCATCTTCTTTGCATTTCTTCCTTATCTTGTAATTCCTTCTTATATCCTGAATATGATGATTTCATATTTGGCATAAATCTCTATTTACAGGATCGTGCAAATAATCGTTTTTCTTCAAAAATTCCAAGGCTGACTTATCTTGATTCAGTAGCTTATATTTCATGGTTTGAACAGATGAAAATGTTTCAATTTTCATGTTGCTGGAATCTTTATCAAGTACATCCTCCTTCATACTAAAGGAATTTTCTACTTGAGAGCCAGGAAAACAACTCAATAATGCCTTCATTATTTTTGAGAGGGCACTGAATTTGTTTAACTTAAAAAGTGCCTGTTTTGGGATTCACTGAAATTTATTTATGTAAATATTAAACTGGAGCACATCTCTTGCATCCAAAGTATAAAATTACTGACATTTAACAAAAACACAGGGTAGAGGGAACGTCGCGCGAGCTGGGATAACGATTACCGGCGAAATTTTTATTCCGTCAAACTTCCGTTTTCGGACATTTTCCCTCCGTTTTTCAAGCTAAAATACAAATATTAATGCATTAAAATGAAATTTAATAACAATACTAAGCAGAAGAAACATCGGGGAAAAAATAAATTAGGATTATGGGGGGGGGGAATCTTCACTCCGTTTAACTTCCGTTTTCGAAAGTTTTGAAAGATGAAATACTGTCCGCGACGGAACCCCCCCCCCTCCCAAACAGCTTCTTTTCAGTTTTACATTGATCTCGAGAATTGCCCAAATGATGACAGGAAAAGCGGAATTCAGCGAATCCACGAAATAATATCATGTATGAGTAAGAAGTAACTGAAAAATGGAAAAACACGAATTTTATGGGAAATGAAAAATCATACTGCGTTGCTCACTCTGCCGTGAAACAATTTTACGGGACACGAAAACTGCGCGGATTCCACCACGGACGGATTAAATACCGATCTAGAAATTTAATCGCGTTTAATAAAAGGGAACGGGGTGAAAACAATTGCTCTCTATTGATTAGTTTTGAAGAAGTATGTATTAGAAATAGGGTAACCTGCATTTCATTAGAAAAAATTCTTAAATAATAATAGCAAGAAGAAGAAGTACCACAATTAACGATAATTGCGGATGGTCTCTTCCAATTGAGTGGCAGCAACTACTCCAGTGACATAGTCCTGATGACGAACTAGGCTTTAGTTCGAAAATTTGACAACCAACTTTCATTAAAAATAACCTCTAAAAGGCCCGTAAAAAAAAAAAAGTTATTCCACAAAGAAAAATGAAGTCGCTCCTTTTCACTATTACTGAAGATATTAAAAATGAGGAATATGACAAGAAAACATCAAAAATAAAAATATAATCAGGCAGAGAGAGTGATAAAAAAAGGGGGGGGGGGGTCTTGTCGAAAAAATTTAATTTAAGGAAACGGAAAACGACCTGGCATTCTCAACACCCAAGAAACATTCCCGAAAACATTTAACAAGTGTTAGAATCTTGAAAACACAAAATAAAATTTATATAGATGTTTAATAACGTTATTTCACTGAGATTTTGGATTCATACTCGACGTCTTCCGTCGTTCGTAGCGAACCGCCGATATCCATGGCAAACTCTATGTTTTCCATAATTAGTATGAATTACTATGTGAAATTCCTGGTACTTGGAGTCGCTGAATCATTCTTCCCACCGCATGGACTTGCTAAGCGTCAAGCGGAAGAGTGCACAGAGAATTTACTGTACCGATGTCATGACGATGGCGATGGGGCACAAGGGTTCTGGTGCTCAATGGCGCAAAACCTGCCTTTTGTAGCAAGACGGCACCAGACTTTTTGTTTTGGCACACTTTGGTGCAGAATTTCCATCCCTGGAAGAGGTGACGTCATTTCCAGCCGTAACCATCCCGTCGTTCGAAGTCATTAACGATTTTGCTTTCCGCAAGAGGGGGGCATGCCAACCCCCCCCCCCCCACACACACACACACCCATAAAAATGTTATTGCATTTTTGAAATAATATCGGTAACACCAAAAATGGAACAGAAAAAGCGGAATTCCGCGTTTTCGCAGAAGTCTTTCCTGCCTGATCATGCTGAAAGAACTTTCAGCCTAAGCACCATGAAAGCATGATATAAGCTTTGACTATTTCAGAAAAATGGTGTAACTTTGAGAACATGAACACTTTTGAACACCTGCATCAATTCTTATAAATTTCCCAACTTCGTCACTTCTGTTTTTGGAAATTTCTTTCTTCCTCATGAAGCTTAAACACAAACACTTATGAGGGGTGGGGGGGGGCAAATAGCATTTAACAACAACACAAGTGGGCACATGGGGGGGATCACGATTACAGAAGAAATCTTTGCTCCGCCTGAGTTCCGTTTTGGGAAATCCCCCCCCATTTTCAAGCCAAAACACAAATATTTATGGAATAAAATATTTAACAATACTGAGCAGAAGAGACATCATGAGAAAAAAAAATTACAATAATGGAAGAAATTTTTGCTCCGCCAATCTTCTGTTTTTGAAAGATGGAATTAAATCTTTCACCCTCCCCGTCACCACCAATCCTCAAAAAATTTCTGTTCAGTTTTGCCTCGATCTTGTGAATGACCAAAACGATAATGGAGAAGGTGGAACCCCTTGAACTCGAGGAAAATCTCATGCCTGAAGAATAGATGAAAATTTTCACGACGTCTAACTTCCATTTTCACAAATTGTTGCCTGCATTTTAAAACTGAAATACAAGCATTTATGCAATAAAATGATATTTAACAATAAACAATACTGGACAGAGGAAACATCATGAGAAAAAAATTATGATTACAGCAAAATTTTTCTGTGTTTAACTTCTGTTTTCAAAAGTTTTGAAACACCATCCCCATTTGAAAAGTGAACTCCTCCCCCCATTAATTCCTCTTTAGTTTTGTGTCGATCTCGAGGATGACACAAATGATGACAAAAAAAGTGGAATTCCACGAATCTGTGGAAGAATCGCATGTATGATGGCTGTGTATGAAAGTGTAATTGTTCCTACTCTGAGGTGTGGCAGTGAAACTTGGGTACTGCAGAAGAAACATAGAAGTTGTTTGTGTGCTGGAGAGATGAATTATTTATGGGGGTTTGTGGTAAGACACATTTTCATCATGCAGATGTGTAATGTGAAGCAAAATATTGTTAGTAAAGTGGAGATAGATATTCTGATGGGTTTGGCCATGTTGAAAGAATGAGTGGTGAGATGCTTACTCAGAGAATTTATTCAGCCCACGAAAGAAAGCTAGAGGGAGGTAAGGGAAATCATGGAAGGACCAGATTCAGGAATGCCTGCACGAATAAAAGATAATGAGTATGAAGTACAAAAGGTCTTGTGTGAATGTGTGATGGATGTCAGTCAACTTGTGTGCCAAGATCACTGCAAATGGAGACATTAGATACATCTAGCATCATGAATTTTAACTTTAAATCTGGCAGATAAGCTTCCTTTGGGGAGTTAACCTCTGAATCTCAGAGAACAGCTTTGTGGTATGCATGCATGTACCTTTGGCTATCAGAACAGTAGTAACCCCATCTGAACAATGAACTGATTAAGTTATGGCTACTGTTGTGGTGTGATATAAAAATGGGATGTTTATGTTTCTACACTTGCCTTCAGTATACTTATAGCAGCACTACATTCCAATGGACTGACTTGATACTTCAGAAATTATTGTATGCAAATACAGAGTGTCCCACTCGCTAGCAAACCCAACATTTCTTTAATAATATGAACACCAATGAAGATATTGCAACGAAATTTGAAGTAGCCTTACCTCATTTCGTGCGATATGCGATGACATCACAACATGTTCTGGAAGTGGCGACCATTTGAGACAGCAGTGAACTCGGAGCACATATATTGTGAAAAGTCCTTGCCAGTACGTTTGCCATCACTGCCTGAATTTATTCAGTGATGTTTGCTTTCAAGGCATCTACGGTTTGCCGTTTCTTTTGGTAAACTATCCCTTCTAGATATTCCCATAAAAAGTAACCAAGAGGTGTCACAGACTGGGCGAGCGAGGTGGCCATTGACCCTTCGAAATTACGGGTCACCGAAAAAGGACTGAATTTCGCCGTGATGTGTGTGATGTCGCTCCATCATGCTGGTAATATCCAATGGAGAGTTCTTTGTTGTCCAATTGATTTACAAAGGTGTTGAAGATTTCCATATATATATATACAGCTGTTGTGATGGTTGTATCGAAGACAATGGGACCAATCATGCAGCGCCGGGTCATCCCACACCAATTTTCTGTGAATGAAGGGGTTCTTCGTGTATCGCGTTGGGATTTTCACTGGCCCAAATACGGGAATTTTGAGAACTGCCGTATCCGGACAGGTGAAACGACGCCTCGTCTGAAAACCAGGTGTAGTCCAGAATGCCCGGATTTTCCTGAAGAAATGTCTGAAACCATTGACAGTATGTCACTCGTTTCACGTGGTCAGGCTCTTTCAGTTCGTGGACCACGGCGATGCGATACGCATCGAGCTTCGGGTTTTTTTCACAGCACGTTGACTAGTGCGTTTGGACAACCCTGTTTCCTGTGAAAGTCAGCGAAGGGACTTCCTGCGAGACGCAAATAGTCTGCTCTTTACATTATGGATCGTTTCCTCGGACATTTCTGGATGACCTCCTGCACGGTCGTCTAAAAAAGTCCCCTTGGTTTCCAATTTCTTCAACAATGCCCAAAAATGGTAGACTTGCTTGGCGGATGTCTGCCTCCAAACCTCTCCAGGAATTGCTGTTGACAAGACTTTATCGATTGGGTTTTCCAATAAGTGTGAGCAATAAACACTCGCTCCTCCAGAGTATACCGATACATTTTCGCATGTACGTGAACAGCCATGAGCACAAGCACTCGCTATCAACAACCGAATTGTGTAGACATGCTCAGTGAAATGGCATAACAAAGCAGCAGAGTGGCACCTCCGGCTGGCTGGCGGACTGCTCGTCAGTGGCGTCACACTTGGGAATGTATCTGCCACTAAGGAGCACTCAAGCGGGCTGGCGGACAGCGCCGAATTCAATTCTGTCTGGACGCAAATGGTTGCCACTTCCAGCACATGTTGCGATGTCATCACATTTCGCACGAAATGAGGTAAGTCCACTTTAATTTCGTTGCAGTACCTTCATTGGTGTTAATGTTATTAAAGAAATGCCAGGTTCGGTAGCGAGTGGGACACCCTGTATAATGACTTACCTTATATAAAATAACCCAATAGAAGGATGAAGAAGCACTTAAATCTAAAGTTTTACTCTTTGCCATTATTCACACATAATACACTAAAGGAATAAATGGAGTTTCAAAAGTACAACACTTAAAAATAAACATGGAGTACCAGACAACGCAAACACACACGCCGCTTGCAAGAAACACTGCAGCAGAAGGAACAACACAAGGCATGTGAAGGCCAGTGAACAGAAGCGAGTTCCATTTCTCATGCCAGGTGATTGCCGGTATTAATCATGTGACACGGTATTAGCACTTAACACATAGCAGAAACAATGCACAACTTTTTTTCCGTGCGTGAAAACAATGTTTCAGACTGCTGTGAGACGTACTCATGGCTTATTTTTCCAACAATGGTAACATTCTAGTAAAATATTTATGCGCACATGTTGGATAGCATTTTCCAATTTATGCAGATTGGATTGTCATGGATTCAGACATTGGATGTCCTGTTTAACTTCGTTTTATAAATGATTCACATGGTTGAAATCTGACGATTGAAGTGGCAAGTGAAGCAGGGAAGTCTCTATCATGTTCCAGAAACCATTTCCAGGCAATGTGTGCTGTCCTCTACAAGTATCTACAACCACAGCAGGAGGGAGTGACCAGGCCTCAAAGCACAGGGTCAGCTACCATGTTTAAATAAGCTTGAGCACTCAGACATTGGAGTAATCAAATCAAGGGGACCTGAAGTCTCCAACAACACATGGTCCACACCATGCTTCAGAGTGGACAGCAGTGATCATGCAAGATGGATCAAAGCTATCATGTTGTTTCTCTCTCATCAGCATGATCAGTGCTTGAAGAAAATCTGAAAATGTACGTGCCCAGCTAAGCATGTGCAGAAATTATTTACTTGCCCAGGTAGTAAAACCTGGATGCCCAGGAAAATTTATCTTTTAAAATAACGAATTAGAACACTCATTTCAAAAGTCATTTTAAAAGTCTGCATTCAAAATGTTCAATGCACAAAAGCATGTGTCTCTAATTTAAAGATAAATTATGCTGAAATTGGTATGAAATAGTATGATGATGAAATTACTATTTGCAAAATTTAGTGATTCTGCCATGTTCTTATTGTTCAAGTTTTTGCCCTTTGTCACTAGACACCGGAGACTATTCCATCAGAGGCATGCATCCCATTACTGACTGATAACATGTGGTTACAATTTCTGAACCTACAGCATAATATACAAGAAAGAAGTGATATTCTTCTGTTCTTGGCACTCCGTAACAATAACAGATCTTCTAGTGATTAGTAGTGAATTGAAACATGATATATGATGACTGTCTTTTTTCTTGTAGAAGGAAATTCAATTCCAATTTTTTTTATTTTTAAATTTAGTTGCCCAGACCGGGCAACTAGATTTACTTTTGTTACCTGCCCAAGCCAATAATTTACATGCCCTGGGCATGGTATTTTTCAAGCCCTCATAATGCAGTTAAAAACACAATTTGTCAGATCACATGACCCTTTTCCAATTATTTACAATCCACAAGGGAAGAGCAAACACAATAATCTAAAACTCAATCTGGACTTAAAGCAGACGTGACACTGATGAAAAAAAAAAAAAAAAAAACTAAACATCTCTTAACTAGATGAAAAATCGAAATATGCAGCGAAAAGTGTGAATATAATGCAGCATGAGCAAGATTGAATTGTTCACTGCATATAAACATTAAAATGGAGCACATCGCTGTGTTCACAATATAAAATTACAATTCAAAACAAAATAAAATGGTTTTAAAAGATATTGCTTTAAACACTTTTTTCATGTTTTGTTTTGTTGCTGTACTTGAGGGAACATCACCACAGTTTCCTCTTGTAAATAAGCCTTGCTTTGTTCTCAGCATGTGCTTCAGCCATATTTGTCTTCTGTTGACACAGCATCCACTGTTTAACTTTTCTTTCTGCTGATATCCTTCACTTCCCATTTCTTCATTGTCGCTTTTTTTTTTATGCCCTCAGATAACAATCATTTCATCGATCATGCTGAAAGAACTTTCCGCATGAGGAATCAATGCTTTCAGTATTTTAGATAAATGGTGTAACTTGGAGAATATAATTATTTTTTAACACTATGCATCAACTCTTACAAATTTTCTAACTTCGTCACTTCTGTGCCTGTAAACTTTTCCCTTTCACATCAAGCTTAAATGCAAACATTTATGGGAGAAAATAACATTAAGAAAAACACAGGCCAGCGGGAACATCATAAGAGAAAAAAATTATAATTATGGAAGAAACATATTTCCGTTTTCGGAAAATTTTCCACCATTTATCATGGTATAGCAGACTGAGTGTGCCAGGGAAAATGTTTGGTAAGGTCATTATTGAAAAAAGTACAAGGTCTTATACATTAGAGTGGTTTTATGCCTTGTAAAGGCTGCACTAACCAAATTTTTGCCTTATGCATGATGATAAAAAAAGTTTTTGCTGCCTTCATAGATTTAGAGAAAGCTTATGACAGAGTTTTAAATAAGACACTTTAGTGGAAGGTATTGAATAAATATGGTGTTACTGGGAATCTACTTAATAGTGTAAAAGCCATGTATGCTGGCAGTAGAGTTTGTGTACAAGTGAATGGTGTTTTATCAAAATTGTTCTCTATTGGTGCACGAGTCAGACAAGGTTGTGTAATGTCACCATCGCTGTTTAATATATTTATGGATGCGTGCATGTGTGATACCAAGATGGACAATACTGGTTTATGTCTTGGTAATATCTGTGTGCAGATGGCTGTATGCTGATGACCGTCCTGTTGGCAGAGAGCAAAAGTGAGTTGCAGAGTATGTTGTCCCGGATGTACGAAGTTTGCATGAAATTCAAACTGTGTATAAATAAGGGAAAAACCAAAATTATGGTTTTTGAGCGAGGAGCTGTTAGTACAAAATGTAATATACGTCTAAATGACACAGTGGTTGACCAGGTGAATGAATTTGTGCATTTAGGAATCATATTTGACAGAGAGAACAAATTGGATGGTGAAATTAATAGGTGAGTGAATTCTTCATTGAAAATCATAGCTACTTTAGAAGGTTTTCACAGGAATGATGGCTTCTCAAGAGAGTCCTGCATGGCTGATATGAAAGTGTAATTGTTCCTACTCTGATGTATGGCAGTGAAACCTGGGCACTACAGAAAAAACAGGAACTGTGTGTGTGCTGGAGAAATGTGTTACTTACAGGGGGATGGGGGGGGCAAGACACGTTCTGATCGTGTGAAGAATGAAAATATGTTGAAAATATGAGGCTGTGTATGAAAGTGTAATTGTTCCTACTCTGATGTATGGCAGTAAAACCTGGGTACTACAGAACTACAGAAAAAACATAGGAGTCGTTTGTGTGCTGGAGAAATGTTGTACTTACAAGGGGTTTGTGGCAAGATTGTGTGACGAATGAAGATGTGTTGTGGTTGTGTAATATGAAGCAAAATGTTGTTAGCAAGGTGGAGACTAATATGCTTCGGTGGTTTGGCCATGTTGGAAGAATGAGTGATGAGATGCTTACTAAGAACATTTTTTTAGCCCAAGTGTAGGAAAGGAAAGCCAAGTAAGTCATGGGAGGTTCAGATTCAGGAGTGACTGCATGAGAAAAACATTATGAGTACGAAGTATAGAAGGTCTTGTATATGTTGTGTGATGGATGTCAGTGAAACCAGAGTTGTGTGTCAAGATCGCTGTAAAATGGAGAAGTTTGATATGGCAACAGTAAGTAAATAATTAGTTAAAAATGTATCGGGTAGTTTGTATTTCTTTGTGGAGCTAACCTCTGAATCTCAGAGAACAGCTTAGTGATATGATATGATGACATAAACATCCCTTATGCAGCAAACATGCAAAATATGTGGTCGTGTATGCCAGCACATGATCAAGGCAACAATTTAAGACTGCTACTTATCAGTAATTGTCAGTGGTGTTAATCACAGTAGGAAAAACAAAGGATCTTTCAGAGTTCAATAAAGGGCTTACTATGGGTGTCAGTCTGGTGGGAGTGATGATTTTGAAAATACCCGAGCTGAGTGGTTTCTGAAAAGATTATATACCACGGGTCTTTAATTAATCAGTGGAAAAATAACCCACATTGCTTGTTTAAGAGAAGCAACTGCGTCATGATAACAATCAGTCAGAAACTATATTTCTGTTGTCTGAGAAGGCTTGTACGGAGAAACAACTTCCTGTGTGCAGCAATTTACCGAAGAATTCAATGGAGGCTGACCCTGACCCATATCTCAGTGAACTATGCCCAGAGAATTGAAGAGGACCGGTATTGGCAGTCACATGCCTATACAGAAACCACTGATTTCTGCATAGAACTGGAAAGTTTGTCTACAGTGGTGTCAGGAACACCGTGACTGGACACTGGAAAAAAGTCATGTGGTTCGACAAGTCCTATATGGAAACCACCGACTTCGGCAAAGAACCGCAAAGTTCGTCTACAGTGGTGTCCTGAACACAGCGAGTGGACACTGGAAAAAAGTCATGCGGTCTGAAGAGTCCTATATGGAAACCGATTTCTGCAAAGAATGTGGTGTCAGGAACACCATGACTGGACACGGGGAAAAAGTCATGTGGTCCGACAAATCCTATATGGAAACCTCCGATTTCAGCGAAGAACCGGCAAAGTTCGTCTACAGTGGTATCCTGAGCACCGTGAGTGGACACTGGAAAAAAGTCATGTGGTTCAACGAGTCCTATACCGAAACCACTGATTTCAGTGAAGAACCGGAAAGTTCGTCTACAGTGGTGTCAGAAACACCGTGACTGGACACTGGAAAAAAGTCATGTGGTTCAACAAGTCCTATATGGAAACCACTGATTTCAGTGAAGAACAGGAAAGTCTGTCTACAGTGGTGTCCTGAGCACAGTGAGTGGACACTGGGAAAAAGTGATGTGGTCTGACGAGTCCTATATGGAAACCACTGATTTCTGCATAGAACTGGAAAGTTTGTCTAAAGTGGTGTCAGGAACACCATGACTGGACACTGGAAAAAAGCCATGTGGTCAGATGAGTCCTATATGGAAACCACTGATTTCTGAGAGAAACAGGAAAGTCTGTCTACAGTGGTGTCAGGAACACTGTGAACTGGACACTGGAAAAGTTATGTGATCACTGGAAATGTCACCAGCTGACGCCGTGCCACACTATCCGAGATTTGAAGCACACCATACAACATGTGCAGGCCAGTCAACCAGAGGACAACATCAGGCGTCTGATCACCTTCACGCCGGACCGTATTGAAGCATGAATTGCCGCACGAGGTGGTGCGACGCGCTATTGTGCCACAGATCCCTCTGTAATTTTCCGGCAGCTCTGTTTTTGGCATCATGTGTATCATTACGTCCATAAAATTTCAGTTCAATCGATGCTTTTTTTTTTTGTGCACAAATGTCATTGTCCGTGAGTGTAATTAACGTGACATTTCCTTAATTAGCATTCCTTGCAAAGTTTGACAAAATGTATTGAGAAAGAAATTTAGAAAGCTAGTGGAAAATCTCCTGAGTGAAGAGCCATGTGGTTTTATAAATGTTACAGGATGCAAATATATTTGCACTCAAGTAACTTTTTCCCAAAAGTTTTGTTAGGTGAATCCTGATTTGTGCTAACTGACTGAAAAGACTTATGATAGGTTACCTACAAGCAAGTAGCTCAGTACATTAAAAAAAGTTAGGGAAAGAAAGGCAAGCTAATAAATTCAGTTACAAGTCTGTACCCTAAGAGTATTGCAACAGTCAAGATGGAAGGAAGTACAGATAAGTGCTACCGGATTGACTTAGAAAAACTGAAAAAACAAAAGAACACAAAGTCCTTGCTTTTGTTCATATCTATATAGATGATAAAGTGTTTAAAGAAAATAACTAAGTATCAGATGTTGAAGGTGGTGGTTTTGGTATCAGCAGTATACCGGGTGTTTCACTGGGTAGTGACAACTTTCCTGTGGAATAAATCGTTAGAGAATAACGAGATGGCGCTGCAAGTCTAAGACGCCGATCAGCAGGCGACAGGCATTCGTGAGGAAGTAGTGAGACGGTGGACACACGATTTTGGACATGCAGCGATGTACCACGGAAGAAAGAGTTTTCTTGGTGTAAAATTTGCATGCGGAGGGCGGAAACCCCACAAAGGTGTTACGAAAGTGGGGATACATCGTTTAAGAATAGTCGTAAGCCATTCCGTGCGTACCTGACGAAATTGGTAGCAAAATTCGAACGAACCGGCAGTGTCCCAGATGACATGACAAGCATGGCGACGAAGAAAAGAACAGCGTGGACAGCAGAAAACATCGAAGCCGCACAAGAACTCCTGCACAAAGAAGCCGGTATGTCAACACGAAGACTTGTGCAGCAACTAGACATTAGCCTACTGTCCACATGGTGCATTGTGACGTCGGATTTGGACATGTTTTCCTACAAAACCCAGGTGCATCAGCCTTTGAGCACATCAGCCGTCCAGCAGCGTTATGAGTTTGCGAATGACATGTGTTCAACACTGATCGATGAGCACAACTTTGATGTGAAGAGCATTGTCTTCAGTGATGAGGCGCACTTCTGGTTGGATGGTTACGTTAACCAGCAAAATTACCACATCTGGAGAAGCTAGTTCCTTTTCCAACTATACTCCTTCTCCTGCACAATTACCCTGCAGATTTTTTTTTAAAACCAAAGAACCGCACCCCCCCCCATCGGCATATTATCCACATCAGCATATAATCCGCAGAATTATATTTTTTTATTTTTTCAGCAGATAATCCACATATTATACGATGAAAATTGAGAAGTTAACAGCACATCACCACAGGGAGAATTAGGCACAGAACCTTGAACAACATGCTTTAAATGTTTCAAATAGAAGATAAGCAATATGAACTTTGCTAATTGTAAGAATCCTATTTTTTGCTATCAGTAGTTTCTTTGTTCACCGTGCATTTAGTAATGTTGCAGTTGTAAATGGTGGCAACTGAGCAACATGCAAACAACAAATTTTGTGCTATGGTTCAAAAATCACCATCAGAGACATTAACCATGCTTCAGCAAGCATATGCTGAAATGGCAATGAAGAAGTCACAAGTTTACATGGGGCATCAGCATTTCCATGATCATAGTGTGAGTGTTGATGATTATCTGCATAGCAGGTGCCCTTGTACCTCTGCAACTACCAAAAAGATTGAGCATGTTCGTAACATTGTCCTACATGACCAAAGAAAAACTGTTAAGGAAATAGCGCCATAGGTAGGAATATCAGTTGGAAGTGTTCACAGCATTCTCTACAATTATTTGAACTTGCATTGCGTATATCAACACTTAGTTGCAAAAATGCGAACTCCCAAACAACAAGAAACATCATGACCCTTGCCAGAGATCTAATCACTATGGATCATCAATATGACAATTTCATGCATAACATAAACACAAGAGACATGGTGTTTTGCAAATTACTTGCAAGATTATCACCCATCTCCTTTGATTTCTCTCTGATTCATCAGCTATTAATGTCTACAGGATTGCCGATTGCTGGAAGTTTTTTGTATGACGCATCATTCACACACTCACAGTAAACATTATCATAAAAAGTCTACAAGGGCAGCTATTTGGGAAATGATCTAACTGGCACCACCTATCATGACATGTTTAAAGTTGCTCGTATCACTTGTTTTGCCCATTCCAATCTTCAGTCGAATGCTAACTGATGCTCGATCAGTCTGGCTGATTTATACAGAACACCAGGCGCATATGCTGCCTTATTAGTGTTGGTGTGAGCCAGTTATGTATTATGGGCATGTGTATCTAACAAACTGGCATCTCAGTGTACATGCCTCATGGGAGATGAAAGATTACTTACACAATTTGTGTGCCATCACACCACAGACCAAATGGTGAACTTTGAACAAGATGGATTAAAGGAACGAAATCAGCTAATACTGACCATGGAAGCAATATGTCAAAAGCAGAAAATCTTTCTAAGTAGGGAAATGGTGAAAATTTGTTGCAGGCCAGGAATTCTTTTTCAAAGTGGTTTGCACTAAAAGCATGGCTGAACTACATTCTGACATACAGCTGAGCAATAATGATGATCTACCAAACTTTTTGTAGTGTTATTTTAAGAATATTTATTTTAAAAAATATTAGTCCACTTTTGGTATTATTTAAAATTTTGATGAACTGATGAATTGGCACATTTCATTTTCAAGTTGAATATCATTTACGAATTTTAGGACTGTGTTTAATAAGGCGGAATTTAAGCTTCTTAACTTATTTCCAACTGAATGATTCTGATTCCTGCACCTTCTGATTTTTCAGAACATGAGCCAATGTGCAGTAGGCTGTGTATGCTGAATTTCTCCTCTTGACACTACTTTTGCTTGGTTACTTGATGCGACGGAGCTTGCCTGTTACTTCGTACAATCCTCTCCAGTGCCCATTGACCTCAAAGGCTGACCAGTTTTTTCCACTCACAAGAAGACCACTGACTGGTTGTTTTGTTGTTTGCACACCTCTCATGATACGCCCTCAATACAGATGCTCTTGCATAGCTGAAAAGGTTAGCCATTTCTGAGATGCCTTCACTTGCACACCTAGCTCTCACTATCAAACCTTTCTAAAAGTCACATTGTGTCTTTCCAATATTACCACTATCTACACTTTGCACATGTCCAAATACTTTGTAGTGAGCAGTTTATAAAGCCACCAATATGTCATAGTTGTGTACATAAGTGAGAATGACATGTGTCTGATTGCTACTGAGTGTTCCTAATAATTTGTAACTTCAGCATACTACTACTCTAGTAGTATGCTGAAGCAAACTACTACTGAGTGCTTCTAATTTTTTTGAAGTTTACACACTGAAAAAGGTTACAAAGAATGGTAAAAATAATTTCTGTACAATGGACCCAGCTACAAACATGATACAAAACCTATTTTTAGGTATGCATACACTAGGGTGAAAAACAACTGAAATTTTTTGGGGAGCAATTTTGCTCCTCAAATTTAACATTGCGGAGCAATTGAGTAATTATGTGGAGCCCTTTTGAGACTTGCATTTTTCTTTTGGTTTAAGTGATTAATAATTTATTATCAAACAAAACTATTACTAGCACCTTTCAATATCTATCGAAAATACTCTAATCAGTAATCAAAAGTAAAATTTAAAAATATTTTAGTAGAATGTAAAAAGTACAAATTTTCTTTCTATGGATATATGGTGAAATCTTACCTAGCCACACATTGCAGCAGCTACTTACTGTTACTTGACAATGAGAGTTCTCCTGAACTTGTGGTAGCTTCAAGTTCTGCTTCTGTTCTCTTTCTTTTCCCATAAGACTTCACACTTATTCGTCAGGCCTTCTTTTCAAAAAAATATCTCCACTGCTTGTTCAGGGTGAAACTCCCATAGTTCTGGTCCCTCCAGCGTTATCCGTAATAAATAGTTCGGAGCATCAGGATTCATCCGATTACGGAAATCTGTCTTTATTCTTTTCATCGCAGAAAAGGCTTTTTGACCTTAGCATTGGATACGGGCAATAATCTCATGATATTCATCATGTGGTTTAGATTTGGGAATTCATTCGCATACTTTTCTTTCAAACATTTCCATAACTGTTGTTTTGAGAGGTGTTGCAGATTTCTTAACCAAAAGGTTTTGAAATAACCCCAGTCCTTTTGAATTTTATCATTGTCAATGTTGTTGGCAGTCAACAACTCACTGAAATGTTCAGTTAATACAGTAACTTGATCATCACCAAAATGTGCAAGGGTAGATTTTTCTGTTGGCCCAAGCTTAGGTTCTAGCTGCTTGGCAGCATTAAAAACCTGATTTTCGTGCAAGTCACCAAGCCGGGTATGCACACACTGATGAATACGATTGAAAATAGTTTTCACAGAATACATCTACTGTCAAATTACAGCTCAGTTCAATGACATGAAATTCTACAGTTTTCACTGAATCACATTCACTGGAATCGCAAGCTGATACGTTTGCTAAAGTCTTGAAATATTTTGGACAGGTCGGCCGAAAACTTTATTTTCTTCATAATTTTGATAGAATCATAGAATGTGTCTAATGCAATCAAAATACAAGGTACATTTACATCATCCAACTGGAGAGCCAGAGATAATTTTGACAAAGAATATAAAATGTTGCAAAGCAACAGCAGCCAAGTTACAAATTTGACGGACTTAATTTTTCTCAAAATTCCTCTAATCCTGGCTTTTTCTCCTTTGCTTGATGGATCTGCAACCATATTTTCTAGTTATTGTACAATAACAAAATTTTTAATCAATCAGTGTGTCAGTGGCTCTGTGCATACGTGAAACCTCATCGGGTGCCATGAGTCGCAAAGCTGGTGTATCTGATACATCTTCCTCGAGTACTGTTGAGAGCTCACGAAAGTCTTTAATTCGTTTGGTACTTTTTTCATAAAAATTATGAAACGTCAACTTATGTACCTCTTCAAAATATGTTGACAGCATAAAATCTGACATAATAAAATCTTTAGTTGACATGAATAAAAACTTTAGCTACTAAGCGATGACTTAAACAGTGCACCAACACTAAACAAGGGCAGTTTTTCTTCAAAAGAGCTGCAACACCCTTTTTCTGTCCCATGTTAACATTTGCTCAGTCAGCTAAAAATTCAATTAATTTATTTTCAAAATTGACTATTCCAGATTCTGCAATGGACTCTACAATTGCATTTTTGCTTCCATTAGCATCAGCATTTTTCAGTTCTTTTAACGCCAAGAATGGGAATGTGGTATCTCCTACTTCATTGACATACATGATACAAATAATTTCATTTTCAGATACACTAACATCTGTACTGCTATCAACAAATAAAGTAAAATAGTCTGTCTTTCTTAAGACATTGCGCAAATCAGTTTCGAAAACATTAGCAATGCACTCCGTGAACTGAGCGCACATCACGGACGAATAAGTAAGTTTGCCCTACCATCAACACCATGGCGTTTCTCTAACTCAATAATTTTAGAAACTTTCGAAAATGGAATTTCCTATTTGGCAATCATAATATGCTACATCAATTAATTTTACAATTCGAGCTTTAGATGCATTGGAAGCAACAATAATTGACTTACCAATAGATGTTCTTTGATAAAAAAAATCAGCGAGCAATTTTCCTTTATGTCCTGCCTTGGAGACACTGGCACAGTGAATTTCTGATCTGGTGTGCTTTAGCACATTGTCCTTTTTAGCAAGTCTTTGGTAAAAAAAAGATCCTGCTTATGTTATCGGTTTGTCTGTCCGTCTGTAGACACCATATCTCTGCAACTATTAGTCCAATCTGAAACATTCATTTTGCATTGGGAAGCTTGAAATATGCATATGATGATCCTTCATTTAGTTTGTTTTTACGATGTACACTTTCGCTGCTAGAGGGCATAAATGCAGATGAGGTCTAATTCAAAAGTACATTTTATTCCACATATTTGCTTCCAAACGTCCGATTGAAAAAAATTATTTTATCTTTCGATTCCATTTATGTTGAAGAGTATTTTCGGTATAGTTACTTTTTGAAATTGCGTATAGATTTTCCGCTAGGGGCGTAAAAGTAAATTACGTTTTCCCCGATATCTCTTCTTCTAAAACTTTGATTTGAAAAATGTTTTCTTTTGCGGATACAGCTCCTGGTGGAAAATCTTTTGCATATAATTTCTAATTTTTGGTAAAGAATACTTTGGCCACCAGGGGGCGTAAGAGTTAATTTTTGCTTCTGATGTATTTGGCATAAAATCTGAGCTTCTAAAATCTCGATTGAAAAATTCTTTTGTGGACCGATGCCACTCACGTCGATAAACCTTTTCGGAATATTTTCTTCTTAAAATATTTCATGTTTTCTCTGCCAGGGGGCGTAGATGTATATCTTATTTTTGCCAATATCTCTGCTTCTAATGGTCTGATTTGAAAAATTCTTTCTTTGTTAGAGTTTCCGGTGTGACATGTTTTTCATATAATTTCAAAATTTTCAAGTAATTTATAGACTTTCTGCTAGGGAGTGTAAAGGTAAATTGCATTTTCCCCTATGTCTCTTCTGCTAAATCTCAGATTTGAAAAATTCTTTCTTTGTTAGTTTCCGGTGTGACATGTTTTTCATATAATTTCAAAATTTTCAAGTAATTTATAGACTTTCTGCTAGGGAGTGTAAAGGTAAATTGCATTTTCCCCTATGTCTCTTCTTCTAAATCTCAGATTTGAAAAATTCTTTCTTTGTTAGAGTGTCCGGTGTGACATGTTTTTCATATAATTTCAAAAATTTCAAGTAATTTATAGACTTTCTGCTAGGGAGTGTAAAGGTAAATTGCATTTTCCCCTATGTCTCTTCTTCTAAATCTCAGATTTGAAAAATTCTTTCTGCACCGGATACAGCTCCTGATGGGAAATCCTTGGCACATAATTTCTAATTTTTGTAAGAAATGGTTTGGCCACGTAAGTCTTCATTTCCGCTTCTGGTGTATTTGCAGCAAAATCATCATCATCATCATCATTGTCAACCATTATCAATCCACTGCTGGACGAAGGTCTCCCCAAGTTTCCACCACAACGGTCTGTCTTGTGCCAGTCTCCTCCATGTCACCCCTGCATACTTTCGAATTTCATCCACCCATCTCCCATGTGGTCTTCTTCTGGGTCTTTTCCTGTCCCTTGGAATCCAATCTAAAATTTCGGCTGTCCATCGATGATCTGTCCTTCTGGCAGTATGTCCAGCCCATTGCCATTTCAGGGATTTAACTCTGATCATGATGTCTTCCACTCTTGTCATTTTTCGGATCCACGAGTTCCTCTTCTTATCTCTCCTGGTTACACCAAGTATGCACCTCTCCATGCTTCTTTGAGTTGTCTGCAGCCTTTGTATGTCTCTTTTAGTTAAGGTCAACGTCTCTGCACCATACGTAAGCACTGGAAGGATGCATTGATCAAACACTTTTCTTTTAAGACATAATGGCATATTGCTCTTGAAAATTATGCTGTTTCTTCCAAAAGCTCTCCAGGCAAGTTTTGTACGCCGATTAATTTCTTCATCAATGTGACCCTCACTTGATATCTGCTGTCCAAGATAAACGTACGTGTCTGTTATCTCCAGCTTTTCTCCATCAATCGATAAATCTTCATTTCTTGTAAAAGCATTGAACATCACTTTTGTCTTCTGAAAGTTCATTTTTAATCCCACTTCTTTACTCTTGTCAGCAAGTTCCTGGATCATACTCTGCAGCTCTGATGGGCTAGTTGCAAAAATGACTACGTCATCAGCAAAACGAAGGTGGGTTAGATAATCTCCATTAATCTTTATCCCCTTGTTTTCCCAGCTCAGCGACTGAAAAACACCCTCCAATGTGGCATTAAAGAGCTTCGGAGATATGGTGTCACCTTGTCTCACTCCCTTTCCAATTTTTATGTGTGTTGTATTTTCAAACAGCCTAATCTTTGCACTTGCATTTTCATAGATGTTATTAATAATATTAATGTATGCATCTTCAATACCGCAGGTTTTCAGAGCCATTGTAACTGCTGATGGTTTCACCGAATCAAAGGCTTTTTCATAATCGATAAAAGCCATGCACAATGGAAGTTCATATTCTTTTGCTCTTTCAATTAGTTCTCTCAGCACATGGATATGATCTATTGTGCTGTAGCCACTCCTGAATCCAGCTTGTTCTCTCGGTTGAGCCATGTCCAGTGCTACCTTCAAGCGGTGTGAAAGAACTTTAGTGAAGATTTTATAAACTACTGATAGGAGGCTGATAGGTCTGTAGTTTCCGAGATCCTCAATGTCACCTTTCTTATGTAGCAGGATCATTGTAGCGGTGTTCCAATCTTCAGGAATCTTTCCTTCATTAAGGCATCGAGTGAAAATTTGGGCGAGTACTGTTTCGATTTCTCCACTTGCTTCTTGTATGATGTCTACAGTAATTCCATCTTCTCCTGGAGCTTTTCCCCGCTTCATGTTCTTGATTGCATGTGCAACTTCTGCTGGAAGGATTGGAGGAACTCTGGTACTGGTATCTTTCATGATGTCTGGAGTGCATGTATCATCCCTTTCATATAATTTGGAGTAGAAATCTTTCACTCTTGTCAAAATTTCGCCTCTATTTCTTGTTACAGAACCATCTTCTTTTCTCAGTGCCATAATCTGTTTTCTTCCCTTACTGAGATATCCCTTTGCTATCTTTAGGCTTTGGTTGTTTTCAATTGCTTTCCTCACTAGTTCACAGTTGAATTTTCTTACGTCTTCAGTGATACTTTTTCGTACTGTCTTGCATAGCTCTATATATTCCACTTTGGAAGTCACATCTTCTTTAGTTGTCCTCATCTCTCTTCTTTTTTGCATCAACATTTTCGTTTTCCTGATAATTTATTTACATGCAACTTGTTCTTAGACCCAGCTAATTTTGTTGCTGTTTCCATAAGAGCTTTGGTTACTTTTCTGTTAACTTCAGAGATGTCCACTTCTTCCGATGTTAGGCCTTCTAAAGCAGAGAACCTGTTCTTCAGTTCCAACTTGAAGGTATTATGGTGTTTTTTAAGGTTGGTTATGTCAATAGATTTTGTTTGTCTTATGAGCTTGCCACGTTCAAGTTTAGTGTTGAGGTGCATCTTACATCTCACCAATCTATGGTCACTACCTGTGTTGAACTTGTTTAGCACACTGCAGTCTTCTATGACGAATTTTTTGTTACACATAATAAAATCAATTTCACTTGTCATCCCATTTGGATGTCTCCATGTCCATTTCCTGTGTGGCTTTTTCTTGAAGAAGGAGTTCAAGATGAAAAACCCTTCTGCCTCTGCAAACTCAGCAGTATTTCCACGCTGGTTTCTGTTGCCGTGACCGAATTTACCTACTGAAGTTTCATTCTGTTGCCGTTGCCCTATTTTTGCATTGAAATCTCCCATAATTATTTCCAAGTGCTGCTTACCTTTATTATTTAGATGACAAATTTCCTCATAAAATTCTTCAATTTCTTCTTCAGGATGACTTGTGGTGGGTGCATAAGTTTGAATAATCTGAGCCTGGTATCTTCTCGATAGTTGGATAACGAGTCGTGCAGCTCTGTCAGAGGAACTTTCAACTTCTACCACTTTATCCTTCAGTTTCTTGTTTATTATAAATCCAACACCACTAGTTCTGCCAGTATCTGTCCCACGATAGTAGAAGAGATGTCCACTTTTCAGTTCGATGAGATCTTCTCCTTTTCTCCTTACCTCACTTAGCCCCACAATGTCCCACTTGATCCTTTGTAGTTCCTCTTCCAATTCAAGAAGCCTTGAATCAGAAGATAGGGAGCGTCCATTGTACGTTGCCAAGGTCAGCATCAGATGGCAGCCTAGTCCGGTCCTCCGGGGATTCTTAGCACCCTCTGCCTTCATGTCGCACTGGCCGCTGCCTTGGCCAGGTACATTCCAGCTGCCGGAGACTGAGGGCCAAGATTTAGGTTGTGGAGTCATTTTGGAGGGTTTGGCCATAACTCACCACGCTGGCCAAGCGGGTTGGTGAGTGTGGGATAGCATTTCCTCTGATCCCGATGGTATAGTTATACCGCTATTGGCGGTCGTCAGAGCCCCTTTAGTGGGAACAGGATGCACCACGAGAAGGCGGGGTTGACATTTGTCAAGGAGAGGCTGTGATGTTACGCATCACCTGACCTTACATCAAAATATGAGCTTTTATAATCTCGATTGAAAAATAAGTCGTTTGTAGACCGATACTACTCATGTCGACAAACCTTTAAGGATTATTTTCTTCTTAAAAATAATGCATGGTTTCCACGCCAGGTGGCGTAGATGTATATCTTAATTTTTGTCGTATATCTTAATTTTTGTCAATATCTCTACTTCTAGCAGTCCGGTTTGAAAAATTCCTTCTTTGTTGGATAGTGTTACCGATGCGAAATGTTTTTCATATAATTTCAAAATTTTCAAGTAAATCATAGACTTTCCGTAGGGGGCGTAAAGATAAATTGTGTTTTCTGCATTATTTCTGCTTCTAAAACTCCGATTTGAAAAATTCTTCCTGCATCGCATACAACACCTGATGGAAAATATTTTTCATAATTTCTAATGTATGGTAAAGAATGGTTCAGCCACCAGGGGGCATAAGTGTTAATTTCTGCTTCTGATGTATTTGCAGCAAAATCTGGGCTCCTGAAAACTCAACTAATTTTTTTTTTTTTTTTTTTTCGTGGACCTATACCGCTCATATCGAAAAACCTGTTGAGAATACTTTCTTTCTAAAATAATGCATGGTTTTCCCACCAGGGGACGTACAGTCATCTTATTTTGTCGATATTTCTGTTTCTAAGAGTCCGATTTGAAAAATTATTTGTGTTGGAGAGTGTTACCAGTGAAAATGTTTCTCATATAAATTCATGTTTTTCTTAACGCACAAGTCTGCAATCAGAGGGCGTAAGCTCACAATTCCGTTTACAGCAATATCTGAGGGATTAAAACCCCAATTGAAAAACTTATTTCTTCCGTCAGATACTATTGTTTTTCATATTGGTTCCATTGACTTTGAATAGCTTTGATAAATTTAATTTGAGTCAGAACCGATTCAAAAGACTTCCTTATTACACCTGAAAATTCAGTGTCATCTTTCTTGTTAATAATGAATCCAGAAACTATCAATAAAAGAAGAATCAAAATTTTGAAAAATTTGTATGCTGTCAACATTCTTGAGACAAAGTTCGCAATAGACAGACAGGATGGAGATTTTATCGGAGTCAACATCATAGCGTAACCAACTACCTTTTGGATCTAATTCCTCCATCTACCTTATTTTCATGGTTGATATTTTCACTTTGGTAGCCATGATTTTTTTATTTTTTTATTGGAGGTTTAACGACCACCGTGAGCAACTCAATGGGCTACAAGCAGTTGCCCGTCCCTAATTTAGGGCCGCTGGTTCCAGGGAATGGAGAAAGTCAGTGCCGTAAGACAAACACAACATCCATGCCTCACCAGGATTCGAACCCGGACCCCTTTCTGACGAACGATCAGAAACCATAGCTTAGACCACTGCCCCACCGGGGCGGCAGCCATGATTTCAAATAACAAAGAGTAAAACAACAAAACTCACATCCCCCTAAAATCAAGTGGCGGCCAAACCGAAACCAAAACAGCGATAAGAGCATCTGTCCTTACGTGACTCATGGTGCACACCAGCTCTGAGGTCGGACATTGACCACCTCATCACTGCACAGCTAGAGCTACACGAGGAAGCTTCTTCCAGCTGAAAGCAAACAAAGTATTCGTAAAGGTATGAACACATGTATTTTTTTTTTTTTTTCACGCATAAGCAAAATCGTATTTTCGATGAACAACGAGATACTGTAAGGATTGAAGATTTTCATGGAAATTTCATTTTTAAACTCTGAATCGTGGTTTTGAGATTAAGATATGAGTTTGGATTGCAAACTTCCATTTTTGCATCGCAAACTGCGATGCGATACCGCTTATTTTTTTCCCTGGCATACACTCAATTATTTTTTTCCCTGGCATACACTCAATTATTTTTTTCCCTGGAATACACTTAATTATTTTTCCCCTGGCATACACTCAATTATTTTTCCCCCTGGCATACACTCAATTATTTTTTTCCCCTGGCATACACTCAATTATTTTTTTCCCCTGGCATACACTCAATTATTTTTTTCCCTGGCATACACCCAATTATTTTTTTCCCTGGCATACACCCAATTATTTTTTTCCCTGGCATACACTCAATTATTTTTTTCCCTGGCATACACTCAATAAAAAAATTAAGCAGAACTGAATGCCACAAACCATGTATACTGACAAATCAAATGCTATTATTCATTACACATTAAAGGAAATTAAGCTATGAAATTAATATTTTGGTATGTGCAAAGAGGCCAACCAAAACGAAGATAGACCAAACTGAAAATGAAATAGCAAATGTTCTTCAACACAACCAATAATAAAACTTGTATTTGGAAATGAACCAGAACCACTTCTTTCTAATTTGAAAGTCCAAAAGTCCTCAAATTTCATTCGTAGTTATGGGCCTCCAAGTGCTAAATAATTCTGCAATCAACAGATTCGCCATTTAACAAGAAAGCCACGGCACTTTAATTTGTCAACATGCACCCTTACTTTAATAAGAATTCTTCGTGCGCTAAACATCATTTTAATTAGAAAAGCCTTCGCCTGACGATGGAGCACTCGGTGCTTTGAAAGATCTTTTAAGTTGCTGTACTTTAAAAATGCTATTTTAAGTACAGGCAGTATTAATAAATATATTTATTGTGCTGTGAAGGCTTTTCTAATTAAAATGGTGCACCCTTACAATGAAGGTAGCAAAATATAAAATGACACAACATTCATTCCATAAGATAGAACATACAGTGAAACCTCTGAATAACGGTCACCACTCAGACCAGAAAGAAGTGATCATTGTTGGAAGGTGGTTGTTGTTTGGAGGTTGGGCCTACATAAATATTGTTTGTCAGTTGCAATATGGGCTGAGCAAATGCTGGAAGTCAATGAGTAATTAGAGACATGTCAGTGACATTAAGGGATGCGGAGATCAGAACACAGACTGCCTAATGTCAGCCTACTGAAAACTGAGCTTGGTTCAAGAGAGAAAAAGTTCAGATTTAGAACCGTAAATGAATCTACCTGTATCCAACTCAATTCTTAAACTACCAATAGCAGTTTATGTGCAAGAGTTTTTCTCGTTATCCCCACCTATTGTTCACCTACGCTGAGTTTGGGCTAAATTTTAAGAGCCCAAGCACGTCCGAGCCTGAAGTATGGCAGCCCAAGCCCAAATTTTATACCTCAAAATAGAGCCCGAAAGCTATGAGTAACATGTTTAGGCATTAATAAGAAGATATCCTCTTCCAGACTTAATCTCTCTCTCTCTCTCTCTCTCTCTCTCTTCCCCTTCAATTAACCAATGTATTTCTCAGCTGGGAAGTGGGAATGGGATCTCTATCTATTTCTACAGCATAGCTGCACAATTTTCTTTAACCATTCGTTTCCTCCTGAAATGCTTCGGGCAGCCGGACACTGGAAAAGATCACGCAGTGCTTCAATCTACATACTGTACTTTGCTCAACAGAATTAGCAGAGAGTTGCCACGTGGAGCTAGAGGAACAAATTTTTATCAGCATATTGTCTACTATCTGGTATCAATAATTCTTAAAGAAGCTTTCTTAAATGTGTAAGCAAAAGAATGTGTGAATACACATACATTCATTATAAGAATATCACTATTTTTTATCATGTTTACGTCAATTTGCGATATGAACCATGTGTATCTCTGTTTGTCTTATAAATATATATACTTAGGATTGATTATTTAATAATTTATTGTACTGTAATCAAATAAGATTTGTTTAAGGAAATAATGTTACTATTGATAAATTTGATTACAGTATAATAAATTATTAAATAGACCATCTTTCTAAGTATATATATTTATAATATATGACAAAACAAGGTACACATGGTTCATACCACGAATTGACGTAAACATGCTAAAAAGTTTATAGTGATATTCCAACAATGAATGTAGGGTAAGTGTATGTGTATTCACACATTCTTTTGCTTACAAATTTAAAGACCTTTAAGCACATTAAATTTGCCCAAAAACATTTTAGGTGTCTTTGACTTTATATCCTCAAGTCAAAAGCAACAGTAAAAAACTTGCTGAAGAAGCTTTTTTTTTCTGTGCAGAAATCCACTAATGTGTGGCCAAGGCTTGAAAAATATCTGAGAAGTTACGTGCCCAACTGGACATGGGGTGAAATTATTTACCTGCCCAGGTGGTAGTAAAAGCTGGATACCCAGGAAAATTTATCTTTTAAGATAGCAAATCAGAAGCTTCATTTCTTTTTAAGTTAAAAAATAAAAACTTCTTATTCATCTTTTGCATTGTCATTTTAACTGTGTATTCAAAATATTTAACGCACAAAAGCATGCATCTCAAGAATTTTGGAGATACACACTTTTGTGCATTAAACATTTGAATACAGACAATTTGAGAAATTTAAGTAATGCTTGTCATGTTTGTGAATTTTTAAACATATTCTGTGTTTTGCAGAAAAATTAAATAAGCATAGTTTGAAGTAGCAGTTTAAATAGTGCAGCAACAATTTTGAACTAAATGATTTATGCACGATTTCTTAACTATGTAAAGGCATTTTTTTAATTTTTTTTTACACTTTACCATAGTGCTTGCCTACGTAAGTTTCCAATTAACCAACAATGTAGATCAAGGATGATTCTAAAATACTCAGCAATGCAGAAGACGAATTTCAAACTACCACTGACCGATTGGGAATTTCACATATTTACTTACTAGGAGTTAAACTCTCATTTGCTGCATATTTTTCCACTAAACAAATTGGGTATCCATTACTTAACACAACTTGATCAACTGTAGCTGAAGCGACAAGCTGCTGTTCTTTCAGATAAACTAAGTACTGGCGTCATTAATGTTTGCTCTTCTCCTGGCTAACTGGAACGTATTTGTACAGGCTCATTTTTAAATTAAACTTTGCCTTTTGTTTCAGTAGTACTGATCTTTATTTACGGGCAAGAACTTCCGTGCCCTCGCTTCTTGCCTCACTTGTTCGAGTTACATTACAGAGACATCCATCCTGACTGGGGACTATGTGATATCGTGTTGTCATTTGCTGTAAACAACATTTGGGGCAAAACTACATAAGGCCCCAATTTCAGAGCCTAGATCATAATATAATTAAAGAAATAATATTCTCCTGTCCTTGGCACTCCATAAAAATAATACAACTTCCAACAATTGGCAGTGAAATGAAACACGATATCTGACAAATGTCTTTTTTTCTTATAGGAGGAAGTTCTCCATTCCAAACTTCTTTTCTTCTAAAATATAGTTGCCCGATCAGCCAACTAGATTTGTTCCTCACCTACCCGGGCCAATAATTTTAGGATGCACTTTAATCTTCGGCCCCGAATCGTCTGCTTAAGCTCAGCTAACGCGCTGGTGGAATGCCGGGAGAAACATTTCGCGATAGGTGGCCCTGCAGCTGCGTCGGCGTTTTTTGCTCCTTCGCTGCGTGTGTTATGCGGGAGGAGTGGTAGGGATGCGAAATATGCGGCGGGGAGGGGGTTTGAAAGAAAGGGCTTTATTTTGTAATATGGCTGGCCCTGAAAAGGGCCTTTAATGGAATGTCAGTAGTTTAGGTGTAGTTAAATATTTATAACAACGGAAAAGAAGTGTCTCCTCGTCATTGAGAGCCTGTCTATCTACACTGCTGGCCACCCAAAATGCAACACCAAGAAGAAAGCATCAGATTGGCCTGAAATTCGCAGCACGCGTCGCCCGCGAGAGGACATGCAAACGATTAGCATTGCAGGGCATATGCAAATCATGTGCGCCCGGCACGCCACCGGAAAGCACTATAAGGGTGCACAGAAGGTGGGGTGTAAGTAGTGGAAGTGTGTTGTGCTGCCGGACCTGCGCATGGGAAGCTTCCTGATACCTCGTCACAGAATACGGCAGACATTCCAGCACATTTCAGAGTTCGACCGAGGACGAATAGTGGCTTATCGCGACAGCAGTTTATCGTACCGAGAAATCGGCGCCCGTGTGGGATAACATCCAGCCACAGTGAGGTGAGTATGGATTCGGTGGGTGCAGGAGAAACGGACGGACCGACGTGAGCGATTGCCGCAGCCACGGCACACCACCGAACGAGAAGACCGGCATGTTGTGTGGCGGGCCCTGACGGCTCGCACCACCACATCACAAATGTTAGCGCAGGAAATATGGTGTGTTGCGCAACAACCTGTGTCAGCACGTACCATTCGACGTGGTCTGCAGGAGCGGGGGCTTGTCGCACGGCGCCTATTGCTCCGATTACCAGTGACGTTATAACACCGGCGAGTGCAGCGGCAGTGGGCTGTTGAACGCTGCACCTGGACTACTGAATGGCACGACTTTGTCTTCTCCGACGAATCCCGCTTCTGCCTGCAACACCACGATGGTCGGATCCACGTGTGGCGGCACCGCAGCGAGAGACTGTATGACGCCTGCATTATACATCGCCATACCAGTCCGTCGCCTGGCGTTATGGTTTGGGGCACAATTGGGTATGACACCTGCACCCCTCTGATACTCATTGCCAGTACACTGAACAGCCACCGCTACATCTCCAATGTTTTGGGACCTGTAGTCCTCTGTTATCTGCAGGACCTGCCAGCGGCCACGTTTCAACAGGACAATGCGCACCCGCACGTGGCACGTATCGTGAAACAATTCTTCATGGCCCACCAGGTGTCACTGCGGCCGTGGCCCGCCTGTTCTCCCGATATGTCGCCCATCGGACACATCTGGTCCCTGATCGGCAACCGAGTGGCCCGGCAAGCACCACCCGTGATGAACTGTGGCAACGTGTGGAAGCAGCCTGGACCGACATACCCCAAGCCCACATCCAAAGCCTTTTTCGTTCGATGCCGCGGCGTGTAGCGGCCGTTATTGCCAGCCATGGGGGCCACACGAACTATTGATGTCTGCGTGTTCCGCAAGTCGCACGGGCCTGTAAGCTCAATCGTTTCATCTTCGTAACTGTTGTTATGTGTCCAGTAAATCTGGCTTTGCTATCTCGTGTCCTTCTTGGTATTGCATTTTGGGTGGCCAGCAGTGTAATATGAATATTTAAGTGGAAAACATAACGTACTAGGGAAGAACTGTTTGATGATAGCAATCATCACCTCAAAACAGTGTTCAGAGGAAAGACTGGAATTTCGTCGGAATAAATATTCCAGAATGTGGTCGGCCAAGTGGTCTTTGTGAATGCCATTAGATAGTGTGCGTTTGAGGGGCCGCCAATTGCTCTCAATACCTTGCGTATGCGCCCCAGTAGTAGGATCGGCGAAATTGAGTGAGTGGTTTACTGACAGATGTTGGAAACCACAGGATGGGAGATTGCGGTACACAGCCCACTGATCCGTCATGACAGTAGTTCCAGGTTGAACATGTTTCTGGATGAGCGGCAGCAATGTGTGAGCAGAGCGGTTATTCTGCGGGCAGATCTCAACCCTGAATCGTTTCGAATCTCGTTCAAAGATGCCAAGGATCCAGGTACCCTCAACGAGACGACCACGATTATACTTCCGCTTCCCAACCTTAGCCTCGTCGACTTCTATGATGACACCAGAGCTTCCAAGCTGTCCTTCGTCTTGTTCGTAAGCTACCATAAACTCTGCGACTAGTTATCTGCAAGACTGATAATAGTGACTGACTGTTAGGTGACAGAGGATGTGGAAACCCCACGCTGGGAAGATTCCTCAATTGCATCATCGTAAGACAATCCTTTGGCGAAACAATATAAAAGAGTAATCATCTTATCAAGAGGAATACAAGCAGCTTCAAACCACGTCCCAAGTAAACAGGAACATTGCTCAGTTTTTCCTGTAACGTGATTCTTCCTACACCTGAATTTTCCTAAACGATGACACATATCCACTCGCAAACTCATCGGATGACCGGCGGAACATCTTCTTTTAATTGGAAGCAATCCTTTCCGCTTACACCATGCACTGCATGTTTCTTCATCCTTTCCCACTTCGTCGAAGAAACGCCATCAGTTCCATATGGCTACTGACAGAGCTACAATGCATGCTGAAAAAAACAGAAGCCACGTATCGCTTAGAACAGGAGGAACAGAAGACGGAAGATGCACTCAGCGATTACGTAATACACACCGTGGGAGAAAACGGCGACGCAGCTGCAGCGCCACCTATCGCGAAACGTTTCTCCCGGCATTCCATTCGCACGATAGCGAAGCAGACGATTGGGGGCCGAACTCTAAAGTGTAGCCTAATTTTATGCCCTGGGCATCTCAGCCACGATATTTTTCAAGCCCTGCATGGCCTATGCTACCCAAGCCCATAATAAATTGCCTCACTTCAAGTCCTCACTCCCCAGCCAGAAACAGTTGCCAAATAATTATCTTTACCAACAACGAGAAAGTGTAGAAAAAGCCTTGCATGCTAAATTACACAAAATCACATTTAAAAAAAAAAAAAAATCTGTATCTTAATTTTAAATCCTTGAGCTATCTATGAAGATGATAGTCTCTCTCTGTTTCTCTCAAAGCACGAGTCACTACAAATCTATGCAGGCCAAGCCAGGTTTGGGCATGGGATTGCCTGTCTCAGCACTGTCTGTTGTTCACTAGAACTGGAAGACCTACAAGCTAAACTTTAACATCTAAATATAGAGAAGAGGATTTTTTGAAGGCAGTGTCTGACCCATGGTTTTAAACAACCCTTAGAAATAGCAAGCTAGGAGATTAAGCTTAGGATACCCTATAGGACAGAAAAGCAGAACAATTTTAAGGACAATGAAGTGTAACTGCACAGTTAGGTGACCACAAGTGGGAAAGCAGTAGCAGAACTCACAGCAGAGGTAAAACTAGGAATTCCTGCACCCAGGGCAGACCACAAAAAATCACGTCCCCCATCTGTCTTTTTTTGTTTCAGAGGTTTAACAACCACTGTGAGAAACTAAGTGCTAAAAAAGCAGTTTCCTATCCCTAATTTACGGCCCATGATTTGAAGGGGCTCTAAATTAGGGACACTGGCCTCTAACCATGCATCTGAGGTGGGTCCAGGTTTGAATCCTGGATGAAGGTATGTTTGCCCTATGGCAATGGCTCTCTCCCTTCAGTGGGGCAAATGGCTTTAAATTAGGGACAGGCCACTGTACACAGCCCAATGAATGAGTTGCTTATGGCAGTCATTAAACACCCAAGTAAAGAAAAAAAAATCAAACTGGCTGTTTGTGCAGGTTTTCCCAAATAGTTCAAACCTTTGGAACCATGCCAAATGGACCAAATGCAGCTCATAGTCGTAGCTTACAGACACAGTAATGATACAATAGCCACCAGAAAATCTTCAGCAATGGGAACAACATCCTTATCTTGCAATATACGTATTATTGTGCCTTTATTTCTGATGTCAACAACATATCCATGAACATTCTGAGGAAGAAATACGAATTTTAAGCTACTCGTACTAAGGAACCAAAACTGGCAAAACATACTATAAGCAAATTTTGTAAATGGGCAAATACAAAATGTGGCGCAAAAAAAAAAAAAAACTTAACCAGAAAATGGTGCTGAAGTTTCAATTCAAATTTTAATCCCATTGTAAGCAGGGAGTTTTGCTCTCTCTTGAGCTGCGCCGAAGCTAGCCGCCCCACCTTCCCCGCTCTGCTTACACCTGACTCACACGACGGTCGTAACGGAGCAATAATCCAGGAACCAGCACCTAACTCCCCTGGCATGATATGGGACTGAGACATATACAGTAGTCGCAGCTAGCCTCAAGTAATTGCTGTCACCCATCGATTTAAATTTTTAACTCCTTTCTTTTTACTTAAGCACAAAATTGTGCCCACTGTAATGCAACCCATCCAACCAGACACACACTTCCTTTAGCAAAATTCTTTTTTTTTTTTTTTTTTTTTTTGAGGTTTAACGACCACAGTGAGCAATTCAACGGGCTATAAGCAGTCGCCCATCCCTAATTTAGGGCCACCGGTTCCAGGGAAAAGAGAGAGCCAATGCCGTAAGACAAACACAACATCCATGCCTCACCGGGATTCGAACCCGGACCCCTTTTGGACAAATGATCAGAAGCCATAGCTTAGACCACTGCGTCACTGGGGCGGCCAAAATTCTTTATCCGATCTTACTCACCCACCAAAGTACCAAAAGAGTTAAGCAAAATCTTGAGGAACCAGGTGTCCGTTGACCTTATGTTAAAAGGTTTCATTATGCGGAGGTTATTGCTAACACTAATTGTACTGCAGCTGTTCTGCACCGACCAAAACCTGCCTTTGTTTGGAGGTTACTGTTGTTTAGAGGTGTCCGTTAAAAAAGGTTTCACCGTATTAATAAAATAAGCAATTCATAGCATCCTACTAATCCACATTGCTTTGCTGAATTCACTTAGCTTAAAAAATATAATAATAATAAAGGCCAAACATAAAGAAAGCTAATACTGGTTGCTTAAAATAAAAGGCTGAAAGGCTTCAAAATATTGGCACACAAAATGAGAAGAAACTCAATGGAAAAATAAGAGAAACAGTGAATATACACTCACAATGAAATTTGCACAGCAAGAAGGAAGCATCGGATTGAACTGAAATTTTATGGACATAATGATACAGATGAATGATACACATGACAAAAACAGAGCTGCGGGACAATTACAGAGGGATCTGTGGCACCCAGTTCAGTCATCTTCAATAGCGTGTTGCACCACCTTGCGTGGTGATACGTGCTGCAATACAGTCCGGCATGGAGGCGAACAGACGCCTGATGTTGTTCTGCGGCAGACTGGCCCACACGTGTTGGACGATGTGCTCCAAATCCTGGACAGTGCGGCACGGCGGCAGTTGGCGTTTCAACTGGGTAGGGACATGTCCAGGGAGCGAGCAGGCAAGCCATGGAAGTGTCTGGACAACATGTAGGCAGTCCTGGGCAACCCGAGCCGTGTGCGGGCGAGCATTATCCTGCTTGTATAGCACACCTGGAAGACTGGCCAGGAATAGGAGCACATGGGGCTGTAGGATCTCATTCAAATATTGCTAGCCTGTAAATGAACCACGTACCACTACTAAAGCCGATTGGCTATTGTAGGCAATGGCTCCCCAGACCATAATGCCTGCAGAGGGGGAGGTGAGGCTCTTGATAGCGAGGTTGGGATTGTGTCATTGACCCGGGGACCTTCACACCCGGACACAATGATCATCTGTCCCCAAAACGAAGCGGCACTCATCGCTAAACACCACACGTCACCAGTCTGTGGCGTTCTACGTTGCTCTGGCCTGGCACCACTGCAAACATAGTTGGTGATGTTCTGGTGTTATGGCAACACAAGTAAGGGGCGCTGGGATCGCAGATTCGTTTCCGCGAGGCGTCGGGGAAATTGTTCGTAGGCACACAAGAGCTGCTACATCTGTCTGTACAGTGGACCAGGTCCCTGTGGGATCCATTCGTGCCTAGCGCACTATCCGTCGATCCTCTCTACTGGTGGTCCTCCTGGTCTGTCCAGAGCCGCGCAAACTTGTGGCAGTGCTGTCTCGTGTTCACTGCTCCCTACACAGTCCGACGGTATGGTCAGAATGATCCATGTGGAGGGCATACGGCATGCCGACCACCCTGCGGTTTTCAGACCGATGATCAGGCCTTTCTCAAAGTCAGTATGTTGCGTAAATCGACGTCTCTGGTGTCTACTCGGCATTCTTGTCACTCTTTCTTGCATCGGCTGGTGCTTTCCGCTTTCATGGGGCAACGATTACATGCCGGTTTATAAGGCTGCCGGTGCACGTTTGCAGCGCCACCACAGGGCGTACAGTCATGCGCAATTGCACCAAACGTGGATCATTTGCATACCAGCACGTACTCTAGCTATTTGCAAAGTTACGCGGTTGTAGCATGTTTTCTTCTAGGTGCACAAATTTTATTGTCCGTGAGTGTAATAAGAAACAAATGCAATTAATTTACAATGCAATAAGTTTAAAAAAAAAAAAGTTCAAAATATAAGAAATTAAAGCTTACACGTAGTAACTTTGTCAACTCTTCTCCTACCCCTTCGATACGGAGGTACAATTTCCAGAGGCTCTGTTAGATCAGTGAGGTCCCCACCTGGCCTTATACCATCCGAAAAATTACTTGTTTAGGCTCTCCCTTCGGTTTATTTCCTAAAACATGATGGGGGAAATACATCAAGAGCATTTCAAGGATGAAGTCTACCAATTTTCACTGAACTAACTCTAACAGTGATACAAAATCAGTGTTCCAAAAATATTACTATATCACAAAAAAATAAATAAATAAAAATAAAAACGTCACCTCGCTGCATGAATTCTAATATACAGGGCTATTGAAAATTATTGCAAAATTCCAAAGAAAAAAACCAAAGTTATGGTTCTTCACCGAGGAACTGGTAGTACTGAATGTAATATAAGTCTAAATGCCACCAGGTGAATGAGTTTGTGTATTTGGGAAGCATGTTTGACAGAATCACCTTTGCTTTCCTGATAAAATACACTGCTGGCTACCCAAAATGCAACACCAAGAAGGACACGAGACGGCAACGCCAGATTTACTAGACACATAACAACAGATACAAAGATGAAACGATTGAGCTTATAGGCCCGTGCAACTTGCGGAACACGCAGACATCAATAGTTCGTGTGGCCCCCATGGCTGGCAATAACGGCCGCTATACGCCGCGGCATCGAACGAAAGAGGCTTTGGATGTGGGCTTGGGGTTTGTCGGTCCAGGCTGCTTCCACACGTTGCCACAGTTCATCAGGCCTAGCCGCGGGTGGTGCTTGCCGGGCCACTCGGTTGCCGATCAGTGATTAGACGTGTTGGATGGGCGACATATCAGGAGAACAGGCGGGCCACGGCAGCAGTGACACCTGGTGGGCCGTGAAGAATTGTTGCACGATGCGTGCCACATGCGGGCGCGCATTGTCCTGTTGAAACGTGGCCGCTGGCAGATCCTGCAGGTAACGGAGGACTACAGGCTCCAAAACGTCGGAGATGCAGCAGTGGCTGTCGAGTGTACTGGCGATGCGTACCAGAGGGGTGTGGGTGTCATATCCAATTGCGCCCCAAACCATAACGACAGGCGACGGACCAGTATGGCGATGCATAACGCAATCGTCATACAGTCTCTCGCCGCTGTGCCGCCACACGCGGATCCAACCATCGTGGTGTTGCAGGCAGAAGCGGTATTCGTCAGGGAAGACAATGTCGTGCCATTCCGTGGTCCAGGTGCAGCGTTCAGCGGCCCACTGCCGCCGCACTCGCCGGTGTTGTAACGTCAATGGTAATCGGAGCAATGGGCGCTGTGTGACAAGTCCCCGCTCCTGCAGATGACGTCGAACGGTACGTGCTGACACAGGTTGTTGTGCAACACACCCTAATTCCTGCGCTAACATTCGTGATGTGGCGGGGCGAGCCGTCAATGCCCGCCGCACAACATGCCGGTCCTCCCTTTCAAGTGGTGTGCTGGGGCTGTGGCAATTGCTCACGTCGGTCCGTCCGTCCGTTCTTCCCTCCTGCACCCACCGAATCCATACTCACCTCACTGTGGCTGGATGTCGTCCCACACGGGCGCTAATGTCTCGGTACAATAAACCGCTGTCGCAATAAGCCACTATTCGTCCTCTGTCAAATTCCGAAATGTGCTGGAATGACTACCATATTCTGTAACGAGGTATCGGGAAGCTTCCCACGCACAGGTCCGGCAGCAGAACACACTTCCACTACTTACACCCCGCCTTCAGTGCACCGTTCTTATAGTGCTTCTTGGTGGCGTGCCGGGCGCACATGATTTGCATATGCCCTGCAATGCTAATCGTTTGCATGTCCTCTCATGGGCGACGCATGCTGCGAATTTCAGGCCAATCGGATACTTCCTTCTTGGTGTTGCATTTTGGGTGGCCAGCAGTGTAGCTCCTGTGAGTTATTACATCAGGAAAGCTAAGGTGATTCTGAGGCAAAAGCAGATGACGTCACAATGAAAAATGAAAGCACAGGAGGGATCTCAAGAGAAGAGGTGTGTAAAGCTCTAAAATCTCTTCAGAATGGTAAGGCTTTGGGAGTTGATGGCATTACTGCCGAGATGTTGAAGTATGGTGGTGACTCTGTAATTGACTGGTTAACTGAAATTTGCCAGTTGTGCTGGGAGTTAGGAATGATCCCTTGGGATTGGAAGGATGCTGTCATTGTTCCCTTTATAAGGGAAAAGGGGATCAGACTGACTGCAAGACTATCGTGGTATTAGCCTACTGAGTGTGCCAGAGAAAGTGTTTGGTAAGGTCATTATTGAAAAAGTACGGGGTCTTACATTAGAGAAAGTATGGGATGTTCAGAGTGGTTTCATGCCTGGTAAGGACTGCACTAACCAAATTTTTGCATTTTGCATGATGATTGAAAAGCATCTGGCTGTTGGTGAGAAAGTTTTTGCTGCCTTCATAGATTTAGAGGAAGCTTATAAAAAAGTAAATAGGACTCTTCTACGGAAGGTGCTGAATAAATATGGTGTTACTGGGAATCTATTTAATAGTGTAAAAGCCATGTACACTGGCATTAGAGCTTGTGTACGAGTGAATGGTGTTTTATCAAAATGGTTCTCTATTGGTGCAGGAGTCAGACAAGGTTGTGTAATGTCACCATGGTTGTTTAATATATTTATGGATGTGTGCATGCGTTATACCAAGATGGACAATACTGGTTTCTGTGTTGGTGATAACCGTGTGTGCAGATTGCTGTATGCTGATGACACTGTCCTGCTGGCAGAGAGCAAAAGTGAGTTGCTGAGTATGTTGTCCCAGATGTACGAAGTTTGCATGAAATTCAAACTGAGTATAAATAAGGGAAAACCAAATTTGTGGTTTTTGAGAGAGGAACTGGTAGTACTGAATGTAATATAAATTTAAATGGCACAGTGATTGACCAGGTGAATGAGTTTGTGTGTTTAGGAAGCATCTTTGACAGAGAGAACAAATTGGATGGTGAAATTAGTAGGAGAGTGAATTCTTCATTGAAAGTCATAGCTGCTTTGGGAGGTTTTCAGAGGAACGACGGGTTCTCAAGAGAGTCCCGCATGGCTGTGTATGAAAGTGTAATTGTTCCTACTTTGATGTATGGCAGTGAAACCTGGGTACTACAGAACTACAGAAAAAATCATAGGAGTCGTTTGTGTGCTGGAGAAATGTTGTACTTACAAGGGGTTTGTAGCAAGACACTTACAAGGGGTTTGTAGCAAGACACTTACAAGGGGTTTGTAGCAAGATTGTGTGACGAATGAAGATGTGTTGCGGTTGTGTAATGTGAAACAAAATGTTGTTAGCAAGGTGGAGATATGCTTTGGTGGTTTGGCCATGTTAAAAGAATGAGTGATGAGATGCTTACTAAGAAAATCTTGTTAGCCCAAGTGGCAGGAAGGAAAGGCAGAGGAAGACCAGGGAAGTCATGGGAGGATCAGATTTAGGAGTGTCTGCATGAGAAAAAGATTATGAGTGTGAAGTATAGAAGATCTTGTGTACGACGTGTGATGGATGCCAGTGAAGCTCGAGTTGTATGTCAAGATCGCTGTAAATGGAGAAGTTTGACATGGCGACAGTAAGTAAAAATTATCTGGTAGTTTGTATTTTTTTGTGGAGCTAACCTCTGAATCTAATTAGAGTACAGCTTAGTGATGATGATGAATTGAAAATGATTGTTGGGATTTCAGTGCACGTTTGTGGGTAGTACGGATATTTAACATACGACAATTATAGCCATACTGGTGGATAGAAAAACTCACAAAGGGTTTTTTTTTTTAACCTCACGCCATTCAGTGGCTCACGGGTGCACCCACCGGATGGACAGCCAGGAGAAAAGCTTTTTGAGTCCTTGAATTTCATCAAAGTCAGTCCGTTTCCATTGTCCAGCGGCACTACCACACAAACTTCAGGAAGGATCCACCCTCCGACACCGGTAAAAAAGCCATTTCACATAATATGAAGAAACCAAAAATGAAGCAAAATATTTCACGCATGATTTATTACGTACTAAACTTGAGATATAGTAAGATCTTTTGGCTGAAACATCAGCCTTAGTCACACTAGAAGAAAGCACTCACATGGTTGACATAGTCTCTTTAGCTGTTGCCAGTAGAAATTTCCAAATTATCTGAATATTGAAGGGTGCGTCGAATTGCACGGGTTTTTATTGAAGAGAATTTCAATGCTTTCTCTGTAACGTTTTTTCTGATGAAGCAACCAGCTACAGAAGCAATGTCAACCACGTGAGTGGTTACTTCTAGTGTGAACAAGGCCCACAAAAGAGATCTTACTATATCTCAAGTTTAGTATGTAATTAACCATGTGTGAAACTTTTTGCTTCATTTTTGGCACCCCCGACAATTCCACTTGCAGGTGGTATGCCCAATTTAAGGAGACAGGTGCCTGTATAAGGTGGAAAGTAGTAGGCATCCCTCCCTGTCAGGCGCAAAAAAAGTGGAATAGATCAGAGAAGCCCCAAAAAATCAACTGCGACAGCCAGCAGGGAACTCAGCATACCACAACTGACAGTTTAGCGTGTGTTGCAGAAGCAACTACGAACGAAGCCGTATCGCCTAAACCTGATGGAAGCTTTGAAGCATGATGATTACTGCCTAAGGAGGAATTTCTGCACCACACTGCAAGACCTAATTGGACACAGAAGGCTTTTGTGGCAGACTGATTTTCTCTGATGAAGCAACAGTGCATTTGTGTGGAAAAGTTAATAGACAATTTTTTGTCCCTCCTCTAGCCGCAACTATCCCGGAACTCCAGATCCATATCACCAATGCCGAGATGCTACACCGTGTATGGGAAGAAATGGACTTCCGTGCAGATGCATTCAGAGTGACAAAAGGCACTCACATTGCGCATTTGTAAAGTACAGAATAAAACTTGGCGAGTTTACTTTCACAATTTACAAAAAATTAAGTTCCTGTCTCACGTGTAGTACATGCGGCAATATTTTAAAACACTGACAATCATTTTGAATAGCCCTGTATTGTTAAAAGAGCTTTAAATTCTTTTTCCATTTTGTTTTTAATTCTAATGCGATGGTGATCATAGCTACATGGTACTAAATCCACCATGCATGAAAGATTTCATTTATGTGCATCCTACAGAAGCCAAAAATGCATCTAATTCAAAATGGAGGGGGAAATGCGGGACACAAAAGGGAAATTAACAAAAACTAAAGTAGGTCAGCAAAATAACTAGCATGCTGAAGACAGTCATATTTTAAATATTAAAAAAAAACTGCAGGCAGAAGGCATAAATCAAAAGACGAACTCTCACAAGCAATGACACTGGAAGGCAAAAGGGTTGTCAGATATCCTTACTGCAGCAGGAAAAATGCTATAGAGACAGCATGATGATGTACAAGATTGTTAAAAACTACTTATGCAATTTATAAAGCTTAATCCATCAGTTCTGTAAATATATCCCTGTAAATTTACAGACATACTTAAGAATTTTCTGCAGAACTAGAAATCCAGTGCATATCAACAAAACAGGTGTACTCCAGATGATCTCACTTACCAGCAATCAGGTAATTAAGACTTCTGTAAGAAAGCAACAACACAAGAAAAACAGAAACCAAATTAAAATACAGTGATCTGAATAATTAAAAAACAACACAAATCATTTTATTTTTTGGTGGTGGTGTTATTTTATCTGCACAAAAAGTAGATGAGGCATGGCTCTTCCTGATTCATAATGTTTAGAAATGCCACATTAGTATAAATTTAAAAGGCTTATTAATTTTCAATAGCTATATAATGTTCTACATAAGTCTACAGATTTTTTTTTCTATTAATCATTTGCCATAACTTCACTGCACATAAAGTATAGACTAGCTAATTAGGTTAAATTTTGACCATATGAGAACAAATAGGACCACATTTCAGCATGAAAAGTAAAAACTTTAGCACTTTAAGGAGGCTTGGCACAAGGTTAGTTGTATGTGGGCCATCACTCCCTGAAAGACACTCTAGCAGCATGGGGCAAGTCTTGGTCTAATGGTTGGAAGATATGAACAGAATTCTGAAATGAAAATTTGAACATAAGGTTCTTACCATAAAATAACACATAACCAGTTTCACTTTCAGTACTTTGTTTCACAAAGTCTAAACAGCACAGTGACTGACCAGGTGAATCAGTTTGTATACTTGGGAAGCATGTTTGACAGAAAACAAATTAGATGGTGAAATTAGTAGGAGAGTGAACTCTTCATTGAAATAGAATAAAAATAGCAATGTTTACCACAATCAAAGGTTTATTATACATTGACTATAGTTTCACAGAGTGTTTGCTCAGCATCATCAGGAGGAATGGAGCGTAAATATTCAAATCATTGCGACATTATCTGAGTTCTGACAGTCACAGATTCTGGCGAGTTTTTTTCCATGTGCTTGAAAGAGATGGTGTAGACGTCATGTCCTTGACAATCCGTGAAGAGTTCTGGTATATGTGGAAAGCTTCTAATACATTAAGCTTGATCTAGTGATATCAGGTTTTTCAATAAGCGTAGCATTTCCAAACAAAAATGTATGGTTATTTTTGTGACAGTGCTGGGCTATAGAAAACTTTTTCAGTTCATAGTTCTGTATGTAGGTCTTGTGTTCCTTTGCATGGAAACTTAAGGCCCTGCAGGTCTGTCCTATATATGAAAGTCCACATTCACAAGGTATCTGATAAATTCCCAGATTATGTCTTCGACGTAGTCTTTTGACCTGTAAAATTTAATTTTGTTTATGGGTTTGAAAATAACTTTGAAATTAGAAACTTGTGAATTTTTGAAATTCCAAAGCAAATCTGAGGAGCTAATGGGATAACCACGCAATTATCTCATATTGGGAGGTCTACTGGCAGGAGTGAGCAGACAGGCTTCGGTTTCCTAAATTTTTTGGACGGCTTTGTCTATAATGGAAGGGCTATATCATCTGTGTACTGCAGTTTGTTTAAGAAAATCAAGCTCTTTCTGCAAGAAATCCTCAGTTGAGCATATGTGTATTATTGCACGATATACTGTACATATGTGTAGAAGCAGAGATGTTTTGTTTCCATGGGTGATTTGATTTTGCATGTGGGGTAAGGTACTGAATAAATATGGTGTTACTAGGAATCTACTTAATGGTGTAAAAGCCATGTATGCTGGCAGCAGAGCTTGTGTGCCAGTGAATGGTATTTTATCAAAATGGTTTTCTATTGGTGCAGGAGTCAGACAAGGTTGTGTAATGTCACCATGGCTGTTTAATATACTTATGGATTTAGCAGAAGTTCAGTCCATACATATATATCTTTGAACAATAAAATACGTGGGAGATAGGCAATGTATATTAGGACAAAGTCCTCTATAGTACTGTTACACACGTTGTAGTACATGAGCCTAGAAAAAACAAGTTGGTTGACTTCGGTGACAATGGAATATTTATATCTAAACCTAAGAATATCTTTACAAGTACAATATATTTACATTAAATTTTGAAAGCTTATGTAAGTTACATCCAGTGAGACATAAAAACAGCAATGATGCATATAGAGCAAGAGATATTGCGCTCACCTTACCTCGGCTTCAGTCCTTCTAGTTTGCAATGGACTGGCGTCTCATTACATTTCAGTTCAATCATGCTACTTGTCTGGTGTACACTGTTGCACCACACCATTAAAAGGATACTAAATGTTCAAAGTTCAACACAAACAACAGCATAGTTCTAAAAGAAGGGGTGACGAGTTAAAATAATTTGAGACTGTTGTTAAGGCTAGATTACATCGACGTAGCCAGTATTTACAGCAATTGAAATGCCTCACTGTTCAATGTCAAGTTATTGTGAAGTATCAAAACTGAAAAAGTCAACAAGTCATTCTCGTCTTTTCTAGGCTCATGTACTACAACGTGTGTAATAGTACTATAGAGGACTTTGTCCTAATATACATATATATGGATGTGTGCATGTGTGATGCCAAGATGGACAACACTGGTTTATGTCTTGGTAATATCTGTGTGCAGATTGCTGTATGCTGATGACACAGTCCTGTTGGAAGAGAGCAAAAGTGAATTGCAGAGTATGTTGTTCCGGATGCATGAAGTTTGCATGAAATTCAAGCTGAGTATAAATAAGGGAAAAACCAAAGTTTTGGTTTTTGAGCGAGGAACTGGTAGCACTGAATGTAATATAAGTCTAAATGGCACAGTGATTGACCAGATGAATGAGTTTGTGTGTTTAGGAAGCATCTTTGACAGAGGGAACAAATTACATGATGAAATTAGTAGGCGAGTAAATGCTACATTGAAAGTCACAGCTGCGTTAGGAGGTTTTCACAGAAATGATGGGTTCTCAAGAGAGTCCCCGCATGGCTGTGTATGTAAGTGTAATTGTTCCTACTCTGATGTATGGCAGTGAAACCTGGGTGCTACAGAAGAAACATAGGAGTCGTTTGTGTGCTGGAGAAATGCGTTACTTACGGGGGAAGGGGGGCAAGACAACACAATAAGAACTAATTTACATTTTGAGATTACTCACCTTCCTAGGAGGTTTTCATCTCTTGCGCACATTTCCAACACGTAATTTTCATTAGTCACATCGTGGTTCAAGGCCCAAATACATGCGTGTTGAACGCATAAACTTCGTTGTTGTTTTTTGTTGATTTTTTTAAACAGGCAAGACAGTTCTTATTGTGTGAGGAATGAAGATCTGTTGCAGTTGTGTAATGTGAAGCAAAATGTTGTTAGCAAGATGGAGACTAACATTCTTTGGTGGTTTGGCCATGTTGAAAGAATGAGTGACGAGATGCTTACTAAGAAAAAAATTTGGCCCAAGATGCAGGAAAGAAAGGCAGAGGAAGCCAAGGAAGTCATGGGAGAATCAGATTCAGGAGTATCTGCATGAGAAAAAGACTTTGAGTATGAAGTATAGAAGGTCTTGTTCATGTCGGGTGATGAATGTCAGTGAAGCCTGCGTTGTGTGTCAAGATTGATGTAAATGGAGAAGTTTTATACGACAACAGTAAGGGAATAATCAGTTAAAAATTTATCTGGTAGTTCATATTTTTTTGTGGAGCTAACCTCTGAATCTCAGAGAACAGCTTAGTAATATGTATGTTTGCGGGGGTAAGGAAACAGCAAATGATTTTCGATAAACTGTTGTACTAAAGGACCCTTCACAGTGTGACACAAAGACATCAAGGAATGGTAAGCAGTCATTATTTTCAGTTTTACATGTGAACTGTACATGAGGATCAATTGAATTGATAAGTTCAACTAATTTAGGTATTTCTGAATTCATTCCATTCCAGAGCACAAAAGTGTCTTCTACATATCGAATCCACAGGTCGAATGCAACAAGCTGTAAGAGTTTGTCCTCAAAATGACGCATACAAACTTCACATAATATAGGCCACAGTGGGCTACCCATTGCAAGGCCTTCCGTCTGTTGGAAAAATCTTCCATGAAAAAGGAAACTGTTTTGTTTCAGCTCGACATATCTACTAAAATTTGATATGAAGTTCACTTAAATTATATGTAACATTAATATATTTTCAGCTATCTGACAGCTGTTGGCACCTGTAAAAAATTGTCTTGCAGCAAAAGATCCTGGCTAAACCTTGGTCAAATGCTGAGTAAAATGAAATCATTATATTTGGCTCGATGAAAACTGTCCCTTTTGCAGCATTACACTCCCTTACTCATACATGAAATAGTTTCTTATGTAAGCATTGAGTTTGGTGCTATTAGCCCTTGAGCAATTATCTGCAAAAAGTTCAGAAAATGCAGATTTTAAAGCTGAAGACTTACCCATTCCAGCCTGGAGCTGAGAAGACAAGAGTACTTGTTCTCAGGAAGCTTTCTGAACAGTTTACATTAGGTAAAATACAATTTGAACAAGGAATGCATCTGTGGACTTCACTAAGGTCTTTGACAGAGATCTTAGGAAATTGTTCCATGCGTTAAAATAAAAGGTTATGGAGTGCAAAGTAAATTGTTGAAGGCTTTCACTCCAAAAGGCTTGTTACAGTAGTCACTATCAGTGGAAGTCATTTTATACAGTTTGAACCAGCTATGAATTATCACAGAAATACCAATTGTCTCTGTTTGTATGCGACATGATTTTTAAGTCGAACAAACTAACTTTGTGGCAGATGTACAACTCATTTAGTATTAACTGTTTGCTTACTTCAATATTCATACATGAGACTGACAAAGAAAAATAAAGCTCAACTGTTTAAATGGAAGAAAAATCAGAACATACAGTGAGAAAGTGTAATATAATGCAGCATCAGCAAGACAGAGTTGTTCACAGTTATTTATTTATGCAAATATTAAACTGAAACACATCATTGTATTCACAATATAAAATTACTGAATTAAAAACAAAATCAAATGGTTTTAAATGAAAATTGCATCAAACAGTCTTTTTCTTGTGTTTTGTTGGTGTACTAGCTAAAACATCAACTCAAGTTTCCTCTCGAGAGCAAGCTATGCTTTCTTCTCAGAAAGTTCCACAGCCATATTTGTCTTTTGTTAACACTGCAGCTGCACAACATCCATATCTTAATTTTTCTTTCTGCTCTGATATCTTTCCCTTCCCATTTCTTTATTATCACATTTCTTTTGTTTTTTCATACCCTCAGATGATTATAATTTCATCCACCATGCTGAAAGAACGGCCATGAATGCATGATATTAAAGCTCTCACTATATTAGGTAAGTGGTATAATGTGAATACTTTTGACCACCATGAATTAATTCTAAATTTTCCAGCTTTGTCACTTCTATTTTCAGAAGTTCTAATCTCCCTTTTCTAGCTGAGGTTCAAACATTTAGAGGGGGAAATAATTTAACGACAACACATGATAGTGGGAACATCACAGAAAAAAATTATAATTACAGGAGAAATCTTCGCTCCTTCCAACTACTGTTTCCAGAATAATTTTCTCCAATTTCGAGCTGAAATACAAATACTTATGGAAAAATTATATTTAACAACAACACTGGGCAGAAGGAACATCACAAGGAAAAGAATTTAAGATTTCAGGAGAAATTTTTGCTCTGTCCACCTTCTGTTTTTGAAAAATTCACCTCTATTTTCAGGCTGATAATGATAAAATGATATTTAACAATACCAGGCCGAAGCAACATTGCAAGAAAAAAGAAATTACGATTACAGGGGAAAACTTCACTCTGCTAAACTTTCATTTTGAAAAGTTTCGAAAAACGGATGGAAAACCATCTGGGGACAGTATTAGTACACAAAAATTTATCTTCAGTTTTGCATCAAAATCGAGAATGTCTCAAATGAAGATGAAAAAAGCAGAATTTCTTGGGAAAATGCTTGTGCCTGAATACGCCTCCGAGAATTCAGTTTGGATATCAGAAGAAATGAAAAATTGGTGGTTTTGATATTGAATCCCAAAAGTCACATTTTAAGTGAACCAACAATCATTCTTACAATTGCTTCATGAGTCCATGTGTGATGTCCTGTTTCAGCTGGAGTACCCATTCTGTTATGTAACTGTGAAAGGAATATGCTTGCATGCACACACACACAAAAAAAAGTACTGGTTATTCCATAACAATACTGGAAAACAAAACAATGTTTTGCCACCAGCACACGCAGTGATATCAAAGATTTGAAAAACAAATAAAATTAATTCACCTCTTTTGAGCACTCCAACTGGTACCATAACAGTTGGTGGAGGACAATTGATGGCAGACTGTACTTGCTGTAAAGGTGGTATTGTAGAGCAGTATTCCTCTGGATTATTTGGATGTGGCTTCCACATATTTTTATCACGGTGATTAGAGGAATTAAGGTTAACAACAGAAGATGGAGAAAAATTTGGACTGCTACCACACGAGCTGGAGCAAGGTGATTCTCCAGTGACACCTGCTGTTTGCTCAGCTTGCGAAACTGTAAAATAGCACAATATTAAATGGCACCTTAAAGCTTACATACAAAACTCTGTGAATAAAAGAAATTATTTTTCATTACTTACCATTTGAAAGAACAGTGTAGCATTGTTGACACACTCTGTCCTCTTTATTCTGAAGATAAAGTAACTGAGCTTTTTGGTTACAGCAACGTGAGCACAGCACCTGAAATTTTATTATTTGTTTCTTTAAATAAAAGCCAAGAAACTAAATTTTCATGATACACAGTTTCAGGCATTTACAATTAAGGAACAGATTTTTAGGTGCTAAAAAACAGAAAAATATTTATTTTTTATATGCTGATAATAGTTCAATAAGTAGGAACTGTCCAAATTATACTCAAAATAGTATAACTATAAATAAATATCTGAAATTTCTTGGCGTAGAATACAAATAAAGTTTTCCAAGCTTTCGCACATCAACCAGATGGCTTTTTCAAGGAAGGTAGACAGCTAACTGATAATAGTTTCAAAAACATTTGCTAAAAATAAAAATATATTTTTTTTCAACAATAATGAATGTCCAGGACAGCAGATGTTCAATTTTCACTAACCAATTAATTTGCAATTTAGTAAACTATTTTTTTTTAGTTTTGTAATAACAACACTTGATTTTTTTTCTTTTGTAATACCTTAGTAAACTCTAAGGCCTACATCAACACTGCTTGCAATCACCAGTGAGTCATAACACACGTCCACATGATACAGTGATCACTGTTTGTTACTACTCCTTTGACAGTCCTTAACAAATTTTGTTACTTCGAAATCCATAAGAATCTGAAATAAATATATAATGCATACAAGGGCTAGAAAGTATTTAGTGAGAGTCATACTTCAGAGGACATGGGAGTCCTCCAAGAGAATCTAACAGATATTCTCTATGTGATGTACCTTCCTGACGTACCCCTGGGTTGAATGGTTGAATCCTCTCTCGAATGGCATATGCTCAGTAGCAATGCAAACACACCTCATAGTTGGTTTGCAGTCTAAAGCCTTGTTTACAGAATTCAAGCAGCACTGTTGGCTAAAAATAGAAGCTGCTAGAGGTCGTACTGTGAAGGAATGTTGTGAAGGGCTACAACATGCTTGTAGAAAATATGGTTTACCCAAGGAGGTTGGAATAAGATATGTGGAAATGTCCTTGTTAATGGAGCAGTACCACTTGGCATGAAGCCTATAACCATGAGTGATGCCCGTTAAAGTGTGAGAAAGCTGATGGTTTTTAAGGCTATTGCAATGCATTTTGTGTTAGCCGAATCACATTCTTGTATCGGAAATGTTTCTAATTTTTCATTGTAACTTGCTGCCAATGTGTGAGAAAATGCTGGATTTATAAAATTCCTAATCATTTTAAGGTTCCTTCCCATTTTTACTTTAAACTGAAATGCATGAACGTTAGTGTGAATTCAAAACAAAGCCTAACATTAAAATTGAAAACTTCACTTGTGTATGAAGTATAAGTCATCTCGGTTTGATATTAACAGAATTTATGCAACCAAAAATGACAATTCCAAAATACACACAGTTGAAACTACATGGGTTTCATGTAAACAACCTCAAATTCCCACAGTTTGCGGCTTCACAGTTAAAGAGACTCAGGGCATCTCCAGAAGCATTATTCTAATAACCTTGGGTTTACCGGATGGTATAGAAGCAAGGTGGGTATCAGCCTTCAAAAAAAGGACAGAGAAATGTGGCTTGTGCTTCTGGGCATGGATGCCCCGAGGCTCACGAGTGCAACTCAAGTGCTCACTTTGTCTGCATAGCTGGAGAATGACTGGCAGTGGACAATTCATGAACTCGCCCACAAGAGTAACCTTTTGCATACAACTGTGCTGCACATTTTGAAGAAAAACATGAAAAACAGCTAAACATGCAAAAAACCGCATCACATTGGGAGCTTCATGCTTTAAGTGATGTTGAGAAATGGCAATGTCATGAGGCAGCTCAATAGAGCTGAGTTTGGGCTCCATTGCCCGAGCCCAAATTTTACATTGCAAGACAGAGCCCGGGCCTGAACGAGCATGAAAACTGGCTAACCTGTTCAACCATTAATAAAAAAAACATCTCCTTTTCCACACTTCTACTCTCTCCTCCTCCTGCAATTAACCAATGTATTTCTCAAATGGGGAGTGGGGAAGGGACCGCTATCTATTTTTATAGTGTAACTGTATGATTTTCTTTGACAGTTCATTTCCACCTGAAGTGCTTCAGGCGGCCGGGCATCCAAAATGATCGGGTAGTGCTGCAATTGTATGTTGCTCAAATAATGCTAATATTATTGGGCCATAATATGGTGCAATATGTCAGTTGCTAAATAGAATTAGCAGAGCTACTGCGTGGAGATAGAGGGTAAATAATCATCGGCATACCGTCAACTATCCAATATCTATAGTTCTTGAAAAAACGTTTTCTTCTCTGCAGAAACACACTATGGCATTTTCTAATCAAGCCCGGAATAGTCATCTCCAATGCTTGCTCCCCAACCAGAACCAGTTGCCGAAGAATTCCCTTTTCCAACTATAATGTCTCATTTGCCAAATCATATAAAATCACATTTATATATAAAAAAAATTACCCCCCTCCCCTCCCTCTAACAGCCCGAGCCGCAGTAAATATTCTACAGCCCGAACCCGATTCAGGCCCGGGCTCGGACTCAGCCCATCTCAGCTCTGCAGCTAGACTCCATTTGGAGCGGTATGAGTGTGAAGGGGACACATTTCTACAGCGTATCCTTATACTGGATGAAACATAAGCATGGTATTATGAAACAGAACTCAAAAGCCAGTCTAAGGAATGGAGGCATTACAGATCGCCACACCAGACAAACATCCGACTGAACCCCAGTAATATTAAGGTAGTGATCATAGCTGTCTTATGACTCGCATGGCATACTAACACATGCAGTACCATTAGGACAAACGGTAAATGTGGTGCATAGTATTTTCTCGAACACAGCTTGCATCCAGCTCTCTGTAAGACGTCATTTGCTGGAGCATACTGCAATAAATCTGCATGAAAGCACTGCCATGTTGCTCGCATTGTTACCAACCTGTTTCACCAATGGATCTGGGTGGTGTTGTACCACCCTCCCTATTCGCCTGTCTTAAATCCCTGTGACCTCAATTTGTTCTTGAACATGAAGGTATTGCTTCAGGGGATTTGTTTCAACACCACAGACGACATTGCACAAGCCCTAAACCAGTCCATGGCTAAGAACAACACGTTTCACCTTGCTGACGGCATACATAGGATCCAACACAGATGGCAGTGGGTTCTGGATAATGCTGTGTGACTATATTGATGAGATACAGCCAACTAGAGTCCGATCCTATATTACAATTTCACTAATAAATTTCCAACATTTGTATGAATTTATTTTTGCAAAACATGCATTTTCATTAACATATGCATTTAGTTCAACAAACAAGGAATTAATGCATAGATATATTATGAAAGGGATGTAAGATCAGGTGATGCGTAACATCACAGCCTCTCCTTGACAAATGTCAACCCCGCCTTCTCGTGGTGCATCCTGTTCCCACTAAAGGGGCTCTGACGACCGCCAATAGCGGTATAACTATACCATCGGATTAGAGGAAATGCTATCAAACACTCACCAACCCGCTTGGCCAGCGTGGTGAGTTATGACCAAACCCCTCCAAAATGACTCCACAACTTAAATCTTGGCCATCAGTCTCCAGCAACTGGAATGTACCTGGCCAAAGCAGCGGCCAGTGCAACATGAAGGCAGAGGGTGCTAAGAATCACCGGAGGACCGGACTAGGCTGCCATCTGATGCTGACCTTGGCTACGTATAATGGACGCTCCCTATCTTCTGATTCAAGGCTTCTTGAATTGGAAGAGGAACTACAAAGGATCAAGTGGGACATTGTCGGGCTAAGTGAGGTAAGGAGAAGATCTCATTGAACTGAAAAGTGGACATCTCTTCTACTATCGTGGGACAGATACTGGCAGAACTAGTGGTGTTGGATTTATAATAAACAAGAAACTGAAGGATAAAGTTGTAGAAGTTGAAAGTTCCTCTGACAGAGCTGCAAGACTCATTATCCAACTCTCGAGAAGATACCAGGCTCAGATTATTCAAACTTATGCACCCACCACAAGTCAGCCTGAAGAAGAAATAGAAGAATTTTATGAGGAAATTCGTCATCTAAATAATAAAGGTAAGCAGCACTTGAAGATAATTATGGGGGATTTCAATGCAAAAATAGGGCAACGGCAACAGAATGAAACTTCAGTAGGTAAATTCGGTCACAGCAACAGAAACCAGCGTGGAAATACTCTCGTTGAGTTTGCAGAGGCAGAAGGGTTTTTCATCTTGAACTCCTTTTTCAAGAAAAAGCCACACAGGAAATGGACATTGAGACATCCAAATGGGACGACAAGTGAAATTGATTTTATTATGTGTAACAAAAATTTCGTCATAGAAGACTGCAGTGTGCTAAACCAGTTCAACACAGGTAGTGACCATAGATTGGTGAGATGTAAGATGCACCTCAACACTAAACTCGAACGTGGCAAGCTTATTAGACAAACAAAATGTATTGATATAACCAACCTTAAAAAACACCATAATACCTTCAAGATGGAATTGAAGAACAGATTCTCTGCTTTAGAAGGCCAAACATCGGAAGATGTGGATATTTCTGAAGTTAACAGAAAAGTAACCAAAGCTCTTATGGAAACAGCAACAAAATTAGCTGGGTCTAAGAACAAGTTGCACGTGAACAAATTATCAGGAAAAAACAAAATGTTGATGCAAAAAAGAAGAGAGATGAGGACAACTAAAGAAGATGTGATTTCCAAAGTGGAATACATAGAGCTATGCAAGACAGTACGAAAAAGTATCACTGATGATGTAAGGAAATTCAACTGTGAACTAGTGAGGAAAGCAATTGAAAACAACCAAAGCCTAAAGATAGCAAAGAGACATCTCAGTAAGGGAAGAAAACACATTATGGCACTGAGAAAAGAAGATGGTTCTGTAACAAGAAATAGACATATATCGTTGTTCAATTTTCGCTAAGTTGCGATGAACATACTTTTTACGTGGCTACGATATTCAAATTCGGTTGACATTAAATGTCTGTAAATACTGTTTCACACCTTATACAAGTTCCGCTATCGGGCGTTTGCAAAAGGACATTAACGTAGTATTGGCAATTGAAATCAAGTATAATAATAATAAGTATCTATACTTACAATATTTATAGTGGCTGTAGGTGCTTCATATGTGCGTCATCCAAGAATGTGAATTCTTTCAATTGTGAAGTTAAAATTCATGATACTGTAAAATCTGCGCCAGATAAAATTAAACAAGATGAATTTTCTACAATGCAAAAAAATTCTTTAACATCGATGAAATAAGAAACTGAATTAAAACCTTGTTGAATTTTTAAAAACGAACTACAATCCTGAAGAGGAGACTATCTTGACCGCGAAGCATCCTGATACATAATGAAAACCAAAGATGAATTATACTTTTGCCAAAACCTCAAAAAATAAACAATCTTGAAAAAGAAAAATACAAACATACAAATCTCCCGAATGCGAAGCACCAAACTAGTTTCTGCTACAATTTATAGCCATCATCAGTGGTAGGTGCACGGACAATAGGATCACCGCACTCACTCGCTCAGGTATGCAGCCTAACCCCAATGTATGTTCAGCCCTGTCGTGTAGATATTTGCGCATCATGATTTAGGTTCAACTGCACATATCAATGGTGTCGCCATCTGTTGTCAAACAAAAATATACTAGTAGCTTTTACGTAGAAATATTCAACTGTATTTTTTTAAGTAATATTTGATGTCACATGTTTTTTGTTAATATTTTTCCTCTTGAAATGTTTCCTCTCCTGTTCAATAAGGTACCTCCATGCAAAGTGAAGCTCCACTGGACTATTAACGTTACAGTTGTATCTCTTGGTTTTCTCAATGACTACAGCCTCGGAGGTTAGAATCTGGGCATGTGATCTATGTGATGTTAGAATTTTTGTGTTAGTCCAATCAGGAGTTACATGATTTTTGATACAATGTTGTATTAATGAAGTTTTTTCATCTTTTCTTGTCCAGTTCGTAATATGTTCATTTAATCTAGTCAAAAATCTTCTACGCGTACTTCCGATATATACTTTGTCTTTTTGGTTATCATCCGTAACTGTTGGAATGACATAAACTCCAGATTTATTTAGAATTGATCTATTATTAGTAGTAGTAAGTATGCTTCCATTGTCAATAACTGTTTCTGCGATGTTAATATTGTTGTTGTAACATTCTTTTTTTAAAATAGTACTAATAGGAGGTAAGTATGGAAATTTTCCATAATATTGCTGTATTTCTTTTTTAATGTTATTATCGAAACGATGTATATTGGCCGTAATGTTGTTATATAAAGATTTGACTAATCCTTTACTATATCCAAATTCTTCTGCAGTTTTTTCAATCCATTTTATCTCTTTGATCTCCAATTCTTTATTGGATGAGTGTGTTATTGCTCTTTTAATATAAAAGCGGAATGCTGCAGTCTTATATTTCCAAGGGTGTGTAGAATCTCTTGGGATAATTGCCTGTACATATGATGGCTTCCGGTATACAGAATATTCTATAATTCCGTTATCCTTTTGTATAGATATATCCAAGAAGTTTAGCTGGCCATTAACCTCAATTTCTTTACTAACCTGTATAGATTGATAACAATTGTTAAATTTAGCAATGAAATTATCCATTTCAAGATTGGAGTGCTGCCAAAACAGTAAAATATCATCTACATATCGGAGATATACATATGGTAAGTATATATTAGAATGATCTAATATACAGTTTTCAATATCTTGCAGAACGACTTCGGCCAGTAGCCCTGAAATTGGGGACCCCATAGGGGTGCCATACTGCTGTTTATAAATTATCCCATTAAATGTGAAATAATTATTATTTGCTACAAAAGATAATGCAGATACAATAGTATTGTATAATTATTATTATACAATACTATTGTATAATTATTATTTGCTACAAAAGATAATGCAGATACAATAGTATTGTATCTGCATTATCTTTTGTAGCAAATAATAATTATTTCACATTTAATGGGATAATTTATAAACAGCAGTATGGCGCCCCTATGGGGTCCCCAATTTCAGGGCTACTGGCCGAAGTCGTTCTGCAAGATATTGAAAACTGTATATTAGATCATTCTAATATATACTTACCATATGTATATCTCCGATATGTAGATGATATTTTACTGTTTTGGCAGCACTCCAATCTTGAAATGGATAATTTCATTGCTAAATTTAACAATTGTTATCAATCTATACAGGTTAGTAAAGAAATTGAGGTTAATGGCCAGCTAAACTTCTTGGATATATCTATACAAAAGGATAACGGAATTATAGAATATTCTGTATACCGGAAGCCATCATATGTACAGGCAATTATCCCAAGAGATTCTACACACCCTTGGAAATATAAGACTGCAGCATTCCGCTTTTATATTAAAAGAGCAATAACACACTCATCCAATAAAGAATTGGAGATCAAAGAGATAAAATGGATTGAAAAAACTGCAGAAGAATTTGGATATAGTAAAGGATTAGTCAAATCTTTATATAACAACATTACGGCCAATATACATCGTTTCGATAATAACATTAAAAAAGAAATACAGCAATATTATGGAAAATTTCCATACTTACCTCCTATTAGTACTATTTTAAAAAAAGAATGTTACAACAACAATATTAACATCGCAGAAACAGTTATTGACAGTGGAAGCATACTTACTACTACTAATAATAGATCAATTCTAAATAAATCTGGAGTTTATGTCATTCCAACAGTTACGGATGATAACCAAAAAGACAAAGTATATATCGGAAGTACGCGTAGAAGATTTTTGACTAGATTAAATGAACATATTACGAACTGGACAAGAAAAGATGAAAAACTTCATTAATACAACATTGTATCAAAAATCATGTAACTCCTGATTGGACTAACACAAAAATTCTAACATCACATAGATCACATGCCCAGATTCTAACCTCCGAGGCTGTAGTCATTGAGAAAACCAAGAGATACAACTGTAACGTTAATAGTCCAGTGGAGCTTCACTTTGCATGGAGGTACCTTATTGAACAGGAGAGGAAACATTTCAAGAGGAAAAAAAAAAAATATTAACAAAAAACATGTGACATCAAATATTACTTAAAAAAATACAGTTGAATATTTCTACGTAAAAGCTACTAGTATATTTTTGTTTGACAACAGATGGCGACACCATTGATATGTGCAGTTGAACCTAAATCATGATGCGCAAATATCTACACGACAGGGCTGAACATACATTGGGGTTAGGCTGCATACCTGAGCGAGTGAGTGCGGCGATCCTATTGTCCGTGCACCTACCACTGATGATGGCTATAAATTGTAGCAGAAACTAGTTTGGTGCTTCGCATTCGGGAGATTTGTATGTTTGTATTTTTCTTTTTCAAGATTGTTTATTTTTTGAGGTTTTGGCAAAAGTATAATTCATCTTTGGTTTTCATTATGTATCAGGATGCTTCGCGGTCAAGATAGTCTCCTCTTCAGGATTGTAGTTCGTTTTTAAAAATTCAACAAGGTTTTAATTCAGTTTCTTATTTCATCGATGTTAAAGAATTTTTTTGCATTGTAGAAAATTCATCTTGTTTAATTTTATCTGGCGCAGATTTTACAGTATCATGAATTTTAACTGCACAATTGAAAGAATTCACATTCTTGGATGACGCACATATGAAGCACCTACAGCCACTATAAATATTGTAAGTATAGATACTTATTATTATTATACTTGATTTCAATTGCCAATACTACGTTAATGTCCTTTTGCAAACGCCCGATAGCGGAACTTGTATAACGTGTGAAACAGTATTTACAGACATTTAATGTCAACCGAATTTGAACAAGAAATAGAGGCAAAATTTTGTCAAGAGTGAAAGATTTCTACTCCAAGTTATATGAAAGGGATGATGCATGTACTCCAGACATTGTGGAAGGTACCAGTACCAGAGTTCTTCCAGTCCTCCCAGCAGAAGTTGCACATGCAATCAAGAACATGAAGCGGGGAAAAGCTCCAGGAGAAGATGGAATTAATGTAGACATCATACAAGAAGCAAGTGGAGAAATCGAAACAGTACTCGCCCAAATTTTCACTTGATGCCTTAATGAAGGGAAGATTCCTGAGGATTGGAACAATGCTATAATGATCCTGCTACATAAAAAAGGTGACATTGAGGATCTCAGGAACTACAGACCTATCAGCCTCCTATCAGTGGTTTATAAAATCTTCACTAAAATTCTTTCACACAGCTTGAAGGTAACACTGGACATGGCTCAACCGAGAGAACAAGCTGGATTCAGGAGTGGCTACAGCACAATAGATCATATCCACGTACTGAGAGAACTAATTGAAAGAGCGAGGGAATATGAACTTCCATTGTGCATGGCTTTTATCGATTATGAAAAAGCCTTTGATTCGGTGAAACTATCAGCAGTTACAATGGCTCTGAAATCCTGCGGTATTGAAGATGCATACATTAATATTATTAATAACATCTATGAAAATGCAAAGATTCGGCTGTTTGAAAATACAACACACATAAAAATTGGAAAGGGAGTGAGACAAGGTGACACCATATCTCCGAAGCTCTTTAACGCCACATTGGAAAATGTCTTTCAATCACTGAACTGGGAAAACAAAGGGATAAAGATTAATGGAGATTATCTAACCCACCTTCGTTTTGCTGATGACATAGTCATTTTTGCAACTACCCCATCAGAGCTGCAGAGTATGATCCAAGAACTTGCTGACAAGAGTAAAGAAGTGGGATTAAAAATGAACTTTCAGAAGACAAAAGTGATGTTCAATGCCTTTACGCGAAATGAAGATTTATCGATTGATGGAGAAAAGCTGGAGATGACAGACACGTACGTTTATCTTGGACAGCAGATATCAAGTGAGGGTCACATTGATGAAGAAATTAATCGGCGTACAAAACTTGCCTGGAGAGCTTTTGGAAAAAACAGCATAATTTTGGTTGGTTGGTTGGTTGATTTTTATGGCGCAAGGGCCATGGTTGGCCAAAGAGCGCCAGACACAAGACAAATAAACAGTATTAAAAAATGTGGTAAAAAGCTTAAAACCTGACTGATCATGTAAAACTGAAAAATGAGAACGATGGAAGGGCTAAAAAAGATAATGAAACAAACAGTATTAAAAACATGATACAATGATTAAAATCTAGCTGATTCAGTAAAACTGAGAAATGAGGATGATAAGGCTAAAATCTAGATACGTTTAAAATAGTCAATTTCTTTAAAAAATGAAAATACGGCAACAGTATTGCAGTGGTCATTGAGGAGCCGCTGCAGTGTAGCGGCGTCCTCGTTCAACAAATGAGAATGAAAGAAATGAAAACGTACATCACGAAAACGAACACACCTACACAGAAGATGAGTGACAGTGAGTCGGCAATTACACGTCTCACACATCGGCGCAGTGTCGCCACACAGCAAAAAGCGGTGAGTGAAACGACAATGCCCAATGCGGAGACGCGCAAGCACCACTTCCTCCCTACGGTTCCGACGATATGAGGATTTCCAGACTTCAAGATTAGCAATGTATATTAGGACAAGGTCCTCCATAATACTGTTACACACGTAGTATATGAGTTTCGAATAGGCAAGTTGACTTCAATGATAATGAAATATTTATAGTTGAAATTAAGAATATTTATTTATGTACAGTATTTAAATGTTGAATCCTAACATAGGTTATATTTAGTGAGACATAAAAACGGCAATGAAGCAAATGGAGCAACACGTATTGCGCTCACCTTACTCCGGTTTCAATCCTTCTGGCTTGCAATCGATCATGCTTCTTGTCTGGTGCTGCACCATGTCACTGAAGATATTCCGCGTTCAAACTTCGACACAAATACGAACATCAGCACAGTTCTACAAGAAGGGCGTGAGGAGTTAAAATAATTTTGAGATCACTGTCAAGACAAGATTACGTTGACGCGGCCAGAATTTTAGCAGTTGAAACATTTCGCTGTTCTATGCCAAGCTGCTATGAAGTATCCAAATTAAAGATTTAAAACTTTAAAAAAAAAATGTTAAAAGAAGTCAACAAGTCCTTCCTCGATCGTCCGAACATGTTTCTGGCAATACTGTGCCCATCTTCAGCGGTCGGTTGTGTGAGACATCCGTATGCTTTTATTAAACCGGAGTTACATCCACATCCGTATGCTTTTTATTAAACCGGAGTAAGGTGAGCGCAATACGTGTTGCTCCATTTGCTTCATTGCCGTTTTTATGTCTCACTAAATATAACCTATGTTAGGATTCAACATTTAAATACTGTACATAAATAAATATTTTTAATTTCAACTATAAATATTTCATTATCATTGAAGTCAACTTGCCTATTCGAAAGTCATATACTACGTGTGTAACAGTATTATGGAGGACCTTGTCCTAATATACATTGCCTATCTCCCACGTAATTTGGTGTTCAGGTAGGTGTATGTATGTATAGATTGAACTTCTACTAAAACTTCAAGATTAGGTTTAATACGATGCAGTTTATTTTCCACCTCTTGGTCCCACAGACCTTGCCACGTTCGCTTGATATGGTCGCGAACCAGAAAGCGGAAATCCCGGTGAAACAGTGGCAAGGGTGTGACGACCAAAGAGGAAGCAGATCTAGCAGCCGCATCAGCACACTCGTTACCCGAGACTCCAACATGCCCGGGAATCCAACAAAATTGTATCTGGACACCGGCCTCGAGCAAAGAACAAAGAAGCCTTCCTACGGTAAAAAGAAAAGGGTGGTCACAGCAGTCCAACGATGACAATGACTGTACAACACTCAAAGAATCAGTGTACACCGCAGCCCGTTGATGAGAGCCCGACATAATTTTAAGAGCAATATGCCATTATGTCTTAAAAGAAAAGTGTTTGATCAATGCATCCTTCCAGTGCTTACGTATGGTGCAGAGACGTGGACCTTAACTAAAAGAGACATACAAAGGCTGCAGACAACTCAAAGCAGCATGGAGAGGTGCATGCTTGGTGTAAGCCGGAGAGATAAGAAGAGGAACTCGTGGATGCAAAAAATGACAAGAGTGGAAGACATCATGTTCAGAGTTAAATCCCTGAAATGGCAATGGGCTGGACATACTGCCAGAAGGACAGACCATCGATGGACAGCCGAAATTTTAGATTGGATTCCAAGGGACAGGAAAAGACCCAGAAGAAGACCACATGGGAGATGGGTGGATGAAATTCGAAAGTATGCGGGAGTGACATGGATGAGACTGGCACAAGACAGACCATTGTGGAGGAAACTTTGGGAGACCTTCGTCCAGCAGTGGATTGATAATGGTTGACAATGATGATATTATGAAATATACATGGGGCACTCATTAAGATCCATATTCCTATCAGTACAATGGTACTGAAAAGTTGGGACTCAGTAGATTGATTAATCCTTTTTTACATAGTGACCATCCAAAGAAACGCTTTCCCCGGCAATGGCTATTATCATGAATACCTCCTTTTAGCACAGATGCCAAACCTCTGAAAGTTGTTTCTAGTAATAAACAAGTTTTTTCAGCAATTTCCAGTTATCCAGAACATGGCAGCAAATTTGGGTATCTAGCAAGGCAATGAATTCTAGTCTATCATAACAATTATTACATAGAAAAAAGAAAGAATAAATATATTAAACAATAATTTGCTAGTGGCAAAATTAAAAATGTCTATAAGAAAAATCTGAAGGATTACCTTCAATAATCTTATCTCTTATCTCTCTCTCTCTCTCTCTCTCTCTCTCTCTCTCTCTCTCTCTCTCTCTCTCTTCACAATTTTAGATAAATAGTGTAACTTGGAGAATATGAATACTGTTGAATAACCATGCATCAATCCTTACAAATTTTCTAACTTCATCATTTCTGTTTTTGGAAAACTATACCTCCCTAATCAAGCTGAAATGCAAACATTTACAGGGGAAATAATATTTAACAATACAGGACAGTGGAAACATCGTGGAGAAAAACATACAATTAAGAGAGAAATTTGCACTCTGTCGGACTTCCGTTTTCAAAAGTTTTTCCTCCATTTTCAAGCTGAAATACAAATATTTATGGAATAAAATGATATTTAACAACAACACAGGACAGAAGGAACATTGCGAGAAACATAATTTACAAATTACAGACACAATTTTGCTTCATCTAACTCCAAGTTTAGAAGTTCAATTGCCTACATTTTCAAGCTGAAACACATTTATACAAAAAATTATATTTAACAACAGTGCTGGACAGAAGCAACATCAGGAGTAAACAAAAGCTGTGATTACAGGAGACATCTCCACCCCGTCTAACTCTGGAATTTTATCCTCCAATGGACACCCCCCCCCCCACACACACACACACATATTTTATGCAGTATAGCATCAATCTTGAGAATAACCAAAATGATGATGAAAAAGTGGGATTCCGCAGAAGAATCTCAAGCATGTTAGCAAATCAGAACAATCAAATGACAATTTTCCATAATTTCATCCTCATGTCCGTACTTCTGTAATTCCAACCAAAAATTTGCAATACTACAGAATTCCATACTAGTTGGCATATATGCACTTGTCGTCCAAAAAAATAGTTGCATCCAGAAAGAAGCAACCAACAGGAATGGAACTTGGTGGGTAGGTTTGACATCGTGAGACATGCAAATGATTCAAGTATCATGCTCGGCCGCTCATGTGACGCAGGCAAGGAGGGGTTGTAGTGCTGTGCCTGACCGGCTACATAAGGCCGTCCTGTTGCGTGCCCTTGCCATTCTGACCCATGCTGTTGTGTTGGTTGCATCCTTTACAAATAAAGTATGCCTCGAAGAAAAGTTCGGAAGCAATTCAAGCTATTGGAGGAGTTCAAGAGGGGCAGCATCATCGGGCTCCGGGAAGCGGGATGGTCTTTTCGCCGCAATGCGCGCCACACCGGTCGTGTAGATAGCACCATAGCACACTGTTGGCGGCAGTGGATAAAACAAGGCATGCAGCAGCGACAGGAAGGGTCTGGGAGACCTAGACGAACCACGGAGAGAGAGGACCGATGGGTCATCTGACGTGTGCGCAGTGACAGACAGCCACAATTGCAGATATTCAGCGAACAGTGATGCCCTCCATGCATTGTCCGATAGCATCATTGGTAGATGGCTGCTTGACATAGGACTACATACACGCAGACCGTTATGACGACTGCCCTTAACACCATTGCATCGCCACCAAAGACTGCAATGGTGTCGTGCCAGACTGTCAAGGAGCCACTCAGAATGGCAGCGGGTGATCTTCAGGGGAGAGTCCAGCTTTTGTTTTGGAAGAGGCGACAAACGAATCAGTGTGTGGAGGCATCGTGTTCAGCGCCAAGATGAGCGGTTTGTTGTCGAGCGTCACACGTCCAGAAGGCCTGGTGTCATGGTGTGGGATGCAATTGCCTACGATGCCAGATCACTTTTGGTGTTAATTACAGGCACTTTGACAGCCCAACGTTACATTAATGAGGTCCTGCAACCAGTGGCCCTACCTTTTCTGAATGCTTACTCCGGTGCGATTTTCCAACAGGACAACACTTGTCCGCATACGACTGCTGTCTCGGGAGCTTGCCTTCAAAGCACTGACACTGCCATCGCCAGACCTATCGTCGATTGAAAATGTGTGGGATGCTATTGGACGTGCTATCATCTGCAGGAACTGTGTGAGAAGATTCAAGCTCAGTTCCTACCGCACAATCTGCAGGAACTGTGTGAGAAGATTCAAGCTGCATGGGATCGCTTATTGCAGGACACCATTAGGAACCTGTACGACTCCATGCCGAGACATCTGGCATGCTGTGTGAGCAAACATGGCAGCCCGACGCCATACTGAGAGACACTACTTACTGGGGTGTAGCTCAATAAATATTGCCCATATCAATCTCAATGTTTAATTATTCATTGTTCTTGGTAACCTTTACCTTCCTGCCGAATAGTGTTTTCCTTTTGTTTTTGTGTAACACACAAATATCCTGAAAATGCCTCGATATGCTGTCACGTTTTGGAGCAATCACAGTTCGAAGAAAACTTCTCTGAAACCACATATCAGGTGTCTGCAGTGTGGAACAACTGTCACTAAGCAGATATTTTAGCTACTGCTAGCAAAACATAAGCAGCCTAGAATTGAAGGTGCTTCATAAATTAAAGTGGATCCACACAAATGTAAGAGGAAACGTGAGGCAGAGAGCAAACTTGGCAGCCCAGATATCTAACAGTGTAAGCAAAGTTGTAGACTATTTTTTTCCTGAAAACTTAATGGCTAGTTATATAGAATTAGTAAATGGCAGTCACTGCAGTGTGCTTTTTGCGAAAAAATGGATATTCAGCAGGAAATTTGGAGCAAGATGTATTCTACGCTTTCATCAATGCATGTTATTGGAAGAAATGATTTATGTTATAGGAAGAAATGAATTTTCTCCATTCCAGACTGGGCGAATGGTATCCACTGCCTCGCTTAGAGGTTTGCCATTACAGGGTGTCTACCAAATTTAGGAAATGGAATTTCATGACCAATTAAAAATTGTCATGACCATTTTTGCAAAGAATATCTAACTGATAAGAAGGTAAGGCTCAGCGAGACGTAACTAGCGCCACTATATTATGCGGCAAAGAATTGCTGAAAGTATTACACAGAAGCCAACATTACAGGATGATGCCGCAGCAGACTGAGTTGGACTGAGCATGCGTGTTTGTGTTCAAAGAATATAAACGCTTGTTTGTGTTGGCGTTTTGTTCAAAGGTTTTGTTGTTCTCATCTAGATCTGCATTTATATTACAGCCATGAAATACAGCCACTCCATTCCCATGAATAACAATTCATGGAATGGAGTGGTCCATTCCCATGAATAATAATTCATGGAATGGAGTGGATGAATAACAAGAAAAAATTTGAAACCGCTTGAAACAAATATCCTGGAAAACCATTAAAACAACGTTTGTTGAAAAAAAAAAAAGAATTATACGCGTACAAAATTCATTAATTATTTGAAAGAAAAAAAAAGCAACGCTATGTGGTGTACTCATCCATGGGTTGAGTACACAAGACTGGGAGGAATTCGCTTCTAAAAATAACGAGAAGTAAAATAAAATATATTTTACTCTTTAAAACAAATGTAGCTTCGGACAACGGAAAGGAAAGACACAACGTTAAAAATGTAACAGAATGTGACATGAACCCGGGTAAATATATATTTATTCAACAATCTCTTTTCAAGACGGCAAGACAGTACAAAACTTTGGAAAGCGACTAAGTATGTACACGCCTTGAAAATGAGTGAAGTTCCCTTAAGGTTAAAAAAAAAAAAAACACTATCGTTACGTTGAAAAAAATCAATTTATCAATTATATGAAACTGACTTTTATGAAAAATACCTCATAATATTGTAAAATGAAAGAGGGAAGCATTCGATTAAACATTGCATACCAAACAGACAGCTTTAAGCATGTACTCGAACGTGTCAAATTAGTCCGGTCGGTAGAGAGCTCAGCTATCACGCCAACGGCCCACGTTCAAACCTACTCAGATACAAACGGGTGTTTTTCCGATCTGTTGAGAAAATTTCCCCAGCTTAGTGCGTTTAATTTACAAGCTTCGTAAGGGTAGAAAAGAAAATTGTATCTTTGGGAAACTGCGGTTGTCTTTGCTTTTTTTTTTCTTTTTATTATTATGGCTACTACTGGGAAATTGGCGGACAGTGCTGGCCCAGCAAGACTGTTTTTGCTGGGTACCTAATGTTTACGTTTTGTGGGAACCCATTCCTTTGTTTTGCTACTGAGAATTCCATGCAAACAATTTTTAATACGAAGTACCACGAATCCCATGGAAATTCAAAACCAGCCTCAGCATTTTTGACATTTAAGGTATATTGTAAATATGAAATTCATGCCAAGCAACCTGGTATTACTATGGTGCTTAAAGTGAGAACAAAACTACTAAAATTTCCTTAAAATAATATTAATTGCTAATGTATACATTTGTTTCACCAAAAGAAGGGACAGGAGGGATACTCAGAAAAGAACAACAAAAACAAATGCTTTAGTAGACCCAATGAGACCGAAGGAAACAATCGCAGATCAAAGCTTCGCTTCCTTTCCGTGAAATAGGCTTCCCGTCCCGTATCCCCTACGGTTTTTGCGCCTGAATGTTAACTTTCCCGCAGAGCATCTACGGCCGCATTACATGGTGGCGCTGCTGTCGCCTGTTTTACGTTATCTCTACGAGAGTTGAGCTTCTTCACGCGAAGCGTTTATATTCTTTGATTTTTGAAAGCTATCCCCTCATTTTCTTGATATATATATATAGCCCTATCCAAAGCAGTGGTATATGTGGCACACACGTACAAGTATAAACAGTTAAGTATAATTAAAAAGGGGGACACTCCGCACCCCTTTCTCTATGTAAAAGGTGCCCCCTGCCCTTCTGCTAGTAACAAAAAACTGACATCATACTTGGACTGCACCTAAAGTAAGTTGAAATGCTCACCATTGTGCATATACACATACACACACACATATACAGTAAGCATATATTAAAGATAGACTCCACCACCTCTTTTTCTATATAAAAAGTGTCCCCTGCCCTTCTGCTAATAGCAAAAAACTGACTCATCATACTTTGTGCCTAAAAATAAGTTGAAATGCTCACCATTGTGCTACATGATTTCATAAAACCCCTTTCTTTAACATTTATACCTGGAAAGTATCATAACCAGCATAATTTAAATTGCAAAATTGATCTCAAAATTTTGTACACATACATTTCTATGCTAAAAGGTATTTTGCTTTAACAGTTTTCTTTGTGGGGGAGTTCATAAGTGTCCTTTTTTTCAATACTTGGATCATTAGATGGAAACCACATTTATGTCTTATGTGGTCGGTGTGCATGGAGAATAACTTAGTCACCAGAAAATGAACAATTATTAACATAAGAAGAAATTTATGACCCCAAAGCAAAATTTGTGACTTTTTCATGATTTCCCCTGACCCTTTTCTGAATTCGTGACTTTCATGATTTTCAAAACCAGCAGACACCTTACATTACACAAAAAAAAATTCTAATCTGTTGTTATTGTAGTGATGTAAGATGGAAGCCATTGTGCTAGAAGTATGCAAGTTCTTTCAGTAAGTTACCAAAAACTTTTCACAGTATTAAGTCATTCTTGTTTTTGCTCGCTATTTTACTTTTCCTTTGCTTTAAAAAATACTTGAATGTTGGTACAATTTTCCTTTAAAAAATATTCACTCAAAACTGTTGCTAATTTTATTGAAATTGCCCAGAGCTTACAAAGAGCTGTGGCTCCATGCACTTTTGGCCACCACAACATCACAGCGCCACCAAAAGAAATGCAAGAATTGTGCGTTTACGATGAACCTACCTCTCTCTCATTCTAAGTACCTTGAAATTCATGGCCTTTTGTTGTGGCAACAAGGGAGGCATGAGCTGGTGCATTGCCCTAAGGCAGCAAGGCAACTTTCATTAGTACTCCTTTATCTGTGCTTCACACAATTTGCAAAGAAGGTTAGAGTAATGTATATGGCTTTGTAAATGCTGCGCAATACCTGTGTCTTCCATCTCTGAACGATACTATTTCACTGAACATAAAAATTTGGGCATTGTAATTTTGTCCAAGGTTTATATGGTACATCACAATTACTACTCTTTCATATTTCTATTACTATAAAAAACCTAGATATTTTATATTTCCATGCATATAAGTTCGGCCATACACCAAAATATTATTAACAACAGGAACACACCTAAACCACTTGAGGATATGTTAATGGGAAATAATTAGAATACAACATGCACACTTTAAGTGCTAACTGTCATGAATTCAATGTAGGTTGGATAATATACAAGAGCTGTAATTACTATAAGATACACTATCTGAGCAAAAGTACCTGGACACTTGCCCATCCACAAACTCCCTGTAATAGGAAAATAATTAATACACAGTTGGTCTACGTTTTGCTGCTAACACAGCCTCCACTCTGCTGGAAATGCTTTCCACTAGATTTTGGTACATTGCTGCGGGAATTGCTTCCATGCTACCACAAATGCATTAGTCAGGTTGGTCACCGATGACGGGATTTTGGCCTCACTTGCAGTCAGGGTTCCAATTCATCCCAAAGGTGCTCCATGGGATTGAGATTGGGGCTATGTATAGGCCAGCTAAGTTCTTCCACACCCATCTCGTCCAACCATTCCTGTACAGACCTCATTTTGTGCATGGTAAAGGAAAGGGCCTTCACTGAACTGTTGCCATAATGTTGTGTGCACAGAATTGTAGACTGACATTACAGGCTGCAGCATTAAAACTCCCAGGCACTGAAACTAGATGGCCCATCCCAAACCATGAAAAACAACCCCAGAGCATGATCGCTCCTCCTCCAAGCATCACAGTTGATGCATTTCGGTCTGGCATGTAGTGTTCACCTGGCATTCTCCACACCCACACTTGTCTGTCAAACGGCCAGATGGTGAAGCACGATTCATCACTTCACAGATCGTATTTCCACTCCTCCAGAGTATACTGGTGATAAGATTTACACCACTCCAACCAACACTTGCCGTTGATCCCACTGATGTTAGGCTTGTGTGGGGCTGCTCAGCCGTGGAAACCCATTCCCTTCTGCCCTTGACAAACCATTATAGTGCTGGTGTTGCTTCCAGAAACATTTTAGAACTGGTGGTGAGTGTTGAAACAAAGGACAGGCAATGTTTTGTCACACCACCTGTTTCAGCACTCGGAAGTCCTGCTCTGTAATTTTACATGGCCTACCGGGATGTGATTGCACTGTTTCTGCTACTACACGTTTCCGCTTCATAATAACATCACTTACAGTTGAACAGGGCAGCTGCAGTAAGGCAGAAATTTCCTAAACTGACTTGTTGCTAAGATGGTATCTTATGACTTTGCCACGCTGAAAGTCACTGAGCTCTGCTATACAGCCCATTTTATTGTGCATGCTTGTCTATGATGTTTGCCATGCCACATGCATCTTTTTATTCATGTATGGGCTATGGCCAGAGCAGCACAATGTAGACACACACTGTATGTGGATAGTTTCCAAATTATTAGCAGATTTTGCTTGTAGATTAAAAAAAAAAAAATTCTTTACAGCAATTAAAACACTTACTCAAGGCTTTACTGAGATTAATATACTTAATTCTACTTTAACTTCAAGAACTTGAAATTATTTTTCACATCTTCTGAGTTCTTTTGTTTTACAGATGTTTCAAAGGCCTGTTCTCAATGTATAGGAACTGCATCAAAAGTTTTGTTTACACAAAAATAATTTAAATTGTATTGCCAGGGAACACAGTTTTTCTGGATATAAAAAAGTATCTTCAATTAGTTTCTTGTTTTTATGAGGTTCATAGTCCAATATTTTAATATTTTGCCATAAAGGTACATTTCACACACATTTCTGTACATTCAATTTTAATGTACTTACTTTGTCCTCATTGGAATCTGTAATGTTCTAATAATTATTTATTGTTTTATTAATTTTTTCTTAAATTATCTTACTGTATTGTTATTGTGGTTCACATTTCGCAGGTTTTCTATTTTAATGGTTGTGTACACAGATACATTTTATTTTTATACAACTCTGGCCATGGCTGTGACATATATGGGCAAATCCACTACTTAAAAGGGGTGGGGTTTTTTTTTGTTTTTTTATTGGAGGTTTAACGACCACCGTGAGCAACTCAATGGGCTATAAGCAGTCGCCTGTCCCTAATTTAGGGTCATTGGCTCCAGGGAAGGGAGAGAGCCAGTACTGTAAGACAAACACAACATCCATGCTTCACCAGGATTCGAACCTGGACCCCTTTTGGACGAATGATCAGAGGACATCGCTTAGACCACTGCGCCACTGGGGCGGCACACAAAAGGGGTGTCCAGGTACTATTGATCACATAGTATATATGACACTTTAGCTTCCCTATTTTCTTTCTTTGCTGGTATGGCCAAGCAACTCAATATTAAACAATTTCTTTATCTAAGGCATTGCTAATTATGTAAAACAGCATTTCAGGCTCTCACTGTTAGAAATGCAAAGGCATTACGTAATCCATATTCAGGGGTAGCGCTGTCGATCGCATTTTTGTAATTTGTGAAAAAAATTTGTTTTGACGATGGATAAAAAGTTTTGGCGAAAACATTGGCAATTACCTTTTTTAATGAGGTTACCTTTTTAAACAACATTTTTTGCTACATAATTGTAAAGCATATATAACTTACTGTTTTTGTCAGGCATGAAAGTGGCCATGGCAGAAAAATGGTGAACTTTCCTCACATAGGAATATTCAAAAATAATTAACGTTTCAGCATTTATTAACTACCCTAAGCACTATATATGCATATACAAAAGCCATACAACTAACATTTCTTTAAGAATGAATAAGAATTTTATTTTAGTAAATGTGCTTACATCAAACCAATGACGTCAACCCCATATTTACACTGATCTAATTTGTTTTATTGCATCAATCTCAGAGAAACTCCCCAGATGACTTCCAAAAAGATGGAATTCTGCCATTGGTGGAACTCCTTCACCCCTGTTTTGTATTATTTTAACATTTAACACTTTGTTTTCAGTTTTTACATTTCCAATGGAGAGTGAAAAAAAAATGGTGACTTCAGATTACATTTGCCAAAAAAAAAAAAATTTTATTCGCAGATAGGTTGGCAAAAACTTTAAAGAAGCAACTGCTAAATATTTCAAAATATGATTCAAGCTTATTTCCAGCAAATAAGGGATCTCTACGGCTGCCATCCCAGAATGCCACAAGTTCTTCCTACTGATCTTTGACACAAGGCATTGAGCCAGCTATACTTCAGTGAAAATAACACAGGCTGTATACCACATATAAAACTTTAATGCTTAGAACAGATGTGAATGTCCATCTATTTCATTTTTTTCATGTTAGTTTGAACTTCTGTTTACTATACAAGGACAATTTTGACTTTATGTGTTACATAACATGTTTTTTTAAAGCAATCACAATGTATGCAACTAAAAAACTAAAGCAAATAGCAACTTGTGACTTACATCCATCAATGAATTTCTTAAAAACTTACTGAGGAATGGTGAGTTTTGATTTTTCTTCATTTTAAATAAAGAAGATATTCACTATTTTCCACAAAAAATGCCCCACAGTGCACCAAATGCTTTGAAATTTCAAATCTGCTGATTTATCGGGAATCAAGAATTTAACCTTTGGGAACCTCCATTTGTTGGAGGTATCTACTTGTGACAAAAAATATATATATATATATGGAAATATGGTGACAATTAGTTAGAGTGGTGGGCAGCACCTATTGATTTGACACGAAACAACCATTATCAATTTCACACACCTTAAAGTTTACTTTAAAAATTATCAAATTGTATTTCACATAAGATTACCTTTCCACAAGCTCTGCAATGGTGCCGACGCTTAAACACGTTAAATTTCATATTGCAATGCATGCAACTAGATGCATCTTCATCAGGAATCCAGAAAGGCTTTACAGAACCAAGCTGTTCTCGTGGTTGTGTGAGATTCTTTGGATCATCAGATGTTAAAGGAAACCCTCCTAGAATTAAAACAAATGTTTAAACAATTTGGGAAAAATTAAATTTTCTAAAAAAGCTACTTTTGGTATTAAAAAAATTGCTAATTGTGAATATAAAATTTTGTAAGACACAACGAGCAGATGTAAAGCTGTCGTGGTCTTGCGTCATATTTGGAAGATATTTAATTATAGAAGTTGATCTTTTTCAAAACAAGTGTTCCAAGTTTTTTAAACTGCAAATCAGAATTTCAAGAACAACACCCTGAAGCAATTTATAGTCTCAGTTGATGACACTTCAACCACAATGCCAAACAATTAGTGGCACAGCTTGAAAAATATATGAAAGTTACATGCTCAGCTGGGCATGTGCAGAAATTATTTACCTGCTCAGGTAGTAAAAGCTGGATGCCCACAAAAATTTATAAATCACATCTCTCCCCTTCTGCGATCGTCTAATCGATCAAAACTTTTGTAGAACAAGCCAAAAGTAGGAAGCAAACAGATGATGCATGAAGTAATGTAACTTGATACCTGCTCTCAAGGACACACAATCAAACCACATCCGATGAATGGCAAGAGAACAAAAATCATTCATGGTGTTCCATGAGTGCCAAACAAGGGCAACATGCCCCAAATTTATTACTTTTGTACTTCCTACTCTTAACGAAAGTGAACTGTTACAGGAATTTTATCTCAAAAAAATACATATAGTTTTCAACCACACAAATTGCAATTCCAAATAGCAGGAATCTGACTGCAAAACAGAGAGGAACAAGTAAAAAAGCAATGTAGACATTTTTCCAAGGGAAGAAAAAAAAACAAATAAAGCAGCTGATTTACAATACTATGATCATACATGAGAAACAAAAAAGCTGAACTTTTTAATTGGATGAAAAATCAGAACACATGACGCAAAAGTGTGAATATAACACAGCACGAGATGGAATTGTTCACTGTAATTTATTTACAAAAATATTAAACTGGAACACATCGTTGTATTCACAATATAAAATTAATGATTTCAAATCAAAACACTATGGTTTTAAGACATTGGGTTCAAACACAGTATGTTTTTTTGTTTTGTTGTTATACTTGCCAGAATGTTAGCTCACATTTCCTCTTGTATTGCTTTCTTCTTAACAAGTTCCACAGCCATATTTGTTTTTGTTAACTCTGCAGCTGCACAGCATTCATTACTTAATTTTATTTTCTGTTGATATGATTTGCCTTCCCATATCTTCATTGTTGCTTTCCTTTTCTTTTTCTTTATTCCCTCAGATAGCAATATTTTTATCCATCATGCTGAAAGAACTCTAAGGCTGAGCACGATATCAAAACTTTTACTGTTTTAAAAAACTTGGAGAATATAAATACTTTGAACACTATGCATCAATTTGTGCCAGTTTCCTCTCCTTTATCAAGTTTAAATGCAAATATTTACGGGGGAAAGTAACATTTAACAACAACACAGGATAGTGAGAGCATCGCAGGGAGGGGGCATGATTATCAAAGAAATCTTAGATTCATCCAACTTTTGTTTTCAGAAACTTTCCCCCTATTTTCAGGCTGAGATGCGAATATTTATGGAATAAAATTATGTTTAACAACAAAGCTGGGCAGAAGGTATGCCACGAGAGAAAAAAATGACAATTACGGGAGAAATCTTCACTCCATCTAACTTCCGTTTTTGAAAGTTTTGAAAGACGAAATTCCGTCCTGAAACAGAAAAGGAATTCCCCCTCCCCCCTCCCACCACCACCAAACCCCCAACCCCAATTCTGTTCAGTTGTGCATTATAACGGAAATGGTGGAATTCCTCGAATCCACAGAAGAATTTCGCGCCTGAAGACGGGGAAAATCATCGCGCCATCTTAACTTCCGTTTTCAGAAACGGTTGCCCTCAGTTTCATACTGAAACACATACACATTTATGCAATAAAATCATAATTAACACCAATACTGGGCAAGGGCAACATCACGAGAAGAAAGACATTACAATTACGAGAATAATCTTTACTTCGTTTAACTTCTACTTTCGGAAGTTTTGGAAGACAAAATACCATCGTTCCAAGATGAGAGGAAATGACCCCCCCCCCCCCCCATTAATCCAAAAAAACAATTATCTTTATTTTTGCACTTAAACTTTACAAAGATACACTAAAAATTAAATAAATCACAAACTCAGCAAAAACACACACACACACACACACATTAACAACAAAAATGTCATGGCTTCCTCTGTTTAATCTAATTTAATAAATTTAAGACATGGCCTTACCATACAACCACCAATGAGAATAAGCCACTAAACAACAGTGAAGCCAGTTTGTAACCAATGAAGAAACCCCAACACACAGAAGACATGATGACAGCCAACAACAAATTAAGACGGATGTTTCCTATTCCAGACAGGACTTTAACAAACCTTTGAAAATGTGACTCCAAAGATGCACGAAACTTAAGTCAGAAATGAATATCTTATGAAAATTGTACCAAAAGTAATGCAAAAGTGAACATAACTTTTTTTATTAACTGACGAGGTCATTCAAATTGCACATGTTGGTAGAGTAACTTTTTCTCTATACAAAGGCACTACTCAACATAATCTCCATAACAAGCGATGCATTTGCACCATCGAACCCAACTCTTGAATCCTCTTTGAAAAAATTCAGGTTTGGACTGTTGTACCCACTTCTTCACAGCCACTTTCACCTTGTCTGTGTCATCAAATCATTGTCCCCAAAGACTGCCCTTCATTGGACCGAACAGGTGAAAGTTGGAGGGCACCAGATCTGGGCTATACGATAGAAGGGGAACCATCGACCAGCCTAATTTGCTGATTGCCTGATTTGTTGCCAAAGATGTGTGTGGTCTCGAACTGTCATTGTGAATGTGGATCCTTTTCAGATTTGTGTTTGATCTTTTCCTCCTTATGGCTTCTCCAAGTTTCTTCACTGTCTCAATGTACCGCTCACTGGTCATGGTACAGTCACATTCCATAAAAATCAAGGGGAACGACACCCCTGTCATCCCAAAAAACAGTCACCTTGACTTTATGTGCTGATCGCTGGCTCTTGAACTTCTTAGACCTTCGTGAAGAGGTGTGATGTCATTCCATGGATGATACTTTGTTTCTGGATTGTAAAGAAATGCCCATGTTTCATCCCCTGTCACCAGATCAGAAAAAAACGTGTCTTCATTGGCCTCAAACGCTTCCGGCAGATCAGAGCAGACTTCCACTCTTCTTTCCTTTAAATTGGGTGTCAACTGCTGAGGTACTCACTTCGCACACACTTTCCGATATCCTAAGTCTCCCACCATCTTCTGTATGGTATCGTAACCACAGTCCAGTTCTGCAACAAACTCACGGATTGTGACTCATCTCTCCCCATGAATCAATTCATCTACTCGCTGACTATTTGTGTCAGTGGTCGCAGACGATACAGCCTGCACCATTCCTTCATCAAGAACCCAATGACGGCATGCTGCTTATGCTTGAAATCCATTATTTACCTGCAATGAAGCAGAAGGGTTACTATCGAGGAAGAGTTACTCTATAAACATATGTAATTTCAACAACCTCTGTCAGTTAATAAAAACGTTATGCCCACTTTTGCATTACTTTCGGTACAACCCTCGTATTAAACTACTCTCTTGAAATATGGGAAAAGGTGCATATTCATCAAAGACTTAAAAATACTAGAGCATCAACACTGATGTTCAAAATTAAAGAGAATTTGCACATTTTGTCGAATTTCTGAAAAATTAATGGACACATTTTAATGAAATTTGGTATGGATACACAGTTATATAAGAGAAAAAATTATATTATACAACAGTCATGGTACGCACTCATGATCGTCAGTAAGGCTCATCAGCACACGAATGTCCAAAATCCATGCTGCAAGATCGAACATAAAATGACTAATATGGGGTATGGTCCCCTCTCACAGTCGTACAGCTCTCACAGCACGACGTCGCTGCAATTGCCCTCCCAAGAGCGTCCCAGACATGTTTGATAGGGTTTAGGTCTGGCAATCTGGCTGGCCAATCCATCCGGCGAATATCCTCACTTTCAAGATAATCATCAACCAGGTGAGCCCTATATGGATGAGTGTTGTCGTCCATAAAAAGGAACCGAGGGCCAACAGCGCCGCTGAAAAGTCGAGTATAGGGCTGTAAGATATCATCCCTATACCTCTCAGCAGTCAGGAAGCCTCTGCCAAACACATGGAGAGGTGTGCAGCCGTCCAACATGATGCCTGCCCAGACCATGACACCTCCGCTGCCGTAGCGGTCCCTTTCTCGGATGTTGGAGGAAAGGTATCGGATCCCAGGTTCTCTCCAGATGAAGGTACGTCGAGAATCAGTGTCCAGGCTGAATCATGACTCGTCTGTGAAGAGAACGTTACCCCATTGAAGTCTGGTCCAATGCTGATGTTGTCTGTACCATGCTAAACGTGCTCTCTTGTGTATTGAAGTGAGCGGGACGCAAACAGCGGGTCTTCTGGCAAAAAGCCCTCTCTCATGAAGCCTTCAGGAAACAGTAACCCTTGAAACTCAGGTTCTAGTAGCGGCATGCAGCTCACGAGAGAACAGTGCAGCTGTAGCAGTCCTGTGGAGCCTCACTGAAAGTGCCAAATAACTATCTTCATTGGCCATTGAGGCTCTTGGACGACCTTGCCCAGGCCTTCTCGATATGGATTCGGTGTCCTTAAACTGTTTCCACAAATTGCAGACGACACTGGGCGTTACATTGAGCTCTGTAGCAACCTGCACTTGCTCTGCCTCCAATCTACCAACGATTCTCCACCTCATTCCTTCATCAATACATTCGTGGCAACTCATTTTACCTGATTGCTTATGAAATTGAACCAACTCCTGCAAGAAACACAACAAATGTCGCCAAGGAGTACAAGTGAACTAATCGCGGAAAAAGCCACGTGTGGTTTTCATGCCCTCCGCTGTCACAGCTCCGCCCACACACACAGGTACGCTTACGTATTCGACACTGCAAATTTACATTCTTATTCGGCGGCATAATTTGTACCTTTGGTTCTGTACTTTTTGTGAAAATCGACAAAATGTGCAAATTCTCTTAATTTTGAACACCAGTGTAGATAGCTAAGTTAATTTGAAGACTTTCTGTTTTATGAACTTTTACAAAAACATTTGTGAGCATCATTATATAAATTTTTAACAATTGTAAAAAAAAAAATTTTAACATTGTACACAAATTTTTATTGTTGTGCATAAATATTTTATCAATTAACATAAAAAAGAACCAGTAATTAATTATACAAAGGGATACCAACCCTTTTTTCTCATGGCCACGACACCACAGCAGAAAGTTCCTGATCCGTCTGCGACAGATATCGTGGTGCCACGATAAATGTACAGGTGGTTCTTCGGTAAGATAACTACTAGATGTGAAAAACAATAAAAATTTGCATGTGTAGAGATTAAAAAAAAAAAACAGGAAAAGAAACTGGCCACCTTGAAGAATAATCTACCCTCTGTACCAAGATTTTTCTGTCTCCATTTTCAAACTGAAACACAGATTTATGGAATAAAATTGTATGGAACAATAATACAGGACAAAGGGAATATTTTTAGGAAAAAAATTATGATTATGGGGGGGATCTTCGCTCCATCCTACTTTCGTTTTCTGAAAATTTTTCTCCATTTTTTCAATCTTAAAATACAAATATTTATGTAATTAAATGATACTTACAATTTTAAAACAATAACAGTGCAGGAAAAACACTGGGGTAAAAAAATGATTTAGGGAGAAATCTTTGCTGTTGAAAATGTTTGCCTCCATTTTGCGATTATGGCAGAAATCTAATTCCCATTTTCGGACATTTTTTCACCACTTTCAATCTTAAATACAAACATTTAGAAAAAGAATTTAAGATTACATTGTTCTGTGCAACTTTCGTTTTCGGAAACTTTTGCCTCTATTTTCAAGCTGAAGCACTAGCATTTACGCAATAAAATTATATTTAAAAACAATACTAGACAGACGGAACATCACGAAAGAAAAAAATGCTGATTACGAGAGAAATCTTCACTTTGTTTAACTTTAGTTTTCGAAATGTGTTTGAAAGACAGAAAACTTGCATCCACGATCAGAAGTCTGCAAGAGACGGTTTATCGTTTTTGTCTGCACGGACAAAGTAAAGGTTGTGGGGATGTCGTTATGTCTGCAGGACCAAAATAAAATATACGATGTTCGTTGCCCGTCACTGCAATTCTGTTACAGAGGTCCAAGAAAGTGTAAATATGGATAATTTATTATGAGACAGTTAATTTTAATAAAAGAGTTCCATGGGTAATAAATGAGAGGAAAAGGGGGATTTGGAATTACTCCTGACAATGAACATCGGTTTTATTCAAAAATTTGAAGTATTCAAAACAAAACAAAAAATTTCTCTTTTAATACCCACAGAAACTCTCTTATCAAACAACAAAGTAAATGAGAACATGTTTTATTGAAAAGAAGAATGGGGTAAAACACTTCATATGATACTGAACCAAGGAGAAGAAATGCCCAGAGATCCTACCTACTGGAAGTGGCTTTCATCAGTAACCAACATATTTCTTTTTTTTTTTCTTTTTTTTTCAGTAATCCAGCTCATAGTGCCAAATTTGGGCATTTAGCAGGGCAAAGAATTCCAATCGTCACAAGCAATTATTACAGAAAAAAAAAATACAACAAATAATTTTCTAGTGGTACAGTTAAAAATGCTGCCTACATAAAAAAAATTAAATGAATACCTTCAGTAATCTTTCAGATTTTTTTCTTTTCTCTCCCCCCTCCTTTTTTCTATATGTCCTGAGATCTTGGCAGAATTGGAATCAATTGCTTCTCCTAAATAACCCTTTTTACTGAAGAACTAAACTGCAGACTAACTTGGTAATAATTGATGACATGGCTATTCCTAGACTTAATGAACTACAAATATTTCAAAATTATGGGGCTTTACTAAGAAATAAAAGGATATTTACAGTAGAACCTCCATAATCTGAACGTCCAACAATCTGAACTGAACATGCCAAATGTTTACACTGACGTGTGTACGTACTTACAACATACTGAGACAGACGTTACATTGCAGCAAGTAAGAAGAATCACTGCTGCCACGCTATGAATTACGGAGCGGAAACAAGTTGAATAACCGGTTACGCGGCTACTTTCACAAACAAAGGGGGTGGGAAGCTCACTGTCTGACTCACAAGCCCAGCCTTACGGTATTTCTCTCTCCCTGTCTGCCATGGTGAACGTTACTCCGTTACCTGTTCTAAGTGTGTTTCTGTATGGCATTCTACTTTAGTGTGTGTTTGTGGGTTTTTGGTGTTTTTATACTGTACTTTAACAGTCTGCAAGTAAAAACTATGGCGGCAACAATATCTCTTAAAAGGAAACATACAACTTTAAATATACAGATTAAAATAGAAATTTCAAATCGCCTTGAGGAGGAGAAAAGTGGAGCTTCTTTAGCCAGAATATATGGCATAGGAAAAGCCACAATAAGTGACTTGAAAAACAAAAGGGAAACTATTTTGCAGTATGCTTCTAAACTGGATTCTGATGAAGGGCCAAAATGAGGAAAACTTTAAAAATAGCTAAAAATACAGCACTTGAAGACGCCGTATATTTGTGGTTCACACAAAGACGAAGCTTGGGAGAACCAATATCGGGCCCATTGATTTATGAAAAAGCTCTAGACTTAAAACAAAAAATTAAAAGCCCCCCCCCGACTTCAAAGTTAGCAGTGGCTGGCTGAAAACAGTTCAAAATGCGTCCTCATGGCACCAGAGAACTTCAAATTGAAGGCAAGAGTTTATAAGGCAATGTTATTGCATCAGAGGAATTCAAAGTAAAGTTTGCTGAATACGTTAAAACTCAGGGGTATTCTAGAGACGATGTGTACAATGCTGATGAGACTGCTATCAACTGACGTTCACTCCCCAGAAAGTCTCTTGCCGCGAAAAGAAAGCCCCTGTCTACAAAGTCAGCAAAGACAGAGATATAGCTATGGTTTGTTGCAATGCAAGTGGTAAACACAGTCTTCCAATATTGATAATTGGTAAAGGCAAGAAACCATGATGTTTCAAAAATGTGAAATGCTGTGTTGAAATCCGGTGTTTCAAAATGTGAAATGCTTTTGTTTCAAAAATGTGAAAAATTGTGTTTCAAAAACGAGTGAATGACATCGAATATTTTTTTTCGACTGGTACTGAAACATTTTTATTCTGAACGTAAAAGAATACCGGAAAAAAGAGGGAAAGGTTGGTACAGTCTTACTGATTATTGATAATGCACCTACACATCCTGCAGTTGACCAGTTAAATAAGGTTGATAATGACTTCACGCTTATGTTTCTGCCCCCAAATGTAATGGCACTTCTTCAGCCAATGGACCAGGGCATTAAAGGAAAATGTAAATGAGTGTATAGAAAGCAGGTGCTTCAGCGTTTACTTCTGGCTGAATGGAACGAGGATAATGTCATTGCATTTTCAAAAACATTAAATGTGAAAGACTGTAGCTACATGCTGGTAGATTCATGGGAAAATCTTACCGAGAACAATTTAATAAAAGGATGGAACAAGCTATGGCCTGAGGCAATTATTGAAGACGACAATGAAAATGGTGCCAACACTAGAGAAATTGAGAATGTGGCTGCAGAAGTTGCAGCTCTGTGTCAATCTATCCCTGGCTTTGAGGACTGTAATGTAGAGGATGCTAACGAATGGCTAGACAGCGACATTAATGAACAAGAATACCAAATTTATAATGATGACGAGATCATACACAATGTTACTGAGGCCGACGACAATGCCAGCGAAAACAGTAGTGACCATGACAACAACGATGAAGACCCTGGACCATCCCATACAGATGCTTTTCATGCTTTTGATACTGCAGTGTCATGGTACGAAAAACAACCTGTGCATCTCAACTTTTATTGTTGAAAACACTTAAGACTTATCAACAAAAAACGTTATTCCACAATGGTACAAAAGAAGATTGGCGACTTTTTTCGTTAAACTTTTTTATATGAAGTAGTACATACTGTAAGAATAGAAGTTTTGGCACTGTTTGTACTTTTTTACTTAAATAGCACTGTGTAGTTACTGTAAATAGCATTTTGAATTTAACATAGGGTGGTTTGGAGTATCGATTTGTTCGGATTATTGAACATCTATTTCTATTGTGTCAAAAATTATAAAAACAGCAATAACAGTACTTAAAGGGTTTAAGAAATAAAACTATAAAATGAACAGTTTAGTTTACTTTAATTACCCAAGAAAAAAACCCATTTCAGTACATAGACTCAAGTCATAATAAAGATACTTCATCATCATCATCATTGTCAACCATTATCAATCCACTGCTGGACAAAGGTCTCCCCAAGTTTCCTCCACAACGGTCTGTCTTGTGCCAGTCTCCTTTATGTCACTCCTGCATACTTTCGAATTTCATCCACCCACATGGGAGATGGGTGGATGAAATTCGACCTTTGGTGGGCAAACAGAGCAACAAAATTCATAAACCTTAAAATCAAACAAACATGACATTAAAAAAGTGGAAGATTTTGAAACAAAAATTACCTGTGATGAGAGGCTTGTCCAATGCTACTTCTTCGACTGGAATGCTGCATTCGTTCACAGTTCCTTCTATCACATCTTCACAAGCTGGTGACACTGACATATCTTCAGTAGCCGAATCAACCGATGCAGTGGGCTTCACCATTACACGAGATGGCAAATCAAGTGTAGTAGGACGCTGCAGTTTCGTTGGAAGCTGGGCACTGTCAGTTTCTGAAGAATTTACTACATTCCTGTCACTACCTTCTGTTCCACTGCTTTCTGCATTAGCAAAATCAATAGCAGTATCAACTGGTTTTTCCACAGAAACATCTGCTAAAGAATTGTAACCAGATGCCATTGGACTTTCGGGCTGACCTTCCAAACAGTCACTTGATTTTATGGATACACCTTTCTCGAGATGGCCGTTCACATTATCTAATAAGCTGCCTGCTGAGTCATGTTGTTCCTCTTTTGTAAGCATACTTCCACCAGCTGCTACAGGTGAAGTAGAGACTGTCATTTGTTTCTGTGTTTCTTCAGATGATGCACTAACTGAGATGTCAATATCTTGGTTTGAATTTGTTTGATAAGTATCTTCTTGGATAAACTGAGACCTGCAATCTTTAACACGCACAGAATCATCATGTACCAACTGTTCAATATCACCTGTGTTCAGCTTTTCAGTCTCAGCACTTCCTGCCAATTCGTGTGCTATTTGTTCGCTACCAATGTCAGAGGAACTACATTTAATTTGACCAGATTCTCTTATGCCTAAATTTCCGTCACCTGAACTTAAAACATCCATTTCACCTGCTTTAATGCCCTGTTCCCTGTTTGACACATCAGAGATCAAATTATTACCATTTACATCACCTTCCTGAGAACTTACACCTGAGTCCTCATCTTGGGCTACATCTGCTTCAGACACATGTGCAAGATAATCATTCATTTCATCAATACTCACACTTGAATGATCTTCATCATTTAAAAAACCTACGACTGGCTTAGTCTCTGATGGAGAACACAAAACATTAAGATCGTTACTACTTCCCTCCGATTTAGCAGCCTGCATATCAGAAACACTTTCTGCACCACACTCCACCAACTGTGTTTCCTCTGTCAATTCTGTTGATGTTTTAGCATTTTCTACACAAGAATGCCTAACATAAGTTAAAGTAGTATGGTCAGAGACTGGATCTTTTGAATGGTCGCTCGCATTTGATTCATTACTAATTTCTGACTTGTGGTTCTTCACATCTTGATCACTGCCCAACGACTGTTCTTCAGGCATTTCTACAAGTGAATTATGTACCGATAATTTACAAGGAGAAAAACATAATGCATCTGATATATCAATTCCACCCCTACACTCCTTATCTACATTGCAATCGGATTTAGTAGGATTTACAGCTGCAGTAGGGAAGCGAATCTGTATAGCTGGAGACTCGGACGTACCATTATTTGATGGTAGCGATGGATATTCAACTAGTTTTTTAGGGCATAACACTTCATCCCCTGTATCACCTTTTGCAAAATCTTGTGTTCCTTGCAAGCACTCAGCATGTCCTTTATTGTCAACTGATCTTAACTTACTAGTCCTTTCATCACTTATTTCTGACATATTTCCAACTTCATGGCCTTTAGTATTTGATGGCTGGAATGGCTTACACTGAATGTCATAACTGCAAGAACTTGAATTTTGGCTTTGCTTGGCTGGCTGAACGAATTTTGAAATTAAATCACTGCTGTTATATAACAGTTCATCACTTGGAGAATGTAATTCATGCTTCTGTGGCACATAAATATGACTTTCATTTAATGATACAGGTGGATTCAGAAACACATTGTCTGATCTGTCATTAAGGAACTGATTGTCCTGAACTCTATGTACTAATGGAGCATTAATCTCTGTTAGCAAGGATGAGTCACTTTTCACCTCATTATTTAAAAGTGCCCAGTGACCAATATTTACATTTTCATGAACCATATTTTCATGTTTCACCTGTAAAGCTGAAAATCAAAATAAAGATGTATGAGAAAAAAATAATACATAGCATAGCAATACTTTTTCTTTTTCATCATTTTGAATACACTTTATTACACATGACAAATACAATGGAAATGCTTATGCCGCTATATATTAAAATGCCATTAGAATTTACTAATCACTTTTCCATGCTTCCCCTTTAACCCAATGCCCTCAAGAAGCTACCCACCAAGTTTCATTTTCATCACATCTCCATTTCTCACTTTTCTAATGGCCCAAGAATAGGGGTGCTAATTTTATAACCACGCAGTATTTTGATGCTTAAATGTGATCTGCTTGTGTAAGTATATACATGGTTCACACACTTTTTCAATCACACTTTTTCAATCCAGGACATTTCCAGGACATTATGATCCAAAAACTACTTAAAATATAGTGAAACCATAGGTCTGTTCAACCTGTAACCTACAACAAACAACTCCCTACATGCTTGAGCAAACTTAATACAGAATGTTGAAAATGATGTCTGCTGCAGCTAATAAGAAACTCAGAATCACAAATAAATACTGAAATACCAAAACTGTCACTGAAAATGTAACCAGGTTTAATCTACAAAACTTCTATATACATTATACTATGCTGATTTTAAGAAAATAAAAAAATTCTATTTTGGCTTCAGTTCAATTATTGAGGCAAATTATAGAATAAAAAAAAACCCATAAAACTCAAAAATATAGATATAAAATCTATAATTAGAACATAAATGTGGCATTGCTCTTGAAATGCTTTAATATACATATCACACAATCAATATACAAAACACTATTTATATTTAATTATTTTAAAATAATGCTTACATTGGGAATTTAAGGATAAGGAAAATTTAAATATTTGAAATTTTTTAAAAGAACAAAGGGATTATTATTTCTTAAACAAATACTCATGGAAGCAAGGATTTGTACTTAGGGAAGGAATTTTTAACATAATATTGATGATCTACCTATATTTTAAATTTGTACTCACCAGCAAACAAAGTATGCACAAAAATTTCAAAAATGAAATGACAGAGAATAACGGGGAAAACCTTAAATCCAAGGCATATGTGTACAGCTGCATTCATCAGGGATGAAGGCAATTTAACTGGGCATGATTAGAAAACTAATTATAGCAGATGGAAAGTGATTAGTCAGCTCAGAAAATACTAAGAAGCACCTAGATTTAAGTTTCTGATATTACAAAGCAATCTGATTTTATGGCAATATTTTATATAAAATATGCATTAGCAAATTTTAGTAAAGGTCAAAATAATCCACAAAAAAATTAAAAAATCAGCTACTTACTTTCACCAGTGGCTAAAAAGTATGTTACGCAAACTAACAAATGGCACACAAAAAGTTTCTCATAGCAGAAGAAAGGTATCAGAAACAGAGATATTCAAATCAAACAACTAAAAGAAGAGATATAGAAAGAAACATGACTCTATGCCTTCTAGCAGAAGAATTTTACATAATGGAAAAGTTAAAAATAGGTACAAAGTATTTTTCATGGCAAAAACTTTGCTAAGGAAAAATAACTTTTCAAATACATCTCCCAGAAGCAGAAATAGCAAGAAAAAGGTTTTGACCTTTATGCTCCCAAGGGGAAGAGTTGTGCATTATTTAAAGAGGATCTTATTGTAGCAAAAATCTTATTCAGTCCCCATCTTTATTGTAGCAAATGACATAGAGTAAAAATAGAAATTTCTCAATAGGGTTTTTAGAAGCTGAGATACAGCTGCAAATGGAAGTACACAAACACCACCTAGCGGCAGAACTGTGAACTACAAATCTCCTCAAATACAAACCTAAAATGTTCCATAAGGTAAATGGTATCCGGTGTTAAAAGATTTTTTTTTAAATCAGACCTTTAGAATTACATACATTGAGAAAAATCGATTAAATATTTGCATCCCTTAGTGGTGAAAGTGTGCATTCTTTTGGGAAGAAAATATACACAAGGAGTTTTCATTGTTAGTAGAATAGTATCCCATCAAAAGATATTTTTTTTTTTTTATCAGGTTTTCAGACCTGCAGATATTGCTGTAAATGGAAACATGAACTTACGCCCTCTAGTGGCACACTTGTGCATTAAGGAAAATTTGAAATTATATGAGAAACATTTTGCACTGAAAATGCTCTCCAACAAAGAAATAATTTTTGACATCAGACTCGCAGAAACAGAGATATCGACAAAAATAAGATATGCATCTATGGCCCCTGGTGGAAAAACTTGCACTATTTTAAGCACGAGGTATTCTCAAAAGGTTATATGACGTGAGCGGTATCAGTTCACAAAAGAATTTTTTCAATCGACTTTTCAGAAGCTCAGATTTTGTTGCAAATACATCAAAAGCCAAAACAAACAATTAGTCCCCTGGTGGCCAAACCATTCTGAGAAATTATATGTAAAACATTTCCCATCAGGAGTTGTATCCAACGCAGAAAGAATTTTTCAAATCAGACTTTTAGAAGTGGAGATATCAGAAAAACTGTGATTTACCATTACGCCCCCTAGCAGAAAATCTATACATTAGATGGGTTCCATTTCAACTCAGGCAGGGTCGTACCATCATGGTCTCAGATTTCTCTAAAAAAATTAAGGCGTGTTCCTTGACTAAAATAAGGAGACCCATATTTTTTCTTTCGGCAAGAAAAAATTTTCCCTTTGAGATAGAGGGTTTCAAATCTTGCACCGTCAAACAAGCTCTCTAGAAAACGGTTATTTTTCCTAACTTCAGCGAGTCATTGCAGCAGAGTTAAAAAAGATATCGTGTTCTTGTATTTTTTACATTGTGTATATAACATATAATAATATATGGTGCTAATATTTGCTACACATCGTATGATTAAAATTTTAAAAAATCGTAAACTTTGTGATTTAAAAAAAAAATTGAATTTTTTAAGTTTTTTTTTTAAACAGGTTTGGATGGAGTTTTTTCTATATTCGTTTTTTTCGTTAAAGACATACAAATGTGCACTTTATTTGTAATTTTTTGTGTGTCTGTGAAACTGCTAGTTTCCGCATTTCGGCAGCGTTAAAAACAGCCGATTTTGAAAAATCGCTAACTTTGCCAACGATTTTCTCAAAAAGGCCATTTTTTTAAATTCTGAAAATTAAATCCCTGTTTCATTATCAACAGGAGAATATCTGTGTAAATTTTCACGGACCTAAAAACGCCCGTTTCCGAGTTAGACGCGTTTGAATTCGGTTTGAAAGCCTACGATTTCCCGTGTTCTAAAGGCGCCATTTTGGAAAAATCTCAGGTGCATATATTTTTTTTAAGTACGTACGTTATCTCTTACCCGAATCAAAGCGTTAGATATTCTTTGCCCGAATGATGGAATGAGAGCATTGGGTCAGCTGGCCCTGGTTGGATACATCCAACTCACCCTTCCCAGTGATGACATGCCTATAAAACTGTCAAAGGGGGGGGGGACCAATACATAAAGAAAATTCTTGCTGCTCCACTAACAAAGTTGAGTTGCTAAAGACAGCAGCAGTTGTTTGTTTGTTTACGTTATATACTTAAACATCGCATAAGAAAAGACTATGAAAATGTAGAAAACTGTTGTGAAATAATTTTAAGAAAAAGAGTGCAGGCACGTGTACTGTAAGTTAATTTTCGATGGCTAAACAACCTTGAGTTTTTCTGGGAGTTGCTAATTGTAGGCTACTGTTAGAAGAGCAGTTGCTGTTTTGTTATAGTTGCTAAAGTTAACCTCAGTTTTTCGTAATAGTAAAATATTCGCTCAAGAGAATTTTGTCCTCTGCGAACGGGGGAGAAGGTGCAATGCTCTTGACCTCGCTGCTGGGCTGCTTACCTCCTCTCCAAAACGTAATGGCAATTGTCTAATCTACTAAATAAATAACAATTAACACATACGCGTGCATGCTTATTCATAAAATGTAAGTTGAGTATATTTCCTGTTCAATCAACTGATTTTACAAGTAGAATACATATACAACTAATGCACTTATAATGGTGTAAAGATTTTTATCTATTTAAAACATATTCATAGATTTCAATTTTTTTTAAGAGGGGGGGTGATTGTGTTCTTAGTGATTTCCACCTGGGCCACGATAAACCATGCACTGCCCATGGCTTCTGTTCCCTTAGAAGATAATCCTGGATCGATGGGAGACCAGCGGAGTTTTGACACTCCCCACCCCACCCCCCTCACGTGTTGGTGAGGTGTCTCAAAGCTAGGTAGCTATCAAAAATGTTTCAACTTAGTTTAGTTGGCTGGTAACAAGAGAGGGATTCCATTTCAACTCTGGCAGGGTCGTACCATCACTTTCTCAGATTTCTCTAAAAAAATTAAGGGGGTGTTATTTGATTAAAATAAGGAGACCTATATCTTTTCTTTCGGCAAGAAAAATTTTCCCTTTGAGACAGAGGTTTTCAAATCTTCCGTCAAACAAGCTCTCTAAAAAACGGTTATTTTTCCTAACTTCAGCGAGTCATTGCAGCAGAATTAAAGATATTTTGTTCTGGTATTTTTTATTACATTGTGTGTATAACGTATAATAATATGTGATGCTAATATTTTTTACACATCGTATGATTAAAATTTTAAAAAATCGTAAACTTCGATTTAAAAAAAAATTGAAATTTTTAAGATTTTTTTAACTGGTTTAAATGGAGTTTTTTTTTCTATACTCGTTTTTTGTTAAAGACATACAAATGTGCACTTTATTTGCAATTTTTTATGTGTCTGTGAAACTGCTAGTTTCCGCAGCGTTAAAAACAGCCGATTTTGAAAAATCTCCAACTTTGCCAACGATTTTCTCAAAAAGCCCTTTTTTAAAATTCTGAAAATTAAATCCCTGTTTTATTATCAACAGGAGAATATCTGTGCAAATTTTCACAGACCTAAAAACGCCCGTTTCTGAGTTAGACGCGTTTGAATTTGGTTTGAAAACCTACGATTTCTCCGTGTTCTAAAGGCGCCATTTTGGAAAAATCTAAGGCGCAAAGTACGTTTTCTCTTAGTCGAATGAGAGTGTTGGATCCGTCCACCTCACCCTACCCTGAGCGATAACATGCCTAAGAAACATTCTTGGGGAAAAAAAAATAACAAATCTATATATATAGAGAATTGAATGTATGTCAATTTAGAACCATCAAACTTGGTATGCTATCTCATGGTACCCTAACTTAGACCGTAGATGGTTTTTCGAAGGGGGAGCCCGGGTCAAAGGGCCCCACGCAAAATTTCCGTAAAATCTAGTTTTCAATTTAGAACCATCAAATTTGGTATACTTTTTCTTGGCACTTTAACTTTGACTAGACGGTTTTGGGAAGGGGTCGGAACCCGGGGTCAAGCCCCTACCCCTACAAAATTTTCGTAAAATATTTTACAAAGTTAGGGTGCCAAGAAAAAGTATACCAAATTTGATGGTTCTAAATTGAAAACTAGATTTTACGGAAATTTTGCGTGGGGCCCTTTGACCACGGGCTCCCACCCACCCAGGGCTCTACCTCCCTTCCAAAAACCATCTACGGTCTCAGTTAGGGCACTACAGTTTACAAGTATATTTTACGGAAATTTTGTGTGGGGGCCCTTTGACCAAGGGCTCCGACCCCTTCCAAAAACAGTCTGCGGTCTAAGTTAGGGTACCATGCTATAGTATTCCAAATTTGGTGGTTCTAAATTGAAAACTAGATTTTATGGAAGTTTTGTGTGGAGCCCCTTGACCCCGGGCTCCGACCCCTTCCAAAAACCGTCTACGGTTTACGTTAGGGTACCATGAGATAGTATACCAAGTTTGGTGGTTTTAAATTGAAAACTGTAAATTTGTTTAGCAGACATACATTCAAATCTATATAAATAGATTAGTTATTTTTTTTTTCCAAGACCGTTTTTTAGGCGTGTTATCGCCCAGGGTAGGGTCAGGTGGACGGATCCAACGCTCTGATTCGGGTAAGAGAATACATACTTTGCACCTGAGATTTTTCCAAAATTGCGCCTTTAGAACACGGAGAAATCGTAGGTTTTCAAATCAAATTCAAACGTGTCTAACTCGGAAACGGACGTTTTTAGGTCCGTGAAAATTTACACAGATATTCTCCTGTTGATAATGAAACAGGGATTTAATTTTCAGAATTTTAAAAAGGGCTTTTTTGAGAAAATCGTTGGCAAAGTTGGAGATTTTTCAAAATCGGCTGTTTTTAACGCTGCAGAAACTAGCAGTTTCACAGACACATAAAAAATTGCAAATAAAGTGCACATTTGTATGTCTTTAACAAAAAAACGAGTATAGAAAAAAAATCTCCACTTGAACCAGTTAAAAAAAAATCTTAAAAATTTCAATTTTTTTTAAAATCAAAGTTTACGATTTTTTTTAATTTTAATCATACGATGTGTAAAAAATATTAGCATCAAATATTATTATACGTTATACACACAATGTAATAAAAAATACCAGAACAAAACATCTTTTTAATTCTGCTGCAATGACTCACTGAAGTTAGGAAAAATAACCGGTTTTTTAGTGAGCTTGTTTGACAGTGGAAGATTTGAAACCCTCTGTCTCGAAGGGAAAATTGTTTTTCTTGCCGAAAGAAAAGATATAGGTCTTCTTATTTTAATCAAGGAACACCCCTTAATTTTTTTAGAGAAATCTGAGACCGTGATGGTACGACCCTGCCAGAGTTGAAATGGAATCCCTCTCTTATTACCAGCCAACTAAGTTGAAACATGTTTGAAAGCTTCCTAGCTTTGAGACACCTCACCACCACGTGAGAGGGAGGGGTTGTCAAAACTCCGCTGGTCTCCCATCGATCCAGGATTCTCTTCTAAGGGAACAGAAGCCATGAGCAGTGCATGGTTTATCGTGGCCCAGGTGGAAATCACTAAGAACACAATCACACCCCCCCTTCCCTCTTTAAAAAAATTGAAATCTTTGAATATGTTTTAAATAGATAAAAAATCTTTACACCATTATAAGCGCATAAGTTGTACATGAATTTTACTTGTAAAATCAGCTGATTGAACAGGAAATATACTCAACTTACATTTTATGAATAAGCATGCACGAGTTTGTGTTAATTGTTATTTATTTAGTAGATTAGACAATTGCCATTACGTTTTGGAGAGGAGGTAAGCAGAGTTTCAGTAGCGACCAGCGCTATCAACCCAGCAGCGAGGTCAAGAGCATTGCACCTTCTCCCCCGTTCGCAGAGGACAAAACTCTCCTGAGCAATATTTTACTATTACGAAAAACTGAGAATTTAATTTTTAGCAACTATGACAAAACAGCAACTGCTCTTCTGACAGTAGCCTACAATTAGCAACTCCCAGAAAAACTCGAGGGTGTTTAGCCATCGAAAATTAACTTACAGTACGCGTGCCTGCACTCTTTTTTCTTAAAATTGTTTCACAACAGTTTTCTACTTTTTCATAGTCTTTTCTTATGCGATTTTTAAGTATATACGTAAACAAACAAACAACTGCTGCTGGTGTCTTTTGCAACTCAACTTTGTTAGTGAAGCAGCAAGAATTTTATTTATGTATTGGTTACCCCCCCCCCGGACAGTTTTATAGGCGTGTCATCACTCGGGGAAGGGTGAGGTGGAAGTATCCAACCAGGGCCAGCTGACCCAATGCTCTCATTCCATCATTCGGGCAAAGAATATCTAACGCTTTGATTCGGGTAAGAGATAACGTACGTACTTTACGCCTGAGATTTTTCCAAAATGGCGCCATTAGAACACGGGAAATCGTAGGCTTTCAAACCAAATTCAAACGCGTCTAACTCGGAAATGGCGTTTTTAGGTCCGTGAAAATTTACACAGATATTCTCCTGTTGATAATGAAACAGGGATTTAATTTTCAGAATTTTAAAAATGGCCTTTTTGAGAAAATCGTTGGCAAAGTTAGAGATTTTTCAAAATCGGCTGTTTTTAATGCTGCCGAAACGCGGAAACTAGCAGTTTCACAGACACACAAAAAATTACAAAGAAAGTGCACATTTGCATGTCTTTAATGAAAAAAACGAATATACAAAAAACTCCATCCAAACCTGTTTAAAAAAAACTTAAAAAATTCAATTTTTTTTTAAATCACGAAGTTTGCGATTTTTTAAAATTTTAATCATACGATGTGTAGCAAATATTAGCACCATATATTATTATATGTTATACACACAATGTAAAAAAAATACAAGAACACGATATCTTTTTCAACTCTGCTGCAATGACTCGCTGAAGTTAGGAAAAATAACCGTTTTCTAGAGAGCTTGTTTGACGGTGCAAGATTTGAAACCGTCTATCTCGAAGGGAAAATTTTTCTTGCCGAAAGAAAAAATATGGGTCTCCTTATTTTAGTCAAGGAACACCCTTTAATTTTTTTAGAGAAATCTGAGACCATGATGGTACGACCCTGCCCGAGTTGAAAATGAGACTAACTAAAATAGTCTTCGATATAAATGGCACCAAATGGAAAAATAATTTTTTCAATCTGATATTTAGAAACAAACATATGAAATAAAATGCATTTTGAATTCAATAGGATCTGCATTTATGCCCTCTAGCGGTGAAGTTGTTCATCGGGAAAAAAACAGAATTAAAGGATCATCATTCTCACATTTCAACCTTCCCAATACAAAAAGCATTTTACAAATCGAACTAATATTGGGTTGATGCATAAATTCATACCATTTTATTTCACGAGCGTTTCTCAGGTCAGTAGTGACGGTGCAAATGGTCAGTTATATATCAAAATGTAGCCAGTAATCTCTTGTATCTAAATCATATTGCGTTGTGATTGTGGCTAATGGTTTTTTGGTTTTCAGGTCCAGAAGTATGGAGTGTCAAGTAGAGAGGAATGAACATTTCCGTCATCTGCTCCTCTACGAGTTTAACAAGGGATCCACAGCCGCCGAGGCTACTCCACAAATTTGTGCTATGCATGGGGAGGATGCTATTGCCCAGAGGACAGCCCACAAATGGTTTGAGAGGTTCCGAGGTGGCAATTTTGACCTCAACGACTCTCCACACTCAGGTCATCTATCTCACTTTGATGAGGATCATTTGAACCATCTCATCCACTTGGACCCGCCTCAAACCACATGTGAATTGGCCACTGAGATGGACTGTGATCAGGTCACTGTGGTGCGACACCTGGGACGTATGGGAACGGTCCAGAAATTGGGGTCTTGGGTGCCTCACACTCTCACAGAAGACAACAAGAATCAGCATGTTGCGATATGTGGTTCCTTGCTCGCCCGTTATTGCGAATGTCCTCAGCAACACAAACCCTTTCTGTCATGTATTGTTACTGGAGATGAAAAGTGGTGCCTGCACGTGAATTTCAGGCATCGGAGGGAATAGTTAAGTCCACACAAGATGCCCACACGACGTTGAAAACATGACCTTCATCCTGAGAAGATCATGTTGTGCGTCTGGTGGTACATGGAAGGCATTTATCACTGGGAAATGCTGCCAAAGAATCGGACCATCAACGCTGCACTCTATTGTGAGCAACTCCGCCGTGTGGAGGGAGCAATTCAGCAGAAACGGCCACATCAGTGCCATGGTCTCTTTCTCCATCATAATGCAGGCCCTCACAGTGCAAACATGACCAAAATGGCCATTCAGGACATGAAAGGGGAGATCCTTCCACATCTAGCCTATTCCCCAGATGTCGCCCCTTCAGACTATCACCTGTTCCGATCTCTGTCGAATGCACTCCGTGGCAGAATGTTCAACAATGATGTTGATCTCCAGAATTTCCTTGATGATTCTTCGTAGCAAAACCTGCAAGTTTTTTCAAGAATGGCATTGCAGACCTATCCAGATGTTAAGACACTATTGTAAACAATGGGGGGAATACATAGTTGATTGATTCCATTTTCCCTTCTGACATAATACATTCCTGTAGTGCAATGAAAAAAAAACGGCACGAACTTATGCATCAACCCAATAGTTGCAGAGATATGGAGTCTTCCAGTCGGACAAAGTGATAGCATACGCACGATCTTTTTTTAACAAAAGACGTGCTAATAACGCAACTTCAGTACTGCTACCAGACAAGAAAAACAACAGTCCCCGCATTTTTCAGGGGTTGGGGAGGGAAATTTGTCAGACATAAGTTATATCAGTAGAAAAATCCTCAAATGCAAAATATCGTGCAAGGACAAAAAGGCAGGAATAGATAAAATTCCAGAATATGTAACAGAATTTTAGGACATTTCCAGGACTTTTCCAGGATGCATACGAACCATGTATATACCATTTAATCGACCATAAAATGCTGAAAACTGATGCATAGATGTAATAGTTCAGCAGTTTTAAAGTATAAGAATTGTTAATAAATACCTCCAAAAACATCACAATAATAATAATAATAAAAAAGCACTACAACAAAATGATCTTTTTATCAGCAAGTCTAAAATTTAAACTGAAAACATCCATTCTCACCTTCACTTTCCTCGAAATCATCGAGCACCTTGTCGATATCAACAGTATATTTTTCCATTATCAACCCTGAAAGTTTAGAGATAATAGAATTAAGTTCTCCAATAAAACGGGAAAAATTAAATAAAGACAATTGTTTAGATTTTTTTTTTTTTTGTAAATGTCATAGGTTATGTATTAATTCCCAGTGTGAGATCCTGATTTCACTTGTACTGAAAGCAAAATGGTACAGACAAAACAATTTATTGGCAGAACAAATCAAGCTTTTTTTTCTTGCATATCAAGATGTTTCATCTTATAAGGCAACATGATTTAGCACTGCAAAATACTTTCTAATAAAATTTTGCTTACAACTAAAATGTGTGTGCTGTACTTCTGCAGTACAAACAGCACAGAAAATATACATTTATAACATGCACACATACAATATAATTATTGATGTTAACACTGACCCCCACCCCTAGTGTCTCTCTCACCATCAACACCCACCCCATTTCTTGGATGCACATTTAACTTTTGTTCTTCTGTTCCACAACATTCTTGGGAAGAAATTTCGCTGTTACAGGGTCTGGTCAATGTTTAAACAAGTTTTCTTGCATATACTTTAAAATGAAGTCATGTAACATTTGCATGTCAGAACTTCCCAAGTATAATGTGTCACATAAAATTTGCAAACAATCACTAACACATTACTATAATCATATTCAGACTCAATTAGTGTCAGATTGTGAAAAGAGAGTTATCCAAATTAATTTTTTTCCGGTAATTTGCGCATTTATGCATTTATATGCAGCAACATCAAAAATGGCTAAAATATGCAATTGCGTATAATGCAGACTCTAGTTACGATGTACTATGTTCTGATTAAAACCTCCTTGAACTGGAGGAGGACTTCCAGAGGATCAAGTGGGACATAGTAAATGAAGAAAGAAGGAAACAAGAGGACCTCACTGAACTAAAAACTGGACATCTTTTCTACTACTGCAGAATAGATACCGGCAAAACTACAGGGTGATCGTAAACTTGCACAACTCAAAGTTTGAATTTTCATAAATTGTTGCTAAATCGTTATAATCATTCTTCCTGCCACTAGATGTCACTACCATACTGTTAGGAAGTATCAGTGAAGCTGAAGTCACTGTGATGTGTACAGGTTGTTCGTAGTGTAGTTTCGTTCATTGTGGAGATGAAATGTCTTTTTCCCGGACGCAGCGAATTTTCATTCTGGAAAGTTATTTCGCAACTCGTTCATGCGGATGTGTTGCCAAGAACTTTTGCAAGAAATTTCCGGGTACAGCAGTCCCCAGTAAGTCTACAATATTGCGATTAGTGCAGCATTTTTGGGACACTGGATCTGTTGCAGATAAAAACGCTCTGGGAGACCCTCCATTTTGACTGACTATAAAGTGGATGAGATAAAGCAAGCACTGCAGCGGTCACCACGAAGAAGCCTCCGGAAACTCACCGTGCAATCATCAATCTCATACGGTAGTGCTCATAAAGCTGCGAGATCGTTACATCTTCATCCATATCGTATTCGCGCAGTGCATGAACTCAAGGCCCCAGATGCAGGCAAGCGAATATGCTTCTGCTGTGGTTCTGCTCATTCCTTGAACAACGTGGAATACAGTCTAGATACAGTTTTCTTCAGTGACGAGGCCTGGTTTCACCTCGGAGGTTATGTCAAAAGTCAGAACAATAGGATTTAGTCATGTGAAAATCCACATGTTTTTCTTGAAAAAGGTTTACATTCGAAAAACCTTGGAGTTTGGTGTGCGATATTGCGTTGTCGCATAGTGGGACCGATTTTTTTTAAACGACTATGGATAGCTCCGTCTACTAAGACATTATCACACAGTTTGTCACACTCTTTGATGTCAGCGAACAACATTGTTGGCTCCAGAAAGACAATGCCACAGATCGGTTAGTACCGTCAATTTTTTTGCGAGATTTTTTCAGAGAACGCCTCGTCTCCAAAGACCTGTGGCCTCCCAGATCCCCAGATTTATCGCCACTCAACTTCTTTTTTGGGGGTATCCCAAAGGTGTTGTGTATCGCAATAATCCTCACAACCTGGATGAACTTAAAATGAACATCACAACAGTGATTGAAAACATCAATGTGGAGGTGCTTCACAAGGTGTCATCAAACTTGGTAAAAAGAGAACGCGTTTGCATTCGCGAACACGGAGCCCACTTTTAACATTACAGGATTCATACCCTTTCCTGTGGAAAAAAATAAATAAAAACTTTTTAAGGACCTACACTTCAATTGATATTTTGCATCATTGGAATATCACCAGGTGTGCGTGTGTATGTATATATACATATGTAGGGGATAAAACAGCGCTAGTGGCCATTTACCAGACATTTTGCCCCAAATATAAACTACTTTGCCTACAAAGAACAAAATTAAATACATGCCAAAAAAAAAAAAAAGGGACAAGCAGGAGAACAGGGACAATGAAGCAAGGTGAGTTGAGTAGAGGATTAGACACTAGATAGATCAGACCACATGAGACAACTGACACCATAAATTGCAAAGTCAAACAGGACCCCCCTTCCTTTGACACCTGAAAAGACACACAACACAGATGTTGATCCCACTAGTAAGGTCACACAAGGTAAGTCATACAGGCTAAAATGGAAAAATGTGGGGGGTGGGGTGTGTGTTGAAGGAAGATAATTTCTAAGAACATTCCACGGGATTATCTCCCTTCAATGAGCTAGAAGAAAGCTCCACTGGTGAACAGTTAGCATATTTACCAACACATAAACAAAAACAGGGGCAGGGTTGTGATGCCCATTACTGCAGTGCAAAAACAAGATGGGAGAACAAATAAGCACTTGTTTTAAAAAATAAGGACTTTTAAAGGGCCTTAGAAATGGAAATCAAAAATAAAGAGTTCTTAAGGACTTTTAAGGACTGTATGAACCTTGAACATATGTTATAATGAGGTTCCCCTTCTTTTGTTGTTATAAAGGTAAGATTGTAACCTATATTTGACTATGTTTATTTTTTTTAACAATTGTAATTAACCTCATAATTTTTTTTTTCTGGGTTGCGTGGCTTTATGATCACTCTGTGGCAGTGTCAGATTTATAATTAACAAAAAACTGAGGGACAATGTTTTGGAAGTTAAAAATTTATAAGACAGAGCAACAAGACTTCTTATCCAACTCCCTAAAACATACCAGATTCATTATATAATAAATCAGAGCAAAAATTGCTAATGGCATTTCATTATACTTAGATCGTTTTCAAATCAATGATGATACTTACTAAAATGCCAGTAAAAGTAACTACAATGGGACCATGGTTTCAGCCACTAGGGCTCTCTTCAGCCATCAAATTCAAATCGAGTAGGTTGCTCCATTCCCGATCAGCCTTTGAATCTTTTATCACAGGGTTGTGGTCTTGTGCTGCCATCTCCTGGCTGGAATCTATTGAATTTTCCGAATACTTTAATTGGTCGATAAAAGATTCTAAGGCTGATCGGGCACGGAGCAACGAACACGATTTGAATTTGATGGCTGAAGAGAGCCTTAGTGGCTGAAACCATGGTCCCATTAAAAATACCTTTACTAGCATTTTAATAAGTATCATCTTTGATTCAAAAACAATCTAAATACCAGATTCAAATCATTCAAGCATACAAGTCCACCACAAATCATTTTGATGAAGAAACTGAAGAGTTTTACAAGGAATTTAACTTCTAAATAAAAGGGAGTAAGAAGTACGTGTGATTTCAGCACAAAAATATGGTAACAGCAGCAGAAATGAGCATTGAAATACTCTTGTGAAGTTTACAGAGGTGGAAAGATCTTTCATCATGCACTTCTTTTTCAAGTAAAAGTCACATGAGAAATCAACATTGGGGCATTCAACAAGTGAAATTGATTTTGAAATGAGAAAACTCACCGTCTATGTACGATATTTAATAAAACACGAAAGATATTTACAGTTAAAATACCCCACTAACACTTTCGGGGTAACATTTACCTCATCATCAGGTGGAACAGAGGCATTGTAGTACTCCTTTATATATTAGTGCAATAATGCATTATGGGTATAAGTCAAACGTTGGCATAGGTCGTGACCGTTGCCATTATAACAGTGTGAAGAGTATAATTTCACAACTTATTAGTTTAGCATATCGATACAAGGATTTGTTACAAATACAAAGTTATGATCAATTCATATATTCTTAGAATTTGTAAATATATATTACTATCATTTAAAGTTCAGGTTAGTAATACGCTCTTTCCAAATTCTTGATATGTCCACAGGCAAGTAGTCATTGCAGCATTTGTCCCGTAAAGCTTCGATGTACATACTTTCAACAAAATACAGCAAATGTATATATGCTGGAGTGTCCAGTAGTCTGATGTTTTCCCAGTGTGGTTGTAGAATGCTGTTTACTTTTTTTTTTTTTTTTTTTTATTTATTGCATGTTTAACGACCACCGTGAGCAACTCAATGGGCTATAAGCAGTCGCCCGTCCCTAATTTAGGGTCACTGGCTCCAGGGAAGGGAGAGAGCCAGTGCCGTAAGACAAGCACAACATCCATGCCTGACCGGGATTCGAACCCGGACCCCTTACGGACGAATGATCAGAGGCCAGCGCCTTAGACCACTGCGCCACCGGGGCGGCAGAATGCTGTTTACCACATTCCTTGATAAAGCTGTGTTATTGCTGTTGGTTCGGATATCGTATTTGTGTTCCTGGACACGGATACCCAAACTTCTTTGTGTTGAACCCACGTAGTGGTTAGCATGTTCTCCTGTTGAGGGGTCCAGCAGTGGAATATTATACACACCCCATTTGTTCATAATATGTTTTTGCTCGATCCTTTTTAATTGATGATAGGAGGTTCTTCAAGCGGGTGCCAAATTGTATATTGTGTTTTGAACAGATATGAGATAGTGTGTTAGTGATATGGGGGTGCTGGTCCAATGCTCCTACGAATCGTTTATTAGGCTTTGTGTCTGGCTTCAGATTAATAGTTCATTCACTTGATATTCTAGTGTATAATCTATTAATCACCATCCTGGGGTATCCAGTCTGAGGTACAGTTCATTTTTAAATTAGCAGATAAACATGGATACCCCAGGATGATGATTAATAGATTATTACTTGCCTGTGGACATATCAAGAATTTGGAAAGAGCGTATTTCTAACCTGAACTTTAAATTATAGTAATACATATTTAAAAATTCCAAAAATATATAAATTGATCATAACTTTGTATTTGTAATGAATCCTTGTATCGATATGCTAAACTAATAACTTGTGAAATTATACTCTTCACACTGTTATAATGGCAAGTGTCACTCACAACCCATGCAACGTTTGACTTATACCCATAATGCATTGTTACACTAATATATAAAGGAGTACTACAATGCCTCTGTTCCACCTGATGATGGGGTAAATGTTACCCCGAAAGTGCTAGTGGGGTATTTTAACTGTAAATATCTTTCGAATTTTATTAAATATCATACATAGACGGTGAGTTTTCTCATTTCATTTGACATGTTATGCGAAGTCATCCTTTTATTGTGAAATTTATTTTATTATGTGCAACAAGAAATTTGTGATCAAAGACCGTAGTGTGCTTAACAGGTTCAACACAGGAAGAGACCAAAGAATAGTGAAATGTAAGATGCCCCTCAATACAAAACTTGAACATCGCAAGCTCGTAACACCAATGAAAAGTATTGACTAACATACATACCGAGACCAACAAACTCTGATCACTGCTGTTAAACAGCAGAGCAAAGTTCATCAATCTACACAGTTACACAGCATTACTTATATCTACAATGAATCTGGCAAGTTTGGCAAGTTCTTGATAGTTGTAACCATGATTTAAACTATCATGACAAAAACTAGGGTCATAAAAAACCTCAAATATCCCTTTTTAACTTAAAAAATCTTTTAAAACAGCATATATGCAATATTTGATATCAACAAGTGAATAATAAAATGCCTGTATAAGGTGTTTCAATGTCATAACTTTCTATTACAAAATGCAATATACGATATTAAACATTCTAGCAATATACAGCCACGATTGCTGATGAATGCGCTATATCAGGCTTAGTCTCCTGAAAGAAAGTTCCCTTAGACCATGTATTGAAAAGGTGAAAAAAGCAATGGAGAAAATCCTGAAGCCATTCCATTACTTGGTGCCAGCACTTAGACCATTGCACCACTAGGGCAGTGGCAAAGGGATAATCAACTCACAAAAGGAACTACCTCTGTATGGGCAACAGAAAGAATTAGCGAGTGTTTGCCTCTGCTAATTTCTTATGAAGTTAGGGAAGTACTCTCTACATCTTATTTCAGAGGAAATCGAAAGATGAGTAAACTGTGATCTGGTAACTAATTGAAGGTAAACTAGATCACACTTTGTTATGTTAGATGATTATAACTTTTAAAAAGCTCAGGCCTGTAGGTTGGAAGTTTTCAACTGTAGCTTAGTCTTCATCACACCAAATGGAGGACTTGGGCTTCATCACGCCAAAGTGAGTTTTCCATTCGGCGTGATGAAGACCTAAGGAAAGGTCAAAAGCTCCCAACCTATAAGATTTCTAAAAGTTATAATCTAACAAAGCATGATCTACTTTAAATTCAATTAGTTATCTCTTTACACATTTTGCCCATCATCATCATGTGATCTGGTGAAAAGGAATTTCCAAATGCCAAGATTTTAAGACTGCTCCTGCTTCTGAACTTGTTCAAGTAGCAATGATTTTACTGTCAAGTTCTGCCAAATCTGCCTCATAAAAAGAATATCTTTTAACTATGGCATTATACACTCTAATCTACAAACTCATTTAGGCATTAATAAATGAGTAAATTAGTAGTGTGGTACCATATGCTATGAGGAAAAAAATGAGCCAGACTATTAGATTTGTAATTAGTAATAACTCTGCCTAGTTTTATGTTAAAGCAGTTGATTCTGTGCATATGAAATTTTTTTTAAAAGATGACAAAAACAGCACTTTTTTCCCCTTCCAATATCATAAAATTTGCATAAAAAAGTCTAGATGAGTCCTAAACTTTAAATAAATCTATTAATGCTATAATAATAATTTGTTTAAATGCAGTATGTAAGGCTGTCAAGAACCCAACCCTGGTTTGTCATAGAAAAACAGGTTAAACATTATCTGCACTCAGAAATGAAATGAAAACATCAACAATCATCAAAATAAAAGGTTCTGATTTAAAAGAAGTATCAAGGAAGTGCATCCGCAACCTGCAGAAATACCAAAATCTGTAAGCTTTTGAAAAATTTTAAAATGCCTTAAAACACTATACAGATACAGGAGAGTTATTACAAACATCAGAATGCAGAAAGTATTTTAGAACCAAGCTCTTGTGCAATATACAGTAAAACCTCAATATTATGGACTATATGGAGAACAGCTGTTCATATCAGCTGATAGCCCCATAAATTGAGGTGAACTATATATAAAATATGAAAATATATAGCAGGGGTTGCGCTGCTGATCACATTCTTTGCAATTTACGATAAAAAAAATTGGTTTGGCGATGGATAAAAAGTTTTGGTGAAAATATTGGCGAAAAAATTGAATTTGGTGAATGGGTTGATGAAAACTTTAAAAAAGCCAGAGCAACTGCTGTATAGAATATACAATATTTACACTTTTTATGAATATTTATTAAAAAGCATTGGAAAATAATGAACATAGTGTGTTTCTTCTCACCACCTTTATGTAAAGCCATTGCAGAAAAAACCCAAACATGTAACTAAGAAATAATGACAAAAATCAAATTTGCAACCCACTATATTAAAACACATGGTAACTGTTTTTTTTTTTTTTTTTTTTTTTACACAAGCCAATGAAATGCACTAAAACTCTGATGCCACAAACACAACAGAGCACTTCGTAGAACACAACAACACTGACTGTCCAAGCATGTACAAAACACATGTGCACTATATGGAATATAGTGTCCTCCCTAGAGCCTTTTTACTGGGCGGCCCACCCAGCTAATTTTCTCTGCCGCCCAGCTAAATTTCCTTTAATGAACGTTTTCACAATGCACAGGAGTGGAAAACTTATTCCAACATAATCCATAAATATTGGTGAAAACTGGCTGAAATCTGTGTGAAATATGATTTATTAGTAAGTACTCATTTTTTTATAATTTAAGTACAATTTTCTAATGTTGTTTGTCATGTTATGTTACATTAATGCCTACCATACTGCTAAATATGTTTAATAAATATAATAATGTTATGCAAAACAACATCCATTTTTTTCTTGATTGAGGAAGGGATCGCAATATCATTCAGCTAAAAGTTCTTGCCACCCAGCTGTAAAAAAAATCTAGGGAGAACACTAGGAATAGTTCACTCCTCTCTCTCTCTCTCCACACCAGTTTCATCAACCAGGTTAACCAGTTTTGTTTAACCTAGCTAACAAAGCTATCCAGTTTTGAGTGAAGCAGTTGCCACCTGTCATTCCGAAATGAGGAGGGGCAGAAATAGTGGTTTCACTGTGGTTAGATTTTCAGCTCACTTCAAAGTCAGTCTGTTGTGCATAACATAACAGCAATTATAATAATGAAAATGAGGGTGCCCATAAAATTTGAAGTTCATCACATTGGGGTCCATAGCATCAAGGTTACACTTTATTACAAAATATAGTGAACCATTTTTTGAATAAAGCTCATATTGAGAAATGGCTTCCTAGTTTAATTGAATTAATAATCTAAAGCAACTTATGGGAATTTACTAGGAAATTTTTTCATTTATAGCAAATTTTCGGAGAAAACTCTTCTTCTTCAGGCTCTCTAGTTGTTGTCACTTTTTGCTTGTCACTATCATGGTTACGGTTTACCTTGACGGTTACGGTTAACCTTGACGGTTTAGGTTATTTTTCAACAAATCCTGCCAGATGTTAGGCAGGGAAAATCCTTTGCAGTCATTGATGATGGAATTTTGTTTTTTCTCAATCTCTATTCCTTCTTTCAGTTTTCTTTTTTGGAAATTGCTTTGGAAACTGATTACTTTAAGGGAATTCCAATCCATGCTGTGCCCAGTTTCTCTAACATGCCTATCTAATCCAGTCTTGTTGGAGCAATTTTTTACAGCTGCTTTATGCTCAGCTATACGAGTTTCTAGTCTGCGACCTGTTTCACCTATGTAAGATAGTCCACAACTACAATTTACTTCATAAACTACTCCTTGCATTTTTAAAATATCTTCTTCTCTTTGAACTATTTTAGGGAAAAAATTTTTAACTTTGTTCTCTAAACTTGGAGCTAGCCTAATATTGTATTTTTTACTAATTCTCTTTAAAGCCTCAAATAAACCTTTGTGATAAGAAATTTTTCTAGTGAATTTTACTTCTTGCTTTTGTGGGTTCTTCGTACCATTAAAATTCAGAAGCTTCTCAATTTCTTCTTTAGGATAGTTATTTTCTGCAAGTATGACTTTAAGCTCTTCTTTATGGGCTTCTTTTTTATCTGCAGTAGAAACTATTTTATTAATTTTTCTAAAAACTGACTTGCTACATTTTTCTTAATAGAAACTGGATGATACGAATTGAAATCCAGTAGTCTTTTAGTATTCATTGGTTTTTTATACCAACTAGTGAGGAATTTTTCATCTTCATAATAGATAGTAATATCTAAGAAGTTTATTCTTCTTTCTTTTTGAAGTTCAATAGTGAACTTATGTTTAACTGTTAGCGTTTTCTTTCTTTTTTCAATAGTAAGCAAGGGTGTCTGCATAAAGCAGGTAAATAATGATATGGCAATTCTTTAAAATCAAATTGGGTGGGAGTCTTATGTTTTTAACATTCATTCTTTATATCGACTGGATAGAAAATTCATATCACTTTTCCTATAACTAATGTCTTTTTAAACAGTAGTTTTCAAATTTTATTCCTCTTTTAACGAAATTTTGGAGAGACAAGGTATGAAGTTTCTGAACAAGATTTCAACTATGACACCCAACACCATTTTGATAGATATCAAATATTTTAAAATTTCAATATTCATGAGAAACTTTATGTAATAAAGCAACATGTAAAAAATTTCTAGTTTCCAGCTGTATCCCAATTTGCCAAACCTTTTCCCAAATACATAATTTTATCTGTAACAATACCAAGTTGGTTTATGTATTCTATCCATAACACTAATGCCTGCTCCAGCGTATCATGCTTCCTGTTTGATTTTTTTTTTAATGAGCATAATGATTTTTAAGCCCACACATAACTGTGGTTTTTTTTTTTTTCTTTACACTTAGGATAACTCTCACTGTCTGCCTGCTAATGCATTTCTCAAATAAACATGAAATTGACTTGCTGGCTTGAAGGGCAATTTTTTTTTTTTTCTCTGTACATACTCAAAAAATGAAACTTTTGATTTTATTTTATTACAGTGGAACCCGCTTAATGGAATATCCTGCTTAAAATAATAAAATTCCTGTGTCCCAAACCGCAACCTTTGTACATAATGATAAAATGCTCCGGTTAATAGAATAAGAATATTGGATTAATCGCGGTTATTGGAATAAATCTTTGCTCCTTCAAGGTTACAAAGGAAAAAGTTTCTTCATTCAAAGCATCTTTTCTTGGAATTTGTGTTGTGATTGTCGACAGAAAAAACACACGTACAAAGTGGGGTGGCCTCAGAATGGGCCCCTCCCAATTCTAAACAATGGTTAGGTTAAAGTGGTCATTTCCCCTCAGACTTGACGTCGACCTTATCTCAACTCACCCTACTAAAAAAAAAGTGGTGAAAAAGATTGTTGCCTGTTTGGATTTTAATGATATGCTGCTGAGGCTGGTGACATTATTAAGCAAATATCAATACTTACTGCAGTTCACATGATGAATAAAATCATGGAACGCAATTTTAACAGAAAGCATAAAAAAAAATGTTCTTAAGTGTAAATTTTTGGTAGATGCTACTCTTGAAGCTAAGTGAATTTACCTCTCCTGGATCCCGCACCTTAAGGAATGATGGAGGATGACTTTTCTAATTTCGTAAACTCTGATAATGATTTAGAGGTGTTTGGAGAGATATCTGATAGTGAAATCCTGCAAAATGATAATGATGATGATCATGTGGATATTGAAAGCACCTTCTCATACAGAAGTGAATAATGCATGCAGCATTTTAAGACGCTTTTTGGAAAATAAAAATAATGTGGACTTCTCCGCATATTACAGCGTTTGAATAACCCAGTGGTCCACTGAACTATTGAATTTACTAGCCCAGATGGCCAGTAAGTTTTTTTTTTGTTTTTTTTTCTAATTTGTCACAAGTTAAAAAAGGAATTTGTTTCTTTTACCTTGCTCTTTCATTTTCTTTTTAGGCTGCAAACTAATGATAGGTTTAAAAACAAATATTAGAGACAATTCCATTGAAATGATATACTATTTTTTACGCATATTGTAAACTAGCGGAGATGTCCGGTGTTGCCCGGGATAGACATAAAGTTTGTTTTGAAGTAACAATGTAAATCGCACTATAAAAAAAAAAATCCTACCATGATGAACAACGCTCAGTTTTTATGAGATATGAGATTGTTAGCATTTTTACTCTCTTTCTCTATGGTCATTGGCCTTTTTCATTGTCTTCCAAAAATATTATTGTAATGAAGGATTTTCCAAATACAGAGAAGGAAAATATGGCCAATTTTGTTATAATATTTATTATTTTTAAAACTTTTTTACACTTTACAGCCTGTAATTTTTCATTCTTCTTGAAAGCCGGATAATTCTTTCACCGTTGGGAAGCTTTCCAGAGGACATAGGCTATTTCGTTTATTTTTTATTTTTTTATTATTATTTTTGGCTGTACTACCGAATAAGATTGCTTTCAAGTAGTTTCCAATTTCCCATGTATCTTTCTGCTTTGTTTACCATACAACCTGATCACACCCAACGTGAAAGAAAGAAGTTCACGATAATATACGAAATTTCTTTTACTAATCTCGAAAACTAAACCCATTCGGATAATTCTTTCACCGTTTGGAAGCTTACTTCTTTCCGGTGGACATAGGCTATTTCTTTTATCTGTACTAATACCAATACTAATCTTGTATTTAAATTCTATGTATGAAGAAGACTGTATGTTTTAACTGCAACTTAACAACCTTGATGCTATTTGAGAGGACCACGTCTATTGGTGGGAATCTGTAGCTCCACCCATATTTGAGGCCCCTGCACCAATTGTTGGGAGTCTAATGAAACCTAATCCTTACAAAGAAAATGCTATGGTAACATAAACAAAAAACTACTTATGACAATATGTTCCGCCGGTGCGTTGTGTTTTAAAAATCTGACTCTTCCCTATATGCCTGAACCGCGGAAGCTTGCGAGGAGCGAGGTGTCACCTGACGACTGTTGCTCTGACACGTGAAGTAATACCGCAGCAGCCAACTTGCACTCAGTCTATAGAGAGTCCCGTAAAAACACATTTGGTCCCCTTAGGGATAGAATTTCTAAAAATCATCCGCCTGTATTTTAATCTGGGTGATGAAGAGTATGTATGCCAATTTTTGTGCAAATATATCAAACCGTTTAGGAACCTATGCGGAACAAATATACAAACTTTCACTTTTATATATAGAGAGAGATGTCTTAAGTTTTTAGTTTTTTTATGGACCAGAGGGCATTTTGGAGGACCAGTGGTTTGCAAATTCCAATGGTCCACTGGGCCAGTAGAAGATTTATTTCTAATTCTAACACTGTATTATAAACTGGAAAATCAGGTAACAAATTTATTAAATTCCGAAAAAAAATTAACATAAAATAACTGATTATCTTGCCAAGCCATGAATGTTACACCTTCAGTACTGTACATATGTACTGTACTGTATTTTATCAAATTGTATGCTATTATACACTGGCATGCAAAAATTAAGGACGAGACTGTTTTTTTTATTTAATGTAACATCGTGCAGAAGTGCTCCACATCGACTCAAATCATACCATAAGATCCCCAAGATGTAAGAATATGGGACAAGTGAGCAAAACCGTCCAAACAAGGAATCCAAAGGGTACAAAGGCACTTTATTGAAAAGGTAGCTTCGAGCACAGCTGGACAGAAGACAGAAACGTCCATGTGATAGGCGGCTGCCAAGAAAAATCCAGTCTTTAGTAGGGGATATGATCATCCCTGACTGCATTGCAGGATTTACAACATCTGTCCATGCTGAGAACGAGGTTGTCAAGGAACTGTTGAGACATCGCGGCCCATTTCTCTTGTAGCGCCAATCGCAGCTGCGGAATCATTGCTGGCGGCTGGTAACGTGCTGCCAAGCGTCTCCCGAGAAAGTTCCACACGTGTTCGATTGGATTTACGTCAGGGGACCTTTCGGGCCAATCCATGCGTTGAATATCTTCACTGTTCAACAGCTCTGCGACAGCCACTGTAAGATGAGGTGTAGCGTTGTCGTCCATGAAGAGGAACTCCAAGACCCACAGCACCTCTAAACAGATGCACGTGAGGCAGGAGAACCTCGGTACAATAGCGGACGCCAGTGACTGAACCTCCTTGGAAGATGTGGAGGTCAGTACTGCTACCAAGCATAATACCACCCCAAACGAGAACTCCGCCACCTCCAAACCGGTCCCTTTTGATGATGTTAAAGGTGTGATTGCGTGTTCCCTGCTCTCTCCAGATGTGTGTACGTCCAGAATCGCTCGTCAGACTAAATCGGCTCTCATCCATAAAGAGAACTCTACCCCATTGCTGATGTATCCAGTTCTTATGTTCCTGGCACCACAGAAACTGCCGTCTCCGATGAGCAGGCATTAATGGCACACACCGTACTGGTCGTCGAGCAAATAGACCACCTTTGTGCAGCCACCTGGCCACGGTAAAACGCGATAATGGACGCCCAGTTGTCTGTTGCATGTGCCTTGCGATTTCTCCCGCTGTCTGCCGCATGTCTCTTCTCACCTGTAGGACAATATACCGGTAGTCCGCCGCCATGGTTGCTCGTGGACGACCACTGCTAAACTCTCGGACAGCTGTTCCTGTCATTTTAAATGCTCTCCAAGCTCGTGAAACGATGCTGTGAGCGATCCCGAACTCCTCGCCACACTAGTCACACTTCGATCTTCTTCCAACTTCCCAATGATGCGACCTCGGGTAAAGTCATCCTGATGTCGTCTACTGGATTGCCTGTTAGCCATATAAAACCATGGCAGCAACTCTACGTCATTCAAACCAATGTACACCGTAAGAAAGTGATTCCACCGAATTGCTGAGCGTACGCCGCCCGTATGCTTTATACCCTTCAGACACCCCCGTCATGCTGCATACATGTGCATGCCCTACCGTACAGGATCCTAGTCTATCTCCTGAGTGGTCTTTCGGTCCGTTCTGCCTGCTCGTTCCGCTGTTATGCTAATTTCTCCTCTTCATCCTTAATTTTTTGCACATCAGTGTATATCAGATAATCTCTTATATCAGTGGGACGAGGGCAATCAACAAAAATACAGGGGTTTGTGAAAATAACAGAAACACTTACTGTTTGTGGAGAACTTTTTATTAATTAACTATAGGCCCACCTCGGGCTCTCACAACAGAAGCAATTTAACATAAGTAGGCACTTAGATCTTGCATTCGCTGATGAATTGAGAGATTTTCTTCAAAAGACACGTATACAAGTCATGCACGCACGATAATGGAATTCGGGGCCATTCTTCCTGTAAAATATGTCCCAACTGCAGTGTTAAAATCAGAAATAAATCTTCAACAGGCCCAAGGGACCACTCAAATTTCCAAATCACTGGTCTGTCAAAATGCCCACTGGTCCGTGAAAAAAAAAACTTACACATTTACAGTGTATATGCTGTAGAAAATAAGGTATATTTCACTAGAGCTGTATATTGCAAATTTAGAACGGAATGTACACATGTACTATATAGTACTAATAAAAAAAACATTAAACGTGCTACACAGTGGTAGAAATTTGGGAACGAAAAATTAAAAAAAAACCTCACTGATCTACAGGACCAGTGTACGCCAAAAGATCAGATCATATGTAGAGGATTTTAGGAAGGGAGTGTCTGATTCCAGGTCTAAAACAGCCCTTAGAAATAGGAAGCTAGGAGATCTGGGCTAGAGTGCACGATAAGAAAGTGACACAGAAGTGAGGTAGAAAGGGAGAGGAAGACACCCTTATTTATTAATACCGGGAGACCAGTACCCAGGGTCCGACGGCGTAACGTGCCCATCCGACGCACAGTGGATATTTAGTGGTTTGAGCGTTTGTACCTGCCTGGGATTGAACCTGGGGTTTCTCTGTGGTAGTCACGAATGTTGACCACCAGGCCATCAGTGGCCCTGTACGGCAAACGTTGGTAGTTACTAATTTTTATTGGACCGGAAATGGCACAAATATTACTACATTTTGTAGGCATGTGGTGCTAGTATCTAGGATGGTACACTAGTTATAAGGGCACTGATATGAAGCACTATGAATGCAGTTCATACAGTGCATGATTATGAAGCACTTTGTAACATACCAAAAGTCACCTTCATGGAATACCTTGCTTCAATGTGAAAAGTAGGAAGTTTTCCCATGCGGACAGAAAGACAGATGGGCAAAGCCACAGCATAAATGGCAACTTCCAGTTGGGAAACATTATAAAAGATTCAGACTCTGTGGGCACTACTTGTACAAAAGAAGTGGCACTGTCTTAATCCAAATATTTTGAGTGGGACACTCAGGTTTCCTACAGTCCAAAATGTTAATAAAATTTAAATATGGCTTGCAATTCCGATATTCAGTTTTTGAGTAGTAAATATCTAAATTTCAAAAAATCCATAGAGAAATCTGGTTATTTTGAAATCTGGTTCAAATCTTTATGACCTTGCAAATTCCAAAACTGAAAAAAAAGAAGAAAAACTTACTGGCCAACAGGGTCAGTAACATACATTTTTCAGTGGTCCAATGGAATTTTTACTTGCCAAAGGTCAGCGGACCATCAGGTAATTCGAACACTGCAACTGTGCCAGTGATGTTGAAAAAGGAATCTGATCTTTTGCTCCAGATATTCCCATAAATGTTCAACATTATTAAGGACTATAGAGATTGTGGTGGCCAGGGTAGCTGCTGTATCTCATTCTCATGATCGGTAAACCACAAATGGACACATTTTGCATAATGTACAGATGTACACCGATGAGCCATTACATTATGACCACCCCAGCTTAGAGAAATGAGCTCGCCTTGAGACCGAACAGTGGCACAGGTGAAGTTCACAGAGCAGTATATATGCAACCCGAGGACTGGCTTTCGGTTAGTAGAGTGTTTGCAGTCAGAATGGGAAAAGCTACCGATTTATCGGAGTTTGATAAAGGGCAAATTGTGATGGCACGGAGCCTCGGAACTACGGTCTCAGAAACGGCGCGGCTTGTTCGGGTGCTGCTGTAGCGAGTACGTATCAAAAGTGGTACACAGATGGCCAGATGACGAACCGTAATCCCGCCGTGTGTCGTTCGCAGCTCATTGACGACTGTCGCGCATTTGTTCACAGCGACTGCACGGCACAGTGGGACCAATCACGTGCAGCCACAATAGTGGCGATCAGGGCAATGTGTCGCAGCAGTTCATCGTAGCCTTCTGCGCATGGACCTGCACAGCTGAAGACCCAGCCAGGTCCCCATGCTCACTGGACGCCATCGCCAACAAGGGATGAAATAGGCCCAAGATTATCGGGACTGGACAATAGATGATTGGAAGAAAGTGACCTGGTCTGATGAATCCAGATTTCTGGTGCATCACACAGACGGCCGATCATGGATATGCCGATTACCAACAGAGGCTATTGGCACCTAGATGCACTGTTGGGCGGAAACAGGCCGGCGGTGGCGGTGTTACGCTGTGGGCGATGTTTTCTTGGGACCCTTTAGGCCCCATTATCCCAATAGCACAATCCCTGACAGCTGTCGGGTACCTGCACATCGTTGCGGACCAAGTTCACCCATTCATGGCAACTGCGTTTCCTGCTGGTGATGGCCATTACCAACAGGATAATGCGCCATGCCACACTGCCAGAATCGTCAAGGAGTGGTTCAAAGAACATGCTGGTGACTTTCTGTTAATGCCCTGGCTTCCAAATTCACCTGACATGAACCCAAATCGAACACTTGTGGTTCGACTTGGAAAAGCGAGTTCGTACTAAATCACCACCACCCCGAAATGTGTGGGAACTTGAGGAACTGCTGTTGACATTATGGTACCAGACACCCCACGATACCTATCACCACCTCATCGAATGGATGCCTCACAAAGTGGCCGCTGTTTTGAGGGCTAAAGGGAGTCCTACAGCTTATTAGGTAGGTAGTCATAATGTAATGGCTCATCAATGTATTATCCACTTAAAACCAGGGACAGTCATTAGAAAACAATGCCTACAACATTTGGTGCACTCGGTGCCCAAGAATGCATTCGTACACTGCGGATGTGACACGACCCTGCACAATAAACAATGGTCCTAAGGAATGCTGTGATATGGCATCCCACAGCAGCAAGGATTCATCTTGATGCTTCACAGTTCGGATGGTATACTTCTGCAGGTTTACGCCAGACATACTCTTTACCAGTGGTGGGAAATAATGTGAAACATGATTCATCAGACCAGATGCAGTGGTGACACCAGCTGCTCAGAACTGGGTGGACTATTAGGAGGGCTGAAGTATGTTGGGTGCCATTAATTTTGAAGTGCTAGGCAGAAATTTTGACAAAAAATTCTGTTCATACAGAATTCACCCGACACTGACAATGTTATTCCTAGTCAAAAAAGTTTTCAGGTGCATACTGTATATAGTATTTATTCAACGTGCACAGTATTGGAACCATGGAAACGAATCTCATCGCAATAAAAACTGTAATTTTGCAACAAAAAGACCCAACTGAATTGCCAAAAAGTGAAAGTTTCCCATCCTTTTTCTTTCCCTCATCTTGCCCACCAACATCGCATTGGGGTTTTCATCCCTGTCATATTTTTTTCCCATCATAGCACAACACATCTGCATTGGTTTTTATCCCCCATCATTTTTTTGTTCCGTCATTGCTGCTTCACTCTGCTGACCTGGCATCCTTCCCAGTCATTTTTTTCTTTCTGTATTTGCTGTCACACACAACTTTGCCTTGTTGTCATTTTTCCATTCCCATTGCCTTCATTGCAGAAAAGTGCCAGTGAGCCTCACAAGCTCCTTTTGCAAGGGCTTTGGTGTAACAGATAAGAGGTTTTTTGAATAAAGCTCATGTTGAGAAATTCCCATAATAGTTGCTTTAGATAAGAGGAGTTCCATTTGTTTCTTTGGCAGTTCGCCCCCGCAGTGGCACGCTCCCTTTCAGTTTGGGTTGGTGTGTTGTTGGCTGCGAATTTGCTCAGTCCTGGTCTTTGTATATATTTTCACAAAATGCATGCATCAGCAAACGTAAGTATTTTTATTAAAATTAGAAGTTTAAAAGCCTATTTGTTTTTTTCTTGAATTCTGTTTAAAGTACAAAATTTTATTTAGCCAATGCATTGTGCTTATATTTTCATAAATAAATATAGCAAAAAACAGAACCATAAATTAGGCTAATCTGCGTAGCATTTTGCTACAACTTTTGATGACAAAACAGCCAAATTACTACAAGAGGAAAAATTCCAGCTTAAACACTGATTGGCAGTCTTTAACATCCCATTTTTTTTATGTGCTTTGCACCACCTTACATGTTTTATTGCATTGATGTTACTAATCAGAGGTTTGTAGATTGTAGCATGGCTATAAATACCAGCATGATGATAGTAACATCCCATTTTTTTTATGTGCTTTGCACCACCTTACATGTTTTATTGCATTGATGTTACTAATCAGAGGTTTGTAGATTGTAGCATGGCTATAAATACCAGCATGATGATAGTAACATCCCATTTTTTTTATGTGCTTTGCACCACCTTACATGTTTTATTGCATTGATGTTACTAATCAGAGGTTTGTAGATTGTAGCATGGCTATAAATACCAGCATGATGATAGTTCCCGACTAATACATACACGGGACTGAAGAAAGAAAAAAAAACTAAATTTTTTAACCACACGGATGAGAAATAAGAACGTGCTGCGAAACAGCGTAAATATAATGCGGTGTGAGCAAGACAAAATTGTTCACTGAAATTTATTAGGTAAATATTAAGCTGGAGCACATCACTGTATTCAATAAATATATATATATATATATATATATATATATTACATTTAACAGCAACACAAGATAAATGCAACATCGCGGAGAAAAAAACATTACAACTACCGGCGAAATCTACGCTCTGTCCAAATTCCATTTTAGGAAAGTTTTCCTCCATTTTGAAGCTGCAAAACAAGTATTTATAGAATACAATTACATTTAACAACACTACAGGGTAGAAGAAGCATTGCAAGAAAAAAGGATTACGGGAGAAACCTTCACTCCATCTAACTTCTGTTTCCGAAAGTTTTGAAAGTCTGAATTCTGCCCACCGCTGGAAAACAACCCTACCACCACCATCACTACCACCACAAATCCCTCCCAAATTTCTGTTCAGTTCTGCATCGATCTCGAGAACCATCGAAATAACGAGGGAAAAGGTGAAGTTCTTTGAGCCCTCGTGCCTGAATATCACAGGGAAATTTTCGCACCAACTTCCGTTTTCGGAATTTTTCTTCCAGTTTCAAGCTGAAATGCAAATATTTATGGAATAAAATTACATTTAACAATAATACTGCTCAGAAGAAACATCGCGAGAAAAAAATCACGATTATGGGGAAAATTTTCACTCTTTTAACTTGTTTTCGAAAATTTTGAAAAACAAAATACCATCCCCCAGACCAAAAAACGACCTCTCTCCAATTAAGCCTTCAAAATTCTCTTTAGTTTTGCATCGATCTCAAGTATAACCCAAATGATAAAAAAAAGCGGAATTCCGCGAATTCGCGGAAGAAACTTATTTATGCTAATATGATGAAAATGATATTCCAAAGTGGTGCTGCTCTGTGGTTTTGGGCTTCCACTGTACAATTCATGGCTATACTTCGGTTTGTGGCCCCCGTCGTTTGCTACAAGAGATGTGGTACTAGTAACGTTTTGGCTGGCCCTTAAAAGGGCCTTTATTGAATGTTCATTGTGTACCTATTCTGAAGCATTTACCGAGACTGAAAATATGTGTTTACACCAGAATGAAAACCTGTCTTTCTAGTACAATAATTAAATTAGATTTATTAAGTACCAGGAAAGAACTGTTTGATGATGCAAATCATCACCTCAAAGCAATGTTCTGAGGAAAGACGACAATTCCGTCTGAATAAATATTCCAGAATGTGGTCTGCCAAATGATTTTTGTGAGGCCCATCTGAAAGTGTGCATTTCAGGGGCCACCAGTTGCCCTCTACACCTTGAGTGTGAGCACCGGTACATGGATTCACAAAATTGAAGGAGTGGTTTACTGTCAGATGTTGGAATCCACAGCTTGGCAGGTTACGGTATGCAGCCCACTGATCAGTCACGATAGTACTTCCTGTTACACATGTTTCTGGATGAGAGGCAGCAATGTCTGTGTAGACCGCTCATTCTCAGGGCAGATCTCCACCCTGAATCGCTTGGTATCTCGTTCAAAGATACCAAGGATCCAGGTGCCCTCAACGAGACGACCGCAGTTGTACTTTTGCTTTCCAACCTTGGCCTCATCCACTTCAACGATTATTCCTGTGCCACCAAGCTTTTATTCGTCTTCTTGGGAGGCTACCATGAACTCCGACTAGTTCTCTGCAATCCTCATAATAAGTGCTGACTGTCTCAGGGGATGTGGTAACACCACCCTGTGAAGATTACATCATCATAGGACAATCCTTTGGCGAAACAATATACAAGAGTCATCACCGTATCAATAGGAATATGAGCATTCTTGAACCATGTCCCAAATGCATGGGAACAGTGCTCAGATTTCCCTGAAACGTGATTCATGCGACCCCTGAATTGTCCTAAACAATCATACATATCCACTCTCAAGAGTCATTGGATGACCTACTCAACATCTTCATACAATTGGAAGCAATCCCTTGTGCTCACACCAAGCAATGCATGTGTAGCCTGATCCTTCACAACTTCCTCAAAAAAAAATCTTCCAATTCCATGTCAACATCCACAGACTCGCAACACATGCTTAAAAAACAAGACGGCAGCAACAACAGAAACACGGCGCACCAAATAAGACAAACGGAGCGAAGAGCGATCATCGATGATTTAACAGAGGCAGCTCATCTCCTGGTCAGCAGCACTGGGGGAAGGAAGGAGCGGAAGTGCCACCCATTAAAAATCATGTAATTTCCTGCGATTCCACGTTACTTTCTTCTAGCAGACGACGGGGGCTACAAACCGAAGTACATCCCAATTCACGACGTTTGCCTATCCCTATCTGACATCTTCATATGGCGATCACGCTTTGCACATTTATAGGCAATGCCACATCCTTTTTGATAGGTAGTCATAATCTTCTTACAGTTCCTTGTGTTACACATATTATTTTCTGTTGTTCTAACTACTGAAGCTTCTGTAAGATGCACACCAATGTTCATGCGTTTTTGTGGTCACTAAATCTGACATTTTAAACAATTAATAGCTGTTTCACCCAAAGACATTGGAGTATCATAGATTGGCAAACATAATGCCAGCGGTTCTGAAATAACGGACGCAGAGTTATATAAAAATAATATGTATCTACGCACACAACCATTGAAACAGAAAACTTGCTGCAAACCCGCGAAGTGCGAACTATGATAACAATAGAATAAGATCATTTAAAGAAAAAATTAATATAATAAATAATCATTAGAAAACTAGATTCCAATTAGGACAAAATAAGTACACTGCAACTGCCGAGAAATCGGACCATCAACGCTGCACTCGATTGTGAGCAACTCCGGCGTGTGGAGGGAGCAATTCAGCAGAAACGGCCACATCGGCGCCATGGTGTCCTTCTCCAACATGATAATGCATGCCCTTACAGTGCAAACATGACCAAAATGGCCATTCGGGACACGAAATGGGAGATCCTTCCACATCTGGCCTATTCCCCAGATGTCGCCCCTTCAGACTACCACCTGTTCCGATCTCTGTTGAATTCACTCTGTGGCAGAACGTTTAACAATGATGTTGATTTCCAGAATTTCTTTGATGATTTCTTTGCAGCAAAACCTGCGCGTTTTTTCAAGAATGGCATTGCAGACCTATCCAGGCGTTGGGACACCATCGTAAACAATGGGGGAATACATAGTTGATTGATTCTATTTTCCCTTCTGTTGTAATACATACCTGTAGTGTGGTGAAAAAAACAGCATGATCAATATATTGCTTCAACCCAATATGTTGATCTGAATAAAAAGCCTTGTGTAAGTGTTTTAATTGCTGTAAATAACATTTTCATTTCTTTAATCTGCAAGCAAAAACTATCTGCAAAACCTGCTAATGATTTGGAAACTATCCGCATACAGCGTACGTCTACCTTCTGCTGCACTGCACGTTTAGATGGACACCAACTAAACATGCAGTGCCATCTATGAATGGGGGGGGGTAGTGAACAGATGCCTATTTTTACAGTTGTTTATGACTCTATGATATAGTCAAAGACATCTAAAACATTTTCTAGTGTGCGAACACATAAAAATGACATTGACAACAATGGCATGTGGCACATTAAAAATTCTAGTTCCATGATATTTATGATGTCATATTTGTGATTGAATTTTCGGTACCTCTTATCAGGGGTGGATCTAGAAGTTTACTCTAGGAGGGGGGGGTCTGGTATAAAAAGGGGAGGACATTATGGAAGGAGGGATCGAGGATGGCCTAGTGGTCGACGTTCGTGGCTGCCATGAAGAAACCTCAGGTCCGATCCCAGGCAGGTACGAATGCTCAAACCACTAAATATACGCCATGCGTCGGATAGGCATGTTAAGCAGTCGGACCCTGGGTACTGGCTCCCCAGTAATAAATAAGGGAGTCTTTCTCACCCTTTCTTACCTTGTTTCAGTGTCACTTTTCTATCAGGCACTCTAGCCCAAATTTCCTATTTCTAAGGGCTGTCTAAGACCTGGGGGTCAGACACTCACTTCCTAAAATTCTCTATATATGATCTGATCTGATCATTATGGAAGGGTTTTTTTAGATACACATTATACATATTGGTGGTGCTGCTCCTACCTGGCGTTCCTTTGCAAGGTCTTTAAAACATTTTCACTTGCTCCAGGAATGTTAAATCGTTAAATACCTGAACAAGAGCCTTATCCTGTTTCGAGACGTTACAAATGCTAGACAATATGACAATTGCAAAGAACTAACAAAGAATATCCCCATGCACTTTTTCCCTGCTGTCCCTGTCTTCCCTTTATCTGTTGGGATCTTTCTCTTTCTCTCTTTTTATTCTATTACCATCTCTTTCTTTTTCTACTGAAGCTTAATTAATGTAATACGTATTTTAAATCTAATTCCATAATAAGTTTAATTGTTAATTGTTTTTTAAAAAAACTGAAATTACTTTTAAACGTAAAAACTTTGTTAGGGTTTAGGGGGAGCGATAGCCCCAGTCACCCCTTGCTGGATCCCCCACTGCCTCTTATACCAATATTTAGGTTTATGATTAGTAAAAAGTAAGTAAAAAAAAATTACATAAGTGTAAAAAAATCTTGGGGCATCTATATAACAACTAACGACCTAAGTATACTCTAACCACATGGTCTTAAGGTAAGTTAAATTTATCAATAGAAACATTATTTCCTTAAACAAACAATATTTGATTACAGTATAAAAAATTATTAAGAACAGATCCTTCTAAAGTATATTCATTTATAATATTATAAGAAAAAACGAGGTACATGATGTTCATGTTGCAAATTGATGTAAACGTACTAAAAGCAGTGATATTCCTACTATGAATGTAGGGTAAGTATATGTGTTTTCACACATTATTATGCTTATAAATTTATAGATGCCTATTGGAAAGCAAGAATGATTCAATTCATAATGCAGGGATCACGCTGCCAATCGCACTCTTCAATATTTGCAAAAAAAAAAAAAAAAAATATTTTTGGCGAAGGAAAAAAGCTTTGGCGAAAATATTGGCGATTATCTTTCTTAATGACATCCGAGCAAATACAATCTTTAAAAAATATTGTTTTTGCTTGGACATAGTGTCCAATTTTGCTTCGGCAATGTCAAGGATATTTTTAAAATTAATATAGAATCTTTTAAATGCGATCATATTTGTGGATTTTTATCTTTTGATGTGAACTATCAACCAATATTGCACAACTTGGATGAAAATAGTACGAGTAAGCTAATGAAGTGCAATTTTTTCAACATCTGTATTTTTTACATTGACCTTTTTAGATCCAACCCACAGAATAAATGAAAAAATACACAATTTTTCAACTATTTTGAAATTTATCCTGTCAATAATTCGTTGTCTAAAAATTTTATAGGTAGTAATAAATTAAAAAATGAAAATAATATATTTCTTTCTATTATCATTCTGGATCTATAACATATTACTGCTTAATTGTAAAGAATCTATCACCTATTGAATTCTTCTACTAAATAGTAGAAGAAACACTTTGGTTCGAGTCACATACACTTAAACCTTAAATATCAAAATCTTAAGATTTAGAAGTGAAATACTTGCACAAGCACATCAACACACTAGTTATTCCCTACAGTGGCAGCTTTCATGTATACCAGGAGTAGCATGCTTTTTTGCCAGTCTATGCTCTTCCAATGACTTAGGTTTCACTTGCGATTGTGCCACTGCTACATAATAACCGACATCATTCTGTACTCCTTTATATACCTTACATTGTACGTGACATATCCCCTGCGATTTGCATACGGCACATTTTGCGTACTCCTATCACAGTCGGTGTTTCCATTATTTTGACCAACTTCTATGTCATCTTAATCCTGTGTTTCGCATTTGAGTAAGTACTTGGCTTCTCGGAGTACTATCATGTTATATCAAAATTTAAAATGAGAAGCAATTACATCTGTTAAAATTAAACCGAACTTAAAATAAACAAATAAAACTATGACAACCATCATAATCACTGGGAAAATATGAAAACATTTTGTACTGCATGATTTGAGAGCAGGATCATATTAGGGCTTGAAAAATTACCATGCCCGAGATACCCAGGTAATAATAATATCATTATATGATTTGACACGCAATGTACCTTTCATCCATATTAGATCTTAAGCACATTCTCAGTGTGACAATTCTGGTATTCCCATATTGGATGTAAACTCAAGACATGTCCTCAGAAAATTCACTATGATTCTGTAAGTGCTGCCCTGCTTTATTCCATACTAAATTCACATACAGTATTGGTCGAAACATCACTTCAAATAGCCATTATATTTCTTGCAGTCCTCATTCACTCCTATGTAAACAACTGTTTCCTTAGACAACTTTTAAAAAATTTAAAAACTTATTCACACGCTAAAATCCATTAATATAATAAGACAGACAAAAAAACTTTTAAAATAAACAAATAAAACAAAATCTTGAATTCAAAATCAAATAAGTCAAAATCCTGAATTCACCAGTTTATTCGTACTTGAAGCTTTTCAACTGTAATTCCAGTGTTACAATTAGAAATAAATCTTCTACTGGCCCAGCGGACCACTAGAACTTGCAAATCACTAGTCCGCTAAAAGGCCCACTGGTCCTTAAAAAAAAAAAAAATGTAGAAAATAGAGAATCCAGGTCACTTGTCAGTCACCATAGGTACAAAAACCTACATTCATTAGCAGTCCTTTAGTTTTTTTTATTGTTTAGGATTTAGCTTCCTTTTTCTTATTGCAGTCTCACTATTTATCCCTCCAACTTTCCGCCCATGAAGTTAGTTTTAGTCTCACAGAGAACACTGTTTTACGCAATGGTTTTTATTTACAAAAATGACTTACACGCATCTATTAGACCCTCCCCCCTCCCCATCTCACTGGAAAAGAAACAAAAGCTGGATTGTGCCTGGTGTCAGTAACCACTAACTGCCACATTCACTGGGGTTGATTGGGTGAAAAAAATAATTCTTTTCTACTAAATTCAAAAGGGCTTAGGTGCCTCAAAATCAGTAGTATTGGATGGGGGAATACAAGCAAGAGGACATTTGTTGTGATTACTTCCGATTTTTAAGAGCGGCGGTCACTCTTACAAGAGAAAGAGTGGGAAAATGTGTTTCTGTGTGTGCTGTTTTTTCCACTCTTTACTAAGCAAGTGAGATAAAAACAACAAGTCAGTAAAATCATGCAATGCATCGATTATGATACGCTTTCCAACATACCAGAAATCGCACGCAGACAAACTCTTCTCCCTACCCTGACTATTGATTCGTTCAGTATACCTCCGGAACAACAAGGTAAAGTTTTGTCGCAATAGAAGCATTTTTACTCAAGTTATGAGGATATGGCTGTGAAATAAATCTCGCTCCTGTGCCCTGACCTTTGACCCCATTCCGTTGTTATTCAACAGAACCAGTTCAGTACACCTCCGAAACAACATACTAAAATTTTGTAGCAATCGAAGCATTTTTACACACGTTATGGAGCATAAGAGCAATGTAATGGATCCTGCTTTTATGTCCTGACCTTTGACCCCCATTTAGTCCACTTTCTATAGGATTCATCCCCAGGTTGTCTTCTACTACATACTAAAATTTCATCGAAATCGAATCATTTTTACGTGAGTTATCGTGCGGATATACAGACGGACAAACTGGAGCACATACACTTCTTCAACCTACGGTTGGAGAGCGTAAAAAATTATTTTATCCAGTATCACATGAATCTATTAATAGTTTACAGCATAAAAAAAAACCTTATGACAAGAAAAAAAAATAGAAATTCATGATTTAACATGTGACAAATTAGAAAAAACAAACCCAACTTACTGGCCATCCTGGCCAGTAATATAAATGGTACAGTAGTCCTATGGAATTTTTACTGACCAATGGCCAGCGGACTACCAGGTAATTTGAATGCTGTTGCACAGCCATCATCAGAAAAACTCCCTTGTTGTCTTCACTATGGAAATGTGGGTTGGGAGCAAAGCGAATACAAGAGTAAGCGAGGGAACTTAACATTAAAAACGAGAGCCTCAAGACCCAAGAATTATCTGCTTGCAGCGCCAATTGAAGCAGATGCCAGGGAGAAAAACAGAATGTGCGTAATGCATTGTGGGAGCACTGCCTGCCGAGCCGGAGCGAGGGTCGCGTGTGTATTACAATTATTATACTTTATTAATTATTCTTTTCGATACTGAAAAAAAATTTTACTCCTCTTGCGGATAAAACTTTCACAGCAGCCTTCGCTTCTCGAAGTACGCTCATAGGATTCAATAAAATCAGCTTCACACAAGCTCCACGTGAGTTTATCAACAATAACAAATAACTATTACGAAAGAAAGAAATACCAAAGAAACACTTGCCGATCTTTTCGGTTTGGAAATTGAGAAAGGCTCAATTTGTCCTAATCTGTAATTGAACAATTCTTAAAATGGCGTTTTTTCACCATATTGATACACTAATCCACCAGACCGCATGCAAATCGTGCACTTCTAACCAAGATCTGTAATCTCTCCCTGCTGGTTTAGGACTGTCATGTGACCATGTTGGTTTGCCCCCTCACCACCAGATGGCACTGAGGTTTCGGGGATCCACTATTTCCATTGGAGTTCCTACGCTTACCATGTACTCGCTTTGGCAGAGAGTCCATGCTTGGGGGTCTCCCAGAGTGTGTCAAGGGGCACTGGCGATCACATACATCTCTCTTCTAGTTCAAAAGTTTCTTATATTGTGGCGCCATCTATATTTCTAATCCCATCCTTACATTCTCAAACATATTCATTTGTTGGATTTTAATTTTTCTTTTTTGATTATTACTTTTCATGGTTCTGCAACTGTGTATGGGTGATATAAAGTTGCAAAAACTAAGGAAACAATTTACATAGGAATGAATGAGGACAGCAAGAAATATAATGGCTATTTGGAGTGATGTTCTAACCAATATTATTGTATGTGAACTTAGTATGGAATAAAGCAGGACAGCACTTACAGAATCATAGTGAATTTTCTGAAGTCATGTCTTGAGTTTACATCCAATACGGGAATACCAGAATTGTCACACCGAGAATCTAATAGGGATAAAAGGTATGTTGCGTATCAAACCACATAATGATATTATTAAATTTGAATAACTTATGGGGTGTTTCATCAAGTGTGCACCTGAAATTAATTTTAGGTGAATAAGGGATGTATGCAACCCAGGATATGTAAATTAGTGGCCTGGGAAAGTGAAAAAAAGCAATCTACTTGCCCAGACTGGGCAACTAAATTTAAAAATGAAAAAGTTTGGAATAGAATTTCCTACTAAAAGAAAAATGACAGTCGTTGCATTCCATATTTCATTTCATTGCTAATCACTAGAAGTTGTATTATTGTTACGGAATGACAAGGACAAACGAATATCACTTTTTTAAAATTATATAATGCTCTAGATCCAGATATTGGAACCATATGTAATTTTGCTCTAAGTATTGTTTATATTCAGTGACAAGATGCATGCTTCTGATGGAACCAGCCTCTGGTGTTCAGTGACAAAGGGTGAAAACTTCAGCTAAAAGAACATGGCAGAAAACCTAAATTTCTCAAATACCAATTTCATCATCATTATACAATTTCAGCATCATCATCTTAAAACTTCAGATACACACTTTTGTGCACTGAACATTTTAAACACAGGCGCTTAAAATGGAAATGCAAAAAGAGAAAATTCAAAATGAGGATTCTGATTTAGTTATCTTAAAAGATAAAATTTCCTGGGCAAATGCTTTTTACTACCTGTGCAGGTAAATAATTTTTACAAGTAACTTTCCCGATATTTTTCAAGCCCCGTATATTCAATTATAATGAGCTAACATGTGACAGAGAACATATGTTTTGCGTGTATAAATTGATGACTCTAAGGGATGACTTAACTGATGACCATAATGACCCCTTCCTAGGCATCCAAATTGTTTAACATGATGGAATACCTTTTGTAAGAAACCTAACATTAACATGTCGACATTTTACCTTCTTAACTTTTTCTAGGAAAAAGCTCAGAAGATTAGCATGCGTTTCAACCAATAAAAAAAAAACGCAAATTTGAAAATAACGAGTTGCGCTCCTCCTTTGCGAGTCACCAATTTATACACACAAAACGTAAGGGTGATCCAGGCTAATACATATTTTTACGGGGGGGGGGGGAGATTGGTGACCCTCACATGCATCAATAACAGAATACACCCATCACATATTTAATGACACTTGACTCCATGGAAGGAAGAAAACCGGCGTTTTAAAGAAAAACACACAATCCCGTCTTTCGAACCCAGCTCCAGAAATGGCTTTCACTTTCTGACCACTACCCCCCTCCCCCCTACCCAAAGACACACATTTGACAACACTTTATTCCACTACTGACATAACAGTTCTACGTTAAAAAGTTAAAAAACCTGAATGGCTAACACTAATATTAATGCACACATATATTTCTGAAGTTAACAGAAAAGTAACCAAAGCTCTTATGGAAACAGCAACAAAATTAGCTGGGTCTAAGAACAAGTTGCATGTGAACAAATTATCAGGAAAAACCAAAATGTTGATGCAAAAAAGAAGAGAGATCAGGACAACTAAAGAAGATGTGACTTCCAAAGTGGAATATATAGAGCTATGCAAGACAGTACGAAAAAGTATCACTGAAGACGTAAGGAAATTCAACTGTGAACTAGTAAGGAAAGCAATTGAAAACAACCAAAGCCCAAAGATAGCAAAGGGACATCTCAGTAAGGGAAGAAAACAGATTATGGCACTGAGAAAAGAAGATGGTTCTGTAACAAGAAATAGAGACGAAATTTGGACAAGAGTAAAAGATTTCTACTCCAAATTATATGAAAGGGATGATACATGTACACCAGACATCATGAAAGGTACCAGTACCAGAGTTCTTCCAGTCCTTCCAGCAGAAGTTGCACATGCAATCAAGAACATGAAGCGGGGAAAAGCTCCAGGAGAAGATGGAATTACTGTAGACATCATTCAAGAAGCAAGTGGAGAAATCGAAACAGTACTCGCCCAAATTTTCACTCGATGCCTTAATGAAGGGACAACGCTACAATGATCCTACTGCATAAAAAAGGTGACATAGAGGATCTCAGGAACTACAGACCTATCAGCTTCCTATCAGTGGTTTATAAAATCTTCACTAAAGTTCTTTCACACCGCTTGAAAGTAACACTGGACATGGCTCGACCAAGAGAACACGCTGGATTCAGAAGTGGCTACAGCACAATAGATCATATCCACGTACTGAGAGAACTAATTGAAAGAGCGAGGAATATGAACTTCCATTGTGCATGGCTTTTAACGATTATGAAAAAGCCTTTGATTCGGTGAAACCATCAGCAGTTACAATGGCTCTGAAATCCTGCGGTATTGAAGATACATACATTAATATTATTAATAACATCTATGAAAATGCAAGTGCAAAGATTCGGCTGTTTGAAAATACAACACACATAAAAATTGGAAAGGGAGTGAGACAAGGTGACACCATATCTCCGAAGCTCTTTAATGCCAATTAGAAAATGTCCTTCAATCACTGAACTGGGAAAACAAAGGGATAAAGATTAATGGAGATTATCTAACCCACCTTCGTTTTGCTGATGACGTAGTCATTTTTTGCAACTACCCCATCAGAGCTGCAGAGTATGATCCACAGGAGCTTGCTGACAAGAGTAAAGAAGTGGGATTAAAAATGAACTTTCGGAAGACAAAAGTGATGTTCAATGCTTTTACAAGAAATGAAGATTTATCAATTGATGGAGAAAAGCTGGAGATGACAGACACGTACGTTTATCTTAGACAGCAGATATCAAGTGAGGGTCACATTGATGAAGAAATTAATCGGCATATAAAACTTGCCTGGAGAGCTTTTGGAAGAAACAGCATAATTTTCAAGAGCAATATGCCATTATGTCTTAAAAGAAAAGTGTTTGATCAATGCATCCTTCCAGTGCTTACGTATGGTGCAGAGACGTGGACCTTAACTAAAAGAGACATACAAAGGTTGCAGATAACTCAAAGCAGCATGGAGAGGTGCATGCTTGGTGTAACTAGGAGAGATAAGAAGAGGAACTCCTGGATCCGAAAAATGACAAGAGTGGAAGACATCATGATCAGAGTTAAATCCCTGAAATGGCAATGGGCTGGACATACTGCCAGAAGGACAGACCATCGATTGACAGCCCAAATTTTAGATTGGATTCCAAGGGACAAGAAAAGACCCAGAAAAAGACCACATGGGAGATGGGTGGATGAAATTCAAAAGCATGCGGGAGTGACATGGAGGAGACTGGCACAAGACAGAACCTTGTGGAGGAAACTTAGGGAGACCTTCGTTCAGCAGTGGATTGATAATGGTTGATGATGATATATATTCCATTTTTTTTTTTTTTACTAATAACGTAATACGTGTTCTCAAACATGAAAGATCGCGCACTTGCATATATTTCTGGCAAGATAGTATCCCATATTTTCGCTAGATCACCGCTAAGAAGCACAATATGAATTTACACTGTCATAATCTACGATGAGAATAAAAGCGCGTAATTTTACAGAATCAATTCATAAATTAGGAAGGATGTCAACCAAATGAAATGCTTATGTTACCTCGTCCAGCTACGTGAAAAATATCCCCCCGTTTGATGTTCTTTCCGCAGTTTAACAGAAATTTCAAATAAATCACTTACAATATATTACCAATACGTGAGCATATATCTACAACTACAATAAATTCACCTACTTTTAACATAACTTCTGCGTTTATCTCAACAGTTGCACATGACTTTTAGAAATACAGACACTTAATCGCGACAAACTTCTGTTAGGAATTAATTCACTTACTTCTTATGCTATAAAACTTAGACCAAAACATCTGCGACTACATAATAATTTTGACTGAATTTTTGCAGTACACACACAAATACATAATAACATAATCCGAAAACCCAAACATATCCCCGTACTAAAGCACAACACATAACACGGTTGTAGGCGTCGCCGTTTACGACTACTCATTTACGAAACCGTCCCTTCTAACCAATAGTAAAACTGGACGGACACAATTTTATCATAACAACTAAAATTTAAGCAAATTAAATGTTTAAATAAATTAATAATACACTTTTACCGTTAACTTTGTTTTAAAATTATGTGGTGATTTAACAGTATGAGTTGAAATAAATATTCAGAACAAGAATAAAAAAGTTAAAATCTACCTAAAAGTTTTCGGCGCCGCCCCGGTGGCGCAGTGGTCTAAGGCGCTGGCCTCTGAACATTCGTCCGTAAGGGGTCCGGGTTCGAATCCTGTTCAGGCATGGATGTTGTATTTGTCTTACGGCACTAGCTCTCTCCCTTCCCTGGAACCAGTGACCCTAAAATTAGGGACGGGCGACTGCTTATAGCCCATTGAGTTGCTCACGGTGGTCGTTAAACCTCCAATCAAAAAAAAAAAATTATCAATTGAAGGTAACCTGTTACATCAACTGATGATCCAAAACTACTGCATTTGATACGAGGCTCTAGAGAAACATGGTCTGAATAGTTACAGGCACTGTAAAATGTTTTCAAAATTTAGCGATTAGCACAAAAAGTTGACTGCAAACATGCCTCCTCCACTGCAGCTTTTGTTTTCTGTATTGGTGATTGATCAACTCTTTGTTGCCGCCCCGGTGGCACAGTGGTCTAAGGCGCTGGCCTCTGATCATTCGTCCGTAAGGGGTCCGGGTTCGAATCCCGGTGAGGCATGGATGTTGTGTTTGTCTTACGGCACTGGCTCTCTCCCTTCCCTGGAACCAGTGACCCTAAATTAGGGACGGGCGACTGCTTATAGCCCATTGAGTTGCTCACGGTGGTCGTTAAACCTCCAACAAAAAAAAAAAAAAAAACTCTTTGTTCGCCGCCCAGGTGGCGCAGTGGTCTAAGCGATGGCCTCTGATCATTCGTCCGAACGGGGTCCGGGTTCGAATCCCGTTAGGCATGGATGTTGTGTTTGTCTTACGGCGCTGGCTCTCTCTCCTTTCCCTGGAAGCACTGACCCTAAATTAAGGACGGGCGACTGCTTGTAGCCCATTGAGTTGCTCATGGTGGTCGTTAAACCTCAAAAAAAAAAAAAAAAACTCTCTGTTCTTGTTTTTTCTGCTTTTTTGTTGTTTTTTTGTTTTGTTTTTTTATTGGAGGTTTAACGACCACCGTGAGCAACTCGATGGGCTATAAGCAGTCGCCCGTCCCTAATTTAGAGCCACTGGTTCCAGGGAAAGGAGAGAGCCAGTGCTGTAAGACAAAAACAAAATCCATTCCTCACCGGGATTCGAACCCGGACCCTTTCGGAATAATGGTCAGAAGCCATCGCTTAGACCACTGTGTTTTCCTAGGGCTCCAAGAAGTAACGCGACGAATATACAAGCCACTTGCACGAGGAAAGGGAAATGATTCAGATCTGAAAGAATAAATGTTATATCAATCTTTCCCAGAGTTTTATTCTACACCCAGCCGTACGAGCGCTTTACCAGTGTTTAGATCAATACGGTTCATTATTTGACCGTTCGTCCGAGACGGTTTAGGGTTCAAATTCCGCTGAGGCATCGATTTTTGTTTGTCTAACGGCACTAGCTCTCTCCCTTACCCTGGAACCTGTGGCCCTAAATTAGGGACGAGTGACCGCTCATAGCCCACTGGGTTGTTTACGGTGCTGTTCGCTGAACCCCCAACTAAAAAAAAAACATCGGGGAGCAATGAGGATGTAGCAGACACGTGACTTTCAACATGACATCGAGCCTTAGTAACGTAAGTGAAGGACAACCAATCCACGTTGACATGATGGCCTTTTACTTTGTAGGTTTAACTTCCGAGCACAAAATGCGGTATATGGAAAAAAATAAAGAGTTTTAAGGAAAATATCACCATGTGCTGAACGCAAGTGTCTTTGAAAGTGACGCGGGAAGTTTTCCGAATGTGCAAATAGTAAATATTTTCTATTACTTTGTCTTTGTTCGAAGCGCCTTTACCGCTGAACAGTTTTTTTTTTTTTTGATTGGAGGTTTAACGACCACCGTGAGCAACTCAATGGGCTATAAGCAGTCGCCCGTCCCTAATTTAGGGCCACTGGTTCCAGGGAAGGGAGAGAACCAGTGCCGTAAGACAAACACAACATCCATGCCTCACCGGGATTCGTACCCGGACCCCTAACGGACGAATGATCCGAGGCCAACGCTTTAGACCACTGCGCCACCGGGGCACAGAACAGTTCGAGGCATATAAAAGTCTCGAAGCATATAACAATTTCTATTCTACGTGGTATTTTAGTAAGATCACTATTTAGTGAGTAATTAGTAATTTAGTGAGAAAATAGGCACACTGCCTAAATAAGTAAGGTTCTCTTCCCTCCCAGATGTGGAGCCCTGGGTGAAACAGATAGGTTCTCTGCCTTTCCAGGGAGCATATAGGCATGCTGTGTATTATTAGAACGATCGAGCGATTTCACCCAATCACGACCACGATAGCGAATTGGTGAGGATTTTCGGAGGGTGGAGCTTCGCCGCCTGCTAGGGCTGAAAACCCAGGGCCGCCCCGGTGGCGCAGTGGTCTAAGGCGTTGGCCTCTGATCATTCGTCCGTAAGGGGTCCGGGTTCGAATCCCGGTCAGGCATGGATGTTGTGTTTGTCTTACGGCACTGGCTCTCTCCCTTCCCTGGAACCAGTGACCCTAAATTAGGGACGGGCGACTGCTTATAGCCCATTGAGGTGCTCACGGTGGTCGTTAAACCTCCAATCAAAAAAAAAAAAAAAAAAAAAAAAGAAAACCCAGGGGATGGCCATCGTGCTGTTGGGTGTCAATTATTCCTAGGATTTTCCTCGTGTGCTAAGTACGAAGTTAGCGAAAACTTTCTGAAGAGATTTCACTATGCAATTGATTTTTTTTTTTTTTTTTTTTTGATTGGAGGTTTAACGACCGCCGTGAGCAACTCAATGGGCTATAAGCAGTCGCCCGTCCCTAATTTAGGGTCACTGGTTCCAGGGAAGGGAGAGAGCCAGTGCCGTAAGACAAACACAACATCCATGCCTGACCGGGATTTGAACCCGGACCCCTTTCGGACGAATGACCAGAAGCCATCGCTTAGACCACTGCGCCACCGGGGCGGCCTATGCAATTGAGTGCATCAATGAAGAACTAGTAGGAAGAGTGGAGTTGAAATTTTTTTTTTGATTGGAGGTTTAACGACTCCCGTGAGCAACTCAATGGGCTATAAGCAGTCGCCCGTCCCTAATTTAGGGTCACTGGTTCCAGGGAAGGGAGAGAGCCAGTGCTGTCAGACAAACACAACATCCATGTCTCACCGGGATTCGAACCCGGACCCCGTTGGGACGAATGATCAGAGGCCATCGCTTAGACCACTGCGCCACTGGGGCGGCAGGAGTTGAAATCAATGGATGATATAGCATAAGGTGACCAGATATTGGAACACTAATTTGAGGACAAAATGGCGGGGCGTTCCCAAATCAGCAGATCACTTGGGGACACATATATACTCGAAATAAATATGAAAATCTTTTTGCCACAAAACTGTATTGTTTCTAAAGCGTGATATTACATATGGAAATTGATGTCTTAAAAGGTTATATCTTGTGGAATGTTATTATTTGTATTGACAAAGCAGAGCTGTGATGGCGAGAACCTATTAGCAAAAGTGAAATGCTCTACCCTGGGTATATGTGCTAAATTCGAATCAAACCGCACACTAATGAACGAATTGCATGGTTTATTTTTCATTTTGGCAATGTTTTTGGAGGAACTCAAAGCAAGTAATGTCGAAATTTGGCCTCCCCAGTTCACTTAGTGCTGACCACTGACCGTTCGTACAACTTGGTACGAGTTTGAGTCTCGAATGAGGCATGGGTAGTGTGTTTGTCTTACATCATTTGCTCTCTCCCTTCCCTAGAACGAATGTCCCCAAATTAGAGACAGGTGATTGCTTATAGTCCTTAGAGTTGCTCACGGCGATGATTAGACTCGAAAAAAACAATCAAAATTTGTTTTCACAAAAAGCATGTTGGAAAATCAGCACAACGAAAACTATTTTTAAGAACATTTTTCATTAGAAATCTTCTTCTTCTCTTCTTTTTGGAGGTTTAACGACCACCGTGAGCAACTCAATGGGCTATAAGCAGTCGCTCGTCCCTAATTTAGGGTCACTGGTTCCAGGGAAGGGAAAGAGCCAGTGCCGTAAGACAAACACAACATCCGTGCCCCACCGGGATTCGAACCCGGACCCCGTTCGGACGAATGATCAGAGGCCATCACTTAGACCACTGCGCCACCGGGGGCGGCTTCATTAGAAATCTAACAAGCTAACGAGGAAGTGTAAATTTGAGGACAATTTGCGTCCCCAAAGGCATCAGACATTTTTGGGGACAGTAAACTATAAATGCCGCCCCGGTGGCGCAGTGGTCTAAGGCGCTTGCCTCTGATCATTCGTCCGTAAGAGGTCCGGGTTCGAATCTCGGTCAGGCATGGATGTTGTGTTTGTCTTACGGCACTGGCTCTCTCCCTTCCCTGGAACCAGTGACCCTAAATTAGGGACGGGCGACTGCTTATAGCCCATTGAGTTGCTCACGGTGGTCGTTAAACCTCCAATCAAAAAAAAAAAACTATAAATTCGAAGACTGTCCTCAAGAATTCGGGATTTCTTATCAGCTGAATATAGCATGGTGATGAATAAAAACATTAACAACATGATTACCGAAGAGGCAGAAAATATTTAGAAGGGGATATTTATTTACAACACACTCACACAGCTCAACAACATACGAGATCTTACTTCGAACAACACTCGCCGATAATTGCTCACAGACATACCGTGCCCTCTTTCGATGCTGAAAGGCGACGCAATCAGATATGCCACAATATCAATAGTTCAGAAGCAGAATTTACTTTCTCGTTATCCAAGTATTAATAATTCTTTATAACGAGAAAGTATTAATAAATTCGAGAAACACTGATTGAAAACCCATCGGGGGAAAGATTTGTGTGCATGTAAATAACATTTGAAATATGCTCTACTTCCTCTAAATTTATTATATTTTACAAACTTAAATAACATTTACTTTAAATCTTGTATGAAATTAATAGAAAAATTCTCCTTTGGGGTCAAAATGACACCACGTCTTTATAGCGTATTTTTCAAACAATGCGCATGTAAGAGTAAAAGCTTACCGGTTTAAATTTTATAAAACGACTTGGTGAAAATTTGATAAAAAAACAAAAGTAGAACGACGACTGTGTGGACTGCGCATCAAAAAACTAGTGCCATTTTTATTTAAATGACATGTTTTGTTGGCAGGCATGTAAAATACAAGTAAAGAAATATTTCGATCTGTATATAACATTTCAGGTTATACATTTTATTGATAAATATTATTGTGTGTGTGTATTTACTGTTTCAATGTAAAATATTGATTTTTTAGTATCTCAAATAATTGAATTTATTCTAGAAAATCTTTTGTTTAATTTCCGCTGTAATTGATTTCACTGATAGTAGAATATGTAAAATTCCCATAATAAATTTTTCAATCCAATTGCACTTTACAACATAATTTATTTTTCTTAAAATTCTGGAGTTAGTTTGACCCCACGTTACTTACAACGTGAGCATTCTCACGTCAGCTAAAGATTAAAACACGTTAACTGCCAAATTCGATTTAACTCGTACTTGGCGATCTGGCCCAGGAACCCATAATCGAGATAATTCGCAAAGCTTTTATTGCGAGATTGGCGTTGGAGACCCATTGATTGATTGATTGATTGGAGGTTTAACGACCGCCGTGAGCAACTCAATGGGCTATAAGCAGTCGCCCGTCCCTAATTTAGGGTCACTGGTTCCAGGGAAGGGAGAGAGCCAGTGCCGTAAGACAAACACAACATCCATGCCTGACCGGGATTCGAACCCGGACCCCTTACGGACGAATGGTCAGAGGCCAGCGCCTTAGACCACTGCGCCACCGGGGCGGCGGAGACCCATCATTTACCCATGTAAACCTTGACAGATTCTACTACCCAACTACTAATATACTCTATACATCGTCGAAGATTGACGTCACAAGGTGGCTCTGGGCATAAACAAATGTCTGTTCCTCCATGATTCCCATAACGTTTCAACGTGATTGGTGAAATGTGCTCATATTTTGCAATTTCTTCAGATTTTTCTGACAATTTGAAGCTGATTCAACACAGTGAAAATACTGTGAAGTCCTCTCTCATCCAGTCATTTTATTATGAACCGCATAGCGAGGGAAATACGTGGTCAAATTCATGCTTCTATAAAGGATAAGTTATATAGCATCGAGATACTGTCTGCTTTTTATGCTAATGTTTCATAAATTATTTTATTTTACTTCTTTTAGTTTTATGTCCAAATTGACCACACAAAAAGCCCACAATTTTAAGGCTGGGCTGTTTCATGTTTGTAGTAAAGCTGAATGAAATACCCTGGCGGGTTATAATTTCATAGGAGCATCTGCTGATTCACACTGGCGAGAAACCTCACCAATGCACAATATGTCAGAAGACATTTTTACAGAAAGTTAGTATGTTACAGCATCTGTTGATTCACATTGGTGAGAAATCTCACCAATGCACTAATTGCATTTAACCTTAAAATATTTAAATACCTAATCATTTAACTTTAACGCATTTTTATTTTTTTTTTATTTTTTTTATTGGAGGTTTAACGACCACCGTGAGCAACTCAATGGGCTATAAGCAGTCGCCCGTCCCTAATTTAGGGTCACTGGTTCCAGGGAAGGGAGAGAGCCAGTGCCGTAAGACAAACACAACATCCATGCCTCACCGGGATTCGAACCCGGACCCCTTCGGGCGAATGATCAGAGGCCAACGCCTTAGACCACTGCGCCACCGGGGCGGCAACGCATTTTGGTAAATGAATTTTATCTTACAGTATTTTAACTTACACAAATTGTAGTCATATTGCTTCCCAATCACACACTTCGCGTAGCTTCCATATTGATGAAAAACTTCCTCAATGTACCATATGTAACAAGTCATTTACTCAAAAAAAGGTATCTCTCAGCTCATGTATGGATTCACACTCGTGAGGAACCTCATCAATGTGATCTTTGCAACAAGTCATTTAGGAAATTCGATAAGTTATCTGCTAATTCCTGTCCATTTACATGCTTACATTACAACGTGTACATTTTCTGGATGTTCTGCAACTGTGTCAACATATTTTAACACCTATTGGTGAAATTTATATTTTTGTGCAGAGTGCGTAAAATCTCCCAAAGGCATCGCATGTTATAAAAACTTCGCATGAGTTTACCCGCAATACGATATGAAATTTGATATAACAGCCTCGAGGCAAAACCTAAAGTTCTGAAATCGAAAACAAAAAAGGGAGGAGTGATCCGAATTCATATTTTACAGACTGCAAAAATTATTCTTGTTCAATACCAGTCGGCCCACAAATGCTTACCTTGAAATTTTAGTCCATAGGGCATAAATAAATGCTCCCTTGTAAATATTTTCTGCTCTACGATAATCAAGTTGTTAATGATTTTATTCATCGCCATGCTATATCATCCATTGATTTCAAATCCACTCTTTCTACTAGCTCTTCATTCATGCCTTCAATTGCACTGTGAAACTTCTCCGGAAAGTTTTCGATAACTCCATACTTGAAACACGAGGAAAATCCTAGGATAGTAACAATTAACACCAAACAGCACGATGGACATCCCCTGGGTTAATATCCCAGCTTTAGCAGGAGGTGAAGCCCCACCCTCCGAAAATCGTCACCAATTCACTATCGCCGTCGTGATTAGCTGAAATCTCTCGATCGTTCTAATAATACACAGAATACCTATATGCTTCCCGGACCACTTTTATAAGCACTAATGTAGCTTTGGACTCCACTTTCCGTGTTGAAATCCCCTGTTTTTTAAAAGAAAACAAACAAAGCAATTAGTACTGACCCATCAGTGAATTCCCATCCACTCTCCTCATTAGCACCCTGGCTACACAAACATGAAAAAGAGGTTTAAACTAAGTAATTGGAAGAGTGGAGAACAATTGAAATTTCATGGCTTTCCTGATGCTATTTCAATCACTTTTTTGGGGTGACGTAAACATCGCACATCTTAGGGGGAAATAAGTAGGGTCGCATGAAACAAAACACATTACTTGGCAAACTGTAGATTATATTTTAAATTTAAATATACGTTCTGAAAATGGCACATTTTGAGCTGGGTGGGAGGTATGGTGGGCAAGACAAATTTCAGGGTGTGCTCAAGCCCATCATCGCACCCCCTTGGTGACGTCCCGGTGAGTGTGGTGGCATGTAATGGAAATCGTAGCGCCCTTCCCAGTTTTTCTGGCACATCAGTATAAATCTGCTCTCTGCTGGGCAGTTTTACTCTAAGGGCTGTTGATTGCTGAATATGAGCTGAGCAAGATCTTTGTCACCCAAATCTCATCCAGGGAACTGGTAAAGACGTGAGGCGGAGCTAAAGCCTTAGACGAGAGACAAAACTTTTAAAATATCGAGAGAGTCCCAGCATTGGACACCTTGTAGATAACTTATGCCATGCATCATTCGCACGCTAAGATCTTTGTGGATGTGAAATAAAACGAGGGATTCGAGAGTGTGTATTGATTTCCGTACAAACACAATGCATTTAACCGCATAACTCATGACAACACCGAGCCACAGTCCGGTACAAACTGCGTGGAATTAAATCATAACAACAAACAACAAGGTTTACTAATTCCTGTCATTGAGCTGTACTTAGGTAGGTGGATTAATGAATGTTATTGTGGTAAAACCAATGGAAAAAGTTATGTGTGTCATAAAAGTAGATATTTACTAAACCATGGCGGAGGCAATAGACCGTATGCATTGACGTCACGAAACCGTGGTTCGCGTCACTTTTTCGTCTGCTGCTTTCTTGCAGAACAACTGGTGTACAAGTGAGATTAAAGATGCATTACATTGGCTACGTAAGTGTGTTATTTGGCGATCAAAAATAGCTTTATCCTGATAAATTAAAGTTATTGGGAAATTGTGGTGACCCATATGTAATTCCATACTCATTTTTCCTGAACAATATTGAGGTCTTGCCACGAATAGAACACGGCGATATTGTTAATTATTTCATTTTTGTACTAACGCCTTTACTCCCGAGCAAATGAAATCGTGCAAGTCATTCATAAAGAAAGGTTAATTCCAGTCTAAAGATCTTCATAGAGTTTTTGTAGATAACGCATCAGTAAATTTATGAACATTCCTGTTACAAAATGAAAACTACACACTCTAATGTTCCTTCGTTTCCGGTCATTAATGTCAAATCTGCTGATACGTGATAACCACAAATTTTGGCGCTTCTGAATTTTTTTTTTTTTTAATAATTCGGATCCCATTTCGTTCACTCAATTGATAATCTATAATAGGACACATCATTATCTCTCCCACTTCGGTTACCGCAGCCGAAAATAGCACATAACACCATTTTCTTTAACGCTCCACAATGCAAATCCAAGCAGTGTTTGTACACTAGTTGATCACCGGGGCGGGGCGTCTGCTAGGAGGGTTCACCTTGCTGTAACGTCATATGATACGGTCTATAGTAAGTATTTCGACTGTTTAGTTTTTCAAAAACAATATTTGTTATTATTCAGATTTAGACGAACGTAAAAAACGACGTGTGAAGTAATAGTAGGTATTCTATCGTTTATTCTATTCTATCGTTTGCAATACTGTTTCACACGTTAATCAGTACAACGTAAGCTACGATTAATGTGTACTGATTAACGTATGAAACAGAATTGCAAACGATAGTATACCTATTGTTGCTTCACATAGGTTTGCCACGTAATCTATTTGGTTACTTTACATCAACCAAAATGTAGTAAAAATGGGCACGTCTTTTGCATCCGTTCTGATGCGAATTAAATTTATCAGAGCTATTCAAAGTCAATGGAACCGGTATGGAAAACAGTAGCATCTGACCGAAGAAAGAAGTTTTTCAATCCGGTTTTTAATCACGCAAATATTGCTCTAAACGGAAACGCCAACTTACTCTTATGGTTGCAGACTTCTCCATTAGGAAAAATTTGAAAATATATGAAAAAACATTTCACACTGGAAAAGCTCTCCGACAAAGAAAGAATTTTTCAACTCGGTCCCTTAGAAGCAGAGATATTGACAAATATACGATATGCATCTACGCCACCTGGCGGGGAAAACATGCATTATTTTCAGAAGAAAGTGTTCTTAAAGGTTTCACAATGGAAGCAGTATCGGTCCAGGAAAGAATTTTTTCATTCGAGTTTTCAGAAGCTCAGATTTTGCTGGAAATACATCAGAAGCAGAAATTAACACTCATGCTCCCTGGTGGCTAAACCATTCTTTGCCAAATATAAGAAATTACATGAGAAACATTTCCATTCAGGAGCTCTATGCGATACAAAAAGGATTTTTCAAATCAGAGTGTTAGAAGCAGAAATAGCAAGGAAAACGCAATTTACCTTAACGCTTCCTAGCCGAAAGGAGTTACTTGAAATTTTGAAATTAGTGAAACACCTTTCGCACCGGAAAAGCAATTCAACAAAGAAGGAATTTTTCAAATCGGACTCTTAGAAGTAGAGATATTTACAAAACTAAAATATACTTTTACGCCCCCTGGCGGAGAAACCATGTATTATTTTAAGAAGAAAATCTTCCGAAAAGCTTTATCGACGTATGTAATATAGGTTTACAAACGATTTTTCTTTCAATCGAGATTTTAGAAGCTCAGATTTCGCTGCAAATACATCAGAAGCGAAAATTAAGACTTACGCCCCCTGGTGACCAAACAATTTTTTACCAAAAATTAGAAATATATGCAAAATATTTTCCATCAAGAGCTGTATGCTGCGCAGAAATAATTTTTCAAATCGGAGATTTAGAAACAGGGAAATCGGGGAAAACGCAATTTACTTTTACGCCCCCTAGCGGAAGGTCTATGAATTACTTGAAGAATTTGAAATTATATGGAAACCATGTCGGACAATTGGAAGAGATATTGACAAAAATTAGATATACATCTGCGACCCATGGCGGAGAAACTATGCAATATTTTAAAAGTAAAATATGCCGAAAAGATTTAACAACGTGAGTGGACTCAGCCTTCGAAGGAATTTTTTCAATCGAGATTTTAGGAGCTCAGATTTTGTGGTAAATACATCAGAGGCAGAAATTTACACTTACGCCTCCTGTTGGCAAAATCATTTCTTACAAAAAATTAGAAATTATACGCAAATAATTTCTCATCAGGAGTTGAGTGCACTGAAGAAAGAATTTTTCAAATCAGAGTTTTAGAAATAGAGATATCGGGGAAAACCAATTTACTTTTAAGTTCCTTAGCGGAAAATCTATGCGTAACTTGAAAAAGTGACTATACCTAAAATACTTTTCGACATAAATGGAGTCGAAAGGTAAAAGAAACTATTTCAATCGGATGTTTAGAAGCAAATATATGGAGTAAAATGTATTTTGAATTTGCATTTACGCCCTCTGGAGGCGAAATTATAATCGTAAAAAAAAAAAACGAAGGATCATCATTCGCATATTTCTGGCTTCCCAGTGCAAAAAGAATTTTTCAAATCGAACTAATTGTTAGAGAGATATGGTGTCCACAGACGGACGGACTGACAAACCGATAACATACGCACGATCTTTTTTTACAATAGACGTGCTAAAAACAACCCTGACACCGATGAAATGTGATGTAGTTACGAAAGTACATCAAGCTAAAATTCCTCCCCACGACGTAGCGTTTGTTACATGTGCAAAGTGTATACACTATATTGACAAAAGTCACCGGACACCTAGAAGAGAAACACAACATTGCACTTATTGGCATACATTAGTACGGTGTCGGTCCACCTTTGGCTTTCATGCATGCACTGACTCTTCGAGACATGCTTTCGACAAGGTTTTGGAACACAGCGATAGGTATGCGCTTCCATTCAGTACATAATGCTGCCGCTAACTGTTGCTTAGTAGTATGCCTTGGTTCCAAACTTCTTATGCCGTGCTCTAATTCATCCCATAGGTGCTCTATGGGATTAAGATCAGGGCTCTGTGCTGGCCAGTCCACACACGATACGCAATTATCGTCAAATCACGCCATAACAGTCCTTGCTTCAGGGCTCGGTGCGTTATCCTGCTAGTACCAACAAGGCTCGGTTCCATAGTATTGCCACAGAGTTGGTAGGGCATAATTTTCCAGAATATCGAGGTAGACGTGCTGGTTAACAGGTTTGTCCCTGATAACCATTGGGCAGGGACCATACTACGAAAAACACCCCCACACGAGTACACTGCCAGCTCCAAACTTGACCGTAGGAACAGTACACTGTGGTAAATAGCGTTCTCCCGGCTACCAGTACATCCACACACGGCCATCAGACTGATGCATGGTGTATCTGGATTCATCAGTCCATAGGACCCGTTTCCATTGATCTACGGTCCACGATAAATGTTCTTTACACCATGCTAAACGACGAGTAGCATTCCCAGTGGAGATGAAAGACTATAAAGAAGTAAATTTCTCCGTCATTTCTGTCCACGCCAGGATTCGAACCCGAATCCCCTCATTCCGGAATAAGTTGCTCTACCAATTGAGCTACGCGGACGTTTTATTCTGATTCCTATCTGCCTTTATGTCGTGTGCGTCCTTCGGGCAGGTACGTCACATCTCCTGGTACGTTACAAGACTTATGAGCAGCAGCACGACCATGGGAACCCATGGAATGAAGTTCTCTGCGAATGGTACGTGTACATACCGAGGTTCCAGCATTTTTACTCACCTGTACACTGAGGTCTTGTGCAGTAGTCCGTCGATTAGCTGTAACAACTCTGCTGAGACTTCGTCGTCCTCCATCACTGATTTTCTTTGGTCTGCCGGTACGTTTTGCTGCTTCAGGCACGGTATGTGTCTTCAACGTATTCAGTATATCCAAAACAGTTGGCTTGGGTATGTTTAAACGCCTTTCGGTTTCTCTTATGGACAATCCACTAATATGACACCCAACAATCCTTCCTTTCTCAAAGTCAGTTCTCTCCCGCCGCGACATTTTCATTCAACCTCACAGTGCGATATGATCGCGGTCAGTTGCAAGCTTGTTTTTATACCGTTTGCAGCTGTACCGAGCATCTTAACACCGCAGCTGATCCATTCATTTGCTTTTGAAGGGCTGTCCGGTGACTTTTGTCAATATAATGTATGTGGCTTACTGAACAGTGTATAAATTCAGTTCTGAATTACTTCGCTTTAAGTGAAACAGGAGTTACTTAAGAAACTTCAAGAAAAAGTTACAGTTCGTCTTTATTCAGCCAAAACTCCGTTAGCACTTCACTAATGCTGAACTACAACTCACTCTTCCATAGTATTATTAACGTGATCAAATCAATGTGAGTTAACAAGCAGAAATTTTGATTAATAAAAACACCACCACTTAAGATATATACAACACGCAGACGTCAAGTAAACACATTTTCAAGCATAGGTTGCTTCCACGATTATAGCATTATACCGTAACATCCACTACACTACCACACTTTTGGGCTGCTGCTTCAACATTATATCTCTTTTAGTTGCTATTTGTCACATGCATACGTCATACTCTCTGACCTCAGAAATGTTGCCAACCTCATTCCGCTGGAGAGAAGACATTACGTTAAGTTCGAAAACGCTAATAGAGCAATGAATGAATGAAATACGGGATTACACCATTGTACAATACAAATTTGGAAAATGTGAATCCGTTTATTGGTGTAAATACGACATGGATGTTAAGTCAGATAATATCCAAAAACTTGAAAATTTCGTTGTCCTGGAACGGGAATCGAACACGTGTTGCACCCGAGTATGCTAACCACTGCACCACCCAGAACAACCAAGTCTCAAGTTTCCGATTAATTTGAATATAACCATCACAGGATTCGCTAGTTGAAGCAACCGGCATTCATAGACAGCGAATCTGGAGGTTTTGAATTCGTTCCCGTGATTGCCCGTAGGCGCAGAATATCAGTGAATGAAATACGGGATTACATCAATGTACAATACGAATTTGGAAGATGTGAATCCGTTTGTTGGTGTAAATATGACATGGATGTTAAATCAGATAATATCCGAAAACTTGAAAATTTCGTCGTCCTGGAGCGAGAATCCGCGTCTCTCGAATAGCGCCCGAGTATGCTAACCACTACACCACCCATAATGACCAAGTTTCAAGTTTCCGTGAGTTCATTCTCTTTTTTCACGCTAAAAGAGAATGAACTCAAATTTACATAGAGAAAGCAACTAAAGATGAAAGTCAATTTAGAGTAGACGTCACAAAGATAGAAAGAAAAGCTGAATCGCAAGTGTGCTAGTGATTGGTAACTTTTGGTCTAGGATATCTGCAGATTATTCCACATCGTGTTATACACTCACGGACAATGAAATTTGCGCATCTACAAGAAAACATGCTACAACCGCGAAGAAAAAAATGAGAATCCCTAAAAATAAGAATCCGAAGAAAAAAATGAGAATGCTAGAGTGCGTGATGGTATGCAAATGATCCACGTTTGGTGCGATTGCGCATGACTGCATACCCTGTGGTAACACAGCAAGCACGAACCGGCAGCCCTATACACCAGCGTGTTGTCGATGCCCCATGAAAGCGAAAAGCACCGACCGACGTAAGTAAGAGTACAATGCCGGGTAGACGCCAAAGACTTCGATTTACGCAACTTACGGACTTTGAGAGAGGACTGATCATCGGGATGAAAGCCGCAGGGTGGTCGGCGCGCAGTATAGCCTGCCACGTGGATCATTCTGACCATACCGTCCGACTGTGTTGGGAGCAGTGGACACGTGACGGCACTGCCACACGGTGGAGCGGCTCCGGACAGACCAGGAGGACCGCCGGTAGAGAGGATCGAACGAATCCCACGGGCACCCGGTCCACTGTACAGGCAGATGTAGCAGCTCCTGTGTGCCCACGAACCATTTTCCGACTCCTCGCGGAAGCGAACCTGTGATTCCAGCGCCCCTTACGTTGATGCCATTAACCCCGGAACATCGCCGGCTCCGTATGCATTGGTGCCAGGCCAGAGCGACGTGGAACGCCACAGACTGGCGACGTGTGGTGTATAGCGATGAGTGCCGCTTCGTTTAGTGGACAGATGATCATCGTGTCCTGGTGTGGAGGTCCCCGGGTCATCTGCACAATCCCGACCTCGCTATCGAGCGATACACCTCCCCCACTGCAAGCATTGTGGTCTGGGGAGCCATTGCCTACGATAGCCGGTCAGCTCTTGCAGTGGTATGTGGATCATTGGCGGGCCAGCGGTATGTGGATGAGATCCTACGGCCCCATATACTCCCATTCCTGGCCGGGATTCCAAGTGCACTATACCATCTGGATAATGCTCGCCCGCACACGGATCGGGTTGCTCAGGACTGCCTACGTCATGTCCAGATACTTCCATGGCCTGCCTGCTCCCCGGACATGTCCCCTATCGAGCATGTGTGGGACCAGTTGAAACGCCGGCTGCCGCCGTGCCTCACTGTCCGGGATTTGGAGTACACCGTCCCACACGTGTGGGCCAGTCTGCCGCAGGACAACATCAGGCGTCTGTTCGCCTCAATGCCGGACCGTATTGCAGCACGTATCGCCGCACGAGGCGGTGCGACGCGCTTTTGAAGATGACCGGACTGCGTGCCACAGATCCCTCTGTAATTGTCCTGCAGCTCTGTTTTTGCCATCATGTGTATCATTCATCTGCATCATTACGTTCATGAAACTTCAGTTCAATCCGATGCTTCTTTCTTGCTGCGCAAATTTCATTGTCAGTGAGTGCTGTACGTCATTTTAAAACTCTCGCCAATAGCAGGTAATCCCCTCCCTTTGGATCGGGGTCGAGAGGAAGGGAAATTTCTCTACGACGCGACGCACCGTCCTCGATATATTTGAGAAAATCAGCCTAGGTGGCTTACCGACTACAGCACCAAAATGCATTTTTGTAATGGCTTTTTATCACATTAAGCATCAGGTTCTTGCAATGTACGAAGATCGCACTGAGACATTGTTACTTTTATGCAAAACGTGATGAAATAATGTTTAGCGATATTTTAGTAAAATATTGGGTTCGCCAAAAAGGCTACTGCGTTTTTTACACATATAGATGGCGAAACATGTCTTGAAATGTAACTAACGTCATTTAAAACCGCAAGTTCATTGAGTAACGTGACAGCTGACAGTTCGAGCTTGATTTTGGAACAAAAAGTGCACGATTTCGTTAACAAGTGTTGTTTGCGAAATTTCGGTCTGGAGATTTTGATGAGAAAGGTGCACCTTGCTTAGGAAGGCCAATCGAAGTTGATGACGACGTAATAATAGCATTGATCGAATCCCATCGGCGTTTAACAACACGAGAGATTGCTGAGAATCTGAACATATCGGAATCGAGCTTTGAAAACCATTTAAAGCTACTGAGATACGTTAGTAAGCTCGATATGTGGGTACCACATGAGCTCGTTTGTTTTGCTCCTCAATTTTGTGTATAAATTCACGTATATAGCGCTTTAAGTTCTCTAATTTTGTGTGTGTACGAAGTATAAAGGTACCGTGCTTCTTTCCGTTTGACTCCCGAGCCGGTGAGTGCATTTTTTAGTTGAGTTTTTACGTTGTGTTTATTTCCGACCGAGCTGGTCATTGCTTATCACTGAGGTGCCATGCAAATGGCGTCTTCCGGTGGTGGGGGACTTAGTAACGACCTCACTTCCGGGAAGCACTCCACTTCTTCTTCCAGAGGCGTCACTACGCTGTCCGATCCAACTGGCGGTGATGCACTCCCCTCATCTAGCGGTACGTCCGTACACTCTTCTCACGTCGATTCGCTAACTTCTCCTAATACGTCAACTTCTACTGACTTTGCTACTACTGACGTTGCTATGGACGTCATCTATTCTGATGGCATTCCTTCTATTCCTGCACAACAGTCATCCTACACCACCTACTCTAAGGCAGTCACTACTTCTATTCCTATCCACTCCACTCCAACACAGTACGCCGGAGCGGCGGGCATGGCGTCCTATATTCGCCGAGAAGGAAACACCATCACTCTCGACATTCCTGATGATACTGCAGCTAGTGCTAACTTTAATTCTGCCTTGGATAAAGGTGTAGTGTTTGTTGCCTTACCGGCGACGCCGTTAAAGGTGTACTACACTGCCCTGAAGAACAGGTTCAACCCACAAGCCATTTCTCATATGTTCCGGCGGGTAGGGACAGTTGTGGTGTACTTCAGTAAAGCTGAATATGCTACCACCATCCTACGTACAAGTCTCACTCTCGGTGATCAGTTCTTAGAGCCTACTCCTGTAGCGCAGCGACCTATCAACGTGTCATTCTATCCAGTGCCGCCGGAAGTCACGGATACAATGTTGTATGCCGTCCTCTCTACTCTTGGCCGTGTTGTAAGCACGGTGAAGACATTCTCAGCAGCTCCAAAGGATCCCGACGACAAATCTATTTGTGGCATACGTCGCGTTGCGCGAGTCCTCTTCACAACTCCTGACAGCATTCGCACGATCCCAGTGCAGTTTAAAGTAAAGTGTTCTGGGCAGGTGCGTTATGTTGATCTCCTAACTGAATTTCATTGCAGCACCTGCAAAGCTTTTGGACACTTTTACAAAGATTGTCCCAAAGTTTCCTCGTATCCCAAGTCTGCAGTTCCAGCGGAGACTCCCAACCGGACCCAGGAGATGGTTTCCGCTCCAGTGCGTCCGACTGCTGTTCCACCGAGCCTAGACACTGTTCTTTCGTCTGCTGTTCTCCCACCAAAAGTGGATGAGACAAATTTCCCTCCTATACTTGCTCAGACTCACTTTCGTGCTCCCGATCCACCAGTGGAGTCAGCTGAAGGGAGTGTTACGTCAGAGGCAGATCTCTCTATTCCGGATAATGAAACTGCATATTTCAGTGCGGATCAAACCATGAGCGATAGCTTGGAGCCTGAACACCAAGTACGACTGGAAAAGCGTCAAGCCCAAAAACCACCTTGTGCCCCCGCCAAGAGGGGACGAGCTCGCGTGAGCACTACTCGATCTTCCCCCCGGACCCGTACTTCACCCGCACGAGTCGTTGATTTTGAAACGTCACCGTACCCCACCGACGGAGTGGTGCCGTTTGACGAGTTTGCTGCCCAAATGTCTAGCCTTGAATTATCGCCTACACCATTGTCATACAAGGAACTTTATTCTCTCATGTGTGTCAAACAATATCCTGCTACAGCACATACCTTTGTCAAGCGACATGAGAATGATTTGCCAAATATTCTTCAGCAACTTACCTCTTTGGATAGAGTTCTTGGGGTCTATGCCAAACCGTCTGGCCACTTGAGTGCGGCTGGCAAACACATCCGGCAGCACATCCATCTACTTCAAACAACTGTCACAAAAGCTATGACACCTACAAGTGACCTACCACTTTCAAGGTAGTTTCGCTGAACTGCCGGGGGTTTGGCACCCCTGACGCAAACTCATAAGTGTATGAAGACTTGTCGGCAGTGAACGCTGACGTTCTTCTCGTTCAAGAAACGAAATGCTCTCCTACAACGCCATTCCATCGTTGGCGTAGTTGGCCTTTTAAGTTCTTCCATGCGTATAGACGGTTGCAATCCCGTGGTGTTGCCATTGGCATCCACAAGCGTTTGCGTCACTCACTGACTACAGTCTCTGTAAATAATTTATACCTTGATTTGTTACAATGTTGTGTATTCTGTATTGATCATATTACCTATCACATATTTAATATTTATATTCCTGCAGATGAATCTCTCATTGACCCCTATTTCAATGTTTACGTTCAGCACTTACAGCAATTCCCCTGGTGATTTTTATGTCTTAGGAGGAGACTTCAATTGCACTTTGTTCCTGTCGTTGGACCGCAGCGGTTCCCTAAGAGAATTTCGTCCTATCTTAGTCGATCAGCTTACGCTACTCCTCTCCGACCATCATCTTGTTGACTCATTCCGTCATTTTCATCCAAACACGGTTTCATATACCTGGAGCAATTCACCTCGGCAAGGTTCGTCAGCAGCCCGGTTGGACCGAATTTACGTCTCCTCCGAGCTGCTCCCTGCATCTACTGAGGCACGGCATGTGCCAACAACCTCGTCTGATCACAGAGCGGTGACGCTGTCTATCTGCGTTTCTGCACTGCCCATTACTTCACAGCGTACCTGGTCCTTTGATGATGACTTGCTTCAGGACGAAACTTTCTGTACCACAATCCGTCAATTCTTGGATGATCGTCGTCACCTTCTCGCCTCAACCCCAAGCGCACTCAAGTTGTGGCTCGACATTAAGTTTGAGCTTCGTATGTTTATCCGACAATACTCATTTGCTGCCCGTACTGAACGTGGCATGCAAATCAGCAACCTTCGTGGGATCCTTTCCTCGATGTCTCTCACTGATCCATCATATCCTGATGTACAGGATGCCCTTAGAGCGCTGCTTCATCCGATGGCACAGCAAGCTCTCTGTAGGATGAAATTACTTAATCTTTCCTCAACAGCCCACTCATATGAATTTCTCTCTCGCACGGAAAGACTACGGCGTTCATCTACTACCCTCCGACATCTCCGTCTGTCTGATGGAACTTTTTCATCAGACTCAGCCACTATCTGCACACAGGTTAGTCAATTTTTCCAAGATAAATTCCGAGCGGTAGTGCAGACTCACTCTCTTTCATCATCCCCCTTTTTCGTGCTCTTCCGCAGGTCCCCTCACAACTCTGTCCTTCTCTTCTCGCGGCCCTTTCCCCTACTGAACTCAGAGAGGCTTTTGCCTCTCTAAATCCTCATGCCTCTCCTGGACCTGCTGTCCTTCCTCTCTCCTTTTACCGTGCTTTTCTTCCATCTCTTCTCCCCTTCCTTCTCGCCTGTTTCTCCGCAGCTCAATCTTCTTCTGCACTGCCGCCGGAGTTTACGGTGGCCCACGTCATTCTTTTGCCGAAGAAGGGAGACCCCTGGACCTGCAAAATTGGCATCCTATTTCCATTCTAAATCTCGACTATAAATTCTTTACTAAACTCCTTTCCCGTCGTTTGAATCTTGTTCTTCCTTTCATCCTTTCGCCCGACCAGTCATACATTGTGCCTGGTCGGTCTATCGCTAACAACATCTCTTTTGTTCACAACTTTGTTTTTCTTGCTCGTAAATTTTCTGAACCACTTGCCTTGCTTAACATTGATCAAAAATCAGCCTTCGATAACAGTTCTCACGACTATCTTTCTGTTACTCTTCATAGCTTTGATTTCCCCTCTTCTTTGGTTACTCTTTTACTTAGTCTCTATCGGGGCGCCCATTTTCATGTCCGGGCGGCCTCCTTTCTGACGTCTTCAATTCCTTTTCAACGTGGAATTAGGCAGGGTTGCCCCCTCTCGGGGCAACTTTTTGCATTAGCCTTTGAATGCTCATCGCTCTCTTCGATCTTCGCTGTCGCCTACCGTAGCAAGTACGCGACATCACGAATATACTTTCTCCGCTTATGCAGACGATGCGACGTTTTGCATCAGGAGAGAAGCTCAGTTTGAGGACTTGCTCATCACCTATCACCAATATGCTGCTGTTTCGGGAGCATCACTTAATGTCTCTAAGAGTACTGGTCTCTGGTGCGGGTCTTGGATAGGCCGCACTGACTCCCCTTGGAGAGCGATGTGGTCATACTCGACCCAGAAGATCCTCTGCACCTATGCTGGTCATCCGTTTACCGCAGGACAAGGTACATGTATAATGAATTAGCTTTATAATCTTTTTGCTAAGCTAATTATTATGAATGAATAATGCTCTAAGCTTCAAAATAATGAATTCCCAAAAGGGTGTTGTTACTCGTTAATTATGAACTTAAACAAAGTCTCAACGCTGGTTATTTATATTAAGTAATCAAAGTCATAAACCTAACAGCCAGACAGAGGTCTGACAAAACTAAGAATTGAGAAAGACTGAACTTACTGAACAACTGTTTATTTCCACCACTCTTGGTCAACTAAGGCACTCATATATCTTGTACATAATAATGAATAAACTTTCCTCTTATAGTACGCACACAACCAACACAACTCCAACACAACCTCAACGCAACACACCTCAACACCACAACTCGCTCGATGAACGCGCCTATATACTAGCTACCACCACGTCATGACTTACACTCATTGCCAGATCTCATTCAGCGGGTGAAATAATATTTCGTTCAGTAGGAAGATAATTTACATAGTAAAATAAAATAACCAGAGATAGTAAAATCAAAAGGAAAGTGAATATAGAGTATACGTTGCACATGGACCAACCTTTTCCCAAGGCTTCGGCGCCGAGCTGCGTATTGGCGTTTCGTTTTTCCATTTACATCTTATTTTCAACGTGCTCATATTGTCCAGCATTACCTTCTTTCACTATGTACATATTCCTGGTATTCAACAGTTTTCTTGGCCTCTCGCCTTACTGACATCAATAGTCAGTTCACTTCCGTCATCTGGCAGTCAAAGCATTGGTCGGCGGCCCAGACATTGTATCTTCCTGAGTCGCATGGTGGCATCCGGCTCATTGATATTCATCAATACTATAGAGCGTACCGTATTACCAATTTTCTTCGTCTGCTTATCTCTCCCTCTCCTTCTCTCGTGATCTTTTGATGCACTCCTTTCTGTCCATGATCCGTCCTTTATTTTTCTTCTTTTCCTCCGCATGGATTTTTACACCCTTCCTTCCTCTAACATTCCGTTCACTATCTCTAAAGCTCTTACGTTTTTCCGGTCCCTTCCTCTTTCCCGGGCTCCTCCTGTCACTACTCTTGATCTCCTTGTCGAACCACTCTTCTTTTCCTCACTGATCCACCCTCCTAACCAACCTTTCTTTCTCCTCCCACTCTGGGTTCGTTCTGGCATCTTAACAGTTAACACCCTGATTACTGCTAACCTCTCTTGGAAACACATTACTTCCCTTTTTCCTACTCCTACTCCTTCTCTCGAGGAGCAGTATGCCCTTCTTCGTACTTCCCTCCTCTCTCTATACCCTGCTTTGGTTACTGCCGACGGACTCCGTGTTGTCTCTGGACCCAGTCTTCCTATTCCTTTCTTTCTTCCTCTCTTTGACTCTGTCGCCCCCGTGCTTTCCTTCACCACTGCCTCCCTGTATTGTTTTCTCCGTTCACCTTCGGATCTTCCACAACCCGTCTCTGACTTCTCTCCCTCGCTTTCCATGACCGTCTGGTCAGCTTCCTCTTCTCATCTCTCCTCTCCGCTCGAGCGCAATCTTCACTGGCGTTTCCTTCACCGTCGTCTCGCTGTTCCCCATCTTCTTTTCCGTATGTCTCTGGTCTCTTCTCCACTCTGCTCTTTCTGTGGTAATGTCGGTGATGTTTACCACACCTATTGCCACTGCCCTATCCTGCTACCTCTTCTCAATTCTGCTTTCCGCCTGGCTGGCCTCATCGTTTCTCAAGATCTTCCATTCCAAGCATATCCGTGGCTTCTATTAACGAAGCATCCGCCCACACGTCTACCAGATACCTGCTGTTTTCTATTTGTACTTGTCAAACATGTCATTCATATGTTTCATCAATCACAACGTTCTGCATCGCAGCCACTTTCAATTCTGCAGGCCGGAAGTCGTTTGCTATCTTGCTTTCGAGGCCGAATAGTTGCACGCCTTCGACTTGAATATAACACCGCCATATCGTCAAATTCTCTCACAACATTTCACACCACCTGGGCCGAGCACTCAGGATGGTTTACGATGAATGGGAGTTCTGTCCGTCTCGCCATTTGAGTATATGTTGTGTGGTTTTTTGTGTTTGGTTGCACTAAGTCCAGTGTGTCTTTCGTTAGGTATTTGTTTCACTGTGCCAAGAGTGCTCTGTGTTTTTATTTTTTTTTTCTGAGTAGCCATACTGTGGCAACCTACGTACGCATAATTATGGTAACATGTTAATATTGTATTGTGTTGTACATACTTGAGTTTCGCACCACAGTACGTGTTTTTTTTCTTCCTATTGTGACCCCATTTATGATTAATGTTACTTGCCTGCTGTTTTCTGTGAATATCGTATTTGTTTGTACGTACTTATACATACATAGTTAATATAGTTTTATCCGTGATATAGGCGAACACGTTATTATCGTATTACTCTGCAAATGTGCTGTACATTTTTCTAGTGTATTCTTTCTTGTTCTCTGTATCAGCATGATGACATTGTACCTCTTTCATAACCTAGGGTCTGTACCTCTCTTGTAGATTTCATTTGCACAGCTTCCCTGAGTGATAATTGTGTTACATATGTACTTTAACGATAATAACCACTCTGAGTGTTCTATTCATTTTATTAGTCGTGTTTCTTCTATTTTAAGAACAGAGTGTAGAACTGCGTCATCCTTTTCTTTCTTTCAATATGTTGAAAACAACATGACTTTTTTAAAGGTGGTATACTGTTCACGAGACGTTGACTCATCAAGCTTTTGATTTTTGTTTCCGCCAGGTTGTATTCACTGTTCTCTAATGTTTTGTTTTTTCACTCACCGTACCTAGTGTGTATTGTGTCTTTACTGTTTTCTTCAGTTTGCTTTTTTTTCCCTCGCCAATGTCGAGTAACGTTGTGTGTACTGTTAATTAACTTTATTTGTGTGGCACATGTTGTACAAATTTTCTTTTTTCTTACATTGCATATTATATGTGATTTTGCTCAAGAACATATTTTTATCCTGTAGTATGTCATTATGTCTTATTAGGTGAGTCGTGTTCTGTGACGATATTATCTCCGTTAGCATCCCTGTATTTTCTGATCAAAGTTCTTGTTGTGTCACCGACTTTGCGATGTTGTATCTTGTGCTTTGTGTATTGTTTTTTGTTTATTACATACATCGTTGTATTTACTTACATTCTCTGTTCTAGCACACTCTCCCGAAATCATTTTGTTACTTGCTCTCATATGCTAAATATGCTTCCTGTGTTTCTGTAGTTGTATTTCACGTATTATGGGGTTGCACTTGACCCCAGATTCCTGTACCATTACGATGCTCATAGAATGCTTGCCTGCATTCGTGTTTTTATTATTTTAATCTGGGTAGCTTTACCCTCTGTCATGTGTACATGTCATTATAAACGTCATGTGTATTTTTATGTTTTTGATGGGCGCGAACAATAATGATGTAACAGCCTATTTTCTAGTATTAAAAGAAATCCGTCTTGTTGCACGATGATATTTATTCAGCTAAAAACGAAATCTATATACAGCTTAAAAACACATGAGCACTTTCGGTGTCACATTGACACCTTCATCAGATGTGATTTCACCATGTGGTTACATGCTGGTCTTTAAGTACGTGGAGTAGATGCATCATGGGAAAGGTAATGTCAATGTCACATGATATACCAGATAACAAGACAATCAAAAAAGGCATAATTAGCCAATGAAGATCACTTAACAGAAGCAATTGCTATTGTGCTGTCCTTCCCAACAAGATTGCTCCAAGGTTCAGGTAAAACATAAGGATAATAGTCATTACAGTATATAATGAATTAGCTTTATTTTGCTTTACGCTAAGCTAATTATAATGAATAAGCTCTTTCTACCAGCTAGCTAATGATAATAATGAAGCTTTCCTACTGAGCTTCAAATAGTGAATTCAAATTGTTGTTGTTACTAGTTAATTAAGAACATGAATATAGTCTCCTGCTAGTAGTGTAGTAATTAGAATGTATAAAGTCTTAACGCTGGTTGTTAATAGTAATATTAATTGAAATAAACCTAACAGCCAGACAGAGGTCTGACAAAAACTATTAATTGAGAAAGACGTACTTACTCAAATCTTTTTATTATCAACTTCAACTGGTATCAACACACACCGCTACTCAAATAACACGTAGCTCCTCTAGTATAACAACAAAAGCTCTCCTTATAACAAACGCTCTCCCCTGCTATCGATGAACGCGCCTATATATACCGGCTACCACCACGTCATGACTTACACTCATTGCCAGATCTCATTCATCGGGTGAAATAATATTTCGTTCAGTAAGAAGATAATTTACATAGTAAAATAAAATAACCAGAGATAGTAAAATCAAAAGGAAAGTGAATATAGAGTATACGTTACAAGTAACGTGTATTATAAGCCGAAATATAGAGGCTTTCTGCAAATAACAAGGAATAAACAGATTTAGGTGTGTTTATGATGTTAGCGTTGTCCCAGTCTGGGATGGAATTTCCAGCACTTATGGTTCTTGCAAAAGAGGTGCTTTGGTGATTCATTTTTAGATCATATCTGTGTTCATTTAATCTCAAATCCAAATTTCTTTTGGTAGAACCCACATAATGATTGTTTAGTTCACCAGAGATAGTGTCGAGCATAGGAATAACATACACCCATCATTTTTTCCCTTTGTCAATTTTGTCACGATCGTTGCGAATAATGGTATATAGATTGCATGATCGTATTCCAAATTGTATTTTATGACGAGAACATATGTTGGTAAGGAGGTTTACAATATGTGGATTAAAATCAACAGATCCAACATACTTTTTAGGCACTTGTTCACTAATTAAAGCAGTTGACATAGAAAACCGTACTTTATTGCGCACCCCTTAACAACGTTGTCCGGGTAACCATGGTTTTTAGCGAGGGATGATATCCATTGTAGTTCTTGAGCTCTGGCGAAATGGCTAGAAGAATGTGAATATGCTCTTCTAAATAGGAAGTGCAGAGCAGAAATTTTATGCTGAAAAATGTGAGCAGAATTGTACGGAATTAGAGTGGGTGTGGAAGTAGGTTTTCGATAAACGGCAAAAGACAGGGAATTGTCAGAAGGGGTACGAGTAATTTGAAAGTCAAGATAAGGTGAGACGAAATTATTTTCAAGTTCTATCGTGAGTTTGATGGAGGGGTATTGAGCAGACATAGCGTTGACAAACTGATGTAACTGATTTATGGTATATGGCCAAATTACCAAGATGTCATCAACGTAACGGATATAGAGACTAGGTTTTTGTGGGAATTCTTGTAGGACTTTATTTTCAATATGCTGTAGAAGAATTTCTGCTAAGACTGCGGATAAAGGCGAACCCATGGCTGTCCCGTCGGTTTGTTGGTAAAAAATGTTCTGAAATTTGAAAAATGAACGCTTTTTAATGAGATGAAGAGCATTCATTATGAAAGCAATATCATTGGCAGGAATGTCAGAATCAATGAGCAAAGCCTGAATCAACTGAAATGTAGCTTCCATAGGTACATTCGTGTATAACGAAACTATATCTAGGGACGCCAAAAAATAGGAATTTGGAAGTGGCTGAATTAACTTTAACCTATCAATAGCTTGTGTGGTGCTCTTTATTGAGTAGGAAGAATTCACAGTATATTTGGTGAGATAACTTGCCAAAGCTTTTTCCAAAGGTCGGGTGGGGGCAATGTAACCTGATACAAGAGGGCGAATAAGGTACCCTTCCTTGTGTAGTTTTAATCTACCAAATAAATCAGGCACATGGCAGCCGGGGGGTGGATTGAAGGCTTTTGAAAAGGAGTCCGAAGGAGCTGAAGAGTTCTTAAGGCGGCTTAAAGCACTGACAGTAGCCCTGGTGGGGTCTCGTTCCACGATCCATTTTTGAAACGTATGATAACAGGCGATGAAAAATGGATCATCTACAACAACGTTGCACGAAGAAGATCGTGGAGCAAGCGTGATGAAGCTGCTCAAAGCACTTCAAAAGCAGATATGCACCAAAGGAAGGTCATGTTGTCCGTTTGGTGGGGTTTCAAAGATACTGTATATTTTGAATCACTTCCAAGGAACCAAACCATTAATTCGGAAGTTCACAGTCGTCAGCTGGATAAAATAAGTGATGCAGTCAAACAGGAGCATCTAGAATTGGTGAATCGCAAAGGTGTTGTGCTTCACCATGATAACGCAAGACCACATGCAAGTTTGGTCGCTCGTCAAAAACTGTTGCAGCTTGGATGGGATGAGTTACCACGTCCACCATATTCGCCAGACCATCAGACTACGATTTGTTTCGTTCGTTGTGAAACGCTTTGAATGGTAAAATCTTCACTGCTGATGAGGCTATCAAATGGTTCTTGGAACTGTTTTTTACCGAAAAAAACTAAAACTTTTTTTGAGCGCGGAATCACGAACTTTCCTACGAGATGGCAAAAGGTCGTCGAACAAAATGGACAATATGTTGTTGACTAAAGTTTTTGTTTCCTATTCAATTCGTCTTTCATTTACACAGGAAAAAAACGCAATTACTTTTTGGACAACCCAGTACATATATTGTTGAGCAACAATAAAATTCACTATTGTTGCTTCACTTCATGAGACAGCATGCGGCGCGATCAGATTTCAACATTGGCTTTGATGCACAGTTGCCCATTTTCGTTATATCGCATTTTTTTTAAATTTGGAATTTAGTCTACTACTTTCGGAAGAGGTACATAACATCGAAACTTCTTCTAGCAGAGGAGTCAGATAGCTACTGATTATTTCCAAATGGAATTTCAGACTTAAGAGACTGGCAAATTTATTGCCCGTGAATATTATTTTGAACGGCAACGTCGCATTGCAAAAGTGTTTGATGCCCTAAAATGTGTACACTGGTGTAGCAAATTATTAGTAACATTTTCCTAACAACGTACTGAGCCATCCTTAGCCTTCACAACATCTCGGATTCGATGTGCCATGAATTTAACGTTGTTTACGCTTTCCAACCGTAGGTTGAGGAAGCCTATGTGCTCCAGATTTGTCCGTCTGCACGGTAACTCGCGTAGAAATGGTTCCATTTCGATGAAATTTCAGTATGTGGTAAGGGACAACCTAGGGATGAAACCTATCGAGAATAGACGAAATGAGGTCAAAGGTCAGGACATAGGAGCGGGATCCATTCCATTGCTCTTATGCCTCATAACTTGCGTAAAAATGGTTCGATTTCGATGAAATTCAGTATGTAGTAGGGGAGCACTTGGGGACAAACCTTATTGAAAATGGGCAAAATCAGGTCAAAGGTCAGAACATAGGAGCGGGATCCATTCCATTGCCCTTATGCATCATAGCTTACGTAAAAATGCTTCGATTGCGACAAAACTTTATCATGTTCTGGAAGTACACTGAACCGGTTCTGTTGAATATCGTCAAAATGGGGTCAAAGGTCAAGACACAGAAGCGAGATTTATTCAACAGCCATTACCCTCATAACTTGACTAAAAGTGCTTCTATAGTGTCAAAACTTTAGTATGTTGTTTCAGAGGTATACTTAACCAATTTTGTTTAATACCATCGAAATGGGGTCAAAGGTCAGGGCACAGGAGAGAGATTTATTCCACAGCCATTATCCTCATAACTTGAGGAATAACTTGAGTAATGATTTCTGGTATGTTGGAAAGCGTATCCTTATCAATGCATTGCATGATTTCACTAACTTTTTCTGATATCCAGTTAAGCGGATGTGATGGCGTCCGGCAATTTCTGAAGGTTCACTGGATGTCTGCTACGAATGACTCTGTCAATCTCATTCCACAGATGTTGAATTGAGTTAAGATCTGGCTACTTTGGGGGACATTTTCGTACTTTGAAACCATTGTCTGACGTTCTGAACCATGTGGCATGGCACATTACTCTTCTGGAAGCAACCCTATCCACCAGGAAACACCATGCACACGTACGAGCGTGTCCGGTTAAAGTCGTCCAGAAAACACAAGGACATATCATTAGAGAGATGAGTTCCCGCCTTTTGTGACGTCACTCTCAAGTTGCACGAACTGATACGCAGGCGTCGTGTTTGACATTACATAAAGCAGCGTTGGAAACCAATCGGAAGCCTTGGTTTCAGCGTACGTCATTAAAAGAGGGAACTGATCTCTCTAATGTCATGGCCTTGTGTTTTCTACACGGCTTTGCTCTGGTCCACAATGGTTTTAAGATACCTTGTTGCATCCAAATGTTGTTCGGGAGGTAATAAGAAACCCAATACCAGCCAAGAAAACAGACCCCGGACCATTACACCCCCTCAAACAGCCAGCACAGTGAACGCTAGACAGATGTGATCCATTGATTCATGCTATTGACACCATATTCTGTCCAACCAATCGGCGTGTATTAAGTGAAAACGTGATTCATCGAACTAGGTGGCCTTTGTCCATTTCTCAAAGGTACAGTTTTAGTGCTTCTATGTGAATTAAAGACGAATTTATCGGTTTTTAGCAGAGATGAGGAGTACACTAATGGGGCATCTGATGTTATAGTCTACTCGAGCCAATGTGCGAAGGGCTGTGGCAGCTGAAATTCTCCTCTTGATGCCGCTGTTGTACTACGTGATTACTTGATGCAATAGAGCTTGTCTGTTACCTCGCACAATCCTCCCAAACTCTAGTTGCTCTCGAACATCGACCACTCCCACAGGAAGACCGATGACTGCTGGTTTTGTTGTCAGTGCACCACTCATTTAATACACCCAGTACAGTTGTTCCCAGAAGGTTTGACGTTTCTGAGATGCTTGCACCTGCTCGCCTAGCACTCATTATCCGGCCCTCTTTCAAAGTCTTAAATACACTTACAAGTTGGTACACGAAGGAGCCCATTCGTACCAATGGGAGGCGGGCTGTGTATGCTGAAATTCTCCTCTCTCGATGCCGCTGTTTTACTGCGCGGTTACATGGCGTACTAGAGTTCGTCTGTTATCTTGTACAATCCTCTCCAGCCTCCGTTGCCCTCAAATATCGACCAGTCGTTTCCACCCACAGGAAGACCGCTGACTGCTTGTTTTTTTTTACACCCTCGGTATACACTGCTGTTTGTGAGAGTTACAACACCAAGAAAGAATCGTGCTATTCAAATGAAATTTATATCACAGATTCCTCATGTTACAGGAGATAACTGATTACATTAGTACTGCTGTACAAGCTTTTTGCGTTTCAAAAACTCAGTACCGTGTGAAGCCAGCTCAAGCAACAACAAGAGTTTCTATACGGCGTGGCATTGTATGGAAGACGTTTTTGATATCGTCCTGGGGAAGTATATTTTTTGCTTGGTCGCGTCTCTATGGCACCAGTGAGGGTAAAGGTCACAAACAACTGGCGACGTGCACCCGCACACCTTCCGCTACCCCTGTGGCGCAGTGGTCTAAGCGATGGCTTCTGGTCATTCGTCCGAAAGGGGTCCGGGTTCAAATCCCGGTGAGGCATGGATGTTGTGTTTGTCTTACAGCACTGGCTCTCTCCCTTCCCTGGAACTAGTGGCCCTAAATTAGGGACGGGCGACTGCTCACAGCTCATTGAGTTGCTCACGGTGGTCGTTAAACCTTCAATGAACAACAACAACAACAAGAAGCACACCTTCCACCGCAACCCTCCAGCAGCAGTCTTGTCGTTGTATATTCATATTGTGCCATTGTGTCCGTTGTTAATAACTTCGGCGTTTGTAAATTGTGCGTATAAACCGTTTGTGTAGCCATAGAAGTGTATGCGTATGTTAGCAATGCCTAGAGATCGAGACAAGTTTCGCAAATACGAGTCTGGATTTCAAAAAAAGAAAAAAAGAAGAAAAGTAGGAAGAGTTGTCAAACAGTCAGAGAGAAGCTTCTGGCTGCTCACGTGGCGCAGTGGTCTAAGCGATGGCTTCTGGTCATTCGTCCGAAAGGGGTCCGGGTTCAAATCCCGGTTATTCATGGATGTTGTGTTTGCCTTACATCACTGGCTCTCTCCCTTCCCTGTAACTAGTGGCCCTAAATTAGGGACGGTCGACTGCTTACAGCCCATTGAGTTGCTCACGGTGATCGTTAAACCTCAAATAGAAAAAAAAAGTTTCTGCAGCGTTCTAGAAAAGTCCAATTCTCATAAGGTGAGTTCTGTAATGTAAGTACTATCTCATAATAGGTAGAAACGTGGAGCCCCTGTGAGTGAAGGACGTATGCTGGTGTGCTCGTTTTATCTACATCAGTACTTTTTTATTTGGAAGTTTAACGACCACCGTGAGCAGCTCAATGGGATATCAGCAGTCGCCTGTCCCTAATTTAGGGTCACTGGTTCCAGGTAAGGGAGAGAGCCAGTGCCGTAAGACAAACACAACATCCATGCCTCACCGGAATTCGAACTCGGACCCATCTCCGACGAATGCTCAGAGGCCATCGCTTAGACGACTGCGCCACTATAATATCTATAATACATCATCTATCTATATTACATCATTGAAAAGGCATTTAGCCGCCCCGGTGGCGCAGTGGTCTAAGGCACTGGCCTCTGATCATTCGTCCGAAAGGGGTCCGGGTTCGAATCCCGGTGAGGCATGGATGTTGTTTTTGTCTTACGGCACTGGCTCTCTCCCTTCCCTGGAACCAGTGACCCTACATTAGGGACGGGCGACTGCTTATAGCCCATTGAGTTGCTCACGGTGGTCGTTAAACCTCCAAAAAAAAAAAAAAAAGACATTTAAGAAAACATCAGTAGGGTTCAAACAATTTAAAATGCTGTCTTTCGTAATTGGTTAATTTTCAAACGTCCTTGACGTTTCATTAAACTGTACAGATAACTGTAATAAACTATGTTTTAAGATTAGTGCATGTTTAATGTCTAGTGTAGGGGGAGGGAAGCAAGGGGCATCGCGGCTGCTAAGGGTGGTTTTGATTATAGATTTCTAACGAATTCAAATCCTTTAAGAATTTCATACATTATCAACGTGATATCAAGTTGATAATTATGTTTTAATAATAATAAAAAAATCTATAAATGTCAAGTTTTTTTAATACTCGCGTATGTACACTGTAAAAATTTTTTTCTGAATTTTCAGAAAACCTTGTGCAATTCCTTTCTTATATTTACCGTAAAGTGTCATTTCTAAGATGTGTTTACGGACAGTTCTGAAATTTCAGAAACTTTTCAGCAATTCCTATCGTATATTAACGGAAAATTCTGTGATCACTTTTTCCGTATCTACCAAGATGTAAAAAATCCCGGTAATAAGAACGATTCGCGGGAATACTTGAGGTTTGATTAACTACTGAATTAGTTGTATGATGTTTGTGTATCAGTCTGTAGATCCCTTAAGACAAAAGTTATCGTAGCTATCAAGAGTAAATTTTATACTTAGGAGTTTTATGAAATACTATAAAGCAGCGCATTCGTCCTTTTCTTAAAGATCATGGAAGTCATTGTCAGTTTAACAAGTTAGTAAAATCATGCAATGCATTGATTATGATACGCTTTCCAACATACCAGAAATCATTACTCAAGTTATGAGGATAATGGCTGTGGAATAAATCTTGCTACTGTGTCTTGAACTTTGACCCCATTTCGATGATATTCAACAGAACCAGTTCAGTATACCTCCGGAACAACATGATAAAGTTTTGTCGTAATCGAAGCATTTTTACGTAAGTTATGATGCATAAGGGCAATGGAATGGATCCCTCTCGTATGTCCTGACCTTTGACCCCATTTCGCCATATTCAATAGGGTTTGTACCGAGGTGGTCCCCTAACACATGCTAAAATTTCATCGAAATCGAACCATCTTTACACAAGTTAGGACGCATAAAGGCAATGGAATGGATCCCGCTCCTATGTCCTGACCTTTGACCCAATTTCTTCCATTTTCAACAGGGTTCGTTCCTAGGTGGCCCCCTACCACATATTAAAATTTCATCGAAATCCAACCACTTTCAGGCGAGTTGCAGTGCGGACGGACAGACGGACAAAGCTGGAGCATATCCGCTTCTTCAACCTGCGGCTGAATGCTCTAAAATCTATGAATGCCCCCGTAGGCTTTAGGGCGATCTTCCTCTATATTTAGCCGAATTGTGTTCGTTTATAACTGAATATTTAGAGAAATTAATTTAAAAAAGCTTAAGAAAATGAGGGAAAATATTATAATAATAAAAAACTCCATCCACATGGACTTCAATCTGAAATGTCTGTCATCCTTCAACAAAACATTAAACAGTCCTCGCTGAAGGGGCAATTTTTCAAGCACTGACAGACAGCTCGGACTACTTCCGCAATAAAAACCTAATTCCACACACTGGAGATGTTTGCACTGCAATACATCATCAAATTTCGGAAGCTGGCATTCAGTTTATTTCATTCTTCTGGATGCTGACTTTCCATGTATGCTGTTAAACCTTAGTGTAGCTAACGTGACGTTAGTGCTTTCAATATAACAAAACATTTGCTACCTAATTTTTAACAATAGCAAATTATTAGAAACTGTTCCCACAATAAGGTGTTTTTTTCCTGGTGGTGGTGGGTTACAATCGGTGGCAAAAAATGAAATCAAATCGAAGCACATCAAACTGGCATCGAAACCTTTAGTTAGTTTTTTGTTTTTTTACTACTATTTGCTAATCTAAAAGGGATTTTTTTTTTTTTTTTGATTGGAGGTTTAACGACCACCATGAGCAACTCAATGGGCTATAAGCAGTCGCCCGTCCCTAATTTAGGGCCACTGGTTCTAGGGAAGGGAGAGAGCCAGTGCCGTAAGACAAACACAACATCCATGCCTGACCGGGATTCGCACCCGGACCCTTTCAGACGAATGATCAGAAGCCACTGCGCCACCGGGGCGGCCTAAAAGGGATGAAACCAAATGGTAGGGGAATGGCTTACACCATACGTTTTCAGGTAACCCTGTAATGATTCCTTAATAATCAAAAACACGCTTGTAGAAAAGCAAGGGCATTTTTACCACTCCTAATGTCTTGAGGAGATTTTCTCCAGCAGAGTCTTACCTTTACTAGCGCCCTCAATATTTTACACCACTCCATTGTGAAATCCGTAGTCCATTACTGAATTAAAGCAAAGGTATTACATTTTCACATTTCTATTCACTTGCATGTGTAGATTTCTTGGAATCTGCATTTGCGATACAAGAGCATACGAAAATTTTTGCACTCTATTTAAAATTTTTATATGTATTAATACACTGCTGGCCACCCAAGATGCAACACCAAGAAGGACACGAGATAGCAAAGCCAGATTTACTGGACACATAACAACAGATACAAGAATGAAACGATTGAGCTTACAGACCCGTGCGACTTGCGGAACACGCAGACATCAATAGTTCGTGTGGCCCCCATGGCTGGCAATAACGGCCGCTACACGCCGCGGCATCGAACGAAAGAGGCTTTGGATGTGGGCTTGGGGTATGTCGGTCCAGGCTGCTCCACACGTTGCCACAGTTCATCAGGCGTAGCTGCGGGTGGTGATTGCCGGGCCACTCGGTTGCCGATCAGCGATCAGACGTGTTCGATGGGCGACATATCGGGAGAACAGGCGGGCCACGGCAGCAGTAACACCTGGTGGGCCGTGAAGAATTGTTGCACGATGCGTGCCACGTGCGGGCGCACATTGTCCTGTTGAAACGTGGCAGTTGGCAGGTTCTGCAGGTAACGGAAGACTACAGGCTCCAAAACGTCGGAGATGTAGCGGTGGCTGTTGAGTGTGCCGGCGATGCGTACCAGAGGGGGCGGGGGTCATATCCAATTGCGCCCCAAACCATAACGCCAGGCGACGGACCGGAATGGCGATGCATAATGCAGGCGTCATACAGTCTCTCGCCACGGTGCCGCCACACGCGGATCCGACCATCGTGGTGTTGCAGACATAAGTGGGATTCGTCGGAGAAGACAATGTCGTGCCATTCCGTAGTCCAAGGAGCGGCGTTCAACGGCCCACTGCCGCCGCATTCGCCGGTGGGGTAACGTCAATGGTAATCGGAGCAATGGGCGCCGTGCGACAGGTCCCCGCTCCTGCAGACGACGTCGAACGGTACGTGCTGACACAGGTTGTTGCGCAACACACCCTAATTCCTGCGCTAACGTTCGTGATGTGGTGGTGCGAGTCGTCAATGCCTGCCGCACATCATGCCGGACCTCTCGTTCGGTGGTGTGCCGCGGCTGCGGCGATCGCTCATGTCGGTCCGTCTCTCCTGCACCCACCGAATCCATACTCGTCTCACTGTGGCTGGATGGCGTCCCACACGGGCGCCGATGTCTCGTTACGATAAACCGCTGTCGCGATAAGCCACTATTCGTCCTCTGTCGAACTCCGAAACGTGCTGGAATGTCTGCCGTATTCTGCGACGAGGCATCAGGAAGCTTCCCACGCACAGGTCCGGCAGCACAACACACTTCCACTACTTACACCCCGCCTTCTGTGCACCCTTCTTATAGTGCTTCTCGGGGGTGTGCCGGGCGCACATGATTTGCATATGCCCTGCAATACTAATCGTTTGCATGTCCTCTCGCGGGCGACGCATGCTGCGAATTTCAGGCCAATCGGATGCTTCCTTCTTGGTGTTGCATTATGGGTGGCCAGCAGTGTATATTTATAAATAAAAAAATTGTGAGTATATGTACATACTCAGTCAACAAGTTTTAGCCCCCTCGAAATTTGTAATTGCCCCCGCCCCGGAAAAAACTCTCTGAATGCAACACTGGTTAAAAAGGAAACACATTTACCCCAGTGAAACCAAAGAATATAATTGAAACACTTTAAAACAGGATGAATATTCATATTGGAAGATCTATAAGCTAAATATTGTGTTAGCCGAGGAGTTAGTATGTGTCTCACATTGAATGACCCTACATCGTCGTACAACCCGATAAGTTAATTTACGGACATTATAATTTCTGTAAAGGTAAAAGCAACCCTCATGCCATTTAATGTATTTTTAATGGAAAGTAAATATTCTTCTTGGTGTTTATGGCTCGGATCTTCCACAACAAATGCAGCTTTGAAGGGCTTGTCGTTAGTAAAAAATGGTCGAGTGTTATATATGATATCAAAATATGTACCAGTAAGTTGTAAACATTTCCATGCTTCTAAATTTCCAGTGAAATGTAATATTCCCTTAGCTGTGGTCAATGAGAACAAAATTTTGACTGGAGCTACCTTTTGTCGTTCATTTTTTCTCAAGAGTAACATACTGAGGTTTCAGTCTATGGCATACTTTGATTTCGTCTGAGTCTTTGCTTAAGATTTCATTGATGAGCTCTGTTGCTAAAATATCTCCATTCCTCATTGTGAAACCGCTGTCGATGAAGTGATTCCTCAGAGTTTTACGTAGGGAATGTCAGCAAATATCCATATTTTAGACCTTGAACAAAAGAATTATCAAAGGAAGATCTTTCCACGAAATTTCAAGTTCTCTCCACAACCAGGGACGTCGCCAATGAGGTGCGAGGGTGGGCTTGATCCCATCCTGAAATTTGTCGTGTCCACCCTGCCGCCCACCCTGTTCAAAATGGGCGATTTTTCAATATACTTAACCTGAAAATATAATCTGGACTCGCCAAGTAATAATAAGCCTTGTGTTTTACTTCATGAAGCATTACGTGTTTTACTTCATGAAGCTCTACGTGTTTTTCCCTAAGAAGTGCGTTGTTTACTTCTCGGTAGAAAGTTATCAAAATAGCATCCTTAGGGCCATGAAAATTCAATTGTTCTCCACTCTTCCAATTCCGTAGTTTAATCCTCATTTTCATGATTGTAAGGGCAGGGGGCGAATGAGTAGGGTGGATAGGAATTCAATGATGGTGGTAATTACTAATTTCTCTGCTGTCTGTTTTCTTTACAACATTTGGGGATTCTAACAGGGAAAGTGGAGTCTAAAGCTATACTAGCGCTACTAAGATTGCCCCGGCACAGTGAAAATGCAGAAAGTGGCTGACGACTGCTTTGTAGGGAGGTGTGCAAGGCAAAGTCGCTGGCTGGAAGGAAGGAAAGTAAGGAGGGAGGGGGAGGTATTGTGTCTGCGTGGTACAACACTAAAATTTGATTTAGATAAACTACAACATTTTTTTTAAATAAATTTTTCAAGTACAGTACTATACAACATTTTCGTAAGCAAAGATGAAATTTTTTGAAAAGAATGCATCCAGAGCAAGCAAAAAGGTTGAAGGCGATATTCTACCAACGCTTTTATCTTACACCAGTGGCATAACTAGTCAGATCCATCTATGTATGTGTGTTGAGGTGGAGGGGGTCTGAATTGTACGAATTCTTTTGTAGCCGGTAGAGAAAAGCATCGAAGCCGACCCGATGACGCCGTGGTCTAATCGCTGGGTCAGGGTTCGAATCCCATGAGGCATGGATGTTGTGTTTGTCTCACGGCACGGGCTCCCTCCTTTTTCTGGAACCACTTACCTTAAATTAGGGACGGGCGACTGCTTATAGCCCATTGAGTTGCTCACGGTGGTCGTTTAACCTTCAATTAAAAGAAAAACAAACAAACATTAAAAATTTGTTCTTTCAGTGTCTTGTAAACCAAAAAAAAAGTTGCTATCAAGCTTGCCCCACCAAAATTAATGCTCGACCACCCGTCGGCCATCCTGATTTCGAAGTATAGCGACGTCCCTGTCCACAACGTATTGTATCCTTCCAAATCAGACACCACAGCTTTTAGTTCAACCCCAGCAGATTCCAAAAATTGAATATATTGTAAAAAAGCAATGATTTCGTCATTTGGCAATCAAAGTCAAAGAATATGGGCTATTTCCATTGTGCTAATAATCCTCGGATTCACACAAATTGGGCTTTCTCGAAAGAGCCGAGAATGTGGTCCATTCTGGTGTCGTAGTATAGCCTAGAGTCAATGTAAATTTCGTCAAAGCTTAAAACACAAAGCGTTTCAGGGGACTTAAATTTTCACAGCCTTTTTTCCATCAACAGAAAGACATCGTGTTGAATATCTGAATTACAGGTAAATTTTGTGCACTATCTTTTCCAAATGCTTGCACTCGGTAATGGGTTGCCGATTTACCCCTCCAGAAGACATATGATTTGGTAGAGAGAGCTCTGATTACGATGCATTTCGATACATCTTCGGATGTCCATTTTATCCGCTGCTTTCTTTCTGATATACATCATATATAAAAAAAGTTTGGTTAAAACAAATTAGCCAACTGAAGAAGCAGTTAAAAGAAATTAAAAGAAAAAACAGCAAGTTGGAAAGATTAGGTAAAGGTAACCATGATATATTTACGGACGCCCAAGTAAGTGTTCTTACAGATAGAAGCAGCGGATAAATGGACATCAAAACTGAAATAAGACAAAAATACACTAGCTTGCATATTTCGGAATAAAAATGATACACTCCTGTATGGCACATTTTATGAACAGGGTCTGTTAATGAGGCACAAAAGTCTGACAATTTAATATGCAAAATTCTTTACTGCAAAAAAACAAATTTTTCATGCTTCTCCATCCCATAACACGCCACCTTATTTTTGTAATGAAAATCAGTGTTAATGTGTGAAATACTAATAGCTCTAAAATAGTAATCATACACAAACAGGTTCAATAATATGAAAAGAAATTGAAGGCAATTACACTGCCGGACAATTGCTAAGGACGGATGACAATAGCAACGATAGCAACCATAAAATGGAAGGCAGGAAAATGTGGAAATTAGCATAAGTGCGGGATACAGTAAGACGTGTTGTGCGTATGCAAATTTTGGATTGCCGAACTTGTTCGTGACGTCATAGCGCTGATAAGAGATATAAAGGATTTGACGCGTATTGACCGTTGTTGTTCAAACGCAAAGTTGAAAGGGAAAGAATCAATTGACGAACTTGCAATTTTCAGTATGTCTTTCCGACATCACCTCGACGATTTTACGCGTGGCCGTATTATTGGCAAAGTTGAAGAAGGGCGGAAAAATAACAGATGTTGCCAGGGAGTTCGACGTCAGCCACAGTGTTGTTTCAAGGCTTTGGAAATCATTTCAAACAAATGGAGAGTGTAGCAAACGTCATGGGGGAGGTCGTGTTCGCAGTACGACACCTGCAGAAGATCGGTACATAGTGCTATCAACAAAAAGACATCGGCGCAGCACAGCTAGTGAGGTAGCAAATCAGTTTACGGCTGCTACTGGCAAGCGGATCTCCCGAAAAACTGTCGCCAGACGTTTGCATGAAGGAGGACTATACGCCCGCCGTCCTGTTGTGAGCATTCCCATTGTCCATACGTCATCGCACCGCCCGTTTGCAATGGTGCCATCAACATCGCAATTGGACTGATAACGACTGGTCTGCTGTCCTTTTCTCAGATGAGAGTAGATACAGTCTATCGTCTGATTGTCGACGACAACTGATCTGGCGTGATAGTGGTACTGCATATTGTCCAGCAAACATACAGGAAAGGGACCGATATCCGACATGTAGTGTCATGGTATGGGCTGGCATCATGATCAATGGCCGTACGTCCCTCTATGTGCTTCCAACTGGGACTATGACTGACCAACGATACATTAATGATGTTCTTCTACCTCATGTTCGCATGTTCCGTGGTGCTGTCGGTGATAGATTCATTTTCATGGACGACAACGCAACATGTCATCGAACAGTCGCTGTCCAGGAGTGTCTTGAGAGCGAGGATATTCAACGCCTCGTATGGCCAGCACGTTCTCCAGATCTGCATCCCATTGAAAATGTGTGGGATGCTTTGGGGAGGAGTCTTGTTGGTCGCCAATGCCCTCCAATAAACAAGGACACCCTCATCCGTGCACTGACAGAGGAATGGGATAAATTACCCCAACATCTGCTTGATAATGTTGTGCAAAGCATGACACGACGTGTGGAATCTTGCATCGCCCTCCATGGTGGCCATATCCCGTATTGACATCTTACGCCTGAATGCCTGCGGACGGTAATTGCATTTTTTTCACGTTTACGTATTCTGCACAAAATGGCCTGTTTGTCCCTTGAACACGTTCCAAAGCCTTCTGGATTTCAGAGCACAATAAATTGTCTTTCTTGTAATGTCCTGGCATTCTGACATTATTTTATTTCACTTGGCATCCAACCACACTTACTTTTTTATTAGCTGTATAGCCGTTTATGATCCGTCCTTAGAAATTGTCCAGCAGTGTAATTTCCTTTTTACCCTTGGAATATTTTGTTATTTTCAGTTCTATTGTTTGTAACCAGCTCCTAAGTATCACATTCACACATGTTAAAACCAAGGCTTATGTGGTAATTGAAGCCATAAAGAATGTGATGTAAGTGCATAGTTTCTTTAACATTTCAAAAATCACGAGTCCACATGAAGTCTGTGAAGCTTTTCAATTTCTTCTACATAGACCACTGGAGTTATACAATATTTTCATATGTGTATGTAATGCATCAAGCAATTAGACAATAAATATTCGCAACATCTTTTTCTTTTTCAGAAAGTACTGCAAAATTTATGCATCTGCTAAATGCATATCATCATCATCATCATTGTGAACCATTATCAATCCACGGCTGGACGAAGGTCTCCCCAAGTTTAATCCACAACGGTCTGTCTTGTGCCAGTCTCCTCCATGTCACTCCCGCATACTTTCGAATTTCATCCACCCATCTCCCATGTGGTCTTCTTCTGGGTCTTTTCCTGTCCCTTGGAATCCAATCTAAAATTTCGGCTGTCCATCTATGGTCTGTCCTTCTGGCAGTATTCCCTGCCCATTGCCATTTCAGGGATTTAACTCTGATCATGATGTCTTCCACTCTTGTCATTTTTCGGATATCAGACAATATTTCATGCCGAAATACATTTTGGCGGAAATTGAAAAGTAGAAATCACATATGAAGATTCTAAGAGTAAAAAGGGAGGAACAGCATTTACACTTTCAGATCAACATTAGCAAATATGATAAACCTAGTACTGATACGTTTTTCTTCTCTGAAAATTTCCAAATTTTGTTCTTCCCTAGAAAAGAAACATTTGAATCATCCAATCTTTGAATGAAAGTCGAGAAACAGAAGACAACATTCCCATCTTCCCATCCAGAATATTCTACCCTGAGAAATTTTGTGTAATATTCAGCATAAAATGCACAAATTGGCTTGCCCAGTGGGCTCTTGATAAAATAGTGTAGGTTGAGTAGACCTGTGTGACCTTGAATAGATCTAAAAGCATGCTAAACTCTAAAATTACACTGCTGGACAATTGCTAAGGACGGATCATAAACGGCTATATAGCTAATAAAAAAGTAAGTGTGGTTGGATGCCAAGTGAAATAAAATAATGTCAGAATGCCAGGACATTACAAGAAAGAAAATTTATTGTGCTCTGAAATCCAGAAGGCTTTGGAACGTGTTCAAGGGACAAACAGGCCATTTTGTGCAGAATACGTAAACGTGAAAAAAATGCAATTAGCGTCTGCAGGCGTTCCGGCGTAAGATGTCAATACGGGATATGGCCACCATGGAGGGCGATGCAAGATTCCACACGTCGTGTCATGCTTTGCACAACATTATCAAGCAGCTGTTGGGGTAATTTATCCCATTCCTCTGTCAGTGCACGGATGAGGGTGTCCTTGTTTATTGGAGGGCATTGGCGACCAGCAAGACTCCTTCCCAAAGCATCCCACACATTTTCAATGGGATTCAAGTCTGGAGAACGTGCTGGCCATACGAGGCGTTGAATATCCTCGCTCTCAAGACACTCCTGGACAGCGACTGTTCGATGACATGTTGCGTTGTCGTCCATGAAAATGAATCTATCACCGACAGCACCACGGAACATGCGAACATGAGGTAGCAGAACATCATTAATGTATCGTTGGTCAGTCATAGTCCCAGTTGGAAGCACATAGAGGGACGTACGGCCATTGATCATGATGCCAGCCCATACCATGACACTACATGTCGGATATCGGTCCCTTTCCTGTATGTTTGCTGGACAATATGCAGTACCACTATCACGCCAGATCAGTTGTCGTCGACAATCAGACGATAGACTGTATCTACTCTCATCTGAGAAGAGGACAGCAGACCAGTCGTTATCAGTCCAAATGCGATGTTGATGGCACCATTGCAAACGGGTGGTGCGGTGACGTATGGACAATGGGATGCACACAACAGGACGGCGGGCGTATAGACCTCCTTCATGCCAACGTCTGGCGACAGTTTTTCGGGAGATCCGCTTGCCAGTAGCAGCCATAAGCTGATTTGCTACCTCACTAGCTGTGCTGCGCCGGTGTCTTTTTGTTGATAGCACTATGCACCGATCTTCTGCAGGTGTCGTACTGCGAACACGACCTCCCCCGTGACGTTTGCTACACTCTCCATTTGTTTGAAATGATTTCCTAAGTCTTGAAACAACACTGTGGCTGACGTCGAACTCCCTGGCAACATCTGTTATTTTTCGCCCTTCTTCAATCTTGCCAATAATACGGCCACGCGTAAAATCATCTAGGTGATGTCGGGAAGACATACTGAAAATTGCAAGTTCGTCAATTGATTCTTTCCCTTTCAACTTTGCGTTTGAACAACAACGGTCAATACGCGTCAAATCCTTCATATCTCTTATCAGCGCTATGACGTCACGAACAAGTTCGGCAATCCAAAATTTGCATACGCACAACACGTCTTACTGTATCCCGCACTTATGCTAATTTCCACATTTTCCTGCCTTCCATTTTCTGGTTGCTATCGTTGCTATTGTCATCCGTCCTTAGCAATTGTCCGGCAGTGTATTTCTGCAAAATTCGAAAGACAAGGCTTATGTGGTAATTGAAGCAAAATTCTTTATGGCTTCAATTACCACATAAGCCTTGGTTTTAACATGTGTGAATGTGATAACTGCGTCGTTAATGAATAAAAAGTTAGTTGTTTTGGTGGGCAGCAAATAATCTCTGTACCATAACAGACCAAATGGTGGGAATTATACAATGAAGTATCTTAATTTCATTTGACACACTAGGTAACTGGAGAAAAAAATATTACATTTATGACTTAGCTCAATATTCCATAATCTCATCATGCCAACCTTGCACTCTTTCTTCCACGTCCCAGTCACTCTGAGCCTACGTCAGAAATTCTGCATGAGCAGTGGATTTAAATATTTACTCTTTTGGTTTTATAGATATATAACTGTTCAGGAGAGAATATAGAAAAGCATTCATAATGAAGGAGTATAAGTAACATTAGCGATTGACTATCATAGAATGGATGTACTGTACAACAAATCATAATGGAAAATTTCATTGTGCCACCTTTGGGGAACCATTATTTACTTGGTAAAAAACCAACTGTTCCATGTAAGTAAAAATATTTCGGACTCTTTGTAATAATATCACTAACTAATAATATAGGTACACAAAAAACCTTAAGATAAATCTATACTTGCTGTGCGTTTCTTCATTGGTATTAGTCCTTAATATATTCATTCCAAGTAAATTTCATTAATAAGTTCAGAAAGTGCGATAACCACATTTGTTGAATTACCACAATTGTCTTTAGGTGTGAGAAAATTCCAACAGTGGTGAGTTTCCTTCGTAGCAATACAAGTTCATACCTGTAATATGGTAATCAATGGAGTCAGAAGGCAATAACTGCGTCGTTAATGAACAAAAAGTTAGTTGTCTTGGTGGGCAGCAAATAATCTCTAGACCATAACAGACCAAATGGTGGGAATTATACAATGAAGTATCTTAATTTCATTTGACACACTATGTAACTGGAGAAAAAAATATTACATTTATGACTTAGCTCAATACTCTATAATCTCATCATGCCAACCTTGCACTCTTTGTAGTGTTCATATTGAAGTGGCATGGATATGGTTTTAAGATTAAATATGTTAGGCCTAATGCAGTTTTAAACAGTTGACCAAGATAGTTTAAGAAGAATCAGTAGAATTCGGAGGTGAGGCACTGGAAGGGAAACTACTATAAGATTTACTGCCTGTAGATGCACCTTTGGGAAACTATTCACATTACATCAGCAGAAACCCTAGAAAACCACAGACTGAATAGCCAGCCAACTGGGTTTCAAACTTTCAGAGGAAAGTCAACAACCCACACTCACATGTGGCGATACCTATTTGCCAATTGTACCAAAATATGGTGCTTGTATACATAAACAAATTATTAGAGACCACCCTGCTGTAGCAATTTAATATATAAATGGTCTGTGTGTGTGTGTGTCATTAACATTAGTATTACAAAAGTTTTATGAAGACATTACTACCTAATAAAATGCAGGTATATGGAAGATTTATAGTGATAAGGAATTGGCAATGAAACACGTAACACACACAAAATTAGAAGAATTCGTAATATCATCATATCACGTATCGGGTACGTTAAGAAAATATAATTGGTGGGACGCTTCGTGCAAAAATTAAGGACGAGACGGTTTTTCGAATGTAACGTAATGCAGAAGTGCTCCACATCGACTCAAATCATACCATAAGATCCCCAAGATGTAAGAATATGGGACAAGTGAGCAAAACCGTCCAAACAAGGAATCCAAAGGATACAAAGGCACTTTATTGAAAAGGTAGCTTCGAGCACAACTGGAAAAAAGACAGAAACGTCCATGTGACAGGCGGCTGCCAAGAAAAATACAGTCTTTAGTATCACCCATGACTGCGTTGCAGGATTTACAACGTCTTTCCATGCTGAGGACGAGGTTGTCAAGGAGCTGTTGAGGCATCACGGCCCATTCCTCTTGTAGCGCCAATCGCAGCTGCGGAATCGTTGCTGGTGGCTGGTGACGTGCTGCCAAGCTTCTCCACAGAAGGTCCCACACGTGTTCGATTGGATTTACGTCAGGGGACCTTGCGGGCCAATCCATGTGTTGAATATCTTCACTCTCCAACAGCTCTGCGACAGCCACTGTACGACGAGGTGTAGCGTTGTCGTCCATGAAGAGGAACTCAGGACCCACAGCACCTCTAAGTCGCACGTGAGGCAGGAGAATCTCGGTACAATAGAGGACACCAGTGACTGAACCTCCTTGGAAGATGTGGAGGTCAGTACGGCTACCGAGCATGATACCGCCCCAAACGAGAACTCCGCTACCTCCAAACCGGTCCCTTTTGATGATGTTGGAGGTGTTATTGCGCGTTCCCTGCTCTCTCCAGATGTGTATACGTCCAGAATCGCTCGTCAGACTAAATCAGCTCTCATTCGTAAATATAACTCGACCCCATTGCTGATGTGTCCAGTTCTTGTGTTCCTGGCACCACAGAAACCGCCGTCTCTGATGAGCAGGCGTTAATGGCACACACCGTACAGGTCGTCGTGCAAATAGACCACCTTTGTGCAGCCTCCTGGCCATGGTAAAACGCGATAACGGACGTCCAGTTGTTTGTTTCATGTGCCTTGCGATTTCTCCCGCTGTCTGCCGTCTGTTTCTTCTCGCCTGTAGGACAATATACCGGTCGTTCGCCGCCGTGGCTGCTCGTGGACGACCACTGCTAAACTCTCGGAGAGCTGTTCCTGTCGTTTGAAATGCTCTCCAAGCTCGTGATACGATGCTGTGAGCGATCCCGAACTCCTCGGCCACACTAGTCACACTTCGACCTTCTTCCAACTTTCCAATGACGCGACCTCGGGTAAAGTCATCCAGACGTCGTCTATTTGATTGTCTGTTGGCCATATCACACGGTGGCAGCAACTCGACGTCGTTCAAACCGATGTACACCGTGCAATAACTTTCACCGAATTGCTGAGCGTACAGCGCCCGTGTGCTTTATACACTTCCGACACCCCCTTACGTAATGTTGTATATTTGCGCATGCCCTACCGTACCGGACACTTGTCTATCTCTTGAGTGGTGTTTCGGTCCGTTCTGCCTGCTTGTTCCGCTGTTATGCTAATTTCTCCTCTTCGTCCTTAATTTTTGCACACCAGTGTACCTTCATCAGCCATGGAATGAAACACGAGGAATGAACCAAATGGCATAAGCATCAGTTGTTGCCAGATTTCAAAATAGCTTTCTGAATGATAGGGATGTCAAATGGTGCGTATGCATTGTAGGTGCTAGGTGTAAGATAGATTTCAATGCTTTCGCGGTACCTGAGGGCTTTCCGATTGCTGAACGGAGCCATACGTTTAACATTTTGCCAATCGGGAATCGCGGACGTATCGCTGAAAGTTAATATTGAAAGGGAGGTGGAAGGATTGCCTTTGTTAGTATCAGGGATGTGTTCCATCAATCGCCGGTTGATGTTGCGGTAAGTACCACCAATGTAGTGGGTAACTCCTGTGGAAGTGTTGACAGGGATGAAGTAGACACCTTGAAAATCCAGGGGTTTATTTGGATCTCTGTCTTTAAGAATGAGATTAAGTAGATGTGGAAGTGGTTTAACTGCGATCCTGTAGCCAAAAGATTTGAAAATAAAGCAAACTTTATGAGTAAAGGACAGGCTAAAGGACAAAGTGCCAACGAACTGATGAGTGGTGGAAGGTTCAGGCAGTAAACTAGTAGTTCTATTCTGGTTCACTACACGTGCTTCTTTTTTTTTTTTTTTTTTTTTTGATTGGAGGTTTAACGACCACCGTGAGCAACTCAATGGGCTATAAGCAGTCGCCCGTCTCTAATTTAGGGTCACTGGTTCCAGGGAAGGGAGAGAGCCAGTGCCGTAAGACAAACACAACATCCATGCCTCACCGGGATTCGAACCCGGACCCCGTTCGGACGAATGATCAGAGGCCATCGCTTAGACCACTGCGTCACCGGGGCGGCCCACGTGCTTCATTCCATGGCTGATGAAGGTAGAAGTCATTACCGAAACGTCCCACTACTTATAGTTTTTTAACGCAACCGATGCGTGATATGATGATATTAGGAATTCTTCTAATGGCAGATTCAATTCTCTTGTTTTGGACATTACTCACATTATGGAAACATTATATGGGAATTATCTGCCTCATGGTTGGCATATGTTCATTATTCGCAGCAGCGTATTTGCGTGAGTTATGTTCCATGCTGTTGATATTCGCTATTTCTTCTTTACTTCAAACCTAGGTCCACAAAGGAAGTTTTTCAATCTAGATTTTAAAAGCTTAGATTTTGCTGCGAATGCATCAGAAGTGGAAATTATTAAGACTTACGCCCTCTGGTGGCCAAACCATTTTTTGTTTTGCCGAAAATTAGATATTATATGCAAAAGATGTCCCATGAGGAGCTGTATCTGGTGCAGAAAGAATTTTTCAAATCGGAGTTTTAGAAGAAGAGATATCGGGGAAACGCAATTTACCTTTAGACCCCCAAGCGGAATGTCTATGAATTGCTTGGAAGTTTTGAAATTATATGAAAAACATGTCGCACCGGAAACTCTATCCAATAAAGAAGGATTTTTTCAAATCGGACCATTAGAAGAAGAGATATTGACAAAAATAAGATATACATCTACGCCCCTGGCGGCATGCAATATCTTAAGAAGAAAATATTCCGAAAAGGTTTATCGACGTGAGTGGCATCAGTCCTCGAAAGAATTTTTTCAATCAATATTTTAGAAGCTCAGATTTTGTGGCAAATACATCGGAAGCAGAAATTATGACTTACGTCCCCTGGTGGCCAAACAACTCTTTACCAAAAATTAGGGGTTACTGTATATGCAAAAGATTTCCCATCAGGTGCTGTATCCGCTGAAGAAAAAAAATCAAATCGGAGTTTCAGAAGTAGAGATTTCGGGTAAAACGCAATTAACCTTTACGCCCCCTATCGGAAAATCTATGCGTAACTTGAAAAAGTGACTGTACCTAAAATACTCTTCGACATAAATGGAATTGAAACGTAAAATAACTTTTTCAATCGGATGTTAAGAAGCAAATATTTATGTAATAAAATATATTTTGAATTCGATATCATCTGCATTTACGCCATATACTGGCGAAATTATACAGTACATTGTAAAAAACGAAATAAAGAATATTTGAAAAACGAAATTCGTGTATTTCAATCTTCCCAACGCAAAATGAACTTTTCAAATCGGATTATTAGTTGCAGAGATAAGCTTTCCTAAGAAGGACGGACTGACAGACAGACTGACAAACCGATACTATAAGCACAACCTTTTTTTACAAAAGACGCGCTAAAAAGCGAAACCTTTCGTTACCTTGTCCTCTACATCGAGTGGATTAGAATTTGAAAGCAGTGGGAATGTTTAAGCACAAAGCCACCGATAAATCTAATTAAATATCTCGAAATTTTTATCGTCCTTTTATTAAACAAGTTGCTGATTGATTTATTCAGTTTAGGCGAAACTAGGCAGAATTTAGAAGAATCGCAGACTGGAGTGAAAGCAATTTTTCTTGATTCTGGGCGCGGAATTCCAATAGTTCAGTAAAATAAATCAGAAAAATATCGCTGCTCTCTTTTCTTTCAGGTATAAATATTTATGTTATTATTGTTTTCACGGGAACATTTCTCCAAGCTTTCAGCGCGGCGCTGTTGCGTAAACTACTTTCAATATTAGGTTGCTTTGAGTTCTCTTTATTTTTTTATCGTTGTAGTGTCTACCCTAGTAAAATTTCTTTTTTTCTTACCGTTTATACACCCAGGATATTTTTTTTTTTTCGGAATCTACAATGCCCTCCTCTCCCTTTTGGAAAACTCGCATTTTAATTTAGACACCTGCATTTTCATTTCGATACGGTATCGATCATTTGTAAGAATTTTACAAAACAAACTAAAAAGAACCTATGAAGAATTAATAGGCACAGAACAAGCTGAGTTTATAGGAAGCTTTTCAACAATAGACCAGATTTCTGCATTACACCAACTCAGCTGGGAAGACCATAAAGAACTGTACTGCTGCTTTGTGAATTTTTAAACAGGTTTTTAATATCATCAACAGAGAAATTCTACTTAAAGATCTATTAGAGAAAGCAATAGATAAATACATAATAAAGTTCTTGATAAAATTCTACTCTAACACAAATGCAGTAATTAAAAAGGACACACTTAAAAGAGATCCAGAAGGAGGTGATGCAAGGATGCTCAATATCCCCATGCCTATTTAACATACACTATATTGACAAAAGTCACCGGACACCTAGAAGAGAAACTCAACATAGCATTTATTGACATACATTAGTACGGTCCGTCCACCTTTGGCCTTAATGCATGCACTGACCCTTCGAGACATGCTTTCGACAAAGTTTTGGGACACAGCGATAGGTATGCGCAGTAATTAAAAAGGACATACTTAAAAGAGAACCAATAGAGATCCAGAAGGAGGTGATGCAAGGATTCAGTACATAATGCTGCCGCTAACTGTTGCTTAGTTGTAGGCCTTGGTTCCAAACTTCTTATGCGGCGCTCTAATTCATCCCATATGTGCTCTATTGGATTACGATCAGGGCTCTGTGCTGGCCAGTCCACACACGATACGGAATTATCGTCAAACCACGCTGTAACAGTCCTTGCTTCATGGCTCGGTGCATTATTCTGCTGGTACCAACAAAGCTCGGTTCCGTAGTACTGCCATAAAGTTGGTAGGACATAATTGTTCAAAATATCGAGGCAGACGTGCTCGTTAACAGGTTTGTCCACGATAACCAATGAACCGGGACCACGAAAAACACCCCACACACGAGTACACTGCCAGCTCCAAATTTGACCGTAAAAACAGTACACTGTGGTAAATAGAGTTCTCCCGTCTGCCTCCATACCCACACACGGCCATCAGACTGATGGATCGTGTATCTGGATTCATCAGTCCATAGGACCCGTTTCCATTGATCTACGGTCCATGATAAATGTTCTTTACACCATGCTAAATGAAGAATAGCATTCCGAGTGGAGATGAAAGGCTTATGAGCAGCCGCACGACCACGGTAACCCATGGAATGAAGTTCTCTGCGAATGGTACGTGCACATTCCGAGGTTCCAGCGTTTTTACTCACCTGTACACTGACGTCTTGTACAGTAGTACTTCGTGTATTAGCTGCAGTAACGACTCTCCTGAGGCTTCGACGTCCTCTATCACTGTTTTTCTTTGGTCTGCCGGTACGTTTTGCTGCTTCAGGCACGCCATGTGTCTTTCACTTATTCAGTACATCCAAAATAGTTGACTTGGGTATGTTTAAACGCCTCTCGGTTTCTCTTGTGGGTAACCCACTAATATAACACCCAACAATCTTTCCTTTCTCAAAGTCAGTTCGCGACATTTGCACTCAACTTCACAGTGCGATATGATCGCTGTCAGCTGCAGGCTTGTTTTTATACCATCTGCAGCTGTATCGCGCATCTAAACAACACAGCGGATCAGTTCATTTGCTTTTGAATTGGTGTCCGGTGACTTTTTTAATATAGTATATACCTAGAAGAAGTTGTAAAGAACGCAATAGATAATGAACCTGAATTAATATCAATGGTCTAAATATAAATAATTTCAAATATGCAGATGATCTCGTACTTATTGCAGGAACCCCAAATGAACTACAGACGTTGATAAATAAACTTAATGAAACCTGTAAGATATATGATCTTGTAATAAGTCTGCAAAAGACAAAAGTTACGAAAAATAGATAGAAACACAGCTAACATCGTAGTCACCCTAAATGGCGAAGAAATAGACCAAGTTGAGAGCTTTGTTTACCTTGGATTAAAAATAACATGAAAAATAGATTCACTAAAAACCATAGCCATCAAACACAGAATAGCAATAGGATGGATCGCGATGGGAAAATTACAGAAAATCTGGAAAGCAAACGAGATATCCAAACAAACCAAAATCAAATTACAGGAATCAATAATTATACTAACGGTCATCTATGGATTAGAAGCATGGGCAATTAAGTCACGAGAGGAGAAAAAATTATTTGAAATGAAATGCTTAAGAGAAATAAATAATACAAGCTGGACATAAAAGAAAAGGAATAGCACAGTCAGAAAATAACTGTCGTATCAAGTGACAATATCGGAAAAAATTCGAAAACAGCACCTGAAATGGTTCGGTCACGTTGCACGCAAGGACAAAACAGACTACCTAATATCTTAATAAATTTTATATATAAAACACAAAACGCCTGTTTGTCTGAAGCAGCAAAAACTCTCGAACGCCGAACTGTGGCATCGTGAAATTTGCATAGCCTATTAATACTGGAATTCCTAGGACAACGCAACTATTTTAAGATCTCTAAGTTGTTCCTTTCGCGAGTTATGAAGTAATTAATAAGCTAATCAATAAAGTCAGCGTCGTTTTCTACGCCATTGTTATCTGTTCTAAATCTGGAAGCACGTGACTGCATTCATCCACAGGTGTTTCTATTCTTTGAGAACTGTGCGTAAAAAAATGCAAAAATGAACTTTGCGAAATCTTAACGAAACGGGCTGAAATTTTTATCAACACCATGGATTGGTAATAAGAAGAATCCCTTAAAATTTCACCGGAATCCGGTCAAACTTTTTAAAATAGGCATGGAATTTTTAATTCATTGGTAAACAAAAATATATACGCAGAAACGGTTAATAAAATTTTGACAGCTAATTTAAAAAGTTATTTACCGATTCAGGCGAAATTTGTAGGTCATGTTCCTATTAACGATTTATGGTGTTCATTAAAATTTCAGCCAGTTTCATAAAATATTCGCAAAGATACGTTTTTAACTTTTTTAATCCCACGAGATTCGCCCCTCAAAGACGTCTGAAACGGAAAGCACGAGATGCATTTGATCGTCGATAACAAATTGTTAACGAATTTTGTTCAGTCAGTGTTCTAATGCTGTGTATCCTGGACGCGTGTTAAATAATTCGTAACGCTTTTGGTCCGTTTGATTCTACAAATTCCATATATTCTGTACATTTCGTTGCTTTTATTCTCGACAAATATTTGTGACAGCAATGCCCAAAAGGAAGAGACCAATTTTTAATCAAACACGAATCAACACAAAACGCCAAAAGATATCACGAACCAAGCAATCGGAAGAGGAAAGATCACAGGCACGTGAAACGGACAAAACTCAACAAGGTGTACGACGAAGCAACGAAACTGCTGACGAAAAAGATGCGCGACTTGCTGAACAACGATTTCGAACTGCTACAAGGCGAAGGAATGAGACTGCTGAAGAGACGAACGAGCGCCACACGACCGATCACCAACGAGCTTCAAACTCGAGACCTGCTGTTGCTTTTTCCCGATTTTTTCAGTGACATATAAGGGAATATGAAATTAATAAGCCTAAATCCCGGGCACAGCCGGGTAGTAGAGCTAGTACTTTCATAACAGAAAAAAGAAGACCTGAGAGATCAAGATTTACCTGGCTTAAATTAATGAAGAACATCTCGGGCTGCAGAACACATGGTGAACTTTTTCGGAAAGCAAGAAACAGAGAAGATTGGGGGAATCTGCTCAATGGAAGACTCAACCCGTGTTAGACGAAAGAGAAGAAGAAGAAGAGAGAGAAAGAGAGATCGATTTTTTTCACTACACTTCTTTTTATCTGTTAAAACTTTTATGCAGCCTGTAACGTATATTCTGTATTTTAACTTTCCTTTTGAGTTTCTTTTTCTATGTTAATTTGAGTTCGTTCTCTTAGACATTTTCAAACCTTAACGTCATGTCTTTTCCCTTAAACGAGAATAATGTTGGCAACATCCTGAGGTCGGAACAAGAGTGACGTATGTATGTGATAAGTACGTTAGATAAAAAGACGATGCAGCAGTCGCTTTGTGTGTGGAGATGTTCGATCTTTGTTAAGTTAGATTATACGTAATTAATACAGAAATTTGACGTGGACCAGGAACATCAAACAGAGGTCATCGCTCTTATAAACGCGGAAAGCCAGATGACCTCCGTTTGATGTTCCTAGTCCACGTCAAATGTCTGTATTAATTATTCATTCGCCTTCATTATTTGTTCAGTTGCTGCTTACCATTCTTGGTGAATCCCTAGCATTGTGCGGGGCTCCAAGAAGCAACCTGCAAAATTGGCTTGGCAGTAAGTCTTATGTGAGTTTGGAGGAATTCGAGGCCCCTGTGGTGCAGTGGAAGCATATCCGGCGCGTAACCGGAAGACCCTGGGTTCGATTCCCGGTGGCGGCCAATGAGAATTTTTCCGTGACTCACTTATAAACGTGGAAAGAGCGATGACCTCTGTTTGATGATAGATTATACGTTCCATGTTTCGGATTTCGTCTAATGTTGCTGGACCAATAAAAAGTTGACGTAAGTTTCACTTCTGTATATGTTTCGTCTGGCCGTAAAACCTTAATTCTGGCCATCTGGTCCAATTAGTTGCATCGCTTTTACCCTTCGTTTAACATCTATTCAGCCGGAAATCTTACATAACGTAAAAAGGGTTACGTTATAAGCCATTTGTTTCATAACTGAAAACCACCCCTTCTTCCTACTCTGGAGCAGAGTTGGAAACGGGTTAAAAAGTGTGGATCCTGACCCGTCGCCTAATTGGACCCGACCCGGATAAATCTGCTTTGAGCTATAAACTCGAATATATAATCATCACCATCATCATTATCAATCCACTGCTGTATGAAGGTCTCCCCAAGTTTCTTCTACAACGAACTGTACTGGGCCAGTCTTCTGCATCCATCCTACTCCCACGTGGTCTTCTTCTGGATCTTTTCCTGTCGCTCGGAATGCAGTCTAAAATTTCGGTTGTTCGACGGTGGTCTGTTCTCCTGGTAATATGTCCAACCCATTGCCATTGCAGGTATTTTACTCTGATCGTGATGTCTTCTACTCTTGTTATTTTCCTTATCCACGAGTTCCTCTTTTTACGTTTCTTGGTTACACCAAGCATGCATCTCTCCATGCTGCTTCCATTTGTCTGCAGTCTTTGTATGTCTTTCTTAGTTAAGGTCCATGTCTCTGCTCCATATGTAAGCACTGGAAGCATGCAGTGATTAAGGTGTTTCCACCTAAAATCTCTGCCTTATGTTTCTAATGGTAAAACCTGTACATATTTTCTTCGCAATTAATATATTCCCAAGGATCAAAATTTGCACATCGATAAAACTAACTTTAAGTTATAGTATAGGATACTTAAGGTGGACGTCAAGTAATTTTGCTTCCTATACTTCCAATGGAAAAACTTCTGTACACATTTTATTCACAATTAATGTGTTCCCAAGGATGAAAATTTAAACATTGATTAAAATGACTTCATATTATAACTTGGAATACTTAATATTTTCTAAAACATAGCCATAATTATATTAAAAATCAATAACTTTTCCTTTGGTGGTGTGGAAACCAGAAAAAAGATGGCGCGACCTGTACTTTGATGACGCCAGTAGACAAACAAATGTTGGATTGCATAATTATGGTTATTTTAAAAAAATATTAAGTATTCCAAGTTATAAAAAGAAGATATTTCGATCGATGTTCAAATTTTCATCCTTGGGCATTAATTGTGAAGAAAATGTGTGCATAAGTTTTCCCATTGGAAGTATAGGAAGCAAAATTACTTGAGGTCCACCTTAATACTTGCTCAAACAGAACCATTATTAAGCAATCCTACATTTGTTTGTCTACTGACGTCATCAATGTACAGGTCGCGCCATCTATTAACAAGTCTGAACATTACTCAAAGAAAAATGATTGATTTTTAATATAATTAAGGTTATGTTTTAACAAGAATTAAGTATCCCATGCTATAACTTAGAGTTAGTTTTATCGACGTGCAAATTTTCGTCATTGAGAATACATTAATTACGAAGAAAATATGAACAGAAGGTTTACTATTGGAAGCATAAGGCAGAGATTTTAAGTGGAACCACCTTAAACACTTTTCTTCTAAGACACAATGGCGCATTGCTCTTAAAAATTGTACTGTTCCTTCCAAAAACTCTCTAACCAAGTTTAACACGCCAATTAATTTCTTCATCAATGTGACCCTCGCTTCATATCTGCTACCCAAGGTAAATGTAGGATTTGGTTATTTCCAACTTTTCCCGTCAACTGATAAATCTTCATTCCTTGTAAAAGCATTTACATCAGTTGTGCGTTCTGAAAGTTAATTTTTAGTCTCCATTTCTTTACCCTTCTGAGTAAGTTCCTGGATCATACTCTGCAGCTCTGAAGTATTTTTTCAAAGACCTCTGAAGGGTTCTTTGAAATATTTTTCTTTTTGTTATTCAAAAATAAAACAGAAATAAAACCGAGTCAAAATCGGGTCAGGAACACCTTGACCGTACCCGTTTGACCCTGTGACCCGTTTCCATCTCTGCTCTGGAGCGGCCTTTCTCTCATCTGAACTACGCCGGTTGGCTTATCGCTGCTACATTGTCGATTAGACTCATATACTGATGTCCAAAATTAAGGTCACAAACACATATTCTGTGATATCTTGAAAACTAAATGGTTTATTGCAATGAAATTTGGTATATAGATGGCTCATACAATGAGACATGCAATAGCAACATAACAAAATGAACAGGAGGTAAATTGCGTGCGATATGCAAATTAGACCAAAAACGGTTCAAACATGGCGCATCGTATCTCTAGAACGGTCCTCGTAATAGGGACTGTGGTCACCCCGCACAGCTTTACAAGTGGCACAACGAGCCCTCATACCATAAAGGAGGTTGTTGATAACAGCTTGTGGCAAGAAATCCCATTCTTCTAAAAGCACGGCTTTTAACGCCTGGAGCGTCCTGGGAGGGGGTTGACGTCGTGCAATGACTCTTCATGGAGCATCCCAAACATACTCCATAGGATTTAGGTCCGGCGACTTAGCTGGCCACACCATACGACGAATATCCTCTCCCTCCAGAAAATCGTCGACAAGCTGAGATCTGTATGGCCTCGCGTTATCGTCCATAAAAATGAAGTTCGGTCCGACAGCTTTCTGGAAAGGCCTCACAAAAGGCTCAAGGACTTCATTCGTATAGTGCTGTGCGGTCACAGTGGCCCCATCGAAGACGTGCAGTGATGTACGGCCGTCCAACATGATGACTGGCCACACAAGGATTCCACTTCCACCAAAGTGGTCGATGTCCCTTATGTTGGAGGGATGACAGCAGACCCCACGCTGTCTCCAAATGAAGACTCGCAGAGAATCACTTTGTGTACTGAATCTCGACTCATCAGAGAAAAGTACACGGCTCCAATCTTGCTGAGTCCAAGAAAGATGTGTTTGGTTTAACGAACGGCAGGCTCTCTTCTGCGATCTGGTGAAGGCGACACACACACCACTGGTCCACTGGTCGCCGGGCGTAAAGGGTCTTCTCTGCTGGGAGTCTGTATACATTCTGCCTCGAAATTGTTGTTCCAGTCGCAGCAGCGAGGTCCTGAGAGAAGTCTCTAACCGTCATCCGTCTACGGCGTTTGGTACTTAATGCCACGTAACGATCCTCCACAGGTGTCGTGGCTCTTGGACAGCCTTGGCCGTGACTCCTGGTGTCAGTACCCGTTTTTTGGAATTGGTGCCGTAACCTGGATACCAACTTTCGTGAAACATATAACCATCCAGCGACCTCTGCTTGAGACTGACTAGCTTCAAGCGTGTTGATGGCTCTCCACCTCAGTCCATCGTCTAAACGATTCCGAGCACTCATTCCAACTGAAATCAGCCAGTCTTGGGATTTTCCTTGAAAGAAACACAACTCTGAAGACGAAATTCGCAGATGCAGAAAACGGTCACTTTCACGTTCTCTTACCAAACTTACCCTGTTAACCATATAACAAACAGTGGATGCTTACATTAGATTCAACGTTTCCCAAAGTATACATGGCAGCAATTTTAAACATTTTACTGATTGCTACACTGCTGGCCACCCAAAATGCAACACCAAGAAGAAAGCATCCGATTGGCCTGAAATTGGCAGCATGCGTCGCCCGCGAGAGGACATGCAAACGACTAGCATTGCAGCGCATATGCAAATCATGTGCGCCCGGCACGCCACCAAGAAGCACTATAAGAAGGGTGCACAGAAGGTGGGTTGAAAGTAGTGGAAGTGTGTTGTGTTGCCGGACCTGTGCGTGGGAAGCTTCCTGATGCCTCGTCGCAGAATGCGGCAGACATTCCAGCACGTTTCGGAGTTCAACAGAGGACGGATAGTGGCTTATCGCGACCTCAGTTTATCGTACCGAGACATCGGCGCCCGTGTGGGACGACATCCAGCCACAGTGAGGTGAGTATGGATTCGGAGGGTGCAGAAGGGACGGACGGACCGACGTGAGCGATTGCCGCAGCGGCGGCACACAACTGAACGAGAGGACCTGCATGTTGTGCGGCGGGCATTGACGGCTCGCACCGTCGCATCACAAACGTTAGCGCAGGAATTAGGGTGTGTTGCGCAACAACCTATGTCAGCATGTACTGTTCGACGTTGTATGCAGGAGCGGGGATTTGTGGCACGGCGCTCATTGCTCCGATTAACATTAACGTTACACCACCGGCGAGTGCGGCGGCAGTGGGCCGTTGAACGCCGCACCTGGACTACGGAATGGCACGACGTTGTCTTTTCCGACGAATCCCGGTTGTGCCTGCAACACCACGATGGTCGGATCCGCGTGTGGTGGCACCGCGGCGAGAGACTGTATGACGCCTGTATTATGCATGGCCATACCGGTCCGTCGCCTGGTGTTATGCTTTGGAGCGCAATTGGATATGACACCCGCACCACTCTGGTACGCATTGCCGGTACACTCAACAGCCACCACTACATCTCCGACGTTTTGGAGCCTGTAGTCCTCCCTTACCTGCAGGACCTGCCAGCGGCCACGTTTCAACAGGACAATGCGGGCCCGCACGATGCACGCATCGTGCGACAATTCTTCACGGCCCACCAAGTGTCACTGCTGCCGTGGCCCGCCTGTTCTCCGGATATGTCGCCCATCGAACACGTCTGGTCGCTGATCGGCAACCTAGTGGCCCCGCAAGCACCACCGGCGGTTACGCCTAATGAACTGTGGTAACGTGTGGAAACAGCCTGGACCGACATACCCCAAGCCCACATCCAAAGCCTCTTTCGTTCGACACCGCGGCGTGTAGTTGCCGTTATTGCCAGCCATGGGGTCCAAACGAACAATTGATGTCTGCGTGTTCCGCAAGTCGCACGGGCCTGTAAGCTCAATCGTTTCATCTTTGTATCTGTTGTTATGTGTCCAGTAAATCTGGCTTTGCTATCTGGTGTCCTTCTGGGTGTTGCATTTTGGATGGCCAGCAGTGTACTTCATCTGCTTCATGTCCTATAGTAAGTTGCAAACACATTTCACCCTTCTATAAAAAGAAGAAAAGTTTTTATATTCGCCGTTTGATATTAAAACGATATGATGCCATTTTCATGTTCTGATCAGATTTTTGAAAACTCGGCAGTACAGCATATTGGCTTTTTGATGCAACGCATAAAATACACTGGAGTTCAAAAGTTAAGCACATTTAAAACAAGAAAGATGACACCGAATTTTCAGTTGTAATGAGCATCTGTCTTGACCCGGTTCCGATACGAATAAAATTTATCAAATTCATTCAAAGAAAAGGGAACCGGTTAGAAAAAAAATCAAACGGGATTTCTACGATCGATGAAACATCCAGAAATAGAAACTTTTACTTACTTCTTTTTTTTTTTTTTTTTTTTTTTATTGGAGGTTTAACGACCACCGTGAGCAACTCAATGGGCTATAAGCAGTCGCCCGTCCCTAATTTAGGGTCACTGGTTCCAGGGAAGGGAGAAAGCCAGTACCGTAAGACAAACACAACATCCATGCCTCACCGGGATTCGAACCCGGACCCCGTTCGGACGAATGATCAGAGGCCATCGCTTAGACAACTGCGCCACCGGGGCGGCCACTTACTTCTACCAGCGGCTAAAACGTATGTTACGGAGATTCACAAATGACGCACAAAAAGTTTTTCATAGCAGAAGGTATAATGAATAAAGCTTTTAACTAAGCTAGTAATGTTTTATAATGCTTCTGCTACTGAATTATATGCTTGTACTAAGCTAATGCTTCTTCTAATGGTTGTTGTTTGTTAATTAAATCATTAAAAACTTTCCTGCTAGTAGTGTAGTAATAATAATGAACAAGCTTTTAACTGCTAGTAATGTTGTGGTAGTAATTAAGATGAATAAAGTCTTAACGCTGGTTGTTAATAATAATCAACTAATGACATAAACCTAACAGCCAGACAGAGATCTGACAAAAACTATGAACTGAGAAGGACGTACTTACGAAAAGCTCTTTTATTAGATAACTCTTGAATCATCCAACGCACACACACTACTCGTATCACAATAATGAAGAATCAACCTAATCACATAGAACGAAGCTCTCCCTATCCAACAACGAACGCTCTGGCTATACAACAACAAACGCTCTCCTTCACATAAACCAACGCTCTCTTCACGTATCGTTGAACGCGCCTATTTATACTGGCTACCACCACGTCATGACTTACACTCATTGCCAGATCTCATTCAGCGGGTGAAATAACATCTCGTTCAGTAAGAAGATAATTTACATAGTAAAATAAAATAACCAGAGATAGTAAAATCAAAAGGAAAGTGAATATAGAGTATACGTTACAAAGGAAGGAAGCAGAAACAAAGCCATTTGCAAATTAAACAGTTAAAAGGAGAAATATAGAAGAAAACATGCTATAACTCTACGCCTTCAGCAGAAGAATAACGGAAAAGCTGAAAATAGGCGAAAAATTATGACGAAGTAAATTTTCCAATTATTTTTACGCCAGGGGCGAGATTCGAACCCACAACTCTCGGCTCTGAAGCTCCGAGTGCTATCCACTATACTACACTGGCATGTGCTCTCACTGCTATCTGCCTTTATCTCATGTACGTCCTGCAGGGCAGGCACGTCACAAAATATTATTCACGGAAAAGGCTACGCTAAGGAAAAAAGAAACTGTTCAAATACGTTCCCCGGAAGCAGAAACAGAGAGAAGAAGGCTTTGACCTTTACACCGTCTAACGGGACAGCTGTGCAGCATTTTAAGACGATAATACTCCACATCGCTATTGTAGCGAATGGCATACAGTAAAAAAAGTAATGCCGCCCCAGTGGCGCAGTGATCTAAGCGTTGGCATCTGATCTTTCGTCCGAAAGGGGTCCGGGTTCGAATCCCGGTGAGGCATGGATGTTGTGTTTGTCTCACGGCACTGGCTCTCACCCTTCCCTGAAACCAATGGCCCTAAACTAGGGATGGGCGACTGGTTATAGCCCATTGAGTGGCTCATGGTGGTCGTTAAACCTCCAATCAAAAAAATAATAATAATCGCATTAAGATATTTAGGAGCGGAGATACAGCTGCAAACAGAAGTACCCAAACATCACCTAGTGACCGAACTATGAACTATAAAACTCCTCAAATACGAACCTAAATTGTTCCACAAGGTAAATGGCATCCGGTGTTGAAAGAAGTTTTTAAATCGCACATATCCGGACGCCGCTTCAATTCATTTTCTCCTATTATTTATTCACATTGTCTCCACGTATTTAGAAGATTTTCACCATTTCTCTCGCCCTTTGGATTTGTTAGCTATAATTAAATAGCTTGTGCCGTTAAGCCCCACCAGATGGAGACGTCTCAGTTGCTGAGCCCATCTCTACGGATTTGTGAAGTTAGATGCTGACAGATAACCATACATAGCGTCGTGGATTGTTGGCACCGTAGCGTAAGGCGAACCCACTCGGCTGGTTATCGAGAGATCTCGGGTACGACCCCAGCGGTGTCGGGATAACAATTTTGTGGCTGCTGTGTGTTATTTAAAGAAAACGTAGAAAGAGCAATAACTTTGTCTATTCACATTGTCTCGACGTATTTCGAAGGTTTTCACACATGGAAACGGTTGAGGAATTGAGAAACAGTTTGCTGTATAAGTAGTTTGCGTTAAGCATGTTCGCATTACTGAGATTCGATTAGCCCCCTGCATATTGCGATCTATTTATATAAAAGTGAAAGTTCGTATGCCGCCCCGGTGGCGCAGTGGTCTAAGGGTTGGCCTCTGATCATTAGTCCGAAAGGGGTCCGGGTTTGAATCCCGGTGAGGCAGGGATGTTGTGTTTGTCTTACGGTACTGGCTCTCCTCCTTCCCTGGAGCCAGTGACCCTAAATTAGGGACGGGTCACCGCTTATAGCCCATTGAGTTGCTCACGGTTGTTGTTAAACCTCCAATCAATTAAAAAAAAGGTTGTATATTTGTTTGTTTGTTTGTATGTTTGTCTGTCCGCTATTAAAATCTACAGTTTTCAACTTAGAACCACCAAATTTGGCATACTATCTCATGATACTACAACTTAGACCGTAGAAGGGTTTTGGAAGTGATTGGAGCCGGGGAGCAGTCAAGGGGGCCCCCAAACAAAATTTTCGTTATTTTAGTTAAAATTTCTACAGTTTTCAATATAGACCCACCAAATTTGGTATACTATCTCATGGCACTCTGACTTAGACCGTAGATGGTTTTGGGAAGTGGTCGGAGCCGGGAGGTTAAGGGGACCCCCATACAAAATTTTCGTAAAACGTTCTACAGTTTTCAATTTTGAACCACCAAATTTGGTATATTTTCTCATAGTACTCTAACTTAGACCGTACACGGTTTTTGGAAGGGGTCGGAGGCCAGGGAGGTCAAGGTACCCCTCATACAAAATTTCGAGAAAATTTCTACAGTTTTCAATTTAGAACCACCAAATTCGGTGTACTATCTTAAGTTAGACCGTACACGGTTTTAGAAGGGGTCGGAGCCTGAGGAGGTCAAGGAGCCCCCATACGAAAACTTTCGAGAATATTTCTACAGTTTTTTTGTTTTAGAGACACCAAATTTGGTGTACTATCTCATGGTACTCTAACTTAGTCCATAGATGGTTTTTGGAAGGGGTCGGGGCCCGGTGTCAAGGGCCCCCGTACAAAATTTTCGTAAAAATTTCCACTTTTTACTCTTAAGAACTGCAACACAATTCAGCACTCCAATACCTAAGCTACGTTCTAAGTTAAGAGACCATAGATGACAATAAAGTGCAAAGATATCCGATTCATGAATAAACACTAGCTTTCAACACCAACGGGCGGCTTCATCAGGATGAAACACAATGTAATGAAAATAGAGAGTTCCTGACATTCAAAATTCAAAATGGTAAAAAAATATCGATGATCAGTGCCAAAGTCAAGTCGCATGCATACACCATCACATAGGTACATTGCATTTCAGTGTCTCGGAATTCTCAGAAGCACAGGCCAGATGTATGGCAGTTTTATAAATGTCTCCTAGAAGGTAAGTATTTCCTTTCCTCTTACTTTCTTTTTTGTTTCGTAAAATCAAATTAACTAAATCAAAAAATGTGAAATAAGTTTTCTGGAAAATTACAGGAATACCTTTTTCAATCAGTAGCTTTCACCCGCTGAACTTGGTGGTTCCACAAATAGTATGTAACGTACCAGGAGATGTGACGTACCTGCCAGAAGGACGCACACGACATAAAGGCAGATAGGAATGAGAATAAACGTCCGCGTAGCTCAATTGGTAGAGTGACTTATTCCGGAATGAGGGGACCCGGGTTCGAATCCTGGCGTGGACAAAAATGACGGAGAAATTTGTTTCGTTATAATGGCGCCCGAACTATCCGGATGACCCGACCGTTCAAAATCTCGCAATGGTGTGATGTTATTTCCACACCGCGAGATAGGGAAAATCAGAGAATCTCTTCTCCAGCACTTCGAAAAAAAAAAAAAAAAATAAGGGGGAGATGATGTAACGTACCAGGAGATGTGACGTACCTGCCAGAAGGACGCACACGACATAAAGGCAGATAGGAATCAGAATAAAACGTCCGCGTAGCTCAATTGGTAGAGCAACTTATTCCGGAATGAGGGGATCCGGGTTTGAATCCTGGCGTGGACAGAAATGACGGAGAAATTTGCTTCGTTATAAGTAATATTTACCCGGGAAATACCAGGTACCCCTGCTAGTTTCCAATGAAATGCTTTTATTGATTACAGTGTTGTAATGATTGTTACACAGGAGTTTACAGAAATGTTTTCTCAACCCACTCGCTTTAATGTTAGGAATACCGAAAACTCACTGCTGTAGATTTGCAGACTGTAAGAAAAGTTCCACTCAACTTCTTTTCCCGCTAATATCACAGCTCTGCATGGAAAATCAAAATCTGATTCAAAAACTCAACTGCGCAAGACATTTGATAAAATACCCTAGGCTACTCGAAAAAAGAATGGGCGAAGAAATGAACACAGTATTCTTCGCGCGGTATATCCTCCCTCCACCAAAATAATAAAAAATGAAAATAAAATAAAAAAAAGGAGTACTTTGCCCTGAAAAGTTCTCTGCATAAATAAATCATGTTGGAAAATTATTCTATTGAAGAACTGAAACGACCTGCAAAACATCAGCCTCCGATTCTAACAGAAAAAAAAAGTTAAAAAGAAAAAGGAGAGGAAAATACTGGTGAGGTGTTTTCAAGTATCATTCGCTTTCAGTACAAAGAGCCTTTTTGAAGGCGTCTTGAAGAAAATAAAAAGAGAAAAATGGAAAGAAAACGGGAAAGTCGATCAATCCGACTTTCTTCAGTAAATAAATAAAACCGAGGTTAGAGATTTCGTATCTGGTTGAAATAAGATTGGACAAAAGAAATCAGCTAGGGCTTCATAAATGTTGGGAGTTTTTATTGCTGCTGTGCATTGGTAATGTATTTTTAGGAATTACTCTTTACGGCTTTTAAGGATTTGACCAAAACCTGACAAGGCGAGAAATGTCTTTTATTTTCAGGTAAGGTATTTCGATGTCCCATAAAAATGCTGAATATATAAATAAAAAAAAAAATAAGAGCCCACGTTCAAAAGGGAGGTTAAAGAGGCTGAAGTTTTAATAAAAGAACAAAAACATAAAAGAATAAAATTTCCGAGATTGCGATGTTTCAGGCTTAAATCCCGTTGAGGAAATGTTTCCATTTTGAAACGCGCAGAAGTGCAACCCCGAACGATCTTTTCCCCGAGAAATAAGATATCTGCTATCAACAATCTTTAACAAGCCATACACTGCTCAAAATACACTGCTGGACAATTGCTAAGGACGGATCATAAACGGCTATACAGCGCATAAAAAAGTAAGTGTGGTTGGATGCCAAGTGAAATAAAATAATGTCAGAATGCCAGGACATTACAAGAAAGACAATTTATTGTGCTCTGAAATCCAGAAGGCTTTGGAACGTGTTCAAGGGACAAACAGGCCATTTTGTGCAGAATACGTAAACGTGAAAAAATGCAATTACCGTCCCCAGGCGTTCCGGCGTAAGATGTCAATACGGAATATGGCCACCATGGAGGGCGATGCAAGATTTCACACGTCGTGTCATGCTTTGCACAACATTATCAAGCAGCTGTTGGGGTAATTTATCCCATTCCTCTGTCAGTGCACGGATGAGGGTGTCCTTGTTTATTGGAGGGCATTGGCGACCAGCAAGACTCCTCCCCAAAGCATCCCACACATTTTCAATGGGATGCAGATCTGGAGAACGTGCTGGCCATACAAGGCGTTGAATATCCTCGCTCTCAAGACACTCCTGGACAGCGACTGTTCGATGACATGTTGCGTTGTCGTCCATGAAAATGAATCTATCACCGACAGCACCACGGAACATGCGAACATGAGGTAGCAGAACATCATTAATGTATCGTTGGCCAGTCATAGTCCCAGTTGGCAGCACATAGAGGGACGTACGGCCATTGATCATGATGCCAGCCCATACCATGACACTACATGTCGGATATCGGTCCCTTTCCTGTATGTTTGCTGGACAACTATCACGCCAGATCAGTTGTCGTCGACAATCAGACGACAGACTGTATCTACTCTCATCTGAGAAGAGGACAGCAAACCAGTCGTTATCAGTCCAATTGCGATGTTGATGGCCCCATTGCAAACGGGCGGTACGGTGACGTCTGGACAATGGGATGCACACAACAGGACGGCGGGCGCATAGTCCTCCTGCATGCAAACGTCTGGCGACAGTTTTTCGGGAGATCCGCTTGCCAGTAGCAGCCGTAAACTGATTTGCTACCTCACTAGCTGTGCTGCGCCGGTGTGTTTTTGTTGATAGCACTATGTACCGATCTTCTGCACGTGTCGTACTGTGAACACGACCTCCCCCGTGACGTTTGCTACACTCTCCATTTGTTTGAAATGATTTCCAAAGCCTTGAAACAACACTATGGCTGACGTCGAACTCCCTGGCAACATCTGTTATTTTTCGCCCTTCTTCAGTCTTGCCAATAATACGGCCACGCGTAAAATCATCTAGGTGATGTCGGGAAGACATACTGAAAATTGCAAGTTCGTCAATTGATTCCTTCCCTTTCAACTTTGCGTTTGAACAACAACGGTCAATACGCGTCAAATCCTTCATATCTCTTATCAGCGCTATGACGTCACGAACAAGTTCGGCAATCCAAAATTTGCATACGCACAACACGTCTTACTGTATCCCGCACTTAGGCTGATTTCCACATTTTCCTGCCTTCCATTTTATGGTTGCTATCGTTGCTATTGTCATCGGTCCTTAGCAATTGTCCGGCAGTGTAGTAAATGCCACACCACGAAGTATTTTTCTGAGCGTCATACAAATTGGTGGGTCTGTGACGACATTTGGGTTATGCAAATGACTACAGTTGCGAATCAATCACGTGATAGACAAGGGAGATGAAATATAAGCTGACGAGATATTGGAACACTGATTTGAGGACAAAATGGCGTGGTGTTCCCAAATCAGCAGACCATTTAGGGACACTGTGACGTATATTCTACTTTAACTTACATTTTTGGTTTCTTTTCCTATCCAAATTTGAGTTTGTTCTCTATTGCACTTCCCAACTTAATGTGATATCTTCTCTCTCACATGAATGGAGATTTTGCAACAGCCCTGAAGTCAGTACGCAAGTGACGTATTCATGCTGATAAGAACGAGAAAGGATATACACTATATTGACAAAAGTCATCGGACACCCCTTCACAAGCAAATGAACGGACAGGCTGCATTGTTAAGATGCGCGGTACAGCTGCAAACAGTATAAAAACAACCATCAAACAGAAGTCATCGCTCTTTCCACGTTTATAAGTGAGTCACGGAAAAATTCTCATAGGCCGCCACCGGGAATCAAACCCAACGTCTCCCAGTTACGCGCCAGATATGCTACCACTGCACCACAGCGGCCTCGAATTCCTCCAGACTCATGTACACTAACTGCCAAGCCAATTGGCAGATTGCTTCTTGGAACCCCGCACAATGCTGGGGATTCACCAAAGATGGTAAGCAGCAGCTGAACAAATAATTAGAAGGCGAATGAATAATTAATACAAACATTTGACGTGGACTAGGAACATCAAACAGAAGTCATCGCTCTTTCCACCTTTATATCGCTCTTTTCACGTTTCCTGGTGCCGGCCAATGAGACTTTTTCCGTGACTCACTTATAAACGTGGAAAGAGCGTTGACTTCTGTTTGATGTTCGTAGTCCACGTCAAATGTCTGTATTAATTATAAAAACAAGCCTTCAGCTGACCTCGATCATATCGCACTGTGAGGCTGAGTGAAAATGTCCCAGCGGGAGAGAACTGACTTTGAGAAAGGAAATATTGCTGGATGTTATATTACTGGATTGTCCATAAGAGAAACCGAGACGCGTTTAAACATACCCAAGTTAACTGTTTTGGATGTACTGAATAAGTGGAAGACACATGGCGTGCTTGAAGCAGCAAAACGTGCTGGCAGACAAAAGGAAATCAGTGATAGAGGACGTCGAAGCCTCAAGAGAGTCGTTACAGCTAGTTGACGGAGTAATGCACAAGACCTCAGTGTACAGGTGAGCAACAATGCTGGAACCTCGGTATGCACACGTACCATTCTCAGAGAACTTAATTCCATGGGTTACTGTGGCCGTGCGGCTGCTCATAAGCCTTTCATCTCCACTCCGAATGTCACGCGTCGTTTAGTATGGTGTAAAGAAAATTATATGGTGGACCGTAGATCAATGGAAACGGGTCCTATGGACTGATGAATCCAGATACACAATCCATCAGTCTGATGGCCGTGTGTGGGTATGGCGGGAGCTGGGGGGACGCTATTTACCACAGTGTACTGTTTTTACGGTCAAATTTGGAGCTGGCAGTGTACTCGTGTGTCGGGTGTTTTTCGTGGTCCCGGCCAATTGGTTATCGTGGACAAACCTGTTAACCAGCACGTCTACCTCGATATTCTGGACAATTATGCCCTACCAACTCTGTGGCAATACTATGGAACCGAGCCTTGTTGGTACCAGCAGGATAATGCACCGAGCCATAAAGCAAGGACTGCTACGGCGTGGTTTGACGATAATTCCGTATCGTGTGTGGACTGGCCAGCACAGAGACCTGATGTTATTCCCATAGAGCACCTATGGGTTTGAATTAGAACGCCGCATAAGAAGTTTGGAACCAAGGCCTACTACTAAGCAACAGTTAGCGGCAGCATTATGTACTGAATGGAAGCGCATACCTATCGCTGTGTTCCAAAACCTTGTCAATAGCTTGTCTCGAAGGTTCAGTGCATGCATTAAGGCCGAAGGTGGACCGACACCGTACTAATACACTGCTGGCCACCCAAAATGCAACACTGAGAAGGACATGAGATAGCAACGCCAGATTTACTGGACACATAACAACGGATACAAAGATGAAACGATTGAGCTTACAGGCCCGAGCGACTTGCGGAACACGCAGTCATCAATAATTCGTGTGGCCCCCATGGCTGGCAACAACGGCCGCTAGACGCCGCGGCATCGAACGAAAGAGGCTTTGGATGTGGGCTTGGGGTATGTCGGTCCAGGCTGTTTCCGCACGTTGCGACAGTTCATCAGGCGGGTGGTGCTTGCCGGGCCACTAGATTGCCGATCAGCGACCAGACGTGTTCGATGGGCAACATTTTGGGAGAAGAGGCGGGCTACGGCTGCAGTGACACCTGGTCGGCCGTGAAGAATTGTTGCACGATGTGTGCCACGTGCTGGCGCACATTTTCCTGTTGAAGCGTGGCCGCTGGCAGGTCCTGCAGGTAAGGGACGATTACAGGCTCAAAAACGTCGGAGATGGTGAGGTGGCTGTTGAGTGTACCGGCGATGCGTACCAGAGGGGTGCGGGTGTCATATCCAACTGCGCCCCATACCATAACGCCAGGCGACGGACCGGAATGGCGATGTATAATGCAGGCGTCATACAGTCTCTCGCCCCGGTGCCGCCACAAGCGGATCCGACCATCGTGGTGTTGCAGGCAGGAGCGGGATTCGTCGGAGAAGACAATGTCGTGCCATTCCGTAGTCCAGGTGTGGCGTTCAACGGCCCAGTGTCGCCGCACTCGCCGATGGTGCAACGTCAATGCTGATCGGAGCAATGGGCGCCGTGCGACAAGTACCCGCTGCTGCAGACGACGTCGAACGGTACGTGCTAACACAGGTTGTTACGCAACACACCCTAATTCCTGCGCTAACGTTCGTGTTGTGGCGGTGCGAGCCGTCAATGCCCGCCGCACAACATGCCGGACCTCTCGTCCGGTGGTGTGCCGCGGCTGCGGCAATCGCTCACGTCGGTCCGTCCGTCCCTTCTGCACCCACCGAATCCATACTCGCCTTACTCTTGCTGGACGTCGTCTCAAACGGGAGCCGATGTCTCGGTACGATAAAACGCTGTCGCAATAAGCCACTATTCGTCCTCTGTCGAACTCCGAAACGTGCTGGAATGACTGCCGTATTCTGCGACGAGGCATCAGGAAGCTTCCCATGCACAGGTCCGGCAGCACAACACACTTCCACTACTTACACCCCGCCTTCTGTGCACCCTTCTTATAGTGCCTCTCGGTGGCGTGCCGGGAGCACATGAAGTGCATATGCCCTGCAATGCTAATCGTTTGTATGTCCTCTCGCGGGCGACGCATGCTGCGGATTTCAGGCCAATCGGATGCTTCCTACTTGGTGCTGCATTTTGGGTGGCTAGCAGTGTATATGTCAATAAATGCTATGTCGTGTTTCTCTTCTAATTGTCCGGTGACTTTTGTCAATATAGTGTATAAAGAACATATCACGGTGGTTTAAACTAAAATTTTAAAAAATTGTTTCCGTGTGAACGGGGAAACATTTTTGACAATGCCGCGGAATTCGCAGGCTGAAAGCGAGGTAAAGTGGAGAAAATCAAAACGAGAGGCAAGAGAATGTAAGAAGCCCAAGAAGACAGCGCACCACGTTGGGTAATTCGTGTATCGATCTGCATTGTGTTCCCAATGTATCCAGCATTATTCGTAAAAATTATGTAAGCTACTTTTCATATGATAGACCTGTGTCGGTTGTAACAAATTAAATAAACTCTTTGAAACCATTCTCGACTAGATCATTTCAACTCTCCGATCTAGAAGTCGTAGTCCTACGTTCCAAACTGACGACTAAATTAGAACTGAGCCTACCTGTATTTTTTTATGTTTTATATCTGAATTGAACTCCCATTACATTTCAATACAGATATAAGATATAAAAAAATCAGAACCATACTAAATGGTTGGTTTTATTTGCCTCCAAGGGAACCAAGCATGTTTAAATCCATATTGAGTTTTTAACTGATAATAAGAAGAGGAACTCGTGGATCAGGAAAATGACAAGAGTGGAAGACATCGTGATTAGAGTAAAATCCCTGAAATGGCTGGACATATAGCCAAAAGGATGGACCACTAATGGACAACTGAAATCTTAGACGGAATTCCAAGGGACAGGAAAACACACAGAAGAAGACCCCACACTGTAGAAAATAAGTGGTGTGAATTCAGGAAAATATTTCTGAAAATAACGTGTAGCAAAGTTACCAGTAGGTATCCGTCTTTTTCAGAAATTTCCGTTTTCAAAATTACCCGTATTTTCAAACTTTCCGAGGACAGAAATTCCGTTTATTTTAGAAAAAATCAATTTCAGGTTGTTGTTTTTTCATATTTAAACTGAAATTCCCTCAAAATCGACAGCCCTTGCACAGATAATCCTTCTGCTCAGGCCAGGATGGAACGCCCGAAGTTTAAGCGGGCTGATTAGGTAATTCGCGCCTTGAACCACTTAACCACAAACGCTCGACAACCTGATTCACGTGCATTGTAAAAGGAATTTCGCGACGATGAAATTTTTTTTTTTTTTGTCATTAATGTGAGTGATTTAGTCATTTTATTTTCTGTTGGAGCTTTTTATTTTTCTGAATAGGTTTGTAAAATTATTTTTTCTGTAGGGATCTTTTTTCACTATTCACAAATTAAGCAATTTTTCATTGTGAGTTTTTGAAGCAACAAAATACTTTGCAACTTGATTTTTTCAAACTGACAATGACTTTCAGGAATCCTTAAAAAAAAGTGAAATGTACTTTTTTATGGTACTATTTCACAAAAAAACAACAACTAAATATAAAATTTACTCTTGATAGCTGTAATAGCTTTTGTCTTAAGCTGTCCAAAGACTGATACACAGACATCGTATAATCAATACCCGGTTTCTTACAGTAACACAATCTTATATATAAAACACAAAGCGTCTGTTTGTCTGAAGCTGCAAAAACTCTCGAACGCCGAACTGTGGCATCGTGAAATTTGCATAGCTTATTAATACTGGAATTTCTAGGTCAACGCAACTATTTTAAGATCTTTACGTTGTTCCATTCGCAATTTATGAATTAATTAATAAGCTAATCAATAAAGTCAGCGTCGTTTGCTACGTCATCGTTATCTGAAAGCACGTGACTGCAGTCATCACCACGGCACATCCACAGGTGTTTCTATTTTTTGAGAACTGCGCATAAAAAATGCAAAAACGAACTTTGCGAAATCTTAGCGAAACGATCTAAAATTTTTATCAACACCATGAATTGGTAATAAGAGGAGTCCCTCAAAATTTCATCGGAATCCGGTCAAAACTTTTTAAAATAGGCATTGAATTTTTAATTCATCGGTAAACAGAAATATATACGCAGAAACGGTTAATAAAATTTTGACGGCTAATTTAAAAAGTTATTCACCGATTCAGGCGAAATTTAGAGGTCATGTTCCTATTAACGATTTATGGTGTTGATTAAAATTTCAGCCAGTTTCATAAAATATTCGCGAAGATACGTTTTTAATTTTTTTATCCCAGAGATTCGCCCCTCAAAGACGTCTGAAACTGAAAGCACGTGATGCATTTGATGCTTCTCACATGGATAGCTGTATGGTGGAATATCAAGAGCGAAGGATCCAACAAAATTATATATTGTCGCCGATGAAGTAGAAACCAAAAATGTTGTGTACCGCCAAGTGCTGAAATAATTACACCATGAATAAATAATTTGTAATGACCGAATTCGAAAAATCAGCTTTTTTTTCTTTCTTGCAAGCATCAATTTCCCCCCCCGATATTTTCAGTGACATGTAAGGGAATATGAAATTAATAAGCCTAAGTCCCGGGCACAGCAGGGTAGTAAAGCTAGTATATAATAAGTAGCTGGAGCACCAAACAGGGAAAACGAGAAGATATTCTGTGGCGTAATAAACAAAATCCATGCGATATGGTATCCACAATCAGCGTGGAAATACTCTCGTAGAGTTTGCAGAGGCAGAAGGGTTTTTCATCTTGAACTCCTTTTTCAAGAAAAAGCCACACAGGAAATGGACATGGAGACATCCAAATGGGACGACAAGTGAAATTGATTTTATTATGTGTAACAAAAAATTCGTCATAGAAGACTGCAGTGTGCTAAACAAGTTCAACACAGGCAGTGACCATAGATTGGTGAGATGTAAGATGCACCTCAACACTAAACTCGAACGTAGCAAGCTCATAAGACAAACAAAATCTATTGACATAACCAACCTTAAAAAACACCATAATACCTTCAAATTGGAACTGAAGAACAGATTCTCTGCTTTAGAAGGCCTAACATCGGAAGAAGTGGATATTTCTGAAGTTAACAGAAAAGTAACCAAAGCTCTTATGGAAACAGCAACAAAATTAGCTGGGTCTAAGAACAAATTGCATGTGAACAAATTATCAGGAAAAACCAAAATGTTGATGCAAAAAAGAAGAGTGATGAGGACAACTAAAGAAGATGTGACTTCCAAAGTGGAATATATAGAGCTATGCAAGACAGTACGAAAAAGTATCACTGAAGACGTAAGGAAATTCAACTGTGAACTAGTAAGGAAAGCAATTGAAAACAACCAAAGCCTAAAGATAGCAAAGGGACATCTCAGTAAGGGGAAAAAACAGATTATGGCACTGAGAAAAGAAGATGGTTCTGTAACAAGAAATAGAGGCGAAATTTTGACAAGAGTGAAAGATTTCTACTCCAAATTATATGAAAGGGATGATACATGTACTCCAGACATCATGAAAGGTACCAGTACCAGAGTTCTTCCAGTCCTTCCAGCAGAAGTTGCACATGCAATCAAGAACATGAAGCGAGGAAAAGCTCCAGGAGAAGATGGAATTACTGTAGACATCATACAAGAAGCAAGTGGAGAAATCGAAACAGTACTCGCCCAAATTTTCACTCGATGTCTTAATGAAGGGAAAATTCCTGAGGATTGGAACAACGCTACAATGATCTTGCTACATAAAAAAGGTGACATTGAGGATCTCAGGAACTACAGACCTATCAGCCTCCTATCAGTGGTTTATAAAATCTTCACTAACGTTCTTTCACACCGCTTGAAGGTGACACTGGACATGGCTCAACCGAGAGAACAAGCTGGATTCAGGAGTGGCTACAGCACAATAGATCATATCCACGTACTGAGAGAACTAATTGAAAGAGCGAGGGAATATGAACTTCCATTGTGCATGGCTTTTATCGATTATAAAAAAGCCTTTGATTCGGTGAAACCATCAGCAGTTGCAATGGCTCTGAAATCCTGCGGTATTGAAGATGCATACATTAACATTATTAATAACATCTATGGAAATGCAAGTGCAAAGATTCGGCTGTTTGAAAATACAACACACATAAAAATTGGAAAAGGAGTGAGACAAGGTGACACCATATCTCCAAAGCTCTTTAATGCCACATTGGAAAATGTCTTTCAATCACTGAATTGGGAAAACAAAGGGATAAAGATTAATGGAGATTATCTAACCCACCTTCGTTTTGCTGATGACATAGTCATTTTTGCAACTACCCCATCAGAGCTACAGAGTATGATCCAGGAATTTGCTGACAAGAGTAAAGAAGTGGGATTAAAAATGAACTTTCAGAAGACAAAAGTGATGTACAATGCTTTTACAAGAAATGAAGATTTATCGATTGATGGAGAAAAGCTGGAGATAACAGACACGTACGTTTATCTTGGACAGCAGATATCAAGTGAGGGTCACATTGGTGAAGAAATTAATCGGCGTACAAAACTTGCCTGGAGAGCTTTTGGAAGAAACAGCATAATTTTCAAGAGCAATATGCCATTATGTCTTAAAAGAAAAGTGTTTGATCAATGCATCCTTCCAGTGCTTACGTATGGTGCAGAGACGTGGACCTTAGCTAAAAGAGACATACAAAGGCTGCAGACAACTCAAAGTAGCATGGAGAGGTGCATGCTTGGTGTAACCAGGAGAGATAAGAAGAGGAACACGTGGATCCGAAAAATGACAAGAGTGGAAGGCATCATGATCAGAGTTAAATCCCTGAAATGGCAATGGGCTGGACATACTGCCAGAAGAACAGACCATCGATGGACAGCCGAAATTTTAGATTGGATTCCAAGGGACAGGAAAAGACCCACATGGAAGATGGGTGGATGAAATTCGAAAGTATGCGGGAGTGACATGGAGGAAACTGGCACAAGACAGACCGTTGTGGAGGAAACTTGGGGAGACCTTCGTCCAGCAGTGGATTGATAATGGTTGACAATGATGATGATGATACGAAAAAATACAAACTGCAGAAAGGTTTCTGAAAATTCAGAATTTTCCGTTAACACATCTCTAAAACGGTAATTTACGGTCAATATACGAAAAAAAAACTACGGAAAGGTTTCTGAAAATACAGAATTTTCCGTTAACACATCTCTAAAACGGTAATTTACGGTCAATATACGAAAAAAAAACTGCGGAAAGGTTTCTGGAAATACAGAATTTTCCGTTAATACATCTCTAAAACGGTAATGTACGGTCAATATACGAGCAAAAAAACCGCGGAAAGGTTTCTGAAAATACAGAATTTTCCGTTAACACATCTCTAAAACGGTAATTTGCGGTCAATATACGAAAAAAAACAACAACTGCGGAAAGGTTTCTGAAAATTCAGAAATTCCCTTTGGTACTAAACTTCCGCGAAACTCAGATTTATTTCCGTCATTTCACGGAAAAGGTTGTATCAGAAGCATGCTTCGGTAATTCAAGAAAAAAAAATGACGGAAAGTTGCCGGTGAATTTCAGAATTTTTTTACAACGCATGGTAGATGGGTGGATGAAATCGAAAAAATTTGGAAGTTACATGGAGAAGACTGGCTCAACACCGACCGTTGTGGAAGAAACGTAGGGAGACCTTCATCCAGCAGTGGATTGGTAATACTTGACAACGATGATGATGATATCTGAATTAAGAAGGGGGTAAAGGACATTCTTCTCTGTCAAGAGGCATTTTTAAGAACAACGGTGTCATGAAATGAAGTCCATTTAAACACAGTGCCCAACGGATTCAATAAATAACCATCCGTTTTAAATGCGTGATGTCGAAATGAAAAACAAGATTGAAAAGCCAGAAGCTAAGCGCGTCAGTGTTTTAGATGCAAGAGCTAATTTTGCCAAAAGTTTTTGACATTGAAGGATGGGAGCTGGTTACGGGAAGCTCTCTCCGAAGTATTTTTTTTTTTTTTCAGGAAACAGACATAATGTCTTCGGTTGTATTAAATTACTTGAGCCTGGAAACTGCAAAACGCTATCCTCTCTTCTTAAATTTTTCTGTTGAATAGTTTAGATTCACGATTGAATTTTCACAGCAACACATAACTTTCTCCGTGCCTTAAAATTCAGCAAAAAATTCTCTTCTCAGTAGAAAAGCATTATCCACGTATACTGATCTCCAACATTTAGTTGACACCTCAGACAGAAAGATTAGCGAACATTTCAGTCAAAAGAGAGTAACCTTTGAATTGAATTTCTAATAAAACTGCGCTAAAAGGAAGAAGTCCGCATGATATATCTTAAATGCCCTGATTTTCTCTGTATTGTATTACAACAATATCTAGCAAACGTTGAAAGCAGTATGTTTCGCACTGAAGTGCCAAAAGTCACGGGATAGCAGTATGCAAATTTTTAACTGGCGCCCGCCGCGATTTTTATCAGTTGCGAGGTGTAATCTCGTGAGTCAGGTTGAACAACCGCCAGTAGGATTATGGCAAGCCGACGTTAATTATCGGAGTTTGAACGCTGCGTGGTAGTGGGAGCCAGACGGATGGGATATTCAATTTCCGAAGTTGTGCGAACATTCAACATCCCTCGACCCACGGTGTCACGTGTGTACAGAGAATACCTCATGGAAGGCATTACCACCCACTTTCCACCCCCATGAAAGGCATTACCACCCCATTTCCAGCTGTGTGACACGTCGCATTGTCGTGCTGGAAGATCCCATTCGCCCCAGGGAAGACAATAAGCATGTATGTGTGTATCTGGTCTGAAAGGATGGATTCATAACGAATTCGGTCCATAGCGCCTTCCACAGGTATGAGTGGACCCAGAGAATGCCACGAAAACATTCCCCAGAACATAACTCTGCCCCCACCAGCTTGTATTCTGACAGCAATAGTTGAACAGTGTTTGCTCTCCGATGTTTCTCGCCTTATACGCCAATCGTTCATTCATTCGATGAAGCGGAAAACGTGACTCATCGGAGAAGGCAATACTTTGCCAATCAGCGGAAATCCAATTCCGATACTACCGTCCAAATGTAAACCTTTTCTGCAGATGCACCTTCGTTAGCATAGGTGCAGTGACCACCCGTCTGCATCGAAGCCCCATACGCAGCAGGGTTCGCTGAACTGTCGTTTTAGACCCATCTACGGTAGCCCCCTGGTTCATTCGGCCAGTGAGTAGCTCCACTGTAGGGTGTCGATCGGCCCTCACGCACTTTCGAAGCAGACGTTTACCTCTCACATCAATGGCACGTGGTGCTCTGCAGTTTCTACATTGCTTATTCACAATGGTGCCAGTTCTCCAATCACGATACACTTTAACGCAGCAGCAAGCAAACAGTTCACAAACTGCACTGTTTCAGAAATACTGCCACCCTTGGCCCGAAAGCCGATAATCATCCCTTTTTGCAGATCTGATAAATCGCCAAATCGCTCCCCTTTTATCCATGTTAGCAACGATATATATATATATATATATTATGTACTATAACGAAGTAAATTTCTCCGTCATTTTTGGTCTACGCCGGGATTCGAACCCGAGTCCGCTTATTCCGGAACAAGTCGCTCTACCAACTGAGCTACGCAGACGTTTGTTCTGAATGCTATCTGCCTTTATTTCGTGTGCGTCCTGCTGGCAGGTACGTCACATCTCCCCCCCCGAAAGAGGGCCGGGGGCATGGCCCACGGGTCAGCCGTGACCATGAATCGTTGCAGGCAGCCATCCGCTGTAGAACGTGCACTTGAGAATTCCCAGTCAATCTGGTGTGTGGAATGCAACGTCACACACATTTATTTTTCGAAGCGCTGGAGAAAGGATTCTCTGATTTTTCTTATCTCACGGTGTAAAAATAACATCACACCAATGCGAGATTTTGAACGGTCGGGTCATCCGGATAGTTCGGGCGCCATTATAACGAAGTAAATTTCTCCGTCATTTTTGGTCTACGCCGGGATTCGAACCCGAGTCCGCTTATTCCGGAACAAGTCGCTCTACCAACTGAGCTACGCAGAAGTTTGTTCTGAATCTTATCTGCCTTTATGTCGTGTGCGTCCTGCTGGCAGGTACGTCACAGTACATACACACAGTATCACGCTCGGCAGCGCATGTGACGCAAGAAAGGATGGGTCGTAGCGCTGTGCACGACCGGATATATAAGGTCATCCCGTTCAGCGCGCTTGCCATTCTAACGCCTGCTGTTTTGTTGGTTGCATCCTTTGCAAGTGAAGTATACCTCTGAAGAAAGTTCGGAAGCAATTCGAGCAGTTGCAGGAGTTCGAGAGGGTCGCATCGTTGGGCTCCGGGAAGCGGAGCCAAACGATGCGTTAACATACAATGAACTTATAATTAATGTCAATAAAACAAAATTCCTAATCTTTACTAGACAAAAATATTGCATACGCAAGTCCCATATTTACTTTTAAATAAAACTCCTATTGACATAGTACAGGACTATAAAGTACCTGGGAATTATTTTAACTTCGGACCTAAGATGGAATAACCATATAGACTCAATTGCAAATCGAATTTCCAAGAACATTGGGATTGTCAGCAAAATTATTTAAAGTTTAACGACCAAAACATTTAAACTTTTGTACTATACATTATTCCAGTCACACATTAACTATTGTTTTTCCTCATGGGGACAAACCACTCAAACCAACATAAAAAAAACTACAAATCCTACTGAATAAATACATTAGGTTACTAGACTTAAAAATAAATTTTTCTTCTCATACCAACTTCCAACCTTTCACTTTTCAAAATACCCATGTCAACCACAACCATTACGGGATTTTAAACAACCATTACGGAGAGCTTAAATTACACTGCTGGCCACCCAAAATGCAACACCAAGAAGGAAGCATCCGATTGATTAGCATTGCAGGGCGTATGCAAATAATGTGCGCCCGGCACGCCACCGAGAAGCACTATTAGAAGGGTGCACAGAAGGCTGGATGTAAGTGATGGAAGTGCGATGTGCTGACGGACCTGTGCTTGGGAAACTTCCAGATGCTTCGTCGCAGAATACGGCAGTCATTCCAGCACGTTTCGGAGTTCGACAGAGGACGAATAGTGGCTTATCGCGACAGCGGTTTATCGTACCGAGACATCGGCGCCCGTGTGGGACGATATCCAGCCACAATGAGAGCGAGTATGGATTCGGTGAGTGCAGGAATGACGGACGGACCGACGTGAGCGATTACCGCAGCAGCGGCACACCACCGAACGAGAGGACCGGCATGTTGTTCGGCGGGTATTGACGGCTCGCACTGCCACATCACGAACGTTTGCGCAGAAATTAGGGTGTGTTGTGCAACGACCTGTGTCAGCACGTACCGTTCGACGTCGTCTGCAGGAGCGGGGACTTGTCGCACGGCGCCCATTGCTCCGATTACCATTGACGTTACACCACCAGCGAGTGCGGCGGCAGTGGGCCGTTGAACGCCGCTCCTGGACTACGGAATGGCATGGCATTGTCTTCTCCGACGAATCCCACTTATGTCTGCAACACCACGATGGTCGGATCCGCGTGTGGCGGCACCGTGGCGAGAGACTGTATGACGCCTGCATTATGCATCGCCATACTGGTCCGTCGCCTGGCGTTATAGTTTGGTGCGCAATTGGATATGACACCCGCACCCCTCTGGTCCGTATCGCCGGTACACTCAACAGCCACCGCTACATCTCCGACGTTTTGGAGTCTGTAGTCCTCCCTTAAGTGCAGAAGCTGCCAGTGGCCACGTTTCAACAGGACAATGCGCGCCCGCACGTGGCACGCATCGCGCAACAATTCTTCACGGCCCATCAGGTGTCACTGCTGCCGTGGCCCGCCTGTTCTCCGGATATGTCGCCCATCGAACACGTCTGGTCGCTGATCGGCAACCGAGTGGCCCGGCAAGCACCACCCGTGATGAACTGTGGCAACGCGTGGAAGCAGCCTGGACCGACATACCCCAAGCCCACATCCAAAGCCTCTTTCGTTCGATGCCGCGGCGTGTAACGGCCGTTATTGCCAGCCATGGGGGCCACACGAACTACTGATGTCCGCGTGTTCCGCAAGTCGCACGGGCCTGTAAGCTCAATCGTTTCATCTTTGTATCCGTTGTTATGTGTCCAGTAAATCTGGCTTTGCTATCTCGTGTCCTCCTTGGTGTTGCATTTTGGGTGGCCAGCAGCGTATATTGGTCCCGAATACTGGAATACACTACCAGTTGAGACAATAAATAACCTAAATTAATTCAAAAACGAACTTAAAAATACTTGCTAAGATAATTAAATAAATGATAATTTAAAACAAAACTGCTTACAATATATTTAACATCTAACATTAGTGCTGTTGTTTTGTGAACCTGAGTTTACTGGCGTATTTACTTGAGAAATCAGGGCTTGTCAGGACTCTTCGAGGTCTTTTCCCCGATTTTCCCTGCTGTTCTTATGAAATATAAATAATTTATGTATGTCCACAACGCCTACAATGTAACAGCAAAAAATAAAACAAATATGATTATTTATTATTATTTATTACATACAACCCGAGGACCGGCTTTTGGTTAGTGGAGTGTTCGGAGCCAGAAGGCGAAAAACTGCCGATTTATCGAGTTTGATAAAGAACAAATTGTGATGGCACGTCTTGTGGGTTGTTCACTTTCCGCTGTAGTGAGTACGTATCAAAAGTGGTGCACAGATGGCCAAACGACGAACCGTCGTCCAGTCGTGTGCCGTCCGTAGCTCGTTGGTGCCAGAGCGGGACGGAGACTGTCGCGCATTGTTCACAGGGACCGCAGGGCCACAGTGCGACAAATCTCCCTGAGATACAACACTGGTGATCTGGGCAATGCGTCACCGCACGCAATTCATCGCAGCGCATGGGTCTGCGTAGCCGAAAACACAGATGGATACCCATGCTCACTGCACGTCATCGCCAACAACGAATGAAATGGGCCCAAGATCATCGAGAATTTTTTTTTTTTTTTTTTTGGACTGGAGGTTTAGCGACCACCGTTAGCAACTCAATGAGCTATAATCAGCCGTCCGTCCCTAATTTAGGGTAACTGGTTCCAGGGAAGGTCAGTTCCTTCAAAAATTATAAAAAAACATTTTCAACAACTTTATCCAAAAATAAGACTTACAAAATACATATGGAAAAGATTTTAATTTAATAAATGGCAACTGCAATAAAAACCTGACAATAAAATTTAGATTCTTTCTGTGTAAACAAAACTTTTGATACAGTTCCTATACATCGACAACATGCCTTGATAAAATCTGGAGGTCAGAAACGTCTGTAAAAGCAAAAGAACTCAGAAGATGTGAACAATAATTAAAAGTTCTTCAAGTTAAAATTTAATCAATTATATAAATCTCAGTAAAGACTAGAGTATGTGTTATAAATGCTGTAAATAACATTTTTATTTTTTTAATCTACAAGCAAAAACTATATGCAAAATCTGCTAATAATTCGGAAACTGTACGCACGCACGTCTACATTCTGCAACTCTGCATAAGTTAATTTCTTTTTGAATTATGCTCATTAAACATTTTTCACTTAAATGATTCTAAACTAGATGCATCATTTAAATTTATCTGAAACTTCATTTCAAATCGTAGAAAAATCTTTGTGAAGTTATGGTGTTTAAATTTTAACCACTGAAGAGAGTCTCCCATTTATGGACAAAAGTTTGTGGCCCGTGAGCGTCCATAAATGAGCAGAGGTTTCACTGTACTTCTTACCTCTTTGTAACATTTATCGGTCTAAATGCTTAGTCATTCTAGTGTAAAGTTTGACATTCTGGTTGGAAAATTCTACTGGGAACGAATAGAGATGATCAGGAAAATTTCTCTGGAAATCAGGGAAAACTCAGGGAATTTTTTTCACTACTTTCTGTAGCCACCCTGTATTGTGTTTTAGAGTATTTTAATTGTACATATATTTTATATTTTAATATCATTAAAATCGTGTGAAGACGGTATTCATCTAATTTGTTCATGTGCACGAATGTTTTTATGCATTAAGGTATGTATTGTTCCCTTGATATGGGAGGTTAGCAAGCGACAAACACAACATCTGTGCCTCACCGGGATTCGAGGCCATCGCTCATACCACTACGCCACCGGGGTGGGGCGGCTCATTGAGATTGGACCGTTAATGATTGGAAGAAAGTGGCCTGGTCTGGAGAAACAAGATTCCTGGTGCATCCCGTAGACGGCCGAGCGCGGATACGCCGATTACCAACGGAGGCTCTGGTACCTGGATGTACTGTAGGGCAGAAATATGCCGGCGGCGGCTGTGTTATTCTGTGGACGATGTTTTCTTGGGACACTTTAGGCCCCATTGTCCCAATAGCACAATCTCTGACAGCTGTCAGGTATACGAACATCGTTGCGGACTAAGTTCACCCATTCATGACAACTGCTGGTGATGACCATTACCAACAGGATAATGCGCCACTGCCAGAATCGTCAAGGAGTGGTTCGAGGAACATGCTGGTGGCTTGCTGTTAATGCCCTGGTCTTCAAATTCACCTGACATGAACCCAATCGAACATTTGTGGTTCGACTTGGAAAAGCGAGTTCACGCTAAATCACCACCACCGCGAAATGTACAGGAACTGGAGGATCTGTTGTTGACATTATGGTAACAGATACCCCAGGATACCCATCATCACCTCATCGAATCGATGATTCGCTGAGTGGCACCTGTTTTGCTGGCTAAGTGGTGTCCTACAGCTTATTAGGTAGGTGGTCATAATGTAATGCCTCACCAGTGTAGTATCTTCCTTCAGTCGCGCGTATCTCACGTTAGGTACGTAATTATCAGACTTTCTGCTTACCACAAACAACACTTAATGGTGACTTGTCATTTGGTTGAAAATCCTGCCGAGATATTGCTTCCAACTGCAGTTGCTTCAGGTTCTGATCTGATGGGAACTCGTGGAAAGGCATTTTCATAATTTTCTCTTCAGAAGATACGCACATCGGCAAAAGAATTAAGCCGTAATGAATATGAATTACATTTTGCTGTAAAAACAACGAATTTTTTCTAAAACTGTAGTGGGATTTTTTTAACAAACACAATCCGGCAGTGCAAACCACGCGGAAAATATTGTTTATACCTTGGTTTGCAGTGCCATCTAACGACAAAAATCGTCTTTCACGTCCACTAGCCAATCACCAAAACTTAGTTGTCTCTAAGGTTAATCTTATAGCCTGTTCGTCATCCAGTTCAGCCTTGCATAAGGCCTACCCGGCCCAGAATATGATAGCTCACCGGGAATTGTCCCGGGATCTCAGCTGCCCAGTTCGCGACTGCACGTGTGTCACCAATTGATAGAAAATCCTCGAGACGAGCGTTACTTTAAGCGAATAGTGAAATGTGATAAAAAGGGGATATTTTCCCCGAATAATGACATGAGAAAACAGTGGTTACATTCCCAAAAGCCACCAAAACCAGTCCCCCAAAAAGGGGACGATTTGAGCACAAAGTTATGCTATGCGTATGGTGGAACTTTGAGGTCTCCATCCATTGAGAATCGGCTCCAGATGGCCGAGGTATTAATGCGCAGCTGTACTATGTCCAGTTGGAGCGGATGTATGCCGCTTTAAACCGAAAGTACTCTGCTCTGGTGAACCGTAAACGAGTTATCCTCCAACAAGATGATGCTCATGTTCGTCGTGCCCGGTTAACTAAGAAAAACACACAGGAACTGTAGGACTTTGAGCTAATACCCGATCCTGCTTATAATACGGATCTTGGGCCTTCGGAATACCACTTATTCCGGTCTATAGCACATTTTCTAAGTGGGAGGTACTTGCAAAACATCCACGATGCTGAACTTGGAATCCAAGACGTTTCCGCCTCGAAACCAAAGGCATTTTTATCAAGAGCGGATTCGAGACATGGCATCACGATGGCATAGAACCATCGAGAACGATGAAGTCTACTTGGAAGATTAAACTTTTATGCATTTGTACAGATTTTCATAAATGGCAGAAAACGGCAATGATTTTTTGAATCAATCTGGTACTTGTGAGCGTTGTTTTTACCATTACTGTACATTTGGGTGCACCAAATTAAATGGCCACTCTTCGTATGTTTATGCAACAGTTCCCTGTTATTGATAACGTCGCTCTGATTAATGATCAGGTTATGAATACGGTACATTCATTGGCAAGTTTAATGCGAAATATGTCAATATTTCTGCTAACGCCATTGAAAGCAATGGTAAAAAAACTATGCCAAACAACGTATTTCGCTTCAGGACAGCAACATTAAGATCTTCCATCTAAACGGAGAATAAGACCCTCTTCACTATTGTTGTGTAGGAAATATGACTTGGCATTTATGAATTGTGCGAAAGATTAATGAAGAAAGTGTTTCATGTTGGCATTTGCCTGAAAGGAATCGGTTAGACTTGACGCGGCTTAAATAAACCAGAAAGTTAAGCGGAAATGTAAGCTCCTGTTTTGAAGGACACACTACTAAGAGGAATAAAAAGAATCCAGCATCATTTAGCGGACCGTATCAGCTGAGAAACTGCAATATTTCCGACGGGGTATTTTTCTTATAAAAGAGCACAGCTACTCATGGGAAGAACTCCTTTCGAGAGCTGATGATCTCAAGTCAAAACTATAAATAAAATTTTAATAATGTATCAAACAAAGGAACGATTTATCTTTGACTTTATTATTTATTATCCGTCTGCAAAAGAGCAATTTATCTTTGCTCTCACTTGCGGAACGCAACAAGGAAATTGCCATTGACGTTAATTTCATTTTATTTTATAAAGAGGTAATATGATTCTAACTGAACTTACGTGTGGTACATCTGAATTTTCTTTATAAACGCAAGACGGATGGCTTTTACCTGACGCTTTTTAAAGTAGTATTGGAGGAATGTGCTACTGTTTTTTGGGAAATTTGCAACATGAAGGAAGGATCACGTTATTCGAATGAAATTTGTATCACAGATTCCTCAGGTTACAGGAAATAACTTATTACATTTGTAGAGCTATACAAGATTTCTTCTCTTCAAAGCTCAGTATCGTGTGAAGCCACCTTAGAAGCAGAATGGAATACAATACCACAGACGATCATCGGAACTGTAAATCCGTTTTTTTTTTTTTGGTGTAAATATGGCATCGATGGTAAATCAGATACTATCTGAAATCTCGAAAACTTCTTCGTCCTAGAGCGTGAATCGAATCCGCGTTTGCCGGATAGCGCCTGAGTATGCTAACCACTACACCACCCAAAACGACCAATTTTCAAATTTCCGATTAATTTGAATATAACCACCCCAGGATTGGCTATAGTCGAAGCAATCGGCGTTCATGTTTAGCGAATCTGGGGGCCGCCTCGGTGGCGCAGTGGTCTAAGCGATGGCCTCTGATCATTTCGTCCGAAAGGGGTCCGGGTTCGAATCCCGGTGAGGCATGGATGTTGTGTTTGTCTTACGATACTGGCTCTCTCCCTTCTCTGGAACCAGTGACCCTAAATTAGGGACGGGCGACTGCTTATAGTCCATTGAGTTGCTCACGGTGGTCGTTAAAATTCCAATAAAAAAAAAAGAATCTGGAGGGAAAGAATTCTGACGTTATTTTTTTTTTTTTTTTTTTTGATTGGAGGTTTAGCGACCACCATGAGCAAATCAATGGGCTATAAGCAGTCGCCCGGCCCTAATTTAGGGTCACTGGTTCCAGGGAAGGGAGAGAGCCAGTATCGTAAGACAAAAACAACATCCATGCTTCACCGGGATTCGAACCCAGACCCCGTTCGGACGAATGATCAGAGGCCATCGCTTACGACTGGCTTGCATGATGGCTCCTAAATTACATGCTCCCTAATTATTTTTTGCAGTGTACAATTTAAAATAAAACAAAATACCATGTAATTCATTTAATGTGACAGGTTTCACATATTTCAACGTGACGAAAGTTTGGTGGCTCCCATTTTATTGCAATTTTAGGTACCCTATAAATTTATAACTTCCTCATTACGAACTGGCATGTAATTGCCCAGCACTATGTTGCCGCTGCCCAACCGTCAATAAAATGTCCCGGCGGCCACCACATGGGCCAGCAGTTCAGGCCAGCAGCTGGCCAACAGTTGGCACCCCATCAGTTGTCATATGCTAGAACAGGGCCATCAGTTAACCATCACTTGCAGTGTCTGCCACAAGCGGCCTTGCAAGCACGTGCCATAAATGATGGCTAGCCTAATGTGGTCCGCTAGTTTCCCGGCAGTGGAATCCGGCAATCACGTGACGTAACTGATGGCTTGCCGAATCTTGTCCGCTAATTCCCTAATAGTAGCCACAAAAAAAAAAAAAAAAAGAATGATAACCGCAGTTTCCCAAAGGCACAACTACTTTTTTCCCCTTGCAAAACTTCTACGTTACTGCACTGCGCTGAGGAAATTTTCTCAACAGGTCCTGTAAAACGGCCCTTTGGATCTGGCTGGAAACGAACCAACGACTGTCGGGGTATGAAGAGGGTGCTCCAGCAACTACGTTGTTTTGCCACGCACAAGCCTTTGCTGGAAGCTCAGCCTCTTTCCAGCGCGATGAGAAATGAAAAGTTCTCTTTTTATATTGCGAGGTACTTTTCATAAATGTCCGTTTCATATAATTAATAAATTTATTTTTTCAACGTAACGATTGTTTTTATTTACCTTAAGGGAACTTCACTCATTTTCAACGAGTGTACCAACTTAAAGGCGATTTCCAAAGTTGTGTGCTGTCCTTGTGGTCTTCAAAGGCAATTGTTTAATTAATATATATACCCGTTCATGTCACATTCTGTTATATTTTTAACGTTGTACCTTCCTTTCCGGGGTCCGAAGATACATTTGTTCCAAAGAGGAAAGATATTTTATTTTACTTGACGTCGAATTCCTCCAGTCTTGTGTATTCAACTCATGGATGAGTACATTATATCCATATCGCGTTTTTTTTTTTTTTTTTTTTTTTTTCAGATAATTTATAAATTTTGTATGAGTATAATTCTTATTTTTTTTTTCCAACATAACGTTTTTTTAAATGTTTTTCCGGGACTTTTGTTTCAAACGGGTGAGTGTATGTTAAAACGAAAGATTACACAGAAATTATTTCTCGTTGTTCATGGGAATGGAGTGGGTGTGTTTCATGGCTGTCTGTATTCTCGATTCTTTGTGTGTCAGTACAGGAATTTTGCTACGAAATGACTTTCTATAAATACGTGAGAGTAATTGAGTATTTCTTACAGTTCATTAATAATTGTTTATATAATTTTCTTCCGACGGTTATCTTCGTCGACGTGGCATTTCGTTAGGAAGCGAATTCCCCTCTCTACATATGGCTTTTTTTTCTTAACATCCACTAAAATAACACGATGGCGATAACGTCTTCCGCAACTAACTGGCACAACGAGAGACACAGTACGCATTGCTTCTGCGCATGCGCAGTCCCGTTGCTTCCACCTCGTGTTGGGATTGCTTCGGGTGCCAGGTACGGGCCACTTGTGGCACTTGCTTGAAGGCACGTAATATTCACGGCGATGCTGCAGGGCTATCAATGGCTGCCAACTGATGGCGTTGCCATCAACGGACCACTACCGTGCCGTGAGCGGCAGATTTCAGCCAGAAGTGACCCATCCCTGTCAGCTGGTGGCCAGCAGTTTCCCAACACTTGTGTTTTTGCTGGGTGTGATCGTTTGTTTGCAGCCTGTACCATAACCATGGTTGGGAAGTTACGCGTAAAAATGCGTATACTGCCGTGCAAATGTAATCCTTCCGATGTACCTTCGTTAGCATAGGTGCAATGACCATCCGTCTGCATCGGAGCCCCATACGCAGCATGGTTCGCTGAACTGTCATTTTAGACACACGTTCGGTAGCCCCCTGGTTCATTCGGCTAGTGTGAGTTGCTCCGCTGTAGCGTGTCGATCGGCACTCACGCACCTTCGAAGCCGAAGTTCACCTCTCACATCAATGGCACGTGGTGTTCCGCAGTTTCCACGTCGCTTATACGCAACGGTGCCATTCCTCCAATCACGATACACTTTAACCACAGCAGCACGCGAATAGTTCACAAACTGCGCTGTTTCAGAAATACTGCCACCCTTGGCCCTAAAGCCGATAACCATTTCTTTTTTACAAATCTGGTAAAACGCTCCTTTTATCCATGACAGCACCGAGTGATATGCTTTCAGATCATGATCGAATGTAGAGGATTTTAGGAAGGGAGTGTCTGACCCCAGGTCTTAAACAACTCTTAGAAATAGGAAGCTAGGAGATTTGGGGCTAGAGTGCCCGATTGGAAAATCACACGGAAGTGAGGTAGAAGACGCCCTTATTTACTACCGGGGGCCAGTACCCGGGGTCCGACGGCTTAATGTGCCCATCAGATCAGATCATATGTAGAGGATTTTAGGAAGGGAGTGTCTGACCCCAGGTCTTACACAACCCTTAGAAATAGTAAGCTAGGAGATTTGGGCTAGAGTGCCCGATAGGAAAGTCACACGGAAGCGAGGTAGAAGACGCCCTTATTTACTACCTGGTTGCCAGTACCCGGGGTCCGACTGCTTAATGTGCCCATCAGATCAGATCATATGTAGAGGATTTTAGGAAGGGAGTGTGTGATCCCAGGTCTTAAACAACTCTTAGAAATAGGAAGCTAGGAGATTTGGGGCTAGAGTGCCCGATAGGAAAGTCACACGGAAGCGAGGTAGAAGACGCCCTTATTTACTACCGGGGGCCAGTACCCGGGGTCCGACGGCTTAATGTGCCCATCAGATCAGATCATATGTAGAGGATTTTAGGAAGGGAGTGTCTGACCCCAAGGTCTTAAACAATCCTTAGAAATAGGAAGCTAGGAGATTTGGGGCTAGAGTGCCCGATAGGAAAGTCACACGGAAGCGAGGTAGAAGACGCCCTTATTTACTACCGGGGGCCAGTACCCAGGGTCCGACGGCTTAATGTGCCCATCAGATCAGATCATATGTAGAGGATTTTAGGAAGGGAGTGTCTGACCCCAAGGTCTTAAACAACTCTTAGAAATAGGAAGCTAGGAGATTTGGGGCTAGAGTGCCCGATAGGAAAGTCACACGGAAGCGAGGTAGAAGACGCCCTTATTTACTACCGGGGGCCAGTACCCAGGGTCCGACGGCTTAATGTGCCCATCAGATCAGATCATATGTAGAGGATTTTAGGAAGGGAGTGTCTGACCCCAAGGTCTTAAACAATCCTTAGAAATAGGAAGCTAGGAGATTTGGGGCTAGAGTGCCCGATAGGAAAGTCACACGGAAGCGAGGTAGAAGACGCCCTTATTTACTACCGGGGGCCAGTACCCAGGGTCCGACGGCTTAATGTGCCCATCAGATCAGATCATATGTAGAGGATTTTAGGAAGGGAGTGTCTGACCCCAGGTCTTAAACAACCCTTAGAAATAGGAAGCTAGGAGATTTGGGGCTAGAGTGAACGATAGGAAAGTCACACGGAAGCGAGGTAGAAGACGCCCTTATTTACTACCGGGGGCCAGTACCCAGGGTCCGACGGCTTAATGTGCCCATCAGATCAGATCATATGTAGAGGATTTTAGGAAGGGAGTGTCTGACCCCAGGTCTTAAACAACCCTTAGAAATAGGAAGCTAGGAGATTTGGGCTAGAGTGCCCGATAGGAAAGTCACACGGAAGCGAGGTAGAAGACGCCCTTATTTACTACCGGGGGACCAGTACCCGGGGTCCGACGGCTTAATGTGCCCATCAGATCAGATCAGATCATATGTAGAGGATTTTAGGAAGGGAGTGTCTGACCCCAGGTCTTAAACAACCCTTAGAAATAGGAAGCTAGGAGATTTGGGCTAGAGTGCCCGATAGGAAAGTCACACGGAAGCGAGGTAGAAGACGCCCTTATTTACTACCGGGGGGCCAGTACCCGGGGTCCGACGGCTTAATGTGCCCATCAGATCAGATCAGATCGTATGTAGAGGAATTTAGGAAGGGAGTGTCTGACCCCAGGTCTTAAACAACCCTTAGAAATAGGAAGCTAGGAGATTTGGGCTAGAGTGCCCGATAGGAAAGTCACACGGAAGCGAGGTAGAAGACGCCCTTATTTACTACCGGGGGGCCAGTACCCGGGGTCCGACGGCTTAATGTGCCCATCAGATCAGATCAGATCATATGTAGAGGATTTTAGGAAGGGAGTGTCTGACCCCAGGTCTTAAACAACCCTTAGAAATAGGAAGCTAGGAGATTTGGGCTAGAGTGCCCGATAGGAAAGTGACACGGAAGCGAAGTAGAAAGGGGGAGGAAGACGCCCTTATTTATTAACGGGGGGCGCAGTACCCGGGGTCCAACGGCTTAACGCGCCCATACGACGCACGGCGGATATTTAGTGGATCGAGCGTTCGTACTTGCCTGGGATCGAATCTGAGGTCCTTTCTGTGGTAGTCACGAACGTTGCCCACTAGGCCACCCGCGGCCCAATGTTTTCAGATTGCCTACAGCACAACTTATATACCCTCCAAACCAGCTCACGACACGTGCCTTCTTTCATTCGATACGTGCTGTTGACGTCAAAAGTAGGAGGTGGTCACAATAATGTGACTCGACTGTGTATTGCACTCTAAAAATATAAGATCAAAAATGCGATGGTTATTAAAAAGTGCTAAGAAAAATAAGAATGAATGAAACTGTTAGGATAGTGTTATGCAAATTGTATGTAGACAATATGTGATAATATTACGCGAAATGTTATTTTAGTTTGAATTTAGTTTTGATATAATTATTAACAAGTAGTCTGTAGCCCGTTCCATTTCTTGTCATATAACACGAATCGTAATAAAATGCATAACTATAATAAACGGTTCAATTATTAATGGGCAGTGTATTAGATGGGTCACCAACAACAAAATCTTCGTAATATTCCCATTAATTTTAATTTTTTCAATTACTCGTATACGAATTTAACGATGACGTTCCTCATTTTGTATAAAAATTTGCTTACCCGTCGTTGACGGGCATGCATTGCAGTCTAGGAGCTATCTCATGTCCCGTATGCACTTCTATGTGCCCTAAGTTTTATTGCTGGGTCTTAAAACACACCTATAGGAGCGTAAAAAAATTGGTCACATGGTCCAGATCACGGTCGTTTGGACGCCATATTGGAAAATGGCCGCCATAACAATGAATTTTAGTTTCTGCGTGTCTCCGCTTCCAGTAGTCAGATTTTATTTACACAAAGTCCATTTGACTCCTTTTTAGAAGGCATACAAATTTGGTTATTACACATGTATTGATAAAACCAGTATTTTAGATGAAGCGTATTTCAATAATAATAGACAAAATTACGGTTTTCTGAGTAAAACTGCTAAAAAAATCAGGAAAATAGCAAAACTCTTAAAAAACGTAGGGGACATAGAAGTACATATGGAACATGAGCCAGCTCCTAAAAGCAATAAAACTTAGGGGGCATAGAAGTGCATACGGGACATGAGCTAGCTCCTATACAATTGGAGTATTGAGGCATTCTTTCTGTGACCCGAAATGATAGGGTTAAAAATGTGTTTTATTTTTTTTGGTATCATTATATAATATTTACTAATAAATAAAGTGAGAAAGTTTGTTTGTGTGTTTGAAGTAATCTCAAAAACTACTGAACCGGTTTAGATAATTCTTTCACCGTTGGGAAGCTTATTTCTTTCCGGTGGACATAGGCTATTCAAGGGTTTGTTGGGATGTCCAGAGAATAATCCACTGGGAGGTGTTGGCACCTAACCGAACGATAAATGCTGACCTCTACTTCTAACAGTTGGACAGATTGCGAGAGCAACTGATGTCGAAGCTGCCAGCACTCGTCAATCGTAAAGGCGTGATCCTTCATCATGATAACGCCAGACCTCATGCTGCTTTAATCACTCGGCAAAAATTACTAGACTTTGGTTAGGAAGTGTTACTCCATCCGGCGCATTCCTCTGACCTGGAACCTACGGACTGCCACCTTTTTTATCATTACAGAACGCCAAACCTTCGATGATGTGGACGATGCGAAAACGGCATTACATGACTTTTTTGACTCTAAAACACAGGAGTTTTTCCGACGTGGGATTCACCTACTCATAGACAGATGGCAAGAGGTCATACACAATGATGGCAATTATGTGAAATCCTAGGTACGCTACTTCTTGTGTTTTCCTCCTTTCTTTGTAGCCTACAAAAACGAGTAGAACTTATGCACACACCCAATACTAATCATATTTAGGCTGACGTAAAGAACGACCCTGACATAAACTGCTGGCCATCCAAAATGCAACTCCAAGAAGGACACGAGATAGCAAAGCCAGATTTACTGGACACATAACAACAGATACAAAGATGAAACGATTGAGCTTACAGGCCCGTGCGACTTGCGTAACACGCAGACATCAATAGTTCGTGTGACCCCCATGGCTGGCAATAACGGCCGCTACACGCCGCGGCATCGAACGAAAGAGGCTTTGGATGTAGGCTTGAGGTATGTCTGTCCAGGCTGCTTCCACACGTTGCCACAGTTCACCAGGCGTAGCCGCGGGTGGGGCTTGCCGGGCCACTAGGTTGCCGATCAGCGACCAGACGTGTTCCATGGGCGACATATCGGGAGAACAGGCGGGCCACGGCAGCAGTGGCACCTGGTGGGCCGTGAAGAATTGTTGCACGATGCGTGCCAAGTGCGGGCGCGCATTTTCCTGTTGAAGCGTGGCCGCTGGCAGGTCCTGCAGGTAATTGACGACTACAGGCTCAAAAACGTCGGAGATGGTGCGGTGACTGTTGAGTGTACCGGCGATGCGTACCAGAAAGGTGCGGGTGTCATATCCAATTGCGCCCCAAACCCTAACGTCAGGCGACGGACCGGTATGGCAATGCATAATGCAGGCGTCATACAGTCTCTCGCCGCGGTGCCGCCACACGCGGATTCGACCATCGTGGTGTTGCAGGCAGAAGCGGTATTCGTCGGAGAAGACAATATCGTGCCATTCCGTAGTCCAGGTGCGGCGTTCAACGGCCCACTGCTGCCGCACTCGCCGGCGGTGTAACGTCAATGGTAATCGGAGCAATGGGCGCCGTGCGACAAGCCCTGCTCCTGCAGACGACGTCGAACGGTACGTGCTGACACAGGTTGTTACGCAACACACCCTAATTCCTGCGCTAACGTTTGTGATGTGGCGGTGCGAGCCGTCAATGATCGCCGCACAACATGCCGGTCTTCTAGTCCGGTGATGTGCCGCGGCTGCGGCAATCGCTCACGTCGGTCCCTCCTGCACCCACCGGATCCATACTCGCCTCACTGTGGCTGCATGTCGTCCCACACGGGCGCCGATGTCTCGGTACGATAAACCGCTGTCGCAATAAGCCACTATTCGTCCTCTGTCGAACTCCGAAACGTGCTGGAATGATTGCCGTATTCTGCGACGAGGCATCAGGAAGCTTCCCACGCACAGGTCCGGCAGCACAACACACTTCCACTACTTACACCCCGCCTTCTGTGCACCCTTCTTATAGTACTTCTCGGTGGCGTGCCGGGCGCACATGAAGTGCATATGCCCTGCAATGCTAATCGTTTGCATGTCCTCTCGCGGGCGACGTATGCTGCGAATTTCAGGCCAATCGGATGCTTCCTTCTTGGTGTTGCATTTTGGGTGGCCAGCAGTGTACATAACAGCATCGTCAGAAACCAGCAATATCGCAACTCCATCTAGGATTTACATGCACTGTGTAAATCCTAAATGACGTTATGATATTGCTGGTTTCTGACGATAGTGTTATATATATAAATATATATCTTGGTCTTACTCGTGAATGTAACATCTGAAGATGGGGCCGTTGTGATCCTCCAAAGACTGAAAGTGAAATTTTTGATGTTTGAAATCAACGTATACAGCGTAATGGTAAAGTCAGGAATCCATATTATACATCATATGAAAGGAATTTGTATGCTGATCCAAATAGTTTTACAGAATGTTATTACCAGAAATAGAAATGAAGTTACAAGCAAAAGTACAGCGTCTAGTCATAAAAAGCGACAAATAATGGAATTTGTGAAATTAGTGTACAATGCATTTAACGTAAAACCACTGTACCGTACATTATTTACACTTGCAGGACACTTGAAATAACTGACTAATAAGCGAAATACGCTTTGATATTTAATTGGATAATCACAATTTCTTAGTAACAAAGTGCACCTTCTTGACATGGAACTAATGAGCTTCTCTAGTTGTCCATTGGGGATAATACGGTGCCACACAGCCCTTACAGACTAACTGAGTCTGTAAGTCTTAATTGAATCTATAATTAAAGTCTTTAATTGAGTATGTAAGGGCAGTACGCCACTGTGTTATATCATCAATGGTCAACTAGAGAAGCTCATTAGTTCCATGCCAAGAAGGTGCACTTTTTGTTACTAAGAAACCGTGGTTATCCAAATAAATATTAAAGCGTATTTTGTTTGTTGGTAAGTTACTTCAAGTGTTCTGCAAGTTAATGTATTGAACAGTAATTTTACGTTACATGCATTGTACACCAATTTCACTATTTATGACTAGACGCTGTACTTTTGCACGCAACTTCACTTCTATTACCGGTAAGAACATTCTTTAAAAATATTTGAATTCAGCATTAAATTTCCTGTAAAATGATGTATTCCTGGCATTACCATTATGCTGCATACGGTGACTTCAAACATTTGACTTTCGGTCTACTGGTGTAGGACTTTTGGCCACGATTGTATGCACAGTATAACGAAGTAAATTTCTCCGTCATTTTTATCCACGCCGGGGCTCGAACCCGGGTCCTCTCATCCCGGAATAAGTCACTCTACCAATTGAGTTACGCGGACGTTCGTTCTAACTGCTATCTGCCTTTATGTCGTGTGCGTCCTGCTGGCAGGTACGTCACAACAGGCATAAAACTTTTTCGCAGTCGGTTGTCAATCAAGCGTCAGGTATTTGAGACGGCCACGCAATTGGTCTTGGCCGGGCACCGAATTGGATACGAATCAGGCAGATCCTTTGCCTGTCACGAGACACTAGTACTTTCGTTACATCGAAATTTTTTTTTTGATTGGAGGTTTAACGACCACCGTGAGCAACTCAATAGGCTATAAGCAGTCGCCCGTCCCTAGTTTAGGGTCACTGGTTCCAGGGAAGGGAGAGAGCCAGTGCCGTAAGACAAACACAACATCCATGCCTCACCGGGATTCGAACCCGGACCCCGTTCGGGCGAATGATCAGAGGCCATCGCTTAGACCACTGCGCCACCGGGGCGGCGAAATTCTTTTGCACAAGGATTTACTTTCCTGCAGTCGGGAAAGATGTTTGTTTGGGTTTTTAACAAGCACCGTGAGAAACTCGATGGGCTATAAGCAGTCGCGCGTCCCTAATTTAGGATCACTGGTTCCAGGGAAGGGAGAGAGCCAGTGCCGTAACACAAACACAACATCCATGCCTCACCGGGATTCGAACCCGGACCCCGTTCGGGCGAATGATCAGAGGCCATCGCTTAGACCACTGCGCCACCGGGGCGGCGAAATTCTTTTGCACAAGGATTTACTTTCCTGCAGTCGGGAAAGATGTTTGTTTGGGTTTTTAACAAGCACCGTGAGAAACTCGATGGGCTATAAGCAGTCGCGCGTCCCTAATTTAGGATCACTGGTTCCAGGGAAGGGAGAGAGCCAGTGCCGTAAGGCAAACACAACATCCATGCCTCACCGGGATTCGAACCCGGACCCAGTTCGGACGAATGATCAGAGACCATCGCTTAGACCACTGCGCCACCGGGGCGGCGAAATTCTTTTGCACAGGATTTACTTTCCTGGTGTCGGGAAAGATGTTTGTTTGGGTTTTTAACAAGCACCGTGAGAAACTCGATGGGCTATAAGCAGTCGCGCGTCCCTAATTTAGGGTCACTGGTTCCAGGGAAGGGAGAGAGCCAGTGCCGTAAGGCAAACAGAACATCCATGCCTCACGGGATTCGAATCTGGACCCATCTCGGGCAAGTGGCCAGCGATTAGACCTCTGCGTCACCGGGATGGCCCGGAATGATGCATAGCAACACAAAGTCCATTTCAGAATTTTTCAAATGACGTATTCATTGCAATGAAAAATTCAGTGTCATCCTTCTTGTTTTTTTTTTTTTTTTGCTTTTTTTTTTATTGGAGGTTTTTTTTTCTTTTTTTTTTTTTTTATTTGAAGGTTTAACGACCACCGTGAGCAACTCAATGGGCTATAAGCAGTCGCCCATCCCTAACTTAGGGTCACTGGTTCCAGGGAAGGCAGAGAGCCAGTGATGTAAGACAAACACAACATCCATGCCTCACCGGGATTCGAACCCGGACCCCGTTCGGACGAATGATCAGAGGCCATCGCTTAGACCACAGCGCCACCGGGGCGGACTATTGGAGGTTTAACGACCACCGTGAGCAACTCAGTTGTCGCCCATCCGCAATTTAGGGCCACTGGTTCCAGGGAAGGGTGAGAGCCAGAGCCGTAAGACAAACACAACAGCCATGCCTCACTGGGATTCGAACCCGAAAGAACGGTCATAAGCCAGCGCTTAGACCACTGCGCAATCGGGGCGACCTTTCTTGTTTGCAGTTGCGATTGATGATAGGAAAAGCTGGAGTCTAAAAGAAAGGACAGTAGTACATTTTTTACAGAGTAATGGGAGACGCAAAAACAAAGTTTGAGCGTCGGGTATTGATATTTTATGTGCGGGAGTGGGAATACAATAATGAGAGCGGGACAAACCTCAAGGGCATTAAGATCTTCACAAAAAGATCAAAACGGCAGGGTGGACGGTTAAATTGTCGAAAGAAATTCCAGCTGAGTTCACAAAGAATTTGCTTGGTACAATGCACTCCGAGTTGTCGCGGCTACACACCGAACTGCATGTTTATTGGATTTGAATTTAACGCTTAAAAGTAGCGGTGGTGAGGAATCAATAGAAGGGAAGAGTTCCACAAGAGAACGCTTCTGAAGGAATGGTTGAAATTCAGCTCAAATATTCGATTCAATCAAAATGTTCCCTTGGGTGATGGTTCTGCAGCTAAATTCAAAAGCGGCTCTGTTGGAGGCTGTTTGTTAGACCAACCGACGTGCTTTCCGTTACACTATAACTGCCTGACCTAATAAAAGAAATAAAAAGTTGTGAAAACACAAATTTGTTCGTGACGATGATCGAAACCCCGCCCCCACTTCGGAGTAAGTTGCTCTCCCAACTAAGCTGCACGGACGGAATGTATTGCTGGAGATTTATCGTCTTGACACGTGTTTTACCCCTGTAATACGTCACATCATCTCCCTTTTAATTGTTTTCACTTTTTTTCCTTTTTGAAGCGAGGAACGAATTTTTCTCATTAATTCTAGAAGACGCGTGGAGCAAACATCACACATTTTTCGAAGAACTCAATGGTCCGTGCATCCATTTTTACATTCGGGCGCAAATATAGAAACACAAATTTTCCCGCGTCCCCCTCACTCCGGAGTAAGTTGCTCTCCCAACTAAGCTACACCGACGGAATGTATCGCTGCAGATTTGTCGTCTTGACACGTGCTTTGCCTTTGTAGTACGTCACATCCTTTTCTATCTCTAATTTTTTTTCACGCTTTCTAACCGCAGCACAGTGGCCCCAATCGCAAACCTGGGCGGCCAAAATTGTAAAAATGACTTGGTTTAAACGGGCCTGATTCATTTGTCCGACGTTTATTTCACCGAAGGGTCACTTGACCGAAAATCACTTCACCGAAAAGATTGTTTCACCGAAAGATCCCTTGATCGAAACGTTCATTTCACCGAAGTGTCCCTTGATCGAAAGGTACATTTCACCGAATGGTCACTTGACCGAAAATCACTTCACCGAAAAGATTGTTTCACCGAAAGATCCCTTGATCGAAACGTTCATTTCACCGAAGTGTCACTTGATCGAAAGGTACATTTCACCGAATGGTCACTTGACCGAAAATCACTTCACCGAAAAGATTGTTTCACCGAAAGATCCCTTGATCGAAACGTTCATTTCACCGAAGTGTCACTTGATCGAAAGGTACATTTCACCGAATGGTCACTTGACCGAAAATCACTTCACCGAAAAGATTGTTTCACCGAAAGATCCCTTGATCGAAACGTTCATTTCACCGAAGTGTCACTTGATCGAAAGGTACATTTCACCGAATGGTCACTTGACCGAAAATCACTTCACCGAAAAGATTGTTTCACCGAAAGATCCCTTGATCGAAACGTTCATTTCACCGAAGTGTCCCTTGATCGAAAGGTACATTTCACCGAATGGTCACTTGACCGAAAATCACTTCACCGAAAAGATTGTTTCACCGAAAGATCCCTTGATCGAAACGTTCATTTCACAGAGTGGACTTTGATCGAAAGGTACATTTCACCGAATGGTCACTTGACCGAAAATCACTTCACCGAAAAGATTGTTTCACCGAAAGATCCCTTGATCGAAACGTTCATTTCACCAGAAGTGTCCCTTGATCGAAAGGTACATTTCACCGAATGGTCACTTGACTGAAAATCACTTCACCGAAAAGATTGTTTCACCGAAAGATCCACTTGATCGAAACGTTCATTTCCACCGAAGTGTCACTTGATCGAAAGGTACATTTCACCGAATGGTCACTTGACCGAAAATCACTTCACCGAAAAGATTGTTTCACCGAAAGATCACTTGATCGAAACGTTCATTCCACCGAAGGGTCACTTGATCGAAAGGTACATTTCACCGAATGGTCACTTGACCGAAAATCACTTCACCGAAAAGATTGTTTCACCGAAAGATCACTTGATCGAAACGTTCATTTCACCGAAGTGTCACTTGATCGAAAGGTACATTTCACCGAATGGTCACTTGACCGAAAATCACTTCACCGAAAAGATTGTTTCACTGAAAGATCACTTGATCGAAACGTTCATTTCACCGAAGGGTCACTTGATCGAAAGGTACATTTCACCGAATGGTCACTTGATCGTAAAGTTCATTTCATTCATTACAGGATCTGTTGAAGTATGGTGCCAGTTCGGAAGACAGACCACCGAAACGTTAAGGGATCATACTCAAATTGCAGTTTTGATTTCTCCGTGTCACAAAGAGCGCAAAGATTTAGTTTTAAGACAAAAATAATTAATTTTAAGTCCCTATGTCTCGGCTTAGGTTTTTTTAGCAAATTTTAATCGTGCGTGCTCAAAAATAACGTCGTTTGTAGATTTCTTCTTATAATAGTGCACGATTTTTACGCCAGGGGTCGTAGATGTATATCTTATTTTTGTCAATATCTCGACTTCTAGGCGTCCGATTTGAAAAATTCCTTCTTTGTTGGATAGTGTTTTCCGTCTCGCATGTTTTGCATATAATTTCAAAATTTTCACGTAATTCATAGAATTTCCGCTAGAGGGCGTAAAGCTATTGCGTTTTCCCCTATATCTCTGCTTCTAAATCTCCGATCTGAAAACTTCTTTCTGCACCGGATACAGTTCCTGATGGGAAATCGTTTGCACGTAATTTCTAACTTTTGTAAAAAAATGGTTTGGCCACCAGGGGGCGTAAACCTTAATTTCCGCTTCTGATGTATTTGCAGCAAAATATGAGCTTCTAAATTCTCGATTGAAAATAACATCGTTTGTAGACCGTATCTACTCATGTCGACAAACCTTTTAGAAACATTTTCTTCTTAAAAAAGCGCACGGTTTCTACGCCAGGGGGCGTAGATGTATATCTTATTTTTGTCAATATCTCGACTTCTAAGAGTCCGATTTAAAAAATTCCTTCTTTGTTGGATAGTGTTTCTAGTGTGACATGTTTTTCCTATAAATTCAAAATTTTCAAGTAGTTCATAGACTTTCCGCTAGGGGCGTAAAGGTAAATTGCGTGTTCCCCTATATCTCTGCTTCTAAATCTTCGATCTGAAAAATTCTTTCTGCACCGGATACAGCTCCTGATGGAAAATCGTTTACACATAATTTCAAATTTTTGTAAGAAATTGTTTGGCCACCAGGTGGCGTCAGTATTAATTTCCGCTATTTGCAGCAAAATATGAGCTTCTAAAATCTCGATTGAAAAAAGTCTTTTGTGGACCGATACTACTCATGTCGACAAACATTTTAGGAACATTTTCTTCCTGAAATAATGCATGGTTTCTACGCCAGGGGCGTAGATGTATATCTTATTTTTGTCAATATCTCTACTTCTAAAAGTCCGATTTGAAAAATTCCTTCTTTGTTGGATAGTGTTTCCGATGCGAAATGCTTTTCCTATAAATTCAAAATTTTTAAGTAAATGATAGACTTTCTGCTAGGGCGCACAATGGTAAATTGCGTTTTCTGCTCCTAAAACTCCGATTTGAAAAATTCTTCCTGTATCGCATACAAGACCTGACGGAAAATATTTTTCACATAATTTCTAATGTTTGGCAAAAAATGGTTTGGCCACCTGGGGTCATAAGTGTTAATTTCTACTTCTGATGTATTTGTAGTAAAATCTGGGCTCCTGAAAACTCGACTAAATTTTTTTCTTCGACCGATACCGCTCATATGGATCAACCTTTTGTGAATACTTTCTTCCTAAAATAATGCATGGTTTTCCCACCAAGGGACGTAAAGTCACATAGTATTCTTGTCGATAACTCTGTTTCTAAGAATTCGTAAGCTCAAGATTCCGTTTACACCAATATCTGAGGGATTAAAGATCCGATTGAAAAACTTCTTTCTTCCGTCAGATACTATTGTTTTCCATCGTTTTTTTTTTGTGGTCGTTAAACCTCCAATCAAAAAAATATATTCCTTCTTGGAAGTTCGTTCACCATTCAACGAAAAGAGTAATTCACGAATGACCATTCAACTTCCAGGTGCCGCCCCGGTGGCGCAGTGGTCTAAGTAATAGCTTCTGAACATTCGTCCGAGATGAGTTCGGGTTCGAATCCCAGTGAGGCATGGATGTAGTGTTTGTCTTACGGCACTGGCTCTCTCCCTTCCCTGGAGTAAGTGACCCTAAATTAGGGACGAGTGAATGCGTATAGCCCATTGAGTTGCTCACGGTGGTTGTTAAACCTTCAATGGCCGCCCCGGTGGCGCAGTGGTCTAAGCGATGGCCTCTGATCATTCGTCCAAACGGGGTCCGGGTTCGAATCCCGGTGAGGCATGGATGTTGTGTTTGTCTTACGGCACTGGTTCTCTCCCTTCCCTGGAACCAGTGACCCTAAATTAGGGACGGGCGACTGCTTATAGCCCATTGAGTTGCTCACGGTGGTCGTTAAACCTCCAATCAAAAAAAAAAACCTTCAATAAAAAAAAACTTCCATGTTCTCACAACGCTCACTGAGTTAATCAATCGTTGCAAGGATCCCATGTTACGCTTTCAAGATCACAGGTCTTTTGACGTAGAATAAAACTACGTCTTCCTCCGCGCTAGGTAAAGGGTAGCATTGGGAGAACGGATGCAACGAAAACGTCACATTTCGAACGCTTATATCTTCGAAATTAATGATCGTAGAGTAATAAATAATACGTCATTAGATAGTTCATAAAGTTCCATTTATAACAAAATAAGTTTATTTTTTATTTTTTTTTATTGAAGGTTTAACGACCACCGTGAGCGACTCAATGGGGTAAAAGCAGTATCCCGTCCCTAATTTAGGGTCACTGGTTCCAGTAAGGAGGGAGCCATTGCCGTAAGACAAACACAACATCCATGCTTCACCGGAATTCGAACCCGGACTCTTTTCGGGCGAATGGTCATCAGCCATCGCTTAGACCACTGCGCCACTTGGGTGGCCAAAATAAGTTTCAAACCTCCACCCATTAATCCTTCAATACAGTAGCGTTAGAAAATTAAGCACAATTTCGCTGATTTTGTTTTGCCACACGCTATTTTAGCCGCCCCGGTGGCGCAGTAGTCTAAGCGATGGCCTCTGATCATTCGTCAGAAAGGGGTCCGGGTTCGAAACCCGTGAGGCATGGATGTTGAGTTTGTCTTACGGCACTGGCTCTCTCCCTTCCCTGAAACCAGTGACCCTAAATTAGGGACGGGTGACTACTTATAGCCCATTGAGTTGCTCACGATGGTCGTTAAACCTCCAAACAAACAAACAAAAACACGCTATTTTAAGGTTCTATAACGAAGTAAATTTCTCCGTCATTTTTGTCCACGCCGGGCATTTAACCTGGGTCCCCTCATTCCGGAATAAGTCGATCTCCCAACTGAGCTACGCGAACGCATGCTCTCGCTGCTATCTGCCTTTATCTCATGTGCGTCCTGCTGTACAGGCACGTCACATCTCCTCCCCCTACCCGAAAGAGGGCCGGGGCCATGGCCACGGGTCAGCGGAAACCATGTGTCGCTGTAGGCAGTCATCCGCTGAAGAACGTACATTGAAGAAATCCCAGTCATTTTTTTTTTTTTTTTTGGATTGGAGGTATAACGACCACCGTGAACAACTCAATGGGCTATAGGCAGTCGCCCGTCCCTAATTTAGGGTCACTTGTTCCAGGGAAGGGAGAGAGCCAGTGCCCCTTTCGGATGAATGATCAGAAGCCATCGCTTCGATGGCCTCTGATCATTCGTCACACAACGTCCATGCCTCACGGGATTCGAACCCGGACCCCTTTCAGACGAATGAGCAGAGGCCATCGCTTAGACCACTGCGCCACCGGGGCGGCTATTGAAGGTTTAACGACCACCGTGAGCCTCTTAATGGACTATAAGTAGTCGTCCGTCCCTAATTTAGCGTCACTGGTTCCAGGGAAGGGAGAGAGCCGGTGCCGTAAGACAAACACAACATCAATGCCTCATCGGGATTCAAACCCGGACCTCTTTCGGACGAATGATCAGAAGCCATGGCTTAGACCACTGCGCCACCGGGGCGCCTCCACCGAAGTTCTACTCTTGAGCCACGACCTTCTACTTTAACTGCACAAATTGAGTCTGAACAGCAAGAACAGATGGAGATTGATGTCGCCGCCCCTGTGGCGCAGTGGTCTAAGGCGCTGACCTCTGATCATTCGTCCGTAAGGGGTCCGGGTTTGAATCCCGGTCAGGCATGGATGTTGTGTTTGTCTTACGGCACTGACTCTCTCCCTTCCCTGGAACCAGTGACCCTAAATTGTTTGCTTGCGACACTTTAGGCCCCATTTATTCCAATAGCACAATCGCTGTCAGGTATCTGAACATCGTTGCGGACCAAGTTCACCCACTCATTGAGTTGCTTACGGTGGTTGTTAAAAACCTTCAATCAAATAAATAAATCAAATAAATCAAATTGATGTCATCGATCCAAATTTTCAAACCGAGCATGGAATGCCAATGTACATCGCCAGCCTTCACAACTTTGCTGGATAATGAATGTGTTACGTCTCAAACCTTCACACCGTCGATGCGTTCTGAATCTAGACAAGAACAAGAGCAACAAAAATTCATTAGGCCTAAGACGTACCATCAAATTTATAACAGAGTAACTAAGGAGTTAGAAAAATAGTTTCTGAAGAACGATTTCTTCAGAAACAATTTAAGCAATAACTACCGACAACGATGATGCTACGCCTTCTACTTCTACTAACATTAATTTATAAATATCATAAGTTACTATGAATGATGAGCTGTTACATTACGACCACCGCCAGCCTGGAGAAATGAGCTCGCCTGGAGACCAAAAAGTGGCACAGCTGAAGCTCACAGAGAAGTATATATGCAACCCGAGGACCAGCTTTCGGTTAGTAGAGTGTTCGGAGTCAAAATGGAAAAAGCTGCCGGTTTTATCGGAGTTTGATAAAGGACAAATTGTGATTGCACGGCGCCTCGGAACTACGATCTCGGAAACAACGGCGCGGCTTCTGAGTTGTTTACGTACCGCTGTAGTGAGTACGTATACAAAGTGGTGCACAGATGGGTAAACAACGAATCATCGTCCGCAGCTCACTGATACCAGAGGGGAGCTGAGACTGTCGTGCATTGTTCACAGCTACCGCAGTGTCACAGTGCGATAAATCAGCCGCACCTACAACACTGATGATCAGCGCAATGTGTCACAGTACACAGTTCATCGTAACCTTCTGCGCATAGGCCTGCGTAGCCGGAGACCCGGCCGGGTCTCCATGCTCACTGCACGTCATCGCCAACAACGCATGAAATGGGCCCAAGAGCATCGAGATTGGACAGTGGATGATTGAAAGAAAGTGGCTTAGTCTGGCGAATCAAGATTCCTGGTGCATCACGTAGACTGCTGAGCGCGGATACACTGATTATGAACGGAGGCCATGACACCTGGATGCACTTCTGGGCGAAAACAGGCCGGAGACGGCCTTGTTATACTTCGTGCGTTGTTTGTTTTCCCTTTAGGCCCCATTATTCCAATAGCACAATTGCTGACAGCTGTCAGGTATCTGAACATCGTTGCGGACCAAGTTCACCCATTCATGGCAACTGTGCTCCCTGCTGGGGATGGATAATGCGCTATACCACACTGTCCAACAGGATAATGCGCTATACCACACTGTCATAATCGTCTAGGAGTGGTTGGAGGAACATGCTGGTGACTTGCTGTTAATTCCAAATTCACCTGACATGAACCCAATCGAACATTTGTAGTTCGACTTGGAAAAACTGGTTCGCGCTAAATTACCACCACCGAAATGTACCGGAATTGGAGGACCTGCTGTTGACATTATGGTACCACATGCCTCAGGATACCCATCGCCACCTCATCGAATCGATGCTTTGCCGAGCGGCCGCTGTTTTGCAATCTAAAGAGGCTCCTGCAGCTTATTAGGTAGGTGGTCATAATGTAATGACTCCTCTGTGTAACTTGCTTTTAAGTAAATAAACTAAAACATTTTTTTCGTTTTATTTCTTAAAAAAATTATATCTTGAAAAAGAATCAAAGGGGCTCAGCAGCAACTATACCGCAACCTACAACGTAGGGCTACGTAAACTATCCTTCGCTGAATAATTTAAGGACGTAGAACTAGTGAGATAGTGCCATGAAATACACTGAAGAGCAATTGAATTAGAGATACCTGTCTAGTAACGTGTAGCACCACCTTTCGCGCTGATGACGGCGGCGATTCGTCTCGGCATGGACTCGACAAGACACCGGAAGCGTTGGGAAGCCATACCGATCCACGACCCCTAAACAAGCTCCCACAGTTCACGAAGATTTGATGGAGGGGGTCAGAGCCTCTAACATCTCTCTCGATGGCATCCCAGATGTGACCTTGCTGGCCAAGGAAGCGAGGTCACGTCGGTAGAGTGTTCATCCAACCATTCGGATACAATTCGGGAGCTGCATTGTCTTGTTGCAGGAAGACGTCCCCAGTGGGATGTTGAGGACGCACAAACGGGAGCAAATGGTCGTCCAGGATATCCCGGTAACGTTGATCTGTGAGGGACGATGTCACACGTACCAGGGGTCCCTTTTCAGTCCTCGTAAACAGTCCTCAGACGAGAATGCTTCCCCCTCCAACTTGAAGAGTACTCTGCTGGCAAGAGGATCCATCGCTTCATGCGGTTTGAGCCATACTCGTATCCTGCCATCCGCATGTACCAACGTGAATCTCGACTCATCAGTCCAGGCAACATTTTCCCATATGTCTAGAGTCCAGTGACGATGTTCCCGCGCCCATGCTAATCTTTGCACCCTGTGATGTGCGGTCAGCAGCGGTACCCTCCTGAGACGATGGCTTCTGTACCCCATAGCGAGGAGATGGTTCTGGATGGTGTGGCTGCTTACAGGTTTTTGTGCACCAGCGTTAAATTGCCGAGTGATTTCTATCCGCTGTTACAATGCGAGCTAGCCGACGATGACCCCGCTCATCCACACGCTGTTGTTCACGGCAGTTGGCCCTTGCAGGGATGGTTTTACCGGATTCGATGTACTCACGGTGCACCCGTGACACAGTGGCTCGGGAAAATCCCAGTGCCTGCACGACTTCCGCGATGTAGTGACCCATTCGTCGGGCCCCGACAATTTGCCCACGATCAAACGCGCTTAGATCCTTCGTCTTACCCATACTGCGTCCGACTCTTACTGATTCCCGTCGCATCATTCTTTATATTGCCGGATCGCTGCATACGTCATGTCGTTTCCGTTTACAGGGCCGCCCACAGCTCCACATTTGCATAACGATAGCTGTCTCTAATTCAATTGCTCTTCAGTGTACGTTGTCTCTCTCGACATTTAGTCGCCTCATATTGTGGGATCAGCGCGGTGTCGTACACTATGAGGTGCTCAAACCTGGTGAAACGATCAATGCTCAGCGTTATTGTCAGCAACTCATTCGTGTGAGTGACGCAGTGGAGGCGAAAAGGCCATACACCGGCAAGGGCAGAAGGTCAGTCCTGTTGCTTCAGGATAACGCGCGTCCTCACACCGCAAAAACGACTTTAAACACGATCACCAATCTGGGATGGGAGATTTTGTCCCACCCGGCGTATTCTCCAGACTTCGCTCCGTCGGATTATCACCTCTTTCGTTCCCTGCAACATCACCTGAGTGATAAGAACTTCACTTCTGTCGAGGAGGTCCACACAAGTATTCATGACTTTATCAACTCGAAACATCCCTCTTTTTTCAGCAGTGGCATTCGGCAGCTCCCTGACTGATGGCTGAAACGTATCCAACACGACGGGGATTTACACTGACGAAAAAAGTCCCAACACCAAGAAGGGGTTGTGTTAGATAAACGACAGTTGGTAGGCGGTGAGAATACATCTGTAAGATGACGTCTATGCAAATTTTGCGTTCGGCTCATACGTGTGGCGCTAGTAGCGCCCCTCGGAACATGCAAAGCAGGTTTGCTGTAAATACGCGCTGTAACGTTCGTGAGCGTTAGTTATCGTTGAGATTCGACGTAGGGTGTTGATGTTAGTCAAGAATGCATTTAAGAAGACGAAGAAGCCATTATCAACAGCTCACGGAGTTTGAACGAGGTCGTGTAATTGGGCTACGAGAAGGTGGATTTTCTTTCCGCAATATTGCAGAACGACTTGGCAGGAATGTAGCCACTGTGCATGATTGTTGGCAGCGGTGGTCAAGGGAAGGTACTGCCTCAAGAAAACCGAGTTCCGGCCTGCTACGTGGCACTACTGAGAGGGAAGACCGCCGTGGCCTGCTAGATCACCAGATCTTTCACCAATTGAGCACGTATGGGACATCATTGGACGACAACTCCAGCGTCACCCCCAACCAGCATTAATCGTCCCTGTATTGACCGACCAAGTGCAACAGGCATGGAACTCCATCCCACAAACTGACATCCAGCACCTGTACGACACAATGCAATGAACGTTTGCGTGCTTGCATTCAACATTCTGGCGCGGACACCGGTTGTTAATGTACCAGCATTTCACATTTAAAATGGCTCTTCTCGCGCTTACAATAAGCTGTGATCTTGAAACCTTAATCGATTAAATATGTTACCTATACAAATGCATTGCCGCCATTTCATTCCTCTACAATTATTTTTTTCGTGGTGTTGGGATATTTTTCCGTCAGTGTATTTCCCTGATTAGGTACGTCTTCGATTTGCTATAATTTGCTGTCAACGTGCCGTGCCTTTGGTCGAGAATTGAGTTGCGCACCTAAGTAATGTGTAGGAAAGCCATCTTCTTTATAAGTAACAAGTCTATTTACGAAGAACATAACTGTATTAAGCAAAATACATATTTTCAATATATTCAAGTCTCCATTTTCCTATAATGCTGACAACGCACCTGAAGAACTTCAGCTTGAATTAATAGACTTTCAGTGTGATTCTTTCCTGAAAGAAAAATTCAACAGCTGCAGTCTAACAGGGTTTTACCAATTAGTTTCAAAAGACCAGTACGAAAACATTCCTAACCTAGCTGCACGTGTTATGCCTATGTTCGGAACAACATAACTCATGTGAAAAGTTGTTTTCAAGAATGAACCAAGTAAAATATTTTGAAAGGAATAGGTTAAGTGACAATCACTTACGCTCACTTTTAAAAATAGCACACACATTATTTCAAATATCGATAGGTTAGTGACAGAAAAGAGAGCCCAAGTTTCTGGTCAGAACATTTAATATCTTCTGTACTGTGCGCCGTGCTCAGTTGGTAAAATGAGATTGTTTTAAGGTTTAAGTGAAAATAATTGTTATACAAAGGTGATTGTTTACAGTGATTGACGAAGCATTTGTTTTTACTACTATTTATTTAGCGAGCCTAGGGGCTGCGCCCCTAGGCTCCCTACGCTCGTTTCCAGCGTAGCGCTCGGGCCCTGCAGCCCGATCTCCAAGTACATCACATGAAATAAAAACTGGAAAATTCATATTAATTTCAATTTTTATTGCATGTCTAAGCAAATAAGGCTTGTTATTCCGAAATTTCAGAGTTTTTTTTTACTATCGTTAATTTTTGGAAAGTCGGACTTTTGTCGTTCGAACTGTAACGTACCAGGAGATGTGACGTACCTGCCCGAAGGACGCACACGACATAAAGGCAGATAGGAATCAGAATAAAATGTCCGCGTAGCTCAATTGGTAGAGCAACTTATTCCAGAATGAGGGGATCCGGGTTCGAATCCTGGCGCGGATAAAAATGACGGAGAAATTTACTTCGTTATAATGGCGCCCGAACTATCCGGATGACCCGACCGTTCAAAATCTCGCATTGGTGTGATGTTATTTCCACACCGCGAGATAGGAAAAATAAGAGAATCCTTTCTCCAGCACTTCGAAAAAAAAAATAAGGGGGAGATGATGTAACGTACCAGGAGATGTGACGTACCTGCCCGAAGGACGCACACGACATAAAGGCAGATAGGAATCAGAATAAAATGTCCGCGTAGCTCAATTGGTAGAGCAACTTATTCCGGAATGAGGGGATCCGGGTTCGAATCCTGGCGCGGATAAAAATGACGGAGAAATTTACTTCGTTATAGAACTCATAGCACTTACTAAATTTACCACTAAAGAAAACAGAAGCGGTCCAAAAGCATTTCCGTTAAGGTGGACGTCAAGTAATCTTGCTTCCTATACTTCCAATGGAAAAACTTTTGTACACATTTCCTTCACAATTTTTTTTTCCTTTTTGATTGTAGGTTTAACGACCACCGTGAGCAACTCAATGGGCTATAAGCAGTCGCCTGTCCCTAATTTAGGGTCACTGGCTCCAGGGAAGGGAGAGAGCCTGTGCCGTAAGACAAACACAACATCCATGCCTCACGAGATTCGAACCCAGACCCTTTTTGGACGAATGGTCAGAGGCCATTGCTTAGACCACTGCGCCACCGAGGTGGCTCACAATTATTGTGTTCCCAAGGATGGAAATTTGAACATCGATTAAAATAACTTCATATTATAACTTGGAATACTTAATATTTTCTAAAACATAACCATAATTATATAAAAAAATCAATAACTTTTCCTTTGGTGGTGTTGAAACCAGAAAAAAGATGGCGCGACCTATTCTTTCATGACGTCAGTAGACAAACAAATGTTGGATTACATAAATATGGTTATGTTTTAGAAAATATTAAGTAATCCAAGTTATAAAATGAAGCTATTTTAATCGATGTTCAAATTCTCATCCTTGGGAACGCATTAATTGTGAATAAAATGTGTACAAAAGTTTTTCCATTGGAAGTATAGGAAGGAAAATTACTTGCCCACCCCGGTGGCGCAGTGGTCTAAGGCGATGGCCTCTGATCTTTCGTCCGAAAGGCGGTCCGGGTTCGAATCCCGGTGAGGCATGGATGTTGTGTTTGTCTTACGGCACTGGCTCTCTCCCTTCCCTGGAACCAGTGACCCTAAATTAGGGACGGGCGACTGCTTATAGCCCATTGAGTTGCTCACGGTGTTCGTTAAACCTCCAATCAAAAAAAAAATTACTTGACGTCCACCTTAAACAACTGAGATAGCTTTACGAACAAAACATATGCATAACAAATTCTCTGCGTCACCATGGCAGCAGGTCACGAGACCAGAACGTTCTTCTGTGGTTATCGTGAAGACCGACAAGCCGTTCGTTTCTTTCCTTTGCGTATGTAAAAAAAATGTTTTTTTTCCTGTGAATTTATCGTCTGCGTTAGTGGTTCGTGTTGACTGTGTTGTGTTTTCCCCGTTTTGCCTCACTTGAAGTGAGTGTGTGTGCCTTCTGTTTCGTTATTTTGTGTTTCTTCTGTGTGACGCAGTTGCAGCACACAGTGTTGTGTTGTTCGGCTTAGCGGCCATGATGGCTGCTTCTCAAGTACAAATGCAAGTTCCGTCTGCTGATTTTATCTCCGCTGGATTTTCTTTGGCTACATCGACCGCCTGTGAGACAACTATGACCTCTTCAAATGTGGATTTGTCTACTTCTAATTGTGTTTCTGCTTCTAATGTGCTTCGTCCTAATGTTTCTGCATCGAATGTTCTTCGTCCTAATTTGCATATCCTGGATGCCGAGTCACGTTCTGCTGCCACGGCTGATACTCCTCCACGCTCGTATGCTGCGACTGCTCGTCCAAACCAATCTCATGCACCTCTTTCAATGCAACCAGAATTTTCTAGAGAAGATAAAGTTCTCAAGATTCGGATTTCTGACGACTCACCAGCAGGTAAAGAACTTTCCTCAGCTTTGTTATTAAGTGTGTATTTTCCGTCTCTTCGTGACACCCCCTCCCCCTCTATTTGGAGGCCTTGGTTAAAGTTGTTCCCAAGGAAAGGATCGTTTCAATTATTCGCATTGGTGGGGGTGTTGTCGTTCATTTTGTTCACCAAACAGCCACCGACACCGTTCTTGCCACAGGCATTGATATTGGCTCTTTTCACTTGCAACCTGTTGCTTCTGCACAGCGCCCGGTCACAGTGACATTATCTCCTGTGCCTACTGCTATTCCTGACAACTTACTTGTTGCTGCACTCGGCACTCTTGGTCGAGTAGTGGGAGAGACTAAATTTCTCCCAGCTGCTGCCAGAGACTCTCCATTCAAATTTGTGCAAGGAGGACGTCGCCAATATCGTGTTATTTTCCCCACTGACCAAGCCATTTCTAACCGCCCCACATCTCTGCAACTTGTTACGGACACACGAACATACGTTTTCAACTTATTTGCTGGTGTCCAGTGTTTCCGGTGTAGAGCTGAGGGACACCTGGCTTATGAGTGCCCTCAGCGCACACTTGCGCAAGGTGCTGTCCCTTCGTTGAAGGTTCGTGACACACCTCCATCATACACTTCCTCCGCCCTTACTACTGAACAAACTGTTTCCCCAATGTCAACCACGTCCCCATCTCTGCTACTTGCTCCTTCAATGACTGCAGATATTTCGTTGTCTTCGCCTGTCTCAGTTCCGCCACTGCCATTCAACTCCGAGCAGCCGCTGTCTTTTAAAACTCCTACGCAGTTATTGCCAAGCACTAAACAGCCATTACCATACAACTCCGAGCAGGCGCTTTCTTTCAAAACAACTACGCAGTTATTGCCAAACACTGAACTGCCATTTCCATTCAACTCCGAGCAGCCGCTTTCTTCCGAAACTACTGCGTCATCATTGCCCAGCTCTCACGCGCCACCACCAAGCAACAAATTGCCTCCCGTTTCACAGCCTGTTTCGCAAGTGCAAACACCTGCTTCTCAACTGTTCAAATCTGCTCTCATTGTTGACATGTCATTTCCACCTCTTCCTACTTCGGTGGGCTCCTCTGGACCCAAAACTGCCGGGAAACGCCCAAATTCTGCCGAGTCTTCTCCTAGGCCTTCGCGTCGCACTAGGCGTTTTCGGACCAAATCTTCTGCCACTTCCTCTGGAACCTCACCTGGCGTAGAAAATTTTTCTTCTCAACTTCGTACAACAAACAGATTCGCTTGCCTCCCTACTGATGATGATATGGATGTTGCTGCTAATTTTAGTGAATCAGCATCGATTGCTTCGGATGTTGTTGGAGATGATTCTTCTCTTCCCACCATTCCCAAACTTTCCGCTCTGTTCAAAGACTGTTCTGTTCCAATGCAACCGCTCACATTTACTGAACTTCTTGAACTAATTCAACGCCCTAGGATTGACAAATTTCTAACAATCCCGTGTATTCAATCTAAGTTAAATTGGTTACCTGAAATGCTTCAACAACTGCAATTGCTTGATGAATTTTTGATTAACGTTTCCGTTCCCCCTGAAGATGCCCAGCTTCAGCATCGTCTGTGGTACATGCTGAAGTTGCTCACAGCTGAACTCGAAAACAATCAACAGCCTGTTCATGATTTCCCAACTGACTGAGTTTTTTTTTCTTCTGAATAAACGTTTTGTTTTGAAATTGTTTACCTTTGAACTTGTACTGCTTTACCGTCTGTTTTTGTTTAGTTTTCGGCGAACTCTTAGACACAGTTTAATACTATTGTTATCAACGGACTAATAGACTTTTATTTTTACTGCTGTTCAACTGAGCAGCCTCTCAGCGCCCTCTTTTTCACACCCTTTACACTGTTGTTATTGTTTTCTTAAATGCTTGCGTATACCTTGTTCTCTCCCACATCTTGTTACTGTTTTGTATTCTGTACTTGTTCATATTTTGTAGAGGCGTTTTTTATACCTAACATTTTGAGCAATAAATACCTTATGAAGACAAGCCGTTTGTTTCTTTCCTTTGCGTCTGTAAAAAAATGTTTTTTTCCTGTGAATTTATCGTCTGCGTTAGTGGTTCGTGTTGACTGCTTTGTGGTTTCACCGTTTTGCCTCACTTGAAGTGAGTGTGTGTGCCTTCTGTTACGTTATTTTGTGTTTCTTCTGTGTGACGCAGTTGCAGCAGACAGTGTTGTGTTGTTCGGCTTAGCGGCCATGATGGCTGCTTCCCAAGTTTCGTCTGCTGATTTTATCTCTGCTGGATTTTCTTTAGCTACATCGACCGCTTGTGAGACCACTATGACCTCTTCAAGTGTGGATTTGTCTACTTCTAATTGTGTTTCTGCTTCTAATGTGCTTCGTCCTAATGTTTCTGCATCGAATGTTCTTCGTCCTAATTTGCATATCCTGGGTGCCGAGTCACGTTCTGCTGCCATGGCTGCTACTCCTCCACGTTCGTATGCTGCGACTGCTCGTCCAAACCAATCTCATGCACCTCTTTCTATGCAACCAGAATTTTCTAGAGAAGATAAAGTTCTCAAGATTCGGATTTCTGACGATTCACCAGCAGGTAAAGAACTTTCTTCAGCTTTGTTATTAAGTGTGTATTTTCCGTCTCTTCGTGACACCCCCTCCCCCTCTATTTGGAGGCCTTGGTTAAAGTTGTTCCCAAGGAAAGCATCGTTTCAATTATTCGCATTGGAGGGTGTTGTCGTTCATTTTGTTCACCAAAAAGCCACCGACACCGTTCTTGCTACAGGCATTGATATTGGCTCCTTTCACTTGCAACCTGTTGCTTCTGCACAGCGCCCGGTCACAGTGACATTATCTCCTGTGCCTACTGCTATTCCTGACAACTTACTTGTCGCTGCACTCGGCACTCTTGGTCGAGTAGTGGGAGAGACAAAATTTCTTCCAGCTGCTGCCAGAGACTCTCCTTTCAACTTTGTGCAAGGGGCTCGTCTCCAATATCGTGTTATTTTCCCCACAGACCAAGCTATTTCTTACCGCCCCACAACTCTGCAACTTGTTACGGACACACGAACATACGTTTTCAACTTATTTGCTGGTGTCCAGTGCTTCCGGTGCCGAGCTGAGGGACGCCTGGTTTCTGAGTGCCCTCACCGCACACCTGCACCTGGTGCTGTCCCTTCGACGAAGGTTCCCGATGCACCTCCATCTTCCACTTCTTCCTCCCTTACTACTGAACAAACTCTTGCTCCTATGTCAACCACGTCACCATCTCTGCTGATTGCTCCTTCCATGACTGCAGATATTTCGTTGTCTTTGCCTGTTTCAGAACTGCCATTACCATACAACTCCGAGAAGGCGCTTTCTTTCAAAACAACTACGCAGTTATTGCCAAACACTGAACCGTCTTTACCATTCAATTCCGAACAGCTGCTTTCTTTCAAAACTTCTGCATCTTCATTGCCCAGCACTCAAGCGCCACCACCGTGCAAAAAATTGGCACCCGTTTTACAGCCTGTTTCGCAAATTCAAACGTCTGCTTCTGAACTGTTCAAATCTGCTGTCATTGATGACATCTCATTTCCACCTCTTCCTTCTTCTGAGGGCTCCTCTGGACCCAAAACTTCCGGGAAACGCCCAAATTCTGCGGAGTCTTCTCCAAAGCGTTCGCGACGATCAAGGCGTTCTCGGACCAAATCTTCTGCCACTTCCTCTGGAACCTCACCTGGCGTGGAGAATTTTTCTTCTCCACTTCGTACAACAAACAGATTCGCATGCCTCCCTACTGAAGATGATATGGATGTTGCTGCTGAATTTAAGTGAATCAGCATCGGTTGCTTCGGATGTTGAAGATGATTCTTCTTTTCCCACCATAACCAAACTTTCAACTCTTTTCAAAGACTGTTCTGTTCCAGTGCAACCGCTCACATACACCGAACTTCTGGAACTAATTCAACACCCTAAAAAACGTAAATTGCTAACAATCCCGTGTATTCAATCCAAGTTAAATAGGTTACCTGAAATGCTTCAACAACTTCAATTACTTGATGAATTTTTGAGAAATATTACTCTTCCTCCTGATGCTGCCCAGTTTCAGCGGCGTCTTTCATACCTGTTGAAGAAGCTCTCAGCTGAACTCGAAAACCATCTACAGAATGTTCATGATATCCCAACTGATTTGTGTTAGTTTCAACTGCCGAAGCTTTGCTACGTCGGCAACTAATGCTCTTGTCTTCGAAGATATTCGTTATCTTAAAGCTAACATCATTCTCCTGCAGGAAACAAACTGTTCTCCTTTGACAGACATTTCCCGCTGGCGACGCTGGCCGTTTGTCTTTTTTCACAATTTCCGTGCCCATTTGGGGTCCGGCACCGCAATTGGCATTCATAATCGTTTTCTTCCGTTTCTGTCTGACGTTGTTGAGTCACAGAGCCTGCTTGGGATTTTTCAATACCTTTCTTTTCGCTTCCTTTCTACCCGTTTTCATTTGTTAAATTTGCACGTTCCTCGAAGTGATTCAGAAGCTACATCCCTCTTTCTTCATGTTACTACAATTCTCGCTGAGATTCCGTCTTCTGAAATTGTGATCATGGCTGGTGACTTTAACTGTACGCTGCAACCTCTTTACGATCGTGATGGGTCTCAAGATTTCCGCTCTTCTCTGGTTTCACAACTCACTCAACTGGTCTTTAATTTTGATCTCCAAGATGCATTTCGCCTTCTCCATCCTGTGACCCGTGATTTCACCTGGTTTCCTCCTGCAGGATCCTCCAACGCGGCTGCACGTTTGGACCGATTTTATGTTTCCAGTTTTTTGCGTTCTTCCCTTGTTTCTGTTTCACATGCTCCAGCTGTTTCCTCCGACCATCGTCCAGTCGTTCTACAATTTCATCTTCCCTCCACTGGTGTCCCTCACCCAATGGTTTGGACCCTTGATGATTTCTGCCTGCAAGATCCAACTTTTATTTCTCATGTCACTTCCATTATTGCGCAATCAGTCAATCAACTTTCCTCCACTGTTGACCCGGCAGCTCTGTGGCTCTCCACCAAGCATTCCATTACTGCGTTTGCTAAACGCTTTTGTTTTTCTGTTCGCACCAATCGTCTTATGGACATAGATTCAATCCGCCGTTCTCTTCAGTCTACCTCGCACGCCGATCCTAACTTTGAAATCCTGCAAGCTTGACTTCATCATCGCCTCCAATCATCGGCTAAATCTGCTCTGACTCGCTTGAAGTTCACCCTTCTTCACTTTCATGATGATCCCCTTCAGAGTCTTCGTCATCTTGAAGAACATCGAACTAAATACAATACCATCGCTTATCTTTCCCTTCCGGATGGATCTACCACGGCAGACCCCTCCCTCATCTGCCAACATACTCATTCATACTTTTCTGGTCGTTTTCAACCTACTCAGATGCTTCCAGCTGATTCCTCTCCACTTCTTCACGGTCTTCCTCAAGTCCCTCAATGTTTCTTTTCTTCGCTCAGTGCTCCAATCTCACCAGCCGAAATTCGTTCTTCTGTTTTCAGTCTTAATGATCGTTCCTCACCAGGTGAAGACGGTCTTCCTCTTTCCTTTTATAAGGCTTTTCTTCCAACTCTTCTTCCTCTTCTTGTTGCCTGCTTTAACTTCGTTTTTTCTTCGTCTTCCTTTTCTTCATCAGCTTTTTCCTTTGCTCTACTTCGCCTTATTCCAAAATCTGGCAACCTTGGACTCTTGACAAACTGGCGGCCTATTTCCATTCTAAATACCGATTACAAAATCTTTGCCAAAGTTCTTGCTCTTCGCCTTAATCCAGTTCTTTCGCACATCATCCATCCTGATCAGACCTACACTGTTCCTTCTCGCTCAATCGCTTCTAACATCACTGTCATTCGTAACTTATACGCTCTTGCTTCTCGACTCTCTGAACCTCTCGCAATTTTCAATATCGACCAGCGTCAAGCTTTTGATTCAATTAACCACTCATATCTCTTCACTGTTCTTCGCCAGTTTGGTTTTCCTTCCTCCTTCCGTTTGGCGCTTTCCAATCTTTACTCTCACTCCTTCTTTCGTGTTCGTACTTCAGCATTTCTCACCTCTGCTATTCCTTTCGCTAGTGGGATCCGGCAGGGCTGCCCCCTGTCGGGTCAACTCTTTGCTCTCTCTTTTGAGCCGCTTTTGATTTGTCTCCGTTCTCGTTTGTTCTCCTCAGTTCCGCGAGGAGTTGCGTGCACCCGTCACCACCACACAGTTCTTTCGGCATACGCAGATGACTTAACAGTCTTCATCCGTTCTGAGGGAGCATTCGGAACTCTTCGAAATACCTATCTTGAATATGCTGCGATTTCTGGTTCTTCACTCAACATGGATAAATGCTCTGGATTACGGGCTGGGTCGTGGACGATCCGCGCTGACCGCCCATGGGGTGCCCGCTGGTCTTCAAGTGTTGCCAAATTCCTCGGAGTCTACATTGGAGACCCCTCTGCGGTCGCCGCTGCTACCTGGACTCACCTGGTTCAAAGGGTCAATCGCCGCCTAGCACCTTTTTACCGTCTCAAGCCTTTTCTGTCGTTCCTCAGCCGTGCCTACCTCCTCAACACCTTTCTCCAACCATCTTTTTTTCATGTTTGGATTGCGCACCTTCCTCCGCAGTTTTTGCTTCGCGAACTTCAACGTACCTTCACTAATTTCGCCTGGAATGTCATTCATTGGGTGCAGCACTCCACTCTCGTTCTTCCTATTTCTTTTGGTGGTCTCTCTCTCTCCGATATCTCTCTGAAGTTCAAAGCTTTCTACCTTCAAAATTTCCTTCGGAATTTCTTTCTCCAACCTTCTTCTTCTCAAACCATTGTCGACACGCTTCTCTTTCCCCGAAGTCCCCACCTCACTGTCTCAACTTTTCTCCGCATGGACCTCTTTCCTCTCGTTCCGAGCCATTTCCCTGAGTTTTACAGATCCGCTCTTACCCTCTGGCGTTCCTTATATCCTATTCGCCTTCCCCTGCCTCTACTAACGATCTCCTTGCGGAACCTCTCTTCTTTTTTTCTGCTATCCGTTCCACTGCTTCTTCATATTTGCACTTCTCCACCTGGTTCACCAGTGGCGTGGTGCGAGTCTCTCAACTCGTGGATTCCAACCTTCGCTGGAAATCGCTCTCCCAGATCACTCCTCCTCTTTCGGATTCGCCCATTCATCGTTCTCAGCTTCGATTACTTCAAGTCAGTATTGTCGACTCTATCCTCTCCTCGCAGATCAACATGGACTTATCTCGCAACCCTCAGCGCCTCATAGCCTTCCTTTTCTTGTGTATCTCAATGATATTCCTTTCCTTCCTCATCAGGTTACTGTCAAGCTTCTTTATCAGCATTTTTTAACACATTTTCTTGAACCAATGCCTATTCCCAATGTACCATCTTCAGATTTGCCAGCCACCTGGACAGACTCTCATACTTCTCTCGCCTCTCCAAAAGCTTGTGACATTCATTGGTTACATCTTCATCGCCGCCTACTGACTCCTCGAACTCTTCACCGTTTCCGTCATCTGACTTCACCTCTTTGTTTTTTTTGTTCAACCCTCGGAGATGTTCATCATGCATACTTTTTGTGTCTGATGTTACAGCCCTTGTTCTCACTGATGTTCTCTCTCCTTCAAAAAGTTTGTGCTCACCTTCACACCATGTCACATTATCTTGTGTTACGTCACCACTTTCCGTCGGCTCCCACGCATAATCATGTATGCTCCTTCCTAATTCTACAAGCGAAGTATACAATCTATCTGTACTATCATCGCAGCGTCGATCAACCTTCCCTCCGCCGTTATCACACAGCTCGTCGTTTCCTCTGCCGCAGATATCGCCACTCCGTTACAGCCAGACTACAACTCGAATTTGACATTGCACAAGCCAATAACACTGTTCCAAACTTCATGTCTATATGGTCACCACATCAGCCTTGGTTCCAAGTCGTCGAAAATGTCGTGGAACTGCTGGCTTAACTTTCGGCTCTCCACTACTGTGTTTTATTCCATCATCAGTGTTCTTCATTAGTGTTCTGTGTCTACTTTTCTGCCCAAGTGCGAGACTTACTTTTACTACTGAATTCGCGTTTTGTTTTGAAATTGTTTACCTTTGAACTCTTACTGCTTTACCGTCTGTTTTTTTCTATGAACTCACAGACACATTTTATTTCTATTGTCACCAATGGACTCATTGACTTATATTTTTTACTACTGTTAAACTGGGCAGCCTGCGAGCGCCCGCTTTTTCACACCATTTATATTGTATTTATTTGTTTTTTTAATGCTGGCGATCACCTTGTTCTCTCCCATTTCTTGTTACTATATTTTTTTTGTACTTGTATATATTTTGTTCGGGGTTCTTTTCCCAAAATTTCGAGCAATAAAGACCTTATGAAGACAAGCCGTTCGTTTCTTTCCTTTGCGTCTTTAAAAAATGCTTAAAAATCAGAAAATGACTTTTTCTTAATTTTTTTTTTGTAAAAAAGGGACGATAGTTGTAAGTTTATGCTGTAAAAATTGCAATGCGTTATAATTCATAGTTTGCCATATATCCGTTTTTTTAAATGGATCCCATCGCGAAATAGAGAATTTTGTGAAATTTAGAAATTTAATTTCTCGTAAACTAAATCGAAATTCAAAAAAAGGGCGATGAGGTGCAAAAATTCGGTCATGGCACTACATGCCTACAAAGTGTCGTGGTTCTGTTGCTGTTAGTGTGTCCGGAACGCGACCTGATAGCACTTTTTTGCTTACCTTAACTTTGAAATACAATAGCTCTTGAAGTTTCGCTAGAATAGAGAAACGGTTTATTTCAGCGTGTTCTCCAAACAATTTTCTACAAACGATGTAAATTTCATATTTTTGTGTTCAATACGTTTTGCGTTGCGAGCTAGGCCCTCTCGCAAAATTTATAAAACAGCGGCAGTTACTTATTTTTAGAATAGAGAGATTTACCGATAATTAGAAATAATAATCCACTCTAGTGCCAAGTCATTGGTGTAGTTTTGTAAAGTTCATATTAATTCATAGGAAATTTATTAATATTCATGCGGCCCCATAAGTTCCTTCAGCCGCCCCGGTGGCGCAGTGGTCTAAGCGATGGCCTCTGATCATTCGTCCGAACGGGGTCCGGGTTCGAATCCCGGTGATGCATGGATGTTGTGTTTGTCTTACGGCACTGGCTCTCTCCCTTCCCTGGAACCAGTGACCCTAAATTAGGGACGGGTGACTGCTTATAGCCCATTGAGGTGCTCACGGTAGTCGTTAAACCTCCAATCAAAAAAAAAAAAAGAAAAAAAAAGTTCCTTCAAAACTGGAAAGTGGTCTTTCCAAGGGGCTCAGTTTGAGACCACTGTCGTAGAGTAACATAAGTGTTGTTGCGTCACATCATGGGACAACATTTAACAATCAGATTTCAACAATGGTTTTAACTACTTCCGTTACACATTTTCGTTACATCGAAGTTTTTTACTTGGGATTTACTACTACCAGGGAAGATGTGTAGCATCAAAATTCTCAAATGAAGTAGAGTTGGCTGTTGGCAAAGGAATTTTAATGATGTTGCCAGATCCCAAATACAAGTCATGGTGAGAAGTGAAAAAAAAAAAAATACGCAGCAGAAAACTCTAGTATCTGTTGATGTGGTAATTGCGAACATGGCCGGAAAGTTTAGTGGGTTCATTGTTTGAAACAAAAACAAAGAGAAAAGAGTGATAAAAAATGAGAAAGTAAAACTCCGAAAGAAAGATAAACCACGTACTTCGGTGGCAAGAACAGGAGGCAGGCTTGAACTGTTTCTCTCTAATCGGACACTAAGCACTCCTAGCCTTTCATCGATATCGAAGCCTCAGCGGGAGAGTTGATAAAGCTTCGTAAATAAAGGATTTCTGCATTCACGACAGCACTCGTGAAAAACCGTAGCCTACGGAGAGTGGGTTCAGCTGAAATCTCGAGCGATTTACCTGCTAATCCAGCTGCAGCGGAAAGATCACCGACATCATCTGCACGGAAACGACAGTGGCAATAGAGCGAACCAAGAAAAAGAAAGGCGGATAAAAGCAAAAATTTATAGGGTACCTAAAATTGCAATAAAATGGGAGCCACCAAACTTTCGTCCCGTTGAAATATGTGAAACCTGTCACATTAAATGAATTACATGGTATTTTGTTTTATTTTAAATTGTACACTGCAAAAAATAATTAGGGGAGCATGTAATTTAGGAGCCATCATGCAAGCCAGTCGTAAGCGATGGCCTCTGATCATTCGTCCGAACGGGGTCTGGGTTCGAATCCCGGTGAGGCATGGATGTTGTGTTTGTCTTACGGCACTGGCCCTCTCCCTTCCCTGGAACCACTGATCCTAAATTAGGGACGGGCGACTGCTTATAGCCCATTGAGTTGCTCAAGGTGGTCGTTAAACCTCCAATAAAAAAAAAGCCAGTCGTGTGATATGTGGCGTGCCTGCCCCGCAGGACGCACACGACATAAAGGCAGATAGCAGCGAGAACGAACGTCTGCGTAGCTCAGTTGGTAGAGCGACTTATTCCGGAATAAGAGGACTCGGGTTCGATTCCCGGCGTAGACAAAAGTGACGGAGAAATTTACTTCGTTATAGATATCTTACTGAAATGTGGAAAAAAACGCAAATCGAGTGTGACGTAGACAGCTGAATTATGCATATCCTTATGCAAATTAGCGTCTGTGACTACAAAATGCATACACAGTCGTATCAGAATAATATGACCACCTACCTAATAATGGGAATAAGCACCATGACACAGGCGAGACGGCATGGCATGGACACAATAATTATCTGGAAGATTGCACACACGCCCATTCGGACTGCAGCAGAACACGGAAGTCCCGAAGATGACGTGGTTGTGGGTTGGCACGTCGAACCTGTCGATCCAAATAGTCCCATAAGTGCTCTATGGGATTGAGGTCAGGTGATTTCGCCAACCAAGAGAAAACAGAGACATCGCTGTCATGTTCCTGGAATCAGTCACGCACACCCTTAGCGACGTGGCTGGGTGCGTTGCTCTGTTAGTAGACACCATCACCACCAGGGTAAAAGTCCAACATGAAGGGATGCATGTGGTCAGCGAAGATAGAAAGGTAGCCATTGGCGTTCAGAGATCCATCCAGTGGTACCAGCGGTCATACCAGGAAAACATCCCCCAGACATGCACACTGCCACCACCGTTCTGTATTTGACCAACAAGCGCGTCCGGGTGTTGGTTCGTGTGTGTCTGACGTCGTATCCGCCACCGCCCGTCACTTCTGTGGAGTAGAAAAACTCGATTCGTCGGTGAAGGCAACCTTTTTGCGCTCTTCCACTGTCCAATGACGGTAGTCCCATGTAAACTGCAGGATTCGTTACCCATGGACCTGGGTTAATATGGGCGCCTTGACCCAGCGTCGACTTCGGAGACCCATGCGTGACAGGGTTCGCTCTGCTGTTATCGGGGACCCGTTCCTGGGTGTTCCAGCGCTCATTTGCGTGATCAATTGCTGCACTGTTGCGCATCGATTGCCTTTACCAGTCAACGGAGGCAACATTCTCCTCTGGGGTCGATGGCCTTTGGGGTTCCAGTTATGACGTCAGATGGTACTTGGTATGCCAGCGGACCAATCTTGGTACACCATTACTACACCACCTCACCAACATCACACGAAGTCTGCAGTTTCTGAGATGCTTCCACTCTACGTCATAGCCCTGGTCTGCTCCTTGAGCTTCATTTGTCAACTTCCCTACAAGACCAAATTTTTCTTTGTTATGGTTTTGCACGCCCGCGCCTTTTCTTGGTTTTGTATATAGCATTTGCTTCACGTTGGGTTTTACTTAAGTTGTACACTCTGTTGATTTTTATTTCCGTTTTTTTAACGAAATGTCATCATGTGCCCGTTGGACGTGCTGAAATACGCATACAGACATGAAATGACAGGACGTTGTTTTCCACGTCCTTTCGTGCTTATAAGAAGGATTTCTATCGGGTACCGATAAAGATCATTCTTTAGGAACTATTTCAAAAAGCTGCCCCGAAACTAATTATGTTCAAGATAATTCGGTAAGACTAATATCTGTTGTCTGTTTGACAATACGATAATGTTCTTGGGATAATATATTATTAAACAGTTTGAAAAGATTTTCTGCGCAGTTCACGACAGAACATTTAAAAAAGGGAAAGGGGTTATTAGGGGACTCATAAATGATCTAGAAAAACGTTTTGTACCTGTCAACAAAGATGCTATTTGTCGGTTTTGCAGAATGCGAACATTTATTCGAATTCGTTTTCTGAACAGAAATTCACTGTTAGTGCGGGGCAGGAAAGCTCTGCAGAAAAAAAAAATGGATTGACTCAAACGCAATGAGAAAACCATAATTTTTTTTTTTTTTTTTTCATTTGGGCAATGAAGAAAACAGTGCTACATTTTGTACAATGAAAAAAACATTTTTCAGTTTGTGCAATAAGGAACATACCTTCATTTCATGAAGTAAATTTTGTTCATCCTTTTTTAAACGCAGTGACCTTCAGAAACCACGATGGATGCAAAATGTAAGTAAATAATTTTTATTTGATACATTAGCAGAGTGTTTGAACTACTTTTGCGGAGTGTGAAGAACTCAGTAAACTTTCCGTGTCTTAAAAGTTTTAAACAACTAGTGTTTGTGACAGAGAGAAAAAGGTTTTAAACCATTAAAACTTTTTTAAGGAATTACTAAAAAAATGGAAAGACACACTGAGTATTTGACATCACAAAAATATAGTTAGTATAGTAAGCAAATACTTTTTAAAGAAAAACATTCATGACAGAAATTGTTCATTTAAAATTATCGCACTCATACTATAAGATCAATGTGTTTTCTGATTTTAGGACCCAAAATCCTTAACTTTAGTTTTCGAAAAAGACCATTTCTAATATTTGAGTGCACATTGCAATAGATGACACATTGTAATATGTCAAATACGGTAATAACATTGACTGAAAGTGCCTTTCCTATGGTGCTTCTTTAGAGCACAGCTCCTCATGGCTCTTGGCTTCTGAAAGGCCAGCGCAACTACGTCATCAAGCTCGGCTGCGTGTCTCAAGGGGTGAAGCGCTAAGGAATAGCCCTTTTACTCTTAAGCCCTGCTTCAACGTTAGACAGACGAAGCCTGCAGCTTTATTTTATATAGTTCAATACCTTTCCAAACGTACCTGCTCACACAAGTACGTTTGGAAAGGTAGCAACTACGTAATTATTACATCTCCAGTTTTCCGCTTCTGCATTAAAAACTTTTCCATGGTTAATAATCAGTCACAGATGCAGACAAACAAAGCGTCTGTGACTAGGAGACATGTATATACAATTATGATGCGACACACACACACAAAACTGGCTCTGCACGTGTAACAACAACAGCCGGCGATCTCTGTTAGAAGCCGCCCCGGTGGCGCAGTGGTCTAAGCGATGGCCTCTGATCATTCGTCCGAACGGGGTCCGGGTTCGAATCCCGGTGAGGCATGGATGTTGTGTTTGTCTTACGGCACTGGCTCTCTCCCTTCCCTGGAACCAGTGACCCTAAATTAGGGACGGGAGACTGCTTATAGCCCATTGAGTTGCTCACGGTGATCGTTAAAATTCCAATAAAAAAAAAAAAAAAGATCTCTGTCAGGTACAGTTACCGAAGACAAAATACCGTCTGCTGTGTGCTTCCATCTTGTGAGAAGTAGAGAAGTTAACCGGTGAGGGGAGCGGGAGAAGTAGTTGACTATCGCGAAACTGAATTATGGTAGCGTTGAATAAACCAGTAACGTTACTGATTCGAGTAATAGTGTTATTTGTATTCAGATGACGAAATTTCATTGCCAAAATTTCGCGGCGCACCGATTAGGGATCCCTGATCTATTAGGTGTCTAATGATTTGTCCAGTGAGTGTATATATAAAGTATATTAAATTAAAAAAGTTTTCAAACATTTGGCTTTCTTATATACACTCTATGGACAAAAGCCACCGGACACCCCTTCAAAAGCAAACGAACGGATCCGCTGCGTTATTAAGATGCGCGGTAGAGCTACAAACGGTACAAAAAGAAACCTGCAGCTAACCGCGATCATATCGCACTGTGAGGTTGAGTGAAAATGTCGATGAACTGACTTTGAGAAAGGAAAGATTGTTGGGTGTTATATTAGTGGGTTGTCCATAAGAGAATAATACAAGCCTGCAGCTGACCGCGATCATATCGCACTGTGAGGTTGAGTGAAAACGTCGCTGAACTGACTTTGAGAAAGGCAAGATTGTTGGGTGTTATATTAGTGGGTTGTCCATAAGAGAATAATACAAGCCTGCAGCTGACCGCGATCATATCGCACTGTGAGGTTGAGTGAAAATGTCGCTGAACTGACTTTGAGAAAGGAAAGATTGTTGGGTGTTATATTAGTGGGTTGTCCATAAGAGAATAATACAAGCCTGCAGCTGACCGCGATCATATCGCACTGTGAGGTTGAGTGAAAACGTCGCTGAACTGACTTTGAGAAAGGCAAGACTGTTGGGTGTTATATTAGTGGGTTGTCCATAAGAGAATAATACAAGCCTGCAGCTGACCGCGATCATATCGCACTGCGAGGTTGAGTGAAAATGTCGCTGAACTGACTTTGAGAAAGGAAAGATTGTTGCGTGTTATATTAGTGGGTTGTCCATAAGAGAATAATACAAGCCTGCAGCTGACCGCGATCATATCGCACTGTGAGGTTGAGTGAAAACGTCGCTGAACTGACTTTGAGAAAGGCAAGATTGTTGGGTGTTATATTAGTGGGTTGTCCATAAGAGAATAATACAAGCCTGCAGCTGACCGCGATCATATCGCACTGCGAGGTTGAGTGAAAATGTCGCTGAACTGACTTTGAGAAAGGAAAGTTTGTTGCGTGTTATATTAGTGGGTTGTCCATAAGAGAATAATACAAGCCTGCAGCTGACCGCGATCATATCGCACTGTGAGGTTGAGTGAAAATGTCGCTGAACTGACTTCGAGAAAGGAAAGATTCTTGGGTGTTATATTAGTGGGTTGTCTATAAGAGAAACCGAGAGGCGTTTAAACATACCCAAGTGAACTATTTTGGATGCACTGAATAAGTGGAATACACATAGCGTTCCTGAAGCAGCAAAACGTACCGGCCGACCAAAGAAAATCAGTGATAGAGGACGTCGAAGCCTCAGGAGAGTCGTTACAGCTAATCGACTCATCTGTACACTGAGGTGCACAACACCTCAGTGTACAGATGAGTAAAAATGATGGAACTTCGGTATGTACACGTACCACTCGCAGAGAACTTCATTCCATGGGTTACCGTGGTGGTGCGGCTGCTCATAAGCCTTTTTCTCCACTCGGAATGCTACTCCTCGTTTAGCAAGGGGTAAAGAGCATTTATTGTGGACCGTAGATAAATGGAAACGGGTCCTATGGACTGACGAATCTAGATACACGATCCATCAGTCTGATGCCCGTGTGTGGGTATGGCGGCAGTCGGAGGAACGCTATTTACCACAGTGTACTGTTCCTACGGTTAAGTTTTGAGCTGGCAGGGAACTCGTGTACAGGTGGTTTTAGTGGTATGGTCCCGGCCCATTGGTTATCGTGGACGAACCTATTAACGAGCACGTCTGCCTCGATATTTTGGACAATTATGCCCTACCAACTTTGTGGCAGTACTATGGAACCGAGCTTTGTTGGTACCAGCAGAATAATGCACCGAGCCATGAAGCAAGGATTGTTACGGCGTGGTTTGACGATAATTAGGTATCGTGTGTGGACTTGCCAACACAGAGCCCTAATCTTAATCCCATATGGGATGAATTAGAGCGCTGCATAAAAAGTTCGGAACTAAAGCCTACTACTAAGCAACAGTTAGCGGCAGCATTATGTACTGAATGGAAGCGCGTACCTTTCGCTGTGTTCCAAAACCTTGTCGAAAGCATGTGTCGAAGGGTCAGTGCATGCATTAAGGCCAAAGGTGGACCGACACCGTACTAATGTATGTCAATATGTTACGCGTGTTTCTCTTCTAGGTGTACGGTGAGCTTTGATAATATAGTGTATATATACACTGACTGAAAGAAAAATCCCAACACCAAGAAGGGGTTGTGTTAGATAAACGACAGTTGGTAGGCAATGAGAGTACATCTGTAAGATGACGTCTATGCAAATTTTGCGCTCGGCGCATACGTGTGGCGCTAGTAGCGCCCCTCGGAACATGCAAAGCAGGTTTGCTGTAAATACGCGCTGTAACGTTCGTGAGTGTTAGTTATCGTTGAGATTCGACGTAGTTTGTTAATGTTAGTCAAGAATGCCTTTCAGAAGACGAAGAAGCCATTATCAACAGCTCACGGAGTTTGAACGAGGTCGTGTAATAGGGCTACGAGAAGGTGGATTTTCTTTCCGCAATATTGCAGAACGACTTCGCAGGAATGTAGCCACTGTACATGATTGTTGGCAGCGGTGGTCAAGGGAAAGTACTGCCTCAAGAAGACCAGGTTCCGGCCGGCCACGTGGCACTACTGAGAGGGAAGAGCGCCGTGTACGGCGTATGGCCGTGGCGCATCGTACCGCGTCTGCGGCAGCAATTGAAGCTGCAGTTGCCACCACAGTGACACAACGAACTGTTACAAATCGGTTACTTGAAGGACAGCCCCGAGCCAGACGCTCTGTAGCGTGCATTCCACTTACTCCAAACCACTGCCGTTTGCGACGTCATTGTTGTTAAGCTAGAGCTCATTGGAGGACGGAGTAGAGATCTGTTGTGTTTTCTGATGAAAGCCGGTACTGCCTGGGTGCCAGTGATGGCCGTGTGTTGGTTAGAAGGAGGCCAGGAGAGCGCCTGCAAACAACCTGTCTGCGGCCGCGACACACTGGACCTACACCTGGAGTTATGGTCTGGGGAGCAATTTCCTATGACAGCAGGAGCACTCTCGTGGTTATCCCACGCACCCTGACGGCACAGTTGTACGTCGGTCTGGTGATTCAACCTGTTGTGCTGCCATTCATGAACAGCATTCCAGGGGGTGTTTTCCTACAGGATAACGCTCGCCCGCATACCGCTGTAGTAACCCAACATGCTCTACAGAATGTCGACATGTTGCCGTGGCCTGCTAGATCACAAGATCTTTTACCAATCGAGCACGTTTGGGACATCATTGGACGAAAACTCCAGCATCTCCCCCAACCAGCATTAACCGTCCCTGTATTGACCGACCAAGTGCAACAGGCATGGAACTCTATCCCACAAACTGACATCCAGCACCTGTACGACACAATGCATAAACGTTTGCGTGCTTGCATTCAACATTCTGGCGGTTACGCCGGTTATTATTGTACCAGCATTTCACATTTAAAATGGCTCTTCTCGCGCTTACAATAAGCTGTGATCTTGAAACCTTAATCGATTAAATATGTTACCTATACAAATGTATTGCCGCCATTTCATTCTTCTACAACTATTTTTTCGTTGTGTTGGGATTTTTTTCCGTCAGTGCATATACACTATTGGACACCCCTGCAATCGACGATATCTGCGGTCCTGATACACGTAACGGCCGCCGCCGTTAAATATCGTGTGGGAAACAACAACGCAACCAGTCGCAAGCAAGATGCCACGCAGTTCGGAGCTCTCTGATTTCGAGAAAGGTGTAATCGTCGGGTATCACAGAAATGGCCGATCCATAAGCGACATATCCAGCTAGTTGAAGTACCCAAAATCGACAGTGGCCTACGTGATTGACAAGAGGAAGATGAGAGGTGACTGTCGGAATGTGCCCCGACCCGGCAGACCCAAAAAATTGGGAGTTAGAGACCGACGGGTGCTGGGCAGAGAAATTCGGAAGAACCGCACCAAATCGATGGACCACATCCGCGAGGAGTTTCCACAGGTATCCGGGAGGGTTCTTTCGATGAATACCATCCGTAAGGAAGCCCATCTGCTCGGTTATCATGGACGTGCTGCAGCCCACAAGCCTTTGATCACCAAGTCCAATAGCGCTGATCGGCTAACGTTATGCAAAGAACGTCGACAGTGGACCGTTGAACAGTGGAAACAGGTTCTCTGGAGCGACGAGTCAAGGTTCACCCTCTACCGTTCGGATGGCAGGGTCTGGGTTTGGCGTCTGCTTGGAGAACGCCTCCTGCCGGAATGTATTGTGCCAACTGTGAAGTTCGGCGGCGGTGGAATTACGCTATGGGGGTGTTTCTCCTGTGGTATTGCACGGGACCCTTAGTCGCAATTCCTGGTAGACTCAACGCCGAGACCTACTGCACCATTTTGGATGATCATGCGCTTCCTACGTTGTGGCAGTTTTACGGGGTGGACCCATGTTACTTTCAGGATGACCATGCCACCAGTCATGTTGCGAGGTCCACCATGGCTTGGTATGGTGACAATGGGGTTAATCGAATAAACTGACCTGCGCAGAGCCCGGACCTTAACCCTATCGAGCACCTCTGGGACGAGTTGGAACGTCGACTTAAGGGTCCGAAATCGGTGAAGGAACTGACCTGTCTTCTCCAAGCCGAGTGGAAGAAAATGCCGCTAGCCGTCGTACAACGCCTGGTTGAGAGTATGCCCCGGAGGGTCTCAGCTGTAATCGCCGCTCGTGGAGGCTCCACCAACTATTGAAGGTGAATAAACTTCGTTTTCCTTTGCTATCACAGGTGTCCTATTACTTATTGGTAGATAGTGTATAATATTATCATCTCTCTTTATCATTGCCAACTTTATCAATCCACTGCTGGATAAAGGTCTCCCCAAGTTTTTTCCACAATTGTTTGTCTTGAGCCCGTCTCTCCCATGTCACTCCGGCATCCCTTCGAATTTCATCCATTCATCTCCCATGGGGTCTTCTTCTGGGTCTTTTTTTGCCCCTCGAAATGCAGTCTAAAATTTCGGTTGTCCATCGGTGGTCCATTCTTCTGGCAATATGTCCAGCCCATTGCACCCTACACACACACACACACAAACACACACACACACACACACACACACACACACACACACTGACGGGAAAAAATCCCAACACCACGAACAAATAGTTGTAGAGGAATAAAATGGCGGCAATACATTTGTATAGGTAACATATTTAATCGATTAAGGTTTCAAGATCACAGCTTAATGTAAGCGCGAGAAGAGCCATTTTAAATGTGAAATGCTGGTACATTAATAACCGGTGTAACCTCCAGAATGTTGAATGCAAACATGCAAACGTTCATGCATTGTGTCGTACAGGTGCTGGATGTCAGTTTGTGGGATAGAGTTCCATGCCTGCTGCACTTGGTCGGTCAATACAGGGACGGTTAATGCTGGTTGGGGGTGACGCTGGAGTTGTCGTCCAATGATGTCCCATACGTGCTGGATTGGAGAAAGATCTGGTGTTCTAACAGGCCACGGAAACATGTCGACACTCTGTAGAGCATGTTGGGTTACAACAGCGGTATGCGGGCAAGCGTTATCCTGTTGGAAAACACCCCCTGGAATGCTGTTCATGAATGGCAGCACAACAGGTTGAATCACCAGACCAACGTACAACTGTGCCGTCAGGGTGCGTGGGATAACCACGAGAGTGCTCCTGCTGTCATAGGAAATTGCTCCCCAGACCGTAACTCCAGGTGTAGGTCCAGTGTGTCTCGGCCGCAGACAGGTTGGTTGCAGGCGCTCACCTGGCCTCCTTCTAACCAACACACGACCATCACTGGCACCCAGGCAGAACCGGCTTTCATCAGAAAACACAACAGATCTCCACTCCGTCCTCCAATGAGCTCTAGCTTGACACCACTGACGTCGCAAACGGCAGTGGTTTGGAGTAAGTGGAATGCACGCTACAGAGCGTCTGGCTCTGAGCTGTCCTTCAAGTAACCGATTTGTAACAGTTCGTTGTGTCACTGAGGTGGCAACTGCAGCTCGAATTGCTGCCGCAGACGCAGTACGATGCGCCACGGCCATACGCCGTACACGGCGGTCTTCCCTCTCAGTAGTGCCACGTAGCAGGCCGGAACTCGGTTTTCTTGAGGCAGTACCTTCCCTTGACCACCGCTGCCAACAATCATGCACAGTGGCTACATTCCTGCCAAGTCGTTCTGCAATATTGCGGAAAGAAAATCCACCTTCTCGTAGCCCTATTACACGACCTCGTTCAAACTCCGTGAGCTGTTGATAATGGCTTCTTCATCTTCTTAAAGGCATTCTTGACTAACATCAACACACTACGTCAAATCTCAACGATAACTAACGCTTACGAACTTTACAGCGCGTATTTACAGCAAAACTGCTTTGCATGTTGTGAGGGGCGCTACTAACGCCCCACGTAAGCGCCGAGCGCGAAATTTACATAGACGTGATCTAACATATGTAATTTCACCGCCTACCAACTGTCGTTTATCTAACACAACCTCTTCTTGGTGTTGGGATTTTTTTCCGTCAGTGTATATGTATATAAAAGGAATTGCTACAGCACAATAGATCATATCCACGTACTGAGAGAACTATTTGAAAGAGGGAGGGAATATGAACTTCCATTGTGCATGGCTTTTATCGATTATGAAAAAGCCTTTGATTCAGTGAAACCATCAGCAGTTACCACGGCTCTGAAATCCTGCGGTATTGAAGATGCATACATTAATATTATTAATAACATCTATGAAAATGCAAGTGAAAAGATTCGGCTGTTTGAAAATACAACACACATAAAAATTGGAAAAAGAGTGAGACAAGGTGACACCATATCTCTGAAGCTGTTTAATGCCACATTGGAAAATGTCTTTCAATCACTGAACTGGGAAAACAAAGGGATAAAGATTAATGGAGATTATCTAACCCACCTTCGTTTTGCTGATGACGTAGTAATTTTTGCCACTACCCCATCAGAGCTGCAGATTATGATCCAGGAACTTGTTGATAAGAGTAAAGAAGTTGGATTAAAAATGAACTTTCAGAAGACAAAAGTGATGTTCAATGCTTTTACAACAAATGAAGATTTATCGATTGATGGAGAAAAGCTAGAGATAACAGACACGTACGTTTATCTTGGACAGCAGATATCAAGTGAGGGTCACATTGATGAAGAAATTAATCGGCGTACAAAACTTGCCTGGAGAGCTTTTGGAAGAAACAGCATAATTTTCAAGAGCAATATGCCATTATGTCTTAAAGGAAAAGTGTTTGATCAATGCATCCTTCCAGTGCTTACGTATGGAGCAGAGACGTGGACCTTAACTAAAAGAGACATACAAAGGCTGCAGACAACTCAAAGTAGCACGGAGAGGTGCATGCTTGGTGTAACCAGGAGAGATAAGAAGAGGAACTCGTGGATCCGAAAAATGACAAGAGTGGAAGACATCATGATCAGAGTTAAATCCCTGAAATGGCAATGGGCTGGACATACTGCCAGAAGGACAGACCATCGATGGACAGCTGAAATTTTAGATTGGATTCCAAGGGACAGGAAAAGACCCAGAAGAAGACCACATGGAAGGTGGGTGGATGAAATTTGAAAGCATGCGGGAGTGACATGGAGGAGACTGGCACAAGAGAGACCGTTGTGGAGGAAACTTGGGGAGACCTTCGTCTAGCAGTGGATTGATAATGGTTGACAATGATGATGATGATGATAAAAGGAATTGTTTTCCCAATAAAATGGCTGGGCGACAGTTAGTGTAACGACCAACCTGAGCTTAAATCTAAGATAGGATTTTCAAAGCTTGTCAACAATCAGTGATGTAAAGCTGTGAAAACAGAAATTTGTCCGTGACGGAGATTGAATCCGGGACGCCTTCGCTCCGGAGAAAGGTGTTCTCCCAACTAAGCTACCCGAATAGAATTTGTCGCGTTGACACGTGCTTTACCTCTGCAGTACGTCAGAAAGCTTCTGCATCAAAAAAGTTAATAATTTTAAATGCTTACACTTCTCGATACCAAATGTGATAAATAATGATGCGTTTAGAGGTGGCAAGTCCAAAATTATGGGTTCGCTTAATGAGAGAAACATTTTAATTTTAATTTTTCTTACAACACGATAAAATGAAAAATGTTTCCACAAGAAGAAAATAAAAAAAAATGGAATAAGACGTGGTAAAAAAGATTATATACAATGCAGACTGAATTCCAATATTTTTTCGCACAATCTCGCAAAAAAAAAAAAACGTAAACCACGTTTTTTTTATGCGATGTTTGCATTATTTGAAATTACTGATGAAACGTTAATTTGAGTCTTTTTGCTAACTGCGAAATTAAGAATTCCTTTAAATATCTACCATTTCCGAGGACGACAATTCAATTTCCAGTACATATTATTTCTCGGCATTGCATTAATTTTATTTTTTTACATATTCTTTTCTCTTTTGCTCGCTTAAAGGCAATTAATTCGAAAGTAAAGCGTATGGAATTAATGAAACAACAAAACCGTCCCGACTTTACCGCTTTGCATATTTTATTCTCTCTTGGGATACGACAGGGAAGATATTAATGTCTGATTTATGCAAGATACATGTTTATGAAGAGTGTAATCGATTGCGTATCTCTGTTGCTTTTAAGAGCAAACCTGCATTTAGATTGAATTCGAGCATTATTTAAAATGTTTACCAGCTACCATTATGCATAGCTGCTTATTTTTCCAGGGCGGCTGTTTAAATTTTATTTATTGATATATTTTGGTGGTAAAACTGATTGGCTAATGCATGCAAACAGCATGTATCTCATTAAAATTTCTAAATCAGAATTAAATTAATTTATTATTCGATCTTTTTAGAGTCTATTCATTTTAAACTTTACTAATCTATAAGGTAATTTGTAGCATACAATTAATCTTACCTAAAAATATCCATGTGGAATTAGTTCGCCTGGTTTCCCATCTAAAATGAAGTTTATGAAAATGCATTTCTGCTCTTTGTTTTCAAAACAGTGTATGAAAACAATTCCAATGAATCTGAATGATTCATGTCTTTCGAGAAACAGTATTTATGAATGCAAGAGAGCATTTTTAACGCGTTTTTGGGTTTACGAAGCACTGAAAAAAAATTGTTACTGTAATAAAGGCGTAATTTCCGATGACTTTTAGGGTTCGATGTGACGTGCCACAGAAGTAAAGCACATGTCAAGACTGCAAAGTTAGTTGCCGCGATAAATTCCGTCGGTGTAGCTTATTTGGGAAAACATTCCACTTCGCAGCAGAAGGACGACGGCTGTGGTTCCGCAAACGGCAAATTTGGGTTTTACATTGGCGCTCGAAGGTAAAAACGGATTTACTGGCAGTTGGTTTCTTCGATATATGTGTGATGCTTTTTCTACACATCGTCTGGAATTAATGAGAATTCCTTCTTCGCTTCGAAAAATGTGTGATGCTTCTTCCACACATCGTGGGGAATTGGTGATGCTTTAATGACAATTCCTTCTTCGCTTCGAAATGTGTTTGTTTGTTTTGGAGGTTTAACGACCACCGTGAGCAACTCAATGGGCTATAAGCAGTCGCCCGTCCCTAATTTAGGATCACTGGTTCCAGGGAAGGAGAGAGCCAGTGCCGTAAGACAAACACAACATCCATGCCTCACCGGGATTCGAACCCGGACCCCTTACGGACGAATGTTCAGAGGCCAGCGCATTGGACCACTGCGCCACCGGGGCGGCCTTCGAAATGTGTGATGCTTCTTCCACACATCGTGTGGAATTAATGATAATTCCTTCTTCGCTTCGAAAAATGAGTGATGCTTTTAATACACATCGTCCGAATCAATGATAATTCCTTCTTCGCTTCGAAAAATGAGTGATGCGTCTCCCACACATCGTCCGGAATTAATGAGAATTCCTTCTTCGCTTCGAAATATGTGTGATGCTTCTCCCACGCATCGTCCGAAATTAAAGACAAATTCCTTCTTCGCTTCGAAAAATGTGTTAAGTTTCTTCCACACATCGTCCGGAATTAAAGAGAATTCCTTCTTCGCTTCGAATAATGTGTGATGCTTCTTCCATACATCGTCTGGAATTCATGAGAATTCCTTCTTCGCTTCGAAAAATGTGTGATGCTTCTGCCACACATCGTCCGGAATTATTGACAATTCCTTCTTCGCTTCGAAAAATGTGTGATGCTTTTAACACACATCGTCCGAATTAATAATAATTCCTTCTTCGTTTCGAATAATGTGTGATGTTTCTTCCACACATCGTCTGGAATTAATGAGAATTCCTTCTTCGCTTCGAAAAATGTGTGATGCTTCTTCCACATAGCGTGTGGAATTAATGAGAATTCCTACTTCAAAGCTTCGAAAAATGTGTGATGCTTCTTCCACACATCGTCTGTAATAAATGGTAATTCCTCCTTCGCTTCGAAAAATGTGTGATGCTTCTTCTACGCATTGTCTAGAATTAATGAGAATTCCTTCTTCGCTACGAAAAATGTGTGATGCTTCTTTCATACATCGTCACATCGTCTGGAACTCATGAGAATTCCTTCTTCGCTTCGAAAAATGTGTGATGCTTCTCCCACACATCGTCCGGAATTAATGAGAATTCCTTCTTCGCTTCGAAAAATGTGTGATGCTTCTTCCACATATCGTCCGGAATTAATGATAATTCCTTCTTCGCTTCGAAAAATGTGATGCTTCTCCCACACAGCGTCCGGAATTAATGAGAATTCCTTCTTCGCTTCGAAAAATGTGTGATGCTTCTCCCACACATAGTCCGGAATTAATGAGAATTCCTTCTTCGCTTCGAAAAATGTGTGATGCTTATCCCACACATCGTCCGGAATTAATGAGAATTCCTTCTTCGCTTCGAAAAATGTGTGATGCTTCTTCCACACATCGTCTGGAATGAATGAGAATTCCTTCTTCGCTTCGAAAAATGTGTGATGCTTCTTCTACACATCGTCTAGAATTAATGAGAATTCCTTCGCTTCGAAAAATGTGTGATGCTTCTTCTACGCATTGTCTAGAATTCATGAGAATTCCTTCTTCGCTACGAAAAATGTGTAATGCTTCTTTCATACATCGTCACATCGTCTGGAACTCATGAGAATTCCTTCTTCGCTTCGAAAAATGTGTGATGCTTCTCATACACATCGTCCGGAATTAATGAGAATTCTTTGTTCGCTTCGAAAATGTGCGATGCTTCTTCCACACATCGTCCCGAATTAATGAGAATTCCTTCTTTGCTTCGAAAAATGTGTGATGCTTCTCCCACACATTGTCCGGAATTAAAGAGAATTCCTTCTTCGCTTTGAATAATGTGTGATGCTTCTTCCATACATCGTACGGAATTAATGAGAATTCCTTCTTCGCTTCGAAAAATGTGTTATGCTTCTTCCATACATCGTCTGGAATTAATTAGAATTCCTTCTTCGCTTCGAAAAATGTGTTATGTTCCTTCCACACATCGTCTGGAATTCATTAGAAATCCTTCTTCGCTTCGAAAAATGTGTGATGCTTCTCCCATACATCGTCCGGAATTAATGAGAATTCCTTCTTCGCTTCAGAAAATGTGTGATGCTTCTTCCACTCACCGTCTGGAATTGGTGAAAATTCCTTCTTCTACAGAAAGCTACTTCAAGTATAGTTTGTGGTGAATCCGAAACCTGAGATTTCGTATCTCCGCCTTACTCAAAGGGGGACTATGTGACATTCTACAAAGGTGAAGCACATGTCTAGAAGGCAAAGTTGCAGCGGTAAATTCCGTCGGTGTAGCTTAATTGGGAAAGCATTCGTCTCCTGAGCAGAAGGATGCACGTTCGATATCCGCCACCGGCAAATTTGTGTTTTGACACCCATTAGAGATGGGTACCAGGGTACACTGTTAAAACGTTTATGGTAGGTTGCACCAAAAAGTGCTGCTACACCAACTGCACCACTTGTTGAGACAAAATACTCTATTGTGTGATGCAAAAAAAAAAAACTAACAACATGGTGGAAACTTTTTGATTGGAGGTTTAATCACCACCGGGAACAACTCGATGGGCTATATAAGCAGTCGCTCGTCCTTAATTTAGAGCCACTGGTTCCAGGCAAATGAGAGAGCCAGCGCTGTAAGACGAGCACAACATCCATGCCTCACCGGGATTCGAACCCGGAGCCATCTTGGACGAATGATCAAAATCGATGCAACCTTGTATCATAGTGTGATGCAACCTTGTACTATAACGTGATGGAAAGTTGCACTAGGTGGTTTAGTTTCGTTTGCACCACGCGATAGTGTATCCTTTCACAGAAAGTGGTGCAGCTGATGTGGCACCACTTTTGGTGCAACCAACCTCAACATTTTTAACAGTGTAGGTCAAAAGTTCGTCAGGTTTTGAGCTACGCGTAAGGTTGGGACCCAATTCTCGAGCGAAACGCGTCAACTGGGTGACTCGATGACGCGGAACACATGAGGCTAGTGATATGCATTTGTCACGTAAGCACACTGCATTTCCACGTGAGACTAGCATGGAGGTCAATAAACATGTTGTTCTGGTGCATCTATGCCATTATTGAAAAAACAAGTTAGTAAAATCATGCAATACATTGATTATGATACGCTTTCCAACATACAATAAATCATTACTCAAGTTATGAGGATAATTGCTATGGAATAAATATCGCTCCTGTGTCCTGATCTTTGACCCCATTTAGATGATATTAAACCGAACCGATTCAGTGTACCTCTGGAACAACATGATAAAGTCTTGTCGCAATCGAAGCATTTTTAGTCAAGTTATTAGGATAATGGCTGTGGAATAAATCTCGCTCCTGTGTCCTGACCTTTGACCCAATTTCGATGATATTTTACAGAACCGGTTCAGTGCACCTCTGGAACAACATGATAACGTTTCAGCGCGATCGAAGCATTTTTACGTACACATAAAGGCAATGGAATGAATCCCGCTCCTATATTCTGACCTTTGACCCCATTACGCCCATTTTCAACAGAATTCGTCCCCAGTCCCCTACCACATGCTAAAATTTCATCAAAATCGAACCATTTTTACGCAAGTTTTGAACCATAAGGGCAATAGAATGAATCCCGCTCCTATGTCCTGACCTTTGACCCCATTTTCAATTGGGTTCGTCCCCAGGTTGTCTTCTACCACATACTAAAATTTCATCGAAATCGAACAATTTTTACGCAAGTTATGAACTATAAAGGCAATAGAATGGACCCCGCTCCTATATCGTGACCTTTGACCCCATTTCGATAATATTCAACAGAATTGGTTTAGTATGCCTCCGGAATAACATGATGAAGTTTTGTTGCAATCGAAGCATTTTTACATAAGTTATGACGAATAAGGGCAATGAAATGGATCCCGCTCCTATGTCCTGACTTTTGACCCCATTTCGTCCAGTTTCAATAGGGTTCGTCCCCAGGTTGTCCCCTACCACATACTAAAATTTCATCAAAATTTAACAATTTTTATACGAGTTATCGTGCGGACATACAGACGGACAAAGCTGGAGCTTATACGCTTCTTCAACGTACGGTTGAAGAAGCGTAAAAAAGGGTCAAACGCGGCTCCGAGAGAAATTTGCGCAGTTGAAGGAGAGGAAACAGTGGACAGCAGTATTGCACGAAAATGGTTTCCGTGTTTCAATGCTGGGGACACCAGGCTAGATTATAAACAGAGGTCGGAACTTCGAACGACCATCAACACTGGCACCCTGGCAGAAGCTGTGACAGCGAGTTCCTGAACACGACAATTGGCAGCTGAGACGAGGGACTTCCCAATCCACCATCGGTCGTCTCCTGAACCAGCTTGATTTCTCCTCCAGGCGCCATCCAATGGTCCTCCATGAATAGACACCTCAGCAGGGGAAGCAACGTATCGTTCTCTTGCCGCAGATTGCCGCCAAATCCACATGACGATAAGTTGTCGCATCGCATCCTCATAGGTAATGAAAAGTAGATATTCCTATATTAACCTACAACTAGGAACCAGAGGCTGAGGCCAATACCGAAAGCACTGCCAGTAGTGCAAAAACGGAGGTTCGAGAGTAAAGTCATATGTGCATTTGGTGGAATTGTGTGGATTCCCTGCCATGAAAGCACGAGCCAGATGATCAGGCCGCGGACGGTAACTTCTATGCCAAACAACTGCAGTGGGTCCTTCAAGCTCTGCTCCAACGCTACCCAGGGCTCATCAATAGGAAGCTGGCGTTTCTCCAAGTAGAAAGTGCCACAAATAGCAACTCCAGAGTGATCCGCCGAAAATTACGGGAATTAAAAGGTTGAGATCCTACCCCATCCTCCATGCAGACCGGAACTTTCCCCATCCGACTACTTTCTGTGTCACTTCATGGCCCATTTCCTACAAGGACAACACTTCACTTCATGTTGAATCTGAAATTTTCTGTCCTCGAAAGCTGACGAGTGGTGCCGTTGCTCTAGTGCAGTGGTCCCCATACTACGGCACGCGAGCTAAATCAGGCCCGCGGTGATCCGGTCCAAGGTAACGCCTCCTGTTTGTGGGACGTTGCATTTTTAACAGCCATTAATGAACATCTCAATCAATTCAACTTGAATTTTTTTTTGATTGGAGGTTTAACGACCACCGTGAGCAACTCAGTGGGCTATAAGCAGTCTCCCGTCCCTAATTTAGGGCCACTAGTTCCAGGGAAGGGAGAGATCCAGGGCCGTAAGACAAACACAACGTCCATGCCTCAGTAAGATTCGAACGCGGATCCATCTCGGACGAATGATCAGAAGCAATCGCTTAGACCACTGCGCCACCGGGGCGGCCAAAATAAGTTTCAACCCTTCACCCATTAATCCTTCGATAGGACCACAGTGAGCAACTTAATTGGCTACGAGGGGCATCTAGAAGGTTTTTAGCTGTTTAAAGAAATACGTATTTATTCACAAATAATTACTTACAACTTTTCAAAATAATCTCGATGAACATCTGTACACTTTTGCATTCGATAAAACCATTTTCCAAATGCCTCTTTCCAGCTTTGTTTTGGCAGACTGTCAATTGCCTCAAAAAATGCAGCTAAGGCCTGTTCATCTAACGAAAATCGACGCCCACACAGGGTTTCCTTGGCTTTTGGAAACAAGAAGTCACAAGGTGCTAAGTCAGGAGAATATGTTGGATATGGTAAATCTCTCGTACCTTCGGTTGTCAAAAAATCAACTCTCTTGGCTGCGATGCACTGTCGTGGTGCAAAAGGAGGTGCTCATTTTTCGATTTTGGATGCTTTTCCTTCCATTCTGCGATAACCTTAAGCGGACATTGAGTGGCATACCAATTAGCAGCAACAGTTTTTTTTTATTTTAAAGAACAATAGTTGTTACGTGCCCTGTTTTACACAAGAAGGATGTATAACGAAGTTAATTTATCCGTCATTTTTGTCCACGCCGGGCATCGAACCCGGGTCCCCTCATTCCGCAATAAGTCCCTCTCCCAACTGAGCTACAGGGACGTATGCTCTCGCTGCTATCTGTCTTTATCTTGATATGTCACACGAAGATCTTCTTTGATAAGTTTTCTTACAGCATCGATGTTTTCAGTCCTTACAGCGGTATGGGGCCGACCACAGCGACGACATCTTCCAAATAATTTTTTCCCCTCTTAAATTCACGAAGCAAGGTACTAACTGTGGCAAGAGAAGAAGCAGACTCTGTTAAATATTTGGTAGGGATTCGAAACACTGCTTTTTAAAATCATAGAAAATCACTGCACGAAAATCGCGTCTCCACAGTTCCATTTTAGCGCACCAAACGAGGTCAACTGTGTTTCCTTCTCCTGCCACCTGAGCGAAATCTGTTTTGAGCAGGCGGCCACGGCACCCGCTATTGGCCAATACGAGGACGTGCTTCCAAATTACAGCTCTTTCATTGGCGGCAGACACCGTATTCAGCATCAGCTAAAAACTTTCGGCACAGTCCGCAGTTCCCTAATTTAGGACCACTTGTTTCAGGGTAGGGAGAGAGAGCCAGTGCCGTTAGATAAACACAACATCGATGCCTGGCCGGGATTCGAACGCGGACCCATTTCGGACGAATGGTCAGAAGCCAGTTAGACGACTCCGTCACCTGCGCTGCATGATAAAATAAGAAAAAAAAATACAGGTAGGCTCAGTTCTGATTGAGCCGTCAGTTTGGAACGTAGGACTGCGGCTTGCTGATCGGAGTGTTGCAATGAGCTAGTCAAGTATGGTTTCAAAGCATTTATTCAATTTGTCATAGCCAACACAGGTTTATGATATGAAAAGTAGCTTACATACTTTTTAGAAATAATGCTGGACACATTGCGAACACAAAGCAGATAGATACACGAATTACCCAACGTGATGCTCTATCTTCTTGGGCTTCTTACAATCCTCATCACTTGCTCTTGTCTCTCGTTTTGATTTTCTCCACTTTTGCTTGCTTTCATTCTGCGAATTCCCCGGCATTGTCGTGCATGTTAACACTTTCACGTAAACAATTTTTAAAAAAATTTAGTTTAAACCACCGCAATATATTATTTATATATTTGAATAGATCTCGTCGAGGGCTTTAAAACGATACCACGCACAGTCGTTTTGCACTCACGGTTGTCCAGATAAACCACGATATTGTCAAAAGTGTTCACTGGTTCACAAGAAAACAATTTTCTAAATGTTCAGTTCAAACCACAGCAAAATGTTCTTCGTATATTTGAATAGATCTCGTCGAGAGCTTTAAAACGATACCACGCACAGCCGTGTTGCGCACACGGTTGTCGAGATAGACTGAGTCAAACGCGGCTGCACACACAAAAATATTGCATCATCTCTCCCGCGCACAGAGAGCTAAGTGAACGTCGCGCACACGATGTATTGCGCAGTACGCGAATTGGACTCCATGGTGTTTACGAATATGCTAACACAATTATTGTACGGCACGCATTTTTAACGCTATAATGATTTCAATTGGGACCTACTTTTGTCACAGGCGGTCGGCCGTAAGTCGCCCCCATACTATTCCGCGGGGTTAGACTTAGTCTTACGTCAAAGCATTCAAATGAATAAGAAAATCAAAGAACCAATAAAATTAAAAGCCATAAAACTTTCAATCTATTAATTTACTTTAAAGATACATATTAGTACTTTCGGGCCAGTTTGATCCCATATTCAGATGTTGAGTGGGCAGTGGTCTAAGCGATGGCTTCTGTCTGAGCATTCGTCTGGAAGGGGTCCGGGTTCGAATCCCGGTGAGGAATGGATGTTGTGTTTGTGCTACGGCACTGGCTCTGTCCCTTCCCTAGAACCAGTGGCCCTAAATTGGAGACGGGCGACTGCTTATAGCCCATTGAGCTGCTCACGGTGTTCGTTAAACCTCCAATCAAAAAAAAAAAAAAAGTTAACATTTGAAAAGTGCTGCTATTTATTCAAACCAGGGTAGCATGTGTGTGTTACGTCAGCGATGTTTAAGGTGGAGCCCTCCGCCTCCCCTCGTTATGTCCAATCTCCTCTAGGTGATTTATAATATTTTTCCATACAGGTAGTAAATCACATGGTATATTTACAACATTTGTTACGGGCTTTACAAATAAATAGACTTTCAGTCAATAACAGCATTGAACGGGATCTTGGTGTTACTAAGATTCTTGCATGTTCTCAATCCGGGTAGAAGGTTCCATCGTTGACAGTTCGCGCCAAGGCAGTATTTTGAAGCACTGCCTTGATGTTGTACACTATCTACCAAAAAGTAATTGGACACCCCTGCAATCGACGATATCTGCGGTCCTGATACACGTCACGGCCGCCGCCGTTAAATATCGTGTGGGAAACAACAACGCAACCAGTCGCATGCAGGATGCCACGCAGTTCGGAGCTCTCTGATTTCGAGAAAGGTGCAATCGTCGGGTATCACACAAATGGCCGATCCATACGTGACATATCCAGCGAGTTGAAGTACCCAAAATCGACAGTGGCCTACGTGATTGGCAAGTGGAAGATGAGAGGTGACTGTCGGAATGTGCCCGGACCCGACAGACCCACAAAACTGGTAGTTAGAGACCGACGTGTGCTGGCCAGAGAAATACGGAAGAACCGCACCAAATCGATGGGCCACATCCGCGAGGAGTTTCAACAGGCATCCGGGAGGGTTCTTTCGATGAATACCATCCGTAAGAAAGCCCATCTGCTCGGTTATCATGGACGTGCCGCCGCCCACAAGCCTTTGATCACCAAGTCCGTTAGCGCTGCTCGGTTAACGTGGTGCAAAGAACGTCGACAGTGGACCGTTGAACAGTGGAAACAGGTTCTCTGGAGCAACGAATCAAGGTTCACCCTCTACCGTTCGGATGGCAGGGTCTTGGTTTGGCGTCTGTCTGGAGAACGCCTCCTGCCGGAATGTATTGTGCCAACTGTGAAGTTCGGCGGCGGTGGAATTACGCTATGGGGCTGTTTCTCCTGGTTTGGCACGGGACCCTTGGTCGCAATTGCTGGTAGACTCAACGCCGAGAGCTACTGCACGATTTTGGATGACCATGCGCTTCCTACGTTGTGGCAGTTTTACGGGGTGGACCCATGTTACTTTCAGGATGACAATGCCACCTGTCATGTTGCGAGGTCCACCATGGCTTGGTATGGTGACAATGGGGTTAATCGAATGGACTGGCCTGCGCAGAGCCCGGACCTTAACCTTATTGAGCACCTCTGGGACGAGTTGGAGCGTCGACTTAAGGGTCCGAAATTGGTGAAGGAACTGATTGTCTTCTCCAAGCCGAGTGGAAGAAAATACCGCTAGCCGTCGTACAACGCCTGGTTGAGAGTATGCCCCGGAGGGTCGCAGTTGTCATCGCCACTCGTGGGGGCTCCACCAACTATTGAAGGTAAATAAACTTCGTTTTTCTTTGCTATCACAGGGGTCCAATTACGTGTTGGTATATAGTGTATTTGTGTTCCCGGATTCTGCAGGCAAGACTCCGAGCTGCAGATCCGATGTAACAAGAACAAAGCTGACCTGTCCCATAAATTAAGGGAATGCTATAGATTTTGCTCTTCCGGGGTTCTTTCTCGATCCTTTTGGATCATGGTTAACGTATTGCGAGATTTGGTCCCGAAATCCAAGGAGAAACGGTGACAAATTTTTCTGAGGAATTTAGTGAGAGCTGGAATATAATCTATTGATTCCACGTATCTTTTAGAGTGATCATCAATACGTTGTAGCAAAGAGGGCAAGGTGGTCCTGACACGTGAATGAGTTATGTTGATCAAGTATGTAGGGTATCCAAATGCTTTAGCAAGCCCAGTTCAGAGGTCAGAGTGAGGCTCTTCTCAGAAAAAAGCGTAAAGAGGCAAGTTTTTGATTATGCGGGTGAGCTGAGTCGTAGGGAATCATAGTTGGTATAGCTGTTGCTTTCCTGTTGACAGAAAATGAAATGAAGTTATTATTAAGTGGTGAGCGTGATATAAGTATATCCGAAAAAGTTAGGTTATAATTTTGTGAAATTTTAATAGTGAAGTTTATGGATGAGGTCTGTGAAGAGAATTCATTGGCAAATATATTTAATTCTTCAACTGAGTATGGCCAAATAAGCAGAACAGCGTCCACATAACGAGAGTATAATAGGGGTTTTAAGGGATTTTCATTCAGAAAGTTTTCTTCGAGATGCTGCATGAAGATTTCCTCCAGGGTGGCCGAAAAAGGGGAGCATATCGCAGTTCCATCTGTCGGTTGATAAAAAATATTCTGAAACTGGAAAAATGAACGCTTTTCAATAAGGTAAAGATCACTCATAATAGCAGAGATCTCGGCTTTTGGGAGACAGGAAGACGTGATTCGATAATTTGAGGAGTTAGCTCAATGGGTACATTTAGATATAACGCCAGGACGTGAAGTGAGGCAAGAATGAAAGAGTCTCCATGGTGTTGAATTGAGTTTAGCTTTTCAATCACTTGAATAGAATTCCTAACAGAGAACGTGGTTCCTTGAATAAGAAGGGCTACGTATTTAGAGAGTGCAGTTTCTAATGGCCTGGTCGGGCTGGAGTTGCCCGAGACAAATGTTGTAATGACTATATACCGTGTGATTTACTACCTGTATGGAAAAATATTATACTCACCCAGAGGATATTGGACAAAACGGGAGGGGATCCACCTTAAACATCGCTGACGTAACACACACATACTATGTTTACCCATACTGCCCTGGTTTGTATAAATTGCAGCACTGTTCAAATGTTCACCTCACATCTGAAGAAGGGACCAAAGTGGCCCGAAAGTCCTAATTTGTATTTTAGATTAAACTAATGAATTGCAAGTTTTTCGGCTTTTAATTTTATTGGTTCTTTGATTTTCTTATTCATTTGTTCGTACAGAGACGGTGTCCTTTATACTTATTTATCAATAATGTACGAGTGAGTGGTTTTAAGGGAAGAATGAAATTTGCTGATATTGTGGCTGAAGGTTGCAGCTCCAAGGCTACGCGTAAGCGTTACTTTCAGCCGTCCTACGTACATTTTAGGAATATGCATTCCCATTAGCATTTCGGTCAAATTATTTTTAAAAACACTTACAATTCCAATGTTTTTACCGTTCAGGGTATTTCCTTTCTTGTCTTTTCTGGTTACCCAAATTAAGTGTCTTATCGTCCGCAGACTCCGTGTATTCTTCTTAGATTCTATGTCTCTGACCTGCCGCTAAGAATGCTACCCCCAGTGGCGCAGTGGTCTAAGCGCTGTCTTCTGGCGATTCGTCCGCGATGGGACCGGGTCCGAATCCCTTTGAGACATGGATGTTGTGTTTGTCTTACGACACTGGCTGTCTCACTTCCCTGGAACCAGTGGCCCTTAATTAACGACGGGCTACTGTTTATAGTTGCTCACGGTGGTCGTTAAACCTCCAATAAAAATAATATTGCGAGATTTGGTGCCGAAATCCAAGGCGAAACGGTTGCAGATGTTTCTGATGGGTTTAGTGGGAGCTGGAATATAATCTATTGAACCCATGTATCTTTTAGAGTGATCATCAATACGTTGTATCGAAGAGGCCAAGGTGGTCCTGACACATGAATGAGTTCTGTTGATGAAGTATGTAAGGTATCCAAATGCTTTAGCAAGCCCAATTATCCAATGGATCTCCTCAATACGAGTTAGACGGTCAGAGAAGTGGGTATAGACTTTTCTCAGAAAAAAGCGTAAAGAGGCAAGTTTTTGATTAGGCGGGTGAGCTGAGTCATAGGGAATCATAGTTGGTATAGCTGTTGGTTTCCTGTAGGCAGAAAATGATATTAAGTTATTACTAAGTGGTGCGCGTGATATAAGTATATCCAAAAAATATAGTTTTATACTTATTTATCGAGAATGTACGAGTGAGTGGTTTTATATTGTCAAAACATTCGCCTTCACACAGGAATTTGGATTTCAGTAAAACAAGGCACATTTTTTTTTTTCTGAAAAAAATAACAACTATGCTAACCAAATGATTTTTCTGTTTTCACTAAACAGATTTATTACATGCAAAAAAAAAAAGGAAACAAGAAAAATTCGAATGGAATAATTGCTTTAGTTTGAAAAGCCTTTTCTCTCTCACTCCGAGATGCTCACACTTTCACTAGTCGGACTCGATGCTCTGTTTCAGAGTGGTCGAGAAGCAATTTTTGGAGGTGAAGAAGCGTGTAATGAAGTTTTGGACCTTTTTTTTTAAGTTTTGGGAATACTTTAGAAAAGCAATCCGTTTGTTAAACATGTTAAGGAGAGAACTCTCGTCTTAAACCTTTGATGTTAATTTTCACTAAAAAGCAAGTGCCTTCACGTTGAAGCCATGACCTGAACGAAAAGATACAAGATCTGTAATTATCTGTCGGCTTTTCGGAGATAGTTAAACTAATTTGTTTTTGCAATTTTAAGGAGGGATAAGATATATTTTGCAACAAAAATGCTATGAGATAAGTTGCCAGTTCTAAACAAAGGAGCAAAAGATTGTTTCCAATGAAAAGAAGTAATATAAAGTGCAAAAATAATTATGTTTTTCATGTTTATGGCCACACGCATTCAAAAGAAAAGCTTAATAAGAAAGGCGGTGCGGAAAAATTGCAAAATTTAAATTATTCTAATTCTTTTCATCTGATAGAGACGTCTTAGTTCCTGTTTGTTATCTTGTTTTTCATAGTTATGACAGTGTCTTTCATTTCAAGTCTTTCCAGATAAATATCTTATGGCACCTCTGAATTTTTGGAACTTTATACAATAGACTGCTGCTGCTCCTTTTATAATGTCATCACTTTTTTCTAAGTTTCCTTTTTTGTGTGTGTGTGTGTGTGTGTTTTCTTTTAAAGAACTCCGTGCATGCTAGAAACTGAATTTCCGCGCTGCAACGGAGAATTGATTTTGAGGGCTGCTTTCAATAAACCTTCTCCGACAACTCACCTCTGTGTTAGCCTTTGATGTTTCAGGCTTTCAGGTACCGCGTGCTTTCAACTTGTTTCCTGTCGTCTCTTCACACCGTTACAACCACTGATAAAGACCTTTACGGGAAGGTAAACTACAAGCACCACTGAAGCCGATTTAAATTCGCTCGCGCATGAAAAGCATTTTTATTTGCGTTCTTGTGTGCTGTAAATATCACGCATTTTCCTGAAGATAGATAGCGCGCATAGTGTTGTAAAATAAATAAATAAATGACCACGCAGAAGCGAAACGACCTATTGCATTCTCTGTTAAAATAGAATCGCATGCGAAACAGCGTACTTGATACTGCATCATTGGCTAATACTACAGGGGTGTGCAAAAGTATTGTATCACCTGCAAAAACCGTAATTTTTAAGTTGAACTCTTTTTTTAACTAATTAATTTTCATAGTTATTTCATCGTTTATACGTCATTAGATGCGAAATTTAATGGAGATTTCAAAAATGTCTTAATTTTTCCTGTGGATACTTCTGTTCTTAAGATATGACTGGGTTTGACAAACACATTAAAATTCACGTTAACTGCGTATCAGTTGTTACAGCCAATCATAGACATTATAATGAATTAACTTTATTTACTTTCCGCTAAGCTAATTCATATGAATGATTCTCTTCCTACCAGCTAGCTAATGATATACTTGTACTAAGCTTCAAAATAGTGAATTCAAAAGAGTGTTGTTACTAGTTAATTATGAACGTAAACAAAGTCTCAAACGCTGGTTATTTATAGGAATCAAATAAATGTTATAAACCTAACAGCCAGACAGAGGTCTGACAAAAACTATGAATTGAGAGAGACTGAACTTACTGAAAACTTCTTTATTTCTAAGACTCTTGGTCAACTAAGACACACACAACACTTGTAGAACAATAATGGATAATCACTCCTCGAATTATACACGCTCTCGCTTAACGACCACAAGCTCTCCTCATAACAACACACAGCTCCTCATAACAACACACAACGCTCCTCATAACAAACCACCAAGCTCCCTCGATGAACGCGCCTATATACTAGCTACCACCACGTCATGACTTACACTCATTGCCAGATCTCATTCAGCGGGTGAAATAATATTTTTTTTTTTTTTTTTTTTTTGATTGGAGGTTTAACGACCACCGTGAGCAACTCAATGGGCTATAAGCAGTCGCCCGTCCCTAATTTAGGGTCACTGGTTCCAGGGAAGGGAGAGAGCCAGTGCCGTAAGACAAACACAACATCCATGCCTGACCGGGATTCGAACCCGGACCCCTTACGGACGAATGATCATAGGCCAGCGCCTTAGACCACTGCGCCACCGGGGCGGCGAAATAATATTTCGTTCAGTAGGAAGATAATTTACATAGTAAAATAAAATAACCAGAGATAGTAAAATCAAAAGGAAAGTGAATATAGAGTATACGTTACAACATTATTTTACCTCATTTGCTGTTTCCTAATGCTATCCTAATCCTACTCCAACCATTATAAGGGTTGACGCAGAGCTACTAGAGAATTGTGGGCCGCGAATGGCCTAGTGGTCAACGTTCGTGACTGCCACGGAGAAGGCCCCAGGTTCGATCCCGGATAGTTACGAACGCTGGAAACACTAAATATCCACCATGCGCCGGAGGGGCACGTTAAGCCGTCGGACTCCGGGTACTGGCCCTCCGGTAATAAATAAGGGCGTCTTCCTCCCCTTTCTACCTCGCTTCTGTGTCACTTTCCTATCGGGCACTCGAGCCCAAATCTCCTAGTTTCCTATGTCTAAGGGTTGTTTAAGACCTGGGGTCAGAAACTCCCTTCCTAAAATCCTCTACATATGATCTGATCTGATCTACCAGAGCATTGTGGGCCGTGGATGGCCTAGTGGTCAACGTTCGTGACTGCCACGGAAAAATCTCAGTTTCGATTACAGGAAGGTATGAACGCTCGAACCACTAAATATCCACCGTGCGTCTGAGGGGAACGTTAAGCCGTCAGACCCCGGGTACTGGCCTCCCGGTAGTAAATAAGGGCGTCTTCTAGCTCGCTTTTGTGTCACTTTCCTATCGGGCACTCTAGCCCAAATCTCCTAGGTTCCTATTTCTAAGGGTTGTTTAAGACCTAGTGTCAGACACCCCTTCCTAAAATACTCTACATATGATGATGATCTACTAGAGCCTTGTAGCGGTCGCTTCTTGTTGTTACTAGGGTATAATTTGTGTACCTTATCAATAATAGTTAAAACTACGGAATTGACCACCGCGGACAGAGTTTAAAACGTTGTTCTACATGAAGAGAGATATTCTTCAAGGCATATCGCTGAAAAAATGAGCTGTAATCAGTTTACAGTTATTAGGCTACTGAAGAAAGTAAAAGGCACTACTGATATTAAAAAATATGCGTCGCAGTGGAAAGCCCAGATCCACTACAACCAGGCAGGTAAGATTGCTCAGAAAACTAAGCTTTGCAGACAGGAGGCTCAGTTTACCTGAATTGCTTCAAAGACGGTCTGAAGTGACTGATGTTACGGTTAGTACATCTACTGTTAGAAGGAGGCTGCTTCACTATGACTTTAAGTGGCTGCCACTGTTAAAAGCAAATCAAAGACAGCGTAGACTTCAATGGGCAAAACACCATGTCTCATGGACAACCAAGCAATGGGGAAATGTTTTTTTCAGTGATGAATCTGATTTTTGCCTTAATGGGAATCAGAGTAGTGCCTATGCAAGGAGGTTCAAGCACGAGGAATTCCATCCAAGTTGCTTAGTGACTACTGTTAAGCATCCAGGGAAGGTCATGGTTTGCAGCTGCATGTGTGCACATGGCGTTGGGAACCTCCATATTATCGATGATACGGTAAATGCCCAAAAATACATCTGGATATTAGAAAACAAGATGCTACCATCATCTAGAAGACTTTATGACGACAGTTTCTTTTTTCAAGATGACAATGCTCTCTGTCATCGTGCTAAAGTAGAGAGAAAAAGTGGTTTCAGGAAAAAAAGTGTTCAGCATCTTGATTGCCATCACAGTCACTGGACTTAAACCCGATCGAAATTTTATGGTTCAAAGAGTAGTATGAACTATAAAAAAAGAAGCCAACAACCAAAATTCAACTAATTGAAGATGTAATTCAAATTTGGAATCGTTTTGTTGTACCCAATCTTTTACAAAACCTTGTCACAGTACGATAGCAAGATGCCAAGCTGTGATTAAAGCTAAAGGCTGGGCAACAAAATATTGGCTACATTTTATGATTTGCTTCATTATATTACTGTATTTAAATGTTATTTCATTCTTTATGAATTACAAAAACGATTTATTGCTGTAAACCTAAGTATTGGATAAATGATCCTTTTCATGATAATTTCGACTTGGTCATGATTTTTTACGCTTTCCAACCGTAGGCTGAAGAAGCGTGTATGCTCCAGCTTTATCCGTCTGTCTGTCCGCACGATAACTCGCGTAAAAATGGTTCGATTTCGATGAAATTTTAGTATGTGGTAGGGGACAACCTGGGGACGAACCCTGTTGAAAATGGGCGAAATGGGGTCAAAGGTCAGGACATAGGAGCGGGATTCATTCCAGCGTCATAACTTACGTAAAAATGCTTCGATTGTGACAAAACTGCACCATGTTGTTTCGGTAATATACTAAAACGGTTCTGTTGAATATCATCGAAATGGGGTCAAAGGTCAGGACACAGGAGCGAGATTTATTCCACAACCATTATCCTCATAACTTGACTAAAAATACTTCTACTGCGACAAAACTTTAGTATGTTGTTTCGGAGGTACACTGAACCAATTATGTTTAATATCATCGAAATGGGGGCAAATGTCAGGGCACAGGAGCGAGATTTATTTCACAGCCATTATCCTCATAACTTGAGTAATGATTTCTGGTATGTTGGAAAGCGTATCATAATCAATGCATTGCATTATTTTACTAATTTGTAATGTATCTTAAGAAGGGGAGGAGCTACAGGAAAAATTAAGACAATTCTGAAAATTTCGCATCTAATGACCCAGGAATGATGAAATAACCATGAAAATTAGTTAGTTATACAAAGAGTTTAACTTTAAAAATCAAGGTTTTTGCATGTGATGTATTACTTTTGCGTACCATTGTATGTAAATGACATGTTCGGAAAATAATGTCTCCATATTTATATACAAGCCCAGAGGCAAGGTTTCAAATTGGAACAAAATAAGAATAAAGTTAAGATTTTCTACTTTAATTCACATTTTCCTACATAGTCGTCCTCAAGCTACATACAGATACGCCACCGTTTAGCAAGTATTTAAAACCCGTCTCTATAAAAATGTTCAGGTTGTACTGGGAACCATTACCTCGTAGCTGCTTGAACATCTTCGTCGCAGGTGAACTACTTCCTTTCACATGTCTCTTGAGAGCAGAAAACAACCAGAAGTCGGACGGTGCCAAATCTGGGCTGCAGGTTAAGGTGTTCAATAACTTCAAATCTAGTGGCTTAACTAGCACAATGTGCGCTCCCCGCAAGATTTACTTCAGCGCCCCTAAGCGCAGTAATTTTTTCAGGATTTCAAGCACGAGAGAGGATGTGATTTTCGCGGTGTGTGGTGGATGGAAGTAATAGATTTAACAATACATGTCATTGTTTTATACAAAACTAAATTAAGTCACTTGCAGAAATCACCCTCTTTTACATGGCAAATCTGCGGCTGCTGTGAATAAACTTTGGCGCCTCTCATGTACGTAATCCTAGGTGACTGACTGTTTCTCCACATCCACCATTAAGGATCCCCATGTGGCCTCGCGCTTTTTTCCGGGCAGCGCAGAGAGAGGGCGATTGGAGTGCGATCGTATTACAACTCGGAGCCAAAGGGCCGAATAGCTTCAATCTGTAGGACATCCAGTTTTTTAACATTTATTTTGGCATAGTTAAATGTACCTTAAAAGAAAATATGAACCTTTAGATTAATTACTTGTTTGTTTGTCTTTGTGCATGTTCGAATTTTTTCAAAAAACTATAACTGGAAGCTGCGGTACGCCCCTTGGTGACCTGCGCCCCCGCAGCTTCTGGGGATGCGGGGGTGGTAGTTACGCCACTGTTCAAATCCAATTTTCTCTATGGCCTCTGAAAATCGCCATCGTAAGACTACTTAATCGCCACGTTTTTTTTGTATCTGCACAATAGCAGCGTTTCGGAATCATTATTCGTAAACCAGCTCGAATAATCTTCACAAATTCTCTCAGATTTTTTTAATGCACAATGCTTCGAATTTTTAATTTTAAAAAATGGGGAATGTTGCCCAGATGCTTTTCCTATTCCCCATAAAGAAATTCGGCTGTACTTCCGAATCAGAACGCTTTCAAGTAGTTCCCGATTTCCCGTGTATCTTTACGTTTTCTTTACGTAAAATCTGATCACACCCAACACGAAAGAAAGTAGTTCACGATAATTATACGGAACGTTTCTTACTATTTTCATCGAAATAAATCTTATTGTAATGGAAATAATTACAGGCATTTATTTTATTATGGAAAATCACAATACATTTATTTTTATATCACAAATGTATGCATCATAATTTCGAAAAATTAAATGCAACGCCCTTTTCACGAAAATAATGTGTCTAACATTCCTTTTTTTCCACTCGGTAGAACGAAGTACTACCGAGTGTCAATACTGGCTTGAGACTGTCAATACTGGGGTGTCTCTTTCTGCAGACCATGTCCTCCAGTGTGGCCCACAACTCGTAGTCCAATGAGTTGAGGTCTAGGATGCTTGAAGGCCAATCAGCTGGCGAAATGAAGTCTGGCAAATTCGCCTGAAGCTACTCCTAGGTTGACGTGGCCTTGTGGGCAGGTGCAGAATCCTGCTGAGAGCTCCACTGTCCGTTTTGGAAGACGGTGTGACTCACATTTTAACCACCGGCTCCAAACCCCTGTCCTGGTAGACTTTGGCTGATGTTTTCACTCCTTTCTTACAGAAATGGAGCTCCATGGTACCCTCCTAGAAGATTCTCCACCAGGGGCGGTTCGTCATTAGGGGCCAGAGGGGCCGGGCCCCACCTAAAAATTTCTATTTTTAGAAATATATATTTTTTTTGCCCTGATTCTTATTCTCTCTCTTAAATACATGGTGATAAACCTTTCCCTTCAAAAACCATTACCTAAGGGAAAAGTTTCCTTCAAAAACGAAAAACTATACCCTGAGGAAAGAGATCACGTTCAGAGTGTGAGGTTATTGGGGCCAGCTCCAACAGACCCTAGTAACATCACTACGCAAGCGAAGAGGAGACGATTTCCTCCCAGTCTCATTCAGTAAGATGACCTTCATACAACACTGCCTTAACGCGTGTGCAAAAAAAGCTGTGATCTGGCCCCGCGCTAATTTGATTGGCCAGGAGAGTATCCATTTCCTTAACGCCGTGGGTTGACAGAGAAGCTTACCCCGACCAAGCTCAAAGTTCAGTTAGTTGTTTTCTCTGTGTGTGTCTCTCTCGGTGATGTGTTGTTCCTTTGTGTCGTGACTTTTTTGCTTGTCGATTACAATGAATGAAGTGGATATTTTGTTAAAATCTCCGTTCTTTGCTTTAAATCTGGAAGAAAAGCTTCACTTAAAAAAACTCAGTGCTTATCACCCCAAGAATGTTTAGTTTGAGCTTCACTTAAAAAAACACAGTGCTCATCAGCCCAAGAATTTGAGTCGAAAAGCTTCACTTAAAAAACTCGGTGCTTATCAGCCCAAGAATTTGAGTTTCCAAGAGTATGAAGTTTACAAAGCGCTTTGCAGAACTAATTTCAGTTTTAACTGAGAGGATTTTCTATGTTAAATATAAATAAATAAATGAGAAAACCTGTACGTATAATTTGCACATGAGTACATATATGTTCTTAGGTTTCACAAGTTCTTTAAAAAGAAAGGTTAAACCTTTCAAATAATGCAAATGGTAGAGTTATACTCATTCTATATGGGATGAAATTCATGAAACATTCCCTCCCTGCATATGTTTGGAGTTATTATTTTTTCACTACATTTTTTCATCCTGTGAATCTTGTGATTATTCCTCAGTTGAGAAATCTGAAGAAATACAAAGCACGACTAACATAAATTAATGCTCACATGTTTTAAGGTAAAAATTTGATTTAAGGAGTTTTAACATTTTTCTGTTAATAGTTATGCATTCTATTCTGAGGAAATTTTTTTCGAGTGCAATACAATAGTTGACACATTCCTGCCTGATTTGGGCATTATTGTGAGTCAAGGGGGTAAAGCAGAGGCAGAGTAAAGGAATCTTGGGGGTAGGGTGGGGGTCTGAATAGTTGGCCTAATAATGACAGTTTTTTTTTATTTCATTGTTTGACTTCGGCTACTGGACCCACCTGTTTCAGTTGCCACGAACCGCCACTGCTCTCCACCCAACCATGACAGAAGCAGAATGATGGCCCTTACATGATCATTGTAGTTGCCTCCTGAGCATCTCGTGAGGTTGACGCAAGCACCCTGTCATTTTGGCAGTTGAAAGCCTCTTCAGTAGTGAAAGTGTTTTCATCAGAGAAAAGATCTGCCTGTGGCGATTGTCGGCGTAACGATGCAGAAAGCGTTTTCGATTTTAGCACCCTCTTCTGCTTCCGTTGTGGAGTGAGGAAGTGCCCTGTACGCCGCCAGTACGCTCTCAGCCTTCGGTCACTCCGCAGCACGCGTTGCATTGACATTCTTGAAATGTTCAGCTCACGAGCCGTCACTGATTGTTTTCTGACATTTGTGACGTACCTGCCCAGCAGGACGCACACGACATAAAGCCAGATAGCAGTCAGAACGAACGTCCGCGTAGCTCAATTGGTAGAGTGACTTACTCCGGAATGAGGGGACCCGGGTTCTAGCCCCGGCGTGGACAAAAATGACGGAGAAATTTACTTCGTTATAATGGCGCCTGAACTTTCCGGATGACCCGGCCGTTCCAAATCTCGCAATGGTGTGATGTTCTTTCCACACCGCGAGAGAGGAAAAATAAGAGAGAATCCCATCTCCAGCGCTTCAAAAAATAAATGTGTGTGACGTTGCATTCCACACAGCAGATTGACTGGTAGTTCTCAGGTGTACGTTCTACAGCGGATGGCTGCTTGCAACGATTCATGGTCATGGCTGACCCGTGGGCCAAGCCTCCGGCCCTCTTGCGTGGGGGGGGATGTGTCGTACCTGCCAGCAGGACGCACACGACATGAAGGCAGATAGCAGTCAGGACGAACGTCCGCGTAGCTCAATTGGTAGAGTGACTTATTCCGGAAGGGTCTGGTAAGATTCGTCCAACGACGATTGGTCCAATGCCGATTCGTCTCCAAAGGGACGATTCGTCCAATGGACAATTGGTCCAAAGGTGCGATTCGTCCAATGGTACGATTGGTCCAATGCCGATTCGTCCAATGTACAATTGGTCCAAAGGTACGATTTGTCCAATGGTACGATTGGTCCAATGCCGATTAGTCCAATGGACGATTGGTCCAATTCCGTCCTATCTGTCCGAGGTGCTGCTCGTGCTATAAAAGTCTCATCTGTTCTGATTCTATCTCCGATGTTATACGAAAGTACCGGTAGTCCAAAGAATGTAAAATAATGTTACATTTCATGCGTAATATTGTGGTTATAGATTTTTTTTTTTTTTTTTTTTGGAATCGCGTTTTCTTGTTATACTGTCCTTGCTACCGTATGAAGTTACTGATGTACGAGCCGTTCTATCAACTTCAATGTTACTCTTTTGCATGAAATAATATAAAATACTAGTGTTCCGTTTCTGTTTGTAGAATGCAGTGGGGTTTTCCGTCAACTGCCCAATGGAAACAACTGGTCGGGTTTGGAGAGTGGCCTTTTCAACAGTTTTTATTCCAGCAAAGTCATATTCATAACGTTTACATATTAAATCAAGTTAATACTATTGCGCTTTTACTTAAACACAAAATATTAATTCATAGGCCCTAGGCCTAGGCTTTTTTAACAGTTTCAATTCTACCGATGTCAGATTCATAACGTTTACATATCAAATCAAGTTAATAATATTAAACTTTTACTTAGGCACGAGATATTAATTCATAGGCTCTAGGCCTAGGCCTTTTTAGGACTTTTTATTCTACCGATGTCATATTCACAACGTTTACAAATTAAATCAAGTTAATAATATTGCGCTTTCATTTAAGCACGAAATATTAATTCATAGGCCCGCGGCCTAGGTGCCTAGCAAATACCTCAGAAATGATACGATGAGTGCCTTCTATAAAGTTTTATAAAATGTTTACAAATACGAAATATCTAGGTTGTAACTTAAAATCTTCTAAAATGGCCCGCGGCCTAGGTGCCTTGCAAAGACCTCAGAAATGATACGATGAATGTCTTTTATAAAGTTTTATAAATTTTTACAAATATCTAGGTTGTAACCTAAAATCTTCTAAAAAGGCCCGCGACCTAAGTGCCTGGTAGATAGCTGAGAAATGATTCGTTGAGTGCCTTTTGTAAGGTTTTATAAAATGTTTACAAATACCAAATATCTAGGTTGTGACTTAAAATTTTTAAAAAGGCCCGAGGCCTAGGTGCCTTGTAAAGACCTGAGGAATGATACGATGAGTGCATTTTATTAGGTTTTATAACATATTTACAAATACCAAATATCTAGGTTGTAACTCAAAATCTTCGAAAAAGGCCCGGGGCCTAGGTGCCTCGTAAAGACCTGAGAAATGATAGGATGGGTGTCTTTTATTAGGTTTTATAACATATTTACAAATACCAAATATCTAGGTTGTAAATTAAAATCTTCAAAAAAATGCCCGCTGCCTAGGTGCTTTGCAAACAGCTGAGAAATGCTCCATTGAGTGCCTTTTACCAGGTTTATGTAAAATGTTTACAATTACTAAATATACGGAAATTATCTTTCAAAAGGATATAAAGAGGAGAATAATTTAAATTATTATTCCTTTCTGGAAAATAAAAAAGTTTACCGTTGGTAAGATGATACCATTGGACGAATCGGCATTGGACCAATCGTACCATTGGACGAATCGGCATTGGACCAATCGTACCATTGGACGAATCGGCATTGGACCAATCGGCATTGGACCAATCGTACCATTGGACGAATCGGCATTGGACGAATCGGACATTGGACCAATCGGCATTGGATCAATCGTCCCTTTGGACGAATCGGCATTGGACCAATCGTCGTTGGACGAATCAGCTTTGGACCAATCGTCGTTGTACGAATCAGCATTGGACCAATCGTCGTTGGACGAATCGTCCGGGACCTATTCCGGAATGAGGGGACCCGGGTTCGAGCCCCGGCGTGGACAAAAATGACGGAGAAATTTACTTCGTTACACAGTATTTCGTCGAATACGGACTGCCACTGCTTTCACCGGGCGAGCAGTCCTCACGGTACGAGGTCGACCCTTTCTGGGGCGGTCAGTGATGGTCCCAGTCTCAAGGAACATTTTTATGGTCCGGTACATAAAAATTCGGCTGATTTTCAGCATACTGAAAATGTCGAAAGCTGATTTTCCAACTTTGTGCAGCGCTATTACAGCAACACGATTCTCATAATCGTCCCACTCCATGGCAAGTACTTTACGAAACACGTTATCTCCTCTGTAACTGAACGCACAATGATTCTCTATCTGCGTCATGCCTCCTGGCTGGTCGGTGAAGTTACTCACCGGTTACGCGCCATCTGTCGAACGTTTGTAACAGTATTTATGCTAAAACTGGGTACATTATACCTTAGCTGTTCTCTGAGATTTAGAGGTTAGCTCCACAAAGGAAGATAATCCACCAAAAAATGTTTTAGCTGATTATTTACTTACTGTTGCCATATCAAACTTCACCATTTTACAGTGATTTTGACACACAACCCGGCTTCACTGACATCCATCACACGACTTACACAAGACCTTCTATACCTCATTCTTATAATCTTTTTCTCATGCAGACACTCCTGAATCTGATCCTTCCATGACTTCCTTGGCCTTTCTGTGTCTTAACTTCCTGTCACTTGGGCAAATTTTTTTTTAAATAAGCATCTCATCACTCATTCTTTCAACATGGCCAAACCACCGAAGTATATTAGTCTCCACTTTGCTAACAACATTTTGCGTCACATTACACAACTGCAACACATCTTCATTCCTCACACGATCAGAACATGTCTTCCCACAAGTAACGCATTTCTCCAGCACACAAACTTTCAAAATGTTTTATTGTGAGTGAAATTTACAGGGAACGAAGGCGGTAGGCGGCATGTGCCTTTACAAAGCCTAAAATCATAATAACAGGAGTTAGATATATACAAAGTGTGTGCAATTTACATTATGCAAGGGGTATATACAATGCAAGTGAAATAGATGAGCGGACTACAAAACAAAATTACCGAGTATGTATTCAAGAAGTGCGCTATTTACAGTATGAGAGGTGTATATATAATACAGTGCTAGTGAGATAGATGAGCGATGATACAACATAAATGCAACAGTGCAGGATGTGATAATGAAAAAGATATACGTGAGACTGAATAAATGTACAATTTAGGCGAAGTATATACAGATGTGCGTGAAGCCATATAGGAACAGGGAACGAACTATGTGCAGCAAGTGAGATATACATACAATGCAATGAAAATATAAATACAAATGACGCAGAACATAATGATGCAATTGAAATGTGTACTATATACAGATGTGTACAAAAAGTGCATGACTGAGATATGTAAGATGCAGACAGTAAAGAATGAACTTGTATAGGACGGCTCCAAAACGGAGCATACACAGTACCAAGGAATATGTATATGTACAGAATGAACAGCGAAATATACAGGATGTGTATGTACAATTTATATGAGCAATATGATGAACGAATGAGCAGAAGATATATGACGAAATAAAAACATTGAATATACAGGCGACTCCTATGTTTCTTCAGTAGTACCGAGGTTTCACTGCCATACATCAGAGCAGGTGTAACGTACCAGGAGATGTGACGTACCTGCCAGAAGGACGCACACGACATAAAGGCAGATAGGAATCAGAATAAAACGTCAGCGTAGCTCAATTGGTAGAGCAACTTATTCCGAAATGAGGGGACCCGGGTTCGAATCCTGGCGTGGATAGAAATGACGGAGAAATTTACTTCGTTATAATGGCGCCCGAACTATCCGGATGACCCGACCGTTCAAAATCTCGCAATGGTGTGATGTTATTTCCACACCGCGAGAGAGGAAAAATAAGAGAATCCCTTCTCCAGCACTTCGACAAAAAAAGAAAAAAAAAAAGGAAATAAGGGGGAGATGATGTAACGTACCAGGAGATGTGACGTACCTGCCAGAAGGACGCACACGACATAAAGGCAGATAGGAATCAGAATAAAACGTCCGCGTAGCTCAATTGGTAGAGTGACTTATTCCGGAATGAGGGGACCCGGGTTTGAATCCTGGCGCGGATAGAAATGACGGAGAAATTTACTTCGTCATAATGGCGCCCGAACTATCCGGATGACCCGACCGTTCAAAATCTCGCAATGGTGTGATGTTATTTCCACACCGCGAGAGGGGAAAAATAAGAGAATCCCTTCTCCAGCACTTCGACAAAAAAAGAAAAAAAAAAAGGAAATAAGGGGGAGATGATGTAACGTACCAGGAGATGTGACGTACCTGCCAGAAGGACGCACACGACATAAAGGCAGATAGGAATCAGAATAAAACGTCCGCGTAGCTCAATTGGTAGAGTGACTTATTCCGGAATGAGGGGACCCGGGTTCGAATCCTGGCGCGGATAGAAATGACGGAGAAATTTACTTCGTCATAATGGCGCCCGAACTATCCGGATGACCTGACCGTTCAAAATCTCGCAATGGTGTGATGTTATTTCCACACCGCGAGAGAGGAAAAATAAGAGAATCCCTTCTCCAGCACTTCGACAAAAAAAGAAAAAAAAGGAAATAAGGGGGAGATGATGTAACGTACCAGGAGATGTGACGTACCTGCCAGAAGGACGCACACGACATAAAGGCAGATAGGAATCAGAATAAAGCGTCCGCGTAGCTCAATTGGTAGAGCAACTTGTTCCGGAATGAGGGGACCCGGGTTCGAACCCCGGCGCGGATAAAATGACGGAGAAATTTACTTCGTTATAAGAGCTATTATTGTGAGCGATTATGGTGAGCGTTGTTAAGAAAGTGCTGTACGAAAGAATTGAATAGTGTTGAGCTAAATGTGTGGAGAGTGTTGTGATTCCATTTCGAATAAAGGACTGTTTCCGTAAGTTGACTTCTGGTTATATGTTTTGTCTGGCCGTTAAGGTTTGTTTCATTTAAGAACAATTTATTAGTATATGTTGATATTTTAAGTTAGCGTAAAAGGTCAAGACTTACTTTTACGCGACAGCATCCATAAATATATTAAGCAGCCGTAGTGACATTACATGACATTACAAGACCGCCCATAAAATGCATTTAGTCGCTAGATAAATATTTTTTTGTTTAATTTATCTTCTAAATTTTAATGAAGTAAGAAAACGATAAGAAGCTTCTTATTGAAATATTCCTACTTAAAATGGTTGGAACGGAAAAAACAGCAGGTATTTGAATTTTCAACCAACATGTTAACGAAAAGCAGATAGAGACATGTAAAAAAGAATAGCTCATTTCCCAAGATTTTCAACATTTTTTTAAGTTGTCATTTTTTTTAATGAAAAACAATTGGAAAAGAGAGATTCGGTTTCCTTCATTCTTTAGCAATTCTACCCGCAACTTTTGTTCAGTTGAACCGAAAAGACATTTTTTTATGAATTTACTTCATGTAGGAACACGACAGCAAGAAAAAAAAACACCAGACATATATTTTATAATTCATCTTTTACACGCCATTAACATTCAAGATGAAAATTTCTTGAGTGAAAGAGCGCTGTAAAATACGTAGCAAACAAGTCACAATCTAAATTTAATTCAAACTCCGCTTTACGACTAATGCAATGAGTCTGCTCTCTTTAATTTTTTTTTCCACAATTGTTGCCGACAAGAAGGCCTTAACTTTTCCCTGATGAGATTCTCTTGTGTAATCGGTGTTTCCGAATTTGATTTGCATATTTTTCATTTCTTACTCGTTCCCTCGCATTTCCAAGAGAACAATTTTACTCAATCTCAACCGTGTGACGAAATCATTTTATTTCTGATGGAAACGTAGCGTGAAACGATTTTTTTTTCGTTTCGGGATTTAATAATCAAAATAAGTAACTATTAGGGTTATAAGCATTTGGGCGTTCCCAGGAACTTAGCATGCTTTTCCTATCTGGGAGGGTGAGACTTGAAATCACGCTCCTTTGCGTTCAAAATTACGCCCCATGTGTTCAATATTACGCCCCCATGTGTTCAATATTACGCCCTCATATGTTCAAAATTACGCCCCTTCGAGTTCAACTCATATAATACGTGGTTTTTACTTTCTCACATACCCCCGTTATAAGACAGTACGCCACCCCGGTGGCGCAGTGGTCTAAGCGAGGGCCTCTGATCATTCGTCCGAAAAGGGTCCGGGTTCGAATCCCGGTGAGGCATGGATGTTGTGTTTTTTTTTTTTTTTTGATTGGAGGTTTAACAACCACCGTGAGCAACTCAATGGGCTATAAGTAGTCGCCGGTCCCTAATTTAGGGTCACTGGTTCCACGGAAGGGAGAGAGCCAGTGCCGTAAGACAAACACAACATCCATGCCTCAACGGGATTCGAATTCGGACCCCGTTCGGACGAATGATCAGAGGCCATCGCTTAGACCACTGCGCCACGGATGTTGTGTTTGTCTTACGGCACTGGCTCTATCCCTTCCCTGGAACCAGTGACCCTAAATTAGGGACGGGCGACTGCTTATAGCCCATTGAGTTGCTCACGTTGGTCGCTAAACCTCCAATCAAAAAAAAAAAAAGACAGTACTAAGCACAACGGACATAAAATTAGTCCCCCCTCACAGAAAGGACAGTACGAAGTTACCGGTTGCACAGAGGGCGCCGTTTTTTTTTTTTTTTTAGTGGAGGTTTAACGACCACCGTGAGCAACTCAATGGGCTATAAGCGGTCGCCCGTCCCTAATTTAGGGTCACTGGTTCCAGGGAAGGGAGAGAGCCAGTGCCGTAAGACAAACACAACATCCATGCCTCACCGGGATTCGAACCCGGACCCCTTACGGACGAATGATCAGAGGCCGACGCCTCAGACCACTGCGCCACCGGGGCGGCAGAGGGCACCGTGATAGCATTGTTGGGAGATAAATAGGACTGCCATGTTCTACAGGATCATATCTGTCTCGTGCAGTGGTGAAGACTGACGTGTGTGTTGAATTTAGTCAGCAATATGGGTCGTAAGACAGACGTTACTAAGTGGCAAAAGGGAGCCATCGGGTTTGTCCACGGACCCAAAGTGAATGAAGTCGCCCAATGTGTTGGTGTGTCGAAGCGTACTGTCCAGCGGGTCTACAAACAGTGGTGTAGTTCGCAGTCAACTGCAAATCCGCGACATAACTGTGGTCTGCAAACGATTCTCACCAACAGGGACCTCCGCCATGTTTCACGCCTAGTAACTGCATATCGGTTTCAAACCAGGCAACAATTACTCCAAACAGTCAATGAAAGTCCACTCCAATCAATTTCCGAAAGGACATTGCAACGAGAACGCCATGCGATGGACATTAGGAGGCCAGTACTACGGAAGAGGCCTCTTTTAGCCGCAAGTCACAAAGTATCAGGTTATCAATGGGCTAAGAGGCACCAAAACCTTACTGTGGAGGATTAGAAACGAATAAATTGGTCTGACGAGTCTCGTTTTTGTTTGTACTCCAATGAGTGGTAGCGACGAGTGCATTGCAAGCCTAATGAAGCCTTTAATTTTGATTGTGTCGAAGGTGTTCAAGCTGGAGGGGGTTCTGTGATGTTTTGAGGACGTTTTTCTTACCACGAAATGATGTCGGTACAGTAGGAAATGAACGAGCCGAACAGCTGGCGAAGGAAGCTGCTGGAAAAAGAGGGCGTAGATTTTCAGATGCGAACGCCGTTGCAAAGCGTGCGGACACACCTGAAAAAAGCCACATTGTGGGAGTGGCAACAGACATGGGATGAAGGGGATACGGGCAGAAGAACACGCCGTATTTTCTCCCGAATTTCGATAAGGCGCATTGAGAGTAATGCTTTCCTTAACCAGGTAATAACCGGGCACGGTGTTTCGCCGGAGTACTTCCGCAGATTTGCGGTTAGGGAGCGAGTGTGCATGTGTGGTGCCCAGACTGCAGATGTCTCGCACATGATTCTAGAATCTGTCAGGAAAGAGAACAGCTTTGGTGCCAGAATTGTCAAAGACGAGGGACATCTCGATCCTGCTCGCTAACCCAAGAGCGCGACAGGGGATCATCGAGATAGTCAAGTACCTCAGAGAGGAGCAGACGGTCTACCTAATTGAGGGGTGACCGAAGAAGAAAGAAGATAGAAGAGGGATGAAGACGAAGAAGAACTGATGACTCCAGCCCAGAGTCATCACCACAGAACGGACCCTAGTCCTGTGGCAGAGTAAATACCAATGTAAATAATTTCAATGTAAATATTTATCAATGTTTTTTCAGTGTGAGCAGGCTCATTGAGCAAAGGATTAACCTCCCACACTGTAAAAATAAATTGTAGATTTTACGGTTTTAAACCGTTTTCCAGGGTGCCAACACAAAACCGTAAAATCTACAGTTTTATGCCGTGTTGGAGCAAAGCTATAGCTTTGCTCCAACACCGCATTTAATGAAGAAAACAGCACAGAATTTGGCTGGAGCGAGTCACAGTCCAAATAATCACGAAAACACAAAAATTTGGCTGGAACGAATGTGTTGATTGTGTTGGAACAAAGCTATAGCTTTGCTCCAACACGGCATAAAACTGTAAATTTTACGGTTTTGTGCTGGCACCCTGGAAAACGGTTTAAAACCGTAAAATCTACAGTAATTTTTTTACAGTGCACGTGAAGATGAGTTCCTCAGTGCATCAATGTGCATGTACGTATTTTGTTTGAATAAAGGGCGGTAGCAATCGATTCTCCCCGACAGCGGTAGAGCCATTTTCTAACCCCTGCCCTCATGACACGCACACACGGGTCATGACGGAGAGGTGAGAAGTGTCGGCCCACGGGGGTAGCAGCAAGCTGCGGGTCTTCGGACCGATTCTGTCCGGATGGGGGAATGTCGGATCCTGGCAGGATTACTCGCAACGCCGTCACCATTAATATCGAGAGAGTTTGTTTAACCCTGTGGAGTCCGCAATTGGACGGTACAGGTTAATGTTCATCAGCTAGTCTTTTCCACGAAATGAGCCCTCTCGTTGCAGTGGCGATGAATTTGAACCAGCATGCGTACCTCCGAATTCTGAATGACGAAGTGTTGCCCTTTGCCCTACATCTCCAGGAACAGCATCACATTACCACTCCTGTGTACCAAGACGACAATTTCCGTGTGCACACGGCTAAAACTGTGAGTGACACGACGAACAATCAGGCAACTCTGTCTCACCTCGAATGGCCCCTCCAAATCCCTAGATTTAAATCTTATTGAAAATCTGTGGGATCATTTTGAACAGAAGGTGAAGCGCCGGAATAGACACCCACGTACTCTGGCAGAACTCCGGGTCCAAATGACGCACGTGTGGCTCCAAATCGATGCTGATAAGATCCACAACGTGGAGTCTCTGCCACACCGGATTCATGCTGTTATCAAGGCAATAGGCCCAGTCACCCGTTATTAGGTATTATAACGAAGTAAATTTCTCCGCCATTTTGCTACACGCCGGGGATCGAACTGGAGTCCACTTATTCCGGAACAAGTCGCTCTACCAACTGAGCTGCGCAGACGTTCGTTCTCGCTCCTATCTGCCTTTATGTCGTGTGCGTCCTGCGGGGCAGACACGTCACATCTCCCCCACCCCCGAAAGAGGGCCCGGGGCATGACCCACGGGTCAGCCGAGACCATGTATCGTTGTAAGCAGTCATCCGCTGTAGAACGTGCAGTTGAGAACTCCCAGTCAATCTGGTGTGTGGAATGCAACATCACACACATTTATTTTTCGAAGCGCTGAAGAAGGGATTCTTTTATTTTTCCTGTCTCGCGGTGTGGTAAGAACATCACACCATTGCGAGATCTTTAACGGCCGGGTCATCCGGGAGCCATTATAACGAAGCAAATTTCTCCGTCATTTTGGTCCACGCCGGGATCGAACCCGAGTCCACTTATTCCGGAACAAGTCGCTCTACCAACTGAGCTACACAGACGTTCGTTCTCGCTGCTATCTGCCTTTATGTCGTGTGCGTCCTGCGGGGCAGGCACGTCACAGTATGTTCTGACAGGGGGGGGGGACTAATTGTTTTGTCCGATGTGCTTATGATCATTCAAAATACGCACTTCAGGATTTTGAAATAATTTTATTAAAAATGTAAAAGTAGGTAAATTCCCAAGCACCAGAGGTTATAAGCAGAGTGCAAGAGTTATGTGCATACCGACAACACAACACGCCAGAGAAATGCAGAACGAAAAACAAACCAGCGAAGAACGAATGAGTATCTGATAGGGAATGCAATAATAAGAGTACGCTTTAAGAGTAGGGATTAGGAAAATTCCGTTCAAGGTAAAACGCTCGCAGAACTTTCGGCGACAGAGCAAAAAAGATTAATTGTCTCTTCAGCCATGTTTGGAAACGTCACGGAGGTTAGTCGTATCAGCATATTTTTTTCTATGCCTTCATTCACTGTTTTGGAACATTCCCTTCAAGGATATGAGATGTTTACACCTCATAGTGTACACTGAAGAGTAATTACATTATGACCACCCACCTAATAAGCTGTAGGACACCCTTTAGCCTGCAAAACAGCGGCCACTCGGCGAGGCGTCGATTAGATGAAGTGGCGATAGGTATCCTGGAGTATCTGGTACCATAATGGCAACAGCAAGTCGTCCAGTTCCCCTACACTTCGGGGTGGTTGTGATTTAGCGCGAAACCGCTTTTCCAAGTCGAACCAGGAATGCTCGATTGGGTTCATTGGAGGCCAGGGCATTAAGAGAAAGTCACTAGCGTGTACTTCGAACCACTCCTTGACGATTCTAGCAGTGTGGTATGGCGCATTATCCTGTTAAGTCATGGCCATCACCAGCAAGAAACACATGAATGGGTAGACTTGGTCCGCAACGATGTTTCGATACCTGGCAGATGTCAGGGATTGTCCTTTGGGATAATGGGGCCCAAGTGTCCCAAGAGAACATCGCCCACAGAATAACGCCGCCGCCGGAAGGTTTTCGCCCAACAGTGCATCCAAATGCCATAGCCTGCGTTGGTAATCGGCGTATCTGCGCTCGGCCGTCTACGTGATGCACCACGAATCTTGATTCGTCAGAACAGGCCACTTTCTTCCAATCATCCAATCTCAATGATCTTGGGCCCATTTCATGCGTTGTTGGCGATGACGTGAAGTGAGCATGGGGACCCGGCTGTGTCTTCGGCTACGCACGCCCATCATGCGCAGAAGGCTGCCATGAACTGTGTGCTGCGACACATTGCCCTGATCACCACGGTAGTATCTGCGGGAGATTTGTCTCACTGTGGTCCCGCGGTCGCTGTGAACAATACGCGACAGTCTTCACTCCCCTCTGGTATCAGTGAGCTGCAGACGGCACACGGCTGGACGATGGTTATTCGTTTGGCCATCTGTGCACCACTTTTGACACGTACTCACTACAGCGAGAAGTGAACAAGCCACGCAGTTTCCGAGATCATAGTTCCGAGGGGCCGTGCCCTCACAATTTGACCTTTATCAAACTCCGATAAATCGGCAGTTTTTCCCATTCTGACTCCAAACATTCTACTAGCCGAAAAAATCCGGTTTTCGGGTTCTATATATACTACTAGGTGAAGTTCACCTGCGCCACCGTTTGGTCTCCAGGCGCGCTCTTTTCTGTAGGCTGGGGGTGGTAATAATGTAATGCCTCATCGATGTATGTTACTCTGTACTTTCGTTAACTGCACGGAATACTGTATGAGACTAACTAAAGTCTTCAAAAGGAAAATACTGAAGCGTGTAACTTTCTTTTTTTTTTCTTACATTTCTATTTTTTATATCCCCTAGAGCATGAATTTACTCTCCTGGAATGACCATTCTACGGGGACAACCGCCCTCCGTGCCCTCCCGGTAGCTACGGCCTTGGTCGTTCCTAATTAAGGGCCCCTGTTATCCATTACCGCAATGAGTGATATGTTTTTAGAATGCCTACAACTAGATCTAGATCATTGGTAGAGGAGTTTCGGAAGGGAGTGTCTGACCCCAGATCTTAAACAATCATTAGACATAATTAGCTAGGAGATTTGGGCTAGAGTGCCCGATAGGAAAGTCACACGGAAGCGAGGTAGAAGACGCCCTTATTTACTACCGGGAGGCCAGTACCCGGGGTCCGACGGCTTAATGTGCCCATCAGATCAGATGAGATCATATGTAGAGGATTTTAGGAATGGAGTGTCTGACCCCAGGTCTTAAACAACCCTTAGAAATAGGAAGCTAGGAGATTTGGGCTAGAGTGCCCGATAGGAAAGTCACACGGAAGCGAGGTAGAAGACGCCCTTATTTACTACCTGGGGGCCAGTACCCGGGGTCCGACTGCTTAATGTGCCCATCAGATCAGATGAGATCATATGTAGAGGATTTTAGGAATGGAGTGTCTGACCCCAGGTCTTAAACAACCCTTAGAAATAGGAAGCTAGGAGATTTGGGCTAGAGTGCCCGATAGGAAAGTCACACGGAAACGAGGTAGAAGACGCCCTTATTTACTACCTGGTTGCCAGTACCCGGGGTCCGACTGCTTAATGTGCCCATCAGATCAGATCAGATCAGATCATATGTCGAGGATTTTAGGAAGGGAGTGTCTGACCCCAGGTCTTAAACAACCCTTAGAAATAGGAAGCTAGGAGATTTGGGCTAGAGTGCCCGATAGGAAAGTCACACGGAAGCGAGGTAGAAGACGCCCTTATTTACTACCGGGAGGCCAGTACCCGGGGTCCGACGGCTTAATGTGCCCATCAGATCAGATCGTATGTAGAGGATTTTAGGAAGGGAGTTTCTGACCCCAGGTCTTAAACAACCCTTAGAAATAGGAAGCTAGGAGATTTGGGCTAGAGTGCCCGATATGAAAGTCACACGGAAACGAGGTAGAAGACGCCCTTATTTACTACCGGGGGGGCCAGTACCCGGGGTCCGACGGCTTAATGTGCCCATCAGATCAGATGAGATCATATGTAGAGGATTTTAGGAATGGAGTGTCTGACCCCAGGTCTTAAACAACCCTTAGAAATAGGAAGCTAGGAGATTTGGGCTAGAGTGCCCGATAGGAAAGTCACACGGAAGCGAGGTAGAAGATGCCCTTATTTACTACCGGGAGGCCAGTACCCGGGGTCCGACGGCTTAATGTGCCCATCAGATCAGATCAGATCAGATCATATGCAGAGGATTTTAGGAAGGGAGTGTCTGACCCCAGGTCTTAAACAACCCTTAGAAATAGGAAGCTAGGAGATTTGGGCTAGAGTGCCCGATAGGAAAGTCACACGGAAGCGAGGTAGAAGACGCCCTTATTTACTACCGGGGGCCAGTACCCGGGGTCCGACGGCCTAATGTGCCTATAAGATCAGATCAGATCATATGTAGAGGATTTTAGGAAGGGAGTGTTTGACCCCAGGTCTTAAACAACCCTTAGAAATAGGAAGCTAGGAGATTTGGGCTAGAGTGCCCGATAGGAAAGTCACACGGAAGCGAGGTAGAAGACGCCCTTATTTACTACCGGGGGCCAGTACCCGGGGTCCGACGGCTTAATGTGCCCAGATCAGATCATATGTAGAGGATTTTAGGAAGGGAGTGTTTGACCCCAGGTCTTAAACAACCCTTAGAAATAGGAAGCTAGGAGATTTGGGCTAGAGTGCCCGATAGGAAAGTCACACGGAAGCGAGGTAGAAGACGCCCTTATTTACTATCGGGGGACCAGTACCCGGGGTCCGACGGCTTAACGTGCCCATAAGATCAGATCAGATCATATGTAGAGGATTTTAGGAAGGGAGTGTTTGACCCCAGGTCTTAAACAACCCTTAGAAATAGGAAGCTAGGAGATTCGAGCTAGAAAGCCCGATAGGAAAGTCACACGGAAGCGAGGTAGAAGACGCCCTTATTTACTACCGGGGGCCAGTACCCGGGGTCCGACGGCTTAATGTGCCTATAAGATCAGATCAGATCATATGTAGAGGATTTTAGGAAGGGAGTGTTTGACCCCAGGTCTTAAACAACCCTTAGAAATAGGAAGCTAGGAGATTTGGGCTAGAGTGCCCGATAGGAAAGTCACACGGAAGCGAGGTAGAAGACGCCCTTATTTACTATCGGGGGACCAGTACCCGGGGTCCGACGGCTTAACGTGCCCATAAGATCAGATCAGATCATATGTAGAGGATTTTAGGAAGGGAGTGTTTGACCCCAGGTCTTAAACAACCCTTAGAAATAGGAAGCTAGGAGATTCGAGCTAGAAAGCCCGATAGGAAAGTCACACGGAAGCGAGGTAGAAGACGCCCTTATTTACTACCGGGGGCCAGTACCCGGGGTCCGACGGCTTAATGTGCCTATAAGATCAGATCAGATCATATGTAGAGGATTTTAGGAAGGGAGTGTTTGACCCCAGGTCTTAAACAACCCTTAGAAATAGGAAGCTAGGAGATTCGAGCTAGAAAGCCCGATAGGAAAGTCACACCGAAGCGAGGTAGAAGACGCCCTTATTTACTACCGAGGGGCCAGTACACGGGGTCCGACGGCTTAATGTGCCCATCAGATCAGATCAGATCATATGTAGAGGATTTTAGGAAGGGAGTGTTTGACCCCAGGTCTTAAACAACCCTTAGAAATAGGAAGCTAGGAGATTTGAGCTAGAGTGCTCGATAGGAAAGTCACACGGAAGCGAGGTAGAAGACGCCCTTATTTACTACCGGGGGCCAGTACCCAAGGTCCGACGGCTCAGTGTGCCCATCAGATCAGATCAGATCATATGTCGAGGATTTTAGGAAGGGAGTGTCTGACCCCAGATCTTAAACAATCATTAGATATAAGAAGCCAGGAGATTTGGGCTAGAGTGCCCGATTGGAAAGTGACACGGAAGCGGGGTAGAATGGGTGAGAAAAACGCCCTTATTTACTACCGGAGGCCAGTACTCGACGGCTTAACGTGCCCATCTGAAGCACGGCGGATATTTAGTGTTTCGAGCGTTCGTACCTGCTTGGGATCAAAACTGAGGTTATCTCCTTGGCAGTCACGGACGTTGACCCCTAGGACACCTGCTGCGCTTTTTAGGATATTAACGGAAAGTTGCCATTTTTAAGAGGTCGTAACGGAAAATTCTAAAATTTCAGAAAACTTTCCGCAATTCCTCTTGTAAATAATTAATGGAAAATTGCCGTTTTTCAGAGGTGTTAAAGGGAAGATTTGGGTTTTCAGAAACCTTTCGATAATTTCCAATAATAGGAGCGATTCGAGGGAATACTTGAAGTCTGATAAACTACTAAATTTCAACTGTCTATCCGTAAACCTGATTTTGAAGTTCTTTTCGAAGATCTGATATTGTGGATAGTATATCGCATGATAGTCCGGTTATTGTAACAACGGATATATACGCTGTTCCTGGCAGTTGATACACTACCGATTGTACACTATATTGACAAAAGTCACCGGACACCTCTTCAAAAGCGAATGAACGTATCCGCTGCATTGTTAAGATGCGCGGTACAGCTGCAAACGGTATAAAAACACGCTTGCAGCTGACCGCGATCATATCGCACGGTCAGGTTGAGTGAAAATGTCGCGGCAAGAGAGAACTGACTTTCAGAAAGGAAAGATTGTTGGATGTTTTACAATATTAGTGGGTTGTCCATAAGAGAAACAGAGAGGCGTTTAAACATACCCAAGACAACTGTGTTGGATGTACTGAATAATTGGAAGACACATGACGTGCCTGAAGCAGCAAAACGTACCTGCAGACCAAAGAAAATCAGTGATAGAGCACGTCGAAGCCTCAGGAGAGTCGTTACAGCTAATCGGTGGAGTACTGCACAAGACCTCAGTGTACAGGTGAGTAGAAATGCTGAAACCTCGGTATGTACACGTACCATTCGCAGAGAACTTCATTCCATGGGTTACCGTGGTCGTGTGGTTGCTCATAAGCTTTTCATCTCCACTCGGAATGCTACTCGTCGTTTAGCATGGTGTAAAGAACATTTATCGTGGACCGTAGATCAATGGAAACGGGTCCTATGGGCTGATGAATCCAGATACACGATCCATCAGTCTGATGGCCATGTGTGGGTATGGCGGCAGCCGGGGGAACGCTATTTACCACAGTGTACTGTTCCTACGGTCAAGTTTGGAGCTGGCAGTGTACTCGTGTGGGTGTGCTTTTCGTAGTATAGTCCCTGCCCATTGGCTATCGTGGACAAACCTGTTAAACTGCACGTCTACATCGATATTCTGGAAAATTATGCCCTGCCACCTCTGTGGCAATACTATGGAACCGAGTCTTGTTGGTACCAGCAAGATAATGCACCGAGCCATAAAGCCAGGACTGTTACGGCGTTTAATTCCGTATCGTGTGTGGACTGGCCAGCACAGAGGCCTGATTTTAATCACATATGGTATGTATTAGAGCGCCGCATAAGAAGTTTGGAACCAAGGCCTACTACTAAGCAACAGTTAGCGGCAGCATTATGTACTGAATGGAAGCGTATAGTATTTCAAAACCTTGTCGAAAGCATGCATTAAGGCCAAAGGTGAACCGACACCGTACTAATGTATGTCAATAAATGCTATGTTGTGTTTCTCTTGTAGGTGTCCTGTGACTTTTGTCAATATAGTGTATATTGTGTTACCGTATTAAACCGGGTGCTTAACTTATTTTACGGGTGATTGTACATGGCCGCATCAGAATAATATGACCACCCACGGAATCTACCTGCCCAAGCGCGTCACAGAGTGCACGTCACAAGGTCGACCACACGGAGATACACTGGCGTGCAAATTTTAAGGACGAGGCGGGTTTTCGAATGTAACATCGTGCAGAAGTGCTGCACATCGACTCAAATCATACCATAAGATCCCCAAAATGTAAGAATATGGAACAAGGGAGCAAAACCGTCCAAACAAGGAACCCAAAAGATACAAAGGTACTTTATTGAAAAGGTAGCTTCGAGCAGAACTGCACAGAATACAGAAACGTCCATATGACAGGCGGCTGCCAAGAAAAATCCAGTCTTTAGTAGGAGATATGATTATCCCTGACTGCATTCCAGGATTTACAACGTCTGTCCATGCTAAAGAAGAGGTTGTCAAGGAGCTGTTGAGGCATCGCGGCCCACTCCTTTTGTAGCGCCAATCGCAGCTGCGGAATCGTTGCTGGCGGCTGGTGACGTGCTGCCAAGCGTCTCTCGAGAAGGTCCCACACGTGTTCGATTGTATTTAGGTCCGGGGACCTTGCGGGCCAATCCATGCGTTGAATATCTTCACTCTCCAACAGCTCTGCGACAGCCACTGTACGATGAGGAGTAGCGTTGTCGTCCATGAAGAGAAAATCAGGACCCACAGCACCTCTAAACTGACGCACATGAGGCAGGAGAACCTCGGTATAATAGCGGACACCAGTGACTGAACCTCCTTGGAAGATGTGGAGGTCAGTACGGGTACAAAGAATGATACTGCCCCAAACTAGAACTCCGACACCTCCAAACCGGTCCCTTTCGATGATGTTGGAGGTGTGATTGCGTTTTGCCTGCTCTCTCCAGATGTGTATACGTCCAGAATCGCTCTTAAGACTAAATCGACTGTCATCCGTAAAGAGAACTCAACCCCATTGCTGATGTGTCCAGTTCTTGTGTTCCTGGCACCACAGAAACCGCCGTCTACGGTGAGCAGGCGTTAATGGCACACACCGTACTGGTCGTCGTGCAAATAGACCACCTTTGTGCAGCCTCCTGGCCAAGATAAAACGCGATAACGGATGTCCAGTTGTGTGTTGCAGGTGCCTTGCGATTTATCCCTCTGTCTGCCGTCTGTTTCTTCTCGCTTGTAGGACAATATACTGGTCATCCGTCGCCGTGGTTGCTCGTGGATGACCACTGCTAAACTCTCAGAAAGCTGTTTCTGTGGTTTGAAATGCTCTCCAAGCTCGTGAAATGATGCTGTGAGCGATCCCGAACTCCTCGGTCACTGTAGTCACACTTCGACTTTCTTCCAACTTCCCAATGACACGACCTCGGGTAAAGTCATCCAGATGTCGTGTACTGGATTGCCTGTTGGCCATATCACACGGTGGCAGCAATTCGACGTCTTTGAAACCGATGTACACCATGCAATAGCTTTCGCCGAATTGCTGAGCGTACACTGCCCGTGTGCTTTATACCCTTCTGACCCCCCTACGTCAAGCTGCATATATGCGGACCCTAGGGTATTTCCTGAGTGGTCTTTCGGTCCGTTCTGCCGGCTCGTTCCGCTGTTATGCTCATTTCTCCTCTTCGTCCTTAATGTTTGCATACCAGTGTATAAGCGGCAGGCCAGGACAGATGAGCCATAGTGCGTAACGTGAGCACAATGGGCAGAGGACCTGAAGGACGGTAAAAAAGGAATGATATTCGGCTACCGCGCCAAGGGCGGAAGCCTCTCAGAAGCAGCAGACTTCGCTGGCTGTTCGCGTGATGCTTTAGAAAGGGTGTATCAAGAATGGACCTCTGGCACACCGAGTACCTTCTGACGTCATAACTGCGGAGCCCTAAATGCCATCAATCCCAGAGGAGAATGTCGCCTTCGTTGACTGGTAAAGGGCAATCGACGCGCAACAGTGTAGTAATTGACCACGCAAATGAGCACTGGGGCACTCAGGTACATGTTCCAGATAACGGTAGAGCGTACCCTGTTACCCATTGGAGTCGACGCTGCGTCAAGGCGCCCATGTTAACCCAGGTCCATCGGCAACGACGCCTACAGTTCGCATGGGACTACTGTCATTCGACAGTGGAAAAGTGGGAAAAGGTTGCCTTATCCGAAGAATCGAGCTTACTACTCCACGGAAGTGACGGGCCTGAGCGGATACGACGTCAGACACACGAAAAGCAACACTCGGGCACGCTTGTCGGTCAAGCATAAACTGGTGGTGGCAGTGTGCATGTCTGGGGGATGTTTTTTTGGTAAGATCTGGGACAGCTGGTACCACTGGATGGGTGGGTGAACGCCAATGACAACCTGCCCATCCGCGCTGACCACACACGTCCCATCATGTTGGACGCTTACCCTGGTGGTGATGCTGTCTACCAACAAGATAATGCGTCCTACCGCGTCGCTAAGGGGTGCGTGGCTGGATCCAGGCGCACCACAGCGATGCCACCGTTCTCCTTTGGCCGGTGAAGTCGCCCGACCACAATCCCATAGAACACATGTGAGACTATTTGGATCGAAAGCTTCGACGTGCCGACACACTACCACGTCATCTCCGGGACCTCCGTGCTCTGCTGGAGTCCAAATGGACACGTGTGCCTCTGGCAACCTTCCAGGGCCTTATTGCGTCCATGCCACGCTGCCGCCTCGCCGTTCTCATCCGGGCCAAGGGCAAGGAGGTTAGAATAATACTTCTGGAGATGCTCTGAGTCTCCTAACCGTGAAGCCACAATGTGTGGGAATTTGACGTTGTTTACCTATGTAATTTCAACTGTGTGTATTTTGGAATAGCGTGACTTTGGGTTGCAGAAACAGTGTTAATATCAAACCGGAGTTAATTATACTTCTTATACGACTGAAGTTTTTAATTTTAACGTTATGTTTTGCTTAGAATTCGCACTAACATTCGTGAATTTCAGTTTAAAATAAATATGGGAAGGAGTCTCAAAATAATTAAGAATTTTATAAATTCAGCATTTTCTCACACATCGGCAGCAATTTACGATGCGAAATTGGAAACATTTGCGACGAAAGAAGGCGATTCGGCCAACACAAAATGCATTGCAATAGCATTGAAACCCTTCAGCTTTCCCACACTTTGACGGCTGTCGCTCGCGGTTATATGCTTCACGCAAAGTGGTACTGCTTCATTAGCAAGGACATCTCTAGATATCTTATTCTAACCTCCTTGGCCAAGGTTGGTTATTCCCATTATTAGGTAGGTGGTCATATTATTCTGATACGACTGCCTACACGTGGCCCCATCTATTTCAGCTCTCATAGATCATCATGTGTTGATGAACTGTTGGAGAGTGATTAGATTGACTGAACGGAGTACCCTGTGTACTTTCCTAGCCTGAATCCATACGAAAATACACTGACGGAAAATGAAATTTGCGCACCTGGAAGAAAACGTGCTGCAACCGCGAAACTTCGCAAATAGCTAAAGTGCGTGCTAGTATGTAAATGATCCACGATTGGCGCGAGTGCGAATGACCGCACACCCTGTGGTGGCTCTACAAGCACGAACCGGCAGCCTTATAAACAGGCTTGTAGTCGATGCCCCATGAAGGAGAAAAGCATCGGCCGAAAACAGAGTCATCGATTTACAAAGTACGTAAGATGTGTTAATCGAAGCCAGAGACGTCGATTTACACAACTTACGGACTTTGACAGAGGCCTAATCATCGGGCTGAAAACCGCACGGTGGTCGGCGCGCCGTATAGCCCACCACGTGGATCGTTCTGACCATACCATCCGACTGCGTTGGGAGCATTGAACACGTGACGCCACTGCCACACGGCGAAGCGGCTCCAGACGGACCAGGAGGACCCATGGTAGAGATGAAAGACGGATCGTTCTCCAGGCACGAACGGTTCACACGAGGACCCGTTCAACTATACAGGTAGATGCAGTGGCTTCTGTGTGCTCACGAACCATTTCCCGACGCCTCGCGGAAGCGAATCTGCGTTCCCAGCGCCCCTTACGCGTGTTGCCATTAACCCAGAAAGATCGCCGGCTCCGTGTGCAGTGGTGCCAGGCAAGAGCGACGTGGAACGCCACAGTCTGGGAACGTGTGGTGTTTAGCGATGAGTGCAGCTTTGTTTTGGTGACAGATGATCATCGTGTCCGGGTGGGAGGTCACCTGGTCAACGGCACAATCCCAAATTCGCTATCAAGCACCACACCTCCCCCACTGCAGGTATTATGGACTGGAGAGCCATTGCCAACGATAGCCGATCAGCTCTAGTAGTGGTACATGGATCATTGAAGGGCCAGCGGTATGTGAATGAGATCCTACGGCCCTAAGTGCTCTCATTCCTGGCCGGGATTCCAAGTGTGCTATACCAGCAGGATATTGCCCGACCGCACACTGCTCGGTGTTCCCAGGATTACTTACGTCATGTCTAGACACTTTAGTTGACATCCCGCTCCCCGGACATGTCCCCTATCGAGCATGTGTGGGAAAAGTTGAAACGCCGGCTGACGCCGTGCCGCACTATCCGGAATTCGGAGCTCACTGTTCAACCCGTGTGGGTCAGTCTGCCGCAGGACAACATCAGGCGTCTGTTCGCCTCCAAGCCGGATCGTATTGCAGCATGTATCGCCGCACGAGGCGGTGCAACGCGCTATTGAAGATGACCGGACTGCGTGCCATAGATCCCTCTGTAATTGTCCTGCAGCTCTGTTTTTGCCATCATGTGTATCACTCAATTGTATCATTACGTCCATAAAATTTCAGTTCAATCCGATGCTTCCTTTTTGGTACGCAAATTTCATTGTTGGTGAGTGTATTTGGGGAATCTCCGGGGAGGCGCTATGATGAACGTGATCCCCCACCTGGCACCAAAAAAGCCTTGGTAGAGAATAGCGAAACCTCACTCAAGATCTTCTGGATAATCTCGTGAAAAGAGTGGGCCACCGATCCCAATCACGCATTGTAGTCAGGGGCGGACTTATACCCTATTAAAATGATTCTTCAAAAATTATTAATTTTTTTCTGTCAATTTTAGTTATTGTGAGCCAATGTCAGAAAATGGTATGTTTTGTTCTTTTATGGATTTTCTCCATTAATAAACTGAAATTAATGCTTATTTATGTGTGCACATATCTTTTTCACCTTTTTTTTTTTTTTTTTTTTTTTGAGTGGAGGTTTAACGACCACCGTGAGCAACTCAGTGGCCTATAAGCAGTCGCCCGTCCGTAATTTAGGGTCACTGGTTCCAGGGAAGGGAGAGAGCCAGTGCCTTAAGACAAACACAACATCCATGCCTCACCGGGATTCGAACCCGGACCCCTTTCGGACGAATGATCACAAGCCATCGCTTAGACCACTGCGCCACCGGGGGCGGCATCTCTCTTTGCTCCTTATTAAAATATTTTCATTCACATCCTGTTGGAATAAAAGCATGCTATGGAAATACACCGTTCGACTCACATTATTGTCACCACATCCTACTTTCGACGTCAACAGGGCATAGCCAATGAAAGAAGGCACGTTTGCTGGCTGGCTTGGAGGGTACATAAGGTGTGCTGTAGACATTCTGAAAACATATTGGGCCGAGGGTGGCCTAGTGGACAACGTTCGTGACTGCCACGGAAAGGGCCTCAGGTTCGATCCCAGCCAGGTACGAACGCTCGATCCACTAAATACCCTCCGTGCATCGGATGGGCACGTTAAGCCGTCGGACCCCGGGCACTGGCCCCCCGGTAATAAATAAGGGCGTCTTCCTCCCCCTTTCTACTTCGCTTCCGTGTGACTTTCCTAACGGGCACTGTAGCCCAAATCTCCTAGCTTCCTATTTCTAAGACCTGGGGTCAGACACTCCCTTCCTAAAATCCTCTACATATGATCATGATAAATTTATCTGAAAATATATCAATCGCTGCTGTCATGGATAAAAAGAGCGATTTATCAGATTTTCAAAAAAGGGATGATTTTCGACTTTCGGGCCAAGGGTGGCAGTATTTCTGAAACAGCGCAGTTTTTGAATTGTTCGCGTTCTGCTGTGGTTAAAGCGTATCGTGATTGAAGAAATGGCACCATTGTAAACTGCGTTGATGTGAGAGGTGACGTGTAAACTGCGGAGCACCACGTACCGTTGATGTGAGAGGTGAACGTCGGCTGAGAAGGTGCGTGAGGGCCGATCGACACGCTACAGTGGAGCAACTCACTGGCCGAATGAACCAGGGGGCTACCGGAAGTGTGTCTAAAACGACAGTTCAGCGAACCCGGCTGCGTATGGGGCACCGATTCAGATAGATGGTCACTGCATTTATGCTAACGAAGGTGCATTGGCAGAATTAATGACCGCCGCTGATTGGAGAAGGATTCCCTTCTCCGATGAGTCACGTTTTCTGCTTCATCGAACGGACGAACGTTGGCGTATAAGGCGAGAGACATCGGAGAACATTCACTCTTCAACCATTGCTGGAAGAACGCAAGCTGGTAAGGGCGGCGTTATGGTCTGAAGAATATTTTCGTGGTATTCCCTGGGTCCATTCATACCTGTGGAAGGCACTATGAACCGAATTCGTTAGGAATCCATCTTTGAAGACCACGTACAGCCATACATGCTGATTGTCTTTTCTAAGACGGATGGGATCTTCCAGCACGACAATCCGATGTGTCACACAGCTAGAAATGTACGAGAGTGGTTGGAACAGCACGATGAAGACTTCAAAGTACTTCCCTGGCCCACTAACTCCCCAAACGTAAACCCAATTGAGCATCTGTGTGACCACCTCGATCGTGTTGTTTGCTGTATGGATTCTCCACTCCGCGTCCTCCAGCAGCTGTCTGATGCGCTGCAGTCAGCATCGCTTCACATACATGTGAACACCTTCCAGCACCTGACTGAGTCACTCCCAGCCCGTCTAGCTACTGTTCGCGGTGCACACGGCGGTTACTCTGGATATTAGCTGGTTTTCACAATATTGTGACTCGACCGTGTATAAGTGATCTTTCGTTTTTGGTCAAAGAGAGAGAGAGAGAGAGAGAGAGAGAGAGAGTGTTGCACACCTTTAACTGCGGGTACTGATATTTATTATGGGGGAAATTTGGGGTGTTGTTGGTGGTGAAATCCCTGGTCCGAGAGTGGCTCGGGTTAAAATTCTGATGACAAACCTGTGTTTCGCTTGTCCTACGGTACTAGTTCTGCTCCCTCTCTGGAACAAATGGCCCAAAATCCTGGTCGGGCGACTGCTTATAGCCCATAGAGCTGTTCAAGATGGTCGTGAAAAACTCCAAGCTAATGATGAATGCGAACGTTGAAGAACCCGCAGTTAAGTATTTATCAATATCGGACGATTACCCCCTAATAGATTCAGAACAGAAGACAGAAAAATTCTAAGTGATTCTAAGGCTTCTACGATTAAACCTGAGCTTTGCCGCCGCAGTGGCACAGTGTAGAGATGAGTTCGGGCTCAATTTTAGGAGCCCGGGCCCTGCCCGCTTTCTTTGATTACATGTGTTTACTGAGCCCGGGTCCAGAGTCTTGGAAAATTTTGCTTACCAAGGCTTGCATTTATGCATTATACACTGGCCAAAGATATGGCCCAAGCAAGGATTAGTTTAAAAATCATTAGTTTAAAAAGTTTAGTTCAGTTAATCCACTTCACAATATTAATATATTTTAGAAATACTACACATAAAGCCAAATGTTCTAAAATGTGGATTTGAAAATAAATAAATAATCAACGTGCCCTTCGACCGTATCAAGAGAATCAGTAATTTTGGTAAAAGCTGAAGAAAAGAAAATCGTTTAGAAACAAAAAATTCCATTCGTTATTTCTTTTTCATTTCTAAATTTACTTTTATTTGGAATAAATTGCATTATAAAACATACAACGCCGTACACATAGTTGCAAGTGTTTGTGAAATTTTGACTCTAGAAAACTAATCTTTGCAATATAATTTACATTTATGCTATTTGGTAAAGGTAGTTTAGAGTGATGTAGTAAAATATAAAAAAAAGCATGTAGGGAAATTTCCAAAATTAAAAAAAAAAATGAACGTAAAAGCATTCCAGACCAGATTGTTCCGCATTTTGTAACATGAACAAAGCTTTGCGCTTAATAGTATAATAATCACAATATTATCATATGTGTGTGCAGTTTCCAGATCAAGTTCATCATGAAAAGAGAGAGAGAGAGAGAATTGCATCTAATGCCTCAGCGCTTCAACTTGATCTTCTTTTCTCTAAAACTCGACCTGCTGCACTAAAAACCAACGTCACCCCAAAAATCGCGTGAGTGAGGAAATTTTAAAAAAATAAATAAAAATATTTCTAACTGCACAATTTTGGAAATTAATACATCATTTTAAAGATTCTTGATTTTTAATAAAATACAAATAATGGGTATGTGATTTTTCCCAGTTTTTCGATACCAGACCTCCTTAAACTAATCCTTGCTTGGGCCATAGCTTTGGACAGTGCTAAATGCAAGTCTTGCTAAGCAAAATTTGTCTTGCAATGGCAGCTAGCTTAGGAAATTGAAAATCCTTCCACCATGGTAACAAATCCACAATGAAATTCAACACGTGTAATTCAACCGGGCTCGGAATTACATGTGTTGAATTAATTACAGTAATGAAATTCAAGACGTGTAATTCCGAGCCCGGGCCCGGGTTTTTCAGTAGTTAATGAATTCTGAGCCCGAGCTCCTCTCTAGCACAGTGGTTTAAGGGCTGGCTTATGACGATTCGTCCGTGAAGGGTCCGGGTTCGAATCCCGATGAGGTATGGATGTGGTGTTTGTCTTACGGCACTGGCTCTTTCCCTTCCCTGGAACCAGTGATCCTAAATTAGGTACGGGCGACTGCTTATAGCCCATTGAGTTCTTCACGATTGTCGTCAAACCCCCAATATAAAAAAAAAAAGCTAATCTTTCTTCTTGTACCGTTTCATAGCCAGTAAAAAAGTGATATTTAGCTGTTTTACTTAACTTGCAAGGTAAAATTTTTCCATAAGAAAAAAATTGGCGCTATGAACTAAATAAACATCGCATTAACTGAAGGTTGCAGTCTGATGCCTAAAATATGCATGGGCAAATTTCATTATCAGTTAATGTGCTGAGTTATTGTATAAAATAACTCAAACGGAAGAAAGATAATGACAGATATGTAATCACGCATTGTCTGTATTCATCTTTGTTCGTGGCATACTGCTCGAGAACATTTTTATGAGCCGTAATTTCGATTTTCCATTAAAAGGGAGACCGATTATAAAGAACGCCGAAGTTTCGGATAAAAAATCGATACAGAAATTCATCGTTACTGTCAAGAACTGGATTTTACATTTAAAATTAGATTAGTCCAACATGTTCGGTATATTTCATTTCTAGTTAATGAAACTGTGAGAAAACTGTGGAATAGCATTTAGCAGCTGCAAATATTTGCAGATGTTACTTGCAGAAGAGTTGTTGTGTTCAAAATTTGTAAATACACAGCCATTAAGCGATACGATTGTTTTTCTTCTGTTAAAATCACATGCGAGAAACTTCTCGCTTTCTGTTTCTTTTTGAGGAATGAACTCTTATCGGAAACGAGCATGATGGAAACTCCGCAGAAATAAACGAATTCGTTTCGCAAGAGATAAAAACGAGACAGAGTCAATAAATGGAACCTTGTCGTCTTCAGCTTCCGTTATGGCGGCCTGTTCTCCGCCGTCACTCTGTCTTATCTGCGCATATGTTGCAGATGCGACAAAACTAATTTAGCAATACACCGCCTGTTGACATTAAATCCGCGATTCTTCATTTTTTCCCCATTGGATCTGACACATCTGTAAGCGGTTTAAGCTAGTTTCTTTTTTTTTTTTTTTTACCTTCGGATTTCTCCGCGCCACGGTAAAGAAAAATTCTCATTAATAATTTGGGCTGTTCTCTTCGGGAGCTTGTCATCGACAAAATTTACTTTATACCATTTTGGTGTTACGGACGTCCAAAATAATTATAAATTCGAATTAATTTGATATATTTAAAGCTTGCGAACAACTGTTGTAAAGTATTTGTGACCTATAACCTTTATTTAACCTTCCTTCTGGGATTCTGTTTTTTTTTTATATATAAAGTTCGTTAATTCTTCGTTAAACATTTTCTAACTAAACGGCACATCACTTACCCGAAGAGCTTGTACATTATCACGAGGCTGACAGTGAGTTACAACAAAATAAGAGGATTTATTTTATTGGAGGTTTAACGACCACCGTGAGCAACTCAATGGGCTATAAGCAGTCGCCCGTCCCTAATTTAGGGTCACTGGTTCTAGGGAAGGGAGAAAGCCAGTGCCGTAAGACAAAACACAACATCCATGCCTCATCGGGATTCGAACCCGGATCCCTTTGGGATGAATGATCAGAAGCCATCGCTTAGACCACTACGCCACCGGGGCGGCCAATAACCAATAACTTTATTGAATGCGAAGAGTGTAGTATTATGAAGCGCTGACATTTTTGTTTGGAGGTTTAACGACCACAGTGAGCACCTCAGTGGGCTATAAGCAGTCACTGGTCCCTGATTTAGGGTCATTGGTTCCAGGAAAGAGAGGGAGCCAGTGCCGTAAGACATACACAACATCCATGCCTCAGCGGGATTCCAACCTAGACCCACTAAGGCAAATCGTCATAAGCCAGCTGTGACGTGCCTGCCCCGCAGGACTCACACGGCATAACGGCAGATAGCAGCGAGAACGAACGTCTGCGTAGCTCAGTTGGTAGAGCGATGGCTTGTAAAATATAATACGCCAATATTTGGCAGAAATTACCTTTATAAATGGGAGTTTGTCTAGGCATCTATATGACCCCCTTTGCAGACTCGGCAGAGTTCATTCCGTGTGCTCAATTCTTGCCACATGTTTTCTAACATCTGCGGAGTGATTTATGCAAACGCTGCAGAAATTTTCCCCTTCAAGTCATCCAAGCTTTGAAGTCGTTGCGCGTACACGATATTCTTCACAACTCCCCGCACAAAGAAATCAGGGGGAGTGAGATCGGGTGAGTTTGAAGGCCAAGGAATAGGACCTTCGAGGGCACACCAGTTGTCACTATTGCCACTGAATGTGTTGTTGAGGAAGTTCCTGACTTTCAGTGACCAGAGTGGTGGGGCACCGTCTTGCTGTAAAATGAAATCGTTATACAGTTGTGGTACAAGGATCTATAGCATGCCCAGGTATGGTCCTCATCATAGAGTGTCCTCATAGAAGAAAATACACGGTCGAATGACATTGCTGTGACCACCAGCTAATATCCAGAGTATTCGCCGTGTGCAGCGCGGACAGCAGCTAGACGGGCTGGGAGTGACTCAGTTAGGTGCTGGAAGATGTTCACAGGTATGTGGAGCCATGCTGACTGCAGTGCATCTGACAGCTGATGGAGGGTGCGTGGTGGAGGATTCATAGAGCGAACAACACGATCGAGGTGGTCCCACAAATGATCAATTGTGTTTAAGTCTGAGAAATTAAGGGGCCAGAAAAGTAATTTGAAATCTTCATCGTGCTCTTCCAACCACTCTCGGACATTTCTAGCTGTGTGATTTGTCGTGCTGGAAGATCCCATCCGCCCCAGGGAAGACAATCAGTATGTACCGGTGTACGTGGTCCGCAAGGATGGATTCATAACGAATTTGGTCCGTAGTGCCTTCCACAGGTATGAGTGGACCCAAGGAGTGCCAGGAAAACATTCCCCAGACCATAACGCTGCCCCCACCAGCTTGTGTTCTTCCTACAATGGTTGAAGAGTGTTTGTTCTCCGATGTTTCTCGCCTTATACCCCAACGTCCATCCGTTCGCTGAAACAGAAAACGTGACTCGTCGGAGAAGGAAATCCTTTGCCAATCATCGGAGGCACAAATTCAATACTGCCGTACAAATGTAAGCCTCTTCTGCCGACGCACGTTCATTAGCATAGGTGCAGTGACCATCTGTCTGCATCGGAGCCCCACACACAACAGGGTGCGCTGGACTGTCGTTTCAGACAAACTTCTGGTAGCCCACTGGTTCATTCGGCCAGTGGGTTTCTCCACTGTAGCGTGTCGATCGGCCATCACGCTCCTTCGAAGCCGACGTTCAACTCTCTCATCAATGTCACGTGGTGCCATTTCTCCAATCACGATTCACTTTAACCACAGCAGCACGCGAACAGTTCACAAACTGCGCTGTTTCAGAAATACTGCCACCCTTGGCCTGAAAGCCGATAATCATCCCATTTTGCAAATCTGATAAATCACTCCTTTGATCCATGCCAGCAACGAGTGTTATGTTTTCAGATTACGTACAGCTCACGTTATATACCCTTCAAGCCAGCTCACGACTCGTGCCTTCTTTCATTGGTTACGCGCTGTTGACGTCAAAAGCAGGAGGTGGACACAATAATGTGACTCGACTGTGTTGGACCGCACAGCTGGTGATGACTCATCCTGCACCACATATTATCTTAGGGCTTACTTTTTCCACTACGTAGAAAACATGGAAATTTTAGGTAGCCAAATGATAGCGTTGTGCGATGCTATTCAATATCAATGATATCGTTGCGCGCTATCGAATTCGTCCTTCGGACAGAATTTGAGCTCCGTGTTGCATCGTTCGCACAAATCACTCCGCAGATGTTAGGAAACACATGGCAAAAATTGAGCACCCGGTATGAACTCTGCCGAGCCCACAAAGGGGTTACGTAGGTACCTAAACAAACTCTTACTCATAATGGTAATTTCTGCCAAATATTGACTTATTATGTGTGCTACAAGACACATCACAGGATTTTTAAATTATCCGTACCTAAACGGATCACCTTATACACTGACGGAAAAAAATCCCAACACCAAGAAGGGGTTGTGTTAGATAAACGACAGTTGGTAGGCGGTGAGAGTACATCTGTAAGATGACGTCTATGCAAATTTCGCGCTCGGCGCATACGTGTGACACTAGTAGCGCCCCTCGAAACATGCAAAGCAGGTTTGCTGTAAATACGCGCTGTAACGTTCGTGAGCGTTAGTTATCGTTGAGATTCGACGTAGTTTGTTGATGTTAGTCAAGAATGCCTTTAAGAAGACGAAGAAGCCATTATCAACAGCTCACGGAGTTTGAACGAGGTCGTGTAATAGGGCTACGAGAAGGTGGATTTTTGTTCCGCAATATTGCAGAACGACTTGGCAGGAATCTAGCCACTGTGCATGATTGTTGGCAGCGGTGGCCAAGGGAAGGTACTGCCTCAAGAAGACCGGGTTCCGGCCGGCCACGTGGCACTACTGAGAGGGAAGACCGCCGTGTACGGCGTATGGCCGTGGCGCATCGTACCGCGTCTGCGGCAGCAATTCGAGCAGCAGTTGTCACCTCAGTGACACAACGAACTGTTACAAATCGGTTACTTGAAGGACAGCTCCGAGCCAAACTCCCTGTAGCGTGCATTCCACTTACTCCAAACCACTGCCGTTTGCGACGTCAGTGGTGTCAAGCTAGAGCTCATTGGAGGATGGAGTGGAGATCTGTTGTGTTTTCTGATGAAAGCCGGTTCTGTCTGGGTGCCAGTGATGGCCGTGTGTTGGTTAGAAGGAGGCCAGGTGAGCGCATGCAACCAACCTGTCTACGACCGAGACACACTGGACCTACACCTGCAGTTATGGTCTGGGGAGCAATTTCCTATGACAGCAGGAGCACTCTCGTGGTTATCCCTCGCACCCTGACGGCACAGTTGTACGTCGGTCTGGTGATTCAACCTGTTGTGCTGCCATTCATGAACAGCATTCCAGGGGTGTTTTCCAACAGGATAACGCTCGCCCGCATACCGCTGTTGTAACCCAACATGCTCTACAGAGTGTCGACCTGTTGCCGTGGCCTGCTAGATCACCAGATCTTTCACCAATCGAGCACGTATGGGACATCATTGGACGACAACTCCAGCGTCACCCCCAACCAGCATTAACCGTCCCTGTATTGACCGACCAAGTGCAACAGGCATGGAAGAACTCCATCCCACAAACTGACATCCAGCACCTGTACGACACAATGCATGAACGTTTGCGTGCTTGCATTCAACATTCTGGCGGTTACACCGGTTATTAATGTACCAGCATTTCACATTTAAAATGGCTCTTCTCGCGCTTACATTAAGCTGTGATCTTGAAACCTTAATCGATTAAATATGTTACCTATACAAATGTATTGCCGCCATTTCATTCCTCTACAACTATTTTTTCGTGGTGTTGGGATTTTTTTCCGTCAGTGTATTTAATGGGACGCACCCATGTTTTCATTTTAATACACCTCTATATTGTGACATTACATTTTATAGCATTACATCAAATGTTGAAAGCGATGTGCCTCTTCTTGAAGGCATAATGCAACTCTTCTACACTTGTTTTAGAACACGTCTTTAAAATTTTTCCATCTAATGGAAGCAGTGTACGTGGATATCTCTGTTTTCATTCGCCTAATTGTTTTCGGGCGATCCTGGTATACAGTTCCTTTTGCTGTTCCCCAGAAGTAAAAGTCGGGTGGTGAAAGATCGGGTGATCGTGGAGGCCGAAATCCCCCTTGAAATTATCAGATCCCGGAAGACATGTTCAAGCAGCATCAACGAAGTGCAAGTGCGCGCAGTGGCACCATCTTGTTAAAAGTAAACATTCGGCATTCCATTTTCATCGAGCTGTACAGTGGAAGGATGCAGAAGATCTTAACAATATTGCTCTGCCTTCGTCGTGTCTGTCGTCTTGAAATTGCTGCCCAAACACTAATTCCTGGTCGTGCAATGGTGAATTATGAATTTCGCTTAGATTTTCTGAGCTCCACAAATGAGTGTTTGGGGAGTTTATATACAGGGCGCATAGGAAAGTCCCTTTAGCCTGGAATAACTTGCGAACGGAGAGAGGTACAGTTATGCAAGTCAGATAACGGTATAGTAAAGCGACTACGCTTAATCGAATGCAACCGATAGCAGCGCCCCTAGTGGCGAAATGCGGAAGTTAGCCATTGCAAATCGAAAACGAAAACAGATAGAGCAAAATTTCCAAATACAAAGTTGTAGAGCATCAATTAATTAGTACAAAACAAGATGCGTTTCACACGGATAATATAAATTGTCGCCTGAATACCCTACAATGTCCGAAATCGATGCACGACGATTCGAATCTTTATATTGACATTTCGCAAATGTAGCCGTATGCAAATACAGATTGTGACGTTCTACCGTACCTACCATATAAAAACAAGTAGTAGGATATACCCTGATCAGAAGTTTAGGTCTACGTACGCTGTGTGAGAATGGCGAGCTTGAATTTCTGGGGTTACATAAAAAAATCAGGTGTATGCAACAGCGTCTAAAAGTCTGCTGGATCTACGTCGTCGTGTTACAGATGCTTGCAATAGTGTGACACCTTCCATGCTGAGGAATGTGCATGCAGAGTTACTTTCACAAATACAAATGTGTGTCGTGGGCAATGGCGAACTCTTCGAACATTCTCGACATTAACGTCTTATTACTGTGCGCCAGTTTTGTTTTTGTTTGTCTGACGTCACCAAACTGTATTGACATAAGTACGCATTTATGCAATAAACTGTGTTTATTTGCTCATACCTATGCCTGTTCCCTTGAAACGTTCACACAAAAGGTCGCGCATCGATTTCAGACAGTTTAGGGTATTCAGGCTGTGACGTACCTGCCAGCAGGACGCACACGACATAAAGGCACATAGCAATCAGAAAAAATGTCTGCGTAGCTCAGTTGGTAGAGCGACTTGTTCCGGAATAAGCGGCCTCGGGTTCGAATCCCGGCGTAGACCAAAAATGACGGAGAAATTTACTTCGTTATAATGGCGCCCGAACTATCCGGATGACCCGACCGTTCAAAATCTCGCAATGGTGTGATGTTATTTCCACACCGCGAGATAGAAAAAATCAGAGTATCCCTTCTCCAGCGCTTCGAAAAATAAATGTGTGTGACGTTGCATTCCACACACCAGATTGACTGGGAGTTCTCAAGTGCACGTTCTACAGTGGATGGCTGCCTGCAACGATTCATGGTCACGGCTGACCCGTGGGCCATGCCCCCGGCCCTCTTTCGGGGGGGGGGAGATACGACGTACCTGCCAGCAGGACGCACACGACATAAAGGCATATAGCAATCAGGAAAAATGTCTGCGTAGCTCAGTTGGTAGAGCGACTTGTTCCGGAATAAGCGGCCTCGGGTTCGAATCTCGGCGTAGACCAAAAATGACGGAGAAATTTACTTCGTTATAAGGCGACAATTTATCGTATCCGTGTGAAACAAATGTCGTTTTGTACTAATTAATTAACGTTCTACAACTTTTTAATTGGAAAATTTGCTCTATCCCTTTTCGTTTTCGATTTGCAATGGCTGACTTCCTAATTTCGCCACTAGGGGCGCTGCTATTGGTTGCATTCGACTGGGCGTAGTCGCTTTACTATACCGTTACCTCACTTGCATAACTGTACCTCTCTCCGTTCGCAAGTTATTCCAGGCTAAAGGGACTTTGCTATGCACCCTGTATACTGATACGTGGAACTAAGCCTGGGTACGATGTTTGATCCAGCACTTCGATTCCTTCATCTTGCACAAAATTCTGAAGTCACTCAAAATAATGCTTCCTCTTCTCATGATTCGTTATTTAAATTTTTGCATAGCAGACACTCTGTGCCGAAATAACTGGAGTTTTCGACTTACAACTGTGTGTGTGCAGTTCCTAAGCTGATATTTGTCTCCTGTGCAAATATCCTTAATGCTTTTAATGGTGTTGCTCTAATCGTTTCAGAAATATCGAGTTCTTTCCTCGGACAAAACACTGAATGACCACTTCTTGTTGCATGTGCCTCCGAGCTATACACACCGAATAAGAAACTTTTATTCAAACCCGGGTTGGACTTTCCTTTAGACAGAATTACAGCACGATTGCGGTTTGGTATAGATTACACGAAGTTTTAGACTGCATCGACGTCTACAACATTCCAGATGTTCACCAGTCAGTCCTTTAACTGGCTCAGATTTGACGAAAGAAGACTTTGCTCCAGTATCTGTTTTTCTAACGTGTCCCATACATTCCCAATGGGATTTAGTTCCGGGTTTGTGGTGGCCAAGGAAGATGGTGGATGTCGCTGTCATGCTTTCTAAACCACTGCTGAACACCTGTAGCCTGACGGACAGTAGCATTGCCGTCCATGACACAGCCACACCTGTTGGATAAAATGTTACAATGGCAGGATGGACTTGATCGGTAACAATGTTCAGGTAGTCCTTGGAGGACACCCGACCTTCCAGCATTATCAGGAGACTCATTCCGTGCCAGCAAAAAGTGTCCCACACCAGGACCCACCTCCATAGCCTTGAGTTGTATTTACAGTGCAAGCTGGGTCCATTCCCTTGCTTCATGGGGCCCCCACCAAATTCTCTGTCTACCATCGGTACAGAACAAGATGTACGTGACTCGTCGGACCACAAGACTTTTTTCCAGTATACAGTCACGGTGTTCCTGACACCACTGTAGACGAACTTTCCGGTTCTTCGCAGAAATCAGTGGTTTCCGTATAGGACTTGTCGGACCACATGACTTTTTTCCAGTGCCCAGTCACAGCGTTCCTGACACCACTGTAGACGAAATTTTCGGTTCCTCGCAGAAATCATTGGTTTCCGTATAGGACTCGTCGAACCACTTGACTTTCTTCCAGTCTCCAGTCACGGCGTTCCTGACACCACTGTAGACGAAATTTTCGGTTCCTCGCAGAAATCATTGGTTTCCGTATAGGACTCGTCGAACCACTTGACTTTCTTCCAGTCTCCAGTCACGGTGTTCCTGACACCACTGTAGACGAAATTTCCGGTCCTTTGCAGAAATCATTGGTTTCCGTATAGGACTCGCCGGACCACATGACTTTTTTCCAGTGCCCAGTCACGGCAGTCTTGACACCACTGTAGACGAACTGTCCGGTTCTTCGCAGAAATTAGTGGTTTCCGTATAGGACTCGTCAGACCACATGATCTCTTTCCAGTGTCCAGTCACGGTGTTCCTGACACAACTGTAGGCGAACTTTCCGGTTCTTCGCAGAAATCAGTGGTTTCCGTATACGACTCGTCGGACCACATGACTTTTTTCCAGTGCCCAGTCACAGCGTTCCTGACACCACTGTAGACGAAATTTTCGGTTCCTCGCAGAAATCATTGGTTTCCGTATAGGACTCGTCGAACCACATGACTTTTTTCCAGTGCCCAGTCACGGCATTCTTGACACCACTGTAGACGAACTGTCTGGTTCTTCGCAGAAATCAGTGGTTTCCGTATAGGACTCGTCAGACCACATGATCTCTTTCCAGTGTCCAGTCACGGTGTTCCTGACACAACTGTAGGCGAACTTTCCGGTTCTTCACAGAAATCAGTGGTTTCCGCGTAGGACTCGTCGAACCACATGACTTTTTTCCAGTGCCCAGTCACGGCATTCTTGACACCACTGTAGACGAACTGTCTGGTTCTTCGCAGAAATTAGTGGTTTCCGTATAGGACTCGTCAGACCACATGATCTCTTTCCAGTGTCCAGTCACGGTGTTCCTGACACAACTGTAGGCGAACTTTCCGGTTCTTCACAGAAATCAGTGGTTTCCGCGTAGGACTCGTCGAACCACATGACTTTTTTCCAGTGCCCAGTCACGGCATTCTTGACACCACTGTAGACGAACTGTCCGGTTCTTCGCAGAAATTAGTGGTTTCCGTATAGGACTCGTCAGACCACATGATCTCTTTCCAGTGTCCAGTCACGGTGTTCCTGACACAACTGTAGGCGAACTTTCCGGTTCTTCACAGAAATCAGTGGTTTCCGCGTAGGACTCGTCGAACCACATGACTTTTTTCCAGTGCCCAGTCACGGCATTCTTGACACCACTGTAGACGAACTGTCTGGTTCTTCGCAGAAATCAGTGGTTTCCGTATAGGACTCGTCAGACCACATGATCTCTTTCCAGTGTCCAGTCACGGCGTTCCTGATACCACTGTAGACGAACTTTCCGATTTTCATCAGTGGTTTCCGTATTAGACTCGTCGGACCACGTGACTTTTTTCCAGTGCCCAGTCACGGTGTTCCTGGCACCACTGTAGACGAACTTTCCGGTTCTTCGCAAAAATCAGTGGTTTCCGTATAGGACTCGTCAGACCACTGACCTCTCTCCAGTGTCCAGCCACGGTGTTCATAACACCACTGTAGGCGAACTTTCCGGTTCTTCGCAGAAATCAGTGGTTTCCGTATTAGACTCGTCGGGCCACTTGACTTTCTCCCAGTGTCCAGTCACAGTGTTCCTGACACCACTGTAGACGAACTTTTCTGTTCCTTGCAGAAATCAGTAATTTCCATGTAAGATGCGACTGCCAATACCGTTCCTTTTCAATTCCCTGCGCATAGTTCCCTGAGACATGGATCGGTAACAGAGCCTTCATTAAATGCTGCGGTCAAGTGCTGTACACAGGAAGTCCCGTTTCTCCGTACAAGCCATCTCAGACAACTGTGACCTCGTTCCTGACAGACTGTCGTCACGTCACAGTTACGCCTTTTAAATAAGCAATATGGATTACCTTTCCACTGTTTAAAAACCCGGGATATCTCACCTTTTGAGAAACCAGTCAGTTTTCAAAATCGTCGCGTCAGTCAGACTGGCTCCCACATAAGCCTTTTATCGAACTCCAAAAGATCCTTTGTTTTTCCCATTGTGATCAACTCTGATTATTACTGATGAGGAGCGGTCTTAAATGGCTACCAAACGACGTGCGTCAGCACGTGACCTCTTATTTTGCATATACGCTGCGTAAGTGACGCTCCCGGTGGCCGTTAAGCCCCCCCCACCCCTTCAAAATAAAACTGCCCAACTTCTAGCTCTCTTTTTTTTTTTTTTTTTTTTTTTTTTTGATTGGAGGTTTAACGACCACCGTGAGCAACTCAATGGGCTATAAGCAGTCGCCCGTCCCTAATTTAGGGTCACTGGTTCCAGGGAAGGGAGAGAGCCAGTGCCGTAAGACAAACACAACATCCATGCCTCACCGGGATTCGAACCCGGACCCCGTTCGGACGAATGATCAGAGGCCAGCGCCTTAGACCACTGCGCCACCGGGGCGGCCTAGCTCTCTTTGGAGACATATTTATGAAATAATTAAGGAGATTGTGTATCATAAAGTTCATGTAAATAAATTTTTATTATCCGTGAGGGATTTTTGAAACATCAGTTCTAAATACATGGTAGCCGGAAATTTTGCTAAACGTGTTCGTTCAGACAAAACTTAAGTTACTGGAAAACTCATACAGATGTGTTTAGATTTGTTTCCCTTTTTGATTTCGGTTAATAAAATATTTGAACCGCCATTGCGGTGCAGTGGTCTATGCGATGGCCTCTGATCATTCGTCCGAACGGGGTCCGGGTTCGAATCCCTGTGAGGCATGGATGTTGTGTTAGTCTTACGGCACTGGCTCTCCCTCTTTCCTGGAACCAGTGGCCCTAAATTAGGGACGGGGAGACTGCTTATAGCCCATTGAGTTGCTCACGGTGGTCGTTAAACCTCTAATCGAGAAAAAATATTTGAAGGCGAGGTTTTAGATCTGTGAGCCACAAATAGCTCATTTCATTTAAAAACGAAAAATGATTAGCTCGGGAAAAGAGATTACATTACCATAGTTCCGTTTGAAATAGTGCCAGAAAATGTACAATGACTAATTAAAGTTCTGGAAACAATCCCAAAATACCTGCAATTAATATAAACTAAAGTGAAACATAAAGTCGGTTTGTCCTCAGAAGAGGCCTGTAACTGTTACGTAGCAACCCATGACAGAAGCTCAGTTCTTGACACTGAAAAACTACAGTTTAGGTTTTGTTTGATGGCACTAATGAAATGCGTATGGATTTTGTTTCTTGCTTCTGTCGTCATGAAACATGACCTTTCATATTTTTCGTGTTCATTGATACACAAAAGCGCTTCCGTGATCTAATTTTATGCATATCCATTTGTTCACCGCGCAGGCGATCCACGTGCGTATACTTGGGTAAAGCGGAGGGTGTGATGAGACTTATCAATCACAGCAGAGAAACCCTTTCCGGAAATTACATCCGCAACGTCTTTTGTTAATACTTTGTGGTTGATATTTCCGTCAAAGAAAAAATAAAAAAAAAGAAAGAGAGAGAAGACTGCAAAAATTGTGCAGAACGTATTTACACCCTATATTTCTCATTTATGCAGTTCTGGTCATTTCTTTTGTTAACAGCGATTAATCGCAAGAGTTTCCCACACCCGACTATGCATCTCATCTTTCACAACAGAAGTGGGGTTTTAAAAGTTTGGTCCCAGAGATCTGCGGTGTTGGCGTCGGATCAGTTTTCTACGCTTTTCAACCGTACGTTGAAGAAGCGTATATGCTTCAGTTTTGTCTGCCCGCACGATAACTCGCTCAAAAATGGTTCGATTTCGGTGAATTTTTAGTATGTGGTAGGGGAAAACCTGGGAAGAAACCCTATTGAAAATGGGCGAAATGGGGTCAAAGGTCAGGACATAGGAGCGGAATCCATTCCATCTCCCTTATGCGTCATAACTTAGGTAAAAATGCTCCGATTGCGACAAAACTTCATCATGTTGTTCCGGAGGTATATTGAACCAATTTTGTTGAATACAATCGACATGGGGTCAAAGGTCAGGGCGCAGAAGAGAGATTTATTCCATAGCCATTATCCTCATAACTTGACAAAAAAATGCTTCTACTGCGACAAAACTATGGTATGTTGTTTTGGAGGTATACTGAACCAATTCTGTTTAATATCATCGAAATGGGGTCAAAGGTCAGGGCGCGGGAGCGAGATTTATTCCACAGCCATTATCCTCATAAGTTGACGAAAAATGCTTTTATTGTGACAAAACTTTGGTATGTTGTTCTGGAGGTATATTGAAACAATTCTGTTTAATATCATCGAAATGGGGTCAAAGGTCAGGGCACAGGAGCGAGATTTGTTCCACAGCCATTATCCTCATAACTTGACAAAAATGATTCTATTGCGACAAAACTGTGGTATGTTGTTCTGGAGGTATACTGAACAAATTCCGTTTAATATAATCGAAATGGGGTCAAAGGTCAGGGCACAGGAGCGAGATTTATTCCACAGCCATTATCCTCATATGACAAAACTTTGGTATGTTGTTCTGGAGGTATATTGAAACAATTCTGTTTAATATCATCGAAATGGGGTCAAAGGTCAGGGCACAGGAGCGAGATTTATTCCACAGCCATTATCCTCATATGACAAAACTTTGGTATGTTGTTCTGGAGGTATATTGAAACAATTCTGTTTAATATCATCGAAATGGGGTCAAAGATCAGGGCACAGGAGCGAGATTTATTCCACAGCCATTATCCTCATAACTTGACAAAAAAATGCTTCTATTGCGACAAAACTGTGGTATGTTGTTCTGGAGGTATACTGAACAAATTCTGTTTAATGTCATCGAAATGGGGTCAAAGGTCAGGGCACAGGAGCGAGATTTATTCCACAGCCATTATCCTCATAAGTTGACAAAAAATGCTTTTATTGAGACAAAACTTTGGTATGTTGTTCTGGAGGTATATTGAAACAATTATGTTTAATATCATCGAAATGGGGTCAAAGGTCAGGGCACAGGAGCGAGATTTATTCCACAGCCATTATCCTCATAACTCGAGTAATGATTCCTGGTATGTTCGAAAGCATATCATAATAAATGCATTGCATGATTTTACTAAATTGTTAGAGTTAGGCCCGAGTTCGAGTCCCAAATGAGGCATGGGTGGTGTGTTTGAATCACGGGGCTCGCGCTCGTGAAATCAGCGGCCCTAAAACAGGGAGGGGTGACTACTTAAAGCCCAACAAATCGCTTATAGTGGTCGTTAAAACCCGAAAACTTTCAAGCTACTACATTTATATAGTCAAAAGTGAACCTCAATAAATATAATATAATATGCTTATTATAAAAGAATTATATGATTTTAATTAGGGAAAAATAATGTTTAAAACAATGAAAAACGATTTATACCAAGATATAATATCGCTAAATATTCATACTCATCACCATGAAACTAGGAACAGATCACAACTAATACCAGTGTTCCCACAAACTGAAACAATTAAAATGAACATAAACTACATCGGACCAAAAATTATGGAATTTATTACCTCATGACTTGATATCTATCAATATTTTTAAATTATTTAAGAAAAAATTAAAATCATATCTTATGAAATCATTTTAATATAATAGGCAATAAATGGTGAATTTGGCGGTGATATTGGAGATGGTATGGTACTCAATGAGCAAAATAGAGAGTAAAGACATAACGTACAGTTATCAAGATTAATCGGAGGAAGTAACCCTGATAAGGTGTGAGTTACTATAACTAATTGACGGAGGTGAAATCGATGTCTGGTGTTTATATAGTTATAATGAAGGTTACTGATGTCTAGAACAAACTGATATGTACACTATATTGACAAAAGTCACCGGGCACCTCTTCAAGCGCAAATGAAAGGATCCGCTGCGTTGTTAAGATGCACGGTACACCTGCAAACGCTATAAAAACAAGCCTGCAGCTGACCGCGATCATATCGCACTGTGAGGTTGAGTGAAAATGTCGCTGAACTGACTTTTAGAAAGGAAAGATTGTTGGGTGTTATATTAGTGGGTTGTCCATAAGAGAATAATACAAGCCTGCAGCTGACCGCGATCATATCTCACTGTGAGGTTGAGTGAAAATGTCGCTGAACTGACTTTGAGAAAGGAAAGATTGTTGGGTGTTATATTAGTGGGTTGTCCATAAGAGAAACCGAGAGGCGTTTAAACATACCCAAGTCAACTGTTTTGGATGTACTCAATAAGTGGAAGACACATGGAGCAGCAAAACGTACCAGCAGACCAAAGAAATTCAGTGATAGAAGACGTCGAATCCTCAGGAGAGTCGTTACAGCTAATCCACAGAGTACTGCACAAGACCTCAGTATACAGGTGAGTAAAAATGCTGAAACCTCAGTATGAACACGTACCATTCGCAGAGAACTTCATTCCATGGGTTACCGTGGTCGTGCGGATGCTCATAAGCCTTTCATCTTCACTCGGAATGCTACTCGTCGTTTAGCATGGTGTAAAGAACATTTATCGTGTACCGTAGATTAATCGAAACGGGTCCTATGGACTGTTGAATCCAGATACATGATCCATGAGTCTGATGGCCATGTGTGGGTATGGCGGTAGCCGGAGGAACGCCATTTACCACAGTGTACTGTTATTGCAGTCAAGTTTTGAGCTGGCAGTGTACTCGTGTAGGGATGGTTGTCGTGGTATGATCCCGGCCCATTGGATATCGTGGACAAATCTGTTAACCAGCACGTCTACCTCGATATTCTGGACAATTATGCTCTACCAACTCTGTTGCAATACTATGGAATCTAGCCTTGTTGTTACCAGGAGGATAATGAACCGAGCCATAAAACAAGGACTGTTACGGCGTGGTTTGACGATAATTCCGTATCGTGTGTGGACTGGCCAGAACAAGCCTTGATTTTATTCCCATAGAGCATTTGTGGGATGAATTAGAGCGCCGCATAAGAAGTTTGGGAGCAAGGCCTACTACTAAGCAACAGTTAGCGGCAGCATTATGTACTGAACGGATGCGCATACCTATTGCTGTGTTCCAAAACCTTGTAGAAAGCATGTCTCGAAGGGTCACTGCATGCATTATGGCCAAAGGTGGTTTTAAAATCGCTTTAATAAAACAAAACAGAGGAGACCAGCAACATGGATTCATCTCAAAGAGAAAAAACAGAACAGGAATAATACAAACTGATAAAAGCGATGATATGCACATTGAATGAGTAATGGGAAATTTACAACGTGATGCAAACAGAGCAATGCTTGAGGAAGAACAAAATGATCACAGGCGGGGCACCGCAGTGCGAAAGAATATCAAAAAGTTAATGCAAGTCTTAATTCACCGTGAGATGTAATGGACTTGATATAACAGCGAACCACGGGGTCACTGGCGACCACGTATAACAGAAGGAGCTTTCACGGCATGCGGAGAGGGCAGACTGATACTCCTGCTGTACCACCGTGCACAGAGAAACGGAAATCATGGTGAAAGGCGAAGTCCCCAAGTGCGCCATCTATGAAAAAGTGTTGAGGAGTGGCAGTTAGTCTCTTGTAGAAGGAGTAAGTCGGCCCCACAAAGGGCGAGATATCTTCCAGAACGAGAGCGTTAGCGAGGGTGTTAGCACACCCCTACAATTCAGAGTGGCGACCTTGAATGGGTTAGTCCGACATCGGATGAAGGGCAGCTTTCTGGAATGTGTCGAGGCGATTGATGGTACCACGACGCCACAAGACGTAGTCGGGTTGCTTGGCATTATGTCGAAGGAATTTGAGGATTGAGGTTGCTTGGTCGAAGACCTCGGGAAGAACTGCTTCAAACTGCTGTAAAAAGATGAGAGAAGCCTCTTGATTTGTTTTATGAGTGAGAAACTCGTGAAGATCTTCAAAGGAGACAGGTTCTGAAGGAGGAGAGGCATTGGTAAGCAGAGTCGAGAAATCTTCAAACGTCGGCAGAGGACCCATGGACTTTGACGAGGAAGAGCTAGAACGTGACAGAGGAGACTTGGATCTTGCTAGACGGATGAAACGATGTGGGCAGCCAGTTGGAGAAGGTGGTTTCTTCTTTTTCCTCCCGGCCTCGGTACTGGTAGTGGAGCGACGTTTGCCATGGATCGATGACAGACGAGATGTGGAATCAGAGGAAAGGTCCACCTCATCACCGGGAGCAAAAGTGCCGACGGTGAATGAAGCTTGAAGATCAGCCGTGATGTCCTCTGATGGAGAGAGAACACGTGTAGGCAAGGAAGAATCAAGCAGAGGAAAATCCGACAGAGTGGAGAAAGCAACATCGGAAGACGCGTGTTGATCGAAGGCTTTAATCAGATGTTCGGCAGAAATGGGTCCAGGAAGTGCAGATGCAGGAGGAGGCATGGCAGCAGAAACGGAAGAAGAGGTAGAATGCTGCCTTGGAGCTCCAGGAGTCAAAGGCTCTGCATGGGGGCATTGAGCCTGCTGATGGCCGTAAGCCTTGCAGCGTGAGCAATGAGCAGAGGTGAGGAGCTCAATTCGGCGGCGCTCGTTACCGCAACGAACATCGAGGAACCGAAGAAACTTTATGAGATGCTCTTCCGACGGGAAGATGATGCGAGTAGTTCTACGGAAGCCACAGATATGTTTATCATCAGGGTCAGAGGGGAAGAGGAGAGAGTCTTCAATGCTCCGACTACTCTGCTGCATCACCTAAGTGCAGCACACAGCATATCATCACAGATCTCCGGGGGGACCGGTTGTAGAGAGACCAAAACAGGACGCTGGGCGATGGATTCGGCTAAAAGGTGACGATCGCCAATTGATAGGCCCCGAGACAAAACAAGCTCGGCATATTCTTTCTTTGAAAAATAAACAATCACAGTTCGTGGCTTTCGGGTGAGGGCACCAGAAGGAAGGATCTTCTTTAGAGCGGAGCTGTACTGTTTCAAAGAAGATAGCCTGCACGGACGTCTTATAACGAAGTAAATTCCTCCGTCATTTTTAGGTCTACGCCGGGATTCGAACCCGAGGCCGCTTATTCCGGAACAAGTCGCTCTACCAACTGAGCTACGCAGACGATTATTCTGATTCCTATCTGCCTTTATGTCGTGTGCGTCCTGCTGGCAGGTACGTCACATCTCCCCCCCCCGAAAGAGGGCCGGGGGCATGGCCCACGGGTCAGCCGTGACCATGAATCGTTGCAGGCAGCCATCCACTGTAGAACGTGCACTTGAGAACTCCCAGTCAATCTGCTGTGTGGAATGCAACATCACACATTTTTATTTTTCGAAGCGCTGGAGAAGGAATTCTCTGATTTTTCCTGTCTCGCGGTGTGGAAATAACATCACACCAATGCGAGATTTTGAACGGCCGGGTCATCCGGATAGTTCGGGCGCCATTATAACGAAGTGAATTTCTCCGTCATTTTTATCCGCGCCAGGATTCGAACCCGGGTCCACTCATTCCGGAATAAGTTGCTCTACCAATTGAGCTACGCGGACATTTTATTCTGATTCCTATCTGCCTTTATGTCGTGTACGTCCTTCTGGCAGATACGTCACATCTTCTGGTACGTTACTCTTTCGGAGATGCTCTTACCAAAGCGTCTTGCCATAACGATCTGGTCTTTGTCGAAATCAGAAAAATTCTTTGCTTTTCCCATGTTGAGACGAAACGAAGTACTAACTGAGAGATCAGATCAGATCATATGTAGAAGATTTTAGGAAGGGAGTATCTGACCCCAGGTCTTAAACAACCCTTAGAAATAGGAAGCTACACTGTAAAAAAATTACTGTAGATTTTACGGTTGTAAACCGTTTTCCAGGGTGCCAACACAAAACCGTAAAATCTACAGTTTTATGCCGTGTTGGAGCAAAGCTATAGCGTTGCTCCAACACAATCAACACATTCGTTCCAGCCAAATTTTTTATTTTTCGTGATTATTTGGACTGTGACTCGCTCCAGCCAAATTCTGTGCTGTTTTCTTCATTAAATGCGGTGTTGGAGCAAAGCTATAGCTTTGCTCCAACACGGCATAAAACTGTAGATTTTACGGTTTTGTGTTGGCACCCTGGAAAACGGTTTAAAACCGTAAAATCTACAATTTTTTTTTACAGTGTAGGATATTTGGGCTAGAGTGCCCGGTAGGAAAGTCACACGGAAACGAGGTAGAAGACGCCCTTAATTACTATCGGGGTCCAGTAGCCGGGGTCCGACGGCTAAACGTTCCCATCCGACGCACGGCGGATATTTAGTGGATCGAGCGTTCGTACCTACCTGGGATCGAACCTGAGGTCCCTTCCGTGGCAGTCACGAACACTAACTGAGAGAGCTCCAACCCAGGTATCATGCACATCATTTGCGACCTTGGCACATGACACTGATTGGCTGCATGCGTGCTTATTTGCATAACGAAGAGGTGGTTTCAATGCAGAGTGGCATTTAAAGGAAAGACTTAATATTCTTAATGATTGAATCACACGTAACATTTTTTTTTATCCAAAATTGCCTAAATTAAGTACCTTTTGTGAAAATTGACGAAAATATTAGCAAGAAAATTTGAATGAAAAAATGCTGAAGGATAAAACGAAAAACAGTTTTTAAATAGCTTTCAAAATCTTAACAGCCTGTTTTCCAGGCCCGTAGCTAGCGGTAAATTCTAGAGGAGGTTAAAAAGTTTTAGTTACTTTGATAAGTAAATTTCAACCTAATATAGCAGTATTTATTTAAAAAAGCACTACTCTTTGAAGTGTGTATACATAGCTTGTCCCAAAACAACACGAGAATGTTTTTTATGAAAAATGTGCAATACTGCGTTCGAACTTCGCACGAGACTCGAAAAAACGGTGGTCGTTCTAGTAACCATAGCAACCGACCACACCTGTTTATCACGCATTTGTCGTCGGTAGTCCTCAGTTTAATAAGCGTTGCTTTGTGAACTCGTAAAAAGTATTAGGTGTACAAATAAGTTTTAAAGCGTTTTAAGACAACGTAAGACGTAATTTGAGAGAAAACAACAATACCTTTGCGAATCAAAATATGCGCCGTCATTATCTATCACCTTCCGCCATCGGTCGGGCAGCTGACGAATTCCAGCCATGAAGAATACTTCGTCGTGTGACGCGATGAAGTCGTCAACCCATTTTTGCACTTCGTCACATGTCCGGAACCGTACAGCAGACAAACCATGTTGCGTCGATCGGAACAAAAGAGAGTCTAAATGGGCTGTGTCGAGAATATACGCCGGGTGTTCCAAAACTTTCCAACCAAGCGTCAATAACGTTTCCTTGACCGATTTCGCGACATGCGGCCTAGCGTGGTCATGCAGTCATCATCATCATCATTGTCAACCATTATCAATCCACTGCTGGACGAAGGTCTCCCCAAGTTTCCTCCACAACGGTCTGTCTTGTGCCAGTCTCCTCCATGTCACTCCCGCATATTTACGAATTTCATCCACCCATCTCCCATGTGGTCTTTTTCTGGGTCTTTTCCTGTCCCTTGGAATCCAATCTAAAATTTCGGCTGTCCATCTATGGTCTGTCCTTCTGGCAGTATGTCCAGCCCATTGCCATTTCAGGGATTTAACTCTGATCATGATGTCTTCCACTCTCGTCATTTTTCGGATCCACGAGTTCCTCTTCTTATCTCTCCTGGTTATACCAAGCATGCACCTCTCCATGCTTCTTTGAGTTGTCTGCAGCCTTTGTATGTCTCTTTTAGTTAAGGTCCACGTCTCTGCACCATACGTAAGCACTGGAAGGATGCATTGATCAAACACTTTTCTTTTAAGACATAATGGCATATTGCTCTTGAAAATTATGCTGTTTCTTCCAAAAGCTCTCCAGGCAAGTTTTGTACGCCGATTAATTTCTTCATCAATGTGACCCTCACTTGATATCTGCTGTCCAAGATAAACATACGTGTCTGTTATCTCCAGTTTTTCTCCATCAATCGATAAATCTTCATTTCTTGTAAAAGCATTGAACATCACTTTTGTCTTCTGAAAGTTCATTTTTAATCCCACTTCTTTACTCTTGTCAGCAAGTTCCTGGATCATACTCTGCAGCTCTGATGGGGTAGTTGCAAAAATGACTACGTCATCAGCAAAACGAAGGTGGGTTAGATAATCTCCATTAATCTTTATCCCTTTGTTTTCCCAGTTCAGTGATTGAAAGACATTTTCCAATGTGGCATTAAAGAGCTTCGGAGATATGGTGTCACCTTGTCTCACTCCCTTTCCAATTTTTATGTGTGTTGTATTTTCAAACAGCCGAATCTTTGCACTTGCATTTTCATAGATGTTATTAATAATATTAATGTATGCATCTTCAATACCGCAGGATTTCAGAGCCGTGGTAACTGCTGATGGTTTCACCGAATCAAAGGCTTTTTCATAATCGATAAAAGCCATGCACAATGGAAGTTCATATTCCCTCGCTCTTTCAATTAGTTCTCTCAGTACGTGGATATGATCTATTGTGCTGTAGCCACTCCTGAATCCAGCTTGTTCTCTCGGTTGAGCCATGTCCAGTGTTACCTTCAAGCGGTGTGAAAGAACTTTAGTGAAGATTTTATAAACCACTGATAGGAGGCTGATAGGTCTGTAGTTCCTGAGATCCTCAATGTCACCTTTTTTATGTAGCAGGATCATTGTAGCATTGTTCCAATCCTCAGGAATCTTCCCTTCATTAAGGCATCGAGTGAAAATTTGGGCGAGTACTGTTTCGATTTCTCCAATTGCTTCTTGTATGATGTCTACAGTAATTCCATCTTCTCCTGGAGCTTTTCCTCGCTTCATGTTCTTGATTGCATGAGCAACTTCTGCTGGGAGGACTGGAAGAACTCTGGTACCTTTCATGATGTCTGGAGTACATGTATCATCCCTTTCATATAGTTTGGAGTAGAAATCTTTCACTCTTGTCAAAATTTCGCCTCTATTTCTTGTTATAGAACCATCTTCTTTTCTCAGAGCCATAATCTGTTTTCTTCCCTTACTGAGATGTCCCTTTGCTATCTTTAGGCTTTGGTTGTTTTCAATTGCTTTCCTCACTAGCTCACAGTTGAATTTCCTTACGTCTTCAGTGATACTTTTTCGTGTTGTCTTGCATAGCTCTATATATTCCACTTTGGAAGTCACATCTTCTTTAGTTGTCCTCATCTCTCTTCTTTTTTGCATCAACATTTTGGTTTTTCCTGATAATTTGTTTACATGCAACTTGTTCTTAGACCCAGCTAATTTTGTTGCTGTTTCCATAAGAGCTTTGGTTACTTTTCTGTTAACTTCAGAAATATCCACTTCTTCCGATGTTAGGCCTTCTAAAGCAGAGAACCTGTTCTTCAGTTCCAACTTGAAAGTATTATGGTGTTTTTTAAGGTTGGTTATGTCAATACATTTTGTTTGTCTTATGAGCTTGCCACGTTCCAGTTTAGTGTTGAGGTGCATCTTACATCTCACCAATCTATGGTCACTACCTGTGTTGAACTTGTTTAGCACACTGCAGTCTTCGATGACGAATTTTTTGTTACACATAATAAAATCAATTTCACTTGTCGTCCCAATTGGATGTCTCCATGTCCATTTCCTGTGTGGCTTTTTCTTGAAAAAGGAATTCAAGATGAAAAATCCTTCTGCCTCTGCAAATTCAACGAGAGTATTTCCACGCTGGTTTCTGTTGCCGTGACCGAATTTACCTACTGAAGTTTCATTCTGTTGCCGGTGCCCTATTTTTGCATTGAAATCTCCCATAATTATCTTCAAGTGCTGCTTACCTTTATTATTTAGATGACGAATTTCCTCATAAAATTCTTCAATTTCTTCTTCAGGATGACTTGTGGTGGGTGCATAAGTTTGAATAATCTGAGCCTGGTATCTTCTCGATAGTTGGATAACGAGTCGTGCAGCTCTGTCAGAGGAACTTTCAACTTCTACCACTTTATCCTTCAGTTTCTTGTTTATTATAAATCCAACACCACTAGTTCTGCCAGTATCTGTCCCACGATAATAGAAGAGATGTCCACTTTTCAGTTCAATGAGATCTTCTCCTTTTCTCCTTACCTCACTCAGCCCGACGATGTCCCACTTGATCCTTTGTAGTTCCTCTTCCAATTCAAGAAGCCTTGAATCAGAAGATAGGGAGCGTCCGTTGTAGGTAGCCAAGGTCAGCATCAAATGGCAGCCTAGTCAGGTCCTCCGGGGATTCTTAGCACCCTCTGCCTTCATGTCGCACTGGCCGCTGCCTTGGCCAGGTACATTCCAGCTGCCGGAGACTGAGGGCCAAGATTTAAGTTGTAGAGTCATTTAAGTAGTAATTTCACGTAAATCTTTTGCCTGTGAATGGACGTGTCAGACAGATTTCCTGGTTCAATCGCAGCAATTGCTTCTTGAAGCGATCCGCAGTAACAGTTTTACTCTATTTTAAAAGTTCATAATAGAGCACACCTTTCATATCCCACCAGATGCAGAGCAGAACTTTCTTGAGTGAATATTGCGTTTCGGTGTCGAAGTCTTTGCTTCACCGGGGTTTACCGAGTGCTTTTTGCATTTGGGATTGTCGTACCATATCCACTTTTCATCACCCGTAACGATTTTCCACAGAAAAGACTTTCTGTGTTGTTTATTCAACAGATTCAAACACTTCATTACACGCTCATCCTTGTTTCTGGCTCAGGTCATGTGGCACCCATTTTCCTTCCTTCTGAATCTTTCCCATTGCGCGTAAACGATTGCAAATGGTTTGTTGAGTTACCTCCAGTTGTTCAGCTAGTTCTTTTATCGTTTGAGACGAATCTTCATCCAGCAATGCTTGCAGTTCCTCATGTGCAACCTTCTGCGGGGCACCGCTACGTTCCAGATCGCTAACATCAAAATCACCTGCTTTAAACCGTCTAAACCAAAACTCACACGTGTTTTTCGATACAATATTCTCCCCCAGAACAGAACAGATCGATGCACATGCACTTTTTCCTTGATGAAATACGTAACGAATGCAGTATCGCTTGTCATCTTTCACCTAGCGATGTGCAAGTGCGTTTGATTGTTGGGCAAACTTCTGTGTCACATTTTATACTCCTGGGCCAGTTACGGTTACATGACAACAACGCGGGAGAATGTTAGATATGTAAATTAGAGGTATACGTCACACAAAAAACGCTTTAAAACTTATTTGTACACCTAATATTTTCGCGCTGTGATTTTTCGAAAACAATGGATGTGAAAGAGGAAAATAGATGCACCATTAAATATTGCTGTCTTCTTAAGAAGTCTGTTGGAAAGACTTTCCAACAGCTTTCTTAAGTAGACAACAAAATTTAATGTAAACATTCGGACCCATCTCGAGCGAATGTCTTCACCCTCAGGCAAAAGATTTGCTGTAAAAAGATACAACTCAGGCAGGAAAAACAGGACTTCAGAAACCACAAAATCTGTTTGATTAAAATTAATGGTTACAATTTGGTTGGGCAACATTTAATTCAGTTTCAGTTCAAGATTTTACATCTCTTGAACAAAAATTTCCCATTTTTGTTTTCTTTTCACTCCCCCTTCCCCCTTAAGGAGGCCCGATTTAGATGAAAGTTCCCTAAAAAGGGATATTTTCCCTGAAAGTGAAAAACCCTGACTGGCGGACCCCAAGGTACTGCCAAGCTTATAGGATTTTATATCACCCAGTCGACACTAAAGCACTTTTTTTAGAACTATTAGGTGTACAAATAAGTTTTAAAGCGTTTTTTGTGTGACGTATACCTCTAATTTACATATCCAACATTCCCTGCGTTGTTGTTATATGGCCGTAACTGGTCCAGAGTATAAACTGTGACACAGAAGTTTGTCCAACTTTCAAACGCGCTTGCGCATCGGTAAGTGAAAGATGGCAAGCGATACTGCATTCGTTACGAATTTCATCAAGGGAAAAGTGCATGCGCATCGATCTGTTCTGTTCTGGGGGAGAATATTGTATCGAAAAGCACGTGTGAGTTTTGGTTTAGACGGTTTAAAGCAGGTGATTTTGATGTTAGCGATCGGGAACGTAGCGGCACCCCGCAGAAGGTTGCACATGAGGAACTGCAAGCATGGCTGGATGAAGATTCGTCTCAAACGCAAAAAGAACTAGCTGAACAAATGGGGGTAACTCAACAAACCATTTCAAATCGTTTACGCGCAATGGGAAAGATTCAGAAGGAAGGAAAATGGGTGCAACATGACCTGATCCAGAAACAAGGATGATCGTGTCATGAAGTGTTTGAATCTGTTAAATAAACAACACACAAAATCTTTGCTGTGGAAAATCGTTACGAGTGATGAAAAGTGGATGTGGTACGACAATCCCAAATGCAAAAAACACTAGGTAGACTCCGGTGAAGCAACAACTTCGACACCGAAACGCAATATTCACTCAAAGAAAGTTCTGCTGTGCATCTGGTGTGATACGAAGGGTGTGTGCTCTATTATGAACTATTGTAACAGGGTCAAACTGTTACTGCTGATCGCTACAAGCAACAATTGCTGCGATTGAACCAGGAAATCTGTCGGAATCGCCCATTCACAGGCAAATGATTGCCTCTCGTGAAATTACTGCATGACAACGCTAGGCCGCATGTCGCGAAATCGGTCAAGGAAACGTTATTGACATTTGGCTGCGAAGCTTCGGATCACCCGGCGTATACTCCCGACATAGCCCATTCAGACTATCATTTGTTCCGACCGATGCAAGATGGTTTGTCTGCTGTATAGTTCCGGACATGTGACGAAGTGCAAAAATAGGTTGACGACTTCATCGCGTCACACGACGAAGCATTCTTCATGGCTGGAATCCGTTATCTGCCCGACCGATTGCGGAAGGTAACACTGTAGATAATGACGGCACATATTTTGATTCGTAAAGGTATTGTTGTTTTCTCTCAAATTACGTGCTACGTTATCTTAAATACGCTTTAAAACTTATTTGTACACCCAATACATCACTGGGCTTGTGCACGGAGGAAAATCAGTAAGCTTTGTTTTCTGGAGATCAATCTGAATAAAGCAGGCGAACATATTCTTTCAGATTTGTACGTCGACACCAATTCCACGCGAATAAACTCTTTTCGGGGAAAGATGCAGAAATCCTCTTTGAAATACTTCCGTCTTTAATATAACGATACAGCGAATTCTGAATTTTTGTGTCATCACGCTTTTGAATAAAGAATTTTGCGCAGTTCCGTGTCCGCGGTGCTCCCCTGATTGTTTCGGAAAGTCCTTCGTTACTACTGTATGACGTCACATCTATAAGCTTCTAAGAGCAAGGAAGGTTATTTTATTTATTTATAAAATCAAGAAGTCTTCGGCTCCGCAACCAGCTGCTACGTTTGGAGACAGGAGAATGTGGAGAGTACATGTGTAATTGAAAGGAAGTAAATAGCCGAATGCGTTCGCTTTTCTGCTGCTGTTGCTGCTGCTGGAGATGCGAATCAAAGTTATGAACAGGTTAAAATTACTTTGCTTTAAACATGGCGCAATTTTGATTTCAGCAAACAAATGAGCGATCCTTTTTATAAGAAAACTACACGAATTGTTTCATAGAAATTAAAAGTGTATTTTTTATACAAGTTTTTCAAAAACCCGCACCACACTCCAACAGATCTCTAACAACAAAATTCTAAAGTTTTCGGTAAACTGACTATTCGGTGAAATGATCTTTCGATATAATGAACTTTTAGGTGAAGTAATCCATCGGGGAAATGAACTTTTTTTTTTTTTTTTTTTTTTTTGATTGGAGGTTTAACGACCACCGTGAGCAACTCAATGGGCTATAAGCAGTCGCCCGTCCCTAATTTAGGGTCACTGATTCCAGGGAAGGGAGAGAGCCAGTGCCGTAAGACAAACACAACATCCATGCCTCACCGGGATTCGAACCCGGACCCCTTTCGGACGAATGATCAGAGGCCATCGCTTAGACCACTGCGCCACCGGGGCGGCGAACTTTTCGATGAAATGAACTTTTAGGTGAAGTGACCTTTCGGTTAAATGAACTTTTCGGTCAAGTGACCCTTCGGTGAAATGTGCCTTTCAATCAAATGATTTTCGGCGAAGTGATTTTTGCCGCCCCGGTGGCGCAGTGGTCTAAGGCGTTGGCCTCTGATCCTTCGTCCGTAAGGGGTCCGGGTTCGAATCCCGGTCAGGCATGGATGTTGTGTTTGTCTTTCGGCACTGGCTCTCTCCCTTCCCTGGAACCAGTGACCCTAAATTAGGGACGGTCGACTGCTTATAGCCCATTTGAGTTGCTCACGGTGGTCGTTAAACCTCCAATCAAAAAAAAAAAAAAGTGATTTTCGGTCAAGTGACCTTTCGATCAAGTGAACGATACCCGTTTGAGCCACGTGCTTCCACACAGTGGCACGACATCAATTTCAGGGAGACTATAGTAACCGTTCCACATGTCATGCAGAAGGGAATACAGGACTCGAAGCGACCGCTTACCACCGGTGACAGATTTATGGTCGATGTTCCTGTGTGACGTACTACAGAGGTGGAGCACGTGACAAGACGACAAATCTGCAGCAATACATTCCGTCGGTGTACCTTAGTCGTCAGATCAGGCCACTTTCTTGCAATCATGCACGGTCCAAACTCGATGATCTTGGGCTCATTTCATGCGTTGTTGGCGATGACGTGAAGTCAGCATATGGACCCAGCTGGGTGTTCGGTTACGCAGGCACATGCGCAGAAGGCTGCGATGAACTGTGTGCTGTGACACATTGCCCTGATCAGCACTGTTGTAGCTGCGGGTGATTTGTCGCACTGTCGCCCTCAGGCCGCTCTGAACAATGCGCGATAGCCTCTGCTCCCCTCTGGTATCAGTGAGCTGTGGACGACACACGGCTGGACAACGGTTCGTCGTTTGGCCATCTGTACACCACTTCTGATACGTACTCACTACAGCGGCACGTGAAGAACCCGCAAGCCGCGCTGTTTCCGAGATCGTAGTTCCGAGGTGCCTTGCCATCACATTTTGTCCTTTATCAAACTCCGATAAATCGGCAGCTTTTCCCATTCTGACTCCGAACAATCTACTAATCGAAAGCTGGTCCTCGGGTTGTATATACACGGTCGAGTCACATTATTGGGACCACCAGCGAATATCCAGAGTAATCGCCGTGTGCGGCGCGGACAGAAGCTAGAGGGGCTGGGAGTGACTCAATAAGGTGCTGGAAGGTGTTCACAGGTATGTGGGCCCTTCCTAACTGACTGCAGTGCATCTGACAGCTGCTGGAGGTTTCGTGGTGAAGGATCCATAGAGCGAACAACAGGAAAGAGGTAGTCCCACAGCTGTTCAATTGGGTTTAAGTCTGGTTGAATTAGGGTGCCAGGGAAGTACTTTGAAGTCTTCATCGTGCTCTTCCAACCACTCTCGGATCTAGCTGTGTGACACGTCGCATTGTCGTACTGAAGGATCCCATCCGCCTCAGGGAAGACAATCAGCATGTATGGATGTGCGTGGTCTTCAAGAATGGATTCATAACGAATTCGGTCCATAGTGCCTTCCACAGGTATGAGTGGACCAACAGAATGCCAGGAAATCATTCCACAGACCATAACGCTGCCCCTACTAGTTTGTGTTCTTCCAGCAACGGTTGAAGAGTGTTTGTTTTCCGATGTTTCTCGCCTTATATGACAACGTTCGTCCGTTCGATGAAGCAGGAAACGTGAGTGACTCATCGGAGAAAGCAATCCGTGAAACCAGTGGCACTAAATTTGGGAAGGGCGACTGCTTTTATTTCACTGAGTTGCCCACGGTCGTCGTTAAAGCTCCAATCAAAAAAAAAAAATAAGGCAATCCTTTGCCAGTCAGCGGAGGGTCCAATTCCAATATTGCCGCACAAATGCAAGCCTTTTTCTGCCGATGCACCTTCGTTAGCATAGGTGCAGGGACCATCCGTCTGCATCGGAGCCCCATACGCAGCAGGGTTCTGATTTTTTCTGATTGGAGGTTTAACGACTACCGTGAGCAAATCAATGGGCTATAAGCAGTCGCCCGTCCCTAATTTAGGGTCACTGGTTCCAGGGAAGGAGAGAGCCAGTGCCGCAAGACAAACACAACATCCATGCCTCACCGGGATTCGAACCCGGACCATTTCGGACGAATGATCAGAGGCCATCGCTTAGACCACTGCGCCGCCGCCCCGGTGGTGCAGTGGTCTAAGGCGCTGGCCTCTGATCATTCGTCCGTAAGGGGTTCGAATCCCGGTCAGGCATGGATGTTGTGTTTGTCTTACGGCACTGGCTCTCTCCCTTCCCTGGAACCAGTGACCCTAAAATAGGGACGGGTGACTGCTTATAGCCCATTGAGTTGCTCACGGTGGTCGTTAAACCTCCAATCAAAAAAAAAAAAAAAAAAAAAAAAAGACCACTGCGCCACCGGGGCGGCACAGCAGCGTTCGCTGAACTGTCGTTTTAGACACACTTCCGGTAGCCCCCTGGTTCATTCGGCCATTAAGTTGCCCCACTGAAGCGTGTCGATCGGCCCTCACATACCTTCGCAGCTGACGTTCACCTCTCACAGCAATGGCACGTGGGCAGCACGTGAAGAGTTCACAAACTGCCCTGTTTCAGAAATACTGCCACCCTTGGGCCGTAAGCCGATAATCATCCCTTTTTGCAAATCTGATAAATTGCTGTTTTTACCCATGTCAGCAACGAGTGATATGTTTTCAGAATTCCTACAGCACACCTTATATACCCTCCAAGCCAGCTCACGACACATGCCTTTTTTCATTGGCTGCGCGCTGTTGAGGTCAGAAGTAGGAAAAGGTTACAATAATGTGACTCGACTGTGTATACTGCTCTGTGAAGTTCACCTGCGCCACCGTTCGGTCTCCAGGAGCGTTCATTTCTCTAGGCTGGGGGTGGTTATAAGGGAATGGCTCGTCGGTGAAGGCAATCTCTGGAACCACTGGCTCTAAATTTGGGAAGGGCGACTGCTTATAGCCCATTGAGTTGCATACCCCTGTCCATTGAGCCATTAAGTATAACCCATTTAGTTCTATACCCCTGTCGGTACGGTATCACTCGTGGAGGCATCTTAACACAAAATGTTCTTAAAATGGAAGGCTGCTACTGCACGATAAACATGGTTACGTAATCGTGATGCAAACGATTTGCACATGACGCTCAGTTTACTTTGTCACTATATCAACCTCTGTACTAATCAACGCGTTTTGAAATAGCTAAGAGAGAATGATCACACTTGTGGCTTTGCCTTTTTGTGCTAGTTATCCTTTCAAAAATAGAATGCACGAGGTGAACTGACGTACTACTTGATTAGGATTTTACTGATATGCAGAGAGTTAGCCATTTGGTAACGCCATTTGCCGTGTCTAGGGCTTCAGAGTCCTCTGAGTCTCAAAATCTGATAACTTATCCATACATGCCAGGAATCATTTTAAGCCAAAAAACGCACACACACACACCATGAGCATTAACCGGTAGCAAACAAGTAAATATTTAAGAAAGATAAATAAATGACACAAGATAGGATAAGGTGTGAGCACAAAACAGCAGATAAAGAGCTACGAGGACGGAAAAGAACGGAGTGGAATTTTCGGGTGTCATTAGAACGCCTTTTGACTCGAAAGACTGCGTGATAATATAAAATGTAATAGCTATCAAATATTCACATCCAGTCTAATAGAGAACGGCTTACATGTACTAAAAACAGCAAAATAAGCATTTAAAATGCGTAAAATAGCTCTTAAAATGTAAAATATGTACAGGACTATCAAGACAATCTAGGCCCCCCGGCGGAGCAGCTAAGCGATGGCTTCTGACCATTCGTCCGAGATTGGTCCGGGTTCGAATCCCGGTGAGGCACGGATGTTGTGTTTGGCTTAAGGCACTGGCTCTCTCCCTTCTCGGAAGTCAGTGGCCCTAAATTAGGGACGGACGACTGCTTATACCCCATTGAGTTACTCACGGTAGTCGTTAAACCTCTAATCAAAAACAAGAAAAAAAAGCCATCTAGAAAAAAGGCCATAGCATTAGAGGGATAAGTTCCCTCTTTTATTGACGTCACACGGAAACAAAGGCTTCCGATTGGTTTCCAACGCTGTAGTGGATGACGTGAACTCGTCACCGACGTATCAAGCAGTGTAACGTGAGAATGACGTCACCAAAGGAGGGAACTCATCTGCCTAATTGTCATGGCCTTGATAGTGCCGTACGTACCCGCTTACAAAGACCTTTAAGATACATAGACTGGAAAACTGTAAGTTAACCGTGCGACATTTGAAGTTTTTTTTTTGTTTTTTTTTATTTTTTTGATTGAGGGTTGTTTTTATTTTTTTATTTTTTTGATTGGGAGTTTAACGACCACCGTGAGCAACTTAATGGGCTATAAGCAGTCGCTCGTCCCTAATTTAGGATCACTGGTTCCAGGGAAGGGAAAGAGCCAGTGCCGTAAGAAAAACACAACATCCATGCCTCACCGGGATTCGAACCCGGTGTGACGTACCTGCCAGCAGGACGCACACGACATAAAGGCAGATAGGAATCAGAATAAGCGTCTGCGTAGCTCAGTTGGTAGAGCGACTTGTTCCGGAATAAGCGGCCTCGGGTTCGAATCCCGGCGTAGACCAAAGATGACGGAGAAATTTACTTCGTTATAATGGCGCCCGAACTATCCGGATGACCCGGCCGTTCAAAATCTCGCATTGGTGTGATGTTATTTCCACACCGCGAGACAGGAAAAATCAGAGAATTCCTTCTCCAGCGCTTCGAAAAATAAAAATGTGTGATGTTGCATTCCACACAGCAGATTGACTGGAAGTTCTCAAGTGCACGTTCTACAGTGGATGGCTGCCTGCAACGATTCATGGTCACGGCTGACCCGTGGGCCATGCCCCCGGCCCTCTTTCGGGGTGGGGGTGGGGTGGAGATGTGACGTACCTGCCAGCAGGACGCACACGACATAAAGGCACATAGCAATCAGAATAATCGTCTGCGTAGCTCAGTTGGTAGAGCGACTTGTTCCGGAATAAGCGGCCTCGGGTTCGAATCCCGGCGTAGACCAAAAATGACGGAGAAATTTACTTCGTTATACCGGACCCCGTTCCGACGAATGAACAGACCTTCAAAATATCTTTATTGCCATAAAACCATATAAACAATATTTACAGTAAGTTCACCGGGAACAGTTGTTGCCATTTTGGCATATTTTACACAGAAGGCAAAAAGACTCAACAAACATACAGTATTGCGAAATGACTATGCTAGAAAACAGAAACGAGATCAATTTAACATTCTCCGTCTACCACAAAAAGCCAAAAAAAAAAAAAAATAAAGCATCAGGTAATTTACAATAATGAACATTAAAATTGAACAAAACACAAAATCTGTACAACTGAACATTGTCAAAGGCCGCACAAAGTTAAAAATATTTCAGCATGTCATTCATGAAAAAAAACATCAAGCCAGGAAAACAAAACCTTGCTTGTAACATGTACGCCACCACTAACAACATGATATACTAATTTTTTTCTGCCAGGCTGTAAAACAATTTTTTCGACAGACATATTGATTCATTAAGAACCATGAAACAAAATAAGGGTAAACCTTAACCCTAAAAAAAAAAAAACCCTGCTTAACGCGGGTACGCTGCTTCTAATACAAAAATAGGTTCTTCTGTCTGTCTATAAGCACCACAATTTTCCATAAAAAGAAAAATATCGCTAGGTGAGACTCTATGAGCAACATAATTCGCAACAAAAAAAAAATTATACATACAAATCAGTTTCACTTGAAAACAAAAATCATCTACTTCTCAATCAATAAACACAGACGTTTTTATCAACAAGTTGCGGAAAAAGTAGATGAGTAAAAATCTCGTAACATTAGATGCAACAAACAAACAAAAAGGACTCACCATTCAGATGTGATAAATACAAAAATTCAATGTACAGGATATATTGCAAGTGTTGCTAAATTCAAAGGGAAGAATCGTAAATTGGTAGTACAGAAAACTGCATGATTTTACAACAGATGAGCATTACATTATCTTAAAGAAACCGTCATTTTCCTACAGAGAAAGTATTTAGTGCTAGACAAAAACTAAATAGCTAAATTAGTCTGTCTCTCCAACAATAGGCTTGCAAAGACAAATACCACAACTGAAAATACTTCAGACGTAGCAAAAATTCTTTTTAACCGCTATGGGTTTGATAATGCAGTAAAAAAAGACCATTATGTTATCGCTAGACAGTGCAAGCAAATTCAAGCATTCAATTTTCCCCCAACAATAAATACAAAATTCAGTTAGAAACGCGAATGATTAGGAAAAAACCTTAACAACACATGACGGTGCAACGTTATAACATAAAATACTCTCACGTGACACTCAATGAAGCAGAACAATTGCCGCCCCGGTGGCGCAGTGGTCTAAGCGATGGCCTCTGATCATTCGTCCGAACGGGGTCCGGGTTCGAATCCCGGTGAGGCACGGATGTTGTGTTTGTCTTACGGCACTGGCTCTCTCCCTTCCCTGGAACCAGTGACCTTAAATTAGGGACGGGCGACTGCTTATAGCCCATTGAGTTGCTCACGGTGGTCGTTAAAACTCCAATCAAAAAAAAAAAAAAAAAAAGAAGCAGAACAATTCATGAGACACTAACTTTTTGAAATTGAACTGAGAAACGTAACTAGGTAGTCAAATAAAACGACATATTACCTAATAGTATTTTATGGGGAAAGAGGTTATGCCGAACACTTCGTCGGGCAACTAACCTGCGTAAATATACAAAAATACTCACAACATAGTGCCAAAAAAAAAAAAAAAAAAAAAAAAACGCTCCAGTACAATACAAAGACAGAGATCTGACCACAACAAAATGTCGTGGACGTTACACGGTTAGTGTTACAATATCATTATTCGTATTAAACCAGATATGACTTGGGGACCACTTAGCATGAAAACTGTCAAGACTGTTACTCGTCTTTGCAGTATCATACTCGACCTGCAATATCGCAGTCACAGACTGACGGTATCTGCGACAAAGAAAACGTCTTGCCACGTTATAACGTCTAAGGGTAGGACAATCGACACTAATATGATGGTAGTGATAAATTGTATATTTTGCTTCCAATATGAGAAAAATACATACAGAATTGTGTGATGAAGCAGATGGGTGATATGAGCGAAGAACATTATAATGAAACATGGTGTGTAAAGAAGCACAAACATTCTGAAGCAAAAGAAACATAAATGAAAACAAAGGCTGTAAAGACAAGCACATCGAGTAAGAGTGAAATACATCTCCCTCTGTATTGCAAAAATAACACAGTGACGATGTAAAAAACGATGAAGGGTGCATGGGGTTAATAAGCAACAATGTAGATGTAACCAATGGATATCCCTTGCCTTTGGAGTAGCCAAGGCTGTTAGTGGATTACTCGATGTTGCTGGTACTTCTGCCTCTGGCACGGAGGGTATCGGCATTGGATCGGTAAAATATGTAATGAAATACCTATAGATGAGTTTAGCAGATACTTGATGTGAAAGAAACGCCTGGTCATTTAGATAAATAATGAACGGGAGACTGAGTGAGTCTGATGAGTTCTGAATAAGTCCATTCTGATTGGCAAGTTGTGGGTAGAGTCTCTGAATGCAAATCTGGATATGCCGAAGTTGAGCACGATGAACAGGGGTATCTGCAAACAAGGATGAAATGCGAGAAAGAGGTTTCCAACGGAGATCAATGCCAACGAGTTGAGAGACCTTCACAACTCCACTGGCAAACCATGAGGAGTAGTAAAGGTACGAAGAGGTAGAAGAGTGGATAGCAGAGGAGAAGAAGAGGGGCTCTGCGAGGAGGTCATTAGTAGTGGAAGGGGGGAGTCGGACAGGATTCAGGAAGCGCCAAAGGGTAAGCGCAGACTTGTAAGTTTCAGGGAAATGATTGGGAATGAATGGGAACAGGTCCATTCGCAGAAAAGTTTGAACTGTAAGGTGGAGACTCCGGGGGAAGAACAGAGTATCGATAATGGTTTGCGTTGAAGAAAGAGGCGTTGAAAAAATCTTAAGTAAGTTATGAAGATGGAAGGCTTGAAATTTTCAAGTGATATCAGCAAGAAAGAGACCACCATAGGAAATCGGGAGAGAAAGCGTGGAGCAATGCACCCAATGAATAATATTCCAAATGAAGTCCACAAAAGTTCTCTGCAGATGATTCAGCAAGAAAGGTGGCGGCAGGTGAGCAATCCAGCTGTGAAACAATTTCGGTTGCAAAAACACATTTAGTAGCAGTGCCCGACTAAAAAATGAAAGAAAGGGTTTGAGCTGACGAAGAGGCGCAAGTCTTCGATTAATTTGATGAACGAGGGGGTCCATGCTGCAGCAGCAACCGCCTCCGGGTTTTCCGAAGTGCACACCAAGAAATTTGACTACGTTTGAAGACCATCGGGCCCCCCACGGACGGTCGCCACGGGTCGCTCACGCTCCAGTCCATAAACCTGAGCATTTTTCAGTGTTTAAGGCTGATCCAGAAATTACGGCATATTCGTTATATGTTGATAATAGGATTCCAAAAGAAGATTCTGTTCGTAAAAATACGTCAAGTCATCGGCATATGCAGTCAAGACAGTATGATGGTGCCGGGTGCACACAACTCCACGGGGGACAGAAGAAAGAAGTCGAAAACGGAGACAGATTAGAAGAGGTTCAAAACAGAGTGCAAAAGGTTGACCTGACAGGGGACAGCCCTGCCGGATACCGTTAGAATAAGGGATAGCAGAAGTAATAAAAGTCGAAGTACGAACCCGAAAAAAGAGTTTGAATACAGATTAGGAAGAGCCTGGCAGAAGAAGGGAGGAAATCCAAAGCGTTGAAGGACAGTAAAGATATAAGTATGGTTAATGGAATCAAAAGCCTGTCGTTGATCAATATTAAAAATAGCAAGGGGTTCTGCGAGCTGGGATGCGAGAGTGTTAAGATCACGGATCGTGGTAATATTAGAAGCGATAGAGCGGGTGGAAACAGTGTAAGTTTGGTCAGGATGAATTAAATAGGATAGGACAGGATTCAGACGGAGTGCGAGTAGTTTAGCAAAGATTTTATAGGCAGTATTAAGTATAGAGATGGGTCGCCAGTTAGATAAAATACCAAGATAGCCAGATTTAGGAATAAGGCGAAGCAGAGCAAAGCTGAAAGCATTGGAAGAAGAACTTGAAGACGAAAAAAGGAAAGTATAACAACTGAGGAGAAGTGGCATGAGATAAGGAACGAATATTTTGTAGAATTTTAAGGAAAGCCCATCCTCTTCAGGTGAGGAACGATCATTTAAACTGTAAATCGAATTGCGGATTTCTTGAGGGGTGATCTGAGCATTTAGAGAGGACACATAGCATGCAGGAACTTGTGGAAGGTCTTGCAAAAGTGGTGCAGAAGAGGCTGGCTGTGTTAATGTACGTTGAAAACGTTGGCTATAATACGCATGAGTTTGATTACATATAACATATGGGTCAGTAGTTACTGAGCCATTAGAGAGGGGGAGTTGTACAATGGTATTATTTTTTTTCTTCGTACCTCGAGGGAACGGAGACTGCGAAAAGGATCTTCTTCGAATCTGAGAAATGAGTATTTCAGACGGGTCAGTACATTTGAAACAGAGGCTTAAAGACATTCTCGTAATTTCGTTTTAAGGAGATCATAATTCGATGAGGTTCATGGGATTCGCTGAAGCGCACGCCGGAGACTATCCACAGTCATATTACGCCGGGTTCTGATAGTAAAAGAATATTTCTTCGCAAAAGCTACAATAGATTGTTTTGTCGAGCTCCACAGAGCCGCTGGGTCGGAAACAAAAGACAATTGAGGAACAGCTTGAGTGATAATAAGAACAACTTCAGTATTAAAATCAGGATCTTGAAGACACGAATCATCTAAAGACCAAACACTCGGCCGTGGAATACCAATAGACTGAAAACAGAGGGAAAGAATAACTGGTTTATGGTCTGAAGAAACAGAGGGTGCGTGATTGACTGAAATAATAGACGGACGAATAAAACGGGAGACATAAAATCGATCAAGTCTGGCTGCAGCGAAATTTAAATTAATAGGGGGGGGACCAAGAAAACTCTCGTTCAGTTGGGTGTAGATATCTGAAGGCATCTTGGAGGTCAAAGTTGAAGACAATCTGAGAGAACTGAGAAACTAAAGAATGACGGCTTTCATGTGAATTATCTCTATCAACGTAAGGTTGAAGTGTACAATTAAAATCACCAGCAAAAAGAATAAGGTCTGAGGGAGGAATATTCGCAAGAACGGCAGCAACATGAACCAGGAGATCAGTAGCTTCATTATTATTTTGAGGTACATGAATATTTAATAGATGAATTCGACTGGACTGAAGGCAAAACGAAATACATTGAAAAACTCCCAGGCGGCTCTGGGACTCGACAATATCCTGTAATATAGAGTGAAATCGGGAATGAAATACTATTGCAGTTCCGGAACCAACATGTGTCCGGTAATTATGATAAAAAACATAAGGCCAGCGAACAAAATTGATTCCTGCCGAACAGTTAGTCTCTTGCAACAATAGAACATCCGCTTTTAAAGGTTGGACATCTTCAAAAACCAATGCATTTGCTGCTGACGCCGCTAAACCTCGGCAGTTAAAAGAAACAAATAGTACCTTAGAGTACATTTTGGTGGCTGTAAAACCCCCTCAACCTGTTTATCAAGCATTGTTAATAAATAACGAATACGTCGACAAAATAAATGCACTTTTGGTGTGGTGGTCGAGTGCTTGTGGAACAGTTCATGTAAAAAAGATAGCTGTGAAACCAATTCCGGCACTCTAGACAGATTTTTCTGAATGCAAGGAATTTTCATGATGCTAGTTCTCTTAGGAACCGCATACAGAGAAACTAGTTCAAAATATGATAATGGCGTAACTGGCACTTCCATATCTTTAAGATATCTATCAAAGTCTTCCGCGCACCCTGGATACGGTTCAATATCAGAATGTGTCGACGTGGTGTTACTCAGATTATCAGGTATTTCCATTTCAACCTCCTGATAGCTCACACTGGTTTCAGTATGTTTTAGGGTTGAAGTGGAAGAGTTGCGTCGTTCAAGACTCGGCGACTGAGAGGGTCCACCAGAACGTGCCCCTTTCGAGCTCGACCTGGTTTGTGGTCGACCTCTCTTTTTCTTAGGAGATGTCGGGGTCGAAGGTCTCTTACACGTTGTAGTAGAAACTAGTGTTCCCCCGACGGTGGCAAGGCAGGGTAATCTTCTAATTGATAACCACTATCAGGTACTTCCACAGAAGGGGATTGCTGAGCTGCAGAGTTATGAATAATAAGACTCTGAAATGTGCTGTTTGTACTCAACATAGCATCATCTACTGATTCCAGGTTTGGTGTCTGGGCAACTGACGGCTCAGAACAGAATGATGACTCAACGGCTCCAGGTTTGAAGTAGAATTATTCTGCACATTTCTGTGAGGACACGAGGTCACCTGATGCCATTCCCCTTTACAATAAAAGCACTGCATTCCTGCAAATAAGTCAAACGTGTATTTTCTTGAGTCTGTAATAACCTCAACGGAGGTAGGCCTGTCCTTCAGAGCCTGTTCCGTAGGGAAATCACCCTATACTGACGACATCCTCCTTGCACATAGGCATAGGGGGTGTTTACGCCTGCAGCAGAGAGAAATTTTGTTGCACCTACTACTCTGACGATGGAACTAAGCGCATCTACTAATAGTTCATCAGGAAGTCCCGAGGAAACGGGTGTCAGAGTGACGGTAACGGGGCGCTGAATAGATGGTGTCGGTTGCAGATGTACAGTACCAATGTCTACACCACATTGAAGAATTTTTTCAACAGCAGATTTTAGGGTAAAGCGCACTTCGATTCCCCCACTAAAACGGATGGCTGATTTGATGGATTCCCTGGAAACAACCATTGAAATTGCATCCAGGTACCGAGGGATTGTGGTGTCCTTTAGGGCAGGAACACAAACAGTGAAAGATAAATTTTCTGAGAAACGCTTACCTAGAACAGAGTCATCCGGAACTTTCAGTCGTAAAACTTTATCCACACGTGTAATCGTGTATTGAGAGTCTATTGAAGCTGCAGAAGGTACATTCGCAGGACGGACAGCAGTCGCATAGGTGCTGAGAGGGGGTGGGGGTGGGCCCTCGGCTCCGACCCCTTCATTCACATTTTGTTTCACAACACTTAACAAAATTTCCGAAGAATGACAAATTACAGTGGAAGTATCCATTACTGATATATCCTTTGAAGCAGACACACTGGTCGTTGATATAGAAGATTCGAGTAGAATAGGCACAGAAGCATCAGACGCCGACTTAGATGCTGAGGTCGTAATCATCTTGACTACTAACACAGAACTTAAACTAAAACCTAGTGTTGCGGCTTGCAACACTAGAAACAAAGGAACCCACCTTCAACAGTATGCTTGAAGGCATAGGTACTCTTCCTTGAGTAACCTTTTAACACTGAAGTGAGTAACTGACCTAGTCACCCATCGTCGGTGTAAAATACACAAAAAAAAAAAAAAAAAAAAAAAAAAAATTAAAGGCTGTCCCGACGAATTTGTGGGGCCGCCCCGGTGGCGCAGTGGTCTAAGGCGCTGGCCTCTGATCATTCGTCCGTAAGGGGTCCGGGTTCGAATCCCGGTCAGGCATGGATGTTGTGTTTGTCTTACGGCACTGGATCTCTCCCTTCCCTGGAACCAGTGACCCTAAATTAGGGACGGGCGACTGCTTATAGCCCATTGAGTTGCTCACGGTGGTCGTTAAACCGCCAATCAAAAAAAAAAAAATTTGTGGGTTCAACTTAAGCATACAACATTCACAAAACTAAATAACATAAAATACCTAACAGGAAATTCCGAAAAACAACTAATATCACTCAAAGTGCAGGAGTACAAGTAAACGTGACCGCCCGATCAGAAGCCATCGCTTTGACCACTGCGCTAACGGTGCGACCATTTGAAGTTCAACGTTGTACGGCAAGAATCTACTGTATAACCACTAAGATTTATTATTTTTTGTTGTTATAATATTATGTATATATTGCAAAGTATTTCAGAAAATAATATAGCCAGATTTAATGAGCTAAACAAATTTGCAATAAAACAAAGCTGTTTAATGAGCTACACCATTTTCAATTTAAATATTCTCTTTTCGAGACTTTTTATCCCCGAGGTTTGTAATTGACTAAACTCTAAATAATGTGAAGAGAGCATTTCTTTCTATCATATTTAATTTTATTTTATTTTTTTCCCGCTGAGTAGCTATTGCGAACTCATAATATTGCGGGAAAAACCTCCAATTAAAAGTTTTGTTCGCGGCCACTTCTCTTAAGAATAAACAAATGGCCACATTAAAATGATTTTTGTTATTACTTAGAGTGTGAAATACGAATTTCATGCAACTAGATCGCGCAGTTTGCAGCCGAAATATATTTTACACGTAAGACAAGCGATATTTTCCTTCAGTTATTTCATATCTCCCCAAAATTACGGTAATGATGTTTTCTTTAATCGTAAGTTAAAAGGTGCAACATCATATTTATCCCCCATTGAAAAAAATTAATAAGCAGTATTATAAGTACGTAAAATTCCTTCTTTCGGGCAGATAAAAGAGCTTAATTAACGCTGTTTACGTAGCTCTGCAATCAAAATGTCGCCAGCTGCTGCCGCTCATTTACATAAAAACTTCCAGTCTATGGTATCTTAAAGGTCTTTGCCCGCTTATAACGAGTCCGTACTTAGTGAGATAACGGATTCAACGAGCAAAAAAGGAACTTTTGTTAGGTAAAACGTTAATTTAAATATAATTTTATAGCTTTTAACGAACAAAATTTAATGATATTCCCGGATTCAACGAGGAGGTGCCCCGTCGTCGAGCAAGGTCGCATTGTGAACCCGTAATGGATTCTGAGCTAGGAAGGATGGTTGAAATGAGAGAAGGTGGATTTTCCTACCTCGAAATTGACACTCGTGTGGCACGAAACGCCAGCACAGTGATATGAACGTGGACTCAGTGCACATATGAGGCTCGAACGCACAGAAATCTGGGTAATTGATCGCAAAATCGTACGACGGCACGAGATGACAGTCGCCTCCACTTCATAGCAGTGACCGACCGCACAGCGACATCTACTGTGTTAGCGCTGCAGTGTAGCACTGTCGCAGGTCAGGATTTGTCCTCTAGCACAGTTCGACGTCGTCGTCTGTTTAATAGAAGACTGGTCGCTAGCAGCAGATTGCTGCACATTCCTTTGACCCTCAACGACAGACGACTCAGGCTGGAATGGGGTCTCAAACACGGTCATTGTGTAATGAATTAGTTTTTACTGGTTTGTTGTGTGGTAATTATTATATCATGAATAAAGTTTTATGCTGGACTTAATGAAGACACTTAATGAAAAGAGAACTAACTGCCAGACAGAGGTATGACAATAATTGAACAGAGAAAAAGGTACTCACTTTAAAACCTTTTATTTGAAAACTCCTGGTATCATCCAACACACACTCTACTAGTCACACTAATCGTATCACAATAATGAAGAAGAACCTAATCACATAGAACGAAGCTCTCTCACGTAACACAAAAGCTCTCTACGCACATAAACAAAAATCTCTCATCGCACATAAACAAAAGCTCTCTCACGTAACACAAAAGCTCCCCTCGGTATCGTTGAACGCGCCTATTTATACTGCCTACCACCACTTCATGACTACACTCGTTGCCACATATCATTCAGCGGGAGAAATAACATCTCGTTAAGTAAGAAGATCATTTACATAGAAAAATAAAATAACAAGAGATAGTAAAATCAAAAGGAAACTGAATCTAGAGTATACGTTACAATTGTACCTCTGATTAGCAACAAGTCGTGTTTTCTGACGAGTCACGATTCAACTTGATGCTCCATGATGGTAGCATACGTGTTCGAAGACATCGTGGTGAACGGAACCTTGCAGCGTCGCACCGGCCCAACGCCAAGATGACTGATTGGCAACAAGTCGTGTTTTCTGGCAAATCACGATTCACCTGGATGCTCCATGATGGTCGCAGGTCGTGTTTTCTGACGAGTCACGATTCAACTTGATGCACCGTGATTATCTCATACGTGTTCGAAGACATCGTGGTGAAAGAAACCTTGCAGCGTCATGCCGGCCCAACGCCAAGATGACTGATTGGCAATAGATGGTGTTTTATGCCGAGTCACGATTCAACTTGATGCGCCATGATGATAGCATACGTGTTCGAAGACATTGTGGTGGACCGCACCTTGCAGCGTCATGCCGGCCCAACGCCGAGATGACTGATTGGCAACAGATCGTGTTTTCTGACGAGCCACGATTCAACTTGATGCGCCATGATGATCGCATACGTGTTCGAAGACATTGTGGTGGACCGCACCTTGCAGCGTCATGCCGGCCCAACGCCAAGATGACTGATTGGCAACAGATCGTGCTTTCTGACGAGCCACGATTCAACTTCATGCGCCATGATGGTCGCATACGTGTTCGAAAACATTGTGGTGGACCGCACCCTGCAGCGTCATGCCGGCCCAACGCCAAGGGTTACGGTTTGGGCCGCCATTGGGTTCAATTGGCGTTGGGAACCTCGATATTGTCGATCGTACGGTAAATGTCCAGAAATTCATCTGGATATTAGAAAACAAGATGCTACCATCCTCTAGAAGACTTTGTGACGGCAATTTTATTTTTCAAGACGGCAATGCTCCTTGTCATCGTGTTAAAGTAGTGAAAAAGTGGTTTAAGGGGAAAAAAATGTTCAGCATCTTGATTGGCCACCACAGTCACCGGATCGAAAATTTGTGGCTCAAAGTGCCGTATAAACTATAAAAAAAAAAAAAAAAAAAAAGCCAGCAACCAGGATTTAACTCATTGAAGATGTAATTCAAATTTGGAATCGTATTGTTCAACCCAATTTTCTACAAAACCTTCTTCACATTATGCCAGCAAGATGCAAAGCTGCGATTAAAGCTAAAGGCTGAGCAACAACATATTAGGTACATTTCGTAACTTTGCTTCATTATTTTTTTGTATTTAAATGCTGTTTCATTCCTTATGAATTACAAAAACGATTTCTTGTTGTAAGCGTTATTTTTTCCGGTGGCTACAATTGTATTGGACAAATGATCCTTTTCATAATAATTTCGACTTGGTCATGATTCTTGTAATGCACCTTAAAAATAGAAGTAGCTACAGGAAAACCCAAAATGTTTTTGAAATCTCCATTCAATTTTGCATCAAATGACATATAAACGATGAAATAACTATGAAAATTAGTTAGTTAAACACGGTTTTTGGAGGTGATGCGGTACTTTCGCACACCACTGTAGTTCTTTCAAACATGATTTGCCGGCTGATCCGGAAACCTATGATACCGTCCGAACCCTTTCTCAAGTGGGATACATGTGATATACCTACCTCAAAGACTACGCACATACTAGCATTACAGCCATTTTTCCGGTGGCTACAATTGAACCCACCATCCTTCCGCTACGGAGTTGAATGCTTTCCCAATTAAGCTACACCGACAAAGTTTATAGCTGCAACTTTGACGTCTTGACATGTGTGTCACTTCTGATGTGGGTGCGTCACTTATATCTTCCCCTTGAGAAAGGGCTGGGATTGAATAGTAGGTTTTCGGGTCAGCCGACAAACCACGCTTGAAGTAGGGCTCACTGTACAAGAAGGAATTCTGAGTAATTCTAGACGACGTGTGGAACGAACGTCATACATTTTTCGAAGAACCCAACGGCCAGGATTTTCAATTTACGTTCGAGCGCCAATATAGCGCAAAAGCCATTTGCCGGTGGCGAAAATCCCCATCTTTCTGCTCCGGAGCCAAATGCTTTCCCAATTAAGCTACACCAACGAAGTTTGTCGCTGCAACTTTGCCGCCCTTACATGCGCGTCACCTCTGACGTAAGTACGTGACAATGTGTCAAGACTGCAAGTAGTAGTGATAAGCCCTTGCCTGCGTAGCTTAATTGGGAAAGCATTCGGCTCCGGAGCAGAAGGATACGGTTTCGAGTCCGCCACCGGAAAATTCGGGTTTCACAGGCGCCTAACGTTTCTTTTTGCCGACAGTGAGACTCGAACCCATATCTTCCTACTTCGGAGTTGAACTACACCGGCAAACTTCATTGATTTATACGTCACAAACGAGAAATAGTTTTAATAGTTAAACACCGTATGACATCAAATACGAAGGATCTTGAAGTGCAAAGGCCGTTGCATAAAAACCGAGGGTCATTTTTTTCAGTTGGCAACAATGCGAAGGGGAAAAACAACCACGCAGACGATTAACTGAATTAAGGAAGTATCTATGGCAACAGTTATTACCCGTGGCAGACGATTCTGGTTTTGTTATTGCGCAGTTGCTTAAAGTACGTCTGCTATGGAGGTGAGCATTTCAGAGTTAAGAAATGAAATGCGTTGTGCGATAGAATTTTGCTATCGTTTGGGTAAAACGGCTCCAGAAACAGTTGATTTAATGAAACAAGCTTACAAAGATGAATGTTTGGGTGAGTCAACGATTTTTAGATGGCATCCTGATTTCAAGAAAGGGCGTTTGTCGACAGAACTAGCTTCTAGGCCTGGTCGACTTGAAAGTGTTGCTACAGAGCGTATTGTTAACATTGTTTGGGAAATCCTGCAAGAAGATCGACGAATGACGTGTGAGGACATAGCGGCGTCAACTAATATTTCAAAAACGTCGGCATTCCGCATTCTACGCGACCAATTACTGCTGCATCTTGTGTGCTCCAGATGGGTACCTTATCCCCTGACGAGAGAGCAATTGTTAGCCAGAGTTCAGGTGCGTCACGAGTGGAAACAAATTATCGCAAAGGATCCACACTGCTTAAACACACTAATAACTGCCGATGAAACATGGGTCCACTATTTCGACCCTCTCACGAAGCGCTTAACGAGTGTCTGCCAAACCAAATCAGCTGGGAAGATGACGATGATAATTTTCTTTGATCATAAAGGTGTAGTCTACCAGCATGCCGTTCCACCATGAGTCAATGCTGAGTATTAGATTTCAGTCTTGAAGCGTCTGCGACGACACATATCGATTAAGCGACCGTAACTGGTGGGCAAGTGGACCCTGCACCATGATAACGCCCGCCCACATGTGGCTGCTTGTGTTCAACAGTTTCTTACGAAATGCAGAATTGAAATCATGCCACAGCCTGCCTACAGTCCTGATCTCGCCCCGTGCAATTTCTAGTTCTTTCTAACAGTGAAAGAGAAGTTCGGTAGCGCAACATTCAGCACAGATGCTGATGTTATTCAAGCTGTACAGGGGTCGCTAAAGCAGCTTCCACAAAATGCCATGCTTCGAAAAGTGGACTGAACGATAGGACCATTGCATATCATCCGAGCGGAGATACTTTGAGAATGAATAACATATATTTTGCCACACCTATATTTCTTCATTTTTTTTGTGATTTTACTTTCAGTTTCTATGGAACGGCCGTTGTATTGCAAATGGAATTCATTAGAGACTGGAGTGCAAGGTGGTTAAACGAAGTAAAGTATAAATTTTAACATCGTTAAGTCGGCATTTCTCTGTATACAGCTTGGTGGTAGACAGAAATTTAATAATTATTTCCGCGAAATGATGCTTTCACATTTCGGGAATTATTTGATTGAAGACACTAATCCCGTGCTTACTAATATTCGAGACGACATAAAGTGCGTTCTCTTAAACGAACTTCAAGAAAAATCCGGTAAGATAAAGGGGCGAAAATAGGACTTCACCTTCGAGTATATCTCACATATCAACACTTACAAGCATTAATAACTTAATGAGTCCAAGTCATAATGAAATGGGTTGTTTAAATGTTGCATTAAAGATTTTAAATATGTGACTCGAGCGACTGCGCCTCTTTGAATACTGTCGCTATTAATTATGGATTTTGCTAATGCAGTTAAAGGAGCTTAGGTTCGAGGTCTTAAATTTTCAATACCTTTTGCTTTCGTCTCCTTCCAATTTTCCTCAACTTAAGCTCGTCTGAATAATCACTAAAGCTTCGTTGTTCTGCACAACTCAGTAACTCAAGATAAAAGTTTTCAAGCTTGTTATGTTTGACTTAATATTTCTCATGTCTCATTATTTTAATGCCTTGAGAACAATGACAGGAGAATACAAAGAGCATTCCGAAAGTGATGCCTCGTCCTTCATAAGCTTTTTACTTGTAGCAGCAAAAATGTGAAACTTGGGGGCAAAATACTTGGACATATTGTTAATAATGCTAGCCTATTCAAAGTATTGTCCATCACTTTCTATACATTTCCGCCATCTTTGAACCCATTAATAAAATCTATTTAGGAAAAATTCCTGAGGCTGTCGTTTCACCAATGAGTTCACAGCCGGTTTAACACATCGTCGAAGCGTTTCCCAAGAAGGGTGTTTTTCAAAGGGGCAAACAGGAAAAAGGAGACAAATCAGGAGTGTAAGGGGGTTGGGACATCACCGTTCACCCCATTTTGGCAATAGCCTGTGAAGTCTTCATTGAGGTATGGAGACGTGCGTTATCATGGTGTAAAACAACACTATGAAGTGGAATATCACGCCTTTTCCTTCTGATAGCTTCCTTTAGTTTCTTCAATGTCTGCAAATAGTGAGAAATGTTTATCGTTGCGCCCTGTTCAAGGAAATCAATCAAAATGGCACCACGTTTGTCCCGGAAAATTGTCGCCGTCACTTTCCCTGCGGAACGAGTTGTTTCACATCTTTCTGTCGAGATGAAGATATGTGGTGCCAGTCCATTGACGCACGTTTTGTTTCAGAGTCATGAAAGAACACCCAGGTTTCATCCCCCGTCACAACATCAGAGAAAAACACCTCACCCTCCTTCTCATAACAGTCCAAGAGGTTCCGGCATATGTCCACCCTTTGCTCACATTGTTCACGGGTTCCACTTTGATTTCTGTAGCCCAGATCCCTAATTAATGTTTCCATAGCACTATGACCACAATGAATTGCGTCACACAACTCCCGGGTGGTGACACGACGTACAGCTGTGATGCTGTCTTTCACTCTTTGCCTGTTGGCATCTGTCACTGCAGTTGCGGGTCTTCCACTCCGTTGTTTGTCCGACACTGAACTTTCTCCCTCTCGAAACCTCTTCATCCATCTTCGGACGTTACTGATATCGATTGTGGCAGCGGTAGGAGTCTTCTGTAGATTTCTGGAGACTCACATCTCTCTTTTTCCAGGAATTCAGTTCCGGTTCGTTGCTTTTCTCTGTCATTCATGATCTTTATTTCCGATTCTGAAAACAATTTGTTCCCACATTGGTAATATATCATAGTATATGTCAGTGCAATTTTATTAAAATCACTTCAGAATTTCAAAAGTTATGAAGGAGGAGGAATTACTTTTAGGATGCCCCTTGTAAATAACAAAACCAGAAAGATGACACCGAAATTGTGGTTGTAATGAGCAGGACTTTTGAATCTTTCCGACGCGAATTAAATTTATCAACGTTATTCAATGTCAATGTAGCCGGTTAGGAAAAAATCAACCGGCTTTCTACAATCGCTAAAACACCAAGAAATAGAAACAGAAACTTACTTCCACCAGCGGCTAAAAAGTATGTTATGAAACTTAACAAATGGCTCGCAAAAAGTTTCTCATAGCACAAGAAAAGTCGGAGACAAACAGATTTTCAAGTCGAACAGTTAAAAGACAAAATATACAGAGTCGAGTCACTTTATTGTAAACACCTCCTGCTTTTGATGTCAACAGCGCGTAGCCAATGAAAGAAGGCACGTGTCGCTAGCTGGCTTTGAGGGCATATAAGGTGTGCTATGTAGGCAATCTGAAAACATATCACTCGTTGCTGTCATGGATAAAAAGAGCGATTTATCAGATTTGCAAAAAGGGATGATTATCGGCTTTCGGACGAAGGGTGGTAGTATTTCTGAAACAGCGCAGTTTGTGAACTGTTCGCGTGCTGCTGTGGTTAAATTGTATCGTGATTGGAGAAATGGCACCATTGCAAGTAAGCGACGTGGAAACTGCGGAGTGTGGTCTAAGCGATGGCTTCTGATCATTCGTCCGAGATGGGTCCGGGTTCGAATCCCGGTGAGGCATGGATGTTGTGTTTGTCTTTCGGCGCTGGCTCTCTCTCTTCCCAGGAACCAGTGACCCTAAATTAGGGGCGGGCGACTGCTTATAGCACACTGAGTTGCTCGCGGTGGTCGTTAAACCTCAAATAAAAAAAATAAAAAAAAACTGCGGAGCACCACGCGCCATTGATGTAAGGGGTGAACGTCGGCTTCGACGGTGCGTGAGGGCCGATCGACACGTTTACAGTGGAGCCACTCACTGGCCGAATGAAGGAGGGGGCTACCGGATGTGTGTCTAAAACGACAGTTCTGCGAACCCTGCTACGTATGGGGCTCCGATGCAAACGGATGGTCACTGCACCTATGTTAACGAAGGTGCATCGGCAGAAAAGACTTACATTTGCACGTCAGTATCGGAATTCTATCTCCGCTGATTGGCAAAAGATTGCCTTCTCCGATGAGTCACTTTTTCTGCTTCATCGAACGCATGACGTTGGCGTATAAGGCGAGAAACATCGGAGAACAAAACACCCTTCAACCATTGCTGGCATAACACAAGCAGTCATGGGCAGCGTTATGGTCTGGGAATGTTTTCGTGGCATTCTCTGGGTCCATTCATACCTGTGAAAGGCACTATGGACGGAATTCGTTATGAATCCATCCTTGCAGACCACGTGCACCAATACATGCTGATTGTCTTTTCTGGGACGGATGGGATCTTCCAGAACGACAATGCGACGTGTCACACAACTAGAAATGTCCAAGAGTGGTTGGAAGAGCAAGATGAAGGCTTAAAAGTACTTCCCTGGCCCCCTAATTTCCCAGACTTAAACCCAATTGAGAATCTACAGGACCACCTCGATCGTGTTGTTCGCACTTTGGATCCGCCACAACGCACCCTCTAGTAGCTGTCAGATGCACTGCAGTCAGCATGGATCCACATACCTGTGAACACCTTCCAGCACCTTATTGAGTCACTTCCAGCCCGTCTAGCTGCTGTCCGCGCTGCACACGGTGGTTACTCTTGATATTAGCTGGTAGCCACAATAATGTGACTCGACCGTGTAGAAGGAAACATGACATAACTCTACGTCTTCTAGCTGAAGAATTTCGCTTAATGGAAAAGTTGAAAATAGGCGAAAAATATTCTTCATGGAAAAAGCTCTGCTAAGCAAAAATACATTTTCAAATGCGTCTCCCGGAAATAGGGATAGCGAGAAAAAGGTTTTGACCTTTACGGCCCTAGCGGGAAATCTGTGCCTTATTTATGGAGGATAATGCTTCCCATCTCTATTGTAGCGAATGACATACAGTAAAAAAGAAATTTCTCAGTAGGGATTTCAGAAGTGGGGATACAGCTGCAAACAGAAGCACACAATCGCCACCTAGCGACTGAAGTACAAAACTCCTCAGACCCTAACTTATAGCGTTCCACAAGGTTAATGACATCCTGTATTGAAATAATTTTTTTAATCGGGAATCTAGAAGCAGAGATAGTAAGGAAAACAGATTAAACATTGGCGTCCACCTAGCGGCAAAATTGTGCATTATTATGTATTATTTTGGGAAGAAAATCCGAACACAAATTTTTCATAGTTAGTAGTATCTGACCGAAGAAGAATTTTTATATCGCGTTTTTTGGCCTGCAGATATTGCTGCAAACGGAAATATGAGCCTACGCCCTCTAGTTGCAAATTCGTGAATTAAGAAAAATTTGAAATCATATGAGAAACATTTCGCACCAGAAACTCTCTCCAACAGAGAAAGAATTTTTCAAATGGGACTCTTAGAAGCAGAGATATTGACAAAAATAAGATATTCATGTACACTAACTGGAAGGAAACTATGCACTATTTTGAGCAGGAGGATTCTCAAAAGGTGTTTCGAGGTGAACAGTATCAGTCCACGAAAGAATTTCTTTAATCGAGCTCTCAATAGCCTCGATTTTGCTGCAAATACATCAGAAGCAGAAATATGCGGGGTTTTTTTTGTTTATTCGAGGTTTAAGGAACAAACGTGAGCAGCTCAGCGGGCTATAAGCAGTCGCCCGTCCCTAATTTAGGACCACTGACTCCAAGGAAGGGAGAGAGCCAGTGCCGTAAGACAAACACAACATCCATGCCTCACCGGGATTCGAACCCGGACCCCTTTCAGACGAATGATCAGAGGCCATCGCTGAGACCACTGCGCCACCGGGGTGGCATTGATTGATTGATTGATTGGAGGTTTAACGACCACCGTAAGCAACTCAATGGGCTATAAGCAGTCGACCGTCCCTAATTTAGGGTCACTGGTCCCAGGGAAGGAAGAGAACCAGTGCCGAAAGACAAACACACCATCCATGCCTCACCGGGATTCCAATCTAGAGCCCTTTCGGACGAATGATCAGAGGCTATCGCTTAGACCACTGCGGAACCGGGTCGCAAATATGCGTTTACGCCCCCTGGTGGCCACACCATTCTTTATCAAAAATTAGAAATTATAACAAAAAAAATTCCCAAGAGGAGCTGTTTTCGATGCAGGAAGTTTTCAAATCGGAGTTTTAGAAGCAGAGATATGGGGAGAAACGCAATTTACCTTTACGCCCCCTAGCGGAAAATCTATGCTTCACTTGAAAAAATTGAAATTGTATAATAAACATTTCGCACCGGAAATGCTCTTCAACAAAGAAAGTATTTTTCAAATCGGACTCTTAGAAGCAGAGATACAGACAAAAATGAGATATTCATCTACTCCCCTGGTGGGAAAACTATGCACTATTTTAAGCAGGAGGATTCTCAAAAAGTTTTCCGAGGTAAACAGTATCAGTCCACGAAAGTTTTTTATTGTCGAGTTTTTTGGGAGCTTAGATTTTGCTGCAAATACATCAGAAGCAGAAATATGCACTTACGCACCCCTGGTGACCACACCATTCATTATCAAGAATTAGAAATTATAATTAAAAAAATCCCATGAGAAGCTGTTTCCGATGCAGGAAGAATTTTTCAAATCGGAGTTTTAGAAGCAGAGATATCAGGGAAGACGAAATTTTCCTTTACGCCCCCTAGCGGAAAACCTATGCATTACTCGAAAAAGAAACTGTGTCTAAAATAGTCTTTGTTATAAATGGCATCGAAAGAAAGAAAGAATATTTTCAACCGGATATTTAGAAGCAAATACATGCAATAAAATATATTTTGAATTCAATATCATCTGCCTTTACGCCCTCTAGCGGCAAAGTTGTGCATCGTAAAAAAAAAAAAAAAAAAAAAACGGAATGCAAGGATCATCATTTTCTCATTTCAAGCTTCACTATGCTAAAATAATTTTTCAGTTTGAGAGATATGGTATCCACAGACGGACGGACGGACAAACCGATAACATAAGCACGATCTTTTTTTACAAATAACGTACTGAAAATTAAGTCCCCGGTACTGGACAATGCAAAAACAAGAAAGATGACACCGAATTTCGGTTGTCATGAACACGTCTTTTGAACCCTTTCCGACGCGAGTAAAAATTTTCAAAGTAATTCATAGTCATTGGAATAGGTTAGAAATAAAAGTCAACAGGATTTCTACAAACGATAAAAAATTCAGAAATAGAAACAGGGGTTAAAAAGTATGTTACGAAAATTAACAAAATGGGCACAAAAAGTTTCTCATAGCAGAAGGAACGTATCTGAGACAAAGGGATTTTCCAATGGAACAGTTAAAGGAAGAAATAGAGAAGGAAACGTGATGTAATTCTGCGCCTCTTAGCGGACGAATTTTGCATAATGGGAAAGTTGAAATCATGCGAAAAGTACAGGATAATGCAAAACAAGTTAGTAAAATCATGCAATGCATTGATTATGATAAGCTTTAGGGAATCATTATTCAATTTATTACTCAAGTTATGAGGATAATGACTGTGGAATAAATCTCGCTCCTGTGACCTGATCTTTGACCCCAGTTCGATGATAGCAAACAGAATTGGTTCAATATACCTCCGGAACAACATACTAAAGTTTTATCGCAATAGAAGTATTTTTAGTCAAGTTATGAGGATAATGGCTGTGGAATAAATCTCACTCCTGTGCCCTGACCTTTGACCCCATCTCGATTATATCAAACAGAACAGGTTCAGTACATCTCCGGAACAACACGATGAAGTTTTGTCGCAATCGAAGCATTGTTACGCAAGTTATGACGCATAAGGGCGATGCCACTCTTACGTCCTGACCTTTGACCCCATTTCGTCCATTTTCAATAGGGTTCCTTCCCAGGTCGTCCCCTGCCACATACTAAAATTTCATTGAAATCGAACCATTTTTACGCAAGTTATCGTGCGGACGGACGGACACAGACAGACGGACGGACAAAGCAGGAGCATATACGTTTCTTCAACCTACGGTTGGAAAGCGTAAATGGTTGCCACGATTCCAAATGACAATACCTGGTTAATAAACATAGATACAGAGATCACATTGTTGCACAGTAAAGAAGGAAGAGCCGCCCCGGTGGCGCAGTGGTCTAAGCGATGGCCTCTGATCATTCGTCCGAACGGGGTCCGGGTTCGAATCCCGGTGAGGCATGGATGTTGTGTTTGTCTTACGGCACTGGCTCTCTCCCTTCCCTGGAACCAGTGACCCTAAATTAGGGACGGGCGACTGCTTATAACCCATTGAGTTGCTCACGGTGGTCGTTAAACCTCCAACTAAAAAAAAAAAAAAAAAGAAGGAAGTTTAGAATTTTGTTTCCATACCTTACAAATGTTCTATGTTACTCCCCTGGGTCACGCGGACAACATCTAAACGGTAAGCCATTTCACGCCTGATGCCAGTGCAAGCTGAATGCGCATCTGTAGTTCTTGCTGTGTTCTCGGCAAAGGTGGCACATACACATGGTCTTTGACATATCCCCACTAAAAGAAGTCACAATAAGTAAGATCCGGAGACCTGGGGGGGGGGGGCACTTGCGGAAAACCCTGTCGTCTGTCGTCCTGTCCACAACGACCAATGCGAAGAATTTCGTTCAAAAATTGGCGAAGATGCATATTCCAATGTGGGGGTGCTCCATCTTGCTGTGGGATGTAGTCCCCGGAATCGTCATCCAGTTATGAAAGTAGCCATTGCTGAATCATATCTAGATAAACATTACGTGTCACTGTATCTTCAATTAAGAAGAAAGGTCCATAGGCCTTCACACTGGAAATTGCGCAGAACTCATTGACTTTCTGTGAGTCACACTCATGTTCAATCACAGCAACAGGTTTTTCCGTGCCCTAATTGCGAGTGTCGTTGCGGTTTACCTTGCCACTAATATGAAAGGTAGTTTCATCACTGCAAATTAGGCGTGAAGCAAATGTGTCATCCTCCATGACTTCCTGCATGGTTTCAGGGGAGGTTGCACGCGGCATTTTGTCGTCAGTCTTCGATACGTGCGAAATTGAACTCTTTAGGGTTTCATTTGCAGCTTCCGTTTAAGAACACGCCAAACAGTTGTTTGCGGCATTTGCAGCTCCTGGCTGGCGCGGTAAGTTGACGCGTAGACTGCGTTCAAACCTCAGACGAATTCTGTCAACGTTTTCCTCTTAAATACGTGGTCGTCCGTCCGGTACTATGCCACCTCCTTATGCTCTTAGCATCTGGAGGAGCACGTTTGTAGTGATTACAAAACATTCTGCCGATAGATGGCGCGACCTATACATGTTACTTATTAAATGCAATCACGTCACATTTTTTCTCAATAATTCTATTAATTTTCGGAATGGAATCAAATTTTTTTTATTGGAGGTTTAACGACCTCCGTGACCAACTCAATGGGCTATAAGCAGTCGCCCATCCCTAATTTAGGGTCACTGGTTCCAGGGAAGGGAGAGAGCTAGTGCCGAAAGACAAACACAACACCTATGCCTCACCGGGATTTTTTTTTTATTTGGTTGAAGGTTTAACGACCACCGTGAGCAACTCAATGAGCTATACGCAGTCGCCCGTCCCTAATTTAGGGTCACTGGTTCCAGGGAAGGGAGAGAGCCAGTGCCGTAAGACAAACACAGCATCCATGCCTCACCGCGATTCGAACCCGGACCCCGTTCGGTCGAATGATCAGAGGCCATCGCTTAGACCACTGCGCCACCGGGACGGCTGGAATCAAAATTTGAGTCTATCCATGTGATAGTCTGGAATGTTTGAAATGATTTGCGACACTTAGGTATTCCGACAATAATGTAGCTGAAAATGTCAACGCCGCCCCGGTGGAGCAGTGGTCTATGCGATGGCCCCTGATCATTCATCCGAAATGTGTTCGGGTTCGAATCCCGGTGAGGCATGGATGTTGTGTGTTGTCTTACGGCACTCTTTCCCTCCCTTCCCTGGAACCAGTGACCCTAAATTAGGGACGGGCGACTGCTTACAGCCCAATCTGTTGCTCACGGTGGTCGTTAAACCTCCAATAAAAACCAAAAACAAACACAATGTCAACAGAGCTGTACGTACTGCTGATTTGTAATTCTAAAATATTCCATGTCACGTTACCAATGTACAGGTCACGCCATCCATTAGCAGATTTCAATATTACCGAAGGAAAGAATATTGATTTTTAATATAATTATGGCTAAGATTTAGCAAGCATTAAGTATGAACTTCCATTGTGCATGGCTTTTATCGATTATGAAAAAGCCTTTGATTCGGTGAAACCATCAGCAGTTACAATGGCTCTGAAATCCTGCGGTATTGAAGATGCATACATTAATATTATTAATAACATCTATGAAAATGCAAGTGAAAAGATTCGGCTGTTTGAAAATACAACACACATAAAAATTGGAAAGGGAGTGAGACAAGGTGACACCATAGAAGCTCTTTAATGCCACATTGGAAAATGTCTTTCAATCACTGAACTGGGAAAACACAAGGATAAAGATTAATGGAGATTATCTAACCCACCTTCGTTTTGCTGATGACGTAGTCATTTTTGCAACTACCCCATCAGAGCTGCAGAGTATGATCCAGGAACTTGCTGACAAGAGTAAAGAAGTGGGATTAAAAATGAACTTTCAGAAGACAAAAGTGATGTTCAATGCTTTTACAGGAAATGAAGATTTATCGATTGATGGAGAAAAGCTGGAGATAACAGACACCTACGTTTATCTTGGACAGCAGATATCAAGTGATGGTCACATTGATGAAGAAATTAATCGGCGTACAAAACTTGCCTGGAGAGCTTTTGGAAGAAACAGCATAATTTTCAAGAGCAATATGCCATTATGTCTTAAAAGAAAAGTATTTGATCAATGCATCCTTCCAGTGCTTGCGTATGGAGCAGAGACGTGGACCTTAACTAAAAGAGACATACAAAGTCTGCAGACAACTCAAAGTAGCATGGAGAGATACGTGCTTGGTATAACCAGGAGAGATAAGAAGAGGAACTCGTGGATCCGAAAAATGACAAGAGTGGAAGACATCATGATCAGAGTAAAATCCCTGAAATGGCAATGGGCTGGACATACTGCCAGAAGGACAGACCATCGATGGACAGCCGAAAGTTTAGATTGGATTCCAAGGGACAGGAAAAGACCCAGAAGAAGGCCACATGGGAGATGGGTGGATGAAATTCGGAAGTATGCGGGACTGACATGGAGGAGACTGGCACAAGGCACACCGTTGTGGAGGAAACATGGGGAGACCTTCGTCCAGCAGTGGATTGATAATGGTTGACAATGATGATCAAGTATGGCATGCTTTGAAGTTATTTTTATCGATGTTAAAATTTTCATCCTTGCAAATAGGCCGATGAGCCATTACATCACGTCTACCCCCAGTCTAGAGAAATGAGCGCGCGGGGAAATCGAAAGGTGGCGCAGGTCATGTTCATGGAGCAGTACTGAAAAAACAAACTAAGCTGGAGCAGCAAAACTAATTTTGCTCCATTGAGTTTTGCTCGAAATGCCAAAATATTTGTTGCTCTAGCAAAGAACAATATATTTTTGGTTTTTAGAGCAAAACCTATTTAGGTATTTGAGCAATTTTTTGTGCTGACAGAAATTTACTTCGCCGCCCCGGTGGCGCAGTGGCCTCTGATCATTCGTCCGAACGGGGTCCGGGTTCGAATCCCGGTGAGGCATGGATGTTGTGTTTGTCTTACGGCACTGGTTCTCTCCCTTCCCTGGAACCAGTGACCCTAAATTAGGGACGGGTGACTGCTTATAGCCTATTGAGGTGCTCACGGTGGTCGTTAAAATTCCAATCAAAAAAAAAAAATTTACTTCCTATAGCAGAAATTTTGTTAGGAGTACGAATCACTTTGCTGAAACAACCAAATGCTTTTGCTATGTCTGCCACACCAGCTGCCATAAAAAAAATGAGTAACCGCAGCAAAGGTGTCTGTAATATTTTATATAATAATATATTTGTCTGATGGTAACAGCTGAAAACACTAGTACCGCGAAGAAAGTTTGGCTAAATGTACGAACCGCAACCGTTCATGAATTCCAGCATGATGGCGGTCTGTTCTGTTGTTGTGGTGTGGTGTGTATGTCGTGCTCTCTAAAGAAATTTAAAAGAATAATTTGGAAGAAACCGACGACTTGATATGTGCATGGAAATGTCTGATATACGAGATCGACTGGGGTTTCGAGAACGACGTTATAGTACGATTTGAAGGGAAGCCCGATTGCAGTTTAATACTTCTTAATTTATGTTTTTTTTTCTTAACGAAAATCTGAGTCATTTTGTCACAAAGAATGTTGTGTACTAGGCAAATAATTGACTATACAGGAAGTTTATCTCTTGACAAATGCCATTAATTTCTACCACGATGTAACGTAGTTCCTCCGGGGCTTGAGTATTATTGGCATAAACCTGCTGCTTCAAATAACTACTTCGTAGTAAAAGTAAGGTATGATGGCCACTGCCAGTTGGAAGTCACTGTATCATTAAACACTGATCCCACCAGTTCAATTGAAAATGAGGTGGGCTCTACCACCGTCTTGTTTAAAGTAGTGTCCATGTCACCCAACTGCTTCACAGATTATTCGAATCGAAATTTCTTTCATACACTGTGTGATATGTGTGTGAAGAAGGAACACACAGTTCATGCCATCCAACTACACTCCAGATAACTCAAATACAAATTTCCTTCACACACACACACACTGCTATTATGAATGTGTTATGGCCGCCCCGGTGGCGCAGTGGTCTAAGGCGCTGGCCTCTGATCATTCGTCCGTAAGGGGTCCGGGTTCGAATCCCGGTCAGGCATGGATGTTGTGTTTGTCTTATGGCACTGGCTCTCTCCCTTCCCTGGAACCAGTGACCCTGAATTAGGGACGGGCGACTGCTTATAGCCCATTGAGTTGCTCACGGTGGTCGTTAAACCTCCAATCAAAAAAAAAAAAAAAAAAAAAAGAATGTGTTATGATACACGTGAGCCTGAACCTGTGGTGCCCTCTAACAATCAGTAATAGCAGCAGTACACTCACTGAATGAAAAATTAAGCATACAGCTTCCATTTTTTTTTTTGATTGGAGGTTTAACGACCACCGTGAGCAACTCAATGGGCTATAAGCAGTCTCCCGTCCCTAATTTAGGGTCACTGGTTCCAGGGAAGGGAGAGAGCCAGTGCCGTAAGACAAACACAACATCCATGCCTCACCGGGATTCGAACCCAGACCACGTTCGGACGAATGATCAGAGGCCATCGCTTAGACCACTGCGCCACCTGGGCGGCGCTTCCATTTGAAAACAATTCCTTGGGTATTGGGATTTCAGTCATTCTGAAGTACAGTGTGTGCAGGTTGATTCCAGAAGGTTCTGAACAGTGACTATATGAAGTGAGCATGCTACCATATAAATGAACTACTCCCCTAAAATTATCAGGACATCTGTACGAGAATAAATGTTCAGGATCAAATAACTTGAAAAAAGAAAGAAAGATTCTAATGAAAAAATTTAATGAACCCCAGATGTAGTATCTTGCTTGCTGAAATACAATGAAGTAGACTGAAGCATGGAACTGTTTTCTAAAGCGGATATTTTTTTCTTTTATTACACTAGATGTCAGCTATGTACAGATTGTATATGCCTGTGTGGTGTTATTTGTTTTAGTGTGGTGTTATTTGTTTTCTGGCTTAACTGATTTTAATTGAACAAACTAGAACCGAGAACAGATCTTGTTTCTTTGAGACTCCATTGTTTCAAAGTTAAACAAGTACCTGATCCTGAATTTGTGTGCATTCAAATTTGGGATCACATTCTAAAGTGTTTATGCATCACATTTTAAAGTCTTCAGTGTTGACAAAAGCATCACTATCACAGGAAGGTACTTCCTGTTTTCTGGCTTGAATGTTGGGGGAAAAAAGTAAACCAAAAATGACTTCCCACTCATGCAATGTCCATCAGTATCACAATTAATAATTTTTTTTTTGTTTAGAATTCTTCTACTGAATATTCCTTCTCATCGAAACAGCTTATAGCTGTGCAGACAATAATTGGCAGATGGTGTATCCAGCAATTTCGTAAAGTTTGTAGAAATTGTCTGTATGGAAACTGTTGAACTATATGTAATCTACCTTGGCCACTTTCCTTAGAAGGCAGACTGTGTAGTCAAATTTCAAATTTATAGATACTTTTAGTACAGTGATGTGCCCACTGTATCCTCTGATTTTGTTGCACTGCTCATGGAATTTTACAAACAGCTGGCATTGTAGAATTCTATAAATTTTTTGGGGTGATTGCAAAATTTCTTTATACAGCTGCTGAAAGCAGTTCATTTGCTAGGGAAAAATTTTGTTTGTGTGTAGGAAAAATTTAAATATTGTGGGATCCTAAAAAAATTTATTTGTTAAAAAGATCCTTAAGAACTTATTTTTAATTTATTTTATTTAATTATTTATTTTGCAAAAAAATTTGATAGAGTGAAGGGTGTGTATACATATGGAGGGGAAGGGGATTAGAGAGGGATCATATATATATATATATATATATCATCATCATTTTCAACCATTATCAATCCACTGCTGGACAAAGGTCTCCCCAAGATTCCTCCACAACGGTCTGTCTTGTGCCAGCCTTCTCCATGTCACCCCTGCATACTTTCGAATTTCATCCACCCATCTCCCATGTGGTCTTCTTCTGGGTCTTTTCCTGTCCCTTGGAATACAATCTAAAATGTCGGCTGTCCATCGATGGTCTGTCCTTCTGGCAGTAAGTCCAGGCCATTGCCATTTCAGGGATTTAACTCTGATCACGATGTCTTCCACTCTTGTCATTTTTCGGATCCACGAGTTTCTCTTCTTATCTTTCCTGGTTACACCAAGCATGCACCTCTCCATGCTGCTTTGAGTTATCTGCAGCCTTTGTATGTCTCTTTTAGTTAAGGTCCACGTTTATGCTCTATACGTAAGCACTGGAAGGATGCATTGATCAAACACATTTCTTTTAAGACATAATGTCGTATTGCTCTTGAAAATTATGCTGTTTCTTCCAAAAGCTCTCCAGGCAAGTTTTGTACGCCGATTAATTTCTTCATCAATGTGACCCTCACTTGATATCTGCTGTCCAAGATAAACGTACGTGTCTGTTATCTCCAGCTTTTCTCCATCAATCGATAAATCTTCATTTCTTGTAAAAGCAGTGAACATCACTTTTGTCTTCTGAAAGTTCATTTTTAATCCCATTTCTTTACTGTTGTCAGCAAGTTCCTGGATCATACTCTGCAGCTCTGATGGGGTAGTTGCAAAAATGACTACGTCATCAGCAAAACGAAGGTGGGTTAGATAATCTCCATTAATCTTTGTCCCTTTGTTTTCCCTAGTTCAGTGATTGAAAGACATTTTCCAATGTCGCATTAAAGAGCTTCGGAGATATGGTGTCACCTTGTCTCACTCCCTTTCCAATTTTTATGTGTGTTGTATTTTCAAACAGCCGAATCTTTGCACTTGCATTTTCATAGATGTTATTAATAATATTAATGTATGCATCTTCAATACCGCAGGATTTCAGAGCCATTGCAACTGCTGATGGTTTCACCGAATCAAAGGCTTTTTCATAATCGATAAAAGCCATGCACAATGGAAGTTCATATTCCCTCGCTCTTTCAATTAGTTCTCTCAGTACGTGGATATGATCTATTGTGCTGTAGCCACTCCTGAATCCAGCTTGTTCTCTCGGTTGAGCCATGTCCAGTGTCACCTTCAAGCGGTGTAAAAGAACTTTAGTGAAGATTTTATAAACCGCTGATAGGAGGATGATATGTCTGTAGTTCCTGAGATCCTCAATGTCACCTTTTTTTATGTAGCAGGATCATTGTAGCATTGTTCCAATCCTCAGGAATCTTCCCTTCATTAAGGCATCGAGTGAAAATTTGGGCGAGTACTGTTTCGATTTCTCCAATTGCTTCTTGTATGATGTCTACAGTAATTCCATCTTCTCCTGGAGCTTTTCCTCGCTTCATGTTCTTGATTGCATGTGCAACTTCTGCTGGGAGGACTGGAAGAACTCTGGTACTGGTACCTTTCATGATGTCTGGAGTACATGTATCGTCCCTTTCATATAATTTGGAGTAGAATTCTTTCACTCTTGTCAAGATTTCGCCTCTCTTTCATGTTACAGAACCATCTTCTTTTCTCAGTGCCATAATCTGTTTTCTTCCTTTACTGAGATGTCCCTTTGCTATCTTTAGGCTTTGGTTGTTTTCAATTGCTTTTCCTCACTAGTTCACAGTTGAATTTCCTTACGTCTTCCGTGATACGTTTTCGTACTGTCTTGCATAGCTCTATATATTCCACTTTGGAAGTCACATCTTCTTTAGTTGTCCTCATCTCTCTTCTTTTTTGGCATCAACATTTTGGGTTTTCCTGATAATTTGTACACATGCAACTTGTTCTTAGACCCAGCTAATTTTGTTGCTGTTTCCATAAGAGCTTTGGTTACTTTTCTGTTAACTTCAGAAATATCCACTTCTTCCGATATTAGGCCTTCTAAAGCAGAGAATCTGTTCTTCAGTTCCAACTTGAAGGTATTATGGTGTTTTTTAAGGTTGGTTATGTCAATACATTTTGTTTGTCTTATGAGCTTGCCACGTTCGAGTTTAGTGTTGAGGTGCATCTTACATCTCACCAACCTATGGTCACTACCTGTGTTGAACTTGTTTAGCGCACTGTAGTCTTCTATGACGAATTTTTTGTTACACATAATAAAATCAATTTCACTTGTCGTCGCATTTGGATGTCTCCATGTCCATTTCCTGCGGGGCTTTTTCTTGAAAAAATAGTTCAAGATGAAAAACCCTTCTGCCTCTGCAAACTCAGCGAGGGCATTTCCACGCTGGTTTCTTTGCCGTGACCAAATTTACCTACTGAAGTTTCATTTTGTAGCCGTTGCCCTATTTTTGCATTGAAATCTCCCATAATTATTTTCAAGTGCTGCTTACTTTTATTATTTAGATGACGAATTTCCTCATAAAATTCTTCAATTTCTTCTTCCGGATGACTTGTGGTGGGTGCATAAGTTTGAATAATCTGAGCCTTGTATCTTCTCGAGATTTGGATAACGAGTCGTGCAGCTCTGTCAGAGGAACTTTCCACTTCTACAACTTTATCCTTCAGTTTCTTGTTTATTATAAATCCAACACCACTAGTTCTGCCAGTATCTGTCCCACGATAGTAGAAGAGATGTCCACTTTTCAGTTCAATGAGATTTTCTCCTTTTCTCCTTACCTCACTTAGCCCGACGATGTCCCACTTGATCCTTTGTAGTTCCTCTTCCAATTCAAGAAGCCTTGAATCAGAAGATAGGGAGCGTCCATTATACGTAGCCAAGGTCAGCATCAGATGGCAGCCTAGTCCGGTCCTCCGGGGATTCTTAGCACCCTCTGCCTTCATGTCGCACGGCAGAAGCCAAATCCAGAGGGCGAACCTTGATTCGTCGCTCCAGGGAACCTGTTTCCATTGTTCAACGGTTCACTGTCGACGTTCTTTGCACCACGTTAGCCGAACAGCGCTATTGGACTTGGTGATCAAAGGCTTGTGGGCGGCAGCACGTCCATGATAAGCGAGCGGATGGGCTTCCTTACGGATGGTATTCATCGAAAGAACACTCCCGGATGCCCGTTGAAACTCCTCGCTTATGTGGCCCATCGATTTAGTGCGGTTCTTCGGAATTTCTCTGGCCAGCACCCGTCGGTCTCTAACTCCCAGTTTTGTGGGTCTGCTGGGTCGGGGCACATTCCGACAGTCACCACTCATCTTCCACTTGCCAATCACGTATGCCACTGTCGATTTTGAGTACTTCAACTCGCTGGATATGTCACATATGGATCGGCCATTTCTGTGATACTCGACGATTACACCTTTCTCGAAATCAGAGAGCTCCGAACTGAGTGGCATCTTGCATGCGATTTGTTGCGTTGTTGTTTCGCACACGATATTTAACGGCGGCGGCCGTGACGTGTATCAGGACCGCAGATATCGTCGATTGCAGGGGTGTCCAATTACTTGTTGGTATATATATATACATACATACAACCTATAGTGTATTATATAGATGGCTGGTGGATTCTCAACCTTATCAGTAATTGCTTTACTTTTATAAATTTTATTGCTAACGAAATCCCTGTAGCAATTGCTGGAATTGTTGCATTACTCGTGAATCCACGGAAATATAAAGACATTTTTGCAAAAAAAAAAAAAAAATTGCGATTTTTTGAGGACCCATAGTTATGGAACGATTATTTGTATGCTTCTTTAACAAAGAATATCTGCTATATGCACAGATAAATCACCTGTGGCGTGCCTGCACCGCAGGACGCATATCAGATAAAGGCAGATAGCAGCGAGAGCCTATGTCCGCGTAGCTCAGTTGACAGAGCGACTTATTCCGGAATGAGAGGACCCTGGTTCGATGCCCGGCGTGGACAGAAATGACGGAGAAATTTACTTCGTTGTATTGGCGCCCGAACTTCAAGAATGATCTGGCCGTTAAAGTTCTCGCAATGGTGTGACGTTCTTTCCACAACACGAGACAGGAAAAATAAGATAATTCCTTTTTCAGCGCTTTGAAAAGTAAATGTGTGTGATGTTACGTTCCACACACCAAATTGACTGGGATTTCTCAAATGCACGTTCTTCATCAGATGGTTGCCTACAGCAACACATGGTCTCGGCTGACCCGTGGGGGATGCCCCTGGCCCTCTTTTGGTGAGGGGGGGATAAGTGACGTGCCTGTCCCGCAGGACGCACAGGAGATAAAGGCAGATTGCAGCGAGAGCATACGTCCGCAGAGCTCAGTTGGGAGAGCCACTTATTCCGGAATGAGGGAGCCTGGGTTCGATTCCCGGCGTGGACAAAAATGACTGAGAGATTGACTTCGTTATACACCGGAAATGTTGATTTGCCAGGATAGGAAATCAAGGAATAAATGGAATTTAGCAAATTCTATTTATTAAATTCTGACAAAGAAATCAACATTACTATAGATTGGTGTTTGTAGCATTTCATCTTGGCTGAAGTAAAAATTCAACATTGCAAAGAATTTTGCTCTGTAGCAGAAAATATGTGCTACAGTAGCAAAATTTGTTTGCTGAATGAGCAAAATGACATTGCTGGAGATCGACGTCTCTAGCAGAAATATTTGCTAAAGTAGCAAAGTTGGTTTGCTAGACTAGCAAATTGACATTGCTGGAGATCAGCTTCTGTAGCAGAAATATTTGCAGAAGTAGCAAAGTTGGTTTGCTAGACGAGCAAAAAAAAAAAAAAACTTGCCACGGGGAACGGATATCTTGCTGCTGCAGCAAAGCAGAGCCGCCCCGGTGGCGCAGTGGTCTAAGGCGCTGGCCTCTGATCATTCGTCCGTAAGGGGTCCGGGTTCGAATCCCGGTGAGGCATGGATGTTGTGTTTGTCTTACGGCACTGGCTCTCTCCCTTCCCTGGAACCAGTGACCCTAAATTAGGGACGGGCGACTGCTTATAGCCCATCGAGTTGCTCACGGTGGTCGTTAAACCTCCAATCAACAACAACAACAGCAGCAAAGCAGAATTCATTAGCATTACCAGCAAACCTTTTTGCTGTGCCTATATTCACTGGCGAAATTTGCTGCAGTAACAAGTTTTTTGCTGTTGCAGCAATTTTTTTTAGTGTATATATACAACCCGATGACCTGCCTTCTGTTAGTAGAGTGTTCGGAGTCAGAATGGGAAAAGCTGCCGATTTATCGGAGTTTGATAACGGACAAATTGGGATGGCGTGGTGCCTCGTAACTACGATCTCGGAAACGGCGCGGCTTGTGGGTTGTTCAGGTGTCGCTGTAGTGAGTATGTATAAAAAAAGGGTGCACATACGGCCAAATGCCGAACCGTCATCCAGTCGTGTGTCGTTCGCAGCTCATTGATGCCAGAGGGGAGCGGAGACTGTCGTGCATTGTTCACAGCGACCACAGGGCCATAGCGCGGCAAATCCCCCGCAGCTAGAAAAGTGGTCACCAGGGCAATGTGTCACAGTACACAGTTCATCGCAACCTTCTGCGCATGGGCCTGCGTGTAGCCGAAGACACAGCCGGATCCCGTTGCTCACTGCACTTCATCGTCAACAACGCATGAAATGGGCCCAAGATCATCCAGATTGGACCGTGGATGATTGGAAGAAAGCGGCCTGGTCTGACAAATCAAGATTGCTGGTGCATCACGTAGACCGCCGAGCACCAACGGAGGCTATGACACCTGGATGCACTGTTGGGCGGAAACTGGCAGGCGGCGGCCATGCTATGCTATGGGCGATGTTTTCTTGGGACATCTTAGGCCCTATTATCTCAAGAGCACAATCCCTAAACAGCTGTCAGGTATCTGGACATCGTTGCAGATCAAGTTCACCCATTCATGGCAACTGTGTTCCCTGCTGGTGATGGCTCTTATCAAGAGGATAATGCGCCATGCCACTCTGCCAGAATCGTCAAGGAGTGGTTCAAAGAACATGCTGGCGACTTTCTGTTAATGCCTTGGACTTTAAATTCGCCTGATATGAACCCAATGAAACATTTGGTTTTCGACTTGGAAAAGCGGGTTCGCCCTAAATCACCACCACCCCGAAATGTAAGGGAACTGGAGGACCTGCTTTTCAAAATCGCTTTATTGGTATAACGAAATAAAATAGACGTTCAGCATGAAGCGTCTTACAAACAAAATTCAAACTGATAAAATCAATGATATTTACACTGCAATGAGAAATGTAAATGCTAGTGATATGCTGCAATTGAGCTAACTACACAGCAGGTGTAGGGAAAAACACCATAAGTTGGTCAACGTGTCACTTATAACGAAGTAAATTTCTCCGTCATTTTTGGTCTACGCCGGGATTCGAACCCGAGGCCGCTTATTCCGGAACAAGTCGCTCTACCAACTGAGCTACGCAGACGATTATTCTGATTCCTATCTGCCTTTTATGTCGTGTGCGTCCTGCTGGCAGGTACGTCACATCTCCCCCCGAAAGAGGGCCGGGGGCATGGCCCACGGGTCAGCCGTGACCATGAATCGTTGCAGGCAGCCATCCACTGTAGAACGTGCACTTGAGAACTCCCAGTCAATCTGCTGTGTGGAATGCAACATCACACATTTTTATTTTTCGAAGCGCTGGAGAAGGGATTCTCTGATTTTTCCGGTCTCGCGGTGTGGAAATAACATCACACCAATGCGAGATTTTGAACGGCCGGGTCATCCGGATAGTTCGGGCGCCATTATAACGAAGTAAATTTCTCCGTCATTTTTGGTCTACGCCGATATTCGAACCCGAGGCCGCTTATTCCGGAACAAGTCGCTCTACCAACTGAACTACGCAGACGATTATTCTGATTCCTATCTGCCTTTTATGTCGTGTGCGTCCTGCTGGCAGGTACGTCACACATTGAAGGAACATATTTCCAGGTACACTGTATTGAAAACTTAAAACGCATGATAAAGTAGGCACAGGTTGAGCAAAAACAAAAATGAAATAGAATGATAATTATATACATGGGTAACATTCCATAGCGCAGGCATACGTAGAAGCGAAACGACGGCGATAGAAAAACATAGTATGACTTATGCAACGAAGAAATATATACTACAATGAGAAATGTTAATGATAAGGAGATGCTGCAGGTGAGCTAAAAACACTACAGGTGTAGACGAAACACCGTAAAGTGGTGGCCAGCATGTCACATGACACTAAAGGAACATATATGCAGACAAACAGTATTGAAAACTTAAAACGCATGATAACACAGGCATAGGTTGAGCAACACAATGATGAAATAGGATGACAATTATATGCAGAGGCAACATTATACAGTGCATACATACTCAACAGCTAAACGAAATAATAGAAAAACATGGAACAAACCGTGCAATGGATAAAATAATATGCAATGAAAAATGTTGATACTAGGAAGAAACTGCAGTTGAGCTAAATACACAACAAGTGAAGGAAACACATCATTGGGTGGCTAGCGCGTAACATGACGCTGAAGGAACATATTTGCAGGTAAGCAATAATACAAACTTAGAGCGCACAATAAACAGGCACAGTTGAGCAAAACGGTGATGTAATAGAATGACAATTATATACATAGACAATAGTAAGCAGTGCTGACATATTTAATTGCAAACCGAGGTAAGAGAAAAACATAGTACAACTCGTGCAACATAGATAGCACGTAAAATACAGCAGAAGTTACAAGTGAACACACTGTGCACACAAATGTAGTAGAAGTATAAAATATTTCACTAAATGTAATAAAAACGCCGTGAAAATGCAATACTCAGCGCCACATTCTGGTGCTAAAAAGAGAAAAAGTTCTAACGGATGGTTAGATTGAGGAGACCTGTGTCCATCGCGAACCACGGGGTCAGAGGTACCCACGTGGAATGGAAAGCTGCTTCTCGATGGCTGATGGAAGCCAGGCAGTGCTCAAAGCGGAGACGTGATGTTAGACGACCTCTGAAGTGGCACACAAGTGCCGCACTCGCTTGTTGAGGAGAAACAGGTGAGGAAATGCTCCGGAGTTGCTGATGGAACACGTAAACTACGTGTTTGGCCAGTACAAAGAGATATGCACAAAGAGAGGGAAGAGGAACTGGTGGATTATCACGTAATAGAAGGTGTCTATAGGCTGTAAACGATAACTCTTGGGAGCAAGAGAAACTGGAAATCTTGAAGGCTTGATTGAGTAGAGGCAGTAGAACAGGACAATATAGGTAGACGTGAGAAACGTCTGCCTCCTGAGCGCAGAAGGAGCAAAGAGGGGAAGAGAGTAGAGACATACGATAGAGGAAAAATGGAACAGGATGACGATTATGGAGGAAGAGCCAGTGGGTGTTTTGTTCATAAGGTGTGGAGAGGGGGAGCGGGCAGCGGCCCAAACGGCAGAAAGAGAGGTAGTAGGAACATCAAGTATAGGAAGAGCAGAGGGAGTGGAAATGTGCACTAGGAGACGATACAAAGATTTAGATGAGATAGAAACAAGAGGTTGAACCGTGTGAGCGTGCCTGAGGAAGAACGGTAGCGGAAGAGGAGCAGAGAGCACGGAAATCAGACCAGAAGGGGACGCCAAATCAGGGAAAAGAGATAGGATAGCAGAGTGCAGAGAGTCAAAGACGAAACGAGCAGAACGGGATGATAGAATAGCAGCTGGGAGATCGACAAAAGGGCGCCAGGAGAGGTCAGGATTAATCAGGTCTTGAATGGTTACGACACCGGCACGAAGCCAGGAAGAAAAAGCAAAGCAATGGAGGTGGGGAGGGTGGAGAAGAAAGTTGAAAAAGAGGGGTTCAGCAAGAAGCTCAAGAGTTGAAGAAGGAGGGGAGCGCAGAAGGGGAAGAGAGCGAAAGAATTTAAGAGCTTCAGAATAAGCAGAGGGAAGTTTAGAGGGGGGAACAGGACAACGGTTCATAAGAACTAGAGAGGAAAAAGAGAAGTGGGGGTTACCCCTGGAGGCGAGAACGTTTCTTACCTGAATTGTAGATGCAACTGGAGCTGTGAAGAGACGGACGAAGTGAATGATACGGTGTACCTTATAGCTCAGAGAAACATCAGGAAGACCGGCTCCACCAAACGAGGGGGGTGCACAGAGCTTCGTGACGGAAAGCCAATGATGTTGCACCCACATGACCACTGTAAGACGGCGGGTGATCTCTTGAAGACAAAAGAGCGGGGTTGGAGCAGCTATCCATGAATGCTGACACATAAACAGGAGATATGTACGAGTGAGTCTCGCACGCTGGTGATAGGATGTGCAGAACTGCACTCGTCTCCAGTACACCGCAGAGTTGGTCAGACGAGGATGTAAACCGGTGCGAGTAGCTTCTGAGGCTGCATGTGGCTGTCCTAGGTGAACTCCTAGGAAGCGTTGGGTGGTTGAAGACCATGCGGCATCCCATGGAGTATCTGTGTGGTTCCGCCACGACCCGCACCACAGACCGGTGCTCTTAGACGTGTTTAGCTCAGCAGCAGAACAGGATTCGTAGTCGGAGAACAAACAACGAAGAAGGTGGAATTGTGATTCTCTACGAATGCAGACTGTAATGTCATCCGCATACGCAGAGTAAATCACTGAGTGGTGTCGTGTACTAGCGACTGGCGCTGGAAGTGTAGCTAAGAAGGAATGTTGAAGGGAACGAAGAAAGGGTTCCACGGCTATCGCAAAGAGTTGCCCTGAAAGCGGGCAGCCCTGCCGGACTCCACGCTTAAAGGGGATTGGAGCTGTAAGGAAGGATGCCGTCTTGACATGGAAAACGGCGTCCCTGTAAAGAGAGAGAAGAGTGGAAACAAAGGCTGAAGGAAAACCAAAGTGCAAAAGAGTTTGTGTTAGGTAGTTATGTGAAACGTTATCGAAGGCGGAGCGGAGATCCAAAAAGAGAAGGGCTAAGGGTTCGGAGTGGGTTTGAGCGAGATGAATTAAGTCACGGAGGAGTTGGATATTAGTAGAAAGAGAGCGTCCAGGAACAGTGTAGGTTTGAGAATCAGCAAGAATGTGAGGAAGGACAGAGTTGAGACGGTGGGAAAGAAGCTTAGTGAAGAGTTTGTAATCCTAGTTAAGAAGAGAAATGGGGCGCCAATTTCCCAAGTCAAGAGGGTCGCCCTTCTTGGGAAATAAGACTACATGATCGTCTGTGAAGCTCCTCGGGAGGGTGGGGGAGAGGAGAGCAGCAGAAATAGCAGGAAGAAGAAAGGGTAGCAGGAGAGGGAAGAAAGTACGATATAAAGGAAAAGAGAGACCGTCCGGACCCGGAGCGGCTTGAGTGTTGAGAGAAGAAAAGACATCAGAGAGCTCAGAAGATGTGGGTGGAAGAGTTAAAGAGGTAGCTAGATGTGGGGGGAACCTGAGGGAGATTGGAAAGAAGGTGAGAGAGAGAGTAGAGGAGGACGGGGGCGGAGCCACACAGAACTTGGTGGCAAAAAAAACTACGAACGTGAGAACATAGAGTCGACGGATCAGAAGTCACAACACCAGTTGGTAGACGAAGCTGCCGGAGTGCGTTGGTAGACTTGCGTGAAGACTCCATTGACGCAAGGAAATCATAGTTGCAATCTTCTGGGTGTAGGTGCTTTAAGCGAAGGCGTAATAGAGCCTGCTGCGCAAGAGGTTCAAGCAAAGCTTTAAGATCTGCCTGAACTGCAGGGAAAAGTGGATCTGACAACCCGATGAGAGCAATCTTCCGTCGAGCGTGATCAATTTGCATCAGGCGAGATGTTGACGCTGTAAAAGCAAGCTGTTTGATGTGCAATATGAGCTGATGTTTAACTTGCAGCCAATAAGTCAATGCACAGGGAGCTGATTGTATCCCAGCACGATGAGCACTCAGGAAAGAACGAATGGAGGCACAAAAAGCAGGATCACTGAGTAAAGAAGTGTCAAGTGTCCACGGACGAACTGTCCTAGGGAGCGATGCCGAAGCAAATACTGTGAGAGAAACTGAACTATGATCGGAGGAGGCAGTGGGTTGTATTTGCGACTCAGAAATGGACGCAAGGAGCGAAGGTGAAACATAAAGGCGATCAAGGCGAGCAGTCGCTAGAGGTTGGTTCCCGGATGATCTCCAGGTATGATTAGTATCATGGGGGTTGAGACGGCGATGTGCATCTGTCAAGGAGAAGTCAGCGACGAGCTCTTGCAGTAAGGCAACTAGAGCAGTGTGACGCTCTCGTGTAGCTGGAGAGCGGTCGAGAGACGGATTCAATGTACAATTAAAATCTCCGCCCAGGATTATTCGGTCGGAAGGCGAGACCGCAGACAGAGCTCGAAGCAGGCGGGTAAACAATATTCTATGATGAAGAGAATGCGACGGAACATAGATATTAAATATGTGAAAGCGGGTATCGTTGACAGAAAATGATGCACTTTGAAGTAAGTCTCGACAAAGGTTCCGAACTGAGAAGCCCGTGAGAGTGGAACGGGACTGTTGATGTAGGCCGATCGCTAGCCCACTACTTGAAGTAAGACGAAATGCGTGATGAAAGGCGTAATCGCTCGCACGCCAACGATTAAAATACGTGGAGGTGTGACAGTTCGTTTCTTGGAGCAGTAAGACGTCCGACCGCAGGGGTGAAAGATCCTCCATGACGAGAGCATTAGCTGGGGCTCGCAAAGCCCCGACAATTCAAGGTGGTGACCCTGAAAGGGGCAGATCCACACTTATTTGGAACTCTGCACGAGCGGCTGAGAAAATCAATCTAAAGCGTTTGATGAGGGCCGGGACCCACGACTTGTAAGCGGATCGCATCTGATGGTGTCGAAGGAACGCATCAATGATGCCCGCTTGAGATACAACTGCAGGGAGAACTGCTTCATACTGTCGTAAGAAGAAATGGTAGTAGCAGAGAAACTAGTCGTATTGCAACAAAACTGGTACCAGTGTTCAAGGGAGAGAGGCTCCCACATTTCGAAACAGTGGGCAAGGCCGTGAATAAAGGCCTCAAACGAAATAAGGCCATGAGTGGAGGCCTCAGCAGATTCAGCACCTGAGGAAGAGAGAGACGGTGCATCAGTGGTACCATCAGGGGGAACAAAACGTCCAGAAGCGGACCGGGATTTTTGCTTCTTTCGCCGAACTCCCGTGCGAAGTTTCGAAGACCTTTTAGCAGTAATCGTCGACACGCCGCCCCGGTGGCGCAGTGGTCTAAGCGATGGCCTCTGATCATTCGTCCGAACGGAGTCCGGGTTCGAATCCCGGTGAGGCATGGATGTTGTGTTTGTCTTACGGCACTGGCTCTCTCCCTTCCCTGGAACCAGTGACCCTAAATTAGGGACGGGCGACTGCTTATAGCCCATTGAGTTGCTCACGGTGGTCGTTAAACTCCAATAAAAAAAAAATCGTCGACACACAAGATGTGGTAGTAGAGTCAGAGGAAGGGTCCTCTTGGTCACCATCACCAGATACCTCAACTGTAAAGGATGGCTAGCGATCGACACGAAGGTCATGAGAAATAGGAACTGACAGTGCTTGTCGAGATGTAGGAAGTAAGAGAAAAGCATCAAGTGAGGACGTATCGCCGCCCCGGTGGCACAGTGGTCTAAGGCGCTGGCCTCTGAACATTCGTCCGTAAGGGGTCCGGGTTCGAATCCCGGTCAGGCATGGATGTTGTGTTTGTCTTACGGCACTGGCTCTCTCCCTTCCTTGGAACCAGTGACCCTAAATTAGGGACGGGCGACTGCTTATAGCCCATTGAGTTGCTCACGGTGGTCGTCAAATCTCCAATCAAAAACAAAAAAAAAAACAAAAAAAAAAAACGGACGTATCAATCGTCGAAGACATCTGTTGACCAACGTCTGTAGTACGACTTTTCGGTACACTGGCCTGAGGAGTTGTCGACGCGGAAGACGATGTAGCAGGCACTGGTCTCTTGGAAGCTGGAGGCAGTCTGGAAGCACCCTGCGATGAAGATGGTGCAAGCGGGCAACGAGCGCGCTGATGACCTAACTCTCTGCACAGAGCGCAATGTTCTGAAGTAAATCAATCTTGTAGTGGAGTTGGCCGCAGCGGACCGTAAGAGATTTAGGAAACTTGCAAAGGTGTTCCTCAGTTGGGAAAATAAGCCTGACGCTTCTACAGAAGCTCCGAACATTTTTATTGGCTGGATCATTTGGTGCTGCGAAATGCGTGGTCACAGGACTGACCACCCGTCCACACTTACTTAAGGCTGTGCAAATCATGTCATTAGAAATCTCAGGAGGGACCGGGTGCAGAGAAACTTGCACCGGGCGCCTAGCAATCGGTTCAGCGATTAGATGAAAGTCCCCAATGTCAAGTCCTTGGGTTAGGAGAGAATCAGCATACTCTTTACGCGAAAGATATACGATCACTGTGCGTGGCTTGCGAGTGAGATATGTGACAGAACCAGCAGGTAGAAATTCGAGGATAGTGTCACAATACACCTTCAATGGGGTATTGGGCAAAGCATCTAGGCATACACCTAACGCTAGGGTAGAATAGAGGTCTTTTGCAGCAGATGAAGCTTCTGGGACGAGCAATTCAAGAGAATCGTGAATGATCCGAACACAGGCATCTGCTAGAGAAGTACTTGGCACTTGCGGCGTTGGAGAAGGCCCGGAAGCAACGCCAGAATAAGAACGGGAAGGTGAAGCACTATGAGAAAGTAGAGGCTTGGCGCTGTTCAAAAGGTCTGGAGCAATCTTAGACGGCTTGTCTGACGGCCGAGAGGCAGAGCCAACAGAGACATCCATGACGTCATCATCTACCTCAGGTACTCGTGACGTAGCTCCGCCAGGAAGAGTGGAGTCAGATAGCTGAAGAGTTGAAGAAGAAGACGCACTGGCATCAGGAGGAGGTCGATACTCCACATCTGCATCAACGGACGCTGATTGGTCGACTTCGAGAGAGGGCTGAAGCGACGAATCAGGAGGAAGCATGATGAGATCGGCACACTTATCAGGGGTAGCCATCGCCGATGGCGAGGATTAACTGAGCAAAAAAACGACTATCTTGTCGAAAATGAAATGCTAATAACGAACTCAAAAATGTACTCACCAACTCGGGAGACGTCAAAAAATAAAGGCACAACCTTCACCTTGAAGGCACGTTCGAAATAAGAAGCACAACACACACTTAATAAATACAGTAGCCAGTCAAACACGGAGCAAACTCAACCACGTTGCGGACAAGGACCTGCTGTTGACATTATGGTACCAGATACCCCAGGATACCTATCGCCACCTCATCGAATCGTTGCCTCGCAGAGTAGCCGCTGTTTTGCTGGCTAAAGGGGGTCCTACAGCTTATTAGGTAGGTGGTCATAATGTAATGGCTCATTGGTGTACATTAATAGTGAATTATGTTGTAATTTTTAGTGAATTATGTTGTAATTTTTAGTGAATTATGTTGTAATTTTTAGTGAATTATGTTGTAATTTTTAGTGAATTATGTTGTAATTTTTAGTGAATTATGTTGTAATTTTTAGTGAATTATGTTGTAATTTTTAGTGAATTATGTTGCAATTTTTAGTGAATTATGTTGTAATTTTTAGTGAATTATGTTGTAATTTTTAGTGAATTCTGTTGTAATTTTTAGTGAATTATGTTGCAATTTTTAGTGAATTATGTTGTAATTTTTAGTGAATTATGTTGCAATTTTTAGTGAATTATGTTGTAATTTTTAGTGAATTATGTTGCAATTTTTAGTGAATTATGTTGTAATTTTTAGTGAATTATGTTGTAATTTTTAGTGAATTATGTTGTAATTTTTAGTGAATTATGTTGTAATTTTTAGTGAATTATGTTGTAATTTTTAGTGAATTATGTTGTAATTTTTAGTGAATTATGTTGCAATTTTTAGTGAATTATGTTGTAATTTTTAGTGAATTATGTTGTAATTTTTAGTGAATTATGTTGTAATTTTTAGTGAATTATGTTGTAATTTTTAGTGAATTCTGTTGTAATTTTTAGTGAATTATGTTGTAATTTTTAGTGAATTATGTTGTAATTTTTTGTGAATTATATTGTAACACTGGACAACAATTTTTGATGAAGTTCATGCTTCCGAGATAAAAATAGCCATTTCTTAATGAATTCGATGTGCTAAAACAGAATACGAGCATAACAAAGTTGAATTGGCTACGGTTTGTTTGTAATATGCAGGTACACTGGTTGACCATTGATCAGGAACACGTGCATACTATTTCAATGGGAGAGAAGCATATAATTTGCCTGCAACTCTCGATGCGCTTCCCTTATAAACATTTGTTTATGCTGATAATTCAAGAGCTTCAAACACTTAACAAACTCAAAAATCATAATCAAAATATGTGTTTCTAACAAATTTTCCATGCGTATATGAGGAAATTTATTATTCTAAATCCGTTTTAGGACATTTTGATTTCAGTCTGCCAACCTTTATACCAAATCTCTCCCATTGAAATAGCATGCAAGTGTTCCTTAGCAGATTGCAACCAGTGTTTATGTACGTCTTTATGTATATATATATATATATATTTATTTATTGCATACGTTACATTACACTTCTTTTGAAGTAAATGCAATCCGAAACAGTAAGTGTAATTTTTTATAGTACAATTGAAAATAAATAGTGTAATTCTTTTTTCTTTTTTTTTTTTACATTTGTATTAAATGTAGTTTTGGGATATGTACATGAGATTTTCATGCATAGATAGAAATCAGTTACCAGTTCATGACGTTTTACTTCTCCTTGCCTTTCGGTTGTATTCCACCAGAGGGGCATCTCTGAAGAGTGTCCAAACGTAGTCAGCGAGCATCAAAGTGGACCACTTTCCCTGGTATCTTTGCTAAATTACGGCCATATCTTGATGAAACCGTTTCACCGCCGCCCCGGTGGCGCAGTGGTCTAAGGCGCTGGCCTCTGATCATTCGTCCGTAAGGGGTCCGGGTTTGAATCCCGGTCGGGCATGGATGTTGTGTTTGTCTTACGGCGCTGGCTCTCTCCCTTCCCTGGAACCAGTGACCCTAAATTAGGGACGGGCGACTGCTTATAGCCCATTGAGTTGCTCACGGTGGTCGTTAAACCTCCAACCAAAAAAAAAAAAAAAACCGTTCACCATGCTCATCACTAAATTTGCCAGAGTTATCCGGGAAGAAATCGAGGTGAGAATCCAGGAAGTGGAGTTTTAAAGACATATTACAGCAAAATGTTTGATACAGAGCAAGCAGGTCGGTAATGAGATCTTCGTAATTTTCAGCCCTGGAAATCCCCAGGAAGTTTCTTGATGCTTGACAAAAGACATCCCACACTTTTCTTTCATCACACTGAAGCATGTCCTCAAACCTCAAAAAGCATGTCCTCAAACCTCAAAAAGCATGTCCTCAAACTGCGAATCTTGAAAGAGCTCTCTGCTCTGCGGGCCCACAAAAATGTCCTCTTTTATTTTTGCTTCGCTCAGTCGAGGAAATTTGTCATGCAAGTACTTGAACGCTGGTTTAGTTTTGTCCATGGCTTTAACCAATTGCTTTACAAGACCGAGTTTTATGTGCAGAGGGGGTAGTAGGATTTTCTAAGGATCCGTCAGTGGTGGGTTCTGAACATTCATTTGTCCAGGTGTTAAAGACGTCCTAGGAGGCCAGTCTTTATGGATGTAGTGCAGATATGTAGCTCGGCTATCCCAGTGACAAAGAAAACAGCAGTGCTTTGTGTATCCCTGCTGAAGGCCCATCAACAGAGACACTACCTTCAGGTCAGCACAGAAAAGCCAACCATAATTTTTGTAATTAAGTCTGTCCAACAGCTGTTTAAGGTTGTTGTAGGTCTCTTTCATGTGCACCGCATGGGCAACTGGAATGGAGGGTAGCTGTTTCCCGTTATGCAGTAAAACCATCTTAAGACTCAACTTGGGAGAGTCTATAAATAGATGCCATTCTTGCGTAACATGTTGTATTCCTAGACCTTGCATTAGGCCGTCAATATTGCAAGAGAACACAAAGCTTTCACTTTTTTGGAAGAACTGCTCGAATTGTCGGTGACGAATACGAAACGAACTCACTCGAACATTTTGTTCTAGAAGATTCCATTGACGAAGCCTTGACGCCAGTAGCTCTGCTTTAACTTGGGTTAAATTCAAAACGCGAACAAGGTCGTTCAGTTCCTCTGATGTAATTTTATGTGGCATAGACTCAGAAGATGCATATTCGTCATCGCTTTCATATAATCCGTGGCGTTGACGGTTTCGGATTACACAAATAGTCTTCCTGGACCTTTTTTTTTTTTTTTTGATTGGAGGTTTAACGACCACCGTGAGCAACTCAATGGGCTATAAGCAGTCGCCCGTCCCTAATTTAGGGTCACTGGTTCAAGGGAAGGGAGAGAGCCAGTGCCGTAAGACAAAAACAACATCCATGCTTCACCGGGATTCGAACCCGGACCCCTTTCGGACGAATGATCAGAGGCCATCGCTTAGACCACTGCGTCACCGGGGCGGCTTTTCCTGGACCTCATCTAAATCGATAACAAATTTTGTCGGAGGCTTGGGAATGGGGAGTTCTTCAGAATGAGGTACAGGTCGTACAGCAGAAGGTATATTTGGATATTCTACAGTCCATTTCTTCTTCTTTGTGATACCTTCAGCCAATGGTGGCACCATACAGAAATATCAGTCATTTATGTGATTTGTGGGCTCCCTCCAAATCATGGGAACAGCAAAACCTATCGTTTTTCTTTTGCCAATGTGACAGATTTGTTGCACACGTGCGGCAACATTCATGTAGAGCCCAGTCCTTATCCTCGTCGCCTATCCTGCAGCCGAAATGCAAATGATAAGCCTTTTTAACAACCGGAGTGATGGACTTTATCTGTGCAGCAAATGTCACTTTACCACATATATAGCAAAAGTTATCTGCCTTATTCGCACATGCACGCGGCATAGCTATGTAATGTCACAATGCAAGGATCACTTTAAGAGGCTGCTATCACGAGAGTACACTCACCAATGAAGGGAAAGAAACAAATGGACTGAGCTCTTTACCGTTGGGCTGTTAAAACTGAAAGGATTGCATCACATCGGGTAATACTACACCGGATGTCGCGGGAACTCCGGACTTCTCACCGGCAATGATGCAATACTTCCTGGTCTGACGGTGCATAAGAGTACGGAAAACGCCGTACGAACCTGATGTTCTTACTATATTTTTATTTCAGTACCATTTTAATATACATTTACTAATATTTATTATATTTATCATAAATTTATTTATATGTAACATAAAAAAAATATTACTCATTATACCTACTCTTTTACTAAAAATCCCGAATTTTAACGTTCCATTAGCAGTATTTCTGAAACAAGAGCCAATGAAAATTTTTCATGGCGATATTCGTGTTTAGTGGATTAATTTCATACAGAATTGCACACTTTCCCGTCAGAAGCAATTTCATTGTTGTCCAGTGTAATTTTTAGTGTATTATGTAGTAAGTTTTAATGAATTATGTGATAATTTTTAGTGAATTATGTTGTAATATTTAGTGAAATGGATTACTTAATATGATTTAGTAATTCAATGGTCTGCATAAGCTTGGATTCAATGGTGTACATGAGTTTGATTTTAATTTATCATTGATTTCATAATATCATTGATTATATATTTTGGGTTTGACTTTTAACTTAATTTATGACATTTGTTGTTAGCTAATTCTTTTTTTTTTTTTCTATGCGATGTCAGTTGATTTGGGAGTTGGAAAACGTTGATGTTCAATTATTGGTGTGATTATGTGGAATTTAATTTTGTGTTGTTGAATACTTTTTTTGTTTAGCATCCTTCTTTCGAAAGATTGTATTAATATGTGTATTTGGATTAGCGGGGCTTTTTTCCCCTCATATGATTGGTTCTGTTACTCCCTGTGAAGCCAATTGGAGGTACAGGTTTTAAAATAAATTACTATACTATACTACATTAATTGCAAAGAAAATGTCTACAGATGTTTCTATAGTGCGTCGCATAAGTATAGGGACAGAACAAATTCTCGAATAAAAAAGGAACAACAACGAGCTGAAATGTACACCTCATATTTATAGCAAAAATAGCATAGGACACGCAGCTGCACAATAGTTTGACGGAAACATAACAATTCCAACGCCAAGTACAAGAAAAAAACAGAAATACGCTGTCTCAAAAATATAAAGACTTACTAGTTATGAGCACCTCCGGTACGAATAGTGGAGCCGTTGTCCCGAATAACACTGATAACCCGATTGGGCATGCTGTCCAACAAGTGATGTAAGTGTTCTGGACGGAGTGCGTACCAGCTTCGTTCAATCTGCTCTTTCAATGCCACCACGCTTGAGAACTGCCGTCCATTCGCATACACATCACGAGCGAGGATACCCCAAAGGTTCTAGGTAGGGTTCAGATCTGGACTGAGTGCTGGCCAATCCATTGCGGTCACATGATGAGTGTTAAACCAGCTTTTCGCTGATGCAGACCGATGGATAGAAGCATTGTCTCTGCTGGAACAGATAATCAACACTCGCTAGAGTTTTGGTAAACGGTAGAAGGTGGCTGCCGAGTATGTCGTGATACGTTTCGGAGTTTTGCCTGCCTTGCAGAAAAGCGATATCCGTTGTTCCATTGAACGCAAAAAGCTCTCCAGACCATCACAAATTCCCCTCCTTTCTGTCTGCTGAAGAAGGTGCGTGGCTCGCGTCGTAAATCATGCCAGTAGCAGTTCCAACCGTCAGGGCTGTCCAGGTTCAACTTTTTCTCATCGGAGAAAATAGTTGTGATCCACTCGTCCGTCTAGTGCATGTGGCTGCTTGCCCATAACAAACTAGCTTCTTTGTGGCGCAGCGTGAGGTGTGGCAGACGGCGCATTTTACGGAGCACAATGTTGCGACTTTCCTTGATTCGAGAAACTTGACATAGTGATAACCTTTGGGATACAACTAAACGCATGCTGGCACGATCATCTCGTTTGGTTGTTATTCGAGGCCTTCCAGGCCATTTCTGGATAAAGTCTTATAAATGACTGCCCTACTCCTCCCCATGGCTTCACAAGTTTTCGCTACAGGCAATCCATTTGCTCTCAGTCTCCAAACCTTCTACACCTCCTCACCAGAAAGTTGACTGTTGCGTGGCATTTCAGCAAGAATATCTGACGGCAGGTCCGCTGTCTTTTGTAGGCTGGACCGAATTACGGCCCATGCGCGTGCGTACAACATGCTAATTTGTACATCTCATTTGCATGTGGCTACTTTACATAGCTGTCTTTATATTTATGAGACACCTAAAATTACACTATTTCACTTTGTGGTGTTCTTTTCACACAATCCGGTCATCTCGACGGATCGAAACGTTTGTTGTAGGGTTATGTCTAATTAGGTACCACATCAGCTTCCTACCTATATTCGCATTGCGTTCACGGCGCAAAGTCGACTGTCTCTATATTTATGCGACGCACCTTATCATTGGAAACACAGAGCAGAGTTTTCAGATAAAACCATCTTAAAGAAAGCACTCTCGAGAATTAATAAGTGTCAACCGCTACGTGAGTGAGCAACGAGCTCACTCACGTAGCGGTTGACTCATCGAAAATAATGGTGAAATAATGGTGAAATCTAAGAATGGGAATGATATGTGAATGTTATTCACTCGAATGGTATACCCGAATCGTTCACTCGTGCCAAATAATTCATGGTGAATGCTAAATGGTTGTAGATCTCCCGCTCTTTTGGGCAGTTTACTTAAAAGAGCTGAAAACGATCATTCAATCCGCCATTACTGCGACGCACTGAAGCAGTAGCGTGTTTGACTCGTTTCCACCCTGGTGAGTACGAATTCCCAATAAGAAAAGTAATGTCGAGAATTAATAAGTTTCAACCGTTATGGAAGTGAGGAATCAGCAGTCAACTAGGAATATGGTGAAACTCAAGAATGGGAATGATATGTGAATGCCATTCATTTGAATGAGGTTCCCGAATCGTTCCATCGTGAATGGTGAATGCTGTAGAGCTCTCGCTCTTTCTTGCAGTTTGCCAGACAGCTTTGCGCCCTTGAAACTGCTTTGGTCATAAACACGATACACAGGGTGATTCAAAATTCCGCTGACAAAATGAAACAAAAATCACATAGGAACATATCGAAGCAAACACCATCCGGAGAAGCTACAGGGCGTTGTTAATGAGACCTCTAGCTCCTTCAAATATTTTTGTGCGTCAGTTGAGCCGTGGATTGTTAACGAGTAACATGCAACGTTACATGTACCACGAACTCGCCGATAAGCATCTAACGTATGGCGCTGCTAACTGCAACGGACGAGCTGCAGTTCGCCTTTATCAGGAGAGATTTCCCAACAGACGAGTACTTTAGTCGTGCAACGTTTGCCATGTTGCACCAGCGATTGTGCGAAACCGGTACCTTCGCTGTGCCCAGGTATACCGGCCGACCACAATCCGGTACCTTCGCTATGCACAGGCGGGATTGTGGTCGTGGCGGACCATACTACACGGACGCAACGCGGACACCTGCCATCGAAGAAAGTGTTCTCCACGAAATGGAACGGAATCCAGGGACAAGTATTCTAGTACTGTCGCATAACATCCATGTCCCTCAATCCACCGTCTGGAGCATTTTATATCATTGGAGTCCAGTGATTACAGGCAGCTTGTTGATTTTGCACAGTGGCTTTTACAGCAAAGTGCGGCAGACCCAAACTTCCCAGCGACTGTTCTCTTCAGTGATGAAGCTGCTTTCTCACTAGAGGATGTCATGAATGTTCACAACGCGCACGTGTGGGCGCATGATAACCCGCATGCTACACGGACGCATGCCTCTCAACGACGATTTACCATCAACGTTTGGGCCAGCATTGTTGGAGATTGTTTGCTCGGGCCGTACATTCTACCCGCAAGACTTAATAGACGCACGTATCTAACGTTCTTGCAGGAGGTTCTGCCAGAAATGCTGGATATACTGTTCCTGTGTCTCTGCGTCGCCACGTGTGGTTTCAGCACGACGGAGCTCCCCCACATTTCAGCAGAGCTATCAAACAACATCTGCAGGCCACCTTTTCCGGGCGCTGGATTGGTCGTTGTGGACCGATCGCATGGCCACCTCGATCAACCGATTTGTCACCCATAGACGTTTTCTTATGGGGTTATCTTAAAGGGCTCGTATACAGAAATCCTGCTGCCTCTGACGAAGACTTAGTTGGAAGAGTCGTTGCGGCAACTGGATATCTCAGGGATACGCCAGGCAGTTTGAGAATGTGCGCCAATCGATGCAGCCTCGTTGTCATGCATGTGTCAGTGCGTCTGGACGAAAATTTGAACACCTCCTGTAAAACTGTCCGTACCAACCTTGTCCTGCCATGCGTAAGTACAGTGTAAATAAAATGTTGTCGACTGTTTCTTGCTTGTCGTTCCTGTATTATGTACTACCTATCTCGGGAGACGTGTAGTGCTTCCAGATGGCGTTTAAGTCGATATGTTCCTATGTGATTTTTGTTTGTTTCCGTACGCCTGACTTTCCCTTCCATTTTGTCAGCGGAATTTTGAAGCACCTGTATAGAGAAATTTCATCATTATGTCTTTGTCGTTTGATACTCAATTCTTTTTTATTACACTGTAAAACATTTTCTGAAACTCACAGGCAAATTTCCGTCATTTCTTTCGTGAAGTAACGAAGCATATTTCTGACACAACCGTTTCCGTGAAATGACGGAAAGAAACCTGAATTTCACGGGTTTTTCGTACCATGCTTTCGACAAGGTTTTGGAACACAGCGATAGGCATGCCCTTCCATTCAGTACATATTGTTGCCGCTAACTGTTGCTTAGTAGTAGGTTTTGCTTCCAAACTTCTTATGCGGTGCTGTAATTCATCCCATAGATGCTCTATGGGATTAAGATTAGGGCTCTGTTCTGGACAGTCCACACACGATACGGAATTATCGACAAATCACGCCGTAACAGTCCTTGTTTTATGGCTCGGTGCATTATCCTGCTAGTGCCAACAAAGCTCAGTTCCATAGTATTGCCACAGAGTTGGTAGAGCATAATTGCCCAGAATATCGAGGTAGACGTGCTGGTTAACAGGTTTGTCCACGATAACCAATGGGCCGGGCCCGTACCACGAAATACACCCCCACACATATACACTGCCAGCTCTAAACTTGACCGTAGGAACAGTGTACTGTGGTAAATAGCGTTGCCCCCGCTGCCGCCATACTTATACACGGCCATCAGACTGATTGATCGTGTATCTGGATTCATCAGTCCATGGGACCTGTTTCCATTTATCTACGGTTGACGATAAATGTTCTTTACACCATGCTAAACGACGAGTAGCATTCCGAGTGAAGATGAAAGGCTTATGAGCAGCCGCACAACTACGGTAACCCATGGAATGAAGTTCTCTGCGAATGGTACGTGTACATACCGAGGTTCCAGCATTGTTACTCACCTGTACACTGAAGTCTTGTGCAGTACTCCGTCGATTAGATGTAATGACTCTCCTGAGGCTTCGACGTCCTCTATCATTGATATTTTTTGGGTTTCCGGTAGATTTTGCTGCTTCAGGTACGCCATGTGTCTTCCATTTATTCAGTACATCCAAAACATTTGACTTGGGTATGTTTAAGCGTCTCTCGGTTTCTCTTATGGACAACCCACTAATATAACACCCAACAATCTTTCCTTTCTCAAAGTCAGTTCTCTCCCGCCGCGACATTTTCACTCAACCTCACAGTGCGATATGATCGCGGTCAGCTGCAGGCTTGTTTTTACACCGTTTGCAGCTGTACCGCGCATCTTAACAACGCAGCGGATCCGTTCATCTGCTTTAGAAGGGGTGTCCGAGGACTTTTGTCTATATGGTGTATTTTGTGTTACTGTAAGAAACCGGGTATTTATTGTAGAGACGATTATACAGGGTGCATAGGAATGTCCCTTTAGCCTGGAATAACTTGAGAACGGGGAGAGGTACAGTTATGCAAGTGCAATAGCGGTATAGTAAAGCGACTGCGCCCGATCGAATGCAACAGATAGCAGCGCCCCTAGTGCTGAAATGCGGAAGTTAGTTATTGCAAATCGAAAACGAAAAGAGAGAGACCAAAATTTCAAAATACAAAGTTGTAGAGCATCAATTAATTAGTACAAAACGACATGTGTTTCACACGGATAAGATAAATTGTCGCCTGAATACCTTAAGATGTCCGGAATCGATGTGCGACGATTCGAATCTGCACATTCACATTTCGCAAATGTAGCCACATGCAAATGCAGATTGTTAATTGTACCATACCTACGATATAAAAACCAGTAACAGGATGTAGCCTGATCAGAAGTTTAGGTCTACGTACGCTGTGTGAGAATGACGAGCTTGTATTTCTGGGGTTGCGTAAAAAATCAGGTGTATGCAACAGCGCCTACAAGTCTACGTCGTCGTGTTACAGATGCTTGCAATGGTGTGACACCTTCCATGCTGAGGAATGTGCATGCACAGTTACTTTCACGAACACAAATGTGTATCGTGGGCAATGGCGAACTCTTCGAACATACTCGACATTAACTTTTTATCACTGCGCGCCAGTTTGCTTTTTTTGTTTTTGTTTTGTCTGACGTAAGTACGCATTTATGCAATAAATTGTGTGTATTTGCTCATACCTATGCCTGTTCCCTTCAAACGTTAACACAAAAGGTCTCGCATCGATTTCGGACATTTTAGGGTATTCAGGCGACAATTTATCTTATCCGTGTGAAACACATGTCGTTTTGTACTAATTAATTGATGCTCTACAACTTTGTTGTTGGAAATTTTCGTCTATCTCTTTTCGTTTTCGATTTGCAATGGCTAACTTCCGCATTTCGCCACTAGGGGCGCTGCTATTGGTTGCATTTGATCGGGAGTAGTCACTTTACTACACCGTTATCTCACTTGCATAACTGTATCTCTCTCAGTTCGCAAGTTATTCCAGGCTAAAGGGACTTTCCTATGCACCCTGTATAATATCTGTGTAACAGTCTTCGGACAACTTAAGACAAAGCTATTATAGCAATAAAGAGTAAATTTTATATTTAGTTTGTGTGTGTGAAATAATACTATAAAGAAGTACATTTCACCTTTTCTAAAGGTAACTGAAAGTCATTGTCAGTTTAAAAAAATCAATTTGCAAAGCATTTTGTTGCTTCGAAAAACACGATGAAAAATGCTTAATTTGTGAAAAGTTATCCTACAGAAAAAAATATTGCAAACGTATTTAGAAAAATAATAAGCTCCAACAGAAAATCAAATGATTAAATCACTCGCATAAATGACAAAAAACAAAATGTCGTCGTTGCGGATTCGTTTTATGATGAACGTGATTTCTACTGCTGAGCATTTGTGGCTGAACGGTTAAATACGCGAGGTAATTGTTGAGGCAGCTGAACCGTCTAGGGTTCGATAATGCCCAGAGCGGAAGGAATATGTCGGGTGTGGGCTGAAAAGTATATACAGGGTCGTCGATTTTGCGGAATTTCAGTTTAAATACGCAAAATCCTGAAATGGACTTTTCTGAAGTAAACGGAATTTTCTGTCTACGGAAAATCCTGAAATGGACTTTTCTGAAGTAAACGGAATTTTCTGTCTACGGAAAATCTGTGAAAATACGGAAGTTAAAATAAACGGGCACTTTTAAAAACGGAAATTTCTGAAAAACACGGACACCTACCAACAACTTTGCTGCACGTTATTTTCAGAAATTTTCCGTGAATCCACACCACTTATTTATTACAGTGTAGGGTGTTTTACGACCACCCTGAGCTACTCAGTACGCTACGAACAGTCGCCCATCCCTAATTTAGGGCCATTGGTTCCAAGGAAGGGAAAGAGATAGTACCGTAAGACAAACACACCGTCCATATCTCACCAGTAATTCAATCTCCTACCCATCTCGGACGAGTGCGTCCGTCGTAGAAACTGTGTGCAGGGAATGGTACGAAGAAAGGGAGTTGGACACGAAGAGAGGGTGCTGAACGTCGTACACAGACAACACGGAGGGACAATCGTCATCTCATGAGGATGTCTTTGATTGATCGTTCTGCATCATCAACTGCGCAGTGACGAACTGTGACGCATTCTCCCACGTAGGTTGTAACGATACTTCTCCGGTTATTACAGTTCGGACTGCAGTTTCGTTGGCCCCTCTTCAGGCTACCTTTGACACTTCAGCAACGGACTGCCAGGCTACAGTGGTGCATCGATCGAAGGCAGTGGCGTGACGAATGGCAGAATATCGTGTACTCCGACGAATCACGCTTCTGTTTAGGCGAAAACGATGGCCGCATCTGTGTCCGCAGGCGACAGCAGGAGAGGCTTCGGGAACAGTGTATTCGTACCAGACATACCGCACCAACACGAATCATAATGTACTATCTGGTACAAAAGCATATCACCTCTCGTGAGAGACGGAACCACCATAAGGAGCGCCCGTTACGGCAATGGCATTCTACGGCCGACCGTCCTTCCATACCCGAAGGACATCCACGGGGCTATATTTTAGCAAGATAATGCCACACCGCCTTCTTCAGGGATTACAACGTTTCACTTCTCCCGTGGCCGGCTAGATCGCCGGATTTGCTACCCATAGAAAATGTCTGTGACATGCTCAATCGACGGACAACCGTCCACCAGCAAGTCTTGATTAACTTTGGACGCGGGTCAATACAACTGGATAATTATTCCACAGGGCACCATTTAAAACATTAGTTAATTCGATGTCTCGTGGCGTAAAGCAGGCGACACATGCCACACCGATTGTTAACTACATCGACGCACCTGGTACGTATGACACTAAGATGTTAATCTTTTGTGCTATATTGCCTAATGAATACATCCTGTAAAAATCGAAGTCGTAGTTTGAATCCTTTCAGGTGTTCCGATTTTTGCGAACATGAGTGTGTTAGAATGGGGCGCTTGCTTTGAGGTGCGTTGATTTTTTTGTTCTTATGCTTGTAAAGAAATATCACTGTAATTTCATAAAGCACGAGGGCGCCCTAGTGGCGCAGTGGTCTAAGCGATGGCTTCTGATCTTTCGTCCGAGTTGGGTCCGGGTTCGAATCCCGGTGAGGCATAGATACGAATATCTGGTACGAATACACTGTTCCCTCTCCTGCTGTCGTGTTTGTCGTTCGACACTGGCTCTCAATGTGTTACTTGATCAACACTGTCTCTCAATGTGTTACTTGATCAACACTGGCTCTCTGTGTACTTGGTCATTTCTGTAAACGCTTGCTTGATGTGTACTTGTTCCTAATGTGTTACTTGATCAACACTGGCTCTCTGTGTACATTCGTCATTTCTGTAAACCCTTGTTTGATTTGTACTTGTTCCTAATGTGTTACTTGATCAACACTGGCTCTCTGTGTACATTGGTCAATTCTGTAAACCCTTGTTTGATGTGTACTTGTTCCTAATGTGTTACTTGATCAACACTGGCTCTCTGTGTACATTGGTCATTTCAGTAAACCCTTGTTTGATTGTACTTGTTCCCAATGTGTTACTTGATGAACACTGGCTCTCTGTGTACATTGGTCATTTCTGTAAACCCTTGTTTGATGTGTACTTGTTCCTAATGTGTTACTTGATCAACACTGGCTCTCTGTGTACATTGGTCATTTTTGTAAACCCTTGTTTGATGTGTTACTTGATCAGCACTGGTCTCTCTGTGTAAATTGATCAATTGGCATACTGTAAAATGTATATGTACTTGTTGCTGTGAAAAATCTGTTTCCTGTCTATGATTGTTTGTCATGTCTCTGTGCCACCAAGTCCAATAAATCTTTTTTTTAAAACCTCCAATAAAAAAAAAAAAAGCACGAGAAATACAGTTTCAGTGTCTAGCGGGATACTTGCTTTGTTGGGTGGGGTAGAGGAAAACATACCTCAATTCCCAAAGGAAGTTAACCGTATGCATTACATTTCGTATCCCGAAGATGGTTTCTTACTTTTTATGCAAATCATCAGGGAGGAATACAGAAATGCAATCACTTTTCTTGCCATTATTGATCAGAATCGAAATTTAGGAAACCCACAAGTGGCGAACGTTATCCCTCCATTTTGTTGTGAGCGTTCTTCAGTTCTGCAGGGCCTCTTTCTCAGAACAATCCGGTGTTCCAGCTGATCGCACAGAAGCGTCTCCACGGAGCAGCTGCGCTTTTATTTAATACGCACTTTGATTTTTGTTTAGTTTTGTAAACACGTATGGTATTTCGGGATCTACAATGGTTTCCATAAATTAAGGAAAATACAGAAAAATCGCAATTACAAGGGTGGTCCCAAAACGTTTTTATAAAAAAAAATATGAGTACCATCAAGGAAGTGGTCATCTTTTTCGAAATACTGTGCGTTTCATCGAATACAGGTGTTCCAACGTTTCTTCCCATTTTTCTTAATGTCTTCTGGAATTCTTCTAAAATGCTGTTGAAGTATCCCTACGCAGCTGTAATAAGTTGTTGATCAGCCTCAAATTGCCCTCCCCCCCTAAATGTCTTTTTTAAGAAGGGGAACATCCAGAAGTCTGGTGGTCAGAAGTCTCATGGTGACAAATCTGGACTATATGAAGGTTGGGGCATCAACCTAATATTCATTTTCTCCAAATAAGAAACAATAGAACTGGCCATGGGCGGCCTTTCACATGAAAAGAAATAGAGAACACAAGTTGAACAAATTTGTTTCATGCCCAAACGCTTGGTTAAAATTCTGTGAATTGATGACTTTGAAATGTGAACCATACCCTCGATATCTCTAAGGAAAGTGTCTGTCTTATAATAATAACACCTATTGTGTTGATGTTTACCTCTGTGACACTCGTTGAAGGTCTTTCTCCATGCGAGATTAAATCCGCCGACTCACGACCATCTATAAATTCTTTATGCCATCGGCAAATTGTGGATTTTCCTAGACATTTATCTTTTATAAGCCTCTTGCATAAGATGTAAAGCCTCTCCGACAGACTTCTGTCCACAGCGAAATCTAATGGTGCATCTTTGTTTCTCTTTTACATCCATTTTTACGAAACATCGCAGCCCGAAAGCACTTGTTAGGGGTTCACGAAACAACGCTTATTGAACTGCGCTCTACCGACGACGTATGCGTGATAAATAGGTGCGACGGTTACTATGGTTACTACAACGACTACCGTCTTTTCGAGACTCGTGCCAAGGTCGAACGCCGTATTGCACATTTTTTTATAAAAACATTCACAGTTGGTTTGGGACAATTTGTGAAAGAAGAGTTGGAAATGCACGAAACCTGGGTGTATATGACGTAAAATGTAATGCGAGTAAGGATATCGCGTACAAATGAGTGGCGATGCAAGTGAGCCGTAGTATAAAAGGGGCTGTTGCGCATCACATAGCTTGCGGAGTGTAAAGAAAGGATTTTGAGATAGCAGATTTGTTGTAATGGCTGAGAGACATCATACAATTGATGAACTGAGGTAAGCGCGATTGGAAGGCTAGAGGCAGACTAAATTTAGGTGGAAGTTCCAAGTGCGCAACATGTGAATCCTTCTGTGGTCCGCAGACTCTGGAACTAATTTCAAAATACGCAGTTTACTTCCAGAAAGTACAGCGAAAGAAGACCTTGGGATGTCGCATCCATGGATGATCGATATCTGCTATTAACCGCGCGGAGGAACATTGGCTATAGGAATGATGGTACCTGTTTTCACGTGCGCAAAAGGCTTCACGAAGGAGGGTAATTCCAGGCAAACAGCACTCTGCGTGCCCCTTGAATTTGAATTGGCCCAAACTTCACGTCACTTGGACTGAAAACCGATGGAAGTCAGTACTCTTCACAGATGAGTCAAGATTTTCTTTGCATGGTGATTCCCGGAAAGCCCTGATTTACGGGAGAGCGCACGGGGCACGTGCCCAGGCCCCCGATTTTTTAGGGCTCCCCAAATGGATTTAAATGAATTCTGAATTAATGGGAATTTTGTGTGTATATATTTCATTTTTTTTTACTTTTGCATGTTCATGTGTTTATAAATGAGGTACTTAAATGAGGTGAGTTTGAGTTTAAAAGATCATCTAAGCATGTGGCCCTTAATGAGTTTAATTGATGGAACAGCCCACAAGTGGCCATTGAGGACGAATGCTTCCATTGATTCACATTACCATTTATTGCTTCTCCAAACATACCTAACTAAAAACCGGTCCTTCAACTTCCTCCACACGGCTTGTCGTAACTGTAACAGCGACCGGGATGGCACGGTTGTATTTTGCAGCGAGCTTAATGGTGTAGTCCTTGATGGAATGTTGGGTATGTTGATTTAATATACACTATATTGACAAAAGTCACCGGGAACCTAGAAGAGAAACACAACGTAGCATTTATTGACATACATTTGTACCGTGTCAGTCCATCTTTGGCCTTAATGCATGCACTGACCCTTCGAGACATGCTTTCGACAAGGTTTCGGAACACAGCGATAGGTATCCGCTTCCATAAATTACATAATGCTGCCGCTAACTGTTGCTTAGGTGTAGGCCTCGCTTCCAAGCTTCTTATGCGGCGCTCTAATTCATCCCACAAATGCTCTATGGAATTAAGATCAGGGCTCTGTGCTGCCCAGTCCACATACGATACGGAATTATCGTCAAACCACGTCGTAACAGCCCTTGCTTTATGGCTTGGTTTCCACAGAGTTGGTAGGGCAAATAACAGTTCAGAATATCGAGGTAGACGTCCACGATAACCAATGGGCTTGTCCACGATAACCAATGGGCCGGGACCATACCACGAAAAACACCCCCACACAAGTACACTGCTAGCTCCAAACTTCACCGTAGAAACAGTACACTGTGGTAAATAGCGTTCCCCCTACTGCCGCCATACCCACACACGGCCATCAGACTAATGGATCGTGTATCTGGATTCATCAGTCCATAAGACCCGTTTCCGTTGATCTACGGTCCATGATAGATGTTCTTTAAACCATGCTAAACGACGAGGAGCATTCCGAGTGGAAATGAAAGGCTTATGAGTAGCTGCACAACCATAGTGACCCATGGAATGAAGTTCTCTGCGAATGGTGCGTGTACATACCGAGGTTTCAGCACTTTGACTCACCTGTATACTTAGGTTTTGTGCAGTACTCTGTCGATTATGTCTAACGATTCTCCAGAGGCTTCGACGTTCTCTATCACTGATTTTCTTTGGTCTGCCAGTACGTCTCACTGCTTCAGGCACGCCATGTGTCTTCCACTTATTCAGTACATCCATAACAGTTCACTTGGGTGTGTTTAAACGCCTCTCGGTTTCTCCTATGGACAAACCTCTAATATAACACCCAACATTCTTTCCTTTCTCAAAGTCAGTTCTCTCGCGCCGCGACAGTTTCACTCAACCTCACAGGGCGATATGATCGCGGTCAGCTGCAGGCTTGTTTTCATACCGTTTGCAGCTGTACCGCGCATCTTAACAACGTAGCGGGTCCGTTCATTTGCTTTTGAAGGGGTGTCCGGTGACTTTTGTCAATATAATGTATATACAACACGAGGACCGGCCTTCGGTTAGTAGAGTGTTCGGAGTCAGAATGAAAAAAGCTGCGGATTTATCGGATTTTGATAAAGGACAAATTGTGATGTCACGTCGCTTCGGAACTACGATATCGGAAACGGCGTGGCTTGTGAGTTCGTCACATGCAGATGTAGTAAGTACAAATCGAAAATGGTGCACATATGACCAAACAACGAACAATCGTCGAGCCATGTGTTGTCCGCAGCTCATTGATGCCAAGAGGGGAGCGTGGGATGTCGCGCATTGTTCACAGCAAGCGCAGAGCCCAGTGCGACACATTTCCGGCAGCTGCAACAGTGGTGATCAGGGCAATGTGTCACAGCACACAGTTCATCGCAGCTTTCTGCACATGGGCCTGCGTAGTCGAAGACCCAGCGGGTCTCCATGCTCACTGCACGCCAAGGCCAAGAACGCATGAAATGGGTCCAAGATAATCGAGAGTGGATGATGGGAAGAAAGTGTACTGGCAAGATTCCTGGTGCATCACGTATACCGCCGAGCTCGGAAACGCCGATTACCAACGGAGGCTATGACACCTGGATGCATTGGTGGGCGGAAACAGGCCGGGCGTCCCCGGTGGTACGTGTGGGCGATGTTTTCTTGAGACACGTTGGGCCCCATTATCCCAATAGCACCATCCTTGACAGCTGTCAGGTATCTGAACATCGTTGCAGACCAAGTTCGCCTATTCATGGCAACTGTGTTCCCTGTTTTCTATGGTCATTGCCAACAGGATAATGTGCCATGCTACACAGCGAAAATCGTCACGGAGTGGTTCGAGGTACAGGCTGGGGACTTCCTGGCCTTCAAATTCACCTGACATGAACCCAATCGAACAACATTTGTGGTTCGACTTGGAAAAGTGGGTTCGCGCTAAATCACCACCACCTCGAAATATACGGGAACTGGAGGACGTGCTGTTGATATTATGGTTCTAGATACCCCAGGATACCTATCGCCACCACATCGAAAAGTGGCAGCTATTTTGTTGGCTAAAAGAGGTCCTACAGCTTATTAGGTACGCGCTCACGATGTAATGGCTGATCGGTGTTTACTGACGCTAGAAAGGTGAAAATAAAGATTAACAATTCATGTAAATTTGTGTATAATTACTGAAAACATCTTTAGTTACCTTTAATTTTCCGTTATTAATCCTTTTTTTTTTACGGCGAATGGTGAGGCTATGCCCGTTGAATCCCAATTCTAAGATCTATGCTGGAAAGGGAAGGGGGAAGAGAATAAGTCGTAGCACGGGTACATTTTCAACAGCACCAAACACCACTAATTATTTCCCTCAACAACCTCCACTTCGTAAAAGCTGGAAGAAGGAGCCCAGACAAGCTTTTCATGAACAATGGTCTTTACAAATCTACTGAGCTCCCAGATACCATCCTCAAGAGAATGAAAAATTACTGCGCGGTCTCCATTGCTGCGAAGATTTACAACACTCCCTATTAAGGTACTTTGGTATTTCATTTTGACACTTTGGTATTCACATGGTTCTGTATGTGGTAATTTTGGCCATAAGGAAGTGTGCTGCCCCGGTGGTGCAGTGGTCTAAACGATGGCCTCTGATCATTCGTCCGAAAGGTGTCCGGGTTCGAATCCCTGGGAGGCATGGATGTTGTGTTTGTCTTACGGCACTGGCTCTCTCCCTTCCCTGGAACCAGTGACCCTAAATTAGGGACGGGCGACTGCTTATAGCCCATTGAGTTGCTCACGGTGGTCGTTAAACTTCCAATCAAAAAAAAAAAAAAAAAAAAAGGAAGTGTTTCTTATGTTTGAATCACATAACTTGAGAATGTTACTTTAACGTGTGCAGGTCCGACGACAGGATTTTTGGGCCTCTGGCCATCTTGAGGCAGGGGCCCGCCAAAATTTACCTCAGTCCCTCCTCCCTACAAAAAGATTTTAGAAGAGTGAATAATTAATGTAATTTAGATTAACCACAGGTACAAAACCTTGTAGCCGCCCCGGTGGCGCTGGCCTCTGATCATTCGTCCGTAAGGGGTCCGGGTTCGAATCCCGGTCAGGCATGGATGTTGTGTTTTTCTTACGGCACTGGCTCTCTCCCTTCCCTGGAACCAGTGACCCTAAATTAGGGACGGGCGACTGCTAATAGCCCATTGAGTTGCTCACGGTGGTCGTTAAACTTCCAATCAAAAAAAAAAAAAAAAAAAAAAAAAAGGAAGTGTTTCTTATGTTTGAATCACATAACTTGAGAATGTTACTTTAACGTGTGCAGGTCCGACGACAGGATTTTTGGGCCTCTGGCCATCTTGAGGCAGGGGCCCGCCAAAATTTACCTCAGTCCCTCCTCCCTACAAAAAGATTTTAGAAGAGTGAATAATTAATGTAATTTAGATTAACCACAGGTACAAAACCTTGTAGCCGGCCCGGTGGCGCTGGCCTCTGATCATTCGCCCGTAAGGGGTCCGGGTTCGAATCCCGGTCAGGCATGGATGTTGTGTTTATCTTACGGCACTGGCTCTCTCCCTTCCCTGGAACCAGTGACCCTAAATTAGGGACGGGCGACTGCTTATAGCCCATTGAGTTGCTCACGGTGGTCGTTAAACTTCCAATCAAAAAAAAAAAAAAAAAAAAAAAAAAAAAGGAAGTGTTTCTTATGTTTGAATCACATAACTTGAGAATGTTACTTTAACGTGTGCAGGTCCGACGACAGGATTTTTGGGCCTCTGGCCATCTTGAGGCAGGGGCCCGCCAAAATTTACCTCAGTCCCTCCTCCCTACAAAAAGATTTTAGAAGAGTGAATAATTAATGTAATTTAGATTAACCACAGGTACAAAACCTTGTAGCCGCCCCGGTGGCGCTGACCTCTGATCATTCGCCCGTAAGGGGTCCGGGTTCGAATCCCAGTCAGGCATGGATGTTGTGTTTATCTTACGGCACTTTCTCTCTCCCTTCCCTGGAACCAGTGACCCTAAATTAGGGACGGGCGACTGCTTATAGCCCATTGAGTTGCTCACGGTGGTCGTTAAACCTCAAAAAAAAAAAACAAAAAAAAAACAACCTTGTACATGATAAAACAAACTTCCATCAAATTGCTAATTTATTAGAATTATTTTGTGGTTGTTATGTACAATTCTGAAATTCATTTTTAACGTATACACGAAATCACTTAATATAATTTTAAAGCTAAAGCTTTTTTATTAAATGTTTATAACGTAAACGTCTTTTTGTACTGATACGTTATTTTAAAACCATAACCGTACGATGAAAAAAGTTCCTAAATTAAACCTTAACGGCCAGACGAAACATTTAAAACAGAAGTCAAACTTACGGAAATTAGCTTCATTTCTCCAGCACAGTTGATAGCACTTCAGGATAGTATAGAAATCACATAACACAAATCAACACTCCACATTTCACCACACTTCATCCCACGCAACTGATGTATCGTAGTTTTTATATCTCTCGTTCTTATCTCATAACTGGCATACGTCACATTCATTCAACCTCAATTATGTTGCCAACAGTATTCGTTTGAGAGAAAAGATATCACGTTAAGTGTGAAGTATAACTGAGAACAAACTCAAGATTTACATAGGGAAAGAAACTAAAAAGGAAAGTTAATTTAGAACATACGTCACAATGTTGATTACTCAATATTTGAAAACTGAAACAGGGTTCCTTTTTTTTTTGTCAAATCAGTTATTAATTTACAAAAACACACTTTATAATTAAACACCGAAAAAGAAAAAAAGAAAACTTTTAATAAACGAATTTGGTCAACAGTTCTTATAATTTCTATAAAATAGCTCTTCTGGCTCTTTTAGATGAAAAGTCGTCAATTACTTCATCAAAGTTCAAAGAATACACCTGATTTGCGTTTTTAGGCACCAGATTTATGTTTATAGTTATCCATAATTACAAAAATTCCCCTCTAATCAGTCAAATAGTGACGTTTTTCACCACCTTCTTCTGTGAACGTATTGCACACTCGACTGGAGCTGTAAATGTTGTCATCTCCTAAACAAGAAAGATGACACCGAATTTTGGGGTGTAATAAGCACGTCTTTTGAATCCGTTCTGACGCAAATTAAATTTATCAAAGCTATTCAAAGTCAATGGAACCGGTGTGGAAAACAATAGTATCTGACGGAAGAAAGAAGTTTTTCAATCGGGTTTTTAATACCTCAGACATTGCTGTAAACGGAATCGTGAGCTTACGCCCTCAGGTTGCAGACTTGGTCGTTAAGAAAAATATGAATTTATGTGAGAAACATTTCGCACAGGAAACGCTCTCCAACACAGAAATTGTTTTTCAAATCGGACTCTTACAAACAGAGATATCGACAAAAATAAGATGTGACTTTACGTCCCCTGGTGGGAAAATCATGCATTATTTTAAGAAGAAAGTATTCTCAAAAGGGTTTTCAATATGAACGGTATCGGTCCAAGAAAAAAAAATCATTCGAGTTTTCAGGAACCCAGATTTCGCTACAAATACATCAGAAGCAGAAATTAACACTTATGCCCCCTGGTGGCCAAACCATTCTTTACCAAACATTTTTTTTTTTTTTTGATTGGAGGTTTAACGACCACCGTGAGCAACTCAATGGGCTATAAGCAGTCGCCCGTCCCTAATTTAGGGTCACTGGTTCCAGGGAAGGGAGAGAACCAGTGCCGTAAGACAAACACAACATCCATGCCTCACCGGGATTCGAACCCGGACCCCGTTCGGGGGAATGATCAGAGGCCATCGCTTAGACCACTGCGCCACCGGGGCGGCGATTGGAGGTTTAACGACCACCGTGAGCAACTCAATGGGCTATAAGCAGTCGCTCGTCCCTAATTTAGGGTCACTGGTTCTAGGGAAGGGAGAGATTCAGTGCCGTAAGACAAACACAACATCCATGCCTCACCGGGATTCGAACCCGGACCCCGTTCGGACGAATGATCAGAGGCCATCGCTTAGACCACTGCGCCACCGGGGCAGCTACCAAACATTAGAAATTATATGAAAAATATTTTCCATCGGGTGTTGTATGCGATACAGGAAGCATGTTCCACAGAACTTTAAAAAAATGTGTGAACTTATTCAAATAATCCCAAAAACGTTACACATATTTCTAACAGTGTAGCATTGTTAATTGTATCCGAGCTTTTCATGACATGATTCTTAAAACGAAACAATTTTTAAGTGAAATTCATTTTTCAGAATAGAGTTAGCAAGACTGATTAATAAGAATATTGATTAATAAGAATAGTTAGTATCATTTTGTAAGACTGGCATATGTGATGGACGCGCATACTAAACTTTCACCCTCAGTCGTAAGTGTCCCGTATTTTTTTTTTTTTTTCGATGTATCTGGGATCCCTAACCTTGTGGAATCTATGCCAAATGTGATATGTGCAGTAAGTCGGGCTAAAAGATGGTGCAACTCGGTATTAAATAAAAGATTTTAATTCCGTGGCGGGTATGCGTACGTAATAGAAACAAAAAAAAAAAAAAAAAAAAAGGCAAGGAGTAGTCGCACATTAAAGCATGAATCAGCGAGCGAACATTAGGATAACGTAAAGACAATAAAATATGACATGGCAAACCAAAAAGTAAAATTGTGCAGAAACAAAATAAAATCCTCAGAACATATTGAACGAAACTGTCGGCACGAAAGCCGAACAAATATTGGATTAAACTGCAAAAGCATCACGGAATTTAAATGGTAAAACCACATAAAGAAAGGGAAATTTATGGAGGAAATACAAACAAATTTTTGCCCTTTCTGTAACTGCAGAAATCTAAGTGCTTTCTGATTATTTAAATGGGTTTCCCATGCATGCGCCGTTTACGCGAAGCTGGTGCGTGCTCGCGTCCCTTCGTGGCGTGCTTTCATATGCCATATAATAAATCGTTTTAAATTGATTTTTAAGAACACCGCTAATATTAATGGAATCGGATGTTTTCATTACCAGAGTTCTAAGATTTCCCGCACCTTTATTTTTAGTTTTTCCGACAAGAATTACTTTACCATGTAATTGCGCGCTCAAAGGTGCAATGCTTGTTTAAAATAGTTCCTTTCCATAATTTTAGCAATCGATGTAACTAATGAAGAGTGTCGTGAAACTACTAGCGGTATTTTTTTCTTCTTCTTTCAACTCCACCTTAAGCTCATTTCAGCAGAACTCCCCGTTTCTTTATTTATGTTGGCATTTATTTATCCAGTGCTTTTTCCTTGGGCCATCCTCTATAAAAAAAAATTAGTAGTTTCAATTAAATATGCAAACCTGTCAGATTAGCTTTGTGTAGAAAATGAAGATTAATTTCTCGTTATTTATTTATCTTTCGCCAGAAAATAAAACCTTTTCTTTTGTATGGATCAGCAACTTTCACAGGAACCCAACAGAAGAAATTTATAGCAATATTAACCATTTAACCGGCTGGAACCAGTTAAGTTTGGGTTACCAAAATGTGCTGAAACCAGTTCAAATGAATATACACTCACGGACAACGACATTTGCGCACCTAGAAGAAAATATGCCACAACCGCGAAACTTTGCAAATAGCTGGACTGCGTGCTGGTATGCCAATGATCCACATTTAGTGCGATTGCGCATGACCACACACCCTGTGATGGCGCTGCAAGCACGACCCGACAGCCTTATAAACCGGCGTGTAGTCGATGCCCCATGAAAGCGAAAAGCACCGGCCGACGCAAGCAAGAGTACAGATTGACAAAAATTTTGGGTAGACGCCAGAGACGTCGATTTACGCAACTTACGGACTTTGAGAGAGGCCTGATCATCGGGCTGAAAACCGCAGGGTGGTCGGCACGCCGTACTGACAGCCACGTGGATCGTTCTGACCACACCGTCCGACTGTGTTGGGAGCAGTGGACACGTGGCGGCACTGCCACACGACGGAGAGGCTCCAAACGGACCACCGGTAGAGAGGATTGACGGATCGTGCTCCAGACGCGAACGGATTCCACGGGGAACCGATCCACTATAGAGGCAGACGTAACGGCTCTTGTGTGCCCACGAACCATTTCCCGACGTCTCGCGAAAGCGAATCTGCGATCCCAGCGCCCCTTACATGTGCTGCCATTAACACCGGAACACTGCCGGCTCCGTGTGCAGTGGTTCCAGGTCAGAGAGACGTGGAGCGACACAGACTGGGGACGTGTGGTGTTTAGCGATGAGTGTCGCTTCGTTTTAGGGAAAATGATCATCGTGTCCGGGTGTGGATGTCCCCGGGTCAACGGCACAATCCCAACCTCGCTATCGAGCGCCACATCTCCCCTACTGCAGGCATTATAGTCTGGGGAACCATTGCCTACGATAGCCGATCAGCTCTAGTAGTGGTACGTGGATGAGATCCTAGTGCCCCATGTGCTCCCATTCCTGGCAGGGATTCCAGGTGCGCTATACCAGCAGGATAATGCCCGCCCGCACACGGCTGCGGTTGCCCAGGACTTCCTACGTCATGTCAAGACCCTTCCATAGCTTGCCCGATTCCCGGACATGTCCCTTATCGAGCATGTGTGGGGCCAGTTGAAACGCCAGCTGCCGCCGTGCCGCGCTATCCGCGATTTGGAGCACACCGACCAACACGTGTGGGCCAGCTTGCGGCAGGACAACATTAGGAATCTGTTCGCCTCCATGCCGGACCGTATTGCAGCATATATTGCCGCACGAGGCGGTGCGACACGCTATTGAAGATGACCGGACTGCGTGCCACAGATCCCTCTGTAATTGTCCTGCAGCTCTGTTTTTGCCATCATGTGTATCATTCATCTGTATCATTACGTCCATAACATTTCAGTGCAATCCAATGCTTCCTTCTTGGTGCGCAAATTTCATTGTCCGTGAGTGTATACTAATGTCCAAAAATTGAGGATCAACGACGAAAAGCTAAATTTCGGACTCCCAAGTCCTTTGTTAGCAGTAATAGCATTCGGACGTAATCAAAACACATGACAGAAAGCTATGTAAGAGTGCTTAGTCATATGCAAATTATCACGAATCACGTCACATCTGTGTACTGCTTGATCTGCTATAAAAGTTGAAGCGTAAGTGGGAAGAAATGCTTTGGGGCCGCGGGTGGCCTAGGGGACAACGTTCGTGACTGTCACGGAAAGGACCTCAGGTTCGATCGCAGACAGGTACGAACGCTCGATCCACTAAATATCCGCCGTGCGTCGGATGGGCACGTTAAGTCGTCGGTCCCCGGGTACTGCCCCCCGGTAATAAAAAAGGACGTCTTCCTCCCCCTTTCTACTTCGCTTCCGTGTCATTTTCCTATCGGGCACTCCAGCCCAAATCTCCTAGCTTCCTATTTCTAAGGTTTGTTTAAGACCTGGGGTCAGACACTCCCTTCCTAAAATCCTATACATATGATCTGATCTGATGGGCACATTAAGCCGTCAGACCCCGGGTACTGGACCCCCGGTAGTAAATAAGGGCGTCTTCTACCTCGCTTCCGTGTGACTTTCCTATCGGGCACTCTAGCCGAAATCTCCTAGCTTTCTATTTCTAAGGGTTGTTCAAGACCTGGGGTCAGACACTCCCTTCCTAAAATCCTGAACATATGATCTGATCTGATCTGATGGGAACATTAAGCCGTCGGACCCCGGGTACTGGCCCACCGGTAATAAATAAGGGCGTCTTCCTCCCCCTTTCTACTTCCCTTCCGTGTCACTTTCCTATCGGGCACTCTAGCCCAAATCTCCTAACTTCCTATTTCTAAGGGTTGTTTAAGATCTGGGGTCAGACACTCCCTTCCTAAAATCCTCTACATATGATCTGATCTGATCTGATGGGCACATTAAGCCGTCGGACCCCGGGTACTAGCCCCGGTAGTAAATAGGGGCGTCTTCTACCTCGCTTCCGTGTGTCTTTCCTATCGGGCACTCTAGCCCAAATCTCCTAACTTCCTATTTCTAAGGGTTGTTTAAGATCTGGGGTCAGACACGCCCTTCCTAAAATCCTGAACATATGATCTGATCTGATCTGATGCGAACATTAAGCCGTCGGACCCCGGGTACTGGCCCACCGGTAATAAATAAGGGCGTCTTCCTCCCCCTTTCTACTTCGCTTCCGTGTCACTTTCCTATCGGGCACTCTAGCCCAAATCTCCTAACTTCCTATTTCTAAGGGTTGTTTAAGATCTGGGGTCAGACACTCCCTTCCTAAAATCCTCTACATAGGATCTGATGGGCACATTAAGCCGTCGGACCCCGGGTACTGGCCCCCCGTTAGTAAATAATGGCGTCTTCTACCTCGCTTCCGTGTGACTTTCCTATCGGGCACTCTAGCCCAAATCTCCTAGCTTCCTATTTCTAATGGTTGTTTAAGACCTGGGGTCAGACACTCCCTTCCTAAAATCCTCTACATATGATCTGATCTGATCTGAGCTGATGGACACATTAAGCCGTCGGACCCCGGGTACTGGCCCCCCGGTAGTAAATAAGGGCGTCTTCTACCTCGCTTCCGTGTGACTTTCCTATCGGGCAGTCTAGCCCAAATCTCCTAGCTTTCTATTTCTAAGGAGTGTTTAAGACCTGGGGTCAGACACTCCCTTCCTAAAATCCTCTACATATGATCTGATCTGATGAGCACATTAAGCCGTCGGACCCCGGGTACTGGCCCCCCTGTAGTAAATAATGGCGTCTTCTACCTCGCTTCCGTGTGACTTTCCTATCGGGCACTCTAGCCCAAATCTCCTAGCTTCCTATTTCTAAGGGAAGTTTAAGACCTGGAGTCAGACACACCCTTCCTAAAATCCTCTACATGTGATCTGATCTGATCTGATGGGCACATTAAGCCGTCGGACCCCGGGTACTGGCCCCCGGTAGTAAATAAGGGCGTCTTCTACCTTGCTTCCGTGTGACTTTCCTATCGGGCACTCTAGCCCAAATCTCCTAACTTCCTATTTCTAAGGGTTGTTTAAGATCTGGGGTCAGACACGCCCTTCCTAAAATCCTCTACATATGATCTGATCTGATCTGATGGGCACATTAAGCCGTCGGACCCCGGGTACTGGCCCACCGGTAATAAATAAGGGCGTCTTCCTCCCCCTTTCTACTTCGCTTCCGTGTCACTTTCCTATCGGGCACTCTAGCCCAAATCTCCTAACTTCCTATTTCTAAGGGTTGTTTAAGATCTGTGGTCAGACACTCCCTTCCTAAAATCCTCTACATATGATCTGATCTGATCTGATGGGCACATTAAGCCGTCGGATCCCGGGTACTGGCCCCCGGTAGTAAATAAGGGCGTCTTCTACCTCGCTTCCGTGTGACTTTCCTATCGGGCACTCTAGCCCAAATCTCCTAACTTCCTATTTCTAAGGGTTGTTTAAGATCTGGGGTCAGACACTCCCTTCCTAAAATCCTCTACATATGATCTGATCTGATCTGATGAGCACATTAAGCCGTCGGACCCCGGGTACTGGCCCCTCGGTAGTAAATAATGGCGTCTTCTACCTCGCTTCCGTGTGACTTTCCTATCGGGCACTCTAGCCCAAATCTCCTAGCTTCCTATTTCTAAGGGAAGTTTAAGACCTTGAGTCAGACACACCCTTCCTAAAATCCTCTACATGTGATCTGATCTGATCTGATGGGCACATTAAGCCGTCGGACCCCGGGTACTGGCCCCCCGGTAGTAAATAAGGGCGTCTTCTACCTTGCTTCCGTGTGACTTTCCTATCGGGCACTCTAGCCCAAATCTCCTAACTTCCTATTTCTAAGGGTTGTTTAAGATCTGGGGTCAGACACGCCCTTCCTAAAATCCTCTACATATGATCTGATCAGATCTGATGGGCACATTAAGCCGTCGGACCCCGGGTACTGGCCCACCGGTAATAAATAAGGGCGTCTTCCTCCCCCTTTCTACTTCGCTTCCGTGTCACTTTCCTATCGGGCACTCTAGCCCAAATCTCCTAACTTCCTATTTCTAAGGGTTGTTTAAGATCTGTGGTCAGACACTCCCTTCCTAAAATCCTCTACATATGATCTGATCTGATCTGATGGGCACATTAAGCCGTCGGACCCGGGTACTGACCCCCGGTAGTTAATAAGGGCGTCTTCTACCTCGCTTCCGTGTGACTTTCCTATCGGGCACTCTAGCCCAAATCTCCTAGCTTCCTATTTCTAAGGGTTGTTTAAGACCTGGGGTCAGACACTCCCTTCCTAAAATCCTCTACATATGATCTGATCTGATCTGATGAGCACATTAAGCCGTCGGACCCCGGGTACTGGCCCCCGGTAGTAAATAAGGGCGTCTTCTACCTCGCTTCCGTGTGACTTTCCTATCGGGCACTCTAGCCCAAATCTCCTAGCTTCCTATTTCTAAGGGTTGTTTAAGACCTGGGGTCAGACACTCCCTTCCTAAAATCCTCTACATATGATCTGATCTGATCTGATGGGCACATTAAGCCGTCGGACCCCGGGTACTAGCCCCCGGTAGTAAATAGGGGCGTCTTCTACCTCGCTTCCGTGTGTCTTTCCTATCGGGCACTCTAGCCCAAATCTCCTAACTTCCTATTTCTAAGGGTTGTTTAAGATCTGGGGTCAGACACGCCCTTCCTAAAATCCTGAACATATGATCTGATCTGATCTGATGGGCACATTAAGCCGTCGGACCCGGGTACTGACCCCCCGGTAGTAAATAAGGGCGTCTTCTACCTCGCTTCCGTGTGACTTTCCTATCGGGCACTCTAGCCCAAATCTCCTAGCTTTCTATTTCTAAGGGGTGTTTAAGACCTGGGGTCAGACACTCCCTTCCTAAAATCCCCTACATATGATCTGATCTGATGAGCACATTAAGCCGTCGGACCCCGGGTACTGGCCCCCCGGTAGTAAATAAGGGCGTCTTCTACCTCGCTTCCGTGTGACTTTCCTATCTGGCACTCTAGCCCAAATCTCCTAGCTTTCTATTTCTAAGGGGTGTTTAAGGCCTGGGGTCAGACACTCCCTTCCTAAAATCCCCTACATATGATCAGATCTGATGAGCACATTAAGCCGTCGGACCCGGGTACTGACCCCCCGGTAGTAAATAAGGGCGTCTTCTACCTCGCTTCCGTGTGACTTTCCTATCGGGCACTCTAGCCCAAATCTCCTAGCTTTCTATTTCTAAGGGGTGTTTAAGACCTGGGGTCAGACACTCCCTTCCTAAAATCCCCTACATATGATCTGATCTGATGAGCACATTAAGCCGTCGGACCCCGGGTACTGGCCCCCGGTAGTAAATAAGGGCGTCTTCTACCTCGCTTCCGTGTGACTTTCCTATCGGGCACTCTAGCCCAAATCTCCTAGCTTCCTATTTCTAAGGGAAGTTTAAGACCTGGAGTCAGACACTCCCTTCCTAAAATCCTCTACATGTGATCTGATCGATGAGCACATTAAGCCGTCGGACCCCGGGTACTGGCCCCCCGGTAGTAAATAAGGGCGTCTTCTACCTCGCTTCCGTGTGACTTTCCTATCGGGCACTCTAGCCCAAATCTCCTAGCTTCCTATTTCTAAGGGAAGTTTAAGACCTGGAGTCAGACACTCCCTTCCTAAAATCCTCTACATGTGATCTGATCTGATGAGCACATTAAGCCGTCGGACCCCGGGTACTGGCCCCCGGTAGTAAATAAGGGCGTCTTCTACCTCGCTTCCGTGTGACTTTCCTATCGGGCACTCTAGCCCAAATCTCCTAGCTTCCTATTTCTAAGGGAAGTTTAAGACCTGGAGTCAGACACTCCCTTCCTAAAATCCTCTACATGTGATCTGATCTGATGAGCACATTAAGCCGTCGGACCCCGGGTACTGGCCCCCCGGTAGTAAATAAGGGCGTCTTCTACCTCGCTTCCGTGTGACTTTCCTATCGGGCACTCTAGACCAAATCTCCTAGCTTCCTATTTCTAAGGGAAGTTTAAGACCTGGAGTCAGACACTCCCTTCCTAAAATCCTCTACATGTGATCTGATCTGATGAGCACATTAAGCCGTCGGACCCCGGGTACTGGCCCCCCGGTAGTAAATAAGGGCGTCTTCTACCTCGCTTCCGTGTGACTTTCCTATCGGGCACTCTAGCCCAAATCTCCTAGCTTCCTATTTCTAAGGGAAGTTTAAGACCTGGAGTCAGACACTCCCTTCCTAAAATCATCTACATGTGATCTGATCTGATGAGCACATTAAGCCGTCGGACCCCGGGTACTGGCCCCCCGGTAGTAAATAAGGGCGTCTTCTACCTCGCTTCCGTGTGACTTTCCTATCTGGCACTCTAGCCCAAATCTCCTAGCTTCCTATTTCTAAGGGAAGTTTAAGACCTGGAGTCAGACACTCCCTTCCTAAAATCCTCTACATGTGATCTGATCTGATGAGCACATTAAGCCGTCGGACCCCGGGTACTGGCCCCCCGGTAGTAAATAAGGGCGTCTTCTACCTCGCTTCCGTGTGACTTTCCTATCGGGCACTCTAGCCCAAATCTCCTAGCTTCCTATTTCTAAGGGAAGTTTAAGACCTGGAGTCAGACACTCCCTTCCTAAAATCCTCTACATGTGATCTGATCTGATGAGCACATTAAGCCGTCGGACCCCGGGTACTGGCCCCCCGGTAGTAAATAAGGGCGTCTTCTACCTCGCTTCCGTGTGACTTTCCTATCGGGCACTCTAGCCCAAATCTCCTAGCTTCCTATTTCTAAGGGAAGTTTAAGACCTGGAGTCAGACACTCCTTCCTAAAATCCTCTACATGTGATCTGATCTGATGAGCACATTAAGCCGTCGGACCCCGGGTACTGGCCCCCCGGTAGTAAATAAGGTCGTCTTCTACCTCGCTTCCGTGTGACTTTCCTATCGGGCACTCTAGCCCAAATCTCCTAGCTTCCTATTTCTAAGGGTTGTTTAAGACCTGGGGTCAGACACTCCCTTCCTAAAATCCTCTACATATGATCTGATCTGATCTGATGGGCACATTAAGCCGTCGGACCCCGGGTACTGGTCCCCCGGTAGTAAATAAGGGCGTCTTCTACCTCGCATCCGTGTGACTTTCCTATCGGGCACTCTAGCCCAAATCTCCTAGCTTCCTATTTCTAAGGGTTGTTTAAGACCTGGGGTCAGACACTCCCTTCCTAAAATCCTCTACATATGATCTGATCTGATCTGATGGGCACATTAAGCCGTCGGACCCCGGGTACTGGCCCCCCGGTAGTAAATAAGGGCGTCTTCTACCTCGCTTCCGTGTGACTTTCCTATCGGGCACTCTAGCCCAAATCTCCTAGCTTCCTATTTCTAAGGGAAGTTTAAGACCTGGAGTCAGACACTCCCTTCCTAAAATCCTCTACATGTGATCTGATCTGATGAGCACATTAAGCCGTCGGACCCCGGGTACTGGCCCCCGGTAGTAAATAAGGGCGTCTTCTACCTCGCTTCCGTGTGACTTTCCTATCGGGCACTCTAGCCCAAATCTCCTAGCTTCCTATTTCTAAGGGTTGTTTAAGACCTGGGGTCAGACACTCCCTTCCTAAAATCCTCTACATATGATTTGTTCTGATCTGATGGGCACATTAAGCCGTCGGACCCCGGGTACTGGCCCCCGGTAGTAAATAAGGGCGTCTTCTACCTCGCTTCCGTGTGACTTTCCTATCGGGCACTGTAGCCCAAATCTCCTAGCTTCCTATTTCTAAGGGAAGTTTAAGACCTGGGGTCAGACACTCCCTTCCTAAAATCCTCTACCTATGATCTGATCTGATCTTATAGGCACATTAAGCCGTCGGACCCCGGGTACTGGCCCCCGGTAGTAAATAAGGGCGTCTTCTACCTCGCTTCCGTGTGACTTTCCTATCGGGCACTCTAGCCCAAATCTCCTAGCTTCCTATTTCTAAGGGTTGTTTAAGACCTGGGGTCAGACACTCCCTTCCTAAAATCCTCTACATATGATTTGTTCTGATCTGATGGGCACATTAAGCCGTCGGACCCCGGGTACTGGCCCCCCGGTGGTAAATAAGGGCGTCTTCTACCTCGCTTCCGTGTGACTTTCCTATCTGGCACTCTAGCCCAAATCTCCTAGCTTTCTATTTCTAAGGGGTGTTTAAGGCCTGGGGTCAGACACTCCCTTCCTAAAATCCCCTACATATGATCAGATCTGATGAGCACATTAAGCCGTCGGACCCCGGGTACTGGCCCCCGGTAGTAAATAAGGGCGTCTTCTACCTCGCTTCCGTGTGACTTTCCTATCGGGCACTGTAGCCCAAATCTCCTAGCTTCCTATTTCTAAGGGAAGTTTAAGACCTGGGGTCAGACACTCCCTTCCTAAAATCCTCTACCTATGATCTGATCTGATCTTATAGGCACATTAAGTCGTCGGACCCCGGGTACTGGCCCCCCGGTAGTAAATAAGGGCGTCTTCTACCTCGCTTCCGTGTGACTTTCCTATCGGGCACTCTAGCCCAAATCTCCTAGCTTCCTATTTCTAAGGGAAGTTTAAGACCTGGAGTCAGACACTCCCTTCCTAAAATCCTCTACATGTGTTTATGATCATGATCATTAAATAAAAAAAACAGAAATATTTTGTAGGCGTTGAAATGTGGATCTGCTTTTTTAGCTCGTCTTTTGTAAAAAAAGATCGTGCTTATGTGACCTGTCTGTCCTTCCGTCTGTGGACACCATATCTCGGCAACTATTAGTCAGATTTGAAAAATTCTTTTTTCTCTGGGAAGCTTAAAATGTGCAAATTGTGATTCTTTATTTCGTTTGCTTTTCTTTTACGTTGAACGATTTCACCGCGAGAGGACGTAAAGGCAGATGATATCGAATTCAAAATACATTTTACTTCATATATTTGCTTCTAAACATTCGATTGGATTTTTTTTTTACCTTTCGATACCATTTATGTAGAAGACTATTTTAGGTATAGTCACTTTTTCAAGTTACCCATAGATTTTCCTAGGGGTCGTGAAAGTAAATTGCATTTTCCTCGATATCGCTACTTTTAAAACTCCTATTTGAAAAATTCTTTTTGCATTGGATACAGCTCTTGATGGGAAATGTTTTGCATATGATTTCTAATTTTTGGTAAAAATGGTTTGGCCACCAGGTAGCGTAAGTCTTAATTTCTGCTTCTGATGTATTCACAGCAAAATGTGAGCTCTTAATATCTTGATTGAAAATATTCTTCGTGGACGGATGCCACTTACGTCTATAAACCTTTTCGGAATATTTTCTTCTTAAAATATTGCAATGTTTCTCCGCCAGGGGGCGTAGATGTATATCTTTATTTTGGCAATATCCCTGCTTCTAATGGTCCGATTTGAAAAATTCCTCCTTTGTGGATAGTTTCCAATGCGAAATGTTTTTCATGTAATTTGAAAATTTTCAGATAATTCATATGCTTTCCGCTAGGGAGCATTTAGGAAAATTTCGGTTTCCTCCGGTACGTCTGCTTCTAAAACTCCGATTGCCGCCCCGATGGCTCAGTAGTCTAAGTGATGGCTTCTGATCATTCGTCCGAGATGGGTCCAGGTTCGAATCCCGTTGAGTCATGGATGTTGTGTTTGTCTTACGGCACTGGCCCTCTCCCTTCCTTGGAGTCAGTGGCCCTAAATTAGGGACTGGCGACTGCTTATAGCCCATTGAGTTGCTCACGGTAGTCGTTAAAACTTCCAATAAAAAAAATTAAAAAAAAAGTCGTCCGTCCTAATCTAAAGCCACTGACTTCAGGGAAGGCAGGGAACCAGCGCCATAAGATAAACACATCATTACTCAAGTTATTACTGAAGTTATGAGATAATGGCTATGGAATAAATCTCGCTCCTGTGTCCTGAGCTTTGACCCCATTTCGATGATATTCAACAGAATTGGTTCAGTATGCCTCCGAAATAACATACTAAAGTTTTGTCTCAATAGAAGCATTTTTAGTCAAGTTATGAGGATAATGGTTGTGGAATAAATCTCGCTCCAGTGCCCTGACCTCTGACCCCATTTCGATGATATAGAACAAAATTGGTTCAGTATACCTCCGAAACAACATGATAAAGTTTCGTCGCACTAGAAGTATTTTTACGTAAGTTATGTTGCATAAGGGCGATGGAATGGATCCCGCTCCTATGTCCTGACCTGTGACCCCATTTGATCCATTTTCAATAGGTTTCGTCCGCAGGTGATCTCCTACCACATACTAAAATTTCATCGAAATCGAACCATTTTTACGCGAGTTATCGTGCGGACAGACAGACAGACAGACGGACAAAGCTGGTGCATATACGCTTCTTCAACCAACGGTTGGAAAAGCGTAAACAAGTTAGTAAAATCATGCAATGCACTGATTATGATACGGTTTGCAACATACCAGAAATCATTACTCAAGTTATGAGGATAATCGCTGTGGAATAAATCTCGCTCCTGTGCCCTGACCTTTGACCCCATTTCGATGATGTTCAACAAAATCGGTTCAGTATACATCCGGAACAACATACCAAAGTTTTGTCTCAATAAAAGCATTTTTTGTCAACTTATAAGGATAATGGCTGTGATAAATCTCGCTCCTGTGCCCTGACCTTTGACCCCATTTCGATTATATTAAACAGAATTTGTTCAGTATACCTCCAGAACAAAATACCACAGTTTTGTCGCAATAGAAGCATTTTTGTCAAGTTATGAGGATAATGGCTGTGGAACAAATCTCGCTCCTGTGCCCTGACCTTTGACCCCATTTCGATGATATTAAACAGAATTGTTTCAATATACCTCCAGAACAACATACCACAGTTTTGTCGCAATAGAAGCATTTTTAGTCAAGTTATGGGGATAATAGCTGTGGAATAAATCTCGCCCCTGTGTCATGACCTTTCACCCCATTTCGATTATATTCAGCAGAACCGGTTCAGTATACCTCCGGAACAACATGATGTTTTGTCTCAATCGAAGCATTTTTACGTAAGTTATGACGCATAAGGGCGATGGAATGGATCTCGCTCCTATGTCCTGCCCTTTGACCCCATTTCGTCCATTTTCAATGGGGTTCGTCTCCAGGTTGTCGCCTACCAGATACTAAAATTTCATCGAAATCGAACCATTTTTACGTGAGTTAACGTGCAGACATTCAGACAGACAGACGGACAAAGCTGGAGCAGATTCGCTTCTTCAACATACGGTTGGAAAGCGTAAAAAACGACGTTATGTATAAACTGCTTGACAGAGAAAATGCCACACCATGAAGGAATGCTCGAAAACAGACCAAACTGCACACACAGAAAGCCAAGTAGGTCCTGAACAAATGATTTAATTGACATATACAGACTAGGCTTCAGTGGCAGAATATACAGTATGATCAATAATGAGTGTGGCCCTCATTTTGGGCGATACAGCGTTGAATTCTATGTGGCATCGAGGCAACGGAAGCCCGGATAGAGTCCTGTGGTATTGTGGACCATACACGTGGTGTTGATCCGAGTCCACAGTTCATCTTCATTTTGCGAGGGCGGAAGGGTACTTAACCGAAGTCCAATCGTGTCCCACAGATGCTCGATGAGCGAGAGGTCGGGGGATCGTGCTGGCCACGGAAAGCATTTAAGCATTCAGGCTGATCCGAGCGGTTTGCGGCCGGGCGTTATCCTGTTGAAAAACGGCGTTTGGGATGTCTTGTAGGTACGGTACGCAGCAGCTCTTCAATATAGCGGCGTGCCGTCAATGTGCCCGTAATGCGCACCAACGGCGAGCAGATGTTTGCGCTGATGGCACCCAATACCATGATTCCACGTTGCCGGGCCTTGTGGCGTTCCACAGTGGTGGAGAAATCCGCCCGTTGGCCACGTCGCCTCCAGACTCTCACATGGCGATCATCCGTGGAGAGACGCAACCGCGATTCGTCTTTGAACACTGTTCCATTCGGCACCCCACGCAGCACTGGAGCAACACCACGCCAATCAGAGCGACACTGTCCGCGTCGATATTGGAGCATCCAAGCCCCCCCCCCCCCGTACACTCTGCAAAATGTCGCCCGTTGTGGCCTGTCGGCTCGCTATGACATGACGTCGGATGCAACGATCGGGGGACTCGGACGTCCATCTCCGTGCTCTGGTCCCTTTACGACGTTGCACAGATCCTTCCTGAGACCACTGTCTCCAAATGCGATCGACGATTGTGGCACCCCGTTGCGTTTCTTCCGCAATACGACGCAAGGACCATCCGGCGGTACGAAGGCCTAAGACGACACCTCTCGTGAACTCATCCGTTTGACGAAATCGCGTACGACGGCGTCTTAACGGCATTGGCACCCCTTGTTGGTTCTCCAGACACGGTTACAGCAGAACCACTCACTTCTCGCGGCAGTGACGACGTATCGGCTAATGGCTTCTCGGGCTGGTTGTTCGCTTATATCCCGCGCGCCGTTCGTGAGATTGGCCTGCAAATGCAATCATTTGCATAACTTGTACATGTGCACCTACCCTGCAATTTCCATGGCGCGGCGTTCACGTCTTCGTCAGGCAGTGTATATAAAATATTACAGGGCTTAACGATCAAGAAAAACCATGTTAGTGCTAGCTGCAATTATTTGGATTTATCCCATGAAACTCGTACGACTGATCTTCCTTGTCGGTTAATCGGAAAGAATGAAAATAAATTCAAAACGGAAAGGAAAACTAGTTAAAGCAGGCAGATTTTCCCCCAAATCCTTAAATCCATGAAGGATGGGACAAAACGGGATTATTGATGCATTTGATAGGATTTTATTGATTTAAGAGCTGGATGTGATCAAGACGTTGCACGCATAACAGAAGATTCAAAAACAAATAAAATCAAGGCCACTTACTTTATAAAATCGGGAAGGAACGAGCAATAATGTCCAAACAAAAGACTTAACGAAAATGAAAGGAATCGAGTTCGGAAGCAGCAAATTGAAAGCCATCGTAATTTATCGACGAAAAGGGAAAACAGTCATTCATGAGTTACAACATTTCTTAGTCAGTTCATCATGAGGGTCTAAATAATATTCCGTTGGGGAGATGCCGACAGTAATCCCAATCGGAATAGAAGAGTGTGACATACTATTCTTATAGTCAACATGTTATGATAAAACCTTAATATTACAATATACACTGAAGTGCCAGAAAAACTGGTACAGACGAGCTTATGCAAAATACATAGCACTTATCATTCTCATGCCTAAAACAGCTCTACCAGCTGTCAGAGCTGTTTTAGGCAGGAGAATGACGAGTAATAACGATTTAAGCGATTTTCAACGCTTGGCGCTCGTGAGATGGTCCATAGTATTTAGGAGGTAGAAACCAAGTTCGGATTTTCACGAACGACCATTGCAAGGGTGTACCGTGACTACAAGATTTCCGGCAAAACCTTTAACGTACGATACCAGTGTGACCGTAAAAAGACATTGGGTGAACGTGACCATCGTCGGCTGTCAAGAATCGTTTCACGCGACGCTCTCGCAGGTAGCATCGGAATTCAATGCTGGAGCCTCAACCAGCATCAGCGTCCGGACTTTGCAACGTACCCTGCACGATATGGGCTTTGGGAGCCGACGCCCAACTCGAGTCCCCTTGATGGGTGCACGACACAGAGCTATGCGCATCGCTTGGGCACGGCAACACCGCCACTCGACACGTGATGACTGGAAACAAGTAGCCTGGTCTGACGTGTCGCGTTTCCAACTGTATCGGGCAGATGGAAGGATTCGTGTGTGGCGCAAACCCCATGAAGCCATGGATCCCGCCTGTCAACAGGAAACTGTACGGGCTGGTAGGGGGTCCGTAATTTTATGGCGTGTGTTTAGCTGGACTTCACTGGGACCCCTGGTACGTCTACAAACGTCTGTGAGCGGCCAACGCTATGTGTGCATCCTTTCTGACGAGGTACACCCGTTCATGTCCTGCATTCATGCTGATGGGTTGGGCCTGTTCCAACAGGACAACACAAGTGTCGGGACGCCACATTATGGTTAGAGGAGCATTCATCTGAGTTTGGGGTGTTGCCATTCCCACCCAAGTCCCCAGATCTGAACGTAATAGAACACATTTGGGATGCCATGCAACGCGCTATCGAACACAGGAATCCGAGACCCCGAATTGTGGAACGCTCTGCAGGAAGTATGGTTTGCATTGCCCACAGCATATTTCCAGAAGCTAGTGGAGTCCATGCCCCGTCGTATTTCTGCAGACCTGCGCTCCCGTGGGGGACCTACCAAGTATTAGACTGGTGCACCAGTTTTTCAGGCACTTCAGTGTACATACACTGGTCCCAAAAAGTTAGGAATGTTGAGATTTCGAAGGGAAAACGTTGGGACTTGGGACGTTCAAATTTATCGACTACTAGAGATCGATTATTATCAGCGTGGGTAGCTATGACTAGGCTAACAATTGTTTCGCGGCGCGAATTTCCGCGATTGTTTTTCGCAAATTTTAGGGGTTTTTCAGTAATTTCGCGAATATCAAATACATCAGCGAATTTCAGATTTCTTCCCAGTTTTGCCGAAGTTCTACATGGTGTCCCATTCGCTCCCGAACCCGGCATTTCTTTAATAAAGTTAACACCAATGAAGATATTGCAACGAAATTTGAAGTGGACTCACCTCATTTTGTGCGAAATGTGATGACATCACAACATGTGCTGGAAGTGGCCACCATTTACGTCCAGACAGCATTGAACCCGGCGCACCATATTGTGGAAAGTCCTTGCCAGTACGTCCGCCGTCACTGCCTGAATTTCTTCGGTGATGTTTGCTCTCAGGGCATCTATGGTTCGCGATTTCTTTTGGTAAACTCTCCCTTTTAGATATCCCCATAAAAATGAATCAGGAGGCTGCAGATCGGGCGAGCGTGGTGGCCGTGGACCCATCGAAATGACGCGGTCGCCGAAAAAGGACTGAATTTCGGCCATACTGGTGTGTGATGTCGCTCCATCATGCTGGTAACATCCAATGGAGAGTTCTTCGTCGTCCAATTGATTTACAAAGGTGTTGAAGATTTCCATATATGCAGCTGTTGTGATGGTTATACAGAAGAAGATGGGACCAATTATGCGGCCCCGGGTCATCCCCCACCAAACACAAATTTTCTGTGAATGAAGGGGTTCTTCAAGTATCGCGTTGGGATTTTCACTAGCCCAAATACGGGAATTTTGAGAGAAAATTCAAAATACAAATACGGGAATTAAAAAAAAACCATTTGAATGTTTCAAATACGGGAATTTTTTGGATTGCTGCTTATCGGAATTTTGCCACTAAGGTTCAACGCTGTCTGGACGCAAATGGTGGCCACTTCCAGCACATGTTGTGATGTCATCACATTTTTCACGAAATGAGGTAAGTCCACTTCAAATTTCGTTGCAATATCATCATTGGTGTTAATATTATTAAAGAAATGCCGGGTTCGGTAGCGAAAGGCACACCCTGTATTATAATTTTTAGATTATTTTTCATATTTAAATGATTTTATTATTTCCTCTATTAGAATCGAAGCGAAAAATATACCGCAAAGAAATTCTACTCCTAAGTCCAAACCAGAACTTTAAACCATGAATTACCCCTCAATATTGTTCGTTACGAAGATACTCTTATCGAACAAGCTTGACGGGTAATTCCAGGTCACATGCACTCTGCTCAAGAATGCACGTGTGGTCTTTCGTGATTTCCACCCTCTGCTGCTGTTGAATTACCTTGGCGACTTGACGCACTAGTAAACTGGATGACATCAATTGTATTAGTAGTTTAACTGGGAGAAGCAGCTCGCAGAAAAGAGTGCTTGAGTTTCGCAGACGCTTAGCTTAGAAAACTTTTGTGCTTTCATGTGAGTATTTAGTTTATAAAGTTTCTCGATATTGCTTGTTAATTTTGAGAATGAACCACGGGAGTAAAATGAGTGCATCTGAAAGATGCAAGCAGTACAGCAAGAGAACGTTTCATGTGAACAAAAATGTATTGTTCAGTTCGTGTTTCAACATACCAGTATATTTTTCAAGAAATGACAGTTGTAAAAAGCATTTAGCTAGCAAGGTGCATAAAGGAGTTTGTGTCCGAACTGTCAATCGAAACTAATGCAGAAATGTGTTGATGAATTAATCGAGAAAAGAACTAAACAAAAAACTGCATCGCTCAACTGAACTTTCGAAATTAACTGGTGCATCTTGTGCAGCTAACATTTCACTTTCTGAACTGGGTAACCCTACGTTGAAATAATTACTTGGAAAATTCGTTGAAAGGTGTTATTCCAAATGAGAATTGGATACGGAAATGTTATTTGCCGAAAATATACGATATTTACGAGCAACAAGTGAAAGATTTTAAAATCAATATCCGGCGTGAGCATCGTAGCAGACGAAACAACTGATTCTGAAGATAAGTGCATTTTGAATATTCTTGCTGTCCCATCAGCTGAAACGGCTGTAATGCTGAAACCACTTTGTGCCGCCCTGGTGGCGCAGTGATCTAAGCGATGGCCTCTGATTATTCGTCCAAAAGGGACGCCGGTTCGAATCCCGGTGAGGAATGGATCTTGTGTTGGTTTTACGGCATGGCTCTCTCCCTTCCCTGGAACCAGTGACCCTAAATTAGGGACGGGCGACTGCTCATAGCCCATTGAGGTGCTCACGGTGGTCGTTAAACCTCCAATAAAAAAACAAAAAAAACCAAACCTCTTTGAAAGCAATCTTCCTCGAGTTCATCAATTTGGAATCTGTAAATTTTAAAGCAGTCAGCGAGGCAATACTTCAGTTCGTTGATACGAGGTAAGCTTGAAATACCTTTTGCGAATGTAACTTCTTTTGTGACAGACAACGACGCATCTGGCATATCCAAATCGTGGGGAAAGAGCCTGAGAGCCGATTTTTTAAAATAAAATACGGTATTTCGTGAAATTTCGTGGCAAACCCCGAATTTTTGCGAAATTTAGCGATTTACCCCGCGACGTCCCAGCGAATTTTGCATATTTTTCCCTCGATAAAATTACTACCCTAGATATGGCATATGCAAATCAGTGGCGGATCCAGAGGGGGCGATTGGGCCGACCCCCCTCTCGAACCCTAACTCATTTTTTAGGTTTAAAGTAGTGAAGATCGTATCGTAAATGATTAACTTTGCATATTTTGCTTTCGGTTTTTCTAAACAAAAATTAACAAAAAACTTAGTACTGAGGATTTAAAATACTTATTACATTGATTTGGGTTCAGTAAAAAAAGAAAGAGAAGGGAATAGAATAAAAATAGAGAGAGAGAAAAAAAGATAAAGGGAAAACAGGGACAGCGGGGGTAAAAAACATGGGGATATTCTTTGTTAGTTCTTTGCTGTTGCCATATTTTCTAGCATTTGTAATGTCTCGAAACAGGGTAAAGCAGAGCTTGGTACTGAAATCAGAGTAGGTGGGAGAAACTATGAATAACAATCTCATCAACGTACGTATATTCATTGGGTCATAAAGAAAATTTGTAAAAATGTCCCCACCGCTTCTTCCCAAATGGTCTCTCTTTCTTTTTCTGATTTTTCCTGCTCCCCAAGCCTCACGGGCGCTTCCCGTTGTTCCACCCACTCCGAAGCCAATCCCCGCTTGGGTGGGGTGGGCTGGGAGGGAGGCAGCGTGGCTAATACGGGGTAATTTTCGACATCTCCTGCTACTAACATTATATATATATATATATATATATATATATATATATATATATATATATATTATCATCACCAATCATTATCAATCCCCTGCTGGATGAAGGTCTCCAGAAATTTTTTCCCCAATTGTCTGTCTTGGGCCTGTCTCCTCCATGTCACTCCAGCATACTTTTGAATTTCATCCATCCATCTCCCATGGGGTTTTCTTCTGAGTCTTTTCCTGTCCCTCGGAATCCAGTCTAAAATTTCGGTTGTCCATTGGAGTTCCATTCTTCTGGCAACATGTCCAGCCCATTGCCATTTCAGTGATTTCACTCTGGTCATGATGTCGTACACTCCTGTCATTTTCCTTATCCACAAGTTCCTCTTCTTATCTTTCCTGGTCACAGCAAGCATGCATCTCTCCATGCCTCTTTGAGTTGTCTGCAGTCTTTGTATGTCTTTTTTTAGTTAAGGTCAATGTCTCTGCTCAATACGTAAGCACTTGGCAGGAAGCATAGATTAAACACTTTTCTTTTGAGACATAATGGCATACTGCTCTTAGAAATTGTACTGTTTCTTCCAAAAGCTCTCCATCCAAGTTTTATACGCCGATTAATTTCTTCTTTAATGTGACCCTCACTTGATATCTGCTGCCCAAGATAAATGTAAGAATCGGTTGTCTCAAGCTTTTCTCCATCAATCGATAAATCTGCGTTTCTTGTAAAATCATTGTACATCACTTTTGTTTTCTGAAAGTTCATTTTTAATCCCACCTCTTTACTCTTGACAGCAAGTTCTTGGATCATACTCTGCAGCTCTGAAGATGTAGTTGCAAAGATGACTACGTCATCAGCAAAACGAAGGTGAGTTAAGTAAGTAATATACACTGCTGGACAATTGCTAAGGACGGATCATAAACGGCTATATAGCGCATAAAAAAGTAAGTGTGGTTGGATGCAAAGTGAAATAAAATAATGTCAGAATGCTAGGACATTACAAGAAAGACAATTTATTGTGCTCTGAAATCCAGAAGGCTTTGGAACGTGTTCAAGGGACAAACAGGCCATTTTGTGCAGAATACGTAAACGTGAAAAAAATGCAATTACCGTCCGCAGGCGTTCCGGCGTAAGATGTCAATACGGGATATGGCCACCATGGAGGGCGATGCAAGATTCCACACGTCGTGTCATGCTTTGCACAACATTATCAAGCAGCTGTTCGGATAATTTATCCCATTCCTCTGTCAGTGCACGGATGAGGGTGTCCTTGTTTATTGAAGGGCATTGGCGACCACCAAGACTCCTCCCCCAAAGCATCCCACACATTTTCAATGGGATTCAGATCTGGAGAACGTGCTGGCCATACGAGGCGTTGAATATCCTCGCTCTCAAGACACTCCTGGACAGCGACTGTTCGATGACATGTTGCGTTGTCGTCCATGAAAATGAATCTATCACCGACAGCACCACGGAACATGCGAACATGAGGTAGCAGAACATCATTAATGTATTGTTGGCCAGTCATAGTCTCAGTTGAAAGCACATAGAGTGACGTACGGCCATTGATCATGATGCCAGCCCATACCATGACACTACATGTCGGATATCGGTCCCTTTCCTGTATGTTTGCTGGATAATATGCAGTACCACTATCACGCCAGATCAGTTGTCGTCGACAATCAGACGATAGACTGTATCTACTCTCATCTGAGAAGAGGATAGCAGACCAGTCGTTATCAGTCCAATTGCGATGTTGATGGCACCATTGCAAACGGGCGGTATGGTGACGCCTGGACAATGGGATGCACACAACAGGACGGCGGGCGTATAGTCCTCCTTCATGCAAACGTCTGGAGATCCGCTTGCCAGTAGCAGCCATAAACTGATTTGCTACCTCACTAGCTGTGCTGCGCCGGTGTCTTTTTGTTGATAGTACTATGTACCGATCTTCTGCAGGTGTCGTACTGCGAACACGACCTCCCCGTGACGTTTGCTACACTCTCCATTTGTTTGAAATGATTTCCAAAGCCTTGAAACAACACTTTGGCTGACGTTGAACTCCCTGGCAACATCTGTTATTTTTCGCCTTTCTTCAATCTTGCCAATAATACGGCCACGCGTAAAATCATCTAGGTGATGTCTGGAAGACATACTGAAAATTGCAAGTTCGTCAATTGATTCTTTCCCTTTCAACTTTGCGTTTGAACAACAACGGTCGATACGCGTCAAATCCTTTATATCTCTTATCAGCGCTATGACGTCACGAACAAGTTCGGCAATCCAAAATTTGCATACGCACAACACGTCTTACTATATCTCGCACTTATGCTAATTTCCACATTTTCCTGCCTTCCATTTTATGGTTGCTATCGTTGCTATTTTTTTTTTTTTTTTTTTCTGATTGGAGATTTAACGACCACCGTGAGCAACTCAATGGGCTATAAGCAGTCGCCCGTCCCTAATTTAGGGTCACTGGTTCCAGGGAAGGGAGAGAGCCAGTGCCGTAAGACAAACACAACATCCATGCCTCACCGGGATTCGAACCCGGACCCCGTTCGGACGAATGATCAGAGGCCAGCGCCTTAGACCACTGCGCCACCGGGGCGGCATCGTTGCTATTGTCATCCGTACTTAGCAATTGTCGGGCAGTGTATATATATATAACTCAAAACAAAACTAGAGCAAAAAAACAAATTTAAAAAAAAAATATATTTTTTTTTTTTACAAGCTCACATATTGTGAAGACCAAAACGTGCAAAAGCAGCGGTGAAGAACACTCGGAAATAAAAGCCAACAGGCAGGGAGAAAAAATAAAAGAAAACCGAGATGCTAACTTTTATTCTGAACACCAAAACGCGCAAAAGTAGCGGTGAAGAACACTCAGAAACAACAGCCAACAAAGTGGGCGGGTAAGTTAATTTGGAATTTTTAGGGGACTTAATTTTACATCTATGACTCAGCAGAAATCCATTTTCAACTAGGTCTTTGTGGAAGTTAGTAAATGCAGAGTTTTGCTGGCCGTTAAGAAAGCCAAGGCTCGGCATTTTCGACACTTTCTGCATCACGGTTTTATTTGATTTTCTCTCCCTGCTCGTGGCTTTGAGTCGTTTATTTTATTTTTATTTTGTTATTCATTTATCTTAAGTCTTTTCGGTTTTTTCTTTTTTCTGCTTTGTTGGTTATATATAAAGCCCGGAAGTTGAGGCAAAATGCCTTAAAATGCTTGTTTTGCCTTTTCGGCTCATTTTTGAAGAAAATGCCTTTTTATGTTTTTAACGCATTTTTTTGCCTATACTCAACAAATGCACTATTAAAAAATGATTTCTTCTTAAGAATGCGATAAAATCAAAGTTTTGATAACAATCTAGCATGCCGTACGTAGTGTTTCAGGGTAAACACGTAATTTTTTTAAAGTTATTCATTTCTTTTAAAAACTCATTTTTTAGGGTATAGGTGTACAAACCATAAGGTAGGTGGCATTTTCTTTAAAACGAAATCACAGTCGGCAGATATCTGAAAGTAAACACGAGTACAAACGGTACATTCAAAACGAGGTGCTCCAATTTAAACAGCGGTGGCAGGCGCATGCGCAGAGTCTGCGATGGTCGGCATCTCATTTTATGTTTTGCTCTCCCTAGAATCCTAGATAGTAGTTTCTGCGCATGGCGGAAATAGCCGAATCCAGGCAAATAACATTGTAACCAATCAAGCTAGAGTGAAAGCCCAGAATGCACGTACACACATAAGACCTTGAACGTAAGTGCAAAACAAGGGAGGAAGATTCTGTTAGTTCGCTACCTATAATAGATCTCGCCCTGCGTCCAAGTGAAACAATAATGCCGAAAACTGCTTCTTCAACCAGTGCTAAATTAAGTCGATATGTTCAAGAGTATGGAAGTGATATCTTGTCCGCTGATGGAATGGTGTTGTTTTGTAAAATATGCGATACGAAACTGAATTACGAAAAGAAATTCTTCATTTCACAACATTTGGCAACAGCTAAACATAAAGCTGCTGTTATTCGGAAGATTGGTGAAAAAAAGATATGTTTGATTTTCGTCATTCGCTTCTACTTCGAGCAAGCAGTCACAGTTTGCAAGTGATTTGTGCCATGCTTTTATAGATGCTGGAATACCTTTGTGGAAGCTGGAAAATAATTCACTGAAAATTTTTTTGGAGAAATATACAAAGGAAAATATTCCGTGCGAAGCAACTTTGCGGAAAACATACTTAGATTCCTGCTACGTCGGTATAATGAAAGAAATACGAGAAGATGTCGGGAATAAAAATATCTGGATCAGTATCGATGAGACAACAGACGCCACGGGAAGGTATGTGCCAAATGTTGTTATAGATACAATGGAACCTGCTCAGCCCTCAACTATCTACTTACTTACATCAGAACAACTTCCAAAAACAAATAGTAGCACGATTTCTCAGCTTTTTGCCTCTTCATTAGCTCTTCTTTGGCCTGGCGGAATAAAGTATGAAAATGTACTATTGTTTTTAACAGACACAGCTCCTTATATGAACAAGTTTGTAAAATCATGCAATGCATTGATTATAATACGCTTTCCAACATACCAGAAATCATTACTCAAGTTATGAGAATAATGGCTGTGGAATAAATCTCGGTCCTGTGCCCTGACCCTTGATCCCATATCGAAGATATTCAATAGAACCGGTTCGGTATACCTCCGAAATAACATGATAAAGTTGTCGCAATCGAAGCATTTTTACGTAAGTTATGATGCATAAGGGCTATGGAATAGATCCCGCTCCTGTGTCCTATTCTTTGACCCCATTTCGCCCATTTTCAACAGAATTCGTCCCCAGGCAGGCCCCTACAACATACTAACATTTCATCCAAATCGAAGCATTTTTACGTACGTTATGACGCATAATGACGATGGAAGTGATTCCGCACCTATGTCCTGACCTTTGACCCCATTTCGCCCATTTTCAATAGGGTTTGTGGCCAGGTGGTCCCCTACCACATACTAAAAGTTAATCGAAATTGAACCTTTTTTACGTTAGTTATGACGCATAACAGCAGTGGAATGGATCCCGCTCCTATGTACTGATCTTTCCCTCCATTTCGTTCACTGTAAATAAGGTTCCTTCCCAAGGGATACCCTACCAGATACTAAAATTTCATCGAAATCGAACGATTGTTACGCGAGTTATCGTGCGGACGGACATACACACACAACGCGTGACGTAATGAAGCAGATGGGAATCGCGACCATCTGCTTGCAAGAGTATGACGTCATAAAACTTTAATAGGATCCACACACAACGCGTGACGTAATGAGACAGATGGCGTGACCGCACGCCAACATTCTCAAACGCGAGATTGTGACGTCATAAGATTTCTAAGCATTGGAAACATTAATGGAACGACGCCATGACACTAAAAACGTTATAATTCGGGGTGGTTATTTAACCCACTAAACGATTTCTCCTAAAGTCGAGATCAAGCTAAATCAATTTCTAGTACCAGAAAACGGTAGGTTAACGACTTTCACCAAAAATCTTAGAGCCGTTTTCAAAATAAAATGTACATACATACATACAAGAATTGCTACTTTAAGGTGGACGTCTAGTAATTTTGCTTCCTATACTTCCAATGAAAAAACTTCTGTACACATTTTCTTCACAATTAATGCGTTCCCAAGAATGAAAATTTGAACATCGATTAAAATAGCTTCATTTCATAACTTGAAATACTTAATATTTTCTAAACCATAACCGTAATAATATTTTCTAAACCATAACCGTAATTATGCAATCCAACATTTATTTGTCCACTGACGTCATCAAAGTACAGGTCACGCCATCTTTTTTCTGGTTTCAACACCACCAAAGGAAACATTATTGATTTTTAATATAATTATGCTTATGTTTTAGAAAATGTTAAGTATTCCAAGTTAGTCTGAAGTTATTTTAATCGATGTTCAAACTTCCATCCTTGGGAACACACTAATTGTGAAGGAAATGTGTACAAAAGGTTTTCCATTGGAAATATAGGAAGCAAAATTACTTGACGTCCACCTTAATAGTGTGGGATAAGGGCGATGGTATGGATCCCGATTCTATGTCCTGACCTTTGACTCCATTTCATCCATTTTCAATAGGGTTCCTCTCCAGGTGGTCCCCTACCACATACTAAAATTTCAATCGAACCATTTTTACGCACCTTATGACGCATAAGGGAATGGAATACATCCCGCTCCTATGTCCTGACCTTTGACCCCACTTCACCCATTTTCAACAGGGTTCGTCCTCTGGTGGTCCCCTACCACATACTAAAATTTCTTTGAAATCGAACCATATTTACGCAAGTTATGACGCACAAGGGCAATTGAATGGATCCCGCTCTTATGGCGTGACCTTTGACCCTACTTCACCCATTTTCAGTAGGGTTCGTCCCCTGGTGGTGCCCTACCACATACTAAAATTTCATCGAAATCGAACCATTTTCACGTGAGTTATCGTGTGGACGGACGGACAAAGCTGGAGCATATACGCTTCTTCAACCTACGGTTGGAAAGCGTAAAAAAGGCTGCCCACAGCCTGAAAGTTCTCTTTCCAAAAATGCTTCATTTAACTTGTTTGGTTCATGCTCTCCACAGAGTAGCGGAGGAAGTACGTGGGTTATTTCCGGATATTGATGCGTTAGTGAGTAGTGTGAAGAAAATTTTTCTTAAAGCTCCTCATCGAGTTCCCTTATTCAAAGAGATGGAACCAAATCTTGCTTTACCGCCTAAACCGATTTTGACAAGATGGGGAACTGGGATATCAGCCGCTGTATATTACGCAAATAATTTGAACAAGATTGCTGAAATTGTTAACAGTTTTCAAGAGGATGAATCCTGCGCAATACGCAATGCTCAACAGATACTAGTTAAAGATTCCATTCGTAACGATTTAACTTTTATTCAAGCACACTTTTCACAGTTGCCCGATATGATTACTTTGCTGGAAAAAAGGAACGAAACGTTAGTGAAGGCCTTGAAAATATTAAATGATGTAATTAGTACAATTAAATGTGTTCCCTGGAGAAAGGGTCAAATCGTGAGTGAAAAATGTCAACGAGTTCTTTCAGCAAATAATGACTTGGAGAAAATCAAAGTCATCGCTGAAATACTCCAAGGTGAAAGTTCAACTTCTATTGAAATGGATCCTACAACTGCGTCATGTTTCAAATACGCTCCCATTACCTCCGTAGAAGTTGAAAGATCATTTTCGTTTCTAAAACATATCCTAAGTGACAGAAGGCAGAGTTTCACGTTCGAACATTTAAAAAAAACATCTAGTACTAAAACACCTAGTACCGCAAAAATAAGTAAGTGATAATCTGATAAATGATTTTGCCAATTCAGCTTAACACCTCTGTATGATTCAGAATTTTTCGACCACTTCTATAAATGCCTAATTTGATGCTTTATTTCGCTTATTTGCCTGCCTATTTTTGCATTTTTACTGCCTCAACTTCCGGGCTTTAGTTATATATATATATATAATACCTTCAAGTTAGAACTGAAGAACAGGTTCTCTGCTTTAGAAGGCCTAACATCGGAAGAAGTGGACATCTCTGAAGTTAACAGAAAAGTAACCAAAGCTCTTATGGAAACAGCAACAAAATTAGCTGGGTCTAAGAAAAGTTGCATGTGAACAAATTATCAGGAAAAACCAAAATGTTGATGCAAAAAAGAAGAGAGATGAGGACAACTAAAGAAGATGTGACTTCCAAAGTGGAATATATAGAGCTATGCAAGACAGTAAGAAAAAGTATCACTGAAGACGTAAGGAAATTCAACTGTGAACTAGTGAGGAAAGCAATTGAAAACAACCAAAGCCTAAAGATAGCAAAGGGACATCTCAGTAAGGGAAGAAAACAGATTATGGCACTGAGAAAAGAAGATGGGTCTGTAACAAGAAATAGAGGCGAAATTTTGACAAGAGTGAAAGATTTCTACTCCAAATTATATGAAAGGGATAATATATGCACTCCAGACATCATGAAAGATACCAGTACCAGAGTTCCTCCAGTCCTTCCAGCAGAAGTTGCACATGCAATCAAGAACATGAAGCGAGGAAAAGCTCCAGGAGAAGATGGAATTACTGTAGACATCATACAAGAAGCAAGTGGAGAAATCGAAACAGTACTCGCCCAAATTTTCACTCAATGCCTTAATGAAGGAAAGATTCCTGAGGATTGGAACACCGCTACAATGATCCTGCTACATAAGAAAGGTGACATTGAGGATCTCGGAAACTACAGACCTATCAGCCTCCTATCAGTAGTTTATAAAATCTTCACTAAAGTTCTTTCACACCGCTTGAAGGTAACACTGGACATGGCTCAACCGAGAGAACAAGCTGGATTCAGGAGTGGCTACAGCACAATAGATCATATCCACGTGCTGAGAGAACTAATTGAAAGAGCGAGGGAATATGAACTTCCATTGTGCATGGCTTTTATCGATTATGAAAAAGCCTTTGATTCGGTGAAACCATCAGCAGTTACCACGGCTCTGAAATCCTGCGGTATTGAAGATGCATACATTAATATTATTAATAACATCTATGAAAATGCAAGTGCAAATATTCGGCTGTTTGAAAATACAACACACATAAAAATTGGAAAGGGAGTGAGACAAGGTGACACCATATCTCCGAAGCTCTTTAATGCCACATTGGAAAATGTCTTTCAATCACTGAACTGGGAAAACAAAGGGATAAAGATTAATGGAGATTATCTAACCCACCTTCGTTTTGCTGATGACGTAGTCATTTTTGCAACTACCCCATCAGAGCTGCAGAGTATGATCCAGGAACTTGCTGACAAGAGTAAAGAAGTGGGATTAAAAATGAACTTTCAGAAGACAAAAGTGATGTTCAATGCTTTTACAAGAAATGAAGATTTATCGATTGATGGAGAAAAACTGGAGATAACAGATACGTATGTTTATCTTGGACAGCAGATATCAAGTGAGGGTCACATTGATGAAGAAATTAATCGGCGTACAAAACTTGCCTGGAGAGCTTTTTGGAAGAAACAGCATAATTTTCAAGAGCAATATGCCATTATGTCTTAAAAGAAAAGTGTTTGATCAATGCATCCTTCCAGTGCTTACGTATGGTGCAGAGACGTGGACCTTAACTAAAAGAGACATACAAAGGCTGCAGACAACTCAAAGCAGCATGGAGAGGTGCATGCTTGGTATAACCAGGAGAGATAAGAAGAGGAACTCGTGGATCCGAAAAATGACGAGAGTGGAAGACATCATGATCAGAGTTAAATCCCTGAAATGGCAATGGGCTGGACATACTGCCAGAAGGACAGACCATAGATGGACAGCCGAAATTTTAGATTGGATTCCAAGGGACAGGAAAAGACCCAGAAAAAGACCACATGGGAGATGGGTGGATGAAATTCGTAAATATGCGGGAGTGACATGGAGGAGACTGGCACAAGACAGACCGTTGTGGAGGAAACTTGGGGAGACCTTCGTCCAGCAGTGGATTGATAATGGTTGACAATGATGATGATGATATGCTGGAGTAACATGCAGGTGGCTGGCACAAGACAGACCGTTGTGGAAAAAACTTGGGGATACCTTCATCCAGCAGTGAACTGATAATGGTTGACAATGATGATGATATATACACTGAAGAGCAATTGAATTAGATATACCTGTCTAGTAACGTGTAGCACCACCTTTCGCCCTGATGACGGCGGCGATTCGTCTCGGCATGGACTCGACAAGACACCGAAAGCGTTGGGAAGCCATACGGATCCACGAACCCTGAACAAGCTTCCACAGTTCACGAAGATTTCATAGAGGGGATCAGAGCCTCGAACATCTCTCTCGATGGCATCCCAGATGTGCTCGATGGGATTGAGGTCAGGTGACCTAGCTGGCCAAAGAAGCGAGGTCACGTCGGTGGAGTGTTCATCCAGCCATTCGGATATATATATTTTATTTGTATATACTAACGTTATATCAAAAAAATATTTCATAATGGCTTCTGCTCCCTTTTTGTACCCGAAGAACGCCCCCCCCGAGTAAACTTCTGGATCCGTCCCTGATTCAAATTAGCATAACGATAACACAGCACGTGGAGTGCGAGCTCCGAGAAGTGGTAAATTCGTTTCACCGCATAGACTGGTAGTTTGCTGAATATATTGCATTCAGTGTGGGATTAACCTGAAATGATGTCCAGACGACATTTAAGCATTGACAACAGAAACAGGGCTGTTGGCATGTGGCAGACAGGTGTACGGCAGATCGATGTGGCTGCTGCTTCAGAAGTTTCGCAAAGTTTAGTAAGTCGGCTACATACAAGATTTCTACGGCATGGAAATGTTGCAGATCGACCCAGAAGTGGTCTCCCGAGGATAACCACCATGAGGCAAGATCATTACCTGACAGTAGAAGACCTTTTATCACAAGTAGCCAACTCCGGGAATCATTTTGTGCTGCTTCTGGTGTCACAGTATGTACTCAAACGAAACGAAACCGTCTTCACGAGTACGGACTCAGAGCAAGGAGAATAGCACTGACATCAACTCACCGTCGACAAAGATGTACCTGGATCCAACAGTACATGTCATGGAATACAGGGTGGGACCATGCACTTTTCGCAGACGAATCCCGTTTCGCTCTGCATCCAGATACCCGACGAGGGAACGTGTGGTGGAGATCCGGCTCACGAATACAATCACACTATGTGTAGTCCATCCACCCTTACCAAACACTCAGTCAGTTCCGGTCTGGGCAGAAGTGTGTTTTAATGGCAGTACTACCTTGTATGGTTGTCAAGGCAACATGAATGCCAACACATTATGAGCAGCCCCTTTTTATGCAAATCGAAACAACTGCAGCTGAACGACGCCGCAGGCGAAGGACATGAAAGGGTATAAACAACTGCTGATACCGAGCTCTGTTTTTCAGTGTTATTCTTGTTCTTTAGATGGCAAAGGCAACGGATTTAAGGCTCTACGAGACCCGCCATCTTGTATTGCTGCCTTCTCTTATTAACCAACGGGCAAGCGTATTTCACAAATTGCTCGGGCAATTTTGCACATTTTGGAACACCGTTTGTGGCTAGCGCAAGATATATGATAAATAAAGAGTTCCCTGGTTTTAGAATTTTTATTGACCTTTCTCTTCATTTTTTATCTGCAGCAAAAGTCGTACCAAGGCGTCTTCCATAGTTTTATTAATTACTAAAAAATACTTAAAGGGCCCAAAAAGAAAATCTCAATCCAGGGAACTCTTTATTCATCATATATCTTGCGTTAGCCACAAACGGTGTTACAAAATGTGCAAAATTGCCCGAGCAATTTGCGAAATACGCTTGCCCGTTGGTTAATAAGAGAAGGCAGCAATACAAGATGGCGGGTCTCGTAGAGCCTTAAGTGGGGTTTTTTGTCTGCTTGGAGGTTAAACCTCGAAAAGTGTAACCTCCAAACAAAGTTACTCACGGCGGTGGTTAAACGGCCACAGTGAGCAACTCTGTGGTCTATAACCAGTCGCCAGTCCCTAATTTAGGGCCACTGGTTCCAGAAAAGGGAGACAGCCAGTCCCGTAGGAGACAAACACAACATCCATGCCTCACCGGGATTCAAACCCGGACACTTCACGGACGAATGGTCATAAGCCAGCGCTTAGACCACTGCGCCACGGGGGCGGCCTTAGGATTGTTTAGGACCTGGGGTCAGACACTCCCTCCCCAAAATCCCTCTACATCTGATCTAATTTAGGGCCATTGGTTCCAGGGAAGGGAGAGAGCCAGTGCCGTAAGACAAGCACAGCATCCATACCTCACGGGATTCGAACCCAGACCCATTTTGTTCGAGTGATCAGAGGCCATGGCGTAGACCACTGCGCCACCGGGGCGGCATAAGGGTTGTTTAGGACTTGGGGTCAGACACTCCCTCCCTAAAGTCGTCTACATATGATCTAATAAAATTTAGGGCCACTGGTTCCAGGGAAGGGAGAGACACATTGTCGTAAGACAAACACACCATCAATGCCTCACCGGGATTAGAACCTGGACCCATCTCGGAAGAATCGTCAGAAGCCAGCGCTCAGAACACTTCGCCATCGAGTAGGTTAAAGCGAGTTTGACAAAGGCTACATTTTGATGGCCAGACGTCTGGGTAAGAGCATTTCCGAGAGGGCAAGGCTTGTGTGGTGCTCACGGTCAGTCGTGGTTAGTACCTTTAAAAAGTGGTCCGAGAAGAGAACCCCCCCCCCCCCACGAAAACAAGGTGTGTGTGTAAACCCGGATCATCGATGCTAGAGGTGAGAGAAGGCTATCCCATATGGTACGAGCCAACAAAAGGGTTATTGTGGCGCAACTCGCCTGTAATTCAATGCTGGTTACGGAAGTAATGTGTCACAAGACACACAGTACATCAAACTCTGTTAAAATGGGGCTGTGGAGATGCAGGCAACTTCGAGTGTCCATGCTAACCTCAGTTCACTATTGAAAGTGCCTACAATGGGAACTCGATGGTAAAAACTGGACCTTGAATGGTTGGAAAGTCTCCTTGTTCGACGAGTCTGGTTCATGTCGCGCCATAAAGACAGTCGGGTACGTGTGCGTCGTTTACCTGAGAAAGTATTTGCACGAGGACGCACTGTGGGATGAAATCAAGCCGGCGGAGGAAGTGTATTGCTTTGCAAAAATCCCCATGTATTTGCAGCAATACCTACGCTTGTGAAAGCTCGATTGAAAAACTTCCTTTGCGATCTAGTACTGCTCGCTACGGAAAAGCTTCTGTGCATATATCCCGTTGAAACAAATGCACAATTTCTCCGCCAGGAGCGTAGACGTACATCTACTTTTTCTCGATGTCTCTGCTTCTAACAGACCGATTTGAAATATTCTTTCTTCTTCGGACAGGGTATCTGATTTGTAATGTTTTTTCACACCAATGAGCCATTAAATTATGAACACCTACCAAATAAGCTGTAGGACCACTTTTAGCCCGCAAAACAGCGGCCACTCGGCGAGGCATCGATTCGATGAGGTGGAAATGGGTATCTGGTACCGTAATGCCAACAGCAGGTCTCCCAGTTCCCGTACATTTCGGGGTGGTGGTGATTTAGCGCGAATTCGCTTTTACAAGTCGAACCACAAACGTTCGATTGGGTTCATGTCTATTGAATTTGGAGACCATGTCACCAGCATGTTCCTCGAACCCCTCCTTGACGATTCTGGCAGTGTGGCATGGCGCATTATCCTGTTGATAATGGCCATCACCAGCAGGGAACACAGTTGCCATGAATGGGTGAACTTAGTCCGCAACGATGTTCAGATACTTGACAGCTGTCAGGGATGGTGATATCGGGATAATGGGGCCTAAAGGGTCCCAAGAAAACATCGCCCACAGCGTAACACCGCCACCGCCGGCCTGTTTCTGCCCAAAAGCGCATCCAGGTGCCATAGCCTCCGTTGCTAATTGGCGTATCCGCGCTCGGCCGTCTACGTGATGCACTAGTAATATTGATTCGTCAGACCAGGACACTTTCTTCCAATCAGCCACGGTCTAATCTGGATGATCTTGGGCCCATTGCATGCGTTGTTGGAGATGACGTGCAGTGAACATAGGGACCCTGCTGGGTCTTCGGGTACGCAGGCCCATGCGCAGAAAGCTGCGATGAACTGTGTGCTGTGACACATTGCCCTGATCACCACTGTTGTTGCTGCGGGTGATTTTCGCACTGTGGCTGTGCGGTCACTGTGAACAATGCGCGACAGTCTCCGCATAGCTCTGGCATCAATGAGCTGCGAACGCCACACGGCTGGACGACGTGTCGTCATATGTGCACCACTTTTGATACGTACTCACTACAGCGGCACGTAAAGATCGGAGTTCCGAGGCGTCGTGCCATCACAATTTTTTATCAAACTCCGATAAATCGGCAGCTTTTCCCATTCTGACTCCGAACATTCTGCTAACCGAAAGCCGGTCCTCTGGTTGTATATATACTGTTCTGTGAACTTCACCTGCACCACCGTTCGGTTTCCAGGCGCGTTCATTTCTCTAGGCTGGGGATGGTCATAATGGAATGGGTCATCGGTGTACTACTAAGTATGAAAACTTCTATGCGCAATTATTGCCCCAAAAAATGCACAGTGTTCCCCGTCAAAGAGCGCAAACGTTTAATCTGTTTCTCTCGATGTTTCTGCTCCTAAAAGTCCGATTTGAAAAACAATTTCGACACCGCATACCATTTTCCGTGTGGAACATTTAGCATGTACCCGTGGGTTGTTCATCATTCACACCTGTGGTACTATGTGGTATTAATATGCATTTCTGTTTGCAACTGCATCTCCGCTTCCTATAATACTATTGCAAATTTTCTTTTTTAATGCATATCATTCGCTACAGTGAATATTGGTAACATTATTCTTTTAAAGTAATGCACAGTTTTCTTGCAAGGGAAGGGGGTGAAAGTCAAAACTTCATTCTTGCTATCTGTGCTCTGAGAAGACGTACACTCAACCAACAAAACATTACAGGCACCTACCTAACCGCGTGTTGGTCCTCTTCTAGCGTGAATAACATCGTGTACACGCCAAGGCATTGACTCCACCAGATTCTGGAGGAATTCCGGAGGTAAAGCCGGCCATGCCTGTTGCAGCATCGTTCACAACTCCCCCTCGGTGACGTCAGTCCAGGTTCCATGAATCTGACGTTCAAACTCCACGGCGTCTCAGAGACCTTCCGCAGGATTTTAATCCGCGAACCTTGGGACCACTGGATGGGTTCCAAACTGGGATGAGTGCTCCTCGAGTCATGCCCGGGTGCTTGCGTCCCCGTGTGGCGGCCCACTGTCCTGCTGGAACAGACCTTGGAGGCCTCGAAAACGCTTAAGTGATCAGAAAACACTTGCTGGTAGCGTGCAGTGTTAAGGACCCCCATACACGCTAAGGGGCCTGGTGTGCCCATGAAAAGGCTCCCCAAACCTTCTCAGAGCTACCACCGCCTTGAACTGATCGGAACTGGCACGACGGGGCCGTGGTCTCGTGCTGTCGACGCCACACTTGCACCCTCCCGTCAGCTCTGTACGGCTGAAACGGGATTCATCTGACCACAAGGTGCGATGTCAATCTCCAGATGTTCAGTTTTGATGTTGTTGACACCAATCGATGCGTAAAGTCCTGTGACGAGCAGTCAACAGTCACACGAGTATGGAGTCGGCTATCGTAGCCCATGGTAAGCAGTGTGTGTGCCGTACTGATCGCTTGCTGACACTACTTGGGCCTCCGACATTTAACCTGGAAGTAATTTGCATAACTGTTCACAAGCGGTCGGTATGTACCAGCCTTTATAGTCTAAGTCAACCCCGGTCATTCATGGTGTGTGATCCGCCACTGCATGCTCTCTGGGAGCTGTTACTTCCCTCGATGGCATACTCGTAGTACACTCTTGATACGTTGCACTCGGGAACCGTAGGGATTTTACCACTTGGGGGATAGAATGACTCATCAGTCTCGCGCCGACAATGCGTTCGCGATCAAAGTCTCTCTGATTGCTACGTTTACGCATGTCCGTCAACTGCGATGCACTGCTGGAAAACCCAGCTCCATGACATCCTAGAGAGCAATTACCGCCTGCGTTCGGTATGGGTCTGTTCCACTTTGCGCGGGGGGTGTCCATGTCAACTGCGCATCACCTCTATCTCTAATGTTTTGCCTACTGAGAGTATTTGATATTTTTTTCCTTAGCATAGCTTTAGCAATGAAGAATAATTTCCGCAAATTTTCTATTATGGAGAACAATGAAACAAAGATTGTAAAAATGTCTTATAAAAATCCTTCTTTGGTCGGATACTCTTCATTATGAAGAGTACACCACTGAGCCATTGCATTATGACCTCCTACATAATAAGCTGTAAGAAGCCCTTTAGCCCGCAAAACCGCGGCCACTCGGCGAGGCATCGATTCGATGAGGTGGAGATAGGTATCCCGAGGTATCTGGTACCATAATGCCAACAGCAGGTCATCCAGTTGCCGTACATTTCGGGTTGGTGGTGAATTAGCGTGAACCCGCTTTTCCAAGTCTAACCACAAATGTTCGATTGGGTTCATGCCTGGGGAATTTAGAGGCCATGTCACCAGCATGTTCCTCGAACCACTCCTTGACGATTCTGGCAAAATGGCATGGCGCATTATACTGTTGGTAATGGTCATCACCAGCGGTTGCCATGAATGGATGAACTTGGTCCGCAACGATGTTCAGATACCTGACAGCTGTCAGGGATTGTGCTATTGGGATAATGAGTCCTAAAGTGCCCAAAGAAAACATCGCCCACAGCATAACACCGGCCTGTTTCCGCCCAACAGTGAATCCAGGTGCCATAGCCTCCGTTCGTAATTGGCGTATCCACGCTCGGCCGTCTACGTGATGCCCCAGGAATCTTGATTCGTCAGACCAGGCAACTTTCTTCCAATCATCCACGGTCCAATGTCAATGATCTTGAGCTCATGTCATGAGCTGTTGGCTATGACGTGCAGAGAGCATGGGGACCCGGCTGGGTCTTCGGCTACGCAGGCACATGCGCAGAAGGCTGCGATAAACTGTGTGTTGTGACACATTGCCCTGATCACCTCTGTTGTAGCTGCGGGTGTTTTGCCGCAGTGTGGCCCTGCGTTCGCAGTGAACAATGCGCGACAGTCTCCGCTCTCACCTTGGCATCAATGAGTTGCGGACGAGACACGGTTCGTCGTTTGGCCATCTGTGCACCACTTTTGATACGTACTCACTACAGCGGCACGTAAACAACCCACAAGCAGTGCCGTTTCCGAGACCGTAGTTCCGAGGCTCCATGCCATCACAATTTGTTCTTTATCAAACTCCGATAAATCGGCAGCTTTCCCTATTTTGAGTCAGAGCACTCTACTAACCGAAAGCCGGTCCTCCGGTTGTATTTATACTACTCTGTGAATTTCACCTGCGCCACCGTTCGGTTTCCAGGCGCGCCTATTTCTTTAGGCTAGAGGTGTTCTTAATGGAATTTCTCATCGGCGTATTTTGCACACAATTTTTTCTTTTACTAACGCACAGGTTTTCCTCTAGGGAGCGGAAAGTTATGCACTTAATACTCCATATCTCTTCTTCTAATTGCTCAATTTGAACATCCCATTTGACTCCGATATCTTATCTTAGGAGAAAGATTTTGTGCATGATTTGTTCATTTTCCTAACGCACTTCTTGGCTGCTAGTGGGAGTAAATACACTGTTGGCCACCCAAAATACAACACCAAGAAGGAAGCATCCGATTGGCCTGAAATTCGCAGCATGCGTCGCCCGCGAGAGGACATGCAAACGATTAGCATTGCAGGGCATATGCAAATCATGTGCGCCCGGTACGTCACCGAAAAGCACTATAAGAAGGGTGCACAGAAGGCGGGGGTGTACGTAGTGGAACTGTGTTGTGCTGCCGGACCTGTGCGTGGGAAGCTTCCTGGTGCCTCGTCGCAGAATACGGTAGTCATTCCAGCACGTTTCGGAGTTCGACAGAGGACGAATAGTGGCTTTTCGCGACAGCAGTTTATCGTACCGAGACATCGGCGCCCGTGCAGGACGACATCCAGCCACAGTGAGGCGAGTATGGATTCGGTGGGTGCAGGAGAGACGAACGGACCGACGTGAGCGATTGCCGCAGCCGCGGCACACCACCAAACGAGAGGACCGGCATGTTGTGCGGCGGGCATTGACGGCTCGCACTCGCCACATCACGAACGTTATCGCAGGAATTAGGGTGTGTTGCGCAACAACCTGTGTCAGCACGTACCGTTCGACGTCGTCTGCAGGAGTGGGGACTTGTCGCACGGCACCCATTGCTCCGATTACCATTGACGTTACACCACCGGCGAGTGCGGCGGCAGCGGGCCGTTGAACGCCGCACCTGGACTACGGAATGGCACGACATTGTCTTATCCGAGGAATCTCGCTTCTGCCTGCAACACCACGATGGTCGGATCCGCATGTGGCGGCACCGCGGCGAGAGACTGTATGACGCCTGCATTATGCATCGCCATACCGGACTGTCGCCTGGTGTTATGGTTTGGGGCGCAATTCGATACGACACCCGCACCACTCTGGTACGCATCGCCGGTACACTCAACAGCCACCGGCTACATCTCTGACGTTTTAGAGCCTGTAGCCATCCCTTACCTGCAGGACCTGCCAGAGACCACGTTTCAACAGGACAATGCGCGCCCGCACGTGGCACGCATCGTGCAACAATTCTTCACGGCCCACCAGGTGTCACTGCTGTTGTGGACCGCCTGTTCTTCCGATAAGTCGCCCATCGAAGACGTCTGGTCGCTGATCGGCAACCGAGTGGCCCGGCAAGCACTACCCACAACTACGCCTGATGAACTGTGGCAACGTGTGGAAGCAGCCTGGACCGACATACCCCAAGCCCACATCCAAAGCATCTTTCGTTCGATGCCGCGGCGTGTAGCGGCCGTTATTGCCAGCCATGGGGGCCACACGAACTATTGATGTCTGCGTGTTCCGCAAGTTGCACGGGCCTGTAAGCTCAATCGTTTCATCTTTGTATCTGTTGTTATGTGTCCAGTAAATTTGGCTTTGCTATCTCGTGTCCTTCTTGGTGTTGCATTTTGGGTGGCCAGCAGTGTAGAATACCCGAAGGCTCTAATTTAGGACCACTCCTGTTTTCCATATACAATAATGACTTTCCTTTTTGCATTGATGGCCCACGTTTCTTGTTTGCTAATGATCTCAAGCTTTATCGCAATGTACAGACTCTTGATGACTGTCTTGCTCTTCAAACTGACGTCAATAGCCTGCTTCAGTTGTGCACATTAAACCATCTCCAGCTCAACATCTCCAAGTGTCATGTCGTTTCCTTTTCGCGGAAAAGAAAACCAATTCTATTTTACGATAAATCTGGCGACTGTGCTCTTAGCCAGACAAACGAAGTCCAGGACTTGGGAGTCACGCTTGATTCGAAATTGGACTTTAAAAGTCATATCAAAAGAATTGTCCGTGCAGCGTACAGAAATCTTGGATTTTTCATGAGACGTTCCAAGTGTTTCTCGAATACTCAGACAATTTCTTCGCATTTTTGAGGCTACGGTAAAATCCTCACTGGAATATGCGGCGACCATTTGGAGCCCTAGCCCTGTAACTCTAGTAAATGAAATCGAGAAAGTTAAAAAAAAAAATCTTAACCACCTGTTTTTCAAATCGACTGGTGTTCATATAGCGGACATCTCGACGGCTGACCTTCTGATATTCTTCAAGATGACCTCTCTGCAATCGAGAAGGAAGGCTCTCCAACCCAAGTTCCTGTATGACATCATCAATGGAGAGACTGATGATACTAAAATTGTAAACCAATAAAGTTTCCGTGTCCCACGTTTACCGAGGACAAAATGTGAACCATTTGCAGTGCCATTTTGCAGAACTAATGCTGGTAAAAATTCTCCGTTATGTATATTGTATGAGCTTCAAAACTCACTTGAAGAATGTCTGGATATTTTTAATGTAAGTAATAATTTTTTTATAAAGCATGTTTTGCAAGATTGTAAATATCACTTGGTAATTATCACTGTAAATATAACTATAGCAATTCCTGTAACTAGATACACAGTGCGTCAAAGAATTTTTAAGATTGGGTCTGTAAAATGAAATAGAAACAAGAAATTATAATTTGTTTTGGTTTGTTATTCAAAATACGTCCCTCCGGCTTTAATACACTTGTTATAGCGATTTAGTAATGATTCGAATGCATGTTCCAGTTCACTTTGCGGAATTGCCTCCAAAGCACGCGTTGAAGCTGTTTGTATGGTCGAAATATCATCAAAATGACACCCTTTTAACGTCATTTTAAGTTTTGGGAACAAAGAAAAGTAGCAGGGTGCTAAATCAGGCGAATACGGTGGATGATTAAACGTTATTTTTCGCGAAAAATCTACGAACAAGAAGTGAGGTGTGACTGGGTGCATTATCGTGCAACAAACATCAACTGTTTTCATCTCGATATTCTGGACGAATGCAACGAATTCTGCCCATCAAATGCCTCAAAACATTTAAATAAAACTCACCAGCAATTGTTTGTCTACTTGGAACAAATTCTCTGTGGATAATACCCTTACTATCGAAGAATGTAATGAGCATTGTTTTGATTTTCGATGAAACTTTTCTTGTTTTTTTGGCATGTGGCGAGTTTTTTTACTTCCATTCCGCACTTTGTCGCTTTGTTTTAGGATCATATTGAAAACACCTTGTTTCATCACCAGTAACAATCGATTTTAAGAAGGTTGGATCCTTTTCAGCGGCTGAAATGATGTCTCTGCAATGTGCACTTTTCCTTGATTTTTGTTCATTGGTTAACGTGCGTGGAACAAATTTAGCACAGACTTTTGTTTTGCCCAAATCTTCATGCTGGATGGTTCGAACCGTTTCTTTGTTGATGTTTAAAGAGTCTTCCATCATTCTTAGAGCCGCACATCGATTTTTTGCAACGAAATCACGCACTTTTTCAATAATCTCAGGTGTCCTAGATGAACTTGGTCTTCCGGTATGCTTATCATCTTCTAGCGTCTCTCTTCCATCCAAAAAACGTTTGTGCCACAGGAAAACATATGATCTACTTAAACAAAACTCACCATAAACTTGTTTCGTCATTTGGTACGTTTCCAAGGCACTGTTACCAAGTTTTGCGTTAAATTTAATAACAGCCTTTTGTTCCATCTTAATAATTCAACATGAAAAAAACTTTACTTTTCTAATGAACGCCCGTTTCGTTTGAGTTACTTTAACAATTGCGCAGTACTTTTGGCAGAAAGCAAGCAGATGGTCACGGTTTATAATGCATTCGCGATTACACTGGTGGCGCCACCGTAGGCTGAAATCTAGCGCCAGTCTTAAAAATTCTTTGACGCACTGTGTATACCGTCGTTAGGGAGGTGCTTACAAATAAATAAATAAATAAATAAAATAAAAGAACAAACACATGCTAGACATTAAAAGCCCAAGAACAGTGCAATTCTTAGCGCAATGCATATTCAAAAACTTTTGCTACTTCCCGTGGTATCGTTATCAAGGAAACATGAAACTAGAAACACACAAGTGAGAAGGTGGAGAATCATTAAATGCGATTAAAATTATTGGTTATGCTAAAGTAATTGTTATCGTAACTTCAAAACAATTGTTTCGAATCTCCTTCTGGAGGAAATACCAGTTTTCAAAGGAATTTTCTGTTTATTGAAAACACCTCCTCATCACTAGGAATTCGAACTATCTGTGCTAACGTATAATTTCTGTCTTCAAAATGACATAATCTTATCTGATTATTTCAGAAGTGCTTTGCAGTATGAAGCTTAGAGATTCCTGTGAACTCCATCGGCGACAACGAGTTTCGAGACTTTAATTTGGGGTCCGTTTACAAAGACGGAAGAATAAGCGCCGACAGAATGAGAGTGTACGGGTTCAGAGTTTATTTTGCTAGGAATATCCCTCCTGAATTCACGCAATTGTTAGTGAGAAATCAAAGAAAGTATTTGGAAGGGTTTCTCAGAGGGAAATTGCAGGACTTACACAAAGTCTTCAACTCGAACAAGAACGAAATCCATCTGTCTCGTGAATGATCGATCTCTGCAGTTTTAAAAGAGCTGGTATAAAGAAATAACAAGAAAGACGTCACCTAATTCTCGGGTGTAGTGAGCACGTTTTTTGAATCCTTTTCGACACGAGTAAGGTATTTCAGAATATATATTAGCTGCACAGATAAGTTTTATAGCGCTTTGCCGCCCCGGTGGCGCAGTGGTCTAAGCGATGGCCTCTGATCATTCGTCCGAAAGGGGTCTGGGTTCGAATCCCGGTCAGGCATGGATGTTGTGTTTGTCTTACGGTACTGGCTCTCTCCCTTCCCTGGAACCAGTGACCCTAAATTAGGGACGGGCGACTGCTTATAGCGCATTGAGTTGCTCTTGCCGCCCCGGTGGCACAGTGGTCTAAGGCGTTGGCCTCTGATCATTCGTCCGAAAGGGGTCTGGGTTCGAATCCCGGTCAGGCCTGGATGTTGTGTTTGTCTTACGGTACTGGCTCTCTCCCTTCCCTGGAACCAGTGACCCTAAATTAGGGACGGGCGACTGCTTATAGCGCATTGAGTTGCTCTTGCCGCCCCGGTGGCACAGTGGTCTAAGGCGTTGGCCTCTGATCATTCGTCCGAAAGGGGTCTGGGTTCGAATCCCGGTCAGGCCTGGATGTTGTGTTTGTCTTACGGTACTGGCTCTCTCCCTTCCCTGGAACCAGTGACCCTAAATTAGGGACGGGCGACTGCTTATAGCGCATTGAGTTGCTCTTGCCGCCCCGGTGGCACAGTGGTCTAAGGCGTTGGCCTCTGATCATTCGTCCGAAAGGGGTCTGGGTTCGAATCCCGGTCAGGCCTGGATGTTGTGTTTGTCTTACGGTACTGGCTCTCTCCCTTCCCTGCAACCAGTGACCCTAAATTAGGGACGGGCGACTGCTTATAGCGCAATGAGTTGCTCTTGCCGCCCCGGTGGCACGGTGGTCTAAGGCGTTGGCCTCTGATCATTCGTCCGAAAGGGGTCTGGGTTCGAATCCCGGTCAGGCCTGGATGTTGTGTTTGTCTTACGGTACTGGCTCTCTCCCTTCCCTGGAACCAGTGACCCTAAATTAGGGACGGGCGACTGCTTATAGCGCATTGAGTTGCTCTTGCCGCCCCGGTGGCACAGTCGTCTAAGGCGTTGGCCTCTGATCATTCGTCCGAAAGGGGTCTGGGTTCGAATCCCGGTCAGGCCTGGATGTTGTGTTTGTCTTACGGTACTGGCTCTCTCCCTTCCCTGGAACCAGTGACCCTAAATTAGGGACGGGCGACTGCTTATAGCGCATTGAGTTGCTCTTGCCGCCCCGGTGGCACAGTGGTCTAAGGCGTTGGCCTCTGATTATTCGTCCGAAAGGGGTCTGGGTTCGAATCCCGGTTAGGCCTGGATGTTGTGTTTGTCTTACGGTACTGGCTCTCTCCCTTCCCTGGAACCAGTGACCCTAAATTAGGGACGGGCGACTGCTTATAGCGCATTGGCTTTTTCTCTTGCCGCCCCGGTGGCACAGTGGTCTAAGGCGTTGGCCTCTGATCATTCGTCCGAAAGGGGTCTGGGTTCAAATCCCGGTCAGGCCTGGATGTTGTGTTTGTCTTACGGTACTGGCTCTCTCCCTTCCCTGCAACCAGTGACCCTAAATTAGGGACGGGCGACTGCTTATAGCGCATTGAGTTGCTCTTGCCGCCCCGGTGGCACAGTGGTCTAAGGCGTTGGCCTCTGATCATTCGTCCGAAAGGGGTCTGGGTTCCAATCCCGGTCAGGCCTGGATGTTGTGTTTGTCTTACGGTACTGGCTCTCTCCCTTCCCTGGAACCAGTGACCCTAAATTAGGGACGGGCGACTGCTTATAGCGCATTGAGTTGCTCTTGCCGCCCCGGTGGCACAGTGGTCTAAGGCGTTGGCCTCTGATCATTCGTCCGAAAGGGGTCCGGGTTCGAAGCCCGGTCAGGCATGGATGTTGTGTTTGTCTTACGGCACTGGCTCTCTCCCTTCCCTGGAACCAGTGACCCTAAATTAGGGACGGGCGACTGCTTATAGCCCATTGAGTTGCTCACGGTAGTCGTTAAACCTCCAATCAAAAAAAAAAAAAAAGAAAAGAAAAAAGAAGCGTTTTTTGTTTTTTGTGTGACGTATACCGCTGATTTGCATATCCGACATTCCTCCGCGTTGTTGTCATGTCACCGTAACTGGTCCAGAATATAAAATTGGACACAGAAGTTTTCCCAACAGTCATACGCACTTTCACATCGGTAGATGAAAGATGGCAAGCGATACTGCATTTATTCGACACTGCATTCGTTACGAATTTCATCAAGGGTAAAGTGCTGCAAAAGCATGTGCATCGATTTGTTCTGTTCTGAGGGAGAATATTGTATCGAAAAGCACGAGTGAGTTTTGGTTTAGACGGTTTAAAGCAGGTGATTTTGATGTTAGCGATCGGGAACGTAGCGGCACCCCGCAGAAGGTTGTACATGAAGAACTGCAAGCATGGCTGGATGAAGATTTGTCCCAGACGCAAAAAGAACTAGCTGAACAATTGGGGGTAACTCAACAAACCATTTCCAATCGTTTGCGCGCATTGGGAAAGATTCAGAAGGAAGGAAAATGGGTGCCACATGACCTGAGCCAGAAGAACAAAGTTGAGCGTGTCATGATGTGTTTGAATCTGTTGAATAAACAATACAGAAAGTCTTTCCTGTAGAAAATAGTTACGGGTGATGAAAAGTGGATATGGTACGACAATCCCAAATGCAAAAAACACTGGGTAGACACCGGTGAAGCAAAGACTTCGACACCGAAATGCACTGTTCACTCCAAGAAAGTTCTGCTGTGCATCTGGTGGGATATGAAGGGTGTGCTCTATTGTGAACTATTGGAACAGGGTCAAACTGTTAGTGCTGATCGCTACAAGCAATAATTGCTGCGATTGAATCTAGAAATCTGTTTGAAACCTCAATTCATAGACAAAGAATTGCGTCCAGTGAAATTACTGTATGACAAAGCTAAACCACATGTCGCGAAATCGGTAAAGAAAACGTTCTTGACGCTTGGCTGGGAAAATTTTGGAACACCCGGCGTATAGTCCTGACATAGCCCCTTCAAACTATCATTTGCCGCCCCGGTGGCGCAGTGGTCTAAGCGATGGCCTCTGATCATTCGTCCGAACGGGGTCCGGGTTCGAATCCCGGTGAGGCATGGATGTTGTGTTTGTCTTACGGCACTGGCTCTCTCCCTTCCCTGGAACCAGTGACCCTAAATTAGGGACGGGCGACTGCTTATAGCCCATTGAGTTGCTCACGGTGGTCGTTAAACTTCCAATCAATCAATGCCGCCGCGGTGGCGCAGTGGTCTAAGCGATGGCCTCTGATCATTCGTCTGAACGGGGTCCGGGTTCGAATCCCGGTGAGGCATGGATGTTGTGTTTGTTTTACGGCACCGGCTCTCTCCCTTCCCTGGAATCAGTGACCCTAAATTAGGGACGGGCGACTGCTTATAGCCTATTGAGTTGCTCACGGTGGTCGTTAAACCTCCAATCAATCAATGCCGCCCCGGTGGCGCAGTGGTCTAAGCAATGGCCTCTGATCATTCGTCTGAACGGGGTCCGGGTTTGAATCCCGGTGAGGCATGGATGTTGTGTTTGTCTTACGGCACTGGCTCTCTCCCTTCCCTGGAACCAGTGACCCTAAATTAGGGACGGGCGACTGCTTATAGCCCATTGAGTTGCTCACGGTGGTCGTTAAACTTCCAATCAATCAATGCCGCCCCGGTGGCGCAGTGGTCTAAGCGATGGCATCTGATCATTCGTCTTAACGGGGTCCGGGTTTGAATCCCGGTGAGGCATGGATGTTGTGTTTGTCTTACGGCACTGGCTCTCTCCCTTCCCTGGAACCAGTGACCCTAAATTAGGGACGGGCAACTGCTTATAGGCCATTGAGTTGCTCACGGTGGTCGTTAAACCTCCAATAAAAACAAAACAAAAAACTATCATTTGTTCCGATCAATGCATCCTGGCTTGTCTGCTGTACGGATCTGAACATGCAACGAAGTGCAAAAATGTGTTGAGGACCTCATCGCGTCACACGACGAAGTATTCTTCATGGCTGGAATCCGTCAGCTGCCCGACCGATGGCGGAAGGTGATTGGTAATGGTGGTGCATATTTTGATTTCTCAAGGTATTGTTGTTTTCTCTTAAATTGCATGTTGCGTTGTATTAAAACGTTTTAAAACTCATTTGTACACTTAATATATTGTTGCTACGCCTCGAGGCGCCAGATTATCGAATAAAAGAAAGCTTCAAGAATTTAGATGTCAGGATGTCGGGCAATGGCTGACGACCCGGAGGTAGACAGAATTTAGGATAAATATTTGTGAGCTCTTTTATCGCAGAAATCGTATGTACTGGTGAAGAGAATTTAGAATGCAATTTAGCCAATTAAAACCAAAAAATTCTGACACTCATTAATTATTCATGTAACTTCAGGACTGGCACGAGACAACAGACATTTAATCAATTAGAAATAAAACATGAAGATAATGATGAAGGCGTCTATATACAGAGGATTGTGAAGGAGGGGCGTCAAGTAGACTCGTTCTTTTCGGGATAGCTCTGAGGCTGAATTTATCATTAAAGCTCAATGATTACTCATTAGGCCGCCCCGGTGGCGCCGTGGTCTAAGGCGCTGGCCTCTGATCATTCGTCCGTAAGGGGTCCGGGTTCGAATCCCGGTCAGGCATGGATGTTGTGTTTGTCTTACGGCGCTGGTTCTCTCCCTTCCCTGGAACCAGTGACCCTAAATTAGGGACGGGCGACTGCTTATAGCCCATTGAGTTGCTCACGGTGGTCGTTAAACCTCCAATCAAAAAAAAAAAAAAAATTACTCATTGTCCTATACAGTCCGGCTTTAAAAACAGTTCTCAGCCGACGAAAGTCTATTGGCTGACCGGAGCCAATTATTTCACAACCGGCATGCATACATAAATTCAGTTCTTACAGATATGCAGTTTTCCCTCGAGTATCCATGTTTGATGTATTTATATTGGAAGCGCACCTGTGTGACGACACGCCCATTTCAGAGCGCGCACTATAACCAATGGAGAGGGGAGTCAAACCCCGTCTCCCACTTACTCTCGTGCACACACTTTTGTTCATTCACCTGCATGAGATCAGGGACGCATTTATGCGCACTAATGTCGTGGTGGAACGAAGCCGCTGTCGTGATAGAAGGATCCGTTCGTCTGCTTGACCCAGCCGATACGGCCGTTTGTCCAACGGTGAGTCGCCTACATCACCGGTCGTGCACCTAGGTCACTCGAGATTGCAATTCCATCACTTCGTGTGACCTCCGGGATGCTGCTGCATTTCTCTGCAGAAATTTACATCCAGTACTTCGTGCAATCTAGCACCAGGAAAAGAGGCATCCTCCTCCCTCCTATTTTCTTCGAGGTAACGTCAACCGCCGGCATCTTCGAGCAGAATCTTTTCTATCCCCACAAAAGTACCGCGCCGCAGGATCTCCTCTGGTCCTGTTATATCCGAGTCCAGTCCTTTTCCCTTCACGGCTTTCAACCAGACTACCTTTTTTCGCTTGTTCACATTTCGTCAAAAAATTCCTTGCTCTGTCGTTAGGGGTCTGTTTCAACTCTCCCTTCAGTCTGATTGTTTCCTGAAAGCATTCGGCGCGATGAAGAGGTAAGAAATGTATGCCTCTGCATTCGGATTATGTGGTGGGCCCACTCCCCGATAAGTACGGAAAACATATAACTTCACTAACACTTCTTTTCCTGCCAAGGTTCGGATTAGCAAACGCCATAACTTTCCCAATCGGGTGACACTCTAGCGGTTTCTCCAAACATCCCACATGGCACTTAGGGGGCGACGTATTGCGTTTCCCACAGCAAACGACGCCTGTTCCACTTTAGATTTCTGCCTTCCAAGAAAAGAGGCTCTTATCTCTTTTCTTCTTTTGCACTGCGGGAAACCACTAGCTGTAAATTTTCAACCAACAATTAACGCTGTTCCCGCCTCTTGCAAAACCTGCTAATCGAATGCATTACCGTACCTCAAAGTCGTAACAATATATTTCAAAAGTCATAATACATATTTTTAAATACATAATATTTTTATTTAAACTATTATGTATTTTAAAAAAATTTAAATTTAAATTATTTTTTTTAATAATTATTTTTTAAAAATTTCCGCTATAATAGACACAGATTTTTAGAAGAAAACATTCAACGAAAAAGTAAATACATTTTACCCTTCGAGAGAAAATCTGCGCATAATCTAAAATCCTCAGTGTTCTTTGTAGTGTATTGAACTGGTTACAAAAAATCGATGGAGTAGAGTAGTAATCATTGTTCGTAATTTATGCTATGCATCTTTTGCATGCCAAGATCTTTTTGGGTGTGAAGTAAAAGGAGTAATTTGCGAGTGTGCATTGATTTACGTACAACACATTCGCGCCACTCATGACCACGCCGAGACACAGTTCAGCACATACTAAGTGGAATTAAATCATAACAACAAACAATAACTACACATTCGCCTCACTCACGACCACACCGAGCCACATTCCGGTACATACTAAGTGGAATTAAATCATAACAGCAAACAATAACAACACATTCGCCTCACTCACGACCACACCGAGCCACATTCCGGTACATACTAAGTGGAAATAAATCATAACAACAACAATAACAACACATTCGCCTCACTCACGACCACACCAGGCCACATTCCGGTACATACTATGTGGAATTAAATCATAACAACAAACAATAACAACACATTCGCCTCACTCACAACCACACCGAGCCACATTCCGGTACATACTAAGTGGAATTAAATCATAACAACAAACAATAACAACACATTCGCCTCACTCACGACCACACCGAGCCACATTCCGGTACATACTAAGTGGAATTAAATCATAACAACAAACAATAACAACACATTCGCCTCACTCCCGACCACACCGAGCCACATTCCGGTACATACTAAGTGGAATTAAATCATAATAACAAACAATAACAACACATTCGCCTCACTCACGACCACACCGAGCCACATTCCGGTACATACTAAGTGGAAATAAATCATAACAACAACAATAACAACACATTCGCCTCACTCACGACCACACCAGGCCACATTCCGGTACATACTATGTGGAATTAAATCATAACAACAAACAATAACAACACATTCGCCTCACTCACGACCACACCGAGCCACATTCCGGTACATACTAAGTGGAATTAAATCATAACAACAAACAATAACAACACATTCGCCTCACTCACGACCACACCGAGCCACATTCCGATGCATACTAAGTGGAAATAAATCATAACAACAAACAATAACAACACATTCGCCTCACTCACGACCACACCGAGCCACATTCCGGTACATACTAAGTGGAATTAAATAATAACAACAAACAATAACAACACATTCGCCTCACTCACGGCTACACCGAGCCACATTCCGATGCATATTAAGTGGAATTAAATCATAATAACATACAATAAGGTATATTGATTACTAACATTGAGCGGTACTCAGGTAGGCGGATTAAAGAATGTTATTGCCATAAAACCAGTGGAAGAAAATGTGAGTCATAAAAGCAAATACGTATTTACAAAGCTTCGGAGGCGGCAACAGTACGCATTTCGATTGTTTAGTCTTTCAAAATCTATATTTGTCACGTAACCACAAAAGTATCTGCTGTTTTCATAGACTGCGACAAAGGGCAACACCTACGTAGTAGGAAAGCAATTTATTCATCAAAATAATTACCATTGGCATCAATAATGTTCTGCCAACGTGTTAACAACTTATATACAATATATGGACAAAACAACACAACATAGCATTTATTGCCATACATTAGTACGATGTCGGTCCACCTTTGCCCTTAATGCATGCACTGACCCTTCGAGACATGCTTTCGACAAAGTTTTGGAACACAGCGGTAGGTATGCGTTTCCATTCAGAACATAATCCTGCCGATAACTGTTGCTTAGTAGTAGGCCTTGGTTCCAAACTTCTTATGCGGCGCTCTAATTAATCCCATATGGGATTAAGACCCAGGGCACTGTGCCGGCTAGTCCACACACAATACGGAATTACACGCCGTAACAGTCCTTGCTTTATGGGACGTAAGTCGTGTCTGTTTTGAGCTCCGTGTTTCGCAGTCTACTGAGTGTGTTTTGTGTGCTCTGTCGTTTAACTTTTGTGCGTGCCTTCAAGACGAAGGTTGTATCTTTCATTTAAGACATCTCCCGAGTCGGTGAGTACTATTTTCAATTAGCTATCAGCACTTTATTTTCTCGACCAGTTGGTCGTTTTTACTAAATTAGGCCTCGCCATCGGCGATGGCGACTGCTGATAAGAGCAGAATTCCCGCTCTCGTCACAGCTTCTCCTACTACGTCGATCCTTATCTCTGACGGAGCAAACCAATCAGCGTCCGTCCTTGATGATAGGGAATATCGTCCTCCTCCTGATGCCTATTGCTCTTCTTCTTCTACGCTTCAACTCTCTGACTCCACCACCCCTCCTGGTGGTGAGGCTATGACGTTCGTTCCTGATGCTACCGATGACGTAATGGATATCTCTGAGGGCGTTGCTTCTCTGCCCTCGGTAGCCTTGCCCAGCGTTGTGTCAGCTCCTTCATCCAGCGCTGCACCTCTGCCTTCCAATGGAGGATTGCCTTTCCGCTCTTATTATAGCGTTACCTCAGGTGCGTCCCTACCGACGCAATCGACTCGCCTTCCCCTTGCAGATGCCCATGTCCAGATACATGGTGACTCACTTCAATTGGACGTTCCGCACTTCTCACCCGCTGCACAGGAACTTCACTCCACCCGCGAGTTGGGAGTGTGCCTAGATGCTCTTCCGAATACACCGCTGAAAGTCTATTGTGATACGCTCCTTGCTTTTCTTCCAGCCGGAGCCATTACTCACCTCACCCGCCGGCCGCGGACGGTGATTGTTTATTTCACATCCAAAGAGCATGCTGACACGCTTCTAAACTTTGGTCTTGACCTGGGAGACCACCACCTGGAAGCTGAACCGATTTCCAGGCGCCCTGTTCAGGTCTCCTTGCATCCGGTGCCCCCCGAAATCTCGGATGCGATGATATGTACTGCACTTAGTAAGTGTGGTAAGATTGTTGGTCCTGTTATCACACATTCAGCTGCACCCAAGGATCCTGCAAATAAGAATGTTCGTAGTTTTCGCCGGAGTGTTCGACTCATCTTTCCATCAGAGGAGCATCTCCGTAAGTTCCCACGGATCCTAAACGTCCGATGTGGGCAGCTCTCCTACAGAATTGACATGCTAACATCAGAACACTGTGCTAATTGCAAAGAACTTGGGCATCAGCGCGCTCGATGCCCCAACAACCAGTTTCCAGCTCCCACGGCTTCTACAGTGCCTACCGCCTCTAAGCAGCCTCCTGCTACATCTCGCTCTCGACCTGCACCGTCTTCAAATGTGCCAACTGCCCCAGGGCCGAGTTACACAAAAAGTATATCTACAGCCTCTCGTCCACGAGTGTCTTTTAATGCTGATCTCACCTCCCACCTTCAATTTCCAATACTCACCTCACCTATTACTCCTCATCCCGTGGCAACATCGGGAGACTTCGCCGCTGGTTTCCCACCAGTCTTCACTGTTGGTGTCTCCGAGTGTGACGGCGGTGCCGATAACTCCTCTGACTCTGCGTCAGCTTCCCGAGCATCGTCGCTCCCTGGAAAACGAATTTCTGGCACTCGTACAGGTACCCGACGTAAGAGGAAGAAGAAGAAATCTTCCTCTGCGGATGGGCAACCGTTCCGTACTACCAAATCTTCAGGAGATATCTCTCCCTCTCCTGCGCCAACAGAAATTGAAAGGGACACTGATGATGATGGGTCTCCGCCTTCGTTTGAGGTCTTTTCCAGTGTTCTCTCCAAATGTGGTGCTCCTTCAGAACCTCTCAATCTTGGAGATTACTATCAGTTTTGCACCCACACCACGAACCTGGAGTCGACGTATGACTACCTCCGAGAGCGCGAAGACATTCTTCCCGCGCTGCTCATGCAAGCCGGATGCATTGCTAAGTACCTTCGTGGGTTTGTTCATGACCCCCTGCACCACTCATGGACCCTTGGCTGCGTAAACCGATTACAACAACTCCTGAAAGTTGCTCCGCGACTCCTCCAACCAACGACTGACCAGTCCATTCAAGGTCACGACCCTTAATTGCAGAGGGTTCGCTAGCCCCTAGCGAATGCTCTTGTAATGGAAGACCCCTCGCCCCTCGGGGCCGATCTGTTACTACTACAAGAAACAAACTGCCATTCCTCCACTCTGTTTACTCGCTGGCGTGCTAGCGATTATGTGTTCCATCATGCTTTCCGCTACTCATCTCATGGTGGACTTGCTATCGGAATACATCAACATTTCCGATCCACCCTCACTGCGCTCTCAGTGCAGAACTTATGCCGAGATTTACTCCAGCAAGTCTCCTTCACAGTTGGCGGAGCTCGATTTCACATCTTTAATGTGTATATTCCATGCACCTCTATTCATTTATCCATCTTGTTCACCAAACTCCGTAAAGCTCTCTCGAAAGTCTCACCTTCGGATCGTGTGCTCTTGGGTGGAGACTTCAATTCCACCCTTGACCCGGCTCTGGATCGCTCTCCTTCGTCACGAGAGCGTCGGACGGATCTCGTCGCACTACTCCATGACCTTGTTGCTGATTTCTCCTTCACCGATGCTTATAGGCGCCTTCATCCACAAGAGACCTCACACACGTGGCGCTCGTCTGGGAGTCAGCTTCCATCAACTGCACGCTTGGATCGGGTTTACGTTTCCACACCGCTTCTTGCGTCTATTACCGAGTTGCAACATCAACCTACTGCTTCCTCAGACCACTGCACGGTCACCCTCACAGTGTTTGTTGCGGCGTCACTCCCTCGGACTGTTCGTCCGTGGACATTTGACTCAATCTCCTCACTGATCCTGAATTTTGTGCCTCTGTCCGTTCTTTTCTCGCTGCTCGTCGCGCAGGGTTGCATTCCGCTCCCTGTACCTTGACGTATTGGCTTCGTGTCAAGCATCAGCTCCTCTTACATATCAAGCAACTTTCCTTCACCATGAAGACTTCTAGTCAGATGCGCCTCGATCACGCCAGGCAGATGCTCACACTGATTGGGTTATCAGATCCGCTTTTTCCAGCATATCAGGCGGAGCTCCAGGCTTTGCTGAAACCTCTTGCGCAGCAAGCACTTTTACGTCTGCGCATTAAGCATCTCAATCCGGAGGAATGCACCTATGATTTTCTAACATTAATGGAATCTGCACGTAAGTCTTCTACCTCGCTTCGTCATCTTCGCCTCCCCTCTGGCGAAATCACATCCGATTCGGCAGCGATTTGCTCTCACGTTCGTCAGTTCTATACCACCAAGTTCAGTGAAACTCCTCCCCTTTCTCCCTCTGCTCTCCCCCATCTTCTCAATAACCTACCTCAAGTTCCGTCTCATCTTGCTCACACCCTGTCTCTTGCACCCACATCCACGGAGGTGTCCGACACCTTCTCTTCCCTTAACCCCCATGCCGCTCCGGGTCCGGACGGCCTCTCTTTTCCTTTTTACCGTGCGTTCTTGCCTCTTTTGTTGCCTTTTCTCCTCTCCGCTTTTTCTGCTGCATTTAACTGCTCCCCCCTCCCGAGGAGTTTCACGGACGCACATGTGGTCCTATTTCCCAAGAAGGGTGACCCTCTTGACTTGGGAAATTGGCGCCCCATTTCTCTTCTCAATCAAGATTATAAACTCTATACTAAGCTTCTTTCCCGTCGACTAAACTCTATCCTCCCTCACATCCTTGCTGACTCTCAAACCTATACTGTTCCTGGCCGTTCTCTTTCCTCCAATGTTCAACTTCTTCGCGATCTCATTCATCTTGCCCAGACTCATTCTGAACCTCTTGCTCTCCTTTCCTTAGACCTCCGTTCCGCTTTCGATAATATCTCACACGCCTATTTAACACAAACCCTGCTACACTTTGGCTTTCCTCCACAATTTGTCTCCGTTCTTCTCTCCCTCTACCGGGACGCCGTTTTCCATGTCAAGACGGCATCTTTTCTCACAGCACATGTTCCCTTCAAGCGGGGAGTTCGTCAGGGCTGCCGCTTTCTGGTCAACTGTTTGCGATTGCCGTCGAGCCTTTTCTACGCTCTCTGCAAACATCTCTTCTAGCACAACTTCCACCACCAGTTGCCAGCTCACGGCATCACTCAGTCATTTACTCTGCTTATGCAGATGACATCACCGTCTGCATTCGTAGCGACTCACAGTTCCAACTGCTTCGTCGTTTGTTCTCCGCATATGCTTCATGTTCTGCAGCTGAACTGAATACGTCTAAGAGCACTGGATTGTGGTGCGGGTCGTGGTCCAATCGCTTGGATGCTCCATGGGGGGCCACATGGTCATCCACTACCCAACGCTTCCTGGGTGTGCACTTAGGCGCACCACAAGCTACATCCAGTGCAACTCGCTCGGAACTCCATCCTCGCCTCCTCCGCACAGCTGCATTCTGGTGTCGTGCGCAGTTCTGTACGTCCTACTACCAGCGTGCAAATCTCACCAGGACATACCTTCTGTCCATCTGCAAGCATTCTTGGATTGCATCTACGACCCCGCTTTTCTGTCTCCAGGAGGTTACACGCTGCCTTACTCGAGTAATGTGGGCGGGTCATCACTGGATTAACGTCCACAAGCTCTGTGCTCCTCCCTCCTATGGTGGTGCTGGCCTACCTGATGTCCCGCTGTGCTACAAAGCAAGCCGAGTGATCAACTTCATTCACCTTTTCACGGCTCCAGTGGCTTCCGCAGTTCAGGTACGTGACGTTCTTGCCTCCTTGCGTAACCCACATTTTTTCCTTTATTTCTTTAGTTCTCATGGATTGCTGTCCTTTCCCCCCTCCAAACTCCCACCTGCATATTCTGAAGCCCTCACTCACCTTCGCTCTCTCCCCCTCATTCGCTCCCCTCACTCTTCAACTCTAGAGCTTCTTTCTGAACCCCTTTTCTTCAACTCCCTTGTTCATCCCCCCCATCTCCCCTGTTTTTCATTCCCCTCTTGGCTCCAAGCAGGTGTAGTAACTGTACAAGACCTCACTAACTCGGATCTATCCTGGCGCCCTTTCTCTGGCCTCCCCCCTGCTATTCTCTCGTCCCCATCCGCCCATTTGGTCTATGACTCTCTGCTAACTGCACTTCTTTCGCTTTTCCCTGATCTTGTCTCCCCCACCGGTCTCGTCTCTGTCTTTTCTGCCCCTATTCCGCTGCCGTTTTCCTCCGACTCACAAACTCGGTTCTTCCTCTCTCCTCTCTCTCCTCTAAATCTCTTTATCGTTTTCTAGTGCACCTTGCCACCCCTTCACCGCTTTCTATTCTGGAGGTTCCCCCTGCTTCTCTTCCTCTTGTCTGGGCCGCTGCCCGCTCACCCTTATCTGCCCCTCTTGAAATTAATACCCACTGGCTCTTTTTGCATAATCACCTCCCTGTTCCGTATTTTCTTTTTCGCATGTCTCTTCTCTCCTCCCCTCTCTGCTCCTTCTGCGCACAGGAGGCAGACGTTTCTCACGTCTACCTTTACTGTCCCATCCTGATGCCTCTCCTCCACCAGGCTTTCCGGATTGCCAGTCGCTCTTGTTCTCAAGATCTTCCGTTCACTGCCTACAGACATCTTCTTCTGCGGGCTCATCCACCTACAACTCTTCCGTCAGTATGTGCCTATCTTTTCGTGCTGGTTAAACACGTTATTTACGTATACCTTCAACAACTCCGCAGCATTTCCTCGCCGGTCTCTTTACACCAGGCCAGCGCAGCACTTTTGTGCCATTTTCAAGATCGATTGCTTTCTCGACTCCGCCTGGAGTACCAGTCGGCTTCTTCCAGTCGTCGAGAAGCCACCTTCTATGCTACCTGGGCGCCGGCCGCTCCATGGTTTGCGATTGATTCTGGACTGCTACACTTATCAGTACCCTAGGACATTCTGCACCTCCTTTGCTGAGTTCCGTGGCACCCTGGTGGCCCTCCTCCACTCTACGACTCGTGCAATCCACGCTACCGTTGAATTGTGAATGCTAATGCCATCTCAGTGTATTTTCATGCTTACTCGTGTACATTACTTACTTGCACCCCGCCTGTATTATGTTGCTTTGGTGCCCTAGTTAAATAACTTGCACAATTGTGCACGCTGTGTTTTTTCTCTCATGTATGTAATGTTTTACCTTCACGGCGGTGTTTGTGCTGTTCTTTATCTAATTGTGTACTATTGTTTCACCTGTGTTATCCTGTAAATCATGCCCAGCCAATGTCATGTGACACGATGTGTTTCTCTCTGTCACTTCTGCAATTTTTATTCAATAAGCTTTGCTTGCAGCTTTTGTTATTCATCCCCATTGTCATTGCAGTGTATATACCATCACGTTTTTAACAGTTTTGTATTATTTCCCAGTGAGACGCCCAATACTGTACGTCTCCCTCTTATGTTTTCTTATGATAAATTAGAATAAAGCGATTTTGAAACCTTGCTTTATGCTTCGGTGCATTATCCTGCTGGTACCAACAAGGTTCGGTTCCATAGTATTGCCACAGACTTGGTAGGGCATAATTGTCCAGGATATCGAGGTAGACGTGCTGGTTAACAGGTTTGTCCACGATAACCAATGGGCCGGAACCATACCACGAAAAACCCTCCCACACGAGTACACTGCCAGCTCAAAACTTGACCGTAGGAACCGTACACTGTGGTAAATAGCATTCCCCCGTCTGCTGCCATACCCACACAAGGCCATCAGACTGATAGATGGTGTTTCAAGATTTATCAATCCATAGGACCCGTCTCCATTGATCTACGGTCCACGATAAAGTGTTCTTTATACCATGCTAAATGATGAGTAGCATTCCGAGTGGAGATGAAAGGCTTATGAGCAGCGGCACGATCACGGAAAACACATGGAATGAAGTTTTCTGCAAATCGTACGTGTACATACCGAGGTTCCAGCATTTTTACTCACCTGTACACTGAGGTCTTGTGCAGCACTCCGTCGATTAGCTCTAATGACTCTAATGAGGTTTCGACGTCCTCTATCACTGATTTTCTTTGGTCTGCCGGTACGTTTTGCTGCTTCAGGCACTCCATGTGTCTTCCACGTATGCAATACATCCAAAACAGTTGACCTGGGTATGTTTAAATGCCTCTCGGTTTCTCTTATGGACAACCCACTAATATAACACCCAACAATCTTTCCTTTCTCAAAGTCAGTTCGCGACATTTTTATTCAACGTAACAGTGCGATATGATCGCAGTCAGCTGCAGGCTTGTTTTTATACCGTTTGCAGTTGTACCACGCTTCTTAACAACGCAGCGGATGCGTTCATTTGCTGTTGAAGGGGTGTCCGGTGGCTTCTGTCAATGTAGTGTTTATCCCTGAGATAAAATGCTGGGTCATGGGAAGAGAAAACGTTTTGGAGGGCAGCGTGCAATTCATCAAAGTTGGAGAAGTCATGTAAACGTAAATGATTGTCGAGTGAGTTCTTTTATAGTGTTTCTTGTCAATGAAGCGGAGTGAGCACGAGTGCTATGTTGAAGGAGAAGAACTCCCTTGCTGTTGACTAGCGCTACTTCCTTCTTTCTCAGGTCATCATGCATACGTTTCAGGTGTTCACAGTACACTGCAGCAGTGACCATTTGGCTGGGTTGCATGAGTTCATAATGAACAACTGCACGTGTTGTCCACCATAGATGCAGCATAACTTTACATGGATGCAGTGCTGGCTTCGATGTGTGAGGAATTGAGTCATTGGCGGACAACCAATGTCTGGAACATTTTGTGGGGATGTATAATACCAGAAGCACTTCTCATCACATGTGAGTACCCTATCCAAAAATGGTTCCTTGTCATAGCGAGACAGCAATGCAAGACAAGCTGGAACACGTGTAACGTACCAGGAGATGTGACGTACCTGCCAGAAGGACGCACACGACATAAAGGCAGATAGGAATCAGAATAAAATGTCCGCGTAGCTTAATTGGTAGAGCAACTTATTCCGGGGTGAGGGGATCCGGGTTCGAGCCCTGGCGCGGATAAAAATGACGGAGAAATTTATTTCGTTATAATGGCGCTCGAACTATCCGGATGACCCGACCGTTCACAATCTCGCAATGGTGTGATGTTATTTCCACACCGCGAGATAGGAAAAATAAGAGCAGCACTTCGAAAAAAAAAAAAAAATAAGGGGGAGATGATGTAACGTACCAGGAGATGTGACGTACCTGCCAGAAGGACGCACACGACATAAAGGCAGATAGGAATCAGAATAAAATGTCCGCGTAGCTCAATTGGTAGAGCAACTTGTTCCGGAATAAGCGGCCTCGGGTTCGAATCCCGGCGTAGACCAAAAATGACGGAGAAATTCACTTCGTTATACACGTTGCTATTGTATGCCTTACCTATTGCATGCAGGTGTCTTCGGACGGTTTCATCTCTAACACCAAATGACTGGGCTAGTTCCTGGCATGTTTGGCTACTGTCCTGCTCAATAGTAACTTTCACGGCTTCTGTGTCAAGGCTGACAGCACGATCACTCCGGGACTTGTCTTGAAGAGATTCATCTCCGTCTCTCAACTTTGGAAATCAATTCCGAGTAGCGCCTTCCTTCTCAGCATCTACTCCGAATGCTAAGCAAATGCGATTAGTTGTTTATGCAGCACATGAACCGAGTTTAAATTCGTACAATAAACACACGCGAATAATATCCACTAACACCGCCACTGTAATCACACGTCTTTCCATTACCAAACTGCTTACCCATCTGATTCATACGAGAAGAGCATCTTGGGATTTCAGCTGACGATATACCACGGGAGAAACGCCATCTCTCCGCAGATTCAATCATTACAAGATGTTTCCTTTGCTCCCTCAAAAAAAGGCAAATGCTTTTGTAGTTACCTCAAATTTTTATTATTATACACTGCTGGACACACAAAATGCAACACCAAGAAGGAAGCATCCGATTGGCCTGAAATTCACAGCATGCGTCGCTCCGCGAGAGGACATGCAAACGATTAACATTGCAGGGCATATGCAAATCATGTGCGCCCGGCACGCCACCGAGAAGCACTATAAGAAGGGTGCACAGAAGGCGGGGTGTAAGTAGTGGAAGTGTGTTCTGCTGCCGGACCTGTGCGTGGCAAGCTTTCTGATGCCTCGTCGCAGAATACGGCAGTCATTCTACGTTTCGGAGTTTGACAGAGGACGAATAGTGGCTTATTGCGACAGCGGTTTATCGTACCGAGACATCGGCGCCCGTGTGGGACGACATCCAGCCACAGTGAGGCGAGTATGGATTCGGTGGGTGCAGGAGGGACGGACGGACCGATGTGAGTGATTGCTGCAGCCGCGGCAAACCACCGAACGAGAGGACTGGCATGTTGTGTGGCTGGCATTGACGGCTCGAACCGCCACATCACGAACGTTAGCGCAAGAATTACGGTGTGTTGCGCAACAACCTGCGTCAGCACGTACCGTTCAACGTCGTCTGCAGGAGTGGGGACTTGTCAGCCGGCGTCCATTGCTCCGATTACAATTGACGTGACACCACCGGCGAGTGCGGCGGCAGTGGGCCGTTGAACGCCGCACCTGGACTACGGAATGGCACGACATTGTCTTCTCGAACGAATCCTGCTTCTGCCTGCAACACCACGATGGTCGGATCCGCGTGTGGCGGCACCGCGGCGAGAGCCTGTATGACGCCTGCATTATGCATCGCCATACCTGTCCGTCGCCTGGCGTTATGGTTTGGGGCGCAATTGGATATGACACCCGCACCCCTCTGATACGCATCGCCGGTACACTCAACAGCCACCGCTACATCTCCGACGTTTTAGAACCTGTAGTCCTCCCTTACCTGCAGGACCTGCCAGCGGCCACGTTTCGACAGGACAATTCGCGCCCGCACGTGGCACGCATCGTGCACATCCTGACCTTTGACCCCATTTCGTCCATTTTCAATAGGGTTCATTCCCGGGTAGTCCCCTACCACATACTAAAATTTAATCGAAATCAAACCTTTTTTACGTTAGTTATGACGCATAAGAGCAGTGGAATGGATCCCGCTCCTATGTCCTAACCTTTGACCCCATTTCGTTCAATTTCAATAGGGTTCCTTCCCAGGTGATTCCCTTCCACATACTAAAAGTTCATTGAAATCGAACGATTTTTACGCGATTTTTCGTGCGAACGGACATACGCACACAACGCGTGACGTAATGAGGCAGATGGGAATCACAACCATCTGCTCGCAAGAGTGTGACGTCATAAAACTTTAATAGGATCCAAGCACAATGCGTGACGTAATGAGACAGATGGCGTGACCGCGCGCCAACGTTTCAAGCGCAAAATTGTGACGTCATAGGATCGTCCCCAGGTGGTCCCCTACCACATAATAAAATTTCATCGAAATCGAACCCTTTTTACGCACGTTATGACGCATAAAGGCAATGGAATGCATTCCGCTCCTATGTCCTGACCTTTGACCCCATTTCGCCCATTTTAACAGGGTTCATCCCCAGGTTGTCCTCTACCACATACTAAAATTTCATCGAAATCGAACCGTTTTTACGCGAGTTATCGTGCCGACAGACGGACGGACAAAGCTGGAGCATATACGTTTCTTCAAATTACGGTTGGAAAGCGTAAAAAAAGCCGGGACGGTATCCTTTCCGTCAGGCCATATGAAGAATATATCGTCCGCATATCTTAGCCATTTGGTAGGTCTTGGGGTGATGTTGGTGAATATATATTGCTCAATTGGACGAAGTATTGTTTCCCCGAGGACGGCTGAAAGGGATGATCCCATCGCAGCGCCATTTATCTGTTTGTAAATTTGTCCATGGAAACTGAAGTAGCTAGAACTTGAGACCAAGTCCATTAATTTGAAGATGCTGTGGCAGGACTCCTGGGAATAAAGTGACGAATTAGTTATGGCTTCTTTTAACGCTTCAGTGGCTTCCGGCACAGGTACCGAAGGGTAAAGAGAAACGACGTCGAAACTGTCGATAATGTTGCTTTGTTGGATAGAAATTTGCTTAACTTTCATGATAAAGTCTATTGTGGAAGATATTATAAAGTCCGATTCAAGGAGATGATTAACCAGAAATATTGGATAGTGTCTTCTCTAAACAGTACGTTGGTGCGGACCTCCTTGACACGATGGGTCTCAATGGATTATCGGGCTTGTGATGTTTAAGTCTTCTAGTTTATTGAGTGCCTGGAAAATAGTCACTGACGTTCTGCTGTCCATCGACATACCGTCTCAACTCTTGGATGTGGTACATGGCTTGTGCAGATGTTGGGATCGGTTTCTCCGTAAGTTCCGGCTGTTCCCCTTCTTCGTCTGAAGATGCACTGTCATTTCTATTGTTCAAAACATCTGCCAAAATTTCTGCATCTGTCAATATGCCACAAAAGTGCTAAGTTCTCATCCAAGTTAACAAAATCCTCATAAGGAACACCTGAGTCGTGTCCAACATCATCCAATTTGTCCACAGCGGTTACGATTTCTTGAACACCTTTCAGTTTGCTCTTCACCTTCGATGCTGCAGAAACCTCCTTTCAGGATGCAGTTTGCGATCGTTTTTTTTTTGTACACGTTTTGGTTTTGACAAAGATACGACGAAAAAGCCACAACACAATGCATTGAACGAGAGGCAAGCAGTCGCACGACATAAGTAGTCGCCCGTCCCTGATTTAGAGCCACTGGTTCCAGGAAAGGAAGAGAGCCAATGACGTAAGACAAACAGAAGACCTATGGCTCACCGGGATTCGAACCCATCTCCGACGAAAGGTCTTAGACCACTGCCCCACCAGGGTGGCACAATGATCTTATGACGTACTACAGAGGTGAAAACATGTGTCAAGACGACAAATCTGCAGCGAGACATTCTGTCCATGTAGCTTAGTTGGGAGAGCGACTTACTCCGGAGTAAGGGGACACGGTTTCGATGCCATCAAACTTGTGTTTTCACAATCTTCACCACTGGTCATTTTAGTTGTTTGTTTGTAGGTTAAACGACCACCGTGAGCCACCTAACGTACTGTTAAGAGTCGCAAATGCATGATTCAGACCCACTGGTTCCAGGGAAGGTAGGGAGCCGGTGCCGTAAAACAAACGCAAAATCAATGCCTCATCGGGATTCGAAACCGGACCCATCTCGGAAGAATGGTCAGAAGCCACCGCTTAGACCACTCGACCACTGGGGAGGAACTGATTATTTCACAAGACACTTCCCATTTCGTAAATCAAAAGTTTTGTTTGAACCCATAGCAAAATGCTAAACCTTTTCAATACGTGCCAGGCCATTTAACACCCGGAACTTTTCCGATAAATGAAAATTAAGCCAAGTCGGGCCAATGGGACGGGAGAAACTCAGGTTTCACGAGTCAGGCCAGTCCCTTGCAGACCTCAAGTTTGAATTTCATGGGTTTACAAAATGTTGTACATTAAAAGTGGTGCGAGTTATTTTGAAAGATGTTGCACATACACTATATTGACAAAAGTAATCGGACATCCCTTCAAAAGCATATGAACGGATCCTCTGCGTTGTTGAGATGCGCGCTAGAGCTGCAAACGGTATAAAATCCAACATGTAGCTGACCGCGATCATATCGCACTGATACGTTGAGTGCAAATGGCGCGAACTGACTTTATGAAAACAAAGATTGTTGGGTGTTATGTTAGTGGGTTGCCCATAAGAGAAACCGAGAGGCGGTTAAACATACCCAAGTCAACTGTTTTGGATGTACTGAATAAGTGGAAGACACATGGCGTGCCTGAAGCACCGAAAACTCACCTGCAGACAGAAGAAAATCAGTGATAAAGGACGTCGAAGCATCAGGAGAGTCGTTACAGCTAATCGACGGAATACTGCACAAGACCAAAGTGTACAGGTGAGTAAAAATGCTGGACCCTCGGTATGTACACGTACCATTCGCAGAGAACTTCATTCCATGGGGTTACCGTGGTCGTGCAACTGCTCATGAGCCTTTCATCTCCACTAGGAATGCTACTCGCCGTTTAGCATGGTGTAAAGAACATTTATCGTGGACCGTAGATCAATGGAAACGGGTCCTATGGACTAATGAATCCAGATACACGATCCATCAATCTGACAGCCGTGTGTGGGCATGGCGGTAGCCGGGGAAACGCTATTTGCCACAGTTTACTGTTCCTACGGTCAAGTTTGGAGCTGGCAGTGTACTCGTGTGGGGGTGTTTTTCGTAGTATGGTCCCCGCCCAATGGTTATCGTGGACAAACCCGTTAATCAGCACGTCTACCTCGATATTCTGGACAATTATGCCCTACTAACTCTGCGAAATTTCATAATTTACCCCGCGACAGCCCCGCGAATTTTGCCTTTTTTCCTTGCGATAAAATTACTGCCCTAATTATGCCCTACCAACTCTGTGGCAATACTGTGGAACCGAGCCTTGTTGATACGAGCAGGATAACGCACCAAGTCCCAAAACAAGGATTGTTACGGCGTGGTTTGACAATAATTCCGTTTCGTGTATGGACTGGCCAGCACAGAGCCCTGATCTTAATCTCACAGAGCACCTATGGGAGGAATTAGAGCGCCGCATAAGAAGTTTGATACCAAGGCCTACTACTAAGCAACAGTTAGCGGCAGAATTATGTACTGACTGGAAGCCCATACCAATCGCTGTGTTCCAAAACCTTGTCGAAAGCTTGTCTCGAAGGGTCAGTGCGTGCATTAAGGCCAAAGGTGAACAGACACCGGACTAATCTATGTTGTGTTTCTCTTCTACTGTAGGTGTAAGGTGACTTTTGTCAATACAGTGTATTTGCGGTGCTCACTGTGAACACAATTTTAGTTTCACTCTACCACGTACGGAGTTTTTACATGTTGTATCACTTTGAACAGAGCGTGCGTAATATACAATGCTGGCCACCCAAAATGCAACACCAAGAAGGACACGAGATAGCAAAGCCAGATTTACTGGACACATAACAAGAGATACAAAGATGAAACGATTGAGCTTACAAGCCCGTGCGACTTACGGAACACGCAGATATCAATAGTTTGTGTGGCCCCCATGGCTGGCAATAACGGCCGCTACACGCCGCGGCATTGAACGAAAGAAGCTTTGGATGTGGACTTGGGGTATGTCGGTTCAGGCTGCTTCCACACGTTGCCACAGTTCATCAGGCGTAGCCGCGGGTGGTGCTTGCCGGGCCACTCGGTTGCCGATCAGCGACCAGACGTGTTCGATGGGCGACATATCGGGAGAACAGGCGGGCCACGGCAGCAGTGACACCTGGTGGGCCGTGAAGAATTGTTGCACGATGCGTGCCACGTGCGGGCGCGCATTATCCTGTTGAAACGTGGTCTCTGGCAGGTCCTGCAGGTAAGGGAGGGCTACAGGCTCTAAAACGTCGGAGATGTAGCGGTGGCTGTTGAGTGTACCGGCGATGCGTGCCAGAGGGGTGCGGGTGTCATATGCAATTGCGCTCCAAACCATAACGCCAGGCGACGGACCAGTATGGCGATGCATAATGCAGGAGTCAAACAGTCTCTCGCCGCGGTGCCGCCACACGTGGATCCGACCATCGTGGTGTTGCAGGCAGAAGCGGGATTCGTCGGAGAAGACAATGTCGTGCCATTCCGTAGTCCAGGTGCGGCGTTCGACGGCCCACTGCCGCCGCACTCGCCGGTGGTGTCACATCAATAGTAATCGGAGCAATGGACGCCGTGCGACAAGTCCCCACTCCTGAAGACGACGTCGAACGGTACGTGCTGACGCAGGTTGTTGCGCAACACACCCTAATTCCTGCGCCAAGTTCGTGATATGGCGGTTCGAGCCGTCAATGCCCGCCGCACAACATGCCAGTCCTCACGCTCGGTGGTTTGCCGCGGCTGCGGCAATCTCTCACGTTGGTCCGTCCGTCCCTCCTGCACCCACCGAATCCATACTCGCCTCACTGTGGCTGGATGTCGTCCCACACGGGCGCCGATGTCTCGGTACGATAAACCGCTGTCGCAATAAGTCACTATTCGTCCTCTGTCGAACTCCGAAACGTGCTGGAATGACTGCCGTATTCTGCGACGAGGCATCAGAAAGCTTCCTACGCACAGGTCCGGCAGCAGAACACACTTCCACTACTTACACCCCGCCTTCTGTGCACCCTTCTTATAGTGCTTCTCGGTGGCGTGCCGGGCGCACATGATTTGCATATGCCCTGAAATGCTAATCGTTTGCATGTCCTCTCGCGGGCGACGCATGCTGCGAATTTCAGGCCAATCGGATGCTTCCTTCTTGGTGTTGCATTTTGGGTGGCCAGCAGTGTAGTACGTTATCAAAGAGGAGAACTTGTTGCCGGCTCTCATATAAGCAGCACTGATAACATTCTGTCACTGGTGATAAATGCTCTGCTATAGTTCTGTATTCTCTGAGTATATCCACATGGCGAAACGCCCAGCCAAGTTTCCGGAATACAATCCTAGTGAGTATATCTTCGTCTGGGCAGACGCCCTGCAGTTGAAATTCGGCAAGCAGTGTGGATATATCCAGTGCCCATTTAGCTTCTAGATGCGCAAGTGTCGAATTAATATTTTTTCCAGTTTCACAGGGGAAAGTATGGATTTTTATCTGGTGATATCTTCAATAAGACTTAGAGCTGGCATCTGTTTAAATATTGTGAAACTAACCCTTTAAGCGGCAGATGTACCTTAACCAAATAGTTTGCCAAAATTTTCTGCGCTTTCGAAACAGGAATGTTCACGTGTCTTGCGAAAGCTACGACAAAACGATTCTTTTCCCCTCTCACGTAAACAGCACCGACCACATACTGTCACTGGTGATAAGTGCTCTGTTATAGTTCTGTATTCTCCGCTCTATGACCCAAGGCATGATGGGAAAGGGTTATTCTCCCTGGTATGGACATCATGCCACTGGGTAGAAGCAAGGCTGCCACAGCGGCGCAGTTTTTTAAGCGCTGGCTTCTGACCATTCGTCCGAGATGGGTCCAGGTTCGAATCCTGGTGAGGCATGAATGTTGTGTTTGTCTGTCCCTTCCCTGAAACCAGTGGCCCTAAATTTCAGACAAGCGACTGCTTATAGCTCATCGAGTTGCTCACGGTGGTCGTTGGACCCCAAAACAAAATAGAAGCAAGAAGCAGGAAATGACTCAAACATCTTCTCTGTCATTTCTTAGGTTCTTCGCCAATGTTATAGCTTTGTTAGTAGGTAATTAATCAGTGAGAAAGTATTAGTATCAATCATACCTCTAAATGACAACTTTGAATCACAAAGCTAAGGGGGAAAACAACGATTTCTGATGCGTAGTTTCAGTCGTTCCAGTCGTGTTCGGTCCACTTCTAAGACAGCAATTATATTCGTCCCAGTTGATTTCAGCCCATTTTGTTAACCTCAAGTTAATTCCTTCCAGCCGGTTAAATACTTCCAAAAAGTACATGTACACATACTTCAGAAAACCTGAAAATTAGGTCATCCTGGAACGGAAATCGAACCCGCACCACGTTCGATTGTGTTACCGTTACACCATCCAGATCGACAAACCGCTCCAAGCAACTGAGGATGTATTTGGGACTCTGATAAACGCCCCCATGAAAGCAAATATGATGCTTCATCTTAGCAACACGTGAGCATCATAACCCAGCTACAACACAAGTGCTGGGAAACTGCTGGCCACCAGCTGGCAGTGATGGGTCACTGTTGGCTGAAACCTGCCGCTTACGGCCCGGTAGTGGTCCGTTGGTGGCAGCACTATCAGTTGGTGAGCCATTGATAGCCCTGCAGCATCGCCGTGAATTGTGGGCCTCCAAGCAAGTGCCACTAGTGGCCCGTTGCTGGCAACCAATGTAACCCCCAGCAGCAGGTGGAAGCAACGGGACTGCGCATGCGCAGAAGCAAGTCATGGCACCAGTTAGTTGAAGACGACGTTATCGCCATCGTGTTATTTTAGTGGATGTTAAAAATAAAAATTCATATGTAGAGAGGCGAATTAATTTCCTAATGAAATTCCACGTCGACGAAGATATCAGATTAAGCCATGAAATACTAGATTACAGCCATGAAATACACCCACTCCATTCCCATGAATAACAATTCATGGAATGGAGTGGGTGAATAACAAGAAAAAATTTGAAACCGCTTGAAACAAATGTCTTGGAAAACCATTAAAAAAACGTTTGTTGGAAAAAAATTATACGCGTACAAAATTTATTGATTATTTGAAAGAAAAAAAAAGCAACGCTATGTGGATATAATGTACTCATCCATGGGTTGAATACACAAGACTGGGAGGAATTCGCTTCTAAAAATAACGAGAAGTAAAATAAAATATCTTTCCTCTTTAAAACAAATGTAGCTTCGGACAACGCAAAGGAAAGATACAACCTTAAAAATGTAACAGAATGTGACATGAACCCGGGTAAATATATATTAATTCAACAATCTCCTTTTAAGATGACAAGGACAGTACAAAACTTTGGAAAGCGACTCTAAGTATGTACACTCCTTGAAAATGAGTTCCTTTAAGGTAAAAAAAACTGTCGTTACGTTGAAAAAATAAATTTATGAATTATATGAAACTGACTTTTATGAAAAATACCTCGCAATATTGTAAAATGAAAGAGGAAATCATTCAATTGCACATTCCGCACAAAACAGACAGCTTTAAGCACGCGCTTGTGCGTGGCAAATTAGTCCGGTCGGTAGAGAGCTCAGCTCCCACGCAAACGGCCCTGGTTCGTATCTACCTAAATCCAAACGGGGTTTTTCCGGTCGGTTGAGAAAATTTCCCCAGCACAGTTCTGTTATTCACAAGATTCGTAATGATTGAAAAAAAAGGTGTAGCTTTGGAAAACTGCGGGTATCATTGATTATTATTATTATGGCTACTACTGGGAAATTGGCGGACAAGATTCGGCAAGCCACCATTTACGTCACTTGGTTGCTGGTTGCCACTACCGGCAAGCTAGCGGACCACAAAATAGGCTAGCCATCATATCTGGCACGTGCTTGCAGGGCCACTGAAGAACCACTTATGGCAGCTACTGCCTGTGATGGACAACTGATGGCCCTGTTGTGACATATGACAACTGATGGGGTGCCAACTGTTGGCCAGCTGTTTTTCTGAACTGCTGGCCCTTCTGTTGGCCGCCCGGACATTTTATTGACGGTTCGGCAGCGGCAACATAGTGCTGGGCCAGCAAGACTGTTTTTGCTGGGAAGGCGAATCCTCCTGAAGAGCTCATGTGTCGCTAAGATGAAGAATCATAGTTGTTTTCATTGGCGCATTCTGGGAGAGTATATCGGAGTCCCAAATACATCCTCAGTTGCTTGGAGGTTTGTCGCTCTGGGTGGTGTAACGGTAACACAATCGAACGTGGTGCGGGTTCGATTTCCATTGCAGTCGAAGTAATTTTCAAGTTTTCTTAAGTATGTCCACATGTATGAATAACATGGCATCCATCTGCCAGTAATATATAAGTACCTCCAAGATGTTCTTCTTCCTTTTTTTTTTTCATTTAACACACCCTATGAACATCTACTGCTATATAGACTGAAGTACCAGAAAAACTGGTACATCAGTCTAATACTTGGTAGGTCACCCACGGGAGCGCAGGACTGCAGAAATACGACGGGGTATGGACGACTCCACCAGCTTCTGGAAATATGCTGTAGGCAATGCACACCATACTTCCTGAAGAACGTTCCACAATTCGGGTGTATTCCGAGGTCTCGGATTCCTGTGTTCGATAGCGCATCCACAAATGTATTCTATCACGTTCAGATCTGGGGACTTGGGTGGGAATGGCAACACCCCGAACTCAGATGAATGTTCCTCTAACCATAATGTGGCGTCCCGACACTTGTGTGGAGGTGCATTGTTCTGTTGAAACAGGCCCAACCCATCAGCATGAATGCAGGACATGACCGGGTGTACCTCGTCAGAAAGGATGCGCACATAGCGTTGGCCGGTCACAGACGTTTGGAGACGTACCAGCAGTCCCAGTGAAGTCCAGATAAACACACCCCATACTATTGCGGACCCCCCACCAACCGGCACAATTCCCTGTTGACAGGCGGGATGCATGGCTTCCTGGGGTTTGCGCTACACACGAATCCTTCCATCTTCCCGATACAGTGGGAAACGCGACTCGTCAGACCAGACTATTTGTTTCTAGTCATCAATTGTCCAGTGGCGGTGTTGCCGTGCCCAAGCGAGGCGCATAGCTCTGTGTCGTGCACCCACAGGGGTACTCGAGCTGGGCGTCGGCTCCCAAAGCCCATATCGTGCAGGGTACGTTGCACAGTCCGGACGCTCATGCTTGTTGAGGCTCCAGCATTGAATTCCGATGCTACCTGCGAGAGTGTCGCGTGAAACGATTCTTGACAGCCGACGATGGTCACGCCCACCCAATGTCTTTTTGCGGCCACACTGGTATCGTATGGTTGGAGGTTTCGCCGGAATTCTTGTAGTCACGGTACACCCTTGCAATGGTCGTCCGTGAAAATCCGAACATCGTTTCTATCCGCGAAATACTACGGCCCATCTCACGAGTGCCAACTATGATACCGCGTTGAAAATCGCTTAAATCGTTATTACTTGTCATTCTCATGCCGAAAACAGCTCTGACAGCTGGCAAGGATGTCTATCGCTTTATATACGCACTGGCGGACGCAACCGAGTACGCGCATATGTGACGTTGCTAAGTATTTTGCATAAGCTCGTCTGTACCAGTTTTTCTGGCGCTTCAGTGTATAGCATGCCGTCCCTTGTTCAGGAACACTGGTTCCAAGGAAGCGACAGAAGCAAGACAAGCCAAGGCCGTCTAGAAAACACAAGGGCATGACATTAGAGAGATGAGTTCCCTCTTTTAGTGAGGTCAAGCGGAAACCAAGACTTCCGATGGTTTCCAACGCAGTCGTGTATGACGTCAAATACTACGCCGACGTATCAGGCTGTGTAACATGAGAATGACGTCACAAACGGAGGGAACTCATCTCTCTAATATCATGTCCTTGTGCTTTCTAGACAGCATTGGTCTACTTCTGGATCAGACCGTGTAACATGAGGGACGTCACAAACGGAAGGGAACTCATCTCTCTAATGTCATGTCCTTGTGCTTTCTAGACAGCCTTGGTCTACTTCTGGATCAGACCGTGTAACATGAGAGTGACGTCACAAACGGAGGGAACTCATCTCTCTAATGTCATGTCCTTGTGATTTCTAGACAGCCTTGGTCTACTTCTGGATCAAACCGTGTAACATGGGGGAGTGACGTCACAAACGGAGGGAACGCATCTCTCTAATGTCATGTCTTTGTGCTTTCTAGACAGCCTTGGTCTACTTCTGGATCAGACCGTGTAACATGAGAGTGACCTCAGAAACGGAGGGAACTCATCTCTCTAATGTCATGTCCTTGTGCTTTCTAGACAGCCTTGGTCAACTTCTGGATCAGACCGTGCAACATGAGAGTGACGTCACAAACGGAGGGAACTCATCTCTAATGTGATGTCCTTGTGCTTTCTAGACAGCCTTGGTCTACTTCTGGATCAGAGCGTCTAACATGAGAGTGACGTCACAAACGGAGGGAACTGATCTCTTTTTTTTTTTTTTTTGATTGGAGGTTTAACGACCACCGTGAGCAACTCAAATGGGCTATAAGCAGTCGCCCGTCCCTAATTTAGGGTCACTGGTTCCAGGGAAGGGAGAGAGCCAGTGCCGAAAGACAAACACAACATCCATGCCCGACCGGGATTCGAACCCGGACCCCTTACGGACGAATGATCAGAGGCCAACGCCTTAGACCACTGCGCCACCGGGGCGGCAAACTGATCTCTCTGATGTCATGGCCTTATACAAATGTGTCATGGCCTTGTATATTGTGTGTATTTTCTGGACAGCGTTGGACAAACCCAGCACCCATCCGAACCCAGTTTCGAAGATTACCCAGAAGCTCCCGCTTCGGCCACTTGTGGCGTGCTTCTAGTTTTTGAATTCGGTAAAAGGCGATTGTGATGCAAATCATGGAAACATTTGCCTATCATGATCCGTTGTCCATAAAAAAAGAGGCGAGTGCAATTTATTGCACATGATGAAAGAGAGAAGAAAGGTCTTTAACAGCTGTTTAGGAAAGAATACAAATGCAATTGCAATATGAACAATGGACAGCTGGTAGTCACGCAAATGGCATACAGCATTTTCGTTTCCTTCTCGCAACCTTGATGACGTTTCGCCACCAGACACATTCAGGAAGAGTGTTTATTTTAGGAACGTCCTTGTTCAATCATCACAATGCAGAAAAGTAAGAAGTACTTGGCTTCAATTCAATAACGGAGTCATCAAAGCATTTATCGTAGACAAAGGGTCTAATTCACATACAGCAAAGTTTGATTTCATTTGAAATAGTGCGCAATTTTAAAGAATTCTCTCTAAGAATTTTTTTCCCCTTATTTTAGGTCGAAAATGTAAAGTCTCAGCTTCCTATCTGTTCCGAAGGTCGACAAGTAAAAAGGTTTGGCTTCCGGTTAGTCGTCAGAGCTGAACCCAGGTTAATGCGGATGTTGTTTGCTTGTACTACAGGGGTTTATCAAAACAATTGAAACACTGCTTGTGGTGAACTGTTCCTTAATAAGCTGTATGACATTTTAGGGTTTTCAGAACCGAAACAGTTCAAATTGGAATAGACTGACTCAATTAATGCGCATACGATAATAGAACTTAGAATCATTCTTCCTGTAAAATACACTATATGGACAAAAGCCGCGGGACATCTCGAAGAGAAACACAACATAGCATTTATTGGCATACATTAGTACGGTGTCGGTCCACCTTTGGCCTTTATGAATGCACTGACTCTTCCAGACATGCTTTCGACAAGGTTTTGGAACACTATGCGCTTCCATTCAGTACATAACGCTGCCGCTAACTACTGCTCAGTAACAGGGCTTGGTTCCAGACTTTTTATGCGGCGCTCTAATTCATCCCATAGGTGCTCTATGGGATGCTCTTTGTGCTACCCGGTCCATATACGAAACGGAATGACCGTCAAACCACGCCGTAACAATCCTTGCTTTATGGCTTGGTGCGTTATCCTGCTGGTATCAACAAGGTTTCAAAATCGCTTCCACAGTATTGCCACAGAGTTGGTAGGGCATAATTAGGGCAGTAATTTTATCGCGGGGCTGTCGCGGGGTAAATTATGAAATTTCGCGAAAAGTTCGCGACCGATGATATACACTAACATTTCCAAAAAAAAAAGTCTACCAAATTACGAAGCAGTAATACAAATGACTAGTACGTAACTAAATAAGCATGATAACTTCATGAGTTTTTTAAATTGACACTTACATTCATAAACCATTCAAATTCTGGCAATGTTATCAACGCCGTTACACGAGATCAAGATTTCCATTTAAGTGGAGGGCATTTTGATACATTATATTATACATACACTGATTTTCTTCTTTAATGCTGTGTCTGTTATCTTGTAATACGTCTTAAATTTAGAAAAGGATCGTTCAGCATCGACACTTTCTGCTGGTACTGACAGACAACGGTTGGCGACCTTATGTAGCTTAGAAAAACGGCCTTCTTTCGTATTCCTGAAGTCCAGCAAACCTTCGTTGCCACGAAATTCTTTTACACTCGCTTTATATGAACCAAATTCACATTTCAGTGTGTCGAACATAGGAATGTGGCTCAAAACAAACAAATCTTCTTCGTCGTCTAAAAACCCCAAGGATTTAAATTGATCGGGATCAAACACCTTACATGCTTTGAAGAAATTTGCGGCTGGCTGACAAAATCGATGGTTTTTATCTTCAAAAAAATAATGGCTGATTTTTTCATAACAAGTGGATAGAGCTGTTTTTGTAGCGACGTGATCGCAGTCTTGACTCTTGCTAAGAAGATTTTTGGCGATGTCCGACATTTCATTGTAGTAGGTGTGCAACTTAATTCTCAGCTGCACGCACGACACGTTGACAGCAAATTATAGCAAATCGAATACGTACCTAATCAGGGAAATAATCCCCGTCGTGTTGGATACATTTGAGCCATCGGTCAGGGAGCTGCCGAATGCCACTGCGGGAAAAAGAGGGCTGTTTCGAGTTGATAAAGTCATCAATATTTGTGTGGACCTCCGGGACAGAAGTGAAGTGCGTATCACTCAGGTGATGTTGCAGGGAGCGAAAGAGGTGATAATCCGACGGGGCGAAGTCTGGAGAATATGCCGGGTGGGACAAAATCTCCCATCCCAGGTCGGTGATAGTGTTTAAAGTTGTTTTCACGGTGTGAGGACGCGCGTTATGCTAAAACAACAGGACCGACCTTCTGCTTTTGCCAGTGTATGGCTTTTTCGCTTCCATTGCGTCACTCCCACGAATGAGTTGCTGACAATAACGCTCAGCATTGACCGTTTCACCAGGTTTGAGCAACTCATAGTGTACGACACTGCGCTGATCACACCATATGCACAGCAACAACTTCCTGGCATGGATATTCGGTTTGGCGGTACTGGTGGTAGTCTGACCTGGATAAACCCACGATTTGCGCCGCTTAGGATTATCGTAGAGGATCCACTTCTCATCACAGGTCAAAATCTTGTGGAGGAAATCTTTCTTCTTGAATCTGGAGAGCAAAGACACTGCAACATCGTAGCGCCTAGTGGTCTTCGTAGCTGTGAGTTCGTGGTACACCGAACGGCCCTCCTTGTGAATCCGTCCAAGACTGTGCAGGCGCTTTGCAATGGCTTGCCGTGTTACTCCGAGTTGCTGGGCGAGCTCTGACTGTGTGCGACAGGGATCCGCGTCCAACAGTTGTTCCAGTTCCTCATTGTTAACTTTCTGTGGCTGTCCCGGACATTCTGCATCACGGAGATCTAAATTTCCCTGCTTAAACCGCTGGAACCACTTCTTACACGTACTGTAGGGCACAGCAGCTTCACCCAAAGCAGCACAAATCATTTGCTGGGCTTCCGTGACACTTTTGTTCAGCTGAAACGTGAATAGGAGGCAGTGCCTCAAATGTTGCTTCTCGAACGGTATTGTTTTTACCAACAACTTTCGTCCCTTCTGTCACTACAGCTGTGAGCGCTTACGGTTGCCTGGGAAGCTGTTGGATGGCGCTGCAATCAGCCATTATCGCACACAGCTATTTGCATTTGCCGACGTTCTATGATCGCTTGCGGTTAGGGGCCGAGAATGAAGTTGCACACCTAATATAAACTATCTACCAACAAATAATTGGACACCTGTGATAGCGAAGGAAAACGAAGTTTATTCACCTTCAATAGTTGGTGGAGCCTCCACGAGCGGCGATTACAGCTGCGACCCTCCGGAGCATACTCTCAACCAGGCGTTGTACGACGGCTAGTGTTATTTTCTTCCACTCGGCTTGGAAAAGACAGGTCAGTTCCTTCACCGATTTCGGACGGTGGGGGCACCCTTAAGTCGACGCTCTAACTCGTGCCAGAGGTGTTCGATAGGGTTAAGGTCCGGGCTCTGCGCAGGCCAGTCCATTCGATTAACCCCATTGTCACCATACCAAGCCATGGTGGACCTCGCAATATGACAGGTGGCATTGTCATCCTGAGAGTAACATGGGTCCACCCCGTAAAACTGCCACAACGTAGGAAACGCATGGTGATCCAAAATGGTGCAGTAGGTATCGGCGTTGAGTCTACCAGGAGTTGCGACCAAGGGTCCCGTGCCATACCAGAAGAAATACCCCCATGGCATAATTCCACCGCCACCGAACTTCACAGTTGGCACAACACATTCCGGCAGGAGGCGTTTTCCAGGCAGACGCCAAACTCAGACCCTGCCATCCGAACGGTAGAGGGTGAACCTTGATTCGTCGCTCCAGAGAACCTGTTTCCATTGTTCAACTGTCCACTGTCGACGTTCTTTGCACCACGTTAGCCGAGCAGCGCTATTGGACTTGGTGATCAAAGGCTTGTGGGCGGCAGCACGTCCATGAAAACCGAGCAGATGGGCTTCCTTACGCATGGTATTCATCGAAAGAACACTCCCGGATGCCTGTTGAAACTCCTCGCGGATGTGGCCCATCGATTTGGTGCGGTTCTTCCGAATTTCTCTGGCCAGCACCCGTCGGTCTCTAACTCCCAGTTTTGTGGGTCTGCCGGGTCAGGGCACATTTTGACAGTCACCTCTCATCTTCCACTTGCCAATCACGTAGGCCACTGTCGATTTTGGGTACTTCAACTCGCTGGATATGTCACGTATGGATCGGCCATTTCTGTGATACCCGACGATTACACCTTTCTCGAAATCAGAGAGCTCCGAACTGCGTAGCATCTTGCATGCGACTGGTTGCGTTGTTGTTTCCCACACGATATTTAACGGCGGCGGCCGTGACGTGTATCAGGACAGTAGATATCATCGATTGCAGGGGTGTCCAATTACTTGTTTGCAGATAGTGTATCTTGTGCGCGGAAATTCGCTGTTTTTCAAATAAAGTGAGCGGTTTAGTAGTCCGGCAAATCGCAAAGGTCATTCAACAGTAGCGGGGGAAAATGACTAAAGTCCACTCGTGCACTCTTCAGCAGAGTGCATGTAACTTTACTTGTTCGAAAAGAGTATCTTCGTAATGAACAATCGTGAGAGATAATTCAGGGTTTCAAGCTCTGATTTGGACTTTCGAGTAGGATTATTTTGCGGTATATTTTTCGCGTAAATTGTAACGAAGGCAGTATTAAAATTATTTAATTAACAAAAATACAGCAATCAAAAAATTATAAAAGAAATTAGGCAAAAATAGGTAATAAATCTGAAATTGGCGGATATATTTGAAATTCGCGAAATTACAGAAAAACCCATAAAATTCGCGCAAAAAAATCGCGGAAATTCGCGCCGCGACAGAATTACTGCCCTATGCATAATTGTCCAGAATATCGAGGTAGACGTGCTGGTTAACAGGTTTGTCCACGATAACCTACGGGCCGGGACCATACCACGAAAAATACCCCCACACGAGTACACTGCTAGCTCCAAACGTTACCGTAGGAACAGTACACAGTGGTAAATAGAGCTCCCCCGGCTGTCGCCATACCCACACACGGCCATCAGACTGATGGATCGTGTATCTGTATTCATCAGTCCATAGGACCCGTCTCCATTGATTTACGGTCCACGATAAATGTTCTTTACACCATGCTAAAGGACGAGTAGAATTCCGAGTGGAGATGAAAGGTTTATGAGCAGCCGCACGACCACGGTAACCCATGGAATGAAGTTCTCTGCGAATGGTACGTGTACATACTGAGGTTCCAGCATTTTTACTCACCTCTGCACTGAAGTCTTGTGTAGTACTCCGTCGGTTAGCTGTAACGACTCTCCTGAGGCTTCGACGTCCTCTATCACTGATTTTCTTCGATCTGCCCGTACGTTTTGCTGCTTCAGGCACGCCATGTGTTTTCCACTTATTCAGTACATCCAAAACAGTTACTTGGGTATGATTAAACGCCTCTGAGTTTCTCTTACGGACAACTCACTAATATAACACCCTACAATATTTCCTTTCTCAAAGTCAGTTATCTTCCCCCGCGACATTTTCACTCAATCTCACAGTGCGATATGATCGCGGTCAGCTTGTTTTTATACCGTTTGCAGCTGTAGCACGCATCTTAACAACGCAGCGGATCTGTTCATTTGCTTTTGAAGTTTCGAAGGGGTGTACGGAGACTTTTGTCAGTATAGTGTGTGTCCTAACTGTGCCAGTGATGTTGGAGGTGGAAAGTGGGATCTGACCTTTCACTCCAGATATTCCCACTAATACAATAAAGGAATTTGGGATTATTCTTCCTGTACAATATGTCCCAACTGTGCCAGTGATGTTGGAGGTGGAAAGTGTGATCTGACCTCTCACACCAAATATTCCCAGAAATGTAGAATTTGGGACCATTCTTCTTATAATATACACCAATAAGCCATTACATTTTGATCACCTACCTATAAGCTGTACGACCCAATTTAGCCAGCAAAACAGAGGCCACTCGGCGAGGCATCGATTCGATGAGGTGGCGATAGGTATCTTGGGTCATCTAGTACCCCAATGACAACAACAGGTTCTCCAGTTCCCGTACATTTCGGGGTGGTGGTGATTTAGCGCGAACCCGCTTTTCCAAGTCAAACCACAAATGTTCGATTGGGTTCATGTCAGGTGAATTTGAAGGCCAGCATGGTCACCAGCATGGTTCTCGAACCACTCCTTCACGATTCTGGCAGTGTGGCATGGCGCATTATCCTGTTGGTAATGGCCATCACCAGCAGGGAACACGGTTGCCATGAATGGGTGAACTTGGTCCGCAAAGATGTTCAGATACCTGTCAGAGATTGCGCTATTGGGATAATGGCGCCTAACGTGTCACAAGAAAATATCACCGACAGCTTAACACCGCCGGCGGCGGCTTGTTTCCGCCCAACACTGCATCCGGGTGCCACAGCCTCCGTTGGTAATCGGCGTATCCGCCCTCTGCGTGATACATCAGGAATCTTGATTCGTCAGACCAGGCTCCTTTCTTCCAATCATCCACGGTCAGATCTCGATTATCTTGGGTCCATTTCATGCGTTGTTGGCGATGACGTGCAGTGAGCATGGGGTTTTCGGTTACGCAGGTCCATGCGCAGAAGGTTGTGACGAACCGTGTGCTGTGATTCATTGCCCTGATCACCACTATTGTAACTGCGGGTGATTTGTCACACTGTGGCCCTGCGGTTGCTGTGAAGAATGCGCGACAGTCTCCTCCGCTCACCTCCGGCATCAATGAACTCAGGACGACACGCGGCTAGACGACGGTTCGTCGTTTGTCCATCTGTGCACCACTCTTGATACGTACTCCCAACAGTGGCACGTAAACAACCCACAAGCCGCGTCAATTCCGAGATGGGATCGTAGTTCCGAGGCGCTATGCCATCCCAATTTGGGCCTTTATCAAACTCCGATGAATCGGCAGCTTTTCCCATTCTGACTCCGAACACTCTACTAACCGAAAGCCGGTTCTCGGATTGTATATATACTGCAATGCTGGGGATGGTCATAATGAAATGGCTCGTCGGTGTATGTCCCAACTGTGCCAGTGATGTTAGAGGTAGAAAGCCTGATCTGACCTTTCGCTTCAAACATTCCCAGAAATGTCCAATAATATTGAGGTCTGGAGATTGTGGTAATAGCTCATCCTCTGGAAACCACAACGTGACACGTTTCGTACAATGCACGGTGCATTATCTGCTTGAAACCGGGGACGGTCATCAGGGAACAATCAATGCCTGATGCATTGGGTGCAGGTGGTCCCCCAAGAATGGATTCATACGCTGCAGATGTGACACAGCCATGCAGAATAACCAATGCCTCTATGGAATGTCATGATATGGCACCCCATAGCGTCAGCAACTCATCTCCATGCTTCACAGTCGGAACCAAACAGTCCGGGTGGTACGCGTCTGCAGGTTTTCGCCAGACGTACACTCTACCAGTGGTGGGAAACAATGTCAAGCACGATTCAACAGACCAGATGACACGTCACCAATCTTTAGCATTCCAGTTTTTGTGTGCTTTGCTGCACCACCTTACACCTTTTGTTGTATTGAATTTGGTAATCAGAGGTTTGTGGATTGCAGTATGTCCATAAATACCGGCACGATGGAGTTTCCAACGGGCTGTTATAACGGAAAGAGAATTATTCCGACTGGTGTTCAGCTCTACTGGTGTTTGAGTCGGCGTGGTTTTGCGTTTCCGTGATACAATCCGCTCCAATCTTCGCTTGTGCCTATCTGACATCTTCGTATAGGGTTCCACAATTTGCACGTTTGGGCGCAACACTGTGTCCTTTTTTACGCTTTCCAACCGTAGGTTGAAGAAGCGTATATGCTCCAGCTTTGTCCGTCCGCACGATAACTCGCGTACAAACGGTTCGATTTCGATGAAATTTTAGTATATGATAGGGGATCACCTGGGGACGAACCCTATTAAAAATGAACGAAATGGGGTCAAAGGTCACGACATAGGAGCGGGATCCATTCCATTACCATTATGCGTCATAACTTGAGTAAAAATGGTTCAATTTCGATGACATTTTAGTATGTGGTAAGGGACCACCTGGGAACGAGCCATATTGAAAATGGGTGAAATGGGGGCAAAGGTCAGGACATAGGCGCGGGATGCATTCCACTGCCCTTATGAGACTTAATTTGCGTAAATGTGGTTCGAATTCAATAAAATTTTACTATGTGGTAGGGGACAACCAGGGGAGGAACCCAATTTAAAATGGGTGAAATGGGGTTTAAAAGTCAGGACGTAGGAGGATATCCATTCCATCGCCTTTATGCGTCATAACTTACGTAAAAATGCTTCTATTGCGACAAAACTTTATAATGTTGTACCGGGGGTATACTGAACCGGTTCTGTTGAATATCATCGAAATGGGGTCAGGACGCAGGAGCGAGATTTATTCCACAGCCATTATCCACATAACTTGAGTAATAATTTCTGGTATGTTGGAAAGCGTATCATAATCAAAGCATTGCATGATTTTGGTAACTTTTTTTGCAGATGTTTGAAGTCCTGAACTGAATCACGTCAATGCAAAGTGATGACTTTTCGAATGTGGAACTCTGGGCTGTCATGAAATTTCTGTTCCTGCAGAAGAAAACTGCAACTATGAATGTATGACGCAAACATTAAGTGACAAGTGCCTTTCATACTCCACTGTGAAGAAATGGCGTGTCAACTTTCAGAATGGAGATTTTGAGACCGAAGCCGCAGCAAGATCTGGGAGGCCTTCAACAGTGACAACACCTGAAATTGCTGATCGTGTTCATGACTTGATTTTCTCACATCGGCGAATCTCGGCTAAAACAATAGATGAGACACATCCAGGGAACGTGTTGGGTTCACAATTCATGCGCACTTAGATATGCAGAAGATGTCAGCGAAGTGAGTGCCCAAATGTTTGAACGCCGATGAGAAACGAAAACGAGTGGGCACTTGCAAATCGGTTTTGTAACATTTTGTGCGATCTGGTGATCATTTTTTTGAAGCGACTTGTCACTGTTGACGAAACGTGGTTTCATCACTACGATCCAGAGACGAAACAACAGTCCCTGCAGTGGTGGAACTCGGGTTGTCCATGGCCAAAGAAATTCAAGACTCAAAGGTCATGGCAACGGTTTTTTTTTTGGGGGGATTCGGGAGGGCGTTTTATTGACTGACTCTCCTCCGAAGAAGCAAACAATAAATGCTAAATACTATTCCAACTTGCTGTGCCGATTAAAGGAGGTGTTGAATAAAAATGGCGAGGAAAACTGCTGAAAGGTGTTTTCTTTTTGTAGGACAATGCACTGGCTCACAAGGCTGGCAAGACAGTGAATGTTTTGAGGGAGCTGGGATTTAAGTACCTAGACCATGAGCCCTACTCGTCTGACCTTGCTCCATCGGATTATTTGCTGTTCCCAAACCTTACAAAAACTTGGAAAAGGAAGCATGATTCGGAGGTGCTATCAGCAGCAGAGAAGTATTTGGGCGAATTTTGTTGGAAGGGTTAAAGAAACTCCAGAAACGCTGTGCCAAGTGTGTTGAACTTCGGGGTGAATACACTGAAGAGCAATTAAATTAGAGATACCTGTCTAGTAACATGTAGCAGCACCTTTCTCCCTGATGACGGCAGCGGTTCGTCTCGGCATGGACTCGACAAGACACCGGAAGCGTTGGGAAGCCATACGGATCCACGACCCCTGAACCAGTTCCCACAGTTCACGAAGATTTGATGGAGGGAGGTCATCTCTCTCAATGGCATCCCAGATGTGCTCGATGGCCAAGGAAGCGAGGTCACGTCGGTGGAGTGTTCATCCAACCATTCGGCTACACTTCAGGAGCTGCATTGTCTTGTTGCAGGATGAGGTCCCCAGTGGGATGTTGAAGACGCACAAAAGGGAGCAAATGGTCGTCCAGGATATCCCGGTAACGTTGACCTGTGAGGGACGATGTCACACGTACCAGGGTTCCCATTTCAGTCCACTTAAACAGTCCCCAGACGAGAATGCCACCACCCACCAGCTTCAAAAAGTACCCTGCTGGCAAGAAGGATCCATCGCTTCATGTGGTTTGCGCCGTACTCGTATCCTGCCATCCGCATGTACCAACGTGAATCTCGACTCATCAGTCTCGGCAACATTTTCCCACATGTCTAGGGGCTAGGGGCGATGTTCCCGCGCACATGCTAATCTTTGCACCCTGTGATGTGCGGTCAGCAGTGGTACCCTCGTGGGTCGATGGCATATGTACCCCATAGCAAGGAGATGGTTCTGGATGGTGCGGCTGCTTACACGTTTTTGTGCACCAGCGTTAAATTGCCGAGGGATTTCTTGCACTGTGACCCGTCTATCCGCTGTTACAATGCGAGCTAGCCGACGTTGACCCCGCTCATCCACACGCTGTTGTCCACGGCAGTTGGCCCTTGCAGGGATGGTTTTACCGGATTCGATGTACTCACGGTGCACCCGTGACACAGTGGCTCGTGAAAATCCCAGTGCCTGCACGACTTCCGAAATGGAGTGACCCATTCGTTGGGGCCCGACGATTTGCTCACGATCAAATGCACTTAGATCCTTCGTCTTACCCATACTGATTCCCGTCGCATCATTCCGTATATTGTCGGATAGCTGCATACGTCATGTCGTTTCCGTTTACAGGGCCACCCACAGCGCCACATTTGCATAACGCCAGCTGTCTCTAATTCAATTGCTCTTCAGTGTATGTGGAATAGTCTGTAAGTTTCATGGCTCTATCCCAGTCTCTTCTTGGTGAGGCCGAGAACTTATCATCACCCCCTCGTACGCCGCCCACACGACTACACAGGCGAATTCAAAGATTAAAAAAAAACAGTTCCTCATCCAACTGACAATCAGCTGAAACTTTTCGAAAAAGCAGTTGTGGTTTTATTGGGTGTTTTCGATAGCTTTCCCGAATCGTCATAACCATCATACCAAATCCTAAATCCGCTCTAAAGCCCAAAGTCCATCATCATCGAACTCAAGCACAGTAGTTATACGAAAGCCATTACTTGCTATTTTCACCCTAGCAGTCGGAAAAAAACATGGGTAACATTACTGAGAGCCACTACAGCGTGGCCTTAACGACTCGGAAAATCACATCTCATAATTTAAAGTGCCCAGCCAGCTGAAATACAGCTCATCGAAATTGGCAGAAACACGAAAACTTTGTGTTCGCTATTTTCCCCCTTTTAATTTTTTCCACAATGATAAAAAAAAAAGGCACCTATTATAAAAACGTGTGAACAAATAATCAAACTACTGTCATAATTTATGTTATGAATCCTTTCATAGCCAGCAGCAGATTTATTACTAGATTAGTCAGAAAGGAGGGATGTGATTATGCTACATAAGGACGCAGAACTTATGTTATCCAAGAATGTACACCGAAGAACCAAAACATTATGACCACCTACCTAGTATGATGTTAGTCCTTCACGTGCTATGCATAATGCAGGCGTCATACAGTCTCTCGCGGCGGTGGCACCACACGCGGATCCGACCATCGTGGTGTTGCAGGCAGAAGCGGGATTCGTCGGAGAAGACAATGTCGTGCCATTTCGTAGTCCAGGTGCGGCGTTACACGGCCTACTGCCGCCGCACTAGCCGGTGGTGTGACGTCAATGGTAGTCGGAGCAATGGGCGCCGTGCGACAAGTCCCCGCTCCTGCAGACGACGTCGAACGGTACGTGCTGACACAGGTTGTTGCGCAACACACCGTAATTCCTGCGCTCACGTTCGTGATGTTGCGGTGCGAGCCGTCAATGCCCGCCGCACAACAGGCCGGTCCTCTCGTTAGGTGGTGTGCCGTGGCTGCGGCAATCGCTCACGTCGGTCCGCCCGTCCCTCGTGCACCCACCGAATCCATACTCGCCTCACTGTGGCTGGATGTCGTCCCACACGGGCGCCGATGTCTCGGTACGATAAACCGCTGTCGCGATAAGCCACTATTCGTCCTCTGTCGAACTCCGAAACGTGCTGGAATGTCTGCCGTATTCTGTGACGAGGCATCAGGAAGCTCCTCACGCCCAGGTCCGGCAGCACAATACGTTTCCACTACTTACACCCCGCCTTCTGTGCACCCTTCTTATAGTGCTTCTCGGTGGCGTGCCGGTCGCACATGATTTGCATATGCCCTGCAATGCTAATCGTTTGCATGTCCTCTCGCGGGCTACACATGCTGCGAATTTCAGGCCAATCGGATGCTTCCTTCTTGGTGTTGCATATGGGGTTTCCAGCAGTGTGTGTTTTGTCTGGCCGTAAAAGCTTAATTAGGAACCATTGCATCGCATTCTCATTTAGTTTAACATTTTCTTATTCATGGTTTTTGGCATAGCGTAACACCAATCTTATTCACGAAAAAGACATTACGTTATGATCGGTTTTAATGCTATTCCAGTCGCCCCGGTGCCTGAGGGGGTTTAAGGCCCTGGCTTCTGCACAATCTTCCCAAATAAGTCCAGGCTCGAGTTTCAGATAAGGCACAGGTGGTGTGTTTGTCTAATGGCGCTGGTTCCCTGCCTTCCCTGGAGTCAGTGGCTTTATATTAGGACGAACAACTTTTTTTTTTTATGATTAAAGGTTTTAAGGACCACCGTGAGCAACTCAATGGGTTATAAGCCGTCGGACCACTGGTTCCAGGGAAAGGAGAGAACCAGCGCCGTAAGATAAACATAACATCCATGCCTCACCGGGATTCGAACCCGGACCCATCTCGGACGAATGATTAGAAGCCATCGCTTAAACCACTGCACAACCAGGGTGTCGGACGACTTCTTATACCCCTTAGAGAGTTTCAGATAGAAGTCGTCGAACTCCGAAACAAAAACATAATGTTATTCCGAAGATTTATTCTCCTTTTGTTTCTTTTTATTCGAGTTTAACCAACTACGTGAGGCCGCCCCGGTGGCGCAGTGGTCTAAGTGATGGCTACTGACCATTCATCCGACATGGGTCCGGGTTCGAATGCCGGTGAGGCATGGGTGTTGTGTGTCTGTCTTACTCACAGGTTCTTTCCCTTCCCTGGAACCAGTGGCTCTTTAAAATACGGACAGGCGACTGCTTATAGCCCACTGAGTTGCTCACGGTGGTCTAGAACCCCCAAACAAAAAACAACAACAACAAAAAAAAAAAAAGAAGCCGCTCGTTCTTAATTTAGGGACCCAGCCCCAGCTCGGACGGTGTGCGAGTGGCTATTGCCTCTAACCACTTAGCCCCTCCAGGCGTTGGGGTGGGGGCAAGTACATTATTTCTGTGCCGAAATGCGAGGGTTTTCTTTAAAATAATACCTGGTGGTCTAAGCACTGGCATTTGACCATTCGTCCGAGATGGGTCCAAGTTCGAACCTCGTGGCACAGTGGTCTAAGTGATGGCCTCTGATCATCCGTCCGTAAGGAGTCCGGGTTCAAATCCCGGTGAGGCATGGGTGTTGTGTTCGTCTTACGGCATTAGCTCTTTCCCTTCCCTGGAACCAGTGACCCTAAATTAGGGACGGGCGACTACTTATAGCCCATTGAGTTGCTCACGGTGGTCGTTAAATCTCTAATAAAAAAAAAAAAAAAAAAAAAAAAAGAACCGGTTAGGCATGAATGTTGTGTTTGTCTTAAGGCACTGGATCTCTCCATTCCATGGAACCAGTGGCCCTACACTGTTAAAACTTTTGTAGTAAGTTGTACCAAAACTGATGCTACACCAGTTGCACTACTAAACTATTTCCTTTTAATGACGTAAAACTAATACTCAGTTTAAGCCGAGCTTTCGCGCTGCTCCACCGGGAGGCTTCGTCTTGTCTAAGCTTTCAAACCCCTCTTAGAGATAGCAACATACAATGTTGTTGCAATTCAAAAGTTTTGATATTAAATATCAAAATTAAATAAAAATAATAATAATAATTAATATCATAACATGTAAATGTCTTAAACACATGATATTAATTATCAAAGTTTTCAACAGTTGATATTAAATATCAAAATTTCTGAATTGTAACAACATTGTATGTTGCTATCTCTAACAAGGGAAGCTATCGGACCTCCCAACGACAATCGTCACGGAACTTCCTGTGGTGGACAAGCATGCCACCACAGTAACATGTGTGAAGTACGGCATTTCGCAATCGCCCACAACCTCTCTGCTCCTTCTGCGCACAGGAGGCAGACGTTTCTCACGTCTACCTTTACTGTCCCATCCTGATGCCTCTCCTCCACCAGGCTTTCCGGATTGCCAGTCGCTCTTGTTCTCAAGATCTTCCGTTCACTACCTACAGATATCTTCTTCTGCGGGCTCATCCACCTACGCCTCTTCCGTCAGTATGTGCCTATCTTTTCGTGCTGGTTAAACACGTTATTTACGTTAACCTTCAACAACTCCGCAGCGTTTCCTCGCCGGTATCTTTACACCAGGCCAGCGCAGCACTTTTGTGCCATTTTCAAGATCGATTGCTTTCTCGACTCCGCCTGGAGTACCAGTCTGCTTCTTCCAGTCGTCGAGAAGCCACCTTCTATGCTACCTGGGCGCCGGCCGCTCCATGGTTTGCGGTTGATTCTGGACTGCTACACCTATCAGTACCCTAGGACATTCTACACCTCCTTTGCTGAGTTCCGTGGCACCCTGGTGCCCCTCCTCTACTCTACGACTCGTGCAATCCACGCTACCATTGAATTGTGAATGCTAATGCCATCTCAGTGTATTTTCATGCTTACTCGTGTACATTACTTACTTTCACCCCGCCTGTATTATGTTGCTTTGGTGCCCTCGTTAAATAACTTGCACAATTGTGCACGCTGTGTTTTTATCTCATGTATGTAATGTTTTACCTTCACGGCGGTGTTTGTGCTGTTCTTTTTCTAATTGTGTACTTTTGTTTTGCCTGTGTTATCCTGTAAATCATGCCCAGCTAATGTCATGTGACACGATGTGTTTCTCTCTGTCACTTCTGCAATTTTTATGCAATAAGCTTTGCTTGCAGCATCTGTTATTCATCCCCATTGTCATTGCAGTGTATATACCATCACGTTTCAACAGTTTGTATTATTTCCCAGTGAGACGCACAACGCTGTACGTCTCCCTCTTATGTTTTCTTTTGATGAATAATAATAAAGCAATTTTGAAACCTAGAACATCGCTTATAAAAGTGGGACGCCTACCTGTAATGTATGCAGCCATAAAGTGTCAAACAACATGTAAATGTGGGTGTGATGTGATTGGGTGATATTGCGCATGACTGGAAGGTGTCCTGCGTTGTGTACGTCAGTGACTGTTAAACGTGAGTAGTGTGATACAGCGCACGGGCCTGTTCGCACGCATACAAATATTGTGTTGTGTGTTTTAAGACAATGGCTTGTAACCCTCATGCTGTAGTACAGATACTGGTGAAAAAAGTGACGCAGAAATACCAAGCGGACCACCCGGCTCCAACGTACATCGACAGGCGAATTGCAAGGCAGTTGTATAGCGGTTTGGAGCAACATGTCATTGGAGGCGCTGACACGTTTGAAGGACAGACATTGTGGCGTGATACTGACAAAGCGTCGGACACGTTATCTGAACATAGTGATGCACTGGGTACTCCAGCACACAACGTGCCATGCAGTTCGAGTTCCTATGAACCATCACCCCACAAAGTGAAACGGTAAAGCATTCACGAACAGTTTTCCAGACAAACCATGCAGAGTGTGTATCGCCGCCCCGGTGGCGCAGTGGTCTAAGGCATTGGCCTCTGATCATTCGTCCGTAAGGGGTCCGGGTTCGAATCCCGGTGAGGCATGGATGTTGTGTTTGTCTTACGGCACTGGCTCTTTCCCTTCCCTGGAACCAGTGACCCTAAATTAGGGACGGGCGACTGCTTATAGCCCATTGAGTTGCTCACGGTGGTCGTTAAACCTCCAATCAAAAAAAAAAAAAAAAAAGAGTGTGTATCACAATGTGAAGGTCGCAAAGAAAACCGTTGAGCCGCCCCGGTGGCGCAGTGGTCTAAGCGCTGGCCTCTGATCATTCGTCCGAAAGGGGTCCGGGTTCGAATCCCGGTGAGGCATGGATGTTGTGTTTGTCTTACGGCACTGGCTCTCTCCCTTCTCTGGAACCAGTGACCCTAAATTAGGGACGGGCGACTGCTTATAGCCCATTGAGTTGCTCACGGTGGTCGTTATACCTCCAATCAAAAAAAAAAAAGAGTGTGTATCACAATGTGAAGGTCGCAAAGAAAACCGTTGAGCCGCCCCGGTGGCGCAGTGGTCTAAGCGCTGGCTTCTGATCATTCGTCCGAAAGAGGTCCGGGTTCGAATCCCGGTGAGGCATGGATGTTGTGTTTGTCTTACGGCACTGGCTCTCTCCCTTCCCTGGAACCAGTGACCCTAAATTAGGGACGGGCGACTGCTTATAGCCCATTGAGTTGCTCACGGTGGTCGTTATACCTCCAATCAAAAAAAAGAGTGTGTATCACAATGTGAAGGTCGCAAAGAAAACCGTTGAGCCGCCCCGGTGGCGCAGTGGTCTAAGCGCTGGCTTCTGATCATTCGTCCGAAAGAGGTCCGGGTTCGAATCCCGGTGAGGCATGGATGTTGTGTTTGTCTTACGGCACTGGCTCTCTCCCTTCATTGGAACCAGTGACCCTAAATTAGGGACGGGCGACTGCTTATAGCCCATTGAGTTGCTCACAGTGGTCGTTAAATCTCCAATCAAAAAAAAAAAAAAAAAAAGAAAACCGTTGCAGCATTGCCTTCTCTCAACACATTACCATGACGTGAGTGAGGCATGTATATGACATTTGCAACTTATTGGTGTTGTTCGTGTTCTCCTCTCGACATTTAGGTGCCTCATATCTAACAAGTAAATGTTGTTTGACACTTTATGGCTGCATACATTACAGGCGGGCGTCCCAATTTTATAAGCCAGGTTCTAGGGATTGCGAAATGCCGTACTTCACACCTGTTACTGTGGTGACATGCTTGTCCACCACAGGAAGTTCCGTGACGATTGTTATCGGGAGGTCCGATAGTTTCTCTTGTTAGTGTAAATTGCAATTGTGAATTTCATATTTCGAGAGTTTAAAGATGTATGGAGGTTCTGTAGCGTATTATACATGTTCGCGTACCACTTCTACAGGTGTTACGCGAACATGAATAATACGCATTAGATTTAACTGAAAGGAAGTGTTTTTGTTTATAAATGGTGTAAACGTTGATAGTTGCACTACTTTTGGGGCAAAAGTAAACCATTTTGTGGTACATGACACATACTTAAAAATAATGCTGTGAGTGCAATTTCGCACTATTCAGGTTGGATACCATACCATGGTGCATAAACGCATCATGTTTTTGTGTATTTCATGCATCACGCAGTAGCTTACCTTTTCTCCAAAAGTAAACTAAAAGTAAAAAAGTAAATAAACTCTCTGTTGTTTGGGCGTAGCATCTCACGGCCTTTTGAACTTCATTTGTATCTTCAAAACAATGACCGCTTCGCTTTATGGTAATGGACGGGTAAATTCAGGGCTGGATTGCGGATGTGGGATTACCGTCCTGCCTACTTCGGCATGTTTCAAGTAAGATCGGGCGTTGTCTTGGTGCCGTTTGACAGGACGAAGAGGCATGTTTGGTCTGTTCTTGCGGATAGCTTCCCTGAGCTTCTTTAATGTCCCAATATAGCGAGAACTATTGACAGTTCCACCTTGTTCAAGGAAATCAACAAGAATGGTGCCTTTGATATCTCCAAAAATTGTCACCATCACTGTTGGGCGCTGAGTTCTGAGCTTCTTAGAACTAGGCGAGGTCTTGTGTCACCATTCCATTTGTCTCTGGGTCACAAAGAAATGTTCGGGTTTCACCTCGAATTACCACTTTATATCGAAATGTGTCTTGGTTTGCATCAAACATCTTCAACAGATCTTTTTAAACTTGGACTCTTTGGCCTCAGGGATTCTGGGTTAATTGGCGTGGACCCAACTCTCACACACTTTCCGATCCTAGGTTGTGAATCGCTGCTCCCACAACACAATTCAGTGCGTCGCATGTCCTCCAAACGGTTTCACATCGATCACTTTGAATCCATTATGGCATGTTTCACGTGAGAATGGGCGTTGTCGTGGTGTTTAAGGACAGAACAAAGAGACATATCTGGTCTTGTCTTGGAGATAGCTTCCCCGAGCTGCTTTAATGTCCCAGTGGAGCGAGAACTGTTGACAATGCCACCTTGTTCAAGAAAGTCAACAAGAATGATTGATGCCTCTGGCATCTCGGAAAATTGTAGCCATTACGTTTTTTATTTAACGCTGAATTTCGAACTTCTTAGGCCTCGGCGAGGTTTTGTGCCGCCATTCTGTGCTTTTAGTCACTGGTTGATGAAGGAGTGTCCAGGTTTCACTTACCACACTGGAAAGAAATGTGTCTCAGTTCGCCTGAAATCTCTCCATCAAATCTGTGCATGCTTCGACTCTTTGATCCTAATGATCCCGTGTTAATTGGCGTGAAACCCACTTTGCACACACTTTCTGGTGTCCCAGATCATTAACTACTAGCGGCCCAGGTGGTGCAGTGGTCTAAGTGCTGGCTTACGACCATTCGTCCGAGATGGGTCCGGGTTGGAATCCCTGTGAAGCATGGATGTTGTGTTTGTCTTACGGCTCTGGCTCTTTCCCGTCCTTGGTCCTAAATTACGGACGGGAGACTGCTTATAGCACATTGAGTTGATCACGGTGGTCGTTTAACACCCAATCAAAAAAAATTTTCATGACTGTCTCCAAAGCATTATGACCATAACGTACCCAGGTAGTACAGCCTCGCAATTTAACTTAGGCCCAACATTGAGCCACCGTCTTTTAGGAACAGAAGACGGTGGCTCAGTGTTAGACCTAAGTTAAGTTGCAAGGCTGTTCTACCTGGGTAGTGCATACAGATATCTCAAATGGTCAGACATTGATTCCTTTGTTTCTTGGGGCATAACTATCACACCCTTCGCTTTATGGGAATGTACGGGTGTAAAGGCTATAAGTAGTCGCCCGTCACTAATTTAAGGTAACTGTTTCCCGGGAAGAGAGAGAGAGAGAGACAGTGCCTTAAGGTGGTTCCACCTAAAATCTCTGCCTTATGTTTCCAATGGTAAAACTTCTGTGCATACACTGGTGCGCAAAAATTAAGGACGAAGAGCAGAAATTAGCATAAAAGCGGAACGAGCAAGCAGAACGGACCGAAAGACCACTCAGGAGATAGACTAGGGTCCGGTACGGTAGGGCATGCGCATATATGCAGCATGATGTAGGGATGGGGAGAGTGTCGGAAGGGTATAAAGCACACGGGCGGCGTACGCTCAGCGATTCGGTGAAAGCTATTGCACGGTGTACATCGGTTTGAACGACGTCGAGTTGCTGCCACCGTGTGATATGGCCAACAGGCAATCCAGTAGACGACATCTGGATGACTTTACCCGAGGTCGCGTCATTGGGAAGTTGGAAGAAGGTCGAAGTGGGACTAGTGTGGCCGAGGAGTTTGGGATCGCTCACAGCATCGTTTCACGAGCTTGGAGAGCATTTCAAACGACAGGAACAGCTGTTCGAGAGTTTAGCAGTAGTCGTCCACGAGTAGCCATGGCTGAGAACGACCCGTATGTTGTCCTACAGGCGAGAAGAGACAGACGGTAGACAGCGGGAGAAATCGCCAGGCACATGCAACAGACAACTGGACGTCCGTTATCGCGTTTTACCGTGGCCAGGAGGCTGCACAAAGGTGGTCTATTTCCATGACGACCAGTACGGTGCGTGCCATTAACGCCTGCTCATCGGAGACGGCGGTTTCTGTGGTGCCAGGAACACAAGAACTGGACACATCAGAAATGGGGTCGAGTTCTCTTTACGGATGAGAGCCGAGTTAGTCTGACGAGCGATTCTGGACGTATACACATCTGGAGAGAGCAGGGAACGCGCAATCACACCTCCAACATCATCGAAAGGGACCGGTTTGGAGGTGGCGGAGTTTTCGTTTGGGGCGGTATCATGCTTGGTAGCCGTACTGACCTCCACATCTTCCAAGGAAGTTCAGTCACTGGTGTCCGCTATTGTACCGAGGTTCTCCTGCCTCACGTGCGTCTGTTCAGAGGTGCTGTGGGTCCTGATTTCCTCTTCATGGACGACAACGCTGCACCTCGTCGTACAGTGGCTGTCGCAGAGCTGTTGGAGAGTGAAGATATTCAACGCATGGATTTTCCCGCAAGGTCCCCGGACCCAAATCCAATCGAACACGTGTGTGACCTTCTCGGGGGACGCTTGGCAGCACGTCACCAGCCGCCAGCAACGATTCCGCAGCTGCTATTGGCGCTACAAGAGGAATGGGCCGCGATGCCATAAACAGCTCCTTGACAACCTCGTCCTCAGCATGGACAGACGTTGTAAATCCTGCAACGCATTCAGGGGTGATCATATCCCCTACTAAAGACTGGATTTTTCTTGGCAGCCGCCTCTCATATGGACGTTTCTGTCTTCTGTCCAGTTGTGCTCGAAGCTACCTTTTCAATAAAGTGCCTTTGTATCCTTTGGATTCCTTGTTTGGACGGTTTTGCTCACTTGCCCCATATTCTTACATCTTGGGGATCTTATGGTATTATTTGAGTCGATGTGGAGCACTTCTGCACGACGTTACATTCGAAAAACCGTTTTGTCCTTAATTTTTGCACGCCAGTGTATTTTCTTCGCAATTAGTGTATTCCCAAGGATGCACATTGATAAAACTAACAATAATTAAGCAATCCAACAACATTTGTTTGTCTACTGACGTCATCAATCTGTAGGCCACGCCATCTATTAACAGATCTGAACATTACTGAAAGAAAAATGATTGATTTTTAATGTAAGTATGGTTATGTTTTAGCAAGTATTACGGATCTCATGCTATAACTTAGAGTTAGTTTTATCTATGTGCAAATTTCCGCCCTTCAGAATACATTAATTGCAAAGAAAATACGTACAGAAATTTTACTATTGGAAACATAAGGCAGAGATTTTAGGTGGAACCACCTTAAGACAATCAGTAGGTCTCAATGACTAGTGACCAATCGGACAATCGGTCAAAGGCAAGCTGGGAGTACTACACCATAAGCGCGGTTAATCACTCCGAATATGTTGATCAACTTGAAATTTGTTTTATTTGATGACTGCAGTTGAAAGCATTCAGCTCTGTTGTTTGTGTATCAATGAGGTTTCTCCTGCTGGAAATCTCTTCATCCATCTTCTGCCAATGCTGAGGTCGAGTGTCGCAGCCTTATATGGATCCTCGTCGTCTTGCAATCTTCCATCTTCAGAAATTAAACAACACTTCTTTGTTTTAGTCGAATATACACTCTTTGCGTTGACCAAAAGCAACATAAAAACGTGTGCGTTTACTCAGAAGGTCAACCTACGCTATGTGGAAAAAAGTGATTGGAGACCCCTTACGCAGGGGCAACGGTGTGCTCCCGCAGCAGACACGTGGTCGATAAGGTATGGAAACGGAAACGGGCAATCAATCGCTTTTAAAATGGTTAGCAGGAGAAAGACAACCGAGTTTGAAAAGGGCATTATAATAGGCTGTTCAATTAGAGGTATGAGCATAAGAAGCATTGCTGATGTCAGACAGGTTGCTAAATTGACTGTGGCCTTTGTCATCAACAAGTGAAAAACGGCGGGACATTGTAGAAATTCGCCTTTCCCTCGAAGACACAGGAAACTGCAACCCGGGCACCAGAGGGTGCTGCAGAGGGAGATCCGGAAAACCCAGCTCCCGACCAGTGCCCGCCATGAGTTCCAGATGGCCACATATGTTATGGTCTCCACAAAGACACACTTCAAAGAGAGGCCCATGAGCTCTTGTATCAAGGTTGAGCAGTCACCCATAAACCTCTCATCCCAAAGACCAATAAAACCACGATGCTGCGACGGTGTCAACAGGACAAACATTGGACATTGGATCAATGACGGCAGGTGTTATGGAGCGACGAATCCCGCTTCACATTATTCCAATCTGATGGACGTGTCTGGATTTGGCGGTTACCCGGAGAACTCTGCTTCAGGAGTGTACAGTGCTGACTGTGATGCACGGAGGTGGTGGAGTTATGGTATGGGGCTGTTTCAGCTGGCACGGTGTGGGTTTACCGGTTGATATGCATGGCAACATGAACTCTGTGCTTTATAGAGATATCCTGAATAACTCAATGCTTCCAATAGTTCTAAGGAATGTTTCTTCCAGGACGACAATGACACTTAAATGTTCCCAGAGCTATAAGGAAAAATCAGGTCTCGCAGTTGGACAGGACAGGTCACAGCCCGGACCTCAATCCTATTGAACACCTATGGCATGAATTTGAACGACGGGTGAGGTCTTGACTAACACAACCATCTTCTCTGCCAGAGTTAGTTGATGCACACAAGTCGGAATGGAAGAACCTCCCGCTCTCCGTATTCCATGGACTTGTGGATAGTTTACCTCGACTGGTGGCTGCTATAATATCTGGAAATGGAGGACCTACCAACTGCTGACGTAAATACAATACTGTTTTTTTTACAGTGTACGATCACTTTTGTACACATAGTGTAGATTTATAGACTCCTTCATGCAAGTACTTCCAAAATGCAAAATAGTGGGTTTGAAAACGAACTTACAGAAGACAAAATCGATATACCAAAACTGAAGATTTCGGAGTTGGGGCAAATCTGGAAGTAACCAATGCTAACATTTACCTTGGACAATAGATATCAAGAGAGGGCCACATAGAAGAACCAAAAAAAAAATGGGCGCATAAAACATTGTTGGTGACCGTTTGGAAGAAACATTACAATTTTCAAGAGCCCTTTACCATTATGTCTTAAAAGAAAAGTATTTAAGCAATGCATCCTTCCTGTTCTTACTTATGGATTAGGGTATGGACCTTAGCTAAAAAAAGACACTGAGGGGGTGCAGACAACTCAAAAAGCATGGAGAGGTGCATGCGTGGCATAACCAAGAAGGATAAGTAGAGGAACTCGTGGATCAAAACAATGAAGGGAGGTGATGACATCATGATCAAACAAAAGACCCTGAAATGGCAATGGGCTGGACATATTGCTAGAACTCACCACCGTTAGACAACTGAAACACTAGATTGGGTAGTAAGACGCAGGAAAAGACCCAGAAGAGACTACGTGGGAGGTGAGTGAATGAAATTCGAAAGCACACTGGAGTGACTTCGAAGAGTGTGGCTCAAGACAAAAAGTTGTGGAAGAGACTTGGCAGGACCTTCATCCAGCAGTGGATTGATAATTATCAATCCACTACTGGATGAAGATATTTAATTGGCATATCATGAATGGTTTGCCAATTTTTTCACTGAAAACCCCTTGACATAACGTGGTTCACTGACGAAGCAGGGTTTAATTTTTCCGGCTATGTAAACTCGCAAAATACACGGGTGTGGGCCATTGATAATCCCCACGCCATCCATGAAAAGCCATTGCATCCAGTGAAAATCGGTGTCTGGTGTACGGTGTCTGGGCACTGGCGGTGAGCATTTCCATCATCTTCTATGGGACACTTCTTTTTGTTTTATAATAAATCATCGTCAATTATTATAATAAATACACTATCTTCTATGAGACATTCCTCCTATCGTCTATCTATGAGACATTTCAGCATCAAATAGAAGTCATCGCTCTTTCCACGTTTAGAAGTGAGTCACGGAAAATCTCTCATCGGCCGCCACCGGGAATCGAATCCAGAGTCTTCCAGTTACGTTCCAGACATGCTTCCACTGCACCACAGCGTCCTCGAATTTCTCCAGACTCACATACGACAAACTGCCAAACCACCTGGCAGGTTGTTTCTTTGGAGCCCCGGACAGGGCTGGGGATTCACTAAAGATGAACAGCAGCAACTTGTAACGTACCAGGAGATGTGACGTACCTGCCCGAAGGACGCACACGACATAAAAACAGATAGGAATCAGAATAAAACGTCCGCGTAGCTCAATTGGTAGAGCGACTTATTCCGGAATGAGGGGATCCGGGTTCGAATCCTGGCGTGGACAGAAATGACGGAGAAATTTACTTCGTTATGAACTGAACAAATAACTAGAAGGCGAAGGAATAATAAATACACAGCTGACGTGGATTAGGAACATCAAATAGAAGTCACCGCTCTTTCCACCTTTATAACTGGTTCGATTCCCGGTGGCGGCCAATGAGAATTTTTCCGTGACTCGCTTATAAACGCGGAAAGAGCGATGACTTCTATTTGATGTTCCGAATCCACGTCAACTGTGTTTTTTTATTATCTTGTATGAGACATTCCTTTTTTGTTTTATAATAAATCATCGTCAATTATTATAATAATTGACGATGATTTATTATAAAAATGCATTATTTTTGTAACAACTCTCGTAGTAATAATACTAGTGATCAGGGGCGGTTCGTCATTAGGGTCCGGGCCCCTCTTAAAAAATTCTATTTCTAGAATTTTTATTTTTTTTATTTTTGCCCTGATTCTTATTCTTTCTCTTAACTACATGGTGACAAACCTTTCCCTTCAAAAACCATTACCTAAGGGAAAAGTTTCCTTCAAAAACGAAAAACTATTCCCTGAGGAAAGAGATCACGTTCAGAGTGTGAGGTTATTGGGGTCAGCTCAAACAGGCCCCACTAACATCACTACGCAACCGAAGAGGAGACGATTTCCTCCCAGTCTCATTCAGTACGAAGACCTACATACAACCCTGTCTTAACCGCGTGTGCAAAAAGCTGTGGGGCCAGAACTATCTGGCCCCGCGCTAATTTGATTGGCCGGGAGTGTATCCACTTCCTTAACACCGCGGGTTGACAGAGAAGCTTACCCCAACCAAGCTCAAAGGTGGCGGGAGGGTTTTAAATGTCTTAGCAAAGTTCAGTTAGTTGTTTTTTCTGTGTGTGTCTCTCTCGGTGATGTGTTTGTGTTGTTCCTTCGTGTCGTGACTTTTTTGCTTGTCGAGTACAATGAATGGAGTGGATATTTTGTTAAAATCTCCGTTCTTTGCTTTAAATCTGGAAGAAAAGCTTCACTCAAAAAAACTCAGTGCTTATCACCCCAAGAATTTTTAGTTTGAGCTTCACTTAAAAAAACACAGTGCTCATCAGCCCAAGAATTTGAGTCGAAAAGCTTTACTTAAAAAACTCGGTGCTTATCAGCCCAAGAACTTGAGTTTCCAAGAGTATGAAGTTTGCAAACGCTTTGCAGAACTAATTTCAGTTTTAACTGAGATGATTTTCTATGTTAAAAATAAATAAATAAATGAGAAAACATGTAAGTATAATTTGCACATGAGTACATATATGTTTTTAGGTTTCACAAGTTCTTTATACAAAAGGTTAAACCTTTCAAATAATGCAAATGGTAGTATGGTACTCATTCTGTATGGGACGAAATTTATGAAACGTTCCCTCCCTGCATATATTTGGAGTTATTATTTTTTCACTACATTTTTTTATCCTGTGAATCCTGTGATTATTCCACAATTGAGAAATCTGAAGAAACACAAAGCACAACGAACATAAATTAATGCTCATATGTTTTAAGGTAAAAAATTTATTTAAGGAGTTTTAACATTTTTCTGTTAATAGTTATGCATTCTATTCTGAGGAAATTTTTTTCGTGTGCAATACAATAGTTAACACATTCCTACCTTATTTGGGCATTATTGTAAATCAAGGGGGTAAACAGAGGCAGAGTAAAGGAATCTTGGGGGCGGGTGGTGGGGTGGGGTCTGATTAGTTGGCCTAATAATGACAGTTTTTTTTTTTTTATTTCATTGTTTGACTTCGGCTACTGGCCCCACCTGTTTCAGTTGCCACGAGCCGCCACTGCTAGTGATAATAGTAATACACTGCTGAACAATTGCTAAGGACGGAACATAAACGGCTATATAGCGCATAAACAAGTAAGTGTGGTTGGATGCCAAGTGAACTAAAATAATGTCAGAATGCCAAGACATTACAAGAAAGACAATTTATTGTGCTCTGAAATCCAGAAGGCTTTGGAACGTGTTCAAGGGACAAATAGGCCATTTTGTGCAGAATACGTAAACGTGAAAAAAATGCAATTACCGTCCGCAGGCGTTCCGGCGTAAAATGTCAATACGGGATATGGCCACCATGGAGGGCGATGCAAGATTCCACACGTCGTGTCATGCTTTGCACAACATTATCAAGCAGCTGTTGGGGTAATTTATCCCATTCCTCTGTCAGTGCACTGATGAGGGTGTCTTTGTTTATTGGAGGGCATTGGCGACCAGCAAGACTCCTCCCCAAAGCATCCCACACATTTTCAATGGGATTCAGACCTGGAGAACGTGCTGGCCATACAAGGCGTTGAATATCCTCGCTCTCAAGACACTCCTGGACAGCGACTGTTCGATGACATGTTGCGTTGTCGTCCATGAAAATGAATCTATCACCGACAGAACCACGGAACATGCGAACATGAGGTAGCAGAATATCATTAATGTATCGTTGGCCAGTCATAGTCCCAGTTGGAAGCACATAGAGGTACGTACGGCCATTGATCATGATGCCAGCCCATACCATGACACTACATGTCGGATATCGGTCCCTTTCCTGTATGTTTGCTGGACAATATGGAGTACCACTATCACGCCAGATCAGTTGTCGTCGACAATCAGACGATTGCCTGTATCTACTCTCATCTGAGAAGAGGACAGCAGACTAGTCGTTATCAGTCCAATTGCGATGCTGATGGCACCATTGCAAACGGGCGGTACGGTGACGTCTGGACAATGGGATGCACACAACAGGACGGCGGGCGTATAGTCCTCCTTCATGCAAACGTCTGGAGACAGTTTTTCGGGAGATCCGCTTGCCAGTAGCAGATATAAACTGATTTGCTACCTCACTAGCTGTGCTGCGCCGGTATCTTTTTGTTGATAGCACTATGTACCGATCTTCTGCAGGTGTCGTACTGCGAACACGACCTCCCCGTGACGTTTGCTACACTCTCCATTTGTTTGAAATGATTTCCAAAGCCTTGAAACAACACTGTGGCTGACGTCGAACTCCCTGGCAACATCTGTTATTTTTCGCCCTTCTTCAATCTTGCCAATAATACGGCCACGCGTAAAATCATCTAGGTGATGTCGGGAAGACATACTGAAAATTGCAAGTTCGTCAATTGATTCTTTCCCTTTCAACTTTGCGTTGGAAGAACAACGGTCAATACGCGTCAAGTCCTTTATATCTCTTATCAGCGCTATGACGTCACGAACAAGTTCGGCAATCCAAAATTTGCATACGCACAACACGTCTTACTGTTTTTTTTTGTTTTTTTTTTATTGGAGGTTTAACTACCACCGTGAGCAACTCAATGGGCTATAAGCAGTCGCCCGTCCCTAATTTAGGGTCACTGGTTCCAGGGAAGGGAGAGAGCCAGTGCCGTAAGACAAACACAACATCCATGTCTCACCGGGATTCGAACCCGGACCCCTTACGGACGAATGATCAGAGGCCAGCGCCTTAGACCACTGCGCCACCGGGGCGGCCACGTCTTACTGTATCCCGCACTTATGCTAATTTCCACATTTTCCTGCCTTCCATTTTATGGTTGCTATCGTTGCTATTGTCATCCGTCCTTAGCAATTGTCCGGCAGTGTAGTATCAATAATATTAGTGGTAATAACAATAACAACAGTAGTAATGTAAATAATAGTAATAGTAACAATAATAGTGATTATTATTATTTCTCTTATTGTTGTTGGCTTTCTCGGCCATATCCGGTGAGCAAAAGGCGGAGGTATTTATCTGAAACCTGGAAATTCAGGAATTTTCTGGTGATATGGCAGGTTCGTAAACTGACTGCCTTTTGGATTGGGTGAAGCCATCTCTGTGGCAATCCTAATTCTTCGAGATTTTCCAGAAAGTTATTTGGTACTACTGCGGTTGCCGAAATGACAACGGGTACGACCTGTGTCATGTTTGTTTCCAGTTACTTTGGATTTCCACTCGCAGGTTCTCATATTTCGAGATTTTCTCAGATACTATTGTTCGGAAGTTTTCCGTAAGTGGAACCGCTACATCTGTCAGTTATGTGTTCTTTAGTTTTTTGTGTCTACAGTTACCATGTCAGGTCGATTGTGGTCAATGGTCTTGTCTGTGATGATAGATTTGTCCCAGTACATGATGTAATTCTGATTTTCGAGAATAGCTTCTGGTTGGTTCTTGTAATAAGGTGATGTATAGCTCTTTAATGCCACATTGGAAAATGTCTTTCAAACACTGAACTGGGAAAACAAAGGGATAAAGATTAATGGAGATTATCTAACCCACCTTCGTTTTGCTGATGACATAGTCATTTTTGCAACTACCCCATCAGAGCGGCAGAGTATGATCCAGGAACTTGTTGAAAAGAGTAAAGAAGTTGGATTAAAAATGAACTTTCAGAAGACAAAAGTGATGTTCAATGCTTTTACAACAAATGAAGATTTATCGATTGATGGAGAAAAGCCGGAGATAACAGATGCGTACGTTATCTTGGACAGCAGATATCAAGTGAGGGTCACATTGGTGAAGAAATTAATCGGCGTACAAAACTTGCCTGGAGAGCTTTTGGAAGAAACAGCATAATTTTCAAGAGCAATATGCCATTATGTCTTAAAAGAAAAGTGTTTGATCAATGCATCCTTAAAGTGCGTACGTATGGTGCAGAGACGTGGACCTTAACTAAAAGAGACATAGAAAGGCTGCAGACAACTCAAAGAATCATGGAGAGGTGTATGCTTGGTGTAATCAGGAGAGATAAGAAGAGGAACTCGTGAATCTGAAAAATGACAAGAGTTGAAGATATCATGATCAGAGTTAAATCCCTGAAATGGCAATGGGCTTGACATACTGCCAGAAGGACAGACCATCGATGGACAACCGAAATTTTAGATTGTATTCCAAGGGACAGGAAAAGACCCAGAAGAAGACCACATGGGAGATGGGTGGATGAAATTCGAAAGTATGCGGGAGTAACATGGAGGAGACTGGCACAAGACAGACCGTTGTGGAGGAAACTTGGGGAGACCTTCGTCCAGCAGTGGATTGATAATGGTTGACAATGATGATGATAGCCTTGGATAAGGCCATATTTAACTCCAAGCTTTTGATGCAAGATCTTGGCAATCTGGTCGTGTCTGTTAAGGTATTGTTTTGAAGCAAAAACAGAGCAACTGGCTAAAATGTGTTCTACGGTTTTATTGGCTTTACCACACATTCTACAGGTGTCATCATCTGCAACTTCGTTATGTGTTTCTTGCACAGGGTGACTCGCTCGGGACTGAACACTTATTATGTGGAATATATGCGATGAGGAATATACGATGAGCGTGAAACCCGACCGGAGCGGTTCTTCATTCCCTGACGAAGCCTGTGAATAAAATTTCTGTAAATAAAATGTCTACCAGGCAGCTGGGTGGCACCGCACTGACGCGCCATCGGTCCATTAGTGGTGGGGGAATAGCGTGTCTCCGCAGACAGTTTAAGCGAGGAGGTCGAATGAAGATGGTGTACTCAAGTGAAGAGCTTGTGTTCAGGGTACGTCACTTCTGGGTTGTGACGTTCCTGAGAGCAGGACGCACACGACATAAAGGGAGATAGCAATCAGAATGAACGTCTGCGTAGCTCAGTTGGTAGAGCGACTTGTTCCGGAATAAGCTGACTCGGGTTCGAATCCCGGCGTAGACTAAAAATGACGGAGAAATTTACTTCGTTATAATGGCGCCCGAACTATCCGGATGACCCGGGCAGTTCAATTTCTCGCATTGGTGTGATGTTATTTCCACACCGCGAGAGAGGAAAAATCAGAGAATTCCTTCTCCAGCGCTTCGAAAAATAAATGTGTGTGACGTTGCATTCCACACACCAGATTGACTGGGAGTTCTCAAGTGCACGTTCTACAGTGGATGGCTGCCTGCAACGATGCATGGTCACGGCTGACCCGTAGGCCATGCCCCGGCCCTCTTTCGGGGGGGGAGATGTGACGTACCTGCCAGCAGGACGCACACGACATAAAGGCAGATAGCAATCAGAATGAACGTCTGCGTAGCTCAGTTGGTAGAGCGACTTGTTCCGGAATAAGCGGACTCGGGTTCGAATCCCGGCGTAGACTAAAAATGACGGAGAAATTTACTTCGTTATAGGGTAACCGGTTCCTTCAAACAATGCCAGAAGGAGTTTCTGAAGAAATTTGGTTGGAGTAAACCACCCACCAGAGCCACCATTTCGAAATTGGCAAAGAAGCTGGAGAGAACTGGGAACTTGGTGGATCCGCATAAGGGTGGAACGACCCCAGATGGCGGAGGATACAATAGATGATGTGAAGCAGCGGTTATTATCATCCCCATGAAATTTATTCGGCGGAGGCTGTCCCAAGAGACTGGACGATCGTATTCGACTGCATACGATGGACATCTGGAGCAGAGTACCACGGAAGAGATCTCTTTTAACAACAAGTCACAAAGTCGCACATTATCAATGGGCTCAGAGGCACCAAACCTTTACTGTGGAGGATTGGAAACGAGTAATTTGGCCTGGTGAGTCTCGGTTTTGTTTGTACTCAAACATAGTATTTATTAAAAATGATGAGAATGTACAAAGTGAGAACATGAATACAAAACATTATGTACAAACCTGTTTTAAAAACATGATGACCAGGTAATGAAAAGTAAAATAAAAGAGATTAAATCTCCTGGGTAGCAAAAAAAGTCTGTAAAAACCTGATGATAAACAATGGCTTGAAGTGTTCGTAAATACACTGACGGAAAAAAATCCCAACACCAAGAAGGGGTTATGTTAGATACTCGACAGTTGGTAAGCGGTGAGAGTACATCTGTAAGATGACGTCTATGCAAATTTCGTGCTCGGCGCATACGTGCGGCGCTAGTAGCGCCCCTCGGAACATGCAAAGCAGGTTTTCTGTAAATACGCGCTGTAACGTTCGTGACCGTTAGTTATCGTTGGGATTCGACGTAGGGTGCTGATGTTAGTCGAGAATGCCTTTAAGAAGACGAAGAAGCCATTATCAACAGCTCACGGAGTTTGAACGAGGTCGTGTAATAGTGCTACGAGAAGGTGGATTTTCATTCCGCAATATTGCAGAACGACTTGGCAGGAATGTAGCCACTGTGTATGATTGTTGGCAGCGGTGGTCAAAGGAAAGTACTGCCTCAAGAAGACCGGGTTCCGGCCTGCCACGTGGCACTACTGAGAGGAAAGACCGCCGTGTACGGTGTATGGCCGTGGTGCATCGTACCGCGTCTGCGGTAGCAATTCGAGCTGCAGTTGCCACCACAGTGACACAACGAACTGTTACAAATCGGTTACTTGAAGGACAACTCCAAGCCAGACGCCCTGTAGCGTGCACTCCACTTAATCCAAACCACTGCCGTTTGTGACGTCAGTGGTGTCAAGCTAGAGCTCATTGAAGGACGGAGTGGAGATCTGTTGTGTTTTCTGATGAAAGCCGGTTCTGCCTGGGTGCCAGTGATGGCCGTGTGTTGGTTAGATGGAGGACAGGTGAGCGCCTGCAACCAACCTGTCTGCGGCCGAGACACACTGGACCTACACCTGGAGTTATGATCTGGGGAGCAATTTCCTATGACAGCAGGAGCACTCTCATGTTTATCCCACGCACCCTGACGGCACAGTTGTACGTCGGTCTGGTGATTTAACCTGTTGTGCTGCCATTCATGAACAGCACTCCAGGGGGTGTTTTCCAACAGGATAACGCTCGTCCGCATACCGCTGTTGTAACCCAACATGCTTTACAGAGTGTCGACATGTTGCCGTGGCCTGCTAGATCACCAGATCTTTCACCAATCGAGCACGTATGCGACATCATTGGACGACAACTCCAGCGTCACCCCCAACCAGCATTAACCGTCCCTGTATTGACCGACCAAGTGCAACAGGCATGGAACTACATCCCACAAACTGACATCCAGCACCTGTACGATACAATGCATGAACGTTTGCGTGCTTGCATTCAACATTCTGGCGGTTACACCGGTTATTAATGTACCAGCATTTCACATTTAAAATGGCTCTTCTCGCGTTTACAATAACCTGTGATCTTGAAACCTTAATCGATTAAATATGTTACCTATACAAATGTATTGCCGCCATTTCATTCCTCTACAACTATTTTTTCGTGGTGTTGGGATTTTTTTTCCGTCAGTTTATAAAAACAGTCCCACAAGTGACAAGGTAGAAAGTAATGGAAGACAGTAGGTCTCCCGGATGTATGAAGTACAATTCGTTTGTAAGTTTGTTATCACAGTTTTGTGAATAAAAGAAAAAAGTCAGCTTGTAGCTACTGGTGAACAAAGTAAAAATATGAAAAGTACGTAAAAATTAAAATATAGCTGAGTGATGAAACAATTTTAGTTGATCGAGGAGTCTATTATAGCTGATCGAGGAGTCTATTATAGCTGAGCGATGAGTCAATTATAGCTGTCCAGTAATGTATAAGAAAAAAATATGAGTTATATAATTGGTACATGAGAAACAACAAAAAGAAAGTTCGTTATCACAGTTTTGTGCATAAAAAGAAAAAGTCAGCTTGTAGCTTTTTTTGAACGAAGTGAAATGATAAGAATTTCGTAAAAAAATAAAACAAAATTTGAGTTGAGCGACGAGTCAATAAAATTTGGGCAATGAGTCAATTTGTAGTTTTTAATGTAGGTAAAAGAAAAATGAGTTTTAAAATTTTGTTCAAAGAAACACCCACAAAAAAAGTTCATTATCACAGTTTTGTGTATAAAAAGAAAAAGTCAGCTTGCTGCTATTGTTGAACGCAGTGAAAAGATGAAAAGTACGCAAAACTCAAATTATACGAGAGTTGTACCGAAAGCAATGCAAAAGTGGGCATAACTTTTTTATTAACTGACAGAGGTCGTTCAAATTGCACATACTGGTAGAGTAACTCTTCCTTTGTAGTAACCTTTCTTCTTCATTGCAGGTAAATACGAGGGCTGTACCGAAAGTAATGCAAAAATGGGCATAACCTTTTTACTAACTGAGAGATGTCGCTCAAATTGCATATGTTGGTAGAGTAACTCTTCCTCTATAGTAACCCTTCTTCTTCATTGCAGGTAAATACGAGGGCTGTACCGAAAGTAATGCAAAAATGGGCATAACCTTTTTATTAACTGACAGAAGTGGTTCAAATTGCACATATTGGTAGAGCAACTCTTCCTTTGTAGTAACCCTTCTTCTTCATTGCAGGTAAATACGAGGGTGGTACTGACGGAGGTCGTTCAAATTGCACATTTTGGTAGAGTAACTCTTCCTCTATGGTAACCCTTCTTTATTGCAGGTAAATACGAGGGCTGCACCGAAAGTAATGCAAAAGTGGGCATAACCTTTTTATTAACTGACAGAGGTGGTTCAAATTGCACATATTGGTAGAGCAACTCTTCCTTTGTAGTAACCCTTCTTCTTCATTGCAGGCAAATACGAGGGCTGTACCGAAAGTAATGCAAAAGTGGGCATAACCTTTTTATTAACTGACAGAGGTGGTTCAAATTGCACATATTGGTAGAGCAACTCTTCCTTTGTAGTAACCCTTCTTCTTCATTGCAGGTAAATACGAGGGCTGTACCGAAAGTAATGCAAAAGTGGGCATAACCTCTTTATTAACTGACAGAGGTGGTTCAAATTGCACATATTGGTAGAGCAACTCTTCCTTTGTAGTAACCCTTCTTCTTCATTGCAGGTAAATACGAGGGTGGTACTGACAGAGGTCGTTCAAATTGCACATACTGGTAGAGTAACTCTTCCTTTGTAGTAACCTTTCTTCTTCATTGCAGGTAAATACGAGGGCTGCACCGAAAGTAATGCAAAAGTGGGCATAACCTTTTTATTAACTGACAGAGGTGGTTCAAATTGCACATATTGGTAGAGCAACTCTTCCTTTGTAGTAACCCTTCTTCTTCATTGCAGGTAAATACGAGGGCTGTACCGAAAGTAATGCAAAAGTGGGCATAACCTTTTTATTAACTGGCAGAGGTCGTTCAAATTGCACATTTTGGTAGAGTAACTCTTCCTTTGTAGTAACCCTTCTTCTTCATTGCAGGTAAATACGAGGGCTGTACCAAAAGTAATGCAAAAGTGGGTATAACCTTTTCATTAACTGACAGAGGTGGTTCAAATTGCATATATTGGTAGAGCAACTCATCTTTTGTAGTAACCCTTCTTCTTCATCGCAGGTAAATACGAGGGTGGTACTGACAGAGGTCGTTCAAATTGCACATTTTGGTAGAGTAACTCTTCCTCTATATTAACCCTTCTTCTTTATTGCAGGTAAATACGAGGGCTGCACCGAAAGTAATGCAAAAGTGGGCATAACCTCTTTATTAACTAACCGAGGTGGTTCAAATTGCACATATTGGTAGAGCAACTCTTCCTTTGTAGTAACCCTTCTTCTTCATTGCAGGTAAATACCAGGGTGGTACTGACAGAGGTCGTTCAAATTGCACATTTTGGTAGAGTAACTCTTCCTCTATGGTAACCCTTCTTCTTCATTGCAGGTAAATACGAGGGCTGTACCGAAAGTAATGCAAAAGTGGGCATAACCTCTTTATTAACTGACAGAGGTGGTTCAAATTGCACATATTGGTAGAGCAACTCTTCCTTTGTAGTAACCCTTCTTCTTCATTGCAGGTAAATACGAGGGTGGTACTGACAGAGGTCGTTCAAATTGCACATACTGGTAGAGTAACTCTTCCTTTGTAGTAACCTTTCTTCTTCATTGCAGGTTAAATACGAGGGCTGCACCGAAAGTAATGCAAAAGTGGGCATGACTTTTTTATTAACTGACAGAGGTGGTTCAAATTGCACATATTGGTAGAGCAACTCTTCCTTTGTAGTAACCCTTCTTCTTCATTGCAGGTAAATACGAGGGTGGTACTGGCAGAGGTCGTTCAAATTGCACATTTTGGTGGAGTAACTCTTCCTCTATGGTAACCCTTCTTTTTCATTGCAGGTAAATACGAGAGCTGTACCAAAAGTAATGCAAAAGTGAGCATAACTTTTTTATTAACTGACAGAGGTGGTTCAAATTGCACATATTGGTAGAGCAACTCTTCCTTTGTAGTAACCCTTCTTTTTCATTGCAGGTAAATACGAGGGTGGTACTGACAGAGGTCGTTCAAATTGCACATTTTGGTGGAGTAACTCTTCCTCTATGGTAACCCTTCTTCTTTATTGCAGATTTGAAGCTGAGAAGGGTGGAAAGCTTCTCTGATCTTCTGGAAGGGTTCGAGGCCAATGGGGACACGTTTTGGTTTTCGATGTGGTGACAGGGGATGACACGTGGGTTCATCTTTACGATCCGGAAGCGAATAATCAATTCATGGAATGTCGTCACACCTCTTCACTAAAGCCTAAGAATTCAAGAGCCGGCGATAAGCACAGAAAGTCGTGGTGACTGGTTTTTGGGACTACAGAGAGGTGTCTTTCACCTTTAGTTTCTGGAACGTAACCGTACCGTGAGCAGCGAGAGGTACATTGAGACACTCAAGAAGTTTAGAGAAGCCATAAGAAAGAAGAGACCGAACAAGAATCTGAAAAGGATCCACGTTCACCATGATAATGCAGACCACATACATCTTTGGTAACAAATCAGGCGATCAGCAAATTAGGCTGGTCGGTGGTCCCCCATCCACCGTACAGCCCATATCTGACACCCTCCGACTTCCACCTGTTCGGTTTAATGAAGGACAGTCTCCTGGTGAACGATTTGATGACACAGATGAGGTGAAAGTGGCTGTGAAGAAGTGGGTACAACAGTCCACACCTGAATTTTTAAAAAGAGGATTCGAGAGTTGGGTTCAACGATTGCGCAAATGCATCACTTGTGATAGAGACTATGTTGAGTAGTACCTTTGTATAGAGAAAGAGTTACTATACTAACATGTGCGATTTGAACGACCTCTGTCAGTTAATTAAAAAGTTATGCTCACTTTTGCATTACTTTTGGTATAACCCTCGTAGTTGACCGTGAATCTATTTTAGTCAAGATATCAGGTTCTCGTGCGGAATGAGTCAATCATAAAAGCTTAAGGTAGCAATTTTAAAAGCACGATAATTAAAACACTACGCAGGCTTCCGATGAAGTGAAGAACTTATTTAATGTATAAGTTAAAAGTTTAAAAATAAAGCCATAAGTTCTTTCGGTCTTCCTAAAGACCATCATCAGATGGAAGTACTAAAGGAGCATTTTTGGGTGGGGAGACATATAAGTAACCTACAGGCGTGCCGTACAGAACACGCCTGTAGGTTACTTATATGTCTCCCCACCCAAAAATGCTCCTTTAGTACTTCCATCTGATGATGGTCTTTAGGAAGACCGAAAGAACTTATGGCTTTATTTTTAAACTTTTAACTTATACATTAAATGGGTTCTTCACTTCATCGAAAGCCACCGTAGTGTTTTATTTATCTATTTTAGTTAAGCGACGAGTCTATTATAGTTGGGCAATGAGTCTTTTTGTAGTTTTCCAGTAATGTAGGTAAAAAAAATGAATTTAATACAGATGGCCGAAAATAAGAATTAGCAAATAAACAAGCAAAATTAGTAGAATTGTGAGGAATGTGTGAAAGCTGGAACTGTACTTTGTTGCGGTCAATTGACTATGATGTTTTGTTGTAAAAATAAAAACGGAGAACTAGTGACTGGATGGTATTCTTCGAGAAAAACTTTAAGTTCCAGATAGAGCAGGGCCGAATAAGCCTATTTCATCTTCAGTAATATGGAGTTTATCAGCATATGCTTGTAAGTGTCGGATATATGATAGAGTCGCTTAAAGTCTTGGTAAATTTCGGAGAGTTGACAAGCTACTGTTTTAAGCTGGGAGACTAGTAAGGGCAATTGATGAAGATTGTTGGAGTAGACAGGAAGGTGTTTAAATCTGGCTTTAGGGGGAAGTAGAAGAAGCTGTACAAGGTCTTCGGGAAAAAGTGGCGGTCCGGTGCAGAAATCGATGAAATCATGACCGTGGCTTCAGCAAAAGATGAAGGTGCACGTTCTATCGAAGTTTCATAAACCGTGCAGAAGGATTGGAAACGTCAGCTGGCAGCATTGCGTGAACGAAGGTATCTGAGTCAGGATCCGGTGAAGTAGGTAGGTTGCCATCTGTATCAAGTAGCATAGGGATGGAAGAAGAGTTCTGCTCTTCAGAAATATTCAGGTTAGAAGCGAGAGTTTCCCTCTTATGTGACACATTTAGTTTGAGGGGGGTGGTTGTGACGGTATTGATTTTACTTCTCTTAGAGGTTAGTTGAGTCTTTGACACTTTGTTGCTGCGTTTCTGTGATTGACGAGCTGCAAGTAATTCTTGTGGGGATATATCTGAGGAGCTGTCATCTGCATCAGAATGGTCTGCAACATCACCATCGTCAGGAAAGTCGGTATCATCCTGTAAAGCAGCAAACTTGTTTGTAGTAGCAATGGTGGTTGATTAAGTAGTAGTAGTAGGAATAAATGAAGCAAGAGTTACTGGTTGTGGGCTTGAAAGCAGGAGGTTCGGCGCACTATGAGTTCCGTCAGCCGGCAGCTCTTGGTCAACGGTAGTCTTTGGAGATTGGTCAGTGGCTGAGATGTTGGAAGTCGTGGTAGAGGAAGCAGATTGAGGAACATTAGTAGAAAGAGGTGTAGCATGAGTTTTACGGTAGGGGCATGCCGAGATTACGTGACCCACGGCTTTGCACCCGAAACACCGGACTCCAACAAATAAATCACATGTGTAACGATGGGGATTTGAGAAACTGTCAATGTTGCAGGACGGTTCTAGATGGAAAGATGACTCTATACTGCCGTTCGAAACTCTGACCTGCAGCAAGAGGGAATGCAGCCGGAGCTGCTGGTAAACGTTTCGTCTGACTGACGACTTTACCCAGGGTAGAAAGAAGGTAAACCAAAAGTTCGTTTGCAACTTCCGGAGGCACAGGTTTCAAGGTGACAGTAAGGGACGACGTCAGGTCAATACCAGTTGCAAGAACTGTATCTACCATTTCTTGGGTAACAAAATAAAAAACAATACCCCTTTGAAAACGGGAAAAATCAGTTACTGAGATTGATGGTAGCACTTTTTGAAGCCCTGCAGTATAGTGGTCAATGTGAGTGTCTTGTAAAGTAGGAAAGAAAAGGCCAAGTTTAAGCTTGTCAGCAAGCTGCTTACCGTAAATTGACTCATCAAAGAATTTCAGTCGGAGGTCGGAATTCACACGTATGTTATCCATGAATTGATGTGAGCAGATGAGCTAGACGTAGAAGAAGTTGAGGCAGATGAAGCATCGGATACCTGCCCTGCATAAGACATAGTAGAAGTATAGGATTGCATAGTAGTATAGGATTACTGACTGAAGTTTTTGATAATGGTGGAAAATCCTGGTTTTTTTTTTTTTTTTTGATTGGAGGTTTAACGACCACCGTGAGCAACTCAATGGGCTATAAGCAGTCGCCCGTCCCTAATTTAGGGTCACTGGTTCCAGGGAAGGGGGAGAGCCAGTGCCGTAAGACAAACACAACATCCATGCCTCACCGGGATTCGAACCCGGACCCCTTTCGGACGAATGATCAGAGGCCATTGCCTTAGACCACTGCGCCACCGGGGCGGAAAATCCTGGTTTTAAGGCATATAGCTAAAAGTAGCGGGCACAGATACAGTAGACATAGTTGAAGTTGATGTGACTTGAGTGGAGGCAAATGTCGAAGAACTTGAAGAAGTAGAATCCATGGAAGCCAAATTACCAACACTCGCTGGGTCGGCCACTTAGAAGCAAAATAACTTAAAATAAATGTACAACTTGTACACTGACGAAGAAAGTCCAAAAAAAAAAAACTGAGGTTGTAAGAAAAAACTATAAACACATGAACAAGTACCTTAACTTAAGGCACAAGCTCAAATTCCCAAACTCCGGGAGTACGGTGACCTAGAAATGGTGCAGCGCCGTCACTCTCTATGAGCTCGGGGACACGGAAAGTGGCTTTACCGGAACACAGGAGCTTAAAACGAAACGCCCCGTCGTTATTGTTTGTATGCTAATGATGGGAGGCGACGAGTACATCGCAGGCCCAATGAAGCCTTTAATCCTGATTGTGTCGAAGGTGTTGTTCAAGCTGGAGAAGGTTCTGTGATGTTATGGGGATGTTTTCTGTACCACGAAATAGGCCCTGTCGTTGCAGTGACGATGAATTTGAACCAGCCTGGGTACCTTCGCATTCTGAATAACGAAGTGTCGCCCTTCGCCTTAAATCTCCAAGAGCAGCATCGCGTTCCCACTCCTGTCTTCCAAGATGACAATTGCCTTGTGCACAAGGCTAAAACTCTGTCTGGGTGGCACGACGAACGATCATCAACACTGTCTCACCTCGACTCGCCCGCCAAATCTCCAGATTTAAATCTTATTGAAAATATGTGGGATCATTTGGAACAGAAGGAGAAACGCCGGAGTAGACACCCACGTACTCTAGAAGAACTTCGAGACCAAGTGACGCACTAGTAGCTGAAAAGCTATGTTCAATACATCCACAAAATCGTGGAGTCTGTGACGTAATAAAGAGGTTTTCACAATCGCTTTATTAATAATAATAAAATGTAGAAGAACGTGGACGATGAAATGATTAACAGAACGCACTGATGTGCACAGTGAGTGGTATGTACAATGCGGCATTCTGGAGTGTTCATGTGGGAGATGCGTACGAAAAAAAAATATTTCACTGACGCAGCAGTGAGAATATAATAATCATACAGGTACGAAATCGCATGACAAAAGCAATACGATGAAACGATAAAGTAGTGTAAAAGATACGTGAAAAAGCAACATAATATTGGAATATTTACAATATGTACAGGCCAATGCGAGTTTTGGAGTATACAATATTATGAAGAGAAGGGACGAAAGTCCACAAAAATGCGAACAATCTATGAATAGGAGTATTACCGGAATCTGCTCAAACCGTAGAAAACAACAGGATGAGCTGAAGTGCGAGGAAAAGTCAGTTTATAAGTTCATTACGGTTGTTTGAAGAACAGTGGGTAACAAACAACCTCCCACCGTAAGACGAATTGAGGAAGGTGAACTTTCAAACCAAGGAGTCGCCGGGGACCATGTTTTTTTTTTGTTGTTGATTGGAGGTTTAACGACCACCGTGAGCAACTCAGTGCGCTATAAGCAGTCGCCGGTCCCTGATTTAGGGTCACTGGTTCCAGAAAAGAGAGGAAGCCAGTGCCGTAAGACAAACACAACATCCATGCCTCAACGGGATTCGAACCCGGACCCCGTTCGGACGAATGATCAGAGGCCATCGCTTAGACCACTGCGCCACCGGGGCGGCGGGACCATGTTGAGAAGACATTTTGTTCACGGCGCTGGGCAGTAGCGGCATGAAACTCTTGGCGTAGGCGTGAGAATAGACGGTCACGAAAATGAAGTAGTAACGCAGCACTAGCTTGCTGCGGAGAGGCAGAGGTGGTGGCAGAACGCTGTTGCTGATGATAGACATATATACGCTGAAGAGCAATTGAATTAGAGACAGCTGGCGTTATGCATATGTGGCGCTGTAAACGGAAACGACATGACGTATGCAGCGATCCGACAATATAAGGAATGATGCGACGGGAATCAGTAAGAGTCGGACGCAGTATGGGTAAGACGAAGGATCTAAGCGCATTTGATCGTGGGCAAATTGTAGGGGCTCGACGAATGGGCCACTCCATCTCGGAAGTCCTGAAGGCACTGGGATTTTCACGAGCCACTGTGTCACGGGTGCACCGTGAGTACATCGAATCCGGTAAAACCATCCCTGCAAGGGCCAACTGCCGTGGACAACAGCGTGTGGATGAGCGGGGTCATCGTCGGCTAGCTCGCATTGTAACAGCGGATAGACGGGCCACAGTGCAAGAAATCACTCGGCAATTTAACGCGGGTGCACAAAAACGTGTAAGCAGCCATATCATCCAGAACCATCTCCTCACTATGGGGTACAGAAGCCATCGTCCCACGAAGGTACCGCTGCTGACCGCACATCACAGGGTGCAAAGATTAGCATGTGCGCGGGAACATCGCCACTGGACCCTAGACATGTGGAAAAATGTTGCCTGGACTGATGAGTCGAGATTCACGTTAGTACATGTGGATCGCAGGATACGAGTACGGCGCAAACCACATGAAGCGATGGGTCCCTCTTGCCAGCAGGGGACTCTTCAATCTGGTGGAGGTGGTATTCTCGTCTGGGGACTGTTTACGTGGACTGAAATGGGACCCCTGTTATATGTGACATCGTCCCTCACAGGTTAACGTTACCAGGATATCCTGGACAACCATTTGCCCCCGTTCTTGCGTCTTCAACATCCCACTGGAGACCTCATCTTGCAACAAGACAATGCAGCTCCCGAATTGTATCCGAATGGTTGAATGGACACTCCACCGACGTGACCTCGCTTCCTTGGCCATCGAGCACATCTGGGATGCCATTGAGAGAGATGACCCCCTCCGTCAAATCTTCGTGAACTGTGGGAGCTTGTTCAGGGGTCGTGGATCCGTATGGCTTCCCAACGTTTCCGGTGTCTTGTCGAGTCCATGCCGAGACGAATCGCCATCGTCATCAGGGCGAATGGTGGTGCTACACGTTACTAGACATTTATCTCTAATTCAATTGCTCTTCAGTGTAATATGTTTCACCAGTGTAAAAATATAGGAGCACACTGGAGGCAAATGGGTAGGTGGTGATGTGCAGAGGAGAAGAAGCGAGCGGTACGCACTGAAGGTGAGGTCCGCTGCGCAGGAACATTGTGCGATTGAGAAGGCAAGATGAAATAACGGTAGTAGCACTGTGCAGTATTGTTACACATGTGGCACGTCTGCTTTTTTAGCACAGAATGGGCAAAGTGTGGAGGAGAGAAGAGTCATTCGGTGTTATTGAGAAAAAGCCAATGGGTGTTAATCTCAAGAGGAGCAGAGAAACAGGAGAGAGGGCCACGGACCAAACGGCCGAAGTGGAGGCAGAAGGCACCTCGGGGATAGGACGGGGTGAGGGAGAACTTGAGAAAGATAGAAAACGGTAGAGGGTAGATACTGAAAGTGAGGAAAGTGGAAGGAGACTGCCCTTAATGGGTAAGAAAAGAGGAAGAGAGACAGAGGGGACTGAGAGAAGACCTAGAGGGGAGGTAAGATTGTGGAATAGAGAGATGACTGCGGAGAGAATAGAAACATAGGCAGCGCGAGCGGTGGGAGAAGAGAGAAGAACTGTGGAGAGACCGGAAAAGGCTTGCCAGGAAAGATCAGAAGTAGTGGGGTCACGTACTGTTACAACTGCTGCACGGAGCCAGGATGGAAAAGAGAAGCATGGGAGATGGTATTAAAGAGGTGAAAACATGTGTCAAGACGACAAATCTGCACGGGGCATTCTGTCTGCTTAGCTCAGTTGGGAGAGCGACTTACTCCGAAGTGAGGGGACACGGGTTCGATGCCCGTCGCGGACAAACTTGTGTTTTCGCATTGGCGCCCGATTGTGGAAAATGGATCCACTAGCCGTGGGGTTCTTCGAAAAATGTGTGATGTTTGTTCCACACATTGTTTGGAATTAATGAAAAATTCCTACTTCGCTTCAAAAAAAAAACTCTTAAGAGGAAGATGATGTGACGCACTAAAGAGGTGAAAACAAACATGTGTCAAGACGGCAAATCTGCAGCGGGACATTCCGTCCGCGTAGCTCAGTTGGGAGAGCGACTTACTCCGGAGTGAGGGGACACGGTAAAACTTGTGTTTTCACAAATCTCTACCACATCGAATTCCTGCTGTTATCAAGGCTGGAGGAGCCGCCGTCACCAGTTATTAGGTAAGTTCTGAAAGGGGTGACTACGTTTTTATCCGGTGTGCTTAATTTAGTGTATCGGAACAGGTATCTCCGTATTTTCAAGCCTCCTGTTCAATACTTTTTACCCAAGAGGCTTTGTGTGTATTTATATCTCTTCGGGTTTATTATTATTTGTTTGTTTGTTTATATGCTTGCCATTTAATTCCGAAGAGTTATTCTTCCCCAATGTCCATGATAACGCATTTCGCTTTACATAGTGAATAAAAAATATTTCACCTTCCATGTGTTCAAATAACTTTTGATTTCTTAACTGTATGTTCTGAAGTTTTATCTTCATGTATGCACGCAGAACTCTATTATATGTATGTCTCGAGCACTCCAGGTCTTTTGGCTCGTTCTTTTGATAGAAAACATGCCTGAAAGCCAGCTATAGAATTGATCGCGGTGGCAACAATGAATTATATTCTATTGAAACTAAATCCTCTCTTTTCGAGCGGTACTTACAAAACGTGGCCCACATCATTTGATCAGCTCACAGACAAGTTTAAAAACTAAATCCAAAGTTTAAAATATCCTCATTCAAGAGTTTGTGTTAGAAATAAAGATCTGCCCCGGTATTATGTAAAGAAGTGAAAAGATACTTCCTTTTAAGCAAACAGAAAGGATTTGCTCCGCAAAATACAATTTGAATTTTCTCCTCAAATGAATTCTGCGTGGTGGCTTTAGCTCTGCACGGTGTTGAGGATTTGCTCGTTCTTTGGGCTTTCATCCCTAGAAACCAGGGTGGGAAATTAATCCCTTGTGATTACGTCCGTGGCGGGGTGACGAGAAATTCAAAAAAGAAAAGGAAAGAAGGAAATCAAGCGAGCCGTAAGTAGGCGTTAAACAGCTTTTGAATCGAGCTTGCTTTGAGAAGCTTCCTCTCATTATGAAGCACGTGTCGACTGTCATTTATTTTGCATTTTCTTATTTAGTTAAAAAGCGATCTACAAGCATGAGGAAAAGCGTATGAATCACTTTTTTTAATCTTAGGTGAAAGCCCAAATTCATCTGCTCTTACAAAGATTCTGATCTTCTATTTTATTGCTGGGCATGAAAAAACATTGCGGCAAATTAGGAACCACTTTCTCCTTAGATGCACTTCGATTGTCCTTCTCTTTAATTTACCTCGTGCTCTTTCAGGCGTGTATAGACCCCCCCCCCCCCTCATCCTTGTTATTTTTATACATGTTTTCGTTTAGGGCAAAAAAAACTGTTCTAAACAAACAAAAAAATATGAAATGTCACCCCCTCCCATCCTACCCACAAAGTGAAAAGAATAAAAAATTCGAGAGCGTACCCTGGTACTCTTTGTACATAGGCCGTTACATAAAAACTGAGAGTCATTTTGTTCAGTTGGCAACAGTGCAAAGGGGAAAACTAACCACGCAGACGACTAACTGAATTAAGGAAGTATCTATGGCAACAGTTATAAGCCGTGGCAGACGATTCTGGTTTTGTTATTGCGCAGTTACGTCTGCATTTCGCCATACAGCTATGGAGGTGAGTGATTCAGAGTTAAGAAGTGAAATGCGTTGTGCGATAAAATTTTGCTATCGTTTGGGTAAAACGGCTCCAGAAACAGTTGATTTAATGAAAAAAGCTTACAAAAGATGAATGTTTGGGTGAGTGAACGATTTTTAGATGACACCATGATTTCAATAAAGGGCGTTTGTCGGCAGAACTCGCTCCTAGGCGTAGTCGACCTGAAAGTTTTCTTACGGAGCGTATTGTTTTAACTGTTTGGGCAATCCTGCAAGAAGATCGACGAATGACGTATGAAGACATAGCGGCGTCAACTAATATTTCAAAAACGTCGGCAATCCGCATTCTACGCGACAATTACTGCTGCATTGTGTGTATTCCAGATGGGTGCCTCATTACCTGACGAGAGAACAATTGTTAGCCAGAGTTCAGGTGTGTCATGAGTGGATACAAATGATTGCAAAGGATCCAAACTTTCTAAACACAGTAATAACTGCCGAGGAAACATGGTTCCACTCTTTCGATTCTTTTACGAAGTGCGCAACGAGTGTCTGGAAACACACAGGCTCGCCTCCTCCGAGAAACGTCCACCAAAACAAATCAACTGGGAAGGTGATGATGATAATTTTCTTTGATCATAAATGTGTAGTCTACCAGCATGCCGTTCCTCCACAAACTACTGTCAATGCTGAGTATTACATTTCAGTCTTGAAACGTCTGCGACGACACATATCGATTAAGCGACCGGAACTGGTGCGCAAGTGGACCTTACATCATGATAACGCCCGCCCACATGTGGCGCTTGTGTTCAACATGTTCTTACGAAAGGCAAAATTGATATCACGTCACAGCCTGCCTACAGTCGTAACCTCGCCCCGTGCGATTTCTGGTTGTTTCCCACAATGAAGGAGAAGTTCCGTGGCGCAACATTCAACACAGATGATGACGTTATTGAAGGGGTCGCTAAAGCAGCTTCCACAAAAAACCTTCGCCACATGCTTTGAAAAGTGAACTGAACGATAGGACCGTTGCATATCATCCGAGGAAAGATACTTTGAGGAAGAATGTATATTTTGCTGTACCTATATTTCTTCATTTTGTGGGATTTTACTCTCAGTTTATAAATTATGCTATACATCTTTTGCATGCCGAGACCTTTGTGGGTGTGAAATAAAAAAAGTAATTCGCGAGTGTGCATTGATTTACGTACAACACATTTGCCTCACTCACAACCACACCGAGCCACAGTTCAGTACATACTAAGTGGAATTAAATCATAACAACAAACAATAACAACACATTCGCCTCACTCACGACCACACCGAGCCACAGTTCAATACATACTAAGTGGAATTAAATCATAAAAACAAACAATAACAACACATTCGCCTCACTCACGACCACACCGAGCCACAGTTCAATACATACTAAGTGGAATTAAATCATAAAAACAAACAATAACAACACATTCGCCTCACTCACGACCACACCCAGCCACAGTTCAATACATACTAAGTGGAATTAAATCATAAAAACAATAAATAACAACACATTTGCCTCACTCACAACCACACCGAGCCACAGTTCAATACATATTAAGTGGAATTAAATCATAAAAACAAACAATAACAACACATTCGCCTCACTCACGACCACACCGAGCCTCTTTGGTACACACGTGTCGTCCTCGCTCCTGAATGTGTCTTCTCTTTGGCAATTTACTTTGCTACTAGCTCTGTTATTTTGCACGTGCCGCACGTATGAGTATTCGCGCTATCCTCCTAGTAGGTTTTCTGGGGTGGGGTGTGCGTATTTCCTAAATATTTCTTCACTAATTATCACTATGGGTCTGTTTATGTTCGCCCATCGTGACTTGCCTTGACTGTTTCTTCCATCATTAATAGCACCTCAGCCGTCAACTCTGCCTTCTTGCTCCTACGCTCGTGATTTCGACCAGTGCCACGCTTCTCCTTAGTGGTTCGTCGTTTGCCTTCTCTCAAGCTCTGCTCGCCTTCGTGAACCGCTACCTCCCCGTGGTGGTTTCCAGCATCAGTACTGTGCTTTCTTGGGGTGATACTTCATGTCGTCATTCATCTTCTACAGCTTGTGCCTCATTGCGCCTGTGCCATTGGCTTGTGTCACAATCCCTCGACTTGTGTCATCAATCTGGCCTACCGTTACGGTGCCGTGAGCGTCTGCCTGCCCTAAGCTTGCTCACCGGCTGCTCTCTGCACCGTTTCAATGTCTTCGATCTCTACAAATATGTGCGCGTCTCCTACTCTGCTCCCGACTCGCCTAGATCGCCTCATCGTTCGTAATGGCTCCACCCTCATTGCTACTGTGCCTGAGACATCGCTACTCTTAAATTTGGTGTCAAGTATGACGCTCTTCCGAATGTCAAGCTTTGCGAGTACATGTCTGCGTGTTATCCCATTTACCAGCTGGAGCGATAAAGCACTTTGCACGCAAACCCAAGTCGGTGTTGATATGCACTGAAGTGCCAGAAAAACTGGTACAAAAGAGCTTATGCAAAGTACATAGCAACGTCCCCTATGCGCGTACTCGGTTGCGTCCGCCAGTGCGTACATAAAGCGATAGGCATCCTTGCCAGCGGTCAGAGCTGTTTTCGGCATGGGAATTGGCGCTCGTGAGATGGGCCTTAGTATTTCGGAGGTAGAAACGAAGTTCGGATTTTCACGGACGGCCATTGCAAGGGTGTACCGTGACTACAAGAATTCCGGCAAAATCTCCAACCTACGATACCAGTGTGGCAGTAAAAAGACATTGGGTGAACGTGACCATCGCCGGCTGTCAAGAATCGTTTCACGCGGTAGGCGTGCAACACTCTCGCAGATATCATCGGAATTCATTGTTGGAGCCTCAACAAGCATCAGCGTCCGGACTGTACAACGTACCTTGCACGATATGGGCTTTGGGAGCCGATACCCAGCTCGAGTCCCCCTTGATGGGTGCACGACACAGAGCTATGCGCCTTGCTTGGGCACGGCAACACCGCCACTGGACACTTGATGACTGGAAATAAGTAGCCTGGTCTGACGAGTCGCGTTTCCAACTGTATCGGGAAGATGGAAGGATTCGTGTGTGGCGCAAACACCATGAAACCATGGATCCTGCCTGTCAACAGGGAACTGTACCTGCTGATGGGGGGTCCGTAATGGTACGGAGTGTGTTTACTTGGACTTCACTGGGACCCCTAGTACGTCTACAAACGTCTGTGACCGGCCAACGCTATGTGCGCATCCTTTCTGACGGGGTACACTAGTTCATGTCCTGCATTCATGCTGAGGGGTTGGGCCTGTTCCAACAGGACAATGCACTCCACACAAGTGTCGGGACGCCACATTATGGTTAGAGGAGGATTTATCTGAGTTTGGGGTGTTGCCATTCCTACCCAAATCCCCAGATCTGAACGTGATAGAACACATTTGGGATGCCATGCAACGCGCTATCAAACACAGGAATCTGAGACCTCAGAATACATCCGAATTGTGGAACGCACTACAGGAAGTATGGTATGCATTGCCTACAGCATATTTCCAGAAGCTAGCGGAGTCCATGGCCTGTGGTATTTCTGCAGTCCTGCGCTCCCGTTGGGACCTTCCAAGTATTAGACTGGTGTACCAGTTTTTCTGGCACTTCAGTCTACTTTTCCTCTGATGAATACGTTACTCAAGCTCTTTCGTCTTCTATTTCGATCGGGGATCAAACTTGGTCCCCCAACCTCTTGCTCAATGTCCAGTACTCGTAACAATGTTTCCTGTGCCCCCTGAAGTTAGCGACACTTTTTTGCTTGCTGTTCTTTCGCAGTGTGGGCGCGTCGTCGGCAGTGTCCGGATGCTCCCCTCTGCCCCCAACGATCAAGGACCGGCCCTTCTTTAGTTTCCGTCGACAAATGTACGTCATTTTTCCGGATACCTCTTACATCACTTTTTGTCCCACTGAATTCCGAGCTCTTTTAGGTCCACTCACCATCAATGTTTTCACTGCATACCATCGCTTAACTTGTAAAGCTCCCGGACACCACAGTTCCCAGTGTCCACCCACCACTACTGGTTTTTCTGCCCCACCAGGTGTTTCTTCCTATCAGCGACCTATTTCCTTGTCGCCCTTATCGGTCAATGTTGCTGCTAGTTCTACCCCGGTTGTTTCCTCTACGGCGCCCCTAACGTCTTTCTCCGGTGGTTTTGTTCCACCTTCTTCAGGGTCGTCTCCAATTTATCTTCCTCTATCGCTGCCATTAGTGAGTGATACGGCGGCCACTCCTCCTTCCGCTGTTATAGCCCCACTTCCTCCTGAAGATGATGAGAGTTTTTTATCTGCATATGGCTCCCCATATGTTCCCCACCTCCCATGCCTCCTTGTCAGTCTACGGATGTTTCCATAACCTCAGTGGATGCTCAGTCTTCACCTTTGTCTCCTTGGTCTACAGTTCCTTTTGATTTTTCCACGACTTGCTCCTTTCTTGAATCGGAGACAGAGCCCTGCAGTCCGCTTCATAATTTCTCCTAGCATGACTCATCTCTTCAGCGAACGACTTCAGTTTCCTGTGCGGCTCCAACTGGTACCGTCCCTAAGAAGCGGCGCGCCGTCCCTCCCGTAAAACTAGCTCATCTCGTCGCAAAAGCAATCCTCCAGGTCTGCTTTTCTAGCTGCTGATCAGAAATCTGCCCCCAGACTCTTTTGCTAAGCTTCCTCTCCCAACCATTCCAAATCAGAAAGATTATTCTGATCCCCATGCTTTTCTTGAGAAGCTAGATTCCTGGCTCGTCGCACTGTCTGTTTATATTAAGCAGTCACAGTCTATATCAGTGCCTCACCATCTGCATCTTCCCTCCAGCCATGGTCCTCTACGTTCGCCCATGTGCTTCCAACGCCAGCGCAACTGTCTTTGTTCTAGCAGCCATCTCGCTGGTCTTTTCCGATGTTTCCAAGCCCTACGGACTCTCCCACTTCAGGTGATTTTCTGTATGCCATTGATCAATGGATCTGCTCTGCTTATGAAATCATAGAACCGATTGCTCTGATTAAATTATCTTCACTTTCTCCTTAGCTTCTGTAGTGCTACTTCACGACTTAGCACCTGCGCCTCGCCTCAACGATCGTAATTTTACCCAGTGCATTGCTTTGCCACCTCCTGGACTCATTTCTCTTATGTATAAAATGGTAATTTTTCTGCTCAGCGATGTGACTCCTGCGCCTTCACGATGTCTCATAAGTACTTATATTTGTTAAAGCAAATGCCTAGTTTTCTCTCGTGTAAAAGTATTTGTATATAGAAGCCCTGACCACAGTCCGGTACATACTAAGCGGAATTAAATTATAACAACAAACAATAACAACACACTCGCCTCACTCACGACCACACCGAGCCACAGTCCGGTACATACTAAGCTGAATTAAATCATAACAATAACAACACATTCGCCTCACTCACGACCACACCGAGCCACAGTCCGGTACATACTAAGCGGAATTAAATTATAACAACAAACAATAGCAACACATTCGCCTCACTCACGACCACACGGAGCCACAGTGCGGTACATACTAAGCGGAATTAAATTATAACAATAACCACACATTCGCCTCACTCACGACCACACGGAGTCACAGTCCGGTACATACTAAGTGGAATTAAATCACAAGAACAAACAATAACAACACATTCGCGCCACTCATGACCACGCCGAGACACAGGCCGGTACATATTGTGTGCAATTAAATCATAACAACAAACAATATGGTTTACTAATTCCTGACGTTGAACGGTAAGTAGGTGAATTAATGAATATTATTGTCGTAAGACCAATAGAAGAAGAATGTGAGTCATAAACGCAAATATTTACTAAACTACGGCGGAGGCAATAGTAAGTATTTCGACTGTTTAGTTTTTCAGAAACCATATTTGTTTTTATTGTCATATATTTTTGAGATTTAGACGAACGTTAGAAACGACCTTGACACCAATGAAATGTGATACAGCTACGAAAGTCGAAGCTAAAATCTGATCATAAGATAGGAAGAATTGCTGAATCGCAAGTGTGTTAGCGAGGAAGATTGGTAACTTTTGGTCTAGGATATCTATATCGTGTTACACATCACTTTAAAGCTATTCAGATTTAGTCCAACGTAAGAAACGACACTGACACCGATGCAATGTAGCTACGAAAGTCCATCGAGCTAAAATTTGACATCAAGATAGAAAGAGAAGCTGATCACAAGTGTGTTAGTGAGGAGGATTGGTAACTTTTGGTCTAGGATATCTACACGTGTCACGACAAGCGAAATATTAACAGGTCGAAACACCGACACCGAATCATCGACAGGCCGAAACACCGACCCCGAAACATCAGTTCATGAGATAGATCAAAACACCGACACCGAATCATCGACAGGTCGAAACACCGACCCCAAAACATCAGTTCATGAGATAGATCAAAACACCGACATCGAAACATGGAAAGGTCAAAACCCCGACACAGAAACATCGACAGGTCAAACCACCGACACCGAAACATCAGTTCAGCCGACAGGCCAAAACACCGACACCGAAACATCAGTTCAGTCGATAGGCCAAAACACCGACACCGAAACATCAGTTCAGCCAACAAGCCAAAATACCGACACCGAAACATCAGTTCAGCCGACAGGCCAAAACACCGACACCGAAACATCAGTTCAGGCGACAGGTCCAAAACACCGACATCGAAACATGGAAAGATCAAAACACTGACAGGTGAAAACACCGGTACCAAAACATTAGTTCAGGCGACAGGTCAAAACACCGACAATAATAACACCGAGTTTCGACCTGTCGGTGTTTTGATTGTCGATGTTCTGTACTCTGTATAATGCCGTTTTTGGATATTATAATTTTTTGTTCAATCACTACAGGTACGTGGAACTCCTTTTAATTAGTTAAGAGTGTCGTTTTCGCTAATCTAGTTCGCCAACAAGTTGATATCAAAACAACCTTACTCATTCTGTGATGAGGCAAAAGCCGCGAAGTTTTTCCTGCTGCCTTTATCGACACTGAGGTTTTAAATATTCAGCTCATCAAAATTACTTAATTAAATTTAGAATTATATTTTATAATTAAAATACACAAAAATTTCAGCACCAAAGCTATGCCTTTTTTACCAGACTTTTGCCAGCTAAGTTTAATAAAAATAACTGCAAGACAGAAACAAAATGAGAAAGATGTGACTTACCAAAACACAGATTACAGAAAATATATTTTCTTCAATGTGATTATTCGTCTTTCAGGCCCTAGATAATGATTAAATGTTCAAACAAAAAACAAAAAAGGAAATGTATGATGCTTCTCCCACACATCGTCTGGAACTAATGAGAATTCGTTCGTCTACACAGAGAGTTCTTTCAAGCATGTTTTTTCAAAGGACCTGAAAACTTCTATTTCTTGCCCCCACCTTTCTCAAATGGGGGTAATATTTGACGCAATATTGAGATTACGCATGGGTCAAATCGGCAAGTAGCAACGATAAACTTTGCCGGCCTTGTTTAATCGGGAGAATATTCCGCCTCAGAGTAGAAAGTCATAGTTCGTCGCCCTGATGGCGCAGTGGTCTAAGCGCTGGCTTCTGATCATACGTCCGAAAGGGGTCAGGGTTCGAATCCTGGTGAGGCATGGATGTTGTGTTTGTATTATGGCACTGGCTCTCTCCCTTCCCTGGAACTAGTGGCCTTAAATTAGAGACGGGCGACTGCTTATAGCCTATTCAGTTGCTCACGTTGGTTTTTAAACCTTCAATAAAGAAAACAATAAAAAAGAAGTCATAGTTTCGAAACGCACCACCGGAAGAATGGGCATTTTGCTATACCCTCATGTTTTTGTTTTAGTTTATCACCCAATATATTATGGTTGCCAATTTTTTTTAATTTCAAAAGCTTATCAATACAAGAATTAAATCAAAATATATTTTCATATTTGAGTACCACATTTTTCTAACACCTAACGTATCGTTTTGAGGGGATTTTTGTCTTCACACCTGTATGCACAATATAATGTACTAGCATGGGTACCCGGTATATCCCGGGGAAACATTCATGGAATCCCCAAGTTCAGCGGGTGAAATTTTATGAATGAAAGATATATTCCTGTAATTTTCCAGTAAATTTATTTTAATTCGGTTAGGTTATTGCTTTTTTGGTAAACAATATATTTTGGTTTTTCTATTGGGAGCAAAAATGCAGCGATTTTTAGGATTGCCAACCCTTGAGCAGGCGACATAGAGTTGTCCGTGTGAAAAGCAGGGTTCCTCCAAATTAATGCCAGTCACTGCCAAGGACTGGCCTTGTGCTTTGTTGATGGACATCGATTTAATTAATTACTTTGACGAAACAAAAAAGAAAGGAACAGGAATGGAAATGCTTCCTTTCGAAGAGACATCTATAGAACTGCCGTACATCCGGCGTACGCTTCTGAGAATCCCGCGTCACTGAAATGCAATGTACTTATGTCACGTCGCGTGCATGCGACTTGACATTGGCATTAATCATTCTTTTATTATCGTTTTGAATATCTGGAACTCTCTATTGACATAACATTATATTCCTGCCTGATGGAGCAGCCTGTTGGTGGTGAAAGCTAGCGTAAAACTAAAAAAAAAAGGAACTTTTTATAAAAAAGTTTTAGGGTGGGTCCCTTGACCCCGTGCTCCGACCCCTTCAGAAAACCGCTTACGGTCAAAGTACCATGACAAAATACACCAAATTTGGTTGTTCTAAATTGAAAGCTGTAGAACCTTTTACGAAAATTTTGAATGAGGGGGCCCCTTGACCCCCAGCTCCTACCCCTTCCAAAACCTGTGTACGGTCTAAGTCAGAGTATCATGAGATAATATACCAAATCTGGTGTTTGTAAATTGAAAACTGTAGAACTTTTTACGAAAATTTTGTATGGGGCCCTGTGACCTCCGGGCTCTGACCCCTTATCAAAACCATCTACGGTCTAAGTCAGAGTACCATGAGATAGTATACCAAATTTGGTGGTTCTAAATTGGAAACAGTAGAAATTTTAACTAAAATAACGAACATTTTGTATGGGGGCGCCCTTGACCCCCACCCCGGCTCCGATCCCTTTCAAAACAATTCTATTGTCTAAGTTAGAGTACCATGAGACAGTATACTAAATTTGGTGGTTCTACGTTGAAAACTGTAGATTTGTACAGCGGACAAACAAACATACAAATTTTCACTTTTATATATTATATATAGATTTCCATGGGAACGGGGTTTGCTGGATGACGTGTGTGAGCACGGCACGGTCCGAGCTGTGAGCATCCTCCCTCCGGCATTGTACACTCTCTAACCCTCCTTGCTTGCTCCAGATGTCTTATGCAATCTGCAGGCCCAGAGTGACACTCCAGTTCCATGGCAGGTCTTTCAGTTAGTCCCTGCGTTTGGTTATGTTTTCGCCATTAACCACAGTGGGAATGACTGCAGCGGCCATTTTTACCATACTTGGGGGTGGTAAAGTTTGGTTTGAAGCGTTGGCTTAATATTGGGTTCATGCATAAGTTTATGCCGTTTTATTTCACGAGTGTTTCCCAGGTCAGTAGTGACGGTGCAGATGGCCAGTTGTACATCAAAATGTAGCCGGTAATATCGTGCATCTAAATCGTATTGCGTTGTGTGATTGTGGCTAATGGTTTTTTGGTTTTCAGGTCCGGAAGTATGGAGTGTCAAGTAGAGAGGAATGAACATTTCCGACATCTGCTCCTCTACGAGTTTAACAAGGGATCCACAGCCGCCGAGGGCACTCGACAAATGTTTGATGTGTATGGGGAGGATGCTATTGCTTCGAGGACAGCTCGGAAATGGTTTGAGAGATTCCGAGGTGGCAATTTTGACGTCAACGACTCTCCACGCTCAGGTCGTCCATCTAACTTTGATGAGGATCGCTTGAACCATCTCATCCAGTTAGATCCGCGATAAACCACACACGAATTGGCCACTGAGATGGACTGCGATCAGGCCACCATATTGCGACACCTGGAACGAATGGGAAAGGTCCAGAAATCATGGTCTTGGGGCCCTCACACTCTCACAGAGGACAACAATAACCAGCGTGTTCCCATATGTGGTTCCTTGCTCGTCCGTTATCGCGAATGTTTTCAACAACACAAACCCTTTCTGTTACGTATTGTTACTGGAGATGAAAGGTGGTGCCCTTACGCTAATTTCAGTCATGGAAGGGAATGGTTAAGCTCAAACAAGACGCCTCACTATGTCCAAAACATGGCCTTCATCCTGCGAAGATCATGTTGTGTGTCTGGTGGGACATGGAAGGCATTATTCACTGGGAAATGCTGCCGAAGAATCGGACCATCAACGCTGCACTTTATTGTGAGCACCTCCGCCGCGTGGAGGGAGCAATTCAGCAGAAACAGCCACATCGGCGCCATGGTGTTCTTCTCCAACATGATAACGCACGCCTTTATGGTGCAAACATGACCAAAATGGCCATTCAGGACATGAAATGGGAGTTCCTTTCACGTCCGGCATATTCCCCAGATGTCGCCCTTTCAGACTATCACCTGTTCCGATCTCTGTCGAATGCAATTCGTGGCAAAACATTCAACAATGATGTTGATCTCCAGAATTTCCTTAATCATTTTCTTCGCAGCAAAACCTGCACGTTTTTTTACAAGAATGCAGACCTATCCAGACGTTGGGACACCATCTTAAAAACGACATGAACTTATGCATGAACCCAATACTTCGCGGGGTCTCTTACTCTACGGCATGAGAGGCATTCGATGGCTTCCCCTTTTCTGATCTAATCGGTAACAGAATAGTTGCATCACAATTATTCAAGTTCTGTCGGATTTCGTTGGGTCTACTGATACTCCCCCCGACTTTCTGCGTTTACTTTGTTTCCACTGCTGTTTCCTTACATACACTATATTGACAAACGTCACCGGACACCTAGAAGAGAAACAGAACATAGCATTTTTTGACATACATTAGTGCGGTGTCGGTCCACCTTCGGCCTTAATGCATGCACTGACCCTTCGAGACATGCTTTCGACAAGGTTTTGGAACACAGCAACAGGTATGCGCTTCCATTCGGTACATAATTCTGCCGCTAACTGTTGCTTAGTAGTAGCCTTGGTTCCAAACTTCTTATGTGGCGCTCTAATTCATCCCATAGGTGCTCTATGGAATTCAGATCAGGGCTCTGTGCTGGCCAGTCCACACACGATGCGGAGATATCGTCAAACCACGCCATAACAGGCGTTGCTTTATGGCTCGGTGCATTATCCTGATGGTACCAACAAGGCTCGGTTCCATAGTATCGCCACAAAGTAGGTAGTGCATAATTGTCCGGAATATCGAGGTAGACGTGCTGGTTAATAGGTTTGTCTACGATAACCAATGAGCCGGGACCATACCGCGAAAAACATCCTCATACGAGTACACTGCGAGCTCCAAACGTGACCGTAGGAACCATACACTGTGTTAAATAGCGTTTCCCCGGCTGACGCCATACCCACACGCGGCCATCAGACTGGTGGATTGTGTGTCTGGATTCATCAGTCCATAGGACCCGTTTCCATTGATCTACGGTCCACGATAAATGTTCTTTACACCATGTTAAAGGCTTATGAGCAGCCGCACGACCACGGTAACCCATGGAATGAAGTTCTCTGCGAATGGTACGTGCACATACCGAGGTTCCAGCATTGTTACTCACCTGTACACTGAAGTCTTGTGCAGTACTCCGTCGATTAGCTGTAACGACTCTCCTGAGGCTTCGACGTCCTCTATCACTGATTTTCTTCGATCTGCCGGTACGTTTTGCTGCTTCAGGTACGCCATGTGTCTTCCACTTATCCAGTACATCCAAAACAGTTGACTTGGGTATGTTTAAACGCCTCTCTGTTTTTCTTATGGACAATCCACTAATATAACACCCAACAATCTTTCCTTTCTGAAAGTCAGTTCTCTCTTGCCGCGACATTTTCACTCAACCTCAGAGTGCGATATGATCGCAGTCAGCTGCAGGTTTGTTTTTATACCGTTTGGAGCTGTGCCGCGCATCTTAACAACGCAGCGAATCCGTCTATTTGCTTTTGAAGGGGTGTTTGATGAATTTTGTCAATATAGTGTATATCTACATTGAAGTGGCAAAAGTCATGGGATAGGAGTATGTAAATTTTTAACTTTCGTTGCAGTCGTACAAAGGTTTCGGCACAAGCTACGATTTTTATCAGTTGCGAGGTGTAATTTCGTGACTCAGGTTGAAAAAACCGCCAGTAGGATTATAGCAAGCCGACGTGAATTATCGGAGTTTGAACAAGGCATGCTACTGGGAGTCAGTCGGAAGGGTCATTCAGTTTTCGAAGTTTGAACATTCAATATGCCTCGATCCACGGTCTCACGTGTGTTCCGAGAATACCTTTTTCGTGCTCATCTAGCGCGCTGTTGCCAGTTTCAATTCTTTGAACTTCTTTTATTTTCTGTAATTTCATATCAAAAACATTCTATAGATATGTCAACATACTCTGTAGGTTTTACGGGCGTTTTAATAATTCGAATTCTTTGGAACCTACATATATTTTTCGTAAAACAAAAATTGTTTCACTTTATTGCGTGTAACACAAATGTGCACGTTGTAATTAATACGATTGCCCTAGATTTATGCCATTAAAAAGTACTACAAAACACTTAAGCCGAAGTTGATCATATCGTGAAAATGTTATTCCTTTAGAGAACTAAAAACTAATGCTTTACGATTACACACACAATACACCCAACTGCAGTCTGACAGTGTCTAACGATGTTTTCCGATTTATATGAAAATGCAGAACGTAAGTCAGCAAATAAATAAATAACAATTAAGAATTGTGGCACAAAAAAGTAAGACTACTTATATTATTTACCATTGAAATAATTAAGTAGTCTTACTTAACATAATGCCACAATGTTTTGCATGTACTAAATATTTTTCTCTTGCACAAGTCTCTGTCTCTTCGTCCCCGCGAACACATTATATTTTAAGGGATGTGTGGTTTTCTGAAAAATAGGTGTACTCCATAACACCTTATCCCCATTGATATAAATATTTCATTCATTGAACTGATACACAGAGGTATCATAATAATATGACCACCTACCTAATAATGGGAATAACCACAATGTATATTAGGACAAAGTCCTCTATAATACTGTTACACACGTAGTATATGAGTTTCGAAAAGACAAGTTGACTTCAATGATAATGGAATATTTATGCAAATTTTGAAGAAGACAATCCGATTTTGGCGTAAATGTAACAAAGGATGGTAAGTCAGATAATATCTGAAAACTTGAAAATTTTCATCGTCCTGGAGCATACCCGGGCGTTTTCTGGGAGACGCGGATTCGAGTCCCGCACCAGGAAGATGAAAATTTTCAAGTTTTCGGATATTATCTGACTTACCATCCTTGTTACATTTACGCCAAAATCAGATTGTCATCTTCAAAATTTGTATTATATGGCGTAATCATGTATTTCTTCCTTTCATGATTTATCTGCTTCTCCGGGCAAACACGGGATAAGATTCTTAACCTCCAGATTCGCTAAACATGAATCCTGTGATGGTTAAATTCAAATTGATCGGAAACTTGGTCGTTCTGGGTGGTGTAGTGGTTAGCATACCCGGGCGTTTTCTGGGAGCGCGGGTTCGATTCCCGCTCCAGGACGATGGAAATTTCCCAGTTTTCGGATATTATCTGACTTACCATCCTTGTTACATTTACGCCAAAATCGGATTGTCATCTTCAAAATTTGTATTACACTGACGGAAAAAAAAATCCCAACACCAAGAAGGGGTTGTGTTAGGTAAACGACAGTTGGTAGGCGGTGAGAGTACATCTGTAAGATGACGTCTATGCAAATTTCGCGCTCGGCGCATACGTGTAGCGCTAGTAGCGCCCCTCGGAACATGCAAAGCAGCTTTGCTGTAAATACCCGCTGTAACGTTTGTGAGCGTTAGTTATTGTTGAGATTCGACGTAGTGTGTTAATGTTAGTCAAGAATGCCTTTAAGAAGACGAAGAAGCCATTATCAACAGCTCACGGAGTTTGAACGAGGTCGTGTAATAGGGCTACGAGAAGGTGGATTTTCATTCCGCAATATTGCAGAACGACTTGGCAGGAATGTAGCCACTGTGCATGATTGTTGCCAGCGGTGATCAAGGGAAGGTACTGCCTCAAGAAGACCGGGTTCCGGCCGGCCACGTGGCACTACTGAAAGGGAAGACCGCCGTGTACGGCGTATGGCCGTGGCGCATTGAAACGCGTCTGCGGCAGCAATTCGAGCTGCAGTTGCCACCACAGTGACACAACGAACTGTTACAAATCGGTTACTTGAAGGACAGCTCCGAGCCAGACGCTCTCGCTCTGGAGCTGTCCTTCAAGTAACCGAGCGTGCATTTCACTTACTCCAAACCACTGCCGTTTGCGACGTCAGTGGTGTGAAGCTAGAGCTCATTGGAGGACGGAGTGGAGATCTGTTTTGTTTTCTGATGAAAGCCGGTTCTGCCTGGGTGCCATTGATGGCCGTGTGTTGGTTAGAAAAAGGCCAGGTGAGCGCCTGCAACCAACCTGTCTGCGGACGAGACACACTGGACCTACACCAGGAGTTATGGTCTGGGGAGCAATTTCCTATGACAGCAGGAGCACTCACGTGGTTATCCCACGCACCCTGACGGCACAGTTGTACGTCGGTCTGGTGATTCAACCTGTTGTGCTGCCATTCATGAACAGCATTCCGGGGGGTGTTTTCCAACAGGATAACGCTCGCCCGCGCATACCTCTGTTGTAACCCAACATGCTCTACAGAGTGTCGACATGTTGCCGTGGCCTGCTAGATCACCAGATCTTTCACCAATCGAGCACGTGTGGGACATCATTGGACGACAACTCCAGTGTCACCCCCAACCAGCATTAACCGTCCCTGTATTGACCGACCAAGTGCAACAGGCATGGAACTCCATCCCACAAACTGACATCCAGCACCTGTACGACACAATGCATGAACGTTTGCGTGCTTGCATTCAACATTCTGGTGGTTACACCGGTTATTAATGTACCAGAATTTCACATTTAAAATGGCTCTTCTCGCGCTTACAATAAGCTGTGATCTTGAAACCTTAATCGATTAAATATGTTACCTATACAAATGTATTGCCGCCATTTCATTCCTCTACAACTAGTTTTTCGTGGTGTTGGGATTTTTTTCCGTCAGTGTATATGGCGTAATCCCGTATTTCTTTCATAATCAGGAATATTTATAGTTGAACTTAAGAATATTTCTTTATGTACAGTATATATACATTTAAATGTTGAAACCTCACATAGGTTATATTCAGTGAGACATAAAAAACAGCAATGAAGCTTATGGAGCAACACGTATTGCGCGCACCTTACTCCGGTTTCAGTCCCTCTGGCTTGCAACCAATCATGCTTCTTGTCCAGTGTTGTACCACATCATTAAAGGTATTCCACGTTCAAAGTTCAACACAAACACGAACATCAGCACAATTCTACAAGAAGGGGGTGATGAGTTAAAAAAATTTGGAGACCATTGTCAAGACTCGATTACGTTGACGCAGCCAGAATTTTAGCAGTTGAAATATTTCGCTGTTCTATGCCAAGCTATTATGAAGTATCAAGATTAAAAGATTTAAAAAGTCAACAAGTCCCTCCTCGCTCGTCCGGACATGTTTCAGGCTACACTGTGCACATCTTCAGCGGTCGGTTGTAAGAGACATCCATATGCTTTTATTGTACTGATTACCTCCCTGTCACCAGTCGACTCATCGCTCATTGATCCTGTATCCGTGCGTAGGTTAATCATGTGATTTACGACTTTTGCTATTGTTGCACCATCTGGTGTTCTTTTTCTGTAATTTCATTATTAATCGTTGTTGGATGAGACATTTTCAACAAATTTAGTTTTTATGTACTTATTGTGGAATAACCACTTTTAGTCTGCATGACAGCGGCGAGACGGCGTGGCATGGACGCAATGAGGCCCTGGAAGGTTGCCTGAGACATACGTGTCCATTCGGACTGCAGCAGAGCACGGAGGTCCTGGAGATGACGTGGTTGTGGGTCGGCACGTCGAACCTGTCGATCCAAATAGTCCCACAAGTGCTATATGGGATTGAGGTCGGGTGATATCGCCGGCCAAGGGAGAACGGAGACATCGCTGTCGTGTTCCTGGAACCAGTCACGCATCCCCCTTAGCGACGTGGCACGGCGTATTGTCCTGTTGGTAGACACCATCACCACCAGGGTGAACCTCCAAGATAAAGGAATGCATTTGATCAGTGAGGACCGATAAGTAGTCATTGGCGTTCAGGGACCCATCCAGTGGTACCAGTGGTCATACCAGGAAAACATCCCCCAGACATGCACACTGCCACCGTCGTCCTGTACGTGACCGATAAGCGTGTACGGGTGTTGGTTGTCGTGTGTCTGACGCCGTATCCGCCACCGCCTGTCATTTCTGTGGAGTAGAAACCTGGATTCGTCGGAGAAGGCAATCTTTTCCCACTCTTCCACTGTCCAATGACGGTAGTGCCATGCGAACTGCAGTCGTCGTTACCGATGGACCTGGGTTAACATGGGCGCCTTGACGCGGCGTCGACTCCGTAGACCCATGCAAAACCGGACTCGCTCTACTGTTATCAGGGACACGAACTTGCGTGCACCAGCGTTCATTTACGTGATCAATTACTGCACTTCTGCGCGTTGATTTCCCTTTACCAGTCGACGGAGGAGACGCTTTCCTCTGGGGTAGATGGCCTTTGGGGCTGCACAGTTATGACGTCCGGAGGTACTCGGTGTGTCAGAGGTCCACTCTTGGTACACCCTAACCATTGCACCTCGCGAACAGCCCACGAAGTCTGCTGTTTCTGAGATGCTTCCACCCTTAGCGTGGCAGACGATGATCATTCCTTTTTGCACGTCCGTCAAATCACTACGTCTGTCCATTGTGCTCAGGTCACGCACTATGGCTCATTTGTCCTTGCCGGCCGCTTATACACTATCTACCAACAAGTAATTGGACACCTGTGATAGCAAAGGAAAACGAAGTTCATTCCCCTTCAATAGTTGGTGGAGCCTCCACGAGCGGCGATTACAGCTGCGACTCTCCGGGGCATACTCTCAACCAGGCGTTGTACGACGGCTAGCGGCATTTTCTTCCACTCCGCTTGGAGAAGACAGGTCAGTTCCTTCACCGATTTCGGACGGTGGGGGCACCCTTAAGTCGACGCTCCAACTCGTCCCAGAGGTGCTCGATAGGGTTAAGGTCCGGGCTCTGCGCAGGCCAGTCCATTCGATTAACCCCATTGTCACCATACCAAGCCATGGTGGACCTCTCAACATGACAGGTGGCATTGTCATCCTGAAAGTAACATGGGTCCACCACGTAAAACTGCCACAGCGTAGGAAGCGCATGGTCATCCGAAATGGTGCAGTAGGTCTCGGCGTTGAGTCTACCAGGAATTGCGACCAAGGGTCCCGTGCCATACCAAGAGAAACACCCCCATAGCATAATTCCACCGCCGCCGAACTTTACAGTTGGCACAATACATTCCGACAGGAGGCGTTCTCCAGGCAGACGCCAAACCCAGACCCTGCCATCATAACGGTAGAGGGAAAACCTTGATTTGTCGCTCCAGAGAACCTGTTTCCACTGTTCAACGGTCCACTGTCGACGTGTTTTGCACCACGTTAGCCGAGCAGCGCTATTGGACTTGATGATCAAAGGCTTGTGGGCGGCAATACGTCCATGATAACCAAGCAGATGGGCTTCCTTACGGATGGTATTCATCGAAAGAACACTCCCGGGTGCTTGTTGAAACTCCTCGCGGATGTGTCCCATCGATTTGGTGCGGTTCTTCCGAATTTCTTTGGCCAGCACCTGTCGGTGTCTAACTCCCAGTTTTGTGGGTCTGCCGGGTCGGGGCACATTCCGACAGCCACATCTCATCTTCCACTTCCCAATCACGTAGGCCACTGTCGATTTTGGGTACTTCAACTCGCTGGATATGTCACGTATGGATCGGCCATTTCTGTGATACCCGACGATTACACCTTTCTCGAAATCAGAGAGCTCCTAACTGCGTGGCATCTTGCATGCGACTGGTTGCGTTGTTGTTTCCCACACGATATTTAACGGCAGCGGCAGTGACGTTTATCAGAACCGCAGATATCGTCGATTGCAGGGGTGTCCAATTGCTTGTTGGTAGATAGTGTATATCCTTGTGGTCGACTTTGTCACGTGCACTCTCTGATGCGCCTGCGCGAGTACACTGTGATTCCGGGGTGGTCATATTATTCTGATACGACCGTGTATTTTTTTTACATTTTCTGGTTGTTATACATGTATAGGAAGTATCGCTCTGGATGTGAACAAATGCCTTAAAATCCTCAGAAATAGCTGCTTTTTCGTCATCCAGTTGCTTAAAACTAAACCGGCGAAAATGATTTCTCAATGTTTTATTTATTTACTGGAAAAAATACCAAAAAATGTCTTTTCTTTTATGGTGTACAAATAAGTTTTAAAGCAGTTTTTGTGTGACGTTTACCACTAATTGAGATATGCGACATTTTCCAGCGTTGTTGTCATGTGACTGTAACTGGTCCATTGTATAAGATGCGACACAGAAGTTTGTTCAACAGTCAAACGCACTTACACATCGGTAGGTGAAAGATGGCAAGCGATACTGCATTTATTCGACACTGCATTCGTTACGAATTTCATCAAGGGTAAAGTGCTGCAAAAGCACGTGCATCGACCTGTTCTGTTCTGGGGATGAATATTGTATCGAAAACTACGTGTGAATTTTGGTTTAGACGATTCAAAGCAGGTGATTTTGATGTTAGCGATCGAGAACGTAGCGGGAGGTTGCACACGAGGAACTGCAAGCATTGCTGGATGAAGATTCGTCTCAAACGCAAAAAGAACTAGCTGAACAGCTCGGGGTAACTCAACAAACCATTTCCAATCGTTTACGCGCAATGGGAAAGATTCAGAAGGAAGGAAAATGGGTGCTACATGACCTGAGGCAGAGGAACGAAGATAAGCGTGCAATGAAGTGTTTGAATCTGTTGAATAAACAACACAGAAAGTCTTTCCCGTGGAAAATTGTTACGGGTGATGAAAAGTGGATATGGTACGACAATCCCAAACGCCAAAAACACTGGGTAGAGCCCTGCGAAGCAACGAGTTCGACACCCGAAACGCAATATTCACTCTAAGAAAGTTCTGCTGTGCATCTGGGGGATATGAAGGGTTGTGCTCTATTATGAACAGGGTCAAACTGTTACTTCTGATTGCTTCAAGCAACAATTGCTCCGATTGAACCAGGAAATCTGTCAGAAACGTCCATTCGCAGGCAAAGGATTGCGTCCCGTGAAATTACTGCGTGACAACTCTAGGCCGCATGTCATGAAATCGGTCAAGGAAACGTTATTGACGCTTGGCTGGGAAATGTTGGAGCACCCGGCGTATAGTCCCGACATATCCTCTTCGGACTATCATTTGTTCCGATCGATGCAACATGGTTTGTCTGCTGTACGGTTCCGGACATGTGACGAGATGCAAAAATGGGTTGACGACTTCATCGCGTCACACGACGAAGTATTCTTCATGGCTGGAATCCGTCAGCTGCCCGACCGATGGCAGAAGGTGATAGATAATGATGGCGCATATTTTGATCCGTAAAGGTGTTGTTGTTTTCTCTCAAATTGCATGTTGCGTTGTTTTAAAACGCTATTTATTTCAAAGTTGCCGTCAAAAATTCCGGGCTGTTTCTTCAAACAGTTCCATACGAAGTTTCCTTCAAAAAAATTGTAAAATCTTTTTGCGGAGATTATAGGCCATCTTAACAAAAAAATTGTAAAATGTTTTTACTGAAACTATAGGTCATCTTAGCCATGAGCCTCCTCCCAGGCCCCTCACAGCGCGGGGATTGTGGAGGTTATCAGTACGACCCTGGCAGGTGTCCTAAAAACGAGCCGCGAGGATTGGGCCTGACAAGCGAAGTGCCTGAATACGGCGTCCACAGGGCCACAGATGTGTTAGAAATCATCTAACAAGTAAGCCAAGGTTGCATTTGTTGCTTCACGGATGTGAACTTAGTACGAATGATGTCCTGTCTCATTCTCATCTGTAATTAAATCATTTGCTAAAGAACAAAAAGTTACAAGATATTCATCTGAGTTATTTAAATAATGATAAATAATATAAGCTTTATTTTTATTTCATATTTGAATAAGCTTTATTTTTATTTTGAGACCAGTAATGAAGTTTTTATTGATTTCTGATTTTGTTTCATGCTAAGCAGGAATCTGCTCGTTTTCGTTGTTTCCTGATTTGTAAAATCTGGAAAAACAGAAAGCGAGTGATGAAACAGGAAGTTATCGAAAGCGGGTCATGTCCTGGATACCAATACTCAGAAGAAGACAGTCTTGGAGATGAATGGATGAAATTCATAAGCATGCCGGAGCGACATTAAAGCGTCTGGCTCAAGGCAGACAGTAGCAGAACAAACTTGGGGAGACCTTCATCCAGCATTGGATTGATAATTCTTGTTACAATGATTGTATATATATACACTCAGTGGCCACTTTATTATGACCACCCCCTCAGTACTTCGTTGGGCCACCTTTTTCCTTTAATACTGCGTCGATTCTTCGTGGCATGGACTCCACGAGATGTTGATAGGTGGTTTGTGGAATCTGAGACCATGCTTGATGAATAGCACTTTCCAGGAGTGTGAGATTGCAGGGTTGTGGATCCCGCTGTCTGATGGCTCGTTCAACTTCATCCCATAAATTCTCAATGGGGTTGAGATCTGGAAATTGTGGGGGCCACGTAAGCAAAGTAAACTTACCGGCATGTTCCTGAAACCAATCCTGTACAATACGAGCACTATGGCAGGACACATTATCTTGTTGAAAGTCATTGGGATAAACCATCCACATGACACGATGCACTTGTTCCGCAACGATGTTTAGATATGATGTACCAGTCAGACGTTGATCAACACGAATTAAAGGGCCCAAAGCATGCCAGGAAAACATTCCCCAAACAATAACGTTGCCTCCACCAGCTTGAAGGTTTATAGCAATGAATTTGGGGTCCATGCTTCCGTGCTGTTTTCGCCAAATTCTCACTCGGCCATCAGCATGGTGCAACTGAAAACGTGATTCATCGGACCACATAATTTGTTTCCAATTATCGACTGTCCAATCCTTGTGCTCCTGTGCGAAATGGAGACGTTTTCTCTTGTTAACTGCAGACAGCAAAGGTGTTCGAACAGGCCTTCGGCTGCCTAATCCCATCCGATGCAGTGTACGGCGAGCAGTGCGTGCAGAGATCATTTGAGGGGATCCTTGATTAAGATGGTCTGTAATTTGGTGCACTGTTGCCCTTCTGTTGTCTGTTACCAGTTTGGACACTCTCCGTTCCGTCACTAGTCGATAACGACCACAAGTTGCACGTAGAGAGCCAGTGTTTTGGCTGATAGTCCAGTCTTTAAACACTTTAACAACAGCTACTCTGGAACATTTCACGAATGCGGCGATTTCGGTGATACTCGCCACATGACTCTGAGCTGCCACAGTCATCCCACGTTGAGTGTCCGTCAGATCGCATTTTTTACCCATCTCGTCACCCAAAAATCCCTTCTACTACTGTCGCAAGCACTAAGCTTTCCTTTTTATATTAGCCTCGCCCGCTGGTGGCAACAGCGTGCAGTCGAAGCTCATTTGCTTAATTGGTCATAATAAAGTGGCCACTCAGTGTATACTGTATATCATCATCACCATCAACCATTATCAATCCACTGCTGGATGGAGTTCACCCCAATTTTCTTTCACAACGGTATATCTTGCGCCAGTCTCCTCCATGTCACTGCCGCATGCTTTCGAATTTCATCAACACACTTCCCATGTGGTCTTTTCTTGGTCTTTTCCTGTCCTTCGGAATCCAGTCTAGAATTTCGGTTGTCCATCGGTGGTCCGTTCTTCTGGCAACATGTCGTCCACTGCTGTCATTTTCCTTTAAATGAATTCCTCTTCTTATAGCTCCTGATTACACCAAACATGCATCTCTCCAAGCTTCTTTCAGCTGTCTTCAGTCTTTGTACGTCTTTATTAGTTAAGATCCACGTCTCTACTCCGTACGTAAACACTTGAAGGATGCATTGATTAAGCACTTTTCTTTTAAGACATAATGGCATATTGTTCTTAAAAATTGTACTGTTTATTCCAAATGCTCTCCATCCAAGTTTTATACTTCGATTAATTTCTTCATCAATGTGACCTTTGCTTGATATCTGCTGTCGGAGGTAAATGTAGGTATCGGTTATCTCCAGATTTTCTCCACCAATCGATAAATCTTCATTTCTTGTAAAAGTATTGTACATCAGTTTTGTCTTCCGAAAGTTCATTTTGAATCCCGCTTCTTTACTCTTGTCATCAAGTTCTTGGATGATACTCTGCATCTATGAAGGAACAGTTGCAAAAATGACGATGCCATCAGCGAAACGAAGGCGAGTTAAATAATCTCCATTAATCTTTATCCTTTTGTTTTCCCGGTTCAAAACATTTTGTAATTGTGCATTAAAGAGTTAGGCAGTTATGGTGTCGCCTTATCTCACTCCCTTTCCAATTTCCAATTTTTATTGGTGCTGTATCCTCATATAACCGAACTTTTGCACTTGCATTTTCGTAGATGTTACTGAGAATACTAATGTATGCATCTTCAATACCGCAGGATTTCAAAGACACTTTAACTGCTGATGGTTTCACTGAATGAAAGGCCTTTTTCATAATCAATAAAAAAAGCCGCATACATAATGGGAGTTCATATTCCCTCGCTCTTTCAATTAGTTCTCTCAGCACATGGATATGATATATAGAGCTGTAGCCACTCCTGAATACAGCTTGTTCTCTTGATTGAGCGATGTCCAGTATTACCTTCAAGAGATGTAAAAGAACTTTAGTGAAGATTTTATAAACCACTGAACGGAGGATGATGGGCCTGTAGTTTCTGAGAACCTCAGTGTCACAGTTTTTAGGTAGCGGGATCATTGTAGCATTGTTCCAATCCTCAGGAATCTTCCCTTCATTTGGACATCTAGTGAAAACTTGGGCGAGTCTAGTTTCAATTTCTCCACTTGCTTCTTGTATAATGTCCACGGCAATTCCATCTTCTCATGGAGCTTTTTCCCGTTTCCATGTTCTTAATTGCATGTGTGTAACTTTTGCTGGGAGTACTGGAGGGACTTTGGTACTGTTACTTTTTGTAATGTCTAGAGTAGATGTATCATCTCTTTCATATAGTTTTGAGTAGAAATCTTTCACTCTTTTCAAAATTTGGCCTCTATTTCTTGTTATAGTGCCATCTTCTTTTCTCAGTGCCATAATCTGTTTTCTTCCCTGTAACGTATACTCTATATTCACTTTCCTTTTGATTTTTACTATCTCTGGTTATTTTATTTTACTATGTAAATTATCTTCTTACTGAACGAGATGTTATTTCACCCGCTGAATGAGATCTGGCAATGAGTGTAAGTCATGACGAGGTGGTAGCCAGTATAAAGAGGCGCGTTCAACGATACGTGAAGAGAGCGTTGGTTTATGTGAAGGAGAGAGCGTTTGTTGTTGTATAGCCAGAGCGTTTGTTGTTGGATAGGGAGAGCTTCGTTCTATGTGATTAGGTTGATTCTTCATTATTGTGATACGATTAGTGTGTGTGCGTTGGATGATTCAAGAGTTATCTAATAAAAGAGCTTTTTCGTAAGTACGTCTTTCTCAGTTCATAGTTTTTGTCAGATCTCTGTCTGGCTGTTAGGTTTATGTCATTAGTTGATTATTATTAACAACCAGCGTTAAGACTTTATTCATCTTAATTACTACCACAACATTACTAGCAGTTAAAAGCTTGTTCATTATTATTACTACACTACTAGCAGGAAAGTTTTTTAATGATTTAATTAACAAACAACAACCATTAGAAGAAGCATTAGCTTAGTACAAGCATATAATTCAGTAGCAGAAGCATTATAAAACATTACTAGCTTAGTTAAAAGCTAAATTCATTATATCCCTTACTGAGATTCCGCTTTGCTGTCTTCAAGCTTTGGTTGTTTTCAATGGCTTTTCTCACTAGTTCACAGTTGAATTTCTTTACATCTTCAGGGATACGTTTTTAAACTGCTTTGCATAGCTATACATACTCCACTTTGGAAGTGATATCTTTATTTGTTCTCATCTCCCTTCTCTTTTACATCAGCATTTTTGTTTTTTCCTGATATTTTCTTCATATGCAACTTCTTCTTAGTACCACTTATTTCTGTTGCTGTTTCTATAAGGGCCTTGGTTAGTTTTCTGTTAACTTCAGAGATGTCTACTTCTTCTGATGTTCGATATTCTAGAGCGGGGAATATGTTCTTCAGTTCCAGTTTGAAGATATCATGATGCTTTTTAAGGTTGGTCAAGTCAATACATTTTGTTTGTTTTATGAGCTTGCCGCGTTCGAGTTTAGTGTTGAGTTGCATCTTACCATTCTATGATCACTCCTTATGTTGAACCTGTTCAGCACACTGCAGTCTTCAATGACAAATTTCTTGTTACACATAATAAATTCAATTTCACTTGTGGTCTCATTGGAATGTCTCCATGTTCATTTCCTATGTGTTTTTCTTGAAAAAGGAGTTCATGATGAAAAACCTTTCTACCTCTACGAACTCTACGAGAGTATTTCCACGTTGGTTTCTGTTCCCATGTTCGCATTTACTTACCGCAGTTTCATTCTGTTGCTGTTGCTCTATTTTTGCATTGAAATCTCCCATAAGGATCTTCAAGTGCTGTTTGCCTTTGTTATTTAGATTCCGAATTTCCTCGTAAACTTCTTCAATTTCTTCTTCAGGATGACTTGTGATAGGTGCATAAGCTTGAATAATCTGAGCCTGGTATCTTTTTGAGACTTTGATAACGAGTCGTTTAGTTCTGTCCGAGGAACTTCTAACTTCTAGAACACTGTCCTTCTGTTTCTTATTTATTTTAAATTCAACACCACTATTTCTGCCAGTATCTGTCCCACGATAGTACAAGAGATGTCCGCTTTTCAGATCAATGAGATCTCCATTTCTTACTTCACTTATCCAGACGATGTCCCACTTGATCCTTTGGAGTTCCTCCTCCAATTCAAGGCGCCTTGATTCAGAAGATAGACATTGTTCGTTAAACGCAGCCATGGTCAGCATCGGATGGCAGCTTAGTCCTGTCCTCCGGTGATTCATAGCACCATCTGCATTCATATCGCACTGGCCTCTGCCTTAGCCAGGTACATTCCAGCTGCCGGAGACTGAGGGCCAAGATTTAAGTTGCGAAATCATCCTGGTTGGTGTTGGCCATAACTCATCAAGCTGGCCAAGCGGGTTAGTGAGTGTGGGATTGCATTTCTTCTAATCCCGATGGTATATACACTATGCTGACAAAAGTCACCGGACACCTACAAGCGAAATACAATATACCATTTATTAACATGCATTAGTACGGCGTCGGTCCACCTTTGGCTCACAGGTGTCTTCACGAGCTCCGTGTTTGACTGCTTCACGTACGGGTTTTGTGTGTCCCATGATTGTTCTTCTGTGTGCGTGCCGAAGTTAAAGGTCTGTGCTTTCGTTTAAGATCTCTCACGAGTGGGTGAGTGCTCATTTTTTTTCATTATTACTGTTTTAATTTACACACCGAGCTGGTCGTTTTTCTTCGTTAACCCTTGCCATTGATTATGGCATCTGCCGATGAGGGCGCTGTTCCCGCCCGCATCTCTGCAGCTCCTCGCATCGCCTCTTCAACGACAGACGCAGCCGATCAATAATCTTCGCCTGCTAGTGGAGAGCCTCTTAATTTTCCTCCTGTCATTTGCACGTCTTCTCCTGCTCAGGTCTCCGACTCTGCCATTGAGAACGTGGATGTGACGTCCCTGGCCTCTGCAGACGATTATGAATTCATAGACGTCTCTGATGGCGTCACTAATCTGCCCTCTACAGTTTCTACTGCCTTGCTTCCAGTGCATTGTCTCATGCTGCGTCAATGCCTTCCAGAGGAGGCGCTTCTACACCCACGTATTCTGCGGCTGCCTCTGGTATTCCACCGGATTCCTCCTCGTCTCGTCTTCCCCCTATGGATTCTTACGTTACTCTCAGCGGTGATACCATCTTATTAGACATTCCCGAGAACTCTCCTGCTGGACAACGTCTTCATTCGATCCTCGAGTTGGGGGTTTGTTTAGATGCGCTGCCCAACACTCCTTTGAAGCAGTACAGCTCCGCTCTCAAGAAGATGCTTCCTTCTGGTGCCATCACCCACCTCACCCGAAAGCCACGAACTGTGATTGTTTATTTTTCAAAGAAAGAATATGCCGAGCTTGTCTTGTCTGCGGGCCTATCAATTGGCGATCGTCATCTCTTAGCCGAATCCATCGCCCAGCGTCCTGTTCAGGTCTCTCTACATCCGGTCCCCCCGGAGATCTCTGATGATATGCTGTGTGCTGCACTTAGTCGATGCGGCGGAGTAGTCGGACCAGTGAAGACTCTCTCCTCTTCCCCTTCTGACCCCGATGATAAACATATCTTTGGCTTCCGTAGAACTGCTCGCATCATCTTCCCGTCGGAAAGGCATCTCATAAAGTTTCCACGGTTCCTCGATGTTCGTTGCGGTAACGAGCGCCGCTGGATTGAGCTACTCACCACTGCTCATTGCTCACGCTGCAAGGCTTACGGTCTTCAGCAGGCTCAATGCCCCCATGCAGAGCCACTGACTCCTGGAGCTCTAAGGCAGCATTCTACCTCTTCCTCCGTTTCTGTTGCCATGCCTCCTCCTGCGTCTGCACCTCCTGGACCCAGTTCTGCCGAAAATCTGATTAAAGCCTTCGATCAACACGCGTCTTCCGATGTTGCTTTCTCCACTCTGTCGGATTTTCCTCCAGTTGACTCCTCCTTGCCTTCCCGTGTTCTCTCTAAATCAGAGGACATCACGGCTGATCTTCAAGCTTCATTCACCGTCGACACTCTTGCTCCCGGCGATGAGGTGGACCTTTCCTCTGATTCCACATCTCGTCTGTCATCGATCCACGGCAAAGGTCGCTCTACTACCAGTACCAATGCCCGGAGGAAAAAGAAGTCACCTACTCCGACTGGCCGCCCACATCGTTCACCCGTCTAGCAGGCTCCAAGTCTCCCCTGTCACGTTCTAGCTCTTTCTCTTCAAAGTCCAAGGGTCCTCTGCCGACGTTTGAAGATTTCTCGACTCTGCTTACCAATGCCTCTCTTCCTCCAGAAACTGTCTCCTTTGAAGATCTTTACAAGTTTCTCACTCATAAAACAAATCGGGAGGCTTCTGTTATTTTTTTACAGCAGTTTGAAGCAGTTCTTCCCGAGGTCTTTGACCAAGCAACCTCCATCCTCAATTTCCTCCGGCATAATGCCAAGCAACCCGACTACGTCTTGTGGTGTCGTGGTATCATCAATCGTCTCGACACATTCCAGAAAGCTGCTATTGCTGCCCTTCATCTGACGTCGAACTTACCCATTCAAGGTCGCCACTCTGAATTGTAGGGGGTATACTAACCCCTCGCTAAAGCTCTCGTTCTGGAAGATCTCTCGCCTCTTGGGGCCGACTTACTCCTTCTGCAAGAGACGAACTGCCACTCCTCGACACTTTTTCATAGATGGCGCACTTGGAACTTCACCTTTCACCATGCTTTCCGTTTCTCTGTGCACGATGGTACAGCAGGAGTATCAGTCTGCCATCTCCGTATGCCGTGAAAGCTCCTTCTGTGCTACGTAGTCACCAGTGATCCCGTGGTTGTTTGTTACGCCAAGTCCGTTATGTCTCACGGTGAGTTAAGACTCTGCATTAATTTTTTGATGTTCTTTCACACTGAGGTGCCCAGCCTGTGGAATGTTTGTTCTTCCTCAAGCATTGCTTTGTTTGCATCACGTTGTAAATTTGTCATTACTCATTCAATGCACATATCATCGCTTTTATCAGTTTGTATCATTCCTGTTCTTTTTGTTTTTCTTTGAGACGATTCCATCTTACATGAAAGCGATACTGAAACCACCTTTGGCCTTAATGCATGCACTGACCTTCGAGACATGCTTTCGACAAGGTTTTGGAACGCAGCGATAGGTCTGCGTTTCCATTCAGTACATAATGCTGCCGCTAACTGTTGCTTAGTAGTAGGCCTTGGTTCCAAACTTCATATGCGGCGCTCTAATTGATCACATAGGTGCTCTGTGGGATTAAGATCAGGGCTCAGAGCTGGCCAGTCCACACACGATACGGAATTATCGTCAAACTACGCCGTAACAGTCCTTGTTTTATGGCTCGGTGCATTATCCTGCTGGTACCAAAAACAAGGCTTGGTTTCATATAGTATTGCTACAGAGTTGGTAGGGCTTAATTGTCCAGAATATCGAGGTGGACGTGCTGGTTAACAGGTTTGTCCACGAAAACCAATGGGCCGGGACCATACCACGAAAAACACAACCACACGAGTACACTGCCAGCTCTAAACTTGATCATAGGAACAGTACACTGTGGTAAATAGCCTTCCCCCGGCTGCCGCCATACCCACACACGGCCATCGGACTGATGGATCGTGTATCTGGAATTCATCAGTCCATAGGACCCGTTTCCATTGATCTATGGTCCACGATAAATGTTCTTTACAGCCTGCTAAATGACGAGTAGTATTCCCAGTGAATATGAAAGGCTTATGAGCAGCCGCATGACCACGGTAACCCATAGAATAAAGTTCTCTGCAAATGGTACGTGTACATACCGAGGTTCCAGCATTTTTACTCACCTGTACACTGAGGTCTTGTGCAGTACTCCGTCGATTAGCTGTGACGACTCTCCTGAAGCTTCGACGTCCTCTATTACTGATTTTCTTTGGTCTGCCGGCACGTTTCGCTGCTTCAGGCACGCCATGTGTCTTCCACTTATTCAGTACATCCAAAACAGTTGACTTGGATATGTTTAAACGCCTCTCGGTTTCTTTTATGGACAACCCACTAATATAACACCCAACAATCTTTCCTTTCTCAAAGTCAGTTCAGCGATATTTTCACTCAACCTCACAGTGCGATATGATCGTGGTCAGCTGCAGGCTTGTATTATTCTCTTATGGACAACCCACTAATATAACACCCAACAATCTTTCCTTTCTCAAAGTCAGTTCATCGACATTTTCACTCAACCTCACAGTGCGATATGATCGCGGTCAGCTGCAGGCTTATATTATTCTCTTATGGACAACCCACTAATATAACACCCAACAATCTTTCCTTTCTCAAAGTCAGTTCATCGACATTTTCACTCAACCTCACAGTGCGATATGATCGCGGTCAGCTGCAGGCTTGTATTATTCTCTTATGGACAACCCACTAATATAACACCCAACAATCTTTCCTTTCTCAAAGTCAGTTCATCGACATTTTCACTCAACCTCACAGTGCGATTTGATCGCGGTCAGCTGCAGGCTTGTATTATTCTCTTATGGACAACCCACTAATATAACACCCAACAATCTTTCCTTTCTCAAAGTCAGTTCATCGACATTTTCACTCAACCTCACAGTGCGATATGATCGCGGTCAGCTGCAGGCTTGTATTATTCTCTTATGGACAACCCACTAATATAACACCCAACAATCTTTCCTTTCTCAAAGTCAGTTCATCGAAATTTTCACTAAACCTCACAGTGCGATATGATCGCGGTCAGCTGCAGGCTTGTATTATTCTCTTATGGACAACCCACTAATATAACACCCAACAATCTTCCCTTTCTCAAAGTCAGTTCATCAACATTTTCACTCAACCTCACAGTGCGATATGATCGCGGTCAGCTGCAGGCTTGTATTATTCTCTTATAGACAACCCACTAATATAACACCCAACAATCTTTCCTTTCTCAAAGTCAGTTCATCGACATTTTCACTCCACCTCACAGTACGATATGATCGCAGTCAGCTGCAGGCTTGTATTATTCTCTTATGGACAACCCACTAATATAACACCCAACAATCTTTCCTTTCTCAAAGTCAGTTCAGCGACATTTTCACTCAACCTCACAGTGCGATATGATCGCGGTCAGCTGCAGGCTTGTATTATTCTCTTATGGACAACCCACTCATATAACACCCAACAATCTTTCCTTTCTCAAAGTCAGTTCATCGACATTTTCACTCAACCTCACAGTACGATATGATCGCAGTCAGCTGCAGGCTTGTATTATTCTCTTATGGACAACCCACTAATATAACACCCAACAATCTTTCCTTTCTCAAAGTCAGTTCATCGACATTTTCACTCAAATTCACAGTGCGATATGATCGCGGTCAGCTGCAGGCTTGTATTATTCTCTTATGGACAACCTACTAATATAACACCCAACAATCTTTCCTTTCTCAAAGTCAGTTCATCGACATTTTCACTCAACCTCACAGTGCGATATGATCGCGGTCAGCTGCAGGCTTGTATTATTCTCTTATGGACAACCCACTAATATAACACCCAACAATCTTTCCTTTCTCAGAGTCAGTTCATCGACATTTTCACTCAACCTCACAGTGCGATATGATCGCGGTCAGCTGCAGGCTTGTATTATTCTCTTATGGACAACCCACTAATATAACACCCAACAATCTTTCCTTTCTCAAAGTCAGTTCATCGACATTTTCACTCAACCTCACAGTGCGATATGATCGCGGTCAGCTGCAGTCTTGTATTATTCTCTTATAGACAACCCACTAATATAACACCCAACAATCTTTCCTTTCTCAAAGTCAGTTCATCGACATTTTCACTCAACCTCACAGTGCGATATGATCGCGGTCAGCTGCAGGCTTGTATTATTCTCTTATGGACAACCCACTAATATAACACCCAACAATCTTTCCTTTCTCAAAGTCAGTTCATCGACATTTTCACTCAACCTCACAGTGCGATAAAATCGCGGTCAGCTGCAGGCTTGTATTATTCTCTTATGGACAACCCACTAATATAACACCCAACAATCTTTCCTTTCTCAAAGTCAGTTCATCGACATTTTCACTCAACCTCACAGTGCGATATGATCGCGGTCAGCTGCAGGCTTGTATTATTCTCTTATGGACAACCCACTAATATAACACCCAACAATCTTTCCTTTCTCAAAGTCAGTTCATCGACATTTTCACTCAACCTCACAGTACGATATGATCGCAGTCAGCTGCAGGCTTGTATTATTCTCTTATGGACAACCCACTAATATAACACCCAACAATCTTTCCTTTCTCAAAGTCAGTTCATCGACATTTTCACTCAACCTCACAGTGCGATATGATCGCGGTCAGCTGCAGGCTTGTATTATTCTCTTATAGACAACCCACTAATATAACACCCAACAATCTTTCCTTTCTCAAAGTCAGTTCATCGACATTTTCACTCAACCTCACAGTACGATATGATCGCAGTCAGCTGCAGGCTTGTATTATTCTCTTATGGACAACCCACTAATATAACACCCAACAATCTTTCCTTTCTCAAAGTCAGTTCAGCGACATTTTCACTCAACCTCACAGTGCGATATGATCGCGGTCAGCTGCAGGCTTGTATTATTCTCTTATGGACAACCCACTAATATAACACCCAACAATCTTTCCTTTCTCAAAGTCAGTTCAGCGACATTTTCACTCAACCTCACAGTGCGATATGATCGCGGTCAGCTGCAGGCTTGTATTATTCTCTTATGGACAACCCACTAATATAACACCCAACAATCTTTCCTTTCTCAAAGTCAGTTCAGCGACATTTTCACTCAACCTCACAGTGCGATATGATCGCGGTCAGCTGCAGGCTTGTATTATTCTCTTATGGACAACCCACTAATATAACACCCAACAATCTTTCCTTTCTCAAAGTCAGTTCATCGACATTTTCACTCAACCTCACAGTGCGATATGATCGCGGTCAGCTGCAGGCTTGTATTATTCTCTTATGGACAACCCACTAATATAACAACGAACAATCTTTCCTTTCTCAAAGTCAGTTCATCGACATTTTCACTCAACCTCACAGTACGATATGATCGCAGTCAGCTGCAGGCTTGTATTATTCTCTTATGGACAACCCACTAATATAACACCCAACAATCTTTCCTTTCTCAAAGTCAGTTCATCGACATTTTCACTGAACCTCACAGTGCGATATGATCGCGGTCAGCTGCAGGCTTGTATTATTCTCTTATAGACAACCCACTAATATAACACCCAACAATCTTTCCTTTCTCAAAGTCAGTTCATCGACATTTTCACTCAACCTCACAGTACGATATGATCGCAGTCAGCTGCAGGCTTGTATTATTCTCTTATGGACAACCCACTAATATAACACCCAACAATTTTTCCTTTCTCAAAGTCAGTTCAGCGACATTTTCACTCAACCTCACAGTACGATATGATCGCGGTCAGCTGCAGGCTTGTATTATTCTCTTATGGACAACCCACTAATATAACACCCAACAATCTTTCCTTTCTCAAAGTCAGTTCATCGACATTTTCACTCAACCTCACAGTACGATATGATCGCGGTCAGCTGCAGGCTTGTATTATTCTCTTATGGACAACCCACTAATATAAAACCCAACAATCTTTCCTTTCTCAAAGTCAGTTCATCGACATTTTCACTCCACCTCACAGTGCGATATGATCGCGGTCAGCTGCAGGCTTGTATTATTCTCTTATGGACAACCCACTAATATAACACCCAACAATCTTTCCTTTCTCAAAGTCAGTTCATCGACATTTTCACTCAACCTCACAGTACGATATGATCGCAGTCAGCTGCAGGCTTGTATTATTCTCTTATGGACAACCCACTAATATAACACCCAACAATCTTTCCTTTCTCAAAGTCAGTTCATCGACATTTTCACTCAACCTCACAGTGCGATATGATCGCGGTCAGCTGCAGGCTTGTATTATTCTCTTATAGACAACCCACTAATATAACACCCAACAATCTTTCCTTTCTCAAAGTCAGTTCATCGACATTTTCACTCAACCTCACAGTACGATATGATCGCAGTCAGCTGCAGGCTTGTATTATTCTCTTATGGACAACCCACTAATATAACACCCAACAATCTTTCCTTTCTCAAAGTCAGTTCAGCGACATTTTCACTCAACCTCACAGTGCGATATGATCGCGGTCAGCTGCAGGCTTGTATTATTCTCTTATGGACAACCCACTAATATAACACCCAACAATCTTTCCTTTCTCAAAGTCAGTTCAGCGACATTTTCACTCAACCTCACAGTGCGATATGATCGCGGTCAGCTGCAGGCTTGTATTATTCTCTTATGGACAACCCACTAATATAACACCCAACAATCTTTCCTTTCTCAAAGTCAGTTCAGCGACATTTTCACTCAACCTCACAGTGCGATATGATCGCGGTCAGCTGCAGGCTTGTATTATTCTCTTATGGACAACCCACTAATATAAAACCCAACAATCTTTCCTTTCTCAAAGTCAGTTCATCGACATTTTCACTCAACCTCACAGTGCGATATGATCGCGGTCAGCTGCAGGCTTGTATTATTCTCTTATGGACAACCCACTAATATAACAACCAACAATCTTTCCTTTCTCAAAGTCAGTTCATCGACATTTTCACTCAACCTCACAGTACGATATGATCGCAGTCAGCTGCAGGCTTGTATTATTCTCTTATGGACAACCCACTAATATAACACCCAACAATCTTTCCTTTCTCAAAGTCAGTTCATCGACATTTTCACTGAACCTCACAGTGCGATATGATCGCGGTCAGCTGCAGGCTTGTATTATTCTCTTATAGACAACCCACTAATATAACACCCAACAATCTTTCCTTTCTCAAAGTCAGTTCATCGACATTTTCACTCAACCTCACAGTACGATATGATCGCAGTCAGCTGCAGGCTTGTATTATTCTCTTATGGACAACCCACTAATATAACACCCAACAATTTTTCCTTTCTCAAAGTCAGTTCAGCGACATTTTCACTCAACCTCACAGTGCGATATGATCGCGGTCAGCTGCAGGCTTGTATTATTCTCTTATGGACAACCCACTAATATAACACCCAACAATCTTTCCTTTCTCAAAGTCAGTTCAGCGACATTTTCACTCAACCTCACAGTGCGATATGATCGCGGTCAGCTGCAGGCTTGTATTATTCTCTTATGGACAACCCAGTAATATAACACCCAACAATCTTTCCTTTCTCAAAGTCAGTTCAGCGACATTTTCACTCAACCTCACAGTGCGATATGATCGCGGTCAGCTGCAGGCTTGTATTATTCTCTTATGGACAACCCACTAATATAACACCCAACAATCTTTCCTTTCTCAAAGTCAGTTCATCGACATTTTCACTCAACCTCACAGTGCGATATGATCGCGGTCAGCTGCAGGCTTGTATTATTCTCTTATGGACAACCCACTAATATAACACCCAACAATCTTTCCTTTCTCAAAGTCAGTTCAGCGACATTTTCACTCAACCTCACAGTGCGATATGATCGCGGTCAGCTGCAGGCTTGTATTATTCTCTTATGGACAACCCACTAATATAACACCCAACAATCTTTCCTTTCTCAAAGTCAGTTCATCGACATTTTCACTCAACCTCACAGTGCGATATGATCGCGGTCAGCTGCAGGCTTGTATTATTCTCTTATGGACAACCCACTAATATAACACCCAACAATCTTTCCTTTCTCAAAGTCAGTTCATCGACATTTTCACTCAACCTCACAGTACGATATGATCGCAGTCAGCTGCAGGCTTGTATTATTCTCTTATGGACAACCCACTAATATAACACCCAACAATCTTTCCTTTCTCAAAGTCAGTTCATCGACATTTTCACTGAACCTCACAGTGCGATATGATCGCGGTCAGCTGCAGGCTTGTATTATTCTCTTATAGACAACCCACTAATATAACACCCAACAATCTTTCCTTTCTCAAAGTCAGTTCAGCGACATTTTCACTCAACCTCACAGTGCGATATGATCGCGGTCAGCTGCAGGCTTGTATTATTCTCTTATGGACAACCCACTAATATAACACCCAACAATCTTTCCTTTCTCAAAGTCAGTTCAGCGACATTTTCACTCAACCTCACAGTGCGATATGATCGCGGTCAGCTGCAGGCTTGTATTATTCTCTTATGGACAACCCACTAATATAACACCCAACAATCTTTCCTTTCTCAAAGTCAGTTCATCGACATTTTCACTCAACCTCACAGTGCGATATGATCGCGGTCAGCTGCAGGCTTGTATTATTCTCTTATGGACAACCCACTAATATAACAACCAACAATCTTTCCTTTCTCAAAGTCAGTTCATCGACATTTTCACTCAACCTCACAGTACGATATGATCGCAGTCAGCTGCAGGCTTGTATTATTCTCTTATGGACAACCCACTAATATAACACCCAACAATCTTTCCTTTCTCAAAGTCAGTTCATCGACATTTTCACTGAACCTCACAGTGCGATATGATCGCGGTCAGCTGCAGGCTTGTATTATTCTCTTATAGACAACCCACTAATATAACACCCAACAATCTTTCCTTTCTCAAAGTCAGTTCATCGACATTTTCACTCAACCTCACAGTACGATATGATCGCAGTCAGCTGCAGGCTTGTATTATTCTCTTATGGACAACCCACTAATATAACACCCAACAATTTTTCCTTTCTCAAAGTCAGTTCAGCGACATTTTCACTCAACCTCACAGTACGATATGATCGCGGTCAGCTGCAGGCTTGTATTATTCTCTTATGGACAACCCACTAATATAACACCCAACAATCTTTCCTTTCTCAAAGTCAGTTCATCGACATTTTCACTCAACCTCACAGTACGATATGATCGCGGTCAGCTGCAGGCTTGTATTATTCTCTTATGGACAACCCACTAATATAAAACCCAACAATCTTTCCTTTCTCAAAGTCAGTTCATCGACATTTTCACTCCACCTCACAGTGCGATATGATCGCGGTCAGCTGCAGGCTTGTATTATTCTCTTATGGACAACCCACTAATATAACACCCAACAATCTTTCCTTTCTCAAAGTCAGTTCATCGACATTTTCACTCAACCTCACAGTACGATATGATCGCAGTCAGCTGCAGGCTTGTATTATTCTCTTATGGACAACCCACTAATATAACACCCAACAATCTTTCCTTTCTCAAAGTCAGTTCATCGACATTTTCACTCAACCTCACAGTGCGATATGATCGCGGTCAGCTGCAGGCTTGTATTATTCTCTTATAGACAACCCACTAATATAACACCCAACAATCTTTCCTTTCTCAAAGTCAGTTCATCGACATTTTCACTCAACCTCACAGTACGATATGATCGCAGTCAGCTGCAGGCTTGTATTATTCTCTTATGGACAACCCACTAATATAACACCCAACAATCTTTCCTTTCTCAAAGTCAGTTCAGCGACATTTTCACTCAACCTCACAGTGCGATATGATCGCGGTCAGCTGCAGGCTTGTATTATTCTCTTATGGACAACCCACTAATATAACACCCAACAATCTTTCCTTTCTCAAAGTCAGTTCAGCGACATTTTCACTCAACCTCACAGTGCGATATGATCGCGGTCAGCTGCAGGCTTGTATTATTCTCTTATGGACAACCCACTAATATAACACCCAACAATCTTTCCTTTCTCAAAGTCAGTTCAGCGACATTTTCACTCAACCTCACAGTGCGATATGATCGCGGTCAGCTGCAGGCTTGTATTATTCTCTTATGGACAACCCACTAATATAACACCCAACAATCTTTCCTTTCTCAAAGTCAGTTCATCGACATTTTCACTCAACCTCACAGTGCGATATGATCGCGGTCAGCTGCAGGCTTGTATTATTCTCTTATGGACAACCCACTAATATAACAACCAACAATCTTTCCTTTCTCAAAGTCAGTTCATCGACATTTTCACTCAACCTCACAGTACGATATGATCGCAGTCAGCTGCAGGCTTGTATTATTCTCTTATGGACAACCCACTAATATAACACCCAACAATCTTTCCTTTCTCAAAGTCAGTTCATCGACATTTTCACTGAACCTCACAGTGCGATATGATCGCGGTCAGCTGCAGGCTTGTATTATTCTCTTATAGACAACCCACTAATATAACACCCAACAATCTTTCCTTTCTCAAAGTCAGTTCATCGACATTTTCACTCAACCTCACAGTACGATATGATCGCAGTCAGCTGCAGGCTTGTATTATTCTCTTATGGACAACCCACTAATATAACACCCAACAATTTTTCCTTTCTCAAAGTCAGTTCAGCGACATTTTCACTCAACCTCACAGTGCGATATGATCGCGGTCAGCTGCAGGCTTGTATTATTCTCTTATGGACAACCCACTAATATAACACCCAACAATCTTTCCTTTCTCAAAGTCAGTTCAGCGACATTTTCACTCAACCTCACAGTGCGATATGATCGCGGTCAGCTGCAGGCTTGTATTATTCTCTTATGGACAACCCAGTAATATAACACCCAACAATCTTTCCTTTCTCAAAGTCAGTTCAGCGACATTTTCACTCAACCTCACAGTGCGATATGATCGCGGTCAGCTGCAGGCTTGTATTATTCTCTTATGGACAACCCACTAATATAACACCCAACAATCTTTCCTTTCTCAAAGTCAGTTCATCGACATTTTCACTCAACCTCACAGTGCGATATGATCGCGGTCAGCTGCAGGCTTGTATTATTCTCTTATGGACAACCCACTAATATAACACCCAACAATCTTTCCTTTCTCAAAGTCAGTTCAGCGACATTTTCACTCAACCTCACAGTGCGATATGATCGCGGTCAGCTGCAGGCTTGTATTATTCTCTTATGGACAACCCACTAATATAACACCCAACAATCTTTCCTTTCTCAAAGTCAGTTCATCGACATTTTCACTCAACCTCACAGCGCGATATGATCGCGGTCAGCTGCAGGCTTGTATTATTCTCTTATGGACAACCCACTAATATAACACCCAACAATCTTTCCTTTCTCAAAGTCAGTTCATCGACATTTTCACTCAACCTCACAGTACGATATGATCGCAGTCAGCTGCAGGCTTGTATTATTCTCTTATGGACAACCCACTAATATAACACCCAACAATCTTTCCTTTCTCAAAGTCAGTTCATCGACATTTTCACTGAACCTCACAGTGCGATATGATCGCGGTCAGCTGCAGGCTTGTATTATTCTCTTATAGACAACCCACTAATATAACACCCAACAATCTTTCCTTTCTCAAAGTCAGTTCATCGACATTTTCACTCAACCTCACAGTACGATATGATCGCAGTCAGCTGCAGGCTTGTATTATTCTCTTATGGACAACCCACTAATATAACACCCAACAATTTTTCCTTTCTCAAAGTCAGTTCAGCGACATTTTCACTCAACCTCACAGTGCGATATGATCGCGGTCAGCTGCAGGCTTGTATTATTCTCTTATGGACAACCCACTAATATAACACCCAACAATCTTTCCTTTCTCAAAGTCAGTTCAGCGACATTTTCACTCAACCTCACAGTGCGATATGATCGCGGTCAGCTGCAGGCTTGTATTATTCTCTTATGGACAACCCAGTAATATAACACCCAACAATCTTTCCTTTCTCAAAGTCAGTTCAGCGACATTTTCACTCAACCTCACAGTGCGATATGATCGCGGTCAGCTGCAGGCTTGTATTATTCTCTTATGGACAACCCACTAATATAACACCCAACAATCTTTCCTTTCTCAAAGTCAGTTCATCGACATTTTCACTCAACCTCACAGTGCGATATGATCGCGGTCAGCTGCAGGCTTGTATTATTCTCTTATGGACAACCCACTAATATAACACCCAACAATCTTTCCTTTCTCAAAGTCAGTTCATCGACATTTTCACTCAACCTCACAGTGCGATATGATCGCGGTCAGCTGCAGGCTTGTATTATTCTCTTATGGACAACCCACTAATATAACACCCAACAATCTTTCCTTTCTCAAAGTCAGTTCAGCGACATTTTCACTCAACCTCACAGTGCGATATGATCGCGGTCAGCTGCAGGCTTGTATTATTCTCTTATGGACAACCCACTAATATAACACCCAACAATCTTTCCTTTCTCAAAGTCAGTTCATCGACATTTTCACTCAACCTCACAGTGCGATATGATCGTGGTCAGCTGCAGGCTTGTATTATTCTCTTATGGACAACCCACTAATATAACACCCAACAATCTTTCCTTTCTCAAAGTCAGTTCAGCGACATTTTCACTCAACCTCACAGTGCGATATGATCGCGGTCAGCTGCAGGCTTGTATTATTCTCTTATGGACAACATACTAATATAACACCCAACAATCTTTCCTTTCTCAAAGTCAGTTCATCGACATTTTCACTCAACCTCACAGTGCGATATGATCGCGGTCAGCTGCAGGCTTGTTTGTATACCGTTTGCAGCTGTACCGCGCATCTTAACAATGCAGCGGATCCGTTCATTTGCTTTTGAAGGGGCATCCGGTGACTTTTGTCGCATACTATTGTTTTTAAAAATTGAAACACCAAGAAATAGTCTCGCTGCTCAAATGAAATTTATATCGCAGATTCTTCATGTTACAGGAGATAACTGATTATTTTTGTAGAGCCATACAAGATTTTTTGCTTCAAAATTCAGTGTCGTCTGAAGTAATTTCGAGCAACAATAACAGCCTCTACACGGTTTGGCATTGAATGAAAGAGGTTTTGGAAATCGTCCTCTATAACAGCCTGCCAGGGTGCTTCTATTCGGCGCCAGAGTTCATTTGTGGTGACTGAAGGAGGGTTGGAAGGCCAGTAGCTTAGCTACCATGTCCCAGACATGTTCGCTTGGGGACATATTCGGCGAATGTGCAGGCCAGGGCTGAAGCGGTATTCTGCAGTGCATCGAAGAGGCCTTGGACATTCCGGACAGCATGTGGCCGAATACTCTCCTACTGGAATATAGCGCCAAGACAACTGTGAAGGATGGGCATCATCTCTGCCTCTAAAGCATACCTGATGTACTGCTGGCTGTTGAGGGTTCCCTCAAATTGTATCGGGGGAGAGATCGCGAATTGAACCCAATGGCGCCCCAAACCATGACGATTGGCGTTGGGCAGGTATGATGTTGCCGTTCACTACGATGTCTTCGAATATGTATGCGACCATCATATTATGTGGTGCATCAAGTTGAATCGTGACTCGTCAGAAAACACGATCTGTTGCCAGTCAGTCATCTTGGCATTGGGCCGGTATGACGCTGCAAGGTGCCGTTCACCACGATGTCTTCGAACACGTATGCGACCATCATGGAACATCAAGTTGAATCGTGACTCGTCAGAAAACACGATCTGTTGCCAATCAGTCATCTTGGCGTTGGGCCGGTATGACGCTGCAAGGTGCCGTTCACCACGATGTCTTCGAACACGTATGCGACCATCATGGAACATCAAGTTGAATCGTGACTCGTCAGAAAACACGATCTGTTGCCAATCAGTCATCTTGGCGTTGGGCCGGTATGACGCTGCAAGGTACCGTTTATCACGATGTCTTCGACCATCACGGTGCATCAAGTTGAATCGTGACTCGTCAGAAAATACCAATCAGTCATCTTGGCATTCGGCCGGTATGACGCTGCAAGGTGCCGTTCACCACGATGTCTTCGAACACCTATGCGACCATCATGGTGCATCAAGTTGAATCGTGACTCGTCAGAAAACACGACTTATTGCCAATCAGTCATCTTGGCGTTGGGCAGGTATGACGCTGCAAGGTTCAGTTTACCACGATGTCTTCGAACACGTAGGCGACATCATGGAGCATCAAGTTGAATCGTGACTCGTCAGAAAACACGACCTGTTGCCAATCAGTCCTCTTGGCGTTGGACCGGTATGACGCTGCAAAGGGCCGTTCACCGCGATGTCTTCGAACACGTATATCATGGAGCAGCAAGTTGAATCGTGACTCGTCAGAAAGCACGACCCGTTGCCAATCAGCTCGCCAATGTCTGTGTTCGAGACCCCATTGCAGCCTGAGTCCTCTGTGGTTTCTGGGTCATAGGAATGCGCAGCAATGGGCTACAACCGACCAGTCCTCTGTTAAGCTGACGACGTCGAACTGTGCCGGAGGACAAAGCCTGACCTGAGTCAGTGCTCCAGTGCCGCGCTAACACCGTGATGCGTATTTCAAAATCATTCATAGCCGATGGAATCCATTACAAAAAACAGGAAAGAAAAACTACCGCATTTCTGCAATCGATAAAACATCCAGAAACAGAAACAATTACTTTTCCCTCTAGCGGTTCAAACGTTCGTTAGAAAATTGACGACGTGTTCTCGAAAAGTTTGTTTCTCTTAGCTGAATGAACATAGCAGAGACAAAGTGATTTTTATATTAAACAGTTAGAAGATGAGGTATAGAGGAAAATATGATCTAACTTTACGCCCCTAGCGGAAGAATTTTGAATAATAGAAAAGTTAAAAGAAATAAAAAAAGGTTTAAAAGAAATGATAGAAGAACTAACAGATTTATCAAAAGAAACTGGATTAGAAATCAATATTGATAAAACAAAAATAATGTCAAACCAGCTTAATAATAGCGAAGCACAAGAATACGTATACCTAGGAAAACTAATTACCGCAAAGAAACAGGGAAGAAGAATACATATACCTAGTAAAACTAATTACCGCTAATTAACGTGTAATAATAATAAAACTAATAAAACTAATTAACGTGTTGAAGAATACATATACCTAGGAAAACTAATTACCGCAAAAGAAACAGGGAAGAAGAATACATATACCTAGGAAAACTAATTACCGCTAATTAACGTGTAATAATAATAAAACGAATAAAACTAATTAACGTGTTGAAGAATACATATACCTAGGAAAACTAATTACCGCAAAGAAACAGGGAAGTATGGAAGAAATTGACAGAAGAATAAAAATGTGGTGCGCAGCTTTTGGGAAGTTAAAGAAGTGTGACGTACTACAGAAATAAAGCACGTTTCAAGACGACAAATCTGCAGTGGTACATTCTGTCCGTGTAGCTTAGTTGGGAGAGCAACTTACTCCGGAGTGAGAGGGCGCGTTTACATCCCGTCACGGACAAATTATTGGGTTGGCCGAAAAGTCTTCACGTTTTTTACACATAGGTGGCGAAACATGTCTTGAAATGTAACTAACGTCATTTGAAACCTCAAGTTCATTATGCAACGTGACAGCTGACAGCCCAGGCTTGTTTTAGAAACAGAAAGTGTACAATTTCGTTAACAAGTGTTTGTTTGGCGTCGATTTCAAAATAAACAATCAAAAGGGACATTTTCGTCATGTTTTGCTGTATTACTTCCGAAAAGGAAAAAAATGCTGTGCAAGAGCATAAAAAGCTATATGATGTGTATTACAGATGAGTTCCGGGCTCAATTTTAAGAGCCCGGGCTCGGCCCGCTTTCTTTGATTACATGTGTTTGCTGAGCCCGGGCCCGGATTCTTGGAAAATTGTGTTTATCAAGGCTTGCGTTTATGCATTATACACTGGTCAAAGATATGACCCAAGCAAGGATTAGTTTAAAAATCATTTTGTTTAAAATGATTAGTTCAGTTAATCCACTTCACAATATCATATGTTTTTAGAAATACTACGCATAAAGCCAAATGTTCTAAAATGTGGATTTGAAAATTAATAAATAATCAACGTGCCCTCTGACCGTATCAGGGGAATCAGTAATTTTGGTAAAAGCTGAAGAAAAGAAAATCGTTTAGAAACAAAAAATTCCATTCGTTATTTCTTTTTGATTTCTAAATGTACTTTTATCTTATATAATTTAAATATATGCTAATTGGTAAAGGTAGTTTAGAGTGATGTATAAAAAAAGCATGTAGGGAAATTTCCAAAATTAAAAAAAGAAGAACGTAAAAGCATTCCAGACCAGATTATTCTGCATTTTGCAACATTAACAAAGCTTTACGCTTAATAGTATTATAATCACAATATTATCATATGTGTGTGTGCAGTTTCCAGATCAAGTTCATCGTCAAAAAAGAGAGAGATAATTGCATCTAATGACTCAGCGCTTCAACTTGATCTTCTTTTCTCTAAAACTCGACCTGCTGCACTCAAAACCAACGTCACCCCAAAAATCGCGGGAGTGAGGAAATTTAAAAAAATAAATAACAGTACTTCTAACTGCACAATTTAGGAAATTAATACATCATTTTAAAGATAAGATTCTTGATTTTTAATAAAATATAAAAAATGGGAACGGGATTTTTTCCCAGTTTTTTCGAAACCAGACCTCCTTAAACTAATCCTTGCTTGGGCCATAGCTTTTGACAGTGCTTAATGCAAGTCTTGCTAAGCAAAATTTGTCTTGCAATGGCAGCTAGCTTGGGAAATTGAAAATCCTTCCACCATGGTAACAAATCCACAATGAAATTCAACACGTGTAATTCAACCGGGCTCGGAATTGCACGTGTTGAAATTAATTACAGTAATGAAATTCAAAACGTATAATTCCGAGCCCGGGCTGGTCCGGAGCTCATCTATAATGTGTATAGTGAAGATGCCTTAAAACTATGGCAGTGACGGAATCGGTGTGCGAAATTTCGGTCTGGAGATTTTGATGTGAAAGATGCACCACGCTCAGGAAGGCCAATCGAAGTTGATGACGACAAAATAAAGCCATTGATAGAATCCAATCTACGTTTAACGACACGAGAGATTGCTGAGAATCTGAACATATCGAAATCAAGTGTTAACATCATTTAAAGCAACTGGGATACGTTAGTAAGCTCAATATGTGGGTACTACATGAGCTCAAAGAAATTCATCTCACCAAGCGCGTTGAAATCTGCGATTCGCTCTTGAAACGTGAAGAAAATGATCCATTTTTGAAACGTATGATAACAGGCGATGAAAAATGGATCGTCTGTGACAACGTCGAATGAAAAAGGTCGTGGAGCAAGCTTGATGAAGACTTCAAAAGTAGATATGCACCAAAGGAAGGATATGCTGTCAGTCTGGTGAGATTTCAAAGGTATTGTGTATTTTGAATTGCTTACAAGGAACCAAACCATTAATGCGGACGTGTATTGTCGTCAGCTGGACAAATTAAGTGATGCAGTCAAACAGAAGCTTTCAGAATTTGTGAATCGCAAAGGTGTTGTGTTTCACCATGATAACGCAAGACCACATGCAAGTTCGCTCACTCGTCAAAAAACTGTTGCACCTTGATTGGGATGTGTTATCACGTCCACCATATTCGCCAGAGCTGGCACCATCAGACTAGTATTGGTTTCGTTCGTTGCAAAATACCTCGAATGGTAAAATCTTCACTGCTGATGAGACTATCAAATCGTTCTTGAAACTGTTTTTTTTTTTTTTTTTTGCCGAAAAAACAGAAACGTTTTTGAGCGCGTAATCATGAATTTGCGTGCGAGATGGCAAAAGGTCATCGGACAAAATGGACAATATGTTGTTAACTAAAGTTTTTGTTTCCTATTCAAATTTCGTTTTTCATTTACACAGGGAAAAAAACGCAATTACTTTTTAGCCAACCCAATAGGGTTGTTTTCACAGACGGTTCTTTGTAGTAAAATAAAGCCGGGAAACAGAGCAAAACTTTACAATCAAAGTATAATACTCATTATGACATATGGCGCTGAAAACTGGTCTGTAAAGAAAAACATACTAAGACAAATTGCAAAAAACAGAGTGTAAAAAAATGGAAGGATTCCTACTAAATATAAAACTTCAAGATGAAGTAAAGAATACACATATAAGATCCAGAACAAAATTTTTAGACATAAGTGAAAAGATAAACAATTTAAAATAGAAATGGGTTGGCCATATAGCAAGAATGGAAAATAATATATGGACTAAAATAGTAACAGAATAGAGACCAAAATTGAGAGAAAAGTGGATGAATGATATAAATAAAACTGTAGGAAAGCTGTTCAATAACCAAGCCCAAGACAGGAACATTTGGAAAGAGATGAGGGAAACCTATATGGGCCGTCCCAGTGGCGCAGTGGTCTAAGCGATGGCCTCTGATCATTCGTCCGAACGGGGTCCGGGTTCGAATCCCGGTGAGGCATGGATGTTGTGTTTGTCTTACGGCACTGGCTCTCTCCCTTCCCTGGAACCAGTGACCCTAAATTAGGGACGGGCGACTGCTTATAGCCCATTGAGTTTGTAACGTACCAGGAGAGGAGATGTGACGTACCTGCCAGCAGGACCCACACGACATAAAGGCAGATAGCAATTAGAATCAATGTCCGCGTAGCTTAATTGGTAGAGCAACTTATTCCGGAATGAGTGGACCCGGGTTCGAACCCCGGCGCGGATAAAAGTGACGGAGAAATTCAATTCGTTATAATGGCGCCCGAACTATCCGGATGACCCGACCGTTCAAAATCTCGCATTGGTGTGATGTTATTTCCACACCGCGAGATAGGAAAAATGTGAGCAGCACTTCGAAAGAAGAAAAATAAGGGGGAGATGATGTAACGTACCAGGAGATGTGACGTACCTGCCAGAAGGACGCACACGATATAAAGGCAGATAGGAATCAGAATACATGTCTGCGTAGCTCAGTTGGTAGAGCGACTTGTTCCGGAATAAGCGGCCTCGGGTTCGAATCCCGGCGTAGACCGGAAATGACGGAGAAATTTACTTCGTTATAATGGCGCCCGAACTATCCGGATGACCCGACCGTTCAAAATCTCGCATTGGTGTGATGTTATTTCCACACCACGAGATAGGAAAAATAAGGGAATCCTTTCTCCAGCACTTCGAAAAAAAAAAAAAAAAAAAATAAGGGGGAGATGATGTAACGTACCAGGAGAGGAGATGTGACGTACCTGCCAGCAGGACGCACACGACATAAAGGCAGATAGGAATCAGAACAAATGTCCGCGTAGCTCAATTGGTAGAGCAACTTATTCCGGAATAAGTTGCTCTACCAATTAAGCTACGCGGACATTTGTTCTGATTCCTATCTGCCTTTATGTCGTGTGCGTCCTGCTGGCAGGTACGTCACATCTCCTCTCCTGGTACGTTACAAGTTGCTCACGGTGGTCGTTAAACCTCCAATAAAAAAAAAAAAAAAAAAAAAAAAAAAAAGAAACCTATATGGGAACCTTAATTGGCTATAAAAAGGGTTCGAAGAAGAAGAAATGTATCAAAGCTATTCTTTTTTTTTTTTTTTTATTGAAGGTTTAACGACCACCGTGAGCAACTGAATGGGCTATAAGCAGTCGCCCGCCCCTAATTTAGGGTCACTGGTTCCATGGAAGGGAGAGATCCAGTGCCATAAGACAAACACAACATCCATGCCTCACCGGGATTCGAACCCGGACTTTTCTCGGGCGAATGGTCATAAACCAGCGCTTAGACCACTATGCCACCGGGGCTGCAGCAATTCTTCTTCTCAGCTATGTTATAGTTTCTCAAATACGTCTCTTCGAAGCTAAATATCGAGGAAAAGGTACTATTTAAAAAGATCACCTTGACTGTAACAAACGTCAAACAGCAAAAAAGGGATTTTTTCAAAAGAACTTTAAGAAGAAGAGATACAGTATTAAACAGAAGTACACACTAACGTCACCTAGTGTCAGAACTGTGAACTAAAAGTTCCGTGAGTAAAAGCAAAGCGTTCCACAATGCAAATAGTATACGGCGTACAAAGAATTTTTTAAATTCGACTTTAAAAAGCACAGATACTAACAAAAACCGATAAGACATTTGCGCCCATAGTGGGGAAAATATGAACTAGTTTTAGCAGTAAATGTACACAAAAGGTTTTTGCAGTTAGTACTACTATCTGACCGAAAGAGAATTTTTTCAATCGGGGTTTAGATGCGCACACGTTGCTGATAATATGCTATAAACGGAAACGTGAACTTATGACCCCTTATTGGCACACGTGTGCATTATGAAAATTTTGAAATTATTTACAAAATATTTCGCACCCTAAACGCTCGCCGACAAAGAATTTTTTTCGTTTTTCAAATCGGACTGTTAAAAGCGAAGATGTCGACAAAAATAAGATATATATCTACTCCCCTAGCAGAAAAAGTATGCACTATTTTCAGCACAAGATATTCTCAAAAAATGTGTCGTAGTGAGAGGTACGTCAATAAAACCAAACCGTCGATACACGATTAGACTCATAGTTACAGTAAAAACTCCCTACGAGTACATGACAAACTTTACTAAAAGCTAAAAGAAGTAAATACAAGTTTAAAATGTTGTAAGATCTTTCGGGAACGCACTACAGTCCCATCCTCAGACCTTTTTTTTTTTTTTTTTTTTTTTTTGATTGGACGTTTAACGACCACCGTGAGCAACTCAATGGGCTATAAGCAGTCGCCCGTCCCTAATTTAGGGTCACTGAGAGAACCAGTGTCGTAAGACAAACACAACATCCATACCTCACCGGCATTCGAACCCGGACCCCGTTCGGACGAATCATCAGAGGTCATCGCTTAGACCACTGCGCCACCGGGGCGGCATCTTCAGACTAATCTTGTATAGTACGTTGTGCTAACCCCTTATATACCCAATGCGCAGAATGGGAATGACGTAAGTAGACATTAAAGATTTTGTTTTAGTGCCTGCGCAACCCAACGGGAGGCAGGTCTACAGGAGGAAAAAAAATAACGATTGCAAATGTAGTGAATACAGTTCCTCTTGAGAAGTCTCGCTCTGGCTGTTGTGTTAAATTACTTGGAAATAAATATTTCCAAGGTTGCGGAATCTCACAAGGTAAAGAGTCATTACAGCAGAGATGTGTTTGGGAGTAAATGCACAAGCTCTCCGCCAGGAGTAGTGATGACTTGCTTGTTGGGGTTGTTAATATACGGGCTTCATCCCATACGGGATAATGAGTCCCACTGTGGGTTAAACGGGCTAGGGCTGTGTTCATGACCCCCATACGCAAACTGTAAACATGCTCCGACAGGCGAGTCTACAAGGAGCGGCAAGTGGAGCAGATATACTGTTTAGATGGAACATTATTGTCCACGGCTCGCATGGGAATACAGTAAATTCCATGTCGTTCACTAGGGTTAATGGAATCTCTACCGTTTTTAGTGATTGATAGGATGTTCGAAGTTTTAATACCGAATGCCAGTTCATAACTCTTGCATATATTAGACAAGACAGACGTTAGTGCAGGATAGTAACAGATGGGCCCAATAAAGGTGGGTATACGATGCTCCCGTTGGTGGGTAGATGCAGAAGAGTTAAGTAGGTTTTTCAAAAGACGGTCAAGGTTTCTCAAAAGACCGTCAGAGAGGTGTTTGACGAAGAAAGCATTTTTAAAGTAGAGATTTCATTAGCGCAGATACTGATTGCTGCATGTACTCTATATTGATAAAAGTCACTGGGCACCTAGAAGAGAAGCAAAACATAGCTTTAATTGACATACATTAGTACGGTGTCGGTCCACCTTTGGCCTTAATGCATGCACTGACTCTTCGAGACATGCTTTCGACAAGGTTTTGGAACACAGCGATAGGTATGCACTTCCATTCAGTACATAATGCTGCCGCTAAATGTTGCTTAGTAGTAGGCCTTGGTTCCAAACTTCTTATGCGGCGCTATAATTCCTCCCATAGGTGCTCTGGGGGATTAAGATCAGGGCTCTGTGCTTGCCAGTCCACACACGATACGGAATTATCGTCAAACCACGCTGTAACAGTCCTTGCTTTATGGCTCGGTGCATCATCCTACTGGTACCAACAAGGCTCGATTCCATAGTATAGCCACAGAGATTCCATATGTTGTCCAGAATATCTAGGTAGACGCGCTGATTAACAAGTTTGTCCACGATAGCCAATGGGCCGGAACCATACCACGAAAAATACCCCCACATGAGTACACTGCCAGCTCCAAGTTTGACCGTAAGAACAGTGCACTGTGGTAAATAGCTTTCCCCCGGCTTCAGTCCATAGGACCCGTTTTCATTGATCTACGGTCCACGATAAATGTTCTTTACAACATGCTAAACGACGAGTAGAATTCCGAGTGGAGATGAAAGGCTTATGAGCAGCCGCACGACCACGGTAACCCATGGAATGAAGTTCTCTGCGAATGGTACGTCTACATACCGAGGTTCCAGCATTTTTACTCACCTGTACACTGAGGTCTTGTGCATTACTCCGTCGATTAGCTGTAACGACTCTCCTGAGGCTTCGGCGTCCTCTATTACTGATTTTCTTCGGTCTGCCGGCACGTTTCGCTGCTTCAGGCACGCGATGTGTCTTCCACTTATTCAGTACATCCAAAACAGTTTACTTGGGTCTGTTTAAATGCCTCTCGGTTTCTCTTATGGACAACCCACTAATATAACACCCAACAATCTTTCCTTTCTCAAAGTCAGTTCTGTCCCGCCGAGACCTTTTCACTCAACCTCACAGTGCGATATGATCGCGGTCAGCTGCAGGCTTATTTTTATACCGTTTGCAGGTGTACCGCGCATCTTAACAACGCAGCGGATCCGTTCATTTGCTTTTGAAGGGGTGTCCGGTGACTTTTGTCAATACAGTGTATATCCGAAACAAAAATATACATTTACACCCCTAATGGTCAAACCATTCTTCCCAAAATTCGAAATTATATGCAGAATATTATTACTCACCATGAGCTCTCTCCGATGCGAAAAGAATTTTTCAAATCGGATTTCTAGAAGCAGTGATATCGGGGAAATGGAAACTTAACTGTACGCCCCCTAGCGTAAAAAAGTATGTATTGCTTGAAAAAGAAAATATTTCCAAAGTAGTCTCCGTGATAAATGGTGTCCAATGGGAAAAGAATGTTTTTAATCGGATGTTCAGAAGTAATTATATTGAATAAAATGTATTTTGAAGTCGTTGGCATCTGTATTTACGCCTTCTGGTGGTGAAGCTGTGAAACGTAGGAAAATCGGGAAGCAAAAGTCATCGTTCTCATATTTCAAGCTTCCCAATGCAAAAAGAATTTTTCAAATATAACTAATAGTTGGAGAGATTTGGTGCCCGCAGACGGACGGACGGACGGACGGGCAAAATGTGCAAAAGTCGTTTTAAAAATTGGGCGAAGTGTACGATTGCGGACGGGCAAAGTGTACGAATGTCGTTTTAAAAATTGCCACCCCCTATCTTCGCCTGCTAGCGACAAAGCCTTGCATGCGTTTGCTTCGTTGTGATATTGAATGAAATATGTTTTGCATCTGTGTTTTAGTTGGTATTAAATATTATAATTTAATATGATTATTTAAAGATAATTTGGAGACGGATTGTTTCCATTTTCGTCTTTTACTCGTAGGGATATGGTCTCATGGATTTTTTTTTTCTTTTGCAATATGTTAAATTTTAAAAGATAAAATGGGGAAGAATGTTTTACTTCAATCCAATTTTCCTCGAGGCCGATCCGATGCGTTGGGGGGGGGGCGGGGGGGGGGCTCTTGTAGTTCGGAATGAGCGTATTGCGCAACCGTGCTGTAGCCACAGATTGGACGGGTTTCCATCCTCGGCGTGCTGGCATGCAAAAGCAACAACAAAAGGGAAAATCAAACGAAATATTCTTTCCGAGAGATCCTGACGTCACTGTTAACCACACGGAGGCGCTGCGTGCGGAACGGGTCAACACATCAAGAGAGTTCAGTCGGCGAAACGTGGTAGGATGGGTTGTGAGAAGAAACCGCGTGGCCAGCTGACAACCGCCTGCGAAAAACTCACCTGGAACGGCAGGAACGAACAACATACGCTCCGCGTTGGCTGCCAAAACGGAGGATTGTGAACTTCGGAACAATTTGTTACTGAAAGGAGTACGGCGAGAACATAAAAAGGTTTCTTGTGAGTGATATTGTTTTTTATCGCATCGCTTTGACAAGCCATTTTTAACTCCTGCTGTTTACTGATTCACTTCCTTTATTGAAGGTCTTTTTTTCTTTTTTGAGGTGCTCTGTGTAACCTGTAAGTTTTAATGCATGACTAAATGCATGGTTGTTCGCTCAAGCGTGAAAACACGTGCACCTAAGTGACAACTGTGGCTTGGAAGAAAAAAAAAAAAACTGTCGAAATTAAGATTAACAGCCTCACGTATCATTCATCTTCGAAAAGTGCCATCACCGGAACATGTAAAAGCCAAATATGTAAGTTTGAAATTTATACTTTAAACAATATTTACGATTGGAGGAAGGCGAAATGCAAATCTCTGAATTTTGTGAAAAGGTTTTTTGGAGAATATATTTTTCTTGCGTGTTATTGAATGATAGCTTTGCGTTTCAGAAAACATATAGGAACTGTTTACATCTGATTTGGCTTCGGAAAGGATTTATTCTTGGTTCCGGTTGTTATTTACCTACTGAGCTCTATTTTTCAAAGACGTTACCTGTCAGATTAGTAAAATACGCTTTATTTATAAAAGCTGTAGAGAAATGAAACAATTCGCGCTTTAAAAACCAGATTTATTGTTATTACAACAAAGTGTTTGAAGACAATTTACTAATATAACTGTGGTTTAGCACTTGAAAATGTTAAAATCGTGGAATAGAAGTACAAATTTAAGAATACGATTTACAGTTTCAAGAAAAATGCAATACTTATGTTTTACAAAGAAAGTATTGGCTTCATTTCTTCCGTATTTAATCTAGTGATAAAAAAGTTCGTTACAGAGATTATATGACGTTTTAAATACATTGAGTGAGTTTTTCGAAGGCTGCAAGTTGAAGACCTTTAGTTTAAAATACTTTTTTGTGGATTTTGCCAGAATTCATCACAAAAAATAAAATCCGCAGTGTAAGTGTTCTTGGCAAGTTGTGCATGAAAGTAAAAATTTGCAAACCCAATCAATAATAGCTTTTTAGAGGACTTTTAATCACTTGAAAAATATTTTAGCGTAAAACGAGTACGTCTGGAGGAAAAAGACTGTTAATACTGTGAAGGAGGTGCAAAACAAACTACATTTATTTGCAGTGGAAGAGGTACATTATTAGTTTTTATACAACGCTGTTTTTATAACCGTTGTTGGTACTAATTTAATTTCATTTTAAAGAAAGAGAAATTATTTTGTCAGGAATTGTTTTCTACAATTTATGACAGTATGCAATGAATACTATTTGAACCACAAGATCTTTTATAAAGGGATGAGACGAAACTTCAGTAAAATCATACTTTATTTGTTTTTATAGTGTTTTATATGGCGACCATAAACTTCTTAGGACTGTTACAAAGATTTTCGATAAATAATTAGAAACTAATGAACTCTTTTTGGATACTTGCTTTCTCTAAGAAGTGAATTTAATCGTGGCCAGCATAAACCGTGGACAACAGCTTGGAGAAAAGAATTTGTCTAATGACGCGGTAGTTATTACGCTGTGTAATGACGTCATCTTTTGTTCTTTTAGAAGGCCTACACAATGATGACAATCAGGGAAATTCCATCTCGAACACCTGCCGTCATTATGTCTCTTATTCGCTCCTGTTACGAATGAAGAAGCAAGAAAATTACTGATACAGTGCTTCACCAATCTGCGTACGATATGGATAAGTTTAATTCCAGAAGCATCATATTTGAGGTAAATAATGCTACCAAACTCAAAATTTTGTAATCGCATGTAGCACTTGCTTTCTTGTAAATTCAACATACGATTGTTTTTAAAGGAACAAAGCCAGTCATTTCACGTTTGAGAAAACTTGCCTTAGTATTTCATTGGACATTATAAAATCCCTCTCCAATGAACATTATAGGCGCACAGCTTTTGTGCTTGTCCTGCATATTTGGCAGCATGATTTGCACATTCTTGTTTCCGTTCTTCTGGGTTGGAAGGAAACCTGAATCTTTTCGGGATCGTTTTACAATGTTGCACTTAGCTGTGCAAATTGCGTCTCTGGAGGAGTTTTCATCGCAACATTTTTCATTGGACTTATGCCGGAGGTGCGGTACATGTTCCACGAAGTCTTTGTTGCGTACCATATTAAATCAAATTTTCCCGTTACTGAACTTGTTATATTTTTGGGATTTATTTTAGCCCTATCAATTGAGCAGTTTGTTTTAGCGCGTCAGGAACGAAATACCGCGATGTACACAACCATCCCTTCCCACGCTTCTGAAGATAATATCCAAAACCAGTTTCAGTCAAGCAATCACATAAATTTGGCCGAGTCTGAAAGGACCAATTCGGACAATGAAAGTGTCGCACACAGCAAGCAGGATGTTCCGGCTGACGATGATCTCCATCTTGAAGTCGTGGACCAAAATGATTCCAATCATGGGCACAGTCATGGTGATATTCGTCATATTCTTCAAGGAAATGCGAGTGGTATCCGACTGTGTTTACTTATTATCTCCTTAGGCGTACATTCGTTGTTTGAAGGACTTGCTCTAGGACTCCAAACTCAAGTTCCTGTACTTGTGAATCTCGTTATTGGAGTTGCAGTGCATGAACTCTTGGTGGCTTTTGCCATGGGAGTCAGTGTATCTCGGCTTAACGTGTCTCTACAGACGGCCATCAAATTAGCGACTCTGTTTTCTGCCTCTATACCTTGCGGACAGGTGAGTAGAGAATTTTCTTTAATTATTTTATTAATTTATGGTTTTTATCATGCACCTTTAGAGCACAAACTGCGCGAAAAAGAATCTTGAGCTTTTAGATACAAGTGTAACGCTACATTTTAAATAATAAGATGCTTGAATTAACAGAAAATTCCTGAAAATTACCTACAGCTAGGTTGCCGATGCAGTGTTGCCATTCTACTGATTTATCAGTAGACCTACTGATTTTGATTCCTGCCTACTGATAGATTTTCGAAATCTACTGATTTTTCTTTGTTTTAAGACCACCTACACACTCAGGAACATGCTGTACAATAGAGATGAGCTCGGGTCCGGGCTCGTCTAGGGAAACCGGGCTCGGGCGTGCTCAGGATTCATTAAGAGCCGAAATACCCGGTCTTGGGCTTGGCCTTACACATGTTGAATTTCATTGCTGAACTCTTTATATATATCCAACTTCATTGTTTATAAGTTACCTTCACGAAACACTAATCAAAAAATAATTCCTTGGATATTGTTATAAACTGGTTACCAAAAATTAAAGAATTTCTAGTGTTAAGTGCACGGATGGTGCCACTTCTAGATCTGTAGCTTGATTTTTTTAGCGATAATTTCTTTCATTTTTCGGATTTTTTTCCGGAAAAAAATCAGCAGGTTTAGTTGAAGATTTGGAAGATCAGTTTGAAATTTATGATCCTGATCCAAGTGAAATTTTTCAGTATGTAGAATTGCGCATGGGCGAAACACATCTTGAAGCTGTGGTTTTGTTACCGTCGTGGAAGAATTCTTAATTTCCTAAGCTAGCTACCATTGCGAGACGTGTACTATGTATACCAGACAGTAGTTCTGCAAGCGAGAGAGTGTTTAGTGCAGCAGGTCAAGTTTTATAGGACAGAAGATCAAGGTTAAAGCGCTGAAGCATTAGATGCGATTCTTTTTTTGAGGAGTTTCGAGAGGCTTAAACGGTAAGCAATTTTCATGAGGAACTTGCTGGAAACTGCACACACATAGAATGATATCGTGGTTATTACACGATTATGTGCAAAGCTTTGCTAATGTTACAAAATGCAGAATAATCTGGTTTTGGAATGCTTATACGTTCTTTTGGAAATGTTCTTACATGCTTTTTTTTTTATACTCTACTACATCACTGTAAACTATCTTTACCAGTTAGAATATATGTAAATTATATTGCAAAGTTTAGCATTCTAAAGTCAAAATTTAAAACACGTGCGACCGTCTGTAAAGATTTGTACGTTTTGTAATGCAGTTTATTCAAAATAAAAGTAAATTTAGAAATCCAAAAGAAATAACGAATGGAATACTTTGTTTCTAAAAGATTTTCTTATCTTCAGTTTTCAGCAAAATCACTGATTCCCCTAGTATAGTTGAACGGCATGTGCATCGATTATTTATTTAGTTTCTAGACCACATTTTAGAACATTTACCTTTATGCACAGTGTTTCGAAGAACATATTAATATTATGAAGTGGATTAACAGAAGTAAACTTTTTAAACTAATAATTTTTTCCCGCTTTCCAATTGTAGGTTGACCGTCCGCACGATCACTCGCGTAAACGTGGTTCGATTTCGATGAAATTTTACTATGTGGTAGGGGACCACCTGGGGACGAAACCTATTGAAAATGGGCGACATGGGGTCAAAGGTCAGAACAAAGGAGCGGGATCCATTCCATTGCCCTTATGCGTTATAACTTGCGTAAAAATGTTTCGATTTCGATGAAATTTTAGTATGTGGTAGGGCACTACTTGGGAACGAACCCTATTGAAAATGGGCAAAATGGGGTTAAAGGCGAAGATATAGGAGCGGGATCCATTCCATTGCCTTTATGCGTCATAACTTGCGTAAAAATGGTTCGATTTCGATGAAATTTTAGTATGTGGTAGCGGACCACCTGGGGACGAACCCTATTAAAAATGGGCGAAATTATGTCAAAGGTCAGGACATAGGAGCGGGATCCATTCCATCACCCTTATGCGTCATAACTTACGTAAAAATGCTTCGATTGAGACGAAACTTTATCATGTTGTTCCGGAAGTATACTTAACCGGTTCTGTTGAATATTATCGAAATGGGGTCAAAGGGTCAGGGCATAGGAGCGAAATTTATTCAACAGCCATTATTCTCAGAACTTGAGTAATGTTTTCTGGTATGTTGGAAAGCGTATTATAATCAATGCATTGCATGATTTTACTAACTTGTTAAACTCATCCTTGATTGGGCCATAGCTTTGGCCTGTGCATAATGCAAGCCTGGCTAAGAAAAAATTTCTGAGAATCCAGGCGGGCCCGGGCTTAGCAAACGCATGTAATAAAAGAAAGCTGGCTGGGCCAGGGCCGTAGGCCTTTATGTCAGTAATCACCATTTACTTAATCCAATGGACAACACCTCAGAATTGGTCTGAAGAGAAAAAAGCTGACCATCACTGAAATTATTAAACACCTGCTATCTATTATTTTTTTAATTCATATTGGTTGTTATGAATTTTTTTATTCTAGATAATTAGTCTGTTATACAAAGATCTCAATGATTTTTTCTAGTTTTGTTAAAATGCAGAATATCAGGAAAACGTCTATACTATGATATCTGTATTAAGGATACGTTTTTGAGTATGGCACTTATTTCACGTAGTTTGGGAACATCTGGGTATAACTGAGTAAGAAGTGTAAGTATATTACTTTGTTTTTAGGAAGACAAGTAGGACAGATCCAGCTGTGTCTACATTAACCCTTTAACGACTATGACCCCAAAATCTTGCATCGCTCTCTAAATACCATAACGCCCGAAACTGTCTGATGTTTCACTTCTTTGTTTAATAAAAACAATAGTGACTGAGGGTGACTCCTGCTGATTCCTCATAGGTCGAGAAAATTCGTATATCACGTAAGGGTAGGAAATCTGACTCACTCTAGACAAGCGTTTCAGGAGGCTATGGCCGTTTGTACATACGGGCGTTATGGTCGTTAAAGGGTTAAAAGGCAAACTCCATGATTATTTACAGAGGGCAAGTCGAAAGTTTTGCAATATTTACATAAACGCATGTGCTGCGGCGGGTATGTCACGTGTTTAAACTTGTTCAAGTAGCGCACTGCAATCAGTCTAAAGGGATAATAAAATGGTAGTCGTTGCTGTGAAGAGCATTGCATGTCATCGTTCTATCTGTGGTTGGGACGCCTAAAAGATGAACAGCCACAACCGGCTAATTAGGGAACTTTTGCTTTACGAGTTTGAACTCTGCCATAATGCTGCTCATGCAACACGAAACATTTGTCATGCGAAAGGGGAAGATTCCGTGGACCACAGCACCGCAACCAAATGGTTCAAGAAACTTCGCTCAAGTGACAGAAACCTCTACTATTTAACCAAAGTCAGGTAGGCCGCAAACTGTGGATTCGGAGGCCGTGCGCCAGGCCGTAGATGCAAATCCGACAACTAGCATTCGGAGATTATCAGGCGAGCTGGGCATATTACAGAGCACCGTGGTTCGTCATCTTTAGGACACCGGCAAGGTCTACATGGGCTGCCGCATTGTTCCTCACGAACTGACGCCAGCTGAAGGAAACCGCCGAGTGGAAGAGTGCACGAAACTCTTAGAAAACGCGCGCGATGTACATTTCATGAAGAGAATTGTTACGTGCGATGAAAAGTGGGTCTATTTCCGTAATCGTAACACACAACGGCAGTGGTTGAGCCCGGGCCAGCTGCCTAAACCTGTTGCAAACGTGGGCGCTTCGAGCACAAGGTGATGCTGCATCTGGTGGAATTTCGAGGGGATAATCCATTAGGAATTTGTTCCAGACGGTTGGGCCATCAACGCCAACCTCTACTGTGAACAGCTGGAGCGGGTTCATGCCGTTTTGGAGGAGAAGTACCCGGCACTGGTGGACAGAAAGCGCGCTTTCCTAAAGCAGGACAACGCTCGGCCTCATACTACGGGAACGACCCGAGTAAAAATCCAGGAACTTGAGGGCATCGAACTGATGCCATACCCAGCGTCTAGTCTGAACCTTGCCCCGTCGGATTATTACCTGTTCCGGTCCATGGCTCACTTCAACAACCAGGAAGAGGTGGCAGCTGGGGCGAAGGAATTCTTCGCTTAGAAGGACAACTGCGGAATCGAAGAACTGGCAGACAGATGGTTAAAGAGGTGAAACACGATGGCCTATACTTTAAATGCTAGTCAGCTTTCGTCGTAAAGGTACGTATGAAGACATAAATTGCTCCAAATGTTGCAAAACATTCGACTCACCCTCTGTACGCCAACATTAGTTTTAATGATCAGCATTCATTCATAAAGCTGACCATCAGTAATATCTTTTAAAAAAAGCGACTAAGGCTTGTATTGGTTTAAATTTTCGTTCCGCTATTTTATAATAGTTTGTGGAATGCTGGTAATACTTCATAAACCAGTAGATTTAAGTGGTCCTTCATACTGAGATTACATCCAACATTACATTACAGTTGTGACGTGGTGCATATTTTAAGCAAAGGAAAAAAAATCTGATCTACTGATTTCAAGTAAGTCTCTGGCAACACTTCCGGTACGTCTCAGACTTTTAAGGAAATTTCCGTTTCTAATAACGGAAACTTAAGAATTTTAAGATTTTTCGTTGTCATTAAATCCTGAAGTTGTTCAAAAAAGTTCGTGCCAATAACACTAATTGTTAGAATGCCGTCGTTGCACGATATAGCATGAAATTCAAATTTAACGATGAAAATGACTTATTTACACTGAAGCAAAAGTTGAAAGTCAAAATCACATCACTAGATCTTTTGTGCTGGCTCCCAGCACATCCTCAGGAGAATTCTAAAACAGATATTGTAAAAATTTGAAAAAGTGTCCACCGTGGAGCGTCGCTATTTTTATATACAGTATATCGCGTTCAGCTCCCGAATGACTTCAAATACGCCCACACTCTGACTAATGATTGTTGTCTTAATTGTTATTGGGTGAGTTCTGAAATAAAGTTCGAGTCAGTGGTTTATTTGCTTCTTGTTGTCCGAAATTAACAGCATGCAAGTAGGAGGTGCCGCCCCGGTGGCGCAGTGGTCTAAGGCGCTGGCCTCTGATAATTCGTCCGTAAGGGGTCCGGGTTCGAATCCCGGTCAGGCATGGATGTTGTGTTTGTCTTACGAAACTGGCTCTCTCCCTTCCCTGGAACCAGTGACCCTAAATTAGGGACGGGCGACTGCTTATAGCCCATTGAGGTGGTCGTTAAACCTCCAATCCAAAAAAAAAAAAATGAAAAAAAAAGTTGGAGGTATGAATCTATTTCATAATTGTTGGAGGTATGAATCTATTTCATAATTGTTGGAGGTATGAATCTATTTTATAATTGTTGGAGGTATGAATCTATTTCATAATTGTTGGAGGTATGAATCTAATTCATAATTGTTGGAGTTATGAATCTAATTCGTACCTCCAACTTGGATGAAGTTAATTTCGGACAACAAGAAGCAAATAAACCACTGACTCGAACTTTATTTCAGAACTCACCCAATAACAATTAAGACACAACAATCATTAGTCAGAGTGTACATACACATATATACTGTGAATTTAACTCGTGCCGATAACTACATACATGAGAAACTACCGAAATGACACGATAACTATTTTAACTACAATGTTTAAATATTTAATATATACCTTTAAAAGGTGATATAATAAAATATGTACACACATGAGATCTTTCGGTGCCCAAAGTGGGTACCATCTTCAGATGTTGTTAAAATTAACCAAACGTACGTGACAAAAACAGTATGTTATTTATATAACACTGCAGTCGTAATGACGTAACTAATATAAAATGGGCTTAACCAATGAGAGTATGGGACAACATTTGTTGCTGGTCAAACATTAAATTAATAGGTATAATTTATTGATTTATTATTGCCTAACCCTACAAACCCAAGTATGTTTTCCACGGTATAGGTATAAATTCTGGTAAATTATCATTACATGCTGTATTCCCAAATCTCATAATATACAAACTCTCAACAAATCTTAAAGTTGATCTAGATTTTGGTGTGTTGAGAATTTTAATCTCGTTCCAGTCAGGATGATAATTACCTTGGTTTACAAGTCTTGCTAAAGCTGTGGTTGTATCTCTATTTTTAACATCATATTTATGTTCTTTTAATCTAGCTGATATTGAATTACTTTGGTTTACAAGTCTTGCTAAAGCTGTAGTTGTATCTCTATTTTTAACATCATATTTATGTTCTTTTAATCTAGCTGATATTGAACGAAAAGTGGAACCTATGTACACTTTTTGTTGTTCATTTTCTTCTATACTGTTAAGAGGGATAACATACACACCATGTTTCCCATCAAATGGCACAGGATCCCTGTCTTTCAGAAGTAAGGACTTAATGTTAATTGTGCTTATTCTAATATCAAAATCGTATTTATGACATTTCGCTTTCATGGAATAGCACAATTTCGGTACAAAGGGAAGAGAACCAATGTATTTCCTATCTTTTTCTTCATATACAGATGTTAATATTGTAGTCCTGTTCCTTTTAATCTTGGCTACTATCCTATGTATGGTTTCATCTGGATATCCGTGGTTACGGGTGATATTATAAATAGTATCCTTATTAAGAAACGATATCGATGATTCCTTGTAGCTCCATGGGTGTGCTGATGCCCAAGGTATTAGTATCGTATCTGATTCTGGTTTTCTATACACTGAAGAATTAATAGTTGATTTAGCTGGGTTTCTAGTAAGCATGATATCTAGAAATGGTAAACTATAATTACTTTCATATTCTACAGTAAACTTTAAAGTGTTAAATACATTTGATAACTCAGATACAAATATTGTTAGGTATTCCAAAGGCTAGTTCCAGAATACCAAAATATCATCTACATATCTAAGATATAATATAGGTCTGTAATTGGTGTTTTCCAGTTCCTGCATGCAGATTTCTGCAAGGATTGGGGAAAGGGGAGATCCCATTGGTGCCCCTTCACATTGCCGATATATTATCCCATCGAACTTAAAGTAAGATCTCTTGTAAACTAGAGATAGTGCTTGTAATACAGCTTCCACCTCAAGAGATGGGGTGTCCAAGGCCAAAAGTGAGGATTTTATGATTTCATGTACTTGTTGTACTGGAACACTCGGCAACAGAGATACAACATCTAAAGAAAGCATGGTAAAAGGTTGTGTGATTGGAGAAATAGATTTAATTCGATCCAGAACTTGGGTGGAGTTGGTAACAGAAAAAGCTGAGTTATTAGTGAGAGGTCGCAAATATTGAGCTAAGGCCCTTTCCAGTGGGCGTGTAGGGCTATGTTGAGCCGCTAATCTAAAGGGGTGTCCAGTCTTGTGCAACTTAAGTTTTCCAAATAGTTCTGGGACTCTAGGTCCTGCTGGATTAAACAATTTTGATGTAATGGAAGTGGGAAGTAATGAATGATTGTTTAATCTGTTAACAGCTGTGATTGTAGCACGTACTGGGTCTTTAGGAATAACACAGTGTGGTATGGATTCTAAAGAAATTTTCATTTTATCAACATAGTCACCTCTATTCATATTAATAATTTGTGGGGACTTGTCCGCAGATATTATCGAAAGTTCTGCCTAATTGTGTAATGTTCTTAACTGTTTGACTTCTTCTCTGTTGTTTAAAGTTTCCTCATTATGAATACTATAGTTCTTAGAGTTCAAAGTTTTTAAAAGTTCACATCTGGTCTGTTGTTGAGTCGCAGGTGGAAAGGATCCAACAATTTTCTCTAGTTTTGGCACAATATTGAAGTCTTTATATGTATCTTGTGGGTACGCAAATTTTAAGGCCTTTTGAAGGGCTCGACATTGGGTCTCATTGAGAGGCATATTACGTAGTGTGGTGAAGTTTTCTAAAATCATTTGGGAGATAAACGCGATGTATACACTGAGTTGCCACTTTATTATGACCACCCCCTCAGTACTTCGTTGGGCCACCTTTCGCCTTTAATACTGCGTCGATTCTTCGTGCCATGGACTCCACGAGATGTTGATAGGTGGTTTGTGGAATCTGAGACCATGCTTGATGAATAGCACTTTCCAGGAGTGTGAGATTGCAGGGTTGTGGATCCAGCTGTCTGATGGCTCGTTCAACTTCATCCCACAAATTTTCAATGGGGATTGTGGGGGCCACCTAAGCAAAGTAAACTCACCGGCATGTTCCTGAAACCAATCCTGTACAATACGAGCACTATGGCAGGACGCATTATCTTGTTGAAAGTAGCCATCGCCACTGGGGTAAACCATCCACATGACAGGATGCACATCAACACGAATTAAAGGGCCCAAAGCATGCCAGGAAAACATTACCCAAACCATAACGTTGCCTCCACCAGCTTGAAGGGTTGTAGCAAATGCATTTCGGCTCCATGCTTTCGTGCTGTTTCAGCCAAATTCTCACTCTGCCATGGCCATGGTGCAACTGAAAATGTAATTCATCGACCACATAATTTGTTTCCAATTATCGACTGTCCAATCCTTGTGCTCCTGTGTGAACTGGAGACGTTTTCTCTTGTTAACTGCACACAGCAAAGGTGTTCGAACAGGCCTTCGGCTGCCATATCCCATCCAATGCAGTGTACGGCGAACAATGCGTGCAGAGATCATTTGAGGAGATCCTTGATTAAGATGGTCTGTAATTTGTAGCACTGTTGCCCTTCTGTTGTCTGTTACCAGTGTAGACACTCTCCGTTCCGCCCGAGCAATCTCTAGTCGATGACGACCACGCGTTGCACGTAGAGACCCAGTTTTTTGGCTGATAGTCCAGTCTTTAAAGACTTTAACAACAGCTGCTCTGGAACATTTCACGAATGCGGTGGTTTCGGTGATACTCGCTCCATGACTCCGAGCTGCTACAATCATCCCACGCTGAAAGTCCGTCAAATTGCATTTTTTACTCATCTCGTCACCCAAAAATAACTTCTACTACTGTCGCAAGCACTAAGCTTTCCCTTTTTATACTAGCCTCGCCCTCTGGTCGCAACAGCGTTCAGCCATAGCTCATTTGCTTAAAACTGTCGGGTGGTCATAATGAAGTGGCCACTCGGTGTATAAACAAAAGCGACGTTCCACGGTGGACTCTTTTTCAAATTTTTACAATATCTGTTTTATAATTCACCTGAGTATGTGCTGGGTGTGAGCACGAAAAATCTAGTGATGTGATTTTGACTTTAAACTTTTGCTTCAGTGTAAATAAGTCATTTTCATCGTTAAATTTGAGTTTCATGTTATATCGTGCAACGACCGCATTCTAACAATTAGTCATTAAATCCGTTTTTTGTTTCATAAATTTAAGCTGATTTCGCCGTTCTTACACAGAACATTTTCTGAGTTTCCAAAATCTTCAATTTTGAGGGTCTAGGCCATAGAACTAAAAACCTCAAAATTGGAGATTTTGAGGTATTTGAAAAGGAGGGGGGGGGGGGGGGGCTCAGCCTACCCTGAAAAGTTTTTATTCTCCTCTCGAAAGACTCATCGAACGTAGTAATTGGCACATTCCATATTTTAAAAACCAAAATGGGGGTAGGTTGTGTCTGTGACACACCAGCAGGTTTTATTTACGTTGATACGTATTTGACAATAAGGGGTTTAAGGTAGAAGTCGGTTGATACCTGAAAGAGGAATGCAGTTAGACTATAATTTTATTTATTAAAGGGCGATGATGTGAGAAGTAACAAACATGGCATACAATTCACATCTATGTTTCGTACAAAGTTTAAGTCCATACAAGTACTGCCTAAGGTACTTGGTGTAGGATTAATACATGTACAAGTCAAGCCGAAATTGTCTTTCGTGAACTTGGTTGGTGTTTTGTTGCACATCAATGTTGAAGTCACCAGTGAGAATGATAGGCACTTGGGTACCCGGTACCATACTTGGTATGATTTTCTTGATGTTTTCAGAGTAATCGCATAGCATCCGGAACATGAAGACTTCTAGTGATGTTTGTGAAACCTTGGGATGAATGTAAACCGAACCAAATATGAAGTGAGTTTGAGCAGACACTGTCACATCAACCAGAGATATGTCGCCCACATACTCATCTTCAGTTCTCTATCTGTTGTTGACTGAGACATTTACGGGTTGGCAATTTGTTAGACTATTGATGTTTCTGCAAATGATAGCTCCCTCCGCAATTCGTTTTGTGGGCGAAGTAGTACGTTTGGAAGTGGATGGTTTGTGTTGGGCTATTGCCCTATTTCTCTTCGCCTTCAATTCGAAACCGGGCAAATACGTAATTTGTGAAGATTTGTCAGCTCCAACTATGGAAATGTTGGGGTTTTCTTGAAGCGCACGAAGCTGCATTCGTTCCTCCTCTAACTGGTCAGTCACTTGACCTACCAAGTAGTCATTTAGAGGTAATCAAAAGTTTTTCGATTTTATACGTTACTGGCTCTTGAACAGGTGGAGGAAGTTATTTAATGATGCCTTCAATTTGAGGTGGAAGTTGTTAGGTCTGATGATGGGAATAGCATATTTTGCATTCCTGTTAAGAGCTTTATGCTGTATAGAATTTAGCGAAATATTAGAGCTGAGTTCGGGCTCAATTTTCGGAGCCCGAGCCCGAATTTTATCTTGCAAGATAGAGCCCGGGCCCGAACGAGCCCGAAAACTGGCTAACCTGTTCAACCATTGATAAAAAAAAAAAAAAAAAAAACATGTTCTTTTCCACACTACCACTCTTTCCTCCTCCTGCAATTAACCAATAGATTTCCCAAATGGGAAGTGGTTGGACGGGGGGACCTCTATCTATTTTTATAGTGTAACTGTACGATTTTCTTTGACCGTTCGTTTCCACCTGAAGTACTTCGGGCATCCAAAATGGTCGGGAGGTGCTGCAATTATATGTTGCTCAAATAATGCTAATATTATCTCTCCATAATGCGCTGTAATATGTACGTTGCTAAATAGAATTAGCAGGGTGGTACTGTTCGGAAATAGAGGGTAAATTATCCTCGGCATGCCATCAAGTATCCAATATCTATAGTTCTTGAAAAAGCATTTTCTTCTCTGCAGAAACACACTAATGCACGGCCTCTGGCATTTTCTACCCATGCCCGGAATAAATAGCCATCTGGAATGCCCGCTCCCCAACCAGAACCAGTTGCCAAAGAATTCCCTTTACCAACTATAAAGTGTCTCATTTGCTAAATCATATAAAATCACATTTATATATGAACAAAATTATCTCTCTCTGAGCCCGAGCCTTAGTAAATATTCTACAGCCCGAGCAGAATTCGGGCCCGAGCTCAGTTCTGGTGAATATGTCGGTCTCTGGGATGAAAATCAGTTCTTCCTTGTATAGTTCTTGAAGAAATTTCATGTGACACAAAATGCCTTAACTTCTTTATGCGAGTTTCTTGCAGGGTTAAGTTTTTGCAAGGGTAGTGGTAGTAGTTACAATCAAGCATCTGTCCAAAAGTATTGAATGAGTAGACTTAACTAAATTAGAATATGATTCATAGGACTTACGTTGCAGGAAATCGATGTATCCACGCTTTTGGCGAATGGTACTGAGCAGTCTTTTCCGTTCGGCAGTACGAAGAATGTTAAAATCACTCCAGGAAAATGGGCGCTGATGGATCATTAAGAATTCAGGAATGACACACAAGTCCCTATATTTTGTTTAGAATCTTATTGATTTCAAACTCCATGTCTTGGGATATTTATCCCGTCATGAAATTTTTTCTATCCTTAGTGCATTGCAATGTGTTCATAATAGGTCTTACTTTCGTTTTAACAATATTATCTACCACCAACTTGAGGGATACTCCATGGGTTCCCCACTCTCCACCACTTTGGCAGAAATTCTTATGCAGGATTTAAAAGAAAATGTCATTCAATCCTCCCCCACTAAACCACTTTTGTATATTCGTTACGTTGATGATATACTGGTATTTTGGCCCTCCAGTCGTGACGAACTAGTCGATTTCGCATTAGGCTTTCATTGCGATACTCTTCTATTAAATTTTTCATCGAATTTGAACAAAACTGTTCCATACCTTTTCTGGATTTTTCTTACAACGGAACACAGGAGATAACACCACTATTCACTCTGTTTATTCAAAACCTACTTCTACTCCTTGCTTAGCCGCCCCGGTGGCGCAGTGGTCTAAGGCGATCATTCGTCCGTAAGGGGTCCGGGTTCGAATCCCGGTCAGGCATGGATGTTGTGTTTGTCTTACGGCACTGGCTCTCGCCCTTCCCTGGAACCAGTGACCCTAAATTAGGGACGGGCGACTGCTTATAGCCCATTGAGTTGCTCACGGTGGTCGTTAAACCTCTAAATAAAAAAAATAAAAAAACTCCTTGCTTAATTCTTTTTGATTCAGCACATCGAATTAAATATAAAATTTCTGCACGCAATTTTTTCTTACACCGGGATGTAACTCATTCGTCCAATAAGTCTTCGAGATCTGGAAATTTCAAAAATAAAAGACCTCGCCAGGACTTATGGTTACCCTAACCATATCATTAACAAGTTAATTCGCCGTTCAACTGAATTACCTGCCTCATTCCTTACCCGTGACAGAACCCCAGTCAAGTATATAGAGTCAATACAATATGTTCCGGTTGTTTGCAATATTCTTAAGAACATTCGTTAGAGGTATGATATGAGTTTTGGAGTAAAAACTTGTAATTTAATATCGCAAATAAGAAATGACAGAAATATAATGAATTTGGACTATCGTCACGGAGTTTACGCCATTCCATTAAGGGCCATAGACTCCAATGAAAGAGATTCTGTATATATAGGTTCTGCATTTTGTAATTTAAAATGCCCAAAATATGAACACAAATACAATTTAAAGACAAGTTATTCTGCTACAGCGTTATCCAGATTATGCTTAGAAGGTAATCACGAGCCACTATGGAACCTTACTACTATCCTTTCGGCTCCAACAACACGCTTTGCTACTCTCATCTCTGAAAGGCCGCCCCGGTGGCGCAGTGGTCTAAGGCGTTGGCCTCTGATCATTCGTCCGTAAGGGGTCCGGGTTCGAATCCCGGTCAGGCATGGATGTTGTGTTTGTCTTACGGCACTGGCTCTCTCCCTTCCCTGTAACCAGCGACCCTAAATTAGGGACGGGCGACTGCTTATAGCCCATTGAGTTGCTCACGGTGGTCGTTAAACCTCCAACCAACAACATATCTGAAAGCTTATGGATTTACAAGTATGGACCTAAATGTTGCAATGACGACACACCTGTTCACATACCTCCGCCTTGAAAATTTCTTTTAAAACCGGAACCATAACTTCAAGTTGTTCAGAACTTTAATTGATGTGTATTTATGTAAATCTGATTCTTTTACATCCGTAGTGTGCTTGTGTTATTATTATTTTTTTTTTTTATTGGAGGTTTAACGACCACCGTGAGCAACTCAATGGGCTATAAGCAGTCGCCCGTCCCTAATTTAGGGTCACTGGTTCCAGGGAAGGGAGAGAGCCAGTGCCGTAAGACAAACACAACATCCATGCCTGACCGGGATTCGAACCCGGACCCCTTACGGACGAATGATCAGAGGCAAGCGCCTTAGACCACTGCGCCACCGGGGCGGCGCTTGTGTTATGACATATTCATTCTGTATTTAAGTCACCCAACTTTTAATTTCAATTGCTCAGTGTGTATGACCTGAAGAAGGGGCCGATGTGGTCACCGAAAGATCTGGTCCCTTTTTAATGTGTTTTTAACACCATTTTGAAATATTAAAGAGTGATTTAATCTCAAAAATCGTGCATCAGACGGCTTATTCTGTGACTTTACTTACTTAGCACGAAAACTTCTTGTCTAAACGAAAGAATCAGAATTGTCTAGAACCACAAAAAAAAAAAAAAAGGTCTGGTGTTGCTTTTAATTTTTCTTGGTTGAAACAACTTGTAGAGACTGAAAGTGTTGATTCGAAAATGCCAAACTTGTAGAGATAGGCAGCGTTTTTTACGCTTTCCAACCGTAGGTTGAAGAAGCGTATATGCTCCAGCTTTGTCCGTCTGTCTATCCGTCCGTCCGCACGATAACTCTCGTAAAAAAAGGTTCGATTTCGATGAAATTTTAGCATGTGGTAGGGGACCACCTGGGCACGAACCCTTTTGAAAATGGACGAAATGGGGTCAAAGGTCAGGACATAGGATCGGGATCCATTCCATCGCACTTATGGGTTATAACTTACGTTAAAATGCTTCGACTGAGACAAAACTTTATCACGTTGTTCCGGAAGTATACTTTACCGGTTCTGTTGAATATCATCGAAATGTTGTCAAAGATCAGGTCATAGGTGCGAGATTTATTCTACAGCCAATATCCTCATAACTTGAGTAATGATTTCTGGTATGTTGGAAAGCGTATCATAATCAATGCATTGCATAATTTTACTAACTTGTTATTTATACTGAAAGCACTGGCGCAGTATACAAGATCTGTTCTGAAACCAAGTCTGCGTGCGATTTTGCTGTTGGAAAAACCTGGAATTTTTGGAAAATGGACTATTTAAAGAAGCATCTGGTGCATATTTTTTTTAAATTTAAAATCAGTTGCGGAAAGAACGGTGATAAAAATGGTGGGGTTAGAAAAAAAGTGTTCCAATTCAAGTTCCAATTTCTGCTGCATTATACACTAAAGAGCAATTGAATTAGAGACAGCTGGCGTTATGCAAATGTGGCGCTGTGGGCGGCCCTGTAAACGAAAACGACATGACGTATGCAGCGATCCGACAATATAAGGAGTGATGCGACAGGAATCAGTAAGAGACGGATGCAGTATGGGTAAGACGAAGGATCTAAGCGCATTTGATCGTGGGCAAATTGTCGCGGCCCGACGAATGGGTCACTCCATCTCTGAAGTAGTGCAGGCACTGGGATTTTCACGAGCCACTGTGTCACGGGTGCACCGTGAGTACATCGAATCCGGTAAAACCATTCCTGCAAGGGCCAACTGCCGTGGACAACAGCGTGTGGATGAGCGGGGTCATCGTCGGCTAGCTCGCATTGCAACAGCGGATAGACAGGCCACATTGCAAGAAATCACTCGGCAATTTAACGCTGGTGCACAAAAACGTGTAAGCAGCCATATCATCCAGAACCATCTCCTCACTATGGGGTACAGAAGCCATCGTCCCACGAGGGTACCGCTGCTGACCGCACATCACAGGGTACAAAGATTAGCATGGGCGCGGGAACATCGCCACTGGACCCTAGACATGTGGGAAAATGTTGCCTGGACTGATGAGTCGAGATTCACGTTCGTACATGCGGATGGAAGGATACGAGTACGGCGCAAACCACATGAAGCGATGGATCCTTCTTGCCAGCAGGGTACTCTTCAAGCTGGTGGGGGTGGCGTTCTCGTCTAGGGACCCCTGGTACGTGTGACGTCGTCCTTCACAGGTCAACGTTACCGGGATATCCTGGACGACCATTTGCTCCTGTCTGTGCGTCTTCAACATCCCACTGGGGACCTCATCCTGCAACAAGACAATGCACCGTGTCTTCGCTCCCGAATTGTGTCCGAATGGTTGGATGAACACTCCACCGACGTGACCTCACTTCCTTGGCCAGCTAGGTCACCTGACCTCAATCTCATAGAGCACATCTGGGATGCCATCGAGAGAGATGTTCGAGGCTCTGACCCCCCCTCCATCAAATCTTCGTGAACTGTGGGAGCTTTTTCAGGGGTCGTGGATCCGTATGGCTTCCCAATGCTTCCGGTGTCTGGTCTAGTACATGCCAAGACGAATCGCCGCCGTCATCAGGGCGAAAAGTGGTGATACACGTTACTAGACAGGTATCTCTAATTCAATTGCTCTTCAGTGTAGTAAGAGAAGCTGTGAAAATAAAGTTTCTTGCCAAAGTAGTTTTGATGCCTGTCCAGCTCATTGGGTTAGACGCGCATTGCCCATGGCCGGTTAGAAGGAATATTAGCGGCATGGTGTGCAAGACAAATTCCAGGGTGGGCGTCGCACCTCCTTGACGACGTCCCTGTCGGAAAAGTGTAGGTACAAAAGAAAAATCGACGCTGAAGCGTATTAGGTGTATAAATCAGTTTTAAAGCATTTTAAGACAACGCAACATACAATTTGAGAGAAAACAACAATACCTTTACGAATCAAAATATGCGCCGTCATTATCTATCAACTCTCGCCATCGGTCGGGCAGCTGACGATTTCCAGCCATGAAGAATGCTTCGTCGTGTGACGCGATGAAGTCATCAACCCTTTTCTGCACTTCGTCACATGTTCGGAATCGTACAGCAGACAAACCATGTTGCACCAATCTGAACAAATGATAGTCTGAAGGGGCTATGTCGGGACTACACGTCGGGTGCTCCACAACTTCCCAGCCAAGCGTCAACAGCGTTTCCTTGACCGATTTCCCGACATGCGGCCCAGAGTTGTCATGCAATAATTTCACGAGACGCAATCCTTTGCCTGTGGTGGACGTTTCCGACAGTTTTCCTGATTTAATCGCAACAATTGTTGCTTGTAGCGATCAGAAGTAAGAGTTTGACCCTGTTACAATAGTTCAAAATAGAGCACACCCTTCATATCCCACCAGATGCACAGCAGAACTTTCTTGGAGTGAATATTGCGTTTCGGGTGTCGAAGTCGTTGTTTTGCCGGGGTCTTCTCAGTGTTTTTTGCGTTTGGGATTGTCGTACCATATCCACTTTTCCTCACCCGCAACGATTTTCTACAGGAAAGATTTTCTGTGTTTGTTTATTCAACAGATTCAAGCACTTCATGACACGCTTATCCTTGTTTCTCTGGCTGAGGTCATGTGACACCCATTTTCCTTCCTTCCGAATTTTCCCCATTGCACTTAAATGATTGGAAATGGTTTGTTGAGTTACCCCCAGTTGTTCAGCTAGTTCGTTTTGCGTTTGAGACGAATCTTCATCCAGCAATGCTTGCTGTTCCTCATGTGCAACCTTCTGCGGGGTACCGCTATGTTCTCGATAGCTAAAACAAAATCACCTGCTTTAAACCGTCTAAACCAAAACTCACACGTGCTTTTCGATACAATATTCTGCCCCAGAACATAACAGATCGATGCGCATGCACTTTTCCCTTGATGAAATTCGTAACGAATGCGTTGTCGAATAAATGCAGTATCGCTTGCGATCTTTTACCTATCGATATGCAATTGCGTTTGACTGTTGGGCAAACTTCTGTGTCACATTTTATACCAGTTACGGTCACATGACAACGCGGGGGTATGTCGCATATGTAAATTAGCGGTATACGTCACACAAAAAAACGCTCTAAAACTTATTTGTACACGTAATAAAAGTACGAAACGAAAGAACACCAAGATTGAAGAGCAAGCAAAATACTTCAGACTGTGTCACACCAAGCATGGGAAACTGATAAATATGCAATGGATACGATTACAGTGTGGCTCACGTAAAACAGGCCCCAAATGCAAAAGATAGTTGTTCAGTTTTACTTGGTCATAATGTACCATACAATTGATACGTTTAGTAGCATTTTTACATACCTTTTCAAAGTTCTTGCTGGAAGGGATTTCCACTTACCTCATTGCATTTCTCCGCCCCCCGAAGCATGTTCAGGAAAACGTCCCGGAATTTGACGACTGAAATGGGGCGATCTCTTGCCGTATGTTGGTTTTCACCCCTTTCCAACATTTGAGGGTTGTTGCGGTAGACTTTCCTTTATAGCGAGTCCCACAGGTAAAAGTCGCACGGTGATAAGTCGGGAGAGCAGGGTGCCCATAGGTCATTACTGATTGTCCTGAGCAAAATGCACTGTGGATTCGAGCGAATGAACGATCAGAGATATGGCAAGTCGCTCCATCTCGTTGGAAGAAGGCGTGAGTTCACGTGGGGTCAACTAGCTTACAAACAATTAGTATATAAACGTATGCATTCGCATTCTCCTCGGAAAAAAATGAGTCCTATGATGCGTTGGCCTGACACTCAGCACCAAACTCAGTCTTTTAAAGCATAGTGGTTTCTGTTGGAACACGTATGGGTTTTCAGCAGCTCAGTGATATGTGTTCTGTGAAGGGACATACTCCGAATGGTAGAACCAAGCTTTGTCTGTTGAAATGAAGAGAAATGTGTCGAGAAGTACTTCAGATACTCTCTTAGAGACACTGGCAGTAAATGGACATGTTTTCATTTATCAAGTGCTTTTAAATTCCTTAACAGTCGCTCCGGTGGTGCAGTGGTCTAAGCGATGGATTCTAGTAATTCGTCCGAAAGGGGTCCGGGTTCGAATCCCGGTGAGGCATGGATGTTGTTTTTGTCTTACGGCAATGATTCTCTCCCTTCCCTGGAACCAGTGGCCTTAAATTAGGGACGGGCGACTGCTTATAGCCCATTGAGTTGCTCACGGTGGTCGTTAAACCTCCAATAAAAAAAAAAAATCGGAAACCTTTCCGCAAACATGTCTTAACACATGGTTAACACATCTTAAAAACGGCAATGTACCGTCACTATAAGAGAGGAATTGCGGAAAGGCTTCTCAAAATTCCGAATTTTCCGTTAACACATCTTAAAAACAGCAATGTACCGTCACTATAAGAGAGGAATTGCGGAAAGGCTTCTGAAAATTCAGATTTTTCCGCTAACACATCTTGAAAACGGCAATGTACCGTCACTATAAGAGAGGAATTGCGGAAAGGCTTCTCAAAATTCCGAATTTTCCGTTAACACATCTTAAAAACAGCAATGTACCGTCACTATAAGAGAGGAATTGCGGAAAGGCTTCTGAAAATTCAGATTTTTCCGCTAACACATCTTGAAAACGGCAATGTACCGTCACTATAAGAGAGGAATTGCGGAAAGGCTTCTGAAAATTCTGAATTTTCCGTTAACACATCTTAAAAACGGCAATGTACCGTCACTATAAGAGAGGAATTGCGGAAAGGCTTCTTAAAATTCTGAATTTTCCGTTAACACATCTTAAAAACGGCAATGTACCGTCACTATAAGAGAGGAATTGCGGAAAGGTTTCTGAAAATTCTGAATTTTCCTGGCGTACGAAAAATCCATGAAAATATGCTTCTATTCACGAAAGGAATCATGGGAAGTGGTTCATGACTTTCACGAAACTTTTTACAGTGTAAGAACAGAACCTTAAAAAATATCAATTTAGAAATGTGTAACGCAAAGGATGTTGATAAATAAATTATGTAATCAAAGAACTACAAACATGATTTTAAAGAGAAGTCACACCGCCAGTGAACTGCCATCACAGCATGTGTAACAATTATCCCCAATGACAGCTGAGAGTTAACCGTTTCCGCAGGACATTACATCCGCATCCCACTTGCAACTGCATTTCCTAAAAGGAAGTCACGTATTTATCATATCATTCCTGGCCTCAAAAATTGTAACATCTTCCTAATGGCACTTGATTACTTTCATCTACAATTACAACCACAGCAGAGAAAGAAGTGATGAGTGACCAGAGCTGTTCTTTTCAGCATGTGTTTTGTAAAACAAGTATGTGATTATGGTATCACTTTTTTATTCCGCCTGTGGACACCGTATCTGTGCAATTTTTAGTAGGATTTGACATTTTTTTTATTGAAGGGTTAACGACCTTCGTGAGCAACTTAATGGGCTAAAAGCAGTCGCCCGTCCTTAATTTAGGGCCACTGGTTCAGCGGAAGTGAGAAAGCCAGTGCCGTCAGCCGCCCCGGTGGCGCAGTGGTCTAAGGCGTTGGCCTCTGATAATTCGTCCGTAAGGGGTCCGGGTTCGAATCCCGGTGAGGCATGGATGTTGTGTTTGTCTTACGGCACTGGCTCTCTCCCTTCCCTGGAACCAGTGACCCTAAATTAGGGACGGGCGACTGCTTATAGCCCATTGAGTTGCTCACGGTGGTCGTTAAACCTCCAATCAACCAGTGCCGTAAGACAAATACAATATCTATACCTCACTGGGATTCGAACTCAGACCCATCTCCTACGAATTCCCAAAATTCAGCATTTATACCACTGCAGCATCGGGGCGGCATCCTTCCTTTCCTGTTTCTTTCCCATGCATAACTTCGCCAGTACAGAGCGTTAAAGAACATTGCTATCAAAATACAAGGAGTGTTCAAATGAAAAGGTACGAAACGACACTGTGGGTATAAATGAAGACTTTATTCAAAGTATACACCATAGGCCGTAGCACAACGATCCCATTGATTAACGAGCCGAAGGATTCCTTGTTCCCAGAATTCCTGTGGCCGTGACGAGACCCAGTCCTGCACAGCGTCTTTGAGTTCGTCATCCGAGTGTAAGCTCTTCCCTTTCAGATGTTTTTTCAGGGGACCAAATACATGGAAATCGCAGGGCGACATGTCCGGGCTGTAGGGCGGATGGTCAAGCTGCTCCCACTGGAACTTTGCCAGTTCCGCGTGTGTGACCCTGGAGACGTGGTGACGCGCGTTATCATGGAGCAGAACCACACCCTCCGCGATGAATAGCGTCCGGTTTAACACCTTCCGCTGTCAGAAATCGGATAACGCCTCGCTGCTCCTCAATCGTCGAATTTTGCAATGTGAACGCCATCCTGTCCTCACACGCACTGCCGCGTCAATTGGACGGCGCTCTTTATAAGAGCCTCTGCTCTCTCCTGCGCATGCGGCCGCCCGCGCATGCTCCGATCCACGCCGGTGACTCCAATCGCATTTCTAGATGTGTCGCTACGTTCTCCCATAGAGGCATAGGCAAATATGTTAACGGTTACGTTCTTATGACGTTTCGTACCTTTTCATTTGAACACCCCTAGTACATTTTGTTGCATATCATTCCTCCTAAATATCCGACTGAAAAGATTCTTTCTTAGTTTCGGTACAATTTACACCGATGAGTCCTTACACTATGACCACCCGCGACCTAGAGAACGGTGGGACCGAACAGTGGTGCAGGTGATACCGTCAGATCATATGTAGAGGTTTTTAGGAAATGAGTGTCTGACCCCAGGTCTTAAACAACCCTTAGAAATAGGAAGCTAGGAGATTTGGGCTAGAGTGCCCGATAGGAAAGTCACACGGAAGCGAGGTAGAAGACGCCCTTATTTACTACCGGGGGGCCACTACCCGGGGTCCGACGGCTTAATGTGCCCATCAGATCAGATCAGATCATATGTAGAGGATTTTAGGAAGAGAGTGTCTGACCCCAGGTCTTAAACAACCCTTAGAAATAGGAAGCTAGGAGATTTGGGCTAGAGTGCCCGATAGGAAAGTCACACGGAAGCGAGGTAGAAGACGCCCTTATTTACTACCGGGGGGCCAGTACCCTGGGTCCGAGGGCTTAATGTGCCCATCAGATCAGATCACATGTGGAGGATTTCAGGAAGGGAGCGTCTGACCCCAGGTCTTAAACAACCCTTAGAAATAGGAAACTAGGCGATTTGGGCTAGAGTGCCCGATAGGAAAGTCACACGGAAGCGAGGTAGAAGACGTCCTTATTTACTACCGGGGGCCAGTATCCGGGGTCCGACGGCTTAATGTGCCCATCAGATCAGATCATATGTAGAGGATTTTAGGAAGGGAGTGTCTGACCCCAGGTCTTAAACAACCCTTAGAAATAGGAAGCTAGGAGATTTGGGCTAGAGTGCCCGATAGGAAAGTCACACGGAAGCGAGGTAGAAGACGTCCTTATTTACTACCGGGGGCCAGTACCCGGGGTCCGACGGCTTAATGTGCCCATCAGATCAGATCAGATCATATGTAGAGGGTTTTAGGAAGGGAGCGTCTGACTCGAGGTCTTAAACAACCCTTAGAAATAGGAAACTAGGCGATTTGGGCTAGAGTGCCCGATAGGAAAGTCACACGGAAGTGAGGTAGAAGACGCCCTTATTTAATACCGGGGGGCCAGTACCCGGGGTCCGACGGCTTAATGTGCCTATCAGATCAGATCAGATCAGATCCTATGTAGAGGATTTTAGGAAGGGAGTGTCTAACCCCAGGTCTTAAACAACCCTTAGAAATAGGAAGCTAGGAGATTTGGGTTAGAGTGCCCGATAGGAAAGTGACACGGAAGCGATGTAGAAGACGCCCTTATTTACTACCGGGGTCCGACGGCTTAATGTGCCCATCAGATCAGATTAGATCACATGTAGAGGATTTTAGGAATTGAGTGTCTGACCCCAGGTCTTAAACAACCCTTAGAAATAGGAAGCTAGGAGATTTGGGCTGGAGTGCCCGATAGGAAAGTGACACGGAAGCGAGGTAGAAGACGTCCTTATTTACTACCGGGGGGCCAGTACCCGGGGTCCGACGGCTTAATGTGCCTATCAGATCAGATCCTATGTAGAGGATTTTAGGAAGGGAGTGTCTGACCCCAGGTCTTAAACAACCCTTAGAAATAGGAAGCTAGGAGATTTGGGCTGGAGTGCCCGATAGGAAAGTGACACGGAAGCGAGGTCGAAGACGCCCTTATTTACCACCGGGGTCCGACGGCTTAATGTGCCCATCAGATCAGATTAGATCACATGTAGAGGATTTTAGGAATTGAGTGTCTGACCCCAGGTCTTAAACAACCCTTAGAAATAGGAAGCTAGGAGATTTGGGCTAGAGTGCCCGATAGGAAAGTCACACGGAAGCGAGGTAGAAGACGTCCTTATTTACTACCGGGGGCCAGTATCCGGGGTCCGACGGCTTAATGTGCCTATCAGATCAGATCCTATGTAGAGGATTTTAGGAAGGGAGTGTCTAACCCCAGGTCTTAAACAACCCTTAGAAATAGGAAGCTAGGAGATTTGGGCTAGAGTGCCCGATAGCAAAGTGACACGGAAGCGAGGTAGAAGACTCCCTTATTTACTACCGGGGTGCCAGTACCCGGGGTCCGACGGCTTAATGTGCCCATCAGATCAGATCCTATGTAGAGGATTTTAGGGAGTGTCTAACCCCAGGTCTTAAACAACCCTTAGAAATAGGAAGCTAGGAGATTTGGGCTAGAGTGCCCGATAGCAAAGTGACACGTAAGCGAGTTAGAAGACGCCCTTATTTACTACCGGGGGCCAGTACCCTGGGTCCGAGGGCTTAATGTGCCCATCAGATCAGATCACATGTGGAGGATTTCAGGAAGGGAGCGTCTGACTCGAGGTCTTAAACAACCCTTAGAAATAGGAAACTAGGCGATTTGGGCTAGAGTGCCCGATAGGAAAGTGAAACGGAAGCGAGTTAGAAGACGCCCTTATTTACTACCGGGGTGCCAGTACCCGGGGTCCGACGGCTTAATGTGCCTATCAGATCCTATGTAGAGGATTTTAGGAAGGAGTGTCTAACCCCAGGTCTTAAACAACCCTTAGAAATAGGAAGCTAGGAGATTCGGGCTAGAGTGCCCGATAGCAAAGTGACACGGAAGCGAGGTAGAAGACTCCCTTATTTACTACCGGGGTGCCAGTACCCGGGGTCCGACGGCTTAATGTGCCTATCAGATCAGATCATATGTAGAGGATTTTAGGAAGGGAGTGTCTGAACCCCAGGTCTTAAACAACCCTTAGAAATAGGAAGCTAGGAGATTTGGGCTAGAGTGCCCGATAGCGAAGTCACACGGAAGCGAGGTAGAAGACTCCCTTATTTACTACCGGGGTGCCAGTACCCGGGGTCCGACGGCTTAATGTGCCCATCAGATCAGATCAGATCCTATGTAGAGGATTTTAGGAAGGGGAGTGTCTAACCCCGGGTCTTAAACAACCCTTAGAAATAGGAAGCTAGGAGATTTGGGCTAGAGTGCCCGATAGGAAAGTGAAACGGAAGCGAGGTAGAAGACGCCCTTATTTACTACCGGGGCCAGTACCTGGGGTCCGACGGCTTAATGTGCCTATCAGATCAGATCCTATGTAGAGGATTTTAGGAATTGAGTGTCTAACCCCAGGTCTTAAACAACCCTTAGAAATAGGAAGCTAGGAGATTTGGGCTGGAGTGCCCGATAGGAAAGTGACACGGAAGCGAGGTAGTAGACGCCCTTATTTACTACCGGGGTCCGACGGCTTAATGTGCCCATCAGATCAGATTAGATCACATGTGGAGGATTTCAGGAAGGGAGCGTCTGACTCGAGGTCTTAAACAACCCTTAGAAATAGGAAACTAGGCGATTTGGGCTAGAGTGCCCGATAGGAAAGTGAAACGGAAGCGAGTTAGAAGACGCCCTTATTTACTACCGGGGGCCAGTATCCGGGGTCCGACGGCTTAATGTGCCTATCAGATCAGATCCTATGTAGAGGATTTTAGGAAGGGAGTGTCTAACCCCAGGTCTTAAACAACCCTTAGAAATAGGAAGCTAGGAGATTTGGGCTAGAGTGCCCGATAGGAAAGTCACACGGAAGCGAGGTAGAAGACGCCCTTATTTACTACAGGGGGTCAGTACCCGGGGTCCGACGGCTTAATGTGCCCATCCGACCCACCGCGGATATTAAGTGGTTCGAGCGTTCGTACCTGCTGAGATTGAACCCGAGGTTTCTCCGTGGCAGTCACGAACGTCTACCACTTGGCCATCCGCGACCCGTGGTGCAGGGGAAATTCACAGAGCACTATATATACAGAGTGTTCGAAGACTGAATCGGAAAAGCTGCCAATTTATCGGAATTTGATAAAATTGTGATGGCACGGCTCCTCGGAACTACGATCTCGAAAACTGCGGGGCTTGTGGGTTGTTCGCGTGCTGTTGTGGTGAGTACGTATCAAAAGCGGTGCACAGATGGCCAAACGACGAACCGTTGTCCAGCCGTGTGTCTTCCGCAGCTCATTGATGCCATAGGAGAGCGGAGATCGTCGCGTATTGTTCACAGTGACCTCAGGGAAACAGTGCGACAAATCACTCGCAGCTACAGCAGGGCAATGTGCTACAGCACACAGTTAATCGCAGCCTTCTACTCATGGGCCTGGGTAGCCGAAGACCCAGTCGGGTCCCCATGCTCACTGTACGTCATCTCCAACAAAGCATGAAATGGGCCCACAGGATCATCAAAATTGGACTGTGGATGATTGGAAGAAAGTGGCTTGCTCTGACGAATCAAGATTCCTCTTGCATCACGTAGGCGGTCGAGCGCGGATACGACGTTTACCAATAGAGGCTATGGCACCTGGATGCGCTGTTTGGCGGAAACCGGCCGGCGGTAGCGGTGTTATACTGTGGGCGATGCTTTCTTAGGACACTTTAGGCCCCATTATCCCAATAGCACAATCCCTTACAGCTGTCAGGTATCTGAACATCGTTGCGGACAAAGTTCACCCATTCATGGCAACTGCTGGTGATGGCCATTACCAACAGGATAATGCGCCATGCCACACTGCCAGAATCGTTAAGGAGTGGTTCGAGGAACATGCTAGTGAGCCGCCCCGGTGGCGCAGTGGTCTAAGGCGCTGGCCTCTGATCATTCATCCGTAAGGGGTCCGGGTTCGAATCCCGGTCAGGCATGGATGTTGTGTTTGTCTTACGGCACTGGCTCTCTCCTTTCTCTGGAACCAGTGACCCTAAATTAGGGACGGGCGACTGCTTATAGCCCATTGAGTTGCTCACGGTGGTCGTTAAACCTCCAATCAAAAAAAAAAAAAAAAAGAACATGCTGGTGACTTTCTGTTAATGTCCTGCCCTCCAAATTCACCTGACGTGCACCCAATCGAATCATTTGCGGTTCGACTTGGAAAAGCGGCTTCGCGCTAAATCGCCACTATCCCGAAATGTACGGGAACTGGAGGACCTGCTGTTGACATTATGGTACCAGATACCCCAGGATATCTATCGCCACCTCATCGATTCGATGCCTCGTGGAGTGACCATTGTTTTGCGAGCTAAAGGGGGTCCTACAGCCTATTAGGTAGGTGGTCCTAATGTAATGGCTAATCGGTGTATAATTAACACTATTTTGGGTACGGTTTATTTTTCCAGTAGTGCCAAGATTTTCCGCTAGGGGCGTAAATTTAATACTACCCCTGACATCTGCGCTTCTAAAAGTCCGATAGGAAAAAATCATTTTTGCATCGTATGGCGCTTCTTGTGGGCAATGGTTCGCATATATTTTCTAAGTTTTGGTAAAGAAATGTTTTGCCACTGCGGGACACATAGCGGAGAGCTATTGGGGAGGTCGCCTGCCCCCTTAAATCGGACTTTTCCTTTTTTTAATTTTAAATGACCAAGATCGCAAATAAGTAATGTATTTGTTTTTGTAAAATTATAGTTATGGAATGCAGACTTTCGTAAAAGTTTTTATAACGATTAAAATTTGCTCTGAATTTGGATATTAGATGTTCCGTTCTATCTGCAGAGAGAGAGAAAGAGAGAGAGAGAGAGAGAGAGAGGACGGAAAGTAAAAAAAGAAAAAAACAACTTCTGTTTCGGAAACAGAGGAAGCTTAGAGCGGAAGGGAAGAGGGATTTCGATTTATCAGGAAAAACAATGGCTGTGCTTTGTTTAATATAATACGGTTTCCACAAATGCAGTGGCGTACAGGAAGAACTCCAGGCACCCCTCCCTCACTTCCGCAAAAAATGTTTTCGAAAATCCATTAGCTTTCAATTAGTATTTTTTTTTTAACTTCCCTATTAATAACTAGGCTTTGAGTGTCTTAATAAATCAAATTCTTTGTAACCTACGAATATTTTTTCGTAAAATCAAAATTTTTCTGCGATTACGTGTAAGACATAATTAAAATGTTCGCCGTGCTTTTGTACCTATACAAATTACCAGAGCATTTTTTCAGCCAGTATGCGCCGGTACGTATACCAGTAAACGTTTTCAAGAGAGGCACTAAAAGTTCGAAAAATTTAGGAAGACTAGCTCTAAGCAGCAGAAAGTTAGCACTGCACGCAGTCGATGCCAAATGAGCCAATCACTGCGTCGTACAAATCTGGCAAGAGACTTAAATCCCGTCATCATGCTGTCCTATTAAACATTTAGCAAGGCTAGCTCTAAGCTGCAGAAGGTTAGGAAGGGACGCAGTCGACGCCAAATGAGTCAATCACTGCGTCATACAGCTCTAGCAAGAGACGTAAATCGCGTCATCTTGCTGTCCTATTAAATATTTAGCAAGGCTAGCTCTAAGTTGCAGAAGGTTAGCACGGGACGCAGTCGACGCCAACTGAGCCAATTACTGCGTCGTGCATCTCTGGCAAGAGACGTAAATCCCGACATCTTTTTTTTTTTGTTGGAGGCTTAACGACCACCGTGAGCAACTCAATGGGCTATAAGCAGTCGCCCGTCCCTAATTTAGGGTCACTGGTTCCAGGGAAGGGAGAGAGCCAGTGCCGTAAGACAAACACAACATCCATGCCTGACCGGGATTCGAACCCGGACCCCTTACGGACGAATGATCAGAGGCCAGCGCCTTAGACCACTGCGCCACCGGGGCGGCAATCCCGACATCAAGCTGTCCTATTAAAACTTTAGCAAGGCTGGCAGCAGAAATTTAGCACGGCACGAGTCGGCGCCAACTGAGCCAATCACTGCGTTGTACGGTTCTGGCAAGAGACGTAAATCGCTTCATCGTGCTGTCCTATTAAAAATTTAGCAAGGCTAGCTCTAAGCTGCAGAAGGTTAGCACGGGGCGCAGTCGACGCCAACTGAGCCAATCACTGCGTCGTGCATCCCTGGCAAGAGACGTAAATCCCGTCATCAAGCTGTCCTATTAAAACTTTAGCAAGGCTGGCAGCAGAAATTTAGCACGGCACGAGTCTACGCCAAATGAGTCAATCACTGCGTCATACAGCTCTAGCAAGAGACTTAAATCGCGTCATCTTGCTGTCCTATTAAATATTTAGCAAGGCTAGCTCTAAGTTGCAGAAGGTTAGCACGGGACGCAGTCGACGCCAACTGTGCCAATTACTGCGTCGTGAATCTCTGGCAAGAGACGTAAATCCCGACGTCAAGCTGTCCTATTAAAACTTTAGCAGCACGGCACGAGTCGACGCCAACTGAGCCAATCACTGCGTTGTACGGTTCTGGCAAGAGACGTAAATCGCTTCATCGTGCTGTCCTATTAAAAATTTAGCAAGGCTAGCTCTAAGCTGCAGAAGGTTAGCACGGGACGCATTCAACGCCAACTAAGCCAATCACTGCGCCGTGCGGCTCTCACAAAACCTAAATCCCGTCATCATGGTGTCCTATTCTTATTGGGTCTTCAGAAAGCCTGACAAGAGAGACAAGCCGACGAGCAGCTGTAAATCTCCATCTTGACCCTACAAATGTTTATGATAGCCTAAAACAACGCATGGTAACCCGTCTTTTGTCAAACAATGACACACACATACCCGAATGGACGAAAGTCTTAGATTCTAGGAAAATGTAACATTCGGTGAGATGGAAGTAACGAATTTATGTAAACGACTTGGGCTTCCACTAGACATATCCTAAGAAGTTACCGTGATTACTTAGTCGACAAGATTACCTCCTGTCCTGTTGCCTCTTATAAACATAATAAACAGCATATCAATTTCTACGAGCAAGTGTCAACGTGATTTCTCGCAAATGAATTTGATTATAACACCAACAAGTGCATCAATACCCATGAAGACGGTCCACCGATGAGCCGTTGCATTATAACCACCCCAACCTAGAAAAATGAGCGCGCCAAGAGACCGAACAGTGGCGCAGGTAAGTTCATAGGGCAGTATTATACAACCCGGGGACTGGCTTTCGGTTAGTAGGGTGTTCGGAGTCAGAATGGGAAAAAGCTGCCAATTTATCGGAGTTTGATAAAAAAAATTTGGGTTGACACGGCGCCTCGGAACTAAGATCTCGGAAACGGCCCTGCTTTTGGCTTGTTCACGTGCCGCTGTAGTGAGTACGTATCAAAAGTGGTGCACAGATAGCCTAAAGACGAACCGTCGTCCCTATGTGTGCCGTCTGCAGCTCATTGACGCCAGAGGGGAGCGGAGACTGTCGCGTATTGTTCACAGCGACCGCAGGTCCACAGTGCGACAAATCATCCGCAGCTACAACAGTGATGATCAGGGCAATGTGTCACAGCACGCAGTTAATCGCAGCCTTCTGCGCATGGACCAGCGTAGCCAAAGACGAAGCCTTGTCCCTATGCTCACTGCATGTCATCGCCAACAACGCATGAAATGGGCCCAAGGGCATCGAGATTGACCGTGGATGATTGGAAGAAAATGGCCTGGTCTGAAGAATCAAGATTCCTGGTGCATCACGTAGACGGCCGAGCGCGGATATGCCGATTTCCAACTGAGGCTATGGCACCTGGATGCACTGTTGGGCGGAAACGGGCCGGCGGTGTAGGTGTTATGCTGTGGGCGATGTTTTCTTAGGACACTTTAGGCCCCATTATCCCAATAGCACAATCCCTGACAGCTATCAGGTATTTGAACCGTTGCGGACCAAGTTTACCCATTCATGGCAGCTGCTGGTGATGGCCATTACCAACAAGATAATGCGCCACTGCCAGAATCGTCAAGGAGTGGTTCGAGGAACATTCTGGTGACTTTCTGTTAATGCCCTGGCCTTCAAATTCACCTGACGTGAACCCAATGGAACATTTGTGATTCGACTTGGAAAAGCGAGTTCGCGCTATACCACCACCATCCCGAAATGTACGGGAACTGGAGGACCTGCTGTTGGCATTATTGTACCAGATACCACAGGATACCTATCGCCACCTCATCGAATAGATACCTCGCCGAGTGGCCGCCGTTTTGCGGGATGAACGGGGTACTACAGTTTGTTAGGTAGGAGGTCGTAACGTAGTGGCACATTGGTGTACTGTCTAAGAATGTCTGCATTCTTTCAGTACTCACCATCTACTAATCCAATCGACAAGACTCACCTTAGAACTGGTCTAAAGAGGGAAAGCTGATGAAGACAAAAAATTATCCACCTGCTATTTTGTCTACAAAATTCATCCTGGTTGTCATGAAATATTTTTTTTATTCTAGATAACTAATCTCTATAGTAAGATTCTTCTGTTAATGACAGTTCTTTTAATATAGCACTTATTTCATGTACTATTCATGTACTTTGGGAACATCTGGGTATTGTTTAGTAAGAAGTGAAAGTATATCAGTGTCGTCGCGTGCCCATTTAGGTTGAGTGTGTGCTATTACGGGCAAAAAAAAACACGCAGAAATTTCGTTATGTATCCCGAGTTGAAAAATTCACGCATTGATTTAAACTTAGGAAATCGTTTTTTTTTATTTAGGCGTCGTTTAATAAAAAAAAAAGAGAATGAATTTTTGTTATCCCTTCCTATATGAATAACAAAAATTCAAATTCTGTTCTTAAATCTGTGCTCATAAACGCACCGATTCATACTGCAAAAAACAGAAAAACTACAATTCTTGGCAGAAAGTTGAATTGTATTTATAACTCCACGCAATTCCAAACACAAACGTATGACCAGTAGTGCTTTTTTAGGCACGGAAACCCTGGGAAGTTTTCAGCCTCTGCGTTGAAACCACAAGGAGATAAAAACGTGACCTGCAGCGCCATCTAGGGAGCGCTTGTACCACAGTTGCTTGAGCATCGTCGGATTGCAAGCGGTGCTCTTTTTGGCTAGCACACCCGGAGAGTTCGTCTGTAATGTTTGAAACCACAGGGAAATAAAAACGTGACCTACAGCGCCGACTAGGGAGCGCTTGTACCAGAGTTGCTTGAGCATGTCGGAAGCCTTTTCGAAGAAACCGCACACTCGACGATCTTAGCACAAATGTGATACGATTGCTGAACGAACTTCCTCCTCTTAATGAAGACATTGTGTGGGGAAATTAATTTTAACCATCACTCGAAGCCTTAGGACAAACTCTGGCGAGTTTTATTAGAAATAAATCCGAAAATGTAATATCGCTTATATAGGTACGCACCTTCGCAGCCGACGTTCTCCTCTCATATCAATGGCACGTGGTGTTCCACAATTTCCACGTCGCTTATTTGCAATGGTGCCATTTCTCCAATCAGGATACGCTTTAAACACAGCGGAACGCGAACAGTTCACAAACTACGCTGTTTCAGAAATACTGCCACCCTTGGCCCTAAAGCCGATAATCACCCCTTTTTGCCAATCTGATAAATCTCTCTTTTGATCCACGACAGCAACGAGTGATATGCTTTCATGATCGTGATCATATGTAGAGGATTTTAGGAAGGGAGTGTCTGATGCCAGGTCTTAAACAGCCCTTAGAAATAGGAAGCTAGGAGATTTGGGCTAGAGTGCTCGATAGGAAAGTCACACGGAAGCGAGGTAGAAGACGCCCTTATTTACTACCGGAGGGCCAGTATCCGGGATCCGACGGCTTAATGTGCCCATCAGGTCAGATCAGATCATATGTAGAGGATTTTAGGAAGGGAGTGTCTGACCCCAGGTCTTAAACAACCCTTAGAAATAGGAAGCTAGATTTGGGCTGGAGTGCCCGATAGGAAAGTGACACGGAAGCGAGGTCGAAGACGCCCTTATTTACTACCGGGTCCGACGGCTTAATGTGCCCATCAGATCAGATCAGATCATATGTAGAGGTTTTTAGGAAGGAAGTGTCTGACCCCAGGTCTTAAACAACCCTTAGAAATAGGAAGCTAGGAGATTTGGGCTGGAGTGCCCGATAGGAAAGTGACACGGAAGCGAGGTCGAAGACGCCCTTATTTACTACCGGGGTCCGACGGCTTAATGTGCCCATCAGATCAGATCAGATCACATGTAGAGGATTTTAGGAAGGGAGTGTCTGATGCCAGGTCTTAAACAGCCCTTAGAAATAGGAAGCTAGGAGATTTGGGCTAGAGTGCCCGATAGGAAAGTCACACGGAAGCGAGGTAGAAGACGAACTTATTTACTACCGGGGGACCAGTACCCGGGGTCCGACGGCTTAATGTGCCCATCAGATCAGATCAGATCATATGTAGAGGATTTTAGGAAGGGAGTGTCTGACCCAGGTCTTAAACAGCCCTTAGAAATAGGAAGCTAGGAGATTTGGGCTAGAGTGCCCGATAGGAAAGTCACACGGAAGCGAGGTAGAAGACGCCCTTATTTACTACCGGGGGACCAGTACCCGGGGTCCGACGGCTTAATGTGCCCATCAGATCAGATCAGATCATATGTAGAGGATTTTAGGAAGGGAGTGTCTGACCCCAGGTCTTAAACAACCCTTAGAAATAGGAAGCTAGGAGATTTGGGCTAGAGTGCCCGATAGGAAAGTCACACTGAAGCGAGGTAGAAGACGCCCTTATTTACTACCGGGGGCCAGTACCCGGGGTCCAACGGCTTAATGTGCCCATCAGATCAGATCATATGTAGAGGATTTTAGGAAGGGAGTGTCTGACCCCAGGTCTTAAACAACCCTTAGAAATAGGAAGCTAGGAGATTTGGGCTAGAGTGCCCGATAGGAAAGTCACACGGAAGCGAGGTAGAAGACGCCCTTATTTACTACCGGGGGACCAGTACCCGGGGTCCGACGGCTTAATGTGCCCATCAGATCAGATCAGATCATATGTAGAGGATTTTAGGAAGGGAGTGTCTGACCCAGGTCTTAAACAGCCCTTAGAAATAGGAAGCTAGGAGATTTGGGCTAGAGTGCCCGATAGGAAAGTCACACGGAAGCGAGGTAGAAGACGCCCTTATTTGCTACCGGGGGACCAGTACCCGGGGTCCGACGGCTTAATGTGCCCATCGGATCAGATCAGATCATATGTAGAGGATTTTAGGAAGGGAGTGTCTGACCCCAGGTCTTAAACAACCCTTAGAAATAGGAAGCTAGGAGATTTGGGCTAGAGTGCCCGATAGGAAAGTCACACTGAAGCGAGGTAGAAGACGCCCTTATTTACTACCGGGGGGCCAGTACCCGGGGTCCGACGGCTTAATGTGCCCATCAGATCAGATCAGATCATATGTAGAGGATTTTAGGAAGGGAGTGTCTGACCCCAGGTCTTAAACAACCCTTAGAAATAGGAAGCTAGGAGATTTGGGCTAGAGTGCCCGATAGGAAAGTCACACTGAAGCGAGGTAGAAGACGCCCTTATTTACTACCGGGGGGCCAGTACCCGGGGTCCAACGGCTTAATGTGCCCATCAGATCAGATCATATGTAGAGGATTTTAGGAAGGGAGTGTCTGACCCCAGGTCTTAAACAACCCTTAGAAATAGGAAGCTAGGAGATTTGGGCTAGAGTGCCCGATAGGAAAGTCACACGGAAGCGAGGTAGAAGACGCCCTTATTTACTACCGGGGGACCAGTACCCGGGGTCCGACGGCTTAATGTGCCCATCAGATCAGATCAGATCATATGTAGAGGATTTTAGGAAGGGAGTGTCTGACCCCAGGTCTTAAACAACCCTTAGAAATAGGAAGCTAGGAGATTTGGGCTAGAGTGCCCGATAGGAAAGTCACACTGAAGCGAGGTAGAAGACGCCCTTATTTACTACCAGGGGCCAGTACCCGGGGTCCGACGGCTTAATGTGCCCATCAGATCAGATCATATGTAGAGGATTTTAGGGAGTGTCTGACCCCAGGTCTTAAACAACCCTTAGAAATAGGAAGCTAGGAGATTTGGGCTAGAGTGCCCGATAGGAAAGTCACACTGAAGCGAGGTAGAAGACGCCCTTATTTACTCCCGGGGGCCAGTACCCGGGGTCCGACGGCTTAATGTGCCCATCAGATCAGATCAGATCATATGTAGAGGATTTTAGGAAGGGAGTGTCTGACCCAGGTCTTAAACAATCCTTAGAAATAGGAAGCTAGAAGATTTGGGCTAGAGTGCCAGATAGGAAAGTCACACGGAAACGAGGTAGAAGACGCCCTTATTTACTACCGGGGGACCAGTACCCGGGGTCCGACGGCTTAATGTGCCCATCAGTTCAGATCAGATTATATATGTAGAGGATTTTAGGAAGGGGAGTGTCTGACCCCAGGTCTTAAACAACCCTTAGAAATAGGAAGCTAGGAGATTTGGGCTAGAGTGCCCGATAGGAAAGTCACACGGAAGCGAGGTAGAAGACGCCCTTATTTACTACCGGGGGGCCAGTACCCGGGGTCCGACGGCTTAATGTGCCCATCAGTTCAGGTCAGATTATATATGTAGAGGATTTTAGGAAGGGAGTGTCTGACCCCAGGTCTTAAACAACCCTTAGAAATAGGAAACTAAGAGATTTGGGCTAGAGTGCCCGATAGGAAAGTGACACGGAAGCGAGGTAGAAGACGCCCAATTGCTCTTCAGTGTATATCGACATCCACATGGTTGTTTAGAACAGTTTTATAAAATTTTCTCGGGTTTTTTGGATGATATTAACGAACGTAGGAGTACTTTGTAGTGCCTTGGAGACTTTAATATTGATTACAGTGCAAATGATGGTGCAACAAAACTCTTTTGTGGATATTATTGCTGCTTCCGGTTTTGAAAATGTAATAGAGAGTCCAACTAGAATCACTGATACTTCTGCTACGATATTGGATTTGTGTATAACAAATACGTTTGTCCAAATGCTCGCTGGTACTTGCTTATCATATCAGCGATCATTTACCGATCTTTTGTTTATTGAGGTCATGCGCTGATAATGAGTTACCATCTGTTCGTTCATTTGCTATGGGAAATTTTAGTTTCGAAAATCTTCGGTTATTTGGTTTGGCTTTATCTGCAGTGGACTGGGTACCTGTGTTGGTTCACACTGATCCTGGGGAGGCGTATGATGTTTTTGGTCGATTTTTGGGGATATTATGAGGTTCATTTTCCTGCTATTACTCTAAATCGTTCTGTTCGTTGTAGGGAGCCAGGGTTTTCTAGGAATCTTCTCAGGTGTCTACATAGGGAAAATAAATTATTTAAAGTGTTTTTGAGATCAAGAGACATGGCTGATTTAGCAATTTTTAGGAGATATCGAAATTGGTTTAATTCAAAGGTTCGACACGCAAAGAGAAATTATTACTTGAATAAGTTTGCTACTACTAGGGACTGTAAGAGAACCTGGCGATCTATTAATGACCTATTGGACAGATCCAGGACTTCTGTTCATTCGATACAGCTTGATTATAACGGTGTCAGGGAGTCGTATCCTTAGAGGGTGGTTGATTTATTTAATACTTATTTCGTGGAACTACCAGGTAGACTGATATCAAATATTACTTTGACTGGTGGTTGCTATGTTGATTATTTAACGGATCGTTGTTCTTCATTTTTTTTTTGACACCTGTAGCGGATGATCTTTTACAAGTACTAAACGGACTTGATTCATCAAAGTGCCCTGGCTCTAATGGTGTCCATCCAAAAGTAATAAACTTTGTTTCTTTGAGTCTGATTGTTCCATTATGTCATATTTTTAATAATATTTTCCAAACCAGCACCGTTCCCTCTCCTATGACCCTTAGTCGAATTAGTGTTATTTATAAAAAAGGTTTGGTAACTGATATGGCAAATTGTCTTCCAGTTGCCAATATTTCGGGGTTTTCAAAAATCTGGGAGAGGATTACAATACATAGACTGATTTCATATCTCGACAGTTATATTCTGGACCACAATCAGCATGGTTTCCGTAAGGGATTCTCAACTGAGACTGCTGTTCTAGATGTTATAAATTATTTATAGGACGGATTAGATTCTGGAAATAGTGTTGTTGGACTCTTTTGCGATCTCTCTAGAGCATTTGATACTGTATGCCATGACATATTATTAACTAAGTTTAGAGAGGATTCGGATTAGAGGTGTTGCACTTAACATGTTTCAGAATTATTTATTGGGCAGGAAGCAGTTTGTTCAGATCCATGATCACTGTTCCAGAGTTGAGCCTGTTTCATTTGGAGTTCCTCAGGGTTCAGTGCTAGGTCCTATTCTGCTTTTGATTTATATAAATGATATTTTTTGGGTTACATCTGGTGTTCATTTGGTATTGTTTGCTGATGATGTAAGCCTATTTTTTAGGGGGAATAATCTGAGTGAGCTGATTCCTCGAGTAAATCTCGAACTTCGGGAGTACCTTCGTTGGTTTGCATGTAATTTTTTTAACGTAAAATGTTATTAAGACGGGATGCGTGTTGTTTTCCTACATCAAGCCTCGTCCGTGTGAAGTGAGTTGTGTTTACTTAAATGATACGGCATTACAGTTCCAGATCACAGTGAAATATTTGGGTGTAGTTCTGCATGAATCTCTCAGATGGGGACTCTCGTGTGGATCAGCTCGCGTTGTGTTTGAGATCTTGCATTGGTATCATTTCGCGGATTTCTGTTTTTTTTTTTTTTTTGTCAGTTAGAAATCTGTTAATTTTATACTATTTTATTTTTTCCTGTTTTGTCGTACTGTATTTTAATATGGGGTGCGACTACAAGGCGCAACATAGTTCGTTTATCTGTGTTGCAGAGGAAGTTTGTCCGATTGTTTAATTATTCGGCTGGTTCGGAGGTTCTTTTTCGTCATTTTCAGATATTAACTATTGAGCAAATACGTAAATACCGATTGCTGCTGATGGTCCATGAACGTATTTTTACAGGAAGATACTCCAACTTGATTGCATTACGCCGTACCACTCCCTCCTGTATACTCGTGGTGGGTCGGGTCTTTCTGTTCCGTGTACTTCGTACAGGTTTGATGTCTAATAACATCAATGTGTTGGGATTGCGTGAATGGAATAGATTACCGTTGCTTATTAGATCAGAGGCACGTTATCCGATATTTAAGCGAGTGCTAAGGAGTTTTTTGACGGGAAATTGAATATTGAAATTTATTGCTTTATGATTTGTAAAAAAAATGCATTGTAAAATTGCTTTCGTTGTTCTTGACTGGACTGGAATATTTAGTCTTTATTTTAGAGGGGATCAGGGGCTTGTCAGGTAGTATTTTAGCCTTTTTTCCTGGCCCCTTGCTGTACATTTAATTATTTTTAATATATTTGATTCATATTGACAATAGGTAATTTGTCTATTTAATTGATATTAATTTTCAATGGAATGAGTTTCGTTGTGGTGCAGAATTTGTAATTATTGTGGAAGTTTTGATGATTTGTTGTATTTCGTGATTTTTATTGGTGAACTTGTTTACTTTATTTGTACAATTAGCTTATTATTGCGGCACATATTGTATTTTTACTGAGTTTTGTATTACTGTTCTATAATATTGTATAGCAGAAATTTTATAAACAAATAAAATAAATAAACACACTTAATGAAATACCACAAAGGTTTTGCACACAGTAAAAAAAAATTATTTTGACTGTTTTAAATAAAAAATGACACAGGTCTCTGATTTTTCGTTCTGCGAAGAACGCCTTTTAGTTTATTTTATTCTGAAGGATGCGTAGTTATGTGCAAACAACTGTAATACATAACACCTTATCTCATTGGTATGAAAATTCTGCTCATTGAACTGATTTTTTTCACATTTGCTTGTTGACACACATGTATAGGAAGTATTGCAAAGGCTGTGAAGAGGGGCATCAAGTTCTTTGAATAGATGCTTTCCCGTCATCCAGTTTTTATGAACGAATGCAACGAAAATGATTTCTAAAGATTTTACTTATTTGATGAAAAAAATTACTTTTCCTTTTAATACTTCTTTTAAAACTGTTTTAATTCTTGGATTATTTCTTTAACCAATTTCCTACGAAGTTTCCGTCAAAAAATTTGCAAAATCTTTTTTCTGAGGCTAGAGACCCTTTTAACCATGAAGCCGCCCCCGCAGTGCTGGGGCTGGGGGGCTATCAATACGCCTCTGCACAAACGTCCTAGAGAAAATCGCAAGTAAGGCAATGAATGGTGGAGGAATTACTTGATGAAGTGAAGTAAATGTCGTTTCCTTGCAAAAGAAGCGGGAATCGTGCGTTCAGAAAGAATAAAGGAATATTTTAAAGAGGAATTACCGGTCACATTGCTCAGGACTGATTCGATGATTGAAGCTGGAGATTATTATATTAAATTAAGCCACCCGAATAGAAGGGCTCAAATTTACTTTGGAAGATTCTACCCTGACTTGCTATTTAAAAAGCGAGGTACTCGCTTCTTCGCATGCAGGCAACTGAACGCCAGGAACACAGTGATGTTTTTTTCAATTGTTTTCCCACTTTCGTTGATGGAAATGTTTTAAAAAGCCGTACAATGCCAGGGAGAGACAGCTCTGCCAGTGTATTATGTCTGTGAGAGAGAGAGAGAGTGTGATACACAAAGTGAGAAGGAGAGAGAGACAGAGAAAGAAAGTGAGAGACAGAAATTGAGAAAGAGAGTGAAAGAGACTGATGCAGAGAAAATGATGGAAAAAGTGAGAGGGAGAGACGGAGAGAAAGAAAGTGAGAGACAGATTGAAAAAGAGAGTGTGTGTGTGTGTGTGTGTGTGTGTGTGTGTGAGTGAAAGACGCTGAAACAGAGAAAATGATAGAAAAAGTGAGAATGATAGAGAGTGAGAAAGAGACAGTGAGAGAGAAGCTAAGAGACAGTGAGAGGGAAGTGAGAGAGAGAGAATGAAAGACAGTGAGATAAAAGCTAAGAGACAGTGAGAGGGAAAGAGAGAGAGAGAGAGAGCATGAAAGAGACAGTGAGGGAGAGTGAGGGAGACAGACTGAGAAAGTGATAGACAACGTGAGAGGGAGAGGGAGAAAGAGACATCGATAGTGAGATAGAGACAGAGTGAGAGAGAAACTGAGAAGGAAAGTGGGTGTGTGCGAGAGACAGACAGAAGGTGAAATAGAGTAAAAGAGAGACACACAGAGACGGTGAAAGTGCGACAGAGAGTGAGGGAGAACGTGAGAGAGAGAGAGAGAGAGAGAGAGAGAGAGAGAGACCCCATCAACAAAGACTTTCTCTCTCCATCTTTTCTTTAAGACCAGAGCCTCTCTCCCCTCAAGGTAAGATTCTGGATCCGCCCTTTCTACGGAGCAAGAGCATATATTTCCGTTTCTGATTCATTTGTAGTAATACCTGCGTTTTAAAAAACTCCATTGAAAAATTATAATTATTTTGTTTGATGATACACAAAAGAATTTTAATGAAACCCTTTGATTATACCTTTTCCTTGAAATAGTTCGTAATTTTTCCTCCAGGGGGCGTAGATATAGTGTATATATATATATATATATATATATATATATATATATATATCTTCTTCTCGATGTCTCACCATCTTATGGTCCAATTTGAAACTTTCTTTCTTCGTCGGAGAGCGTGCAAAATGTTTAGCGTATAATTTCCTTTTAACGCACAAGCTTGCCACCAGAGGCCAAAAGTTCACGTTCGCAAGGCCGTCAACTTCCATCCGGGTCACGAATCGGAGACCGAAATTAAAGCGTCGTTCTTTGTCGCCCAGAAGCTGTTCTTGCATCATACGTATACTGCATGGATATCATTCCACAATACACCGATGAGCCCTTAAATCATGACCACCCCCAACATAAAGAAATTAGCGCCCGTGGAGACCGAAAGGTGGCGCAGGTGAAGTTCACAGAGCAGTATATATGCAATCCGAGGACGGGCTTTCGGTTAGTACAGTGTTCGGAGTCGGAATGGGAGAATCTGCCCATTTATCAGAGTTTGTTAAAGGACAAATTTTGATGGTACGGTGCCTCGGAAGTACGATATCTGTTCACGTGCCGCTGTAGTGAGTACGTATCAAAAGTGGTGCACAGATGGCCAAACGATGAACCGTCGTCCATCTGTGCGCCGTCCGTAGCTCACTGATTCCAGAGGAAAGCGGAGACTGTCACGCATTGTTCCCAACGATCGCAGGGTCACAGTGCGACAAATCACCCGCAGCTACAACAGTGGTGATCAGGGCAATGTTTCACAGCACACAGTTCACGTATGGGCCTGCGTAACCGAAGGCCCAGCTGGGTCTCCACGCTCGCCGCACGCCATCGCCAACAACGCATGAAATGAGCTCAAGATCATCGAGATTGGTCCGTGGATGATTGGAAGAAAGTGGCCTGGTCTTACGAATCATGATTCCTGGTGCATCACGTAGACGGCCTAGCGCAGATACGCTGATTATCAACGGACGCTATGGCACCCGATGCAGTGTTGTGCCGAAACAGGCAGGCGGGGGCAGTGTTATGCTGTGGGCGATGTCTTCTTGGGACAGTTTAGGCCACATTATCCCAATAGCACAATCCCTAACAGCTGTCAGGTATCTGAACATCGTTGCGGACTAAATTCACCTATTCATGGCAACTGCTGGTGATGGCTATTACCAACAGGATAATGCGCCACTGCCAGAATCGTCAAGGAGTGGTTCGAGGAACATGCTGGTGACTCTCTGTTAATGCCCTGGCCTGGAATATCCCCTGACGTGAACCCAATCGAACATTTGTGGTTCGACTTAGAAAAGCGGGTTCGTGCTAAATCACCACCACCCCTAAATGCACGGGAACTGGAGGACCTGCTGTTGGTATTACGGTACCAGATACTCCAGGATACCTATCGCCACCTCATCGAATCGATGCCTCGCCGAGTGGCTGCTGTTTTGCGGGATAAAGGAGGAGGAGGTCCTACAGTTTGTTAGGTAGGTGGTCATAATGTAATCTAGTACAAATACAATTAATGTCCCGAAAATCTCTAGCTATATTTTTAAAGTTTCAGTAAGTATTAAAAGGAAAAGGAAGTGAAATCCGTATTTTTCTTTTCTGCAAAAAGTTGAATTTCGTAAGCTTATTTTTTCTGACGCTACCGTATTCCTTGCCTCCGACGGACCAATCGGAGCAGCTGCAGCACACAGATAAAAAGGAAAACGAAATTTTGTAACTATAGTTTCAGTAATTATTTAAAGGAAGAGAATGCGGGGCAATGCTCGGCCATATGCGACCCTGGTTGTCCAAAAACTCTTCGATGCACGGCAGATACAGATTCTTCCCTGGCCTGCACTTTTAGCGGATATGTTCCCCATTGAACATGTCTTGGACATGGCAGCTAAGCGACTGGCCCGTCAAGCGTCTCCGCCTGTCACCACAAATGAACTTCGGTCTCACATAGAAAAAGCCTGGCTGACTGTTTCCCAGGACGATGTCGAAATCCTCTTTAATTCAATGCCACGCCGGCTGTTTCCCAGGACGATGTCGAAATCCTCTTCCATTCAATGCCACGCCGGCTGTTTCCCAGGACGATGTCGAAATCCTCTTCCATTCAATGCCACGCCGGCTGTTTCCCAGGACTATGTCGAAATCCTCTTCCATTCAATGCCACGCCGGCTGTTTCCCAGGACGATGTCGAAATCCTCTTCCATTCAATGCCACGCCGGCTGTTATTTTTGCTCGAGGCGGTTTTACACGATAATGAATTTTGAAGCGAAAAAGTCTTGTATGGCTTTACAAATGTCATGAGTTATCTCCTGCAGCATGAGAAATGTGTGATATAAATTTCATTTAAACAGCGCTATTTTTTCTTGGTGTTTCAATTTTCACCAACAGTAGCGTGTATTTCGCAAAGGCTTTTTTCCATTGATAGCTTTATTCACGTTTGCACTCCTCCAAGCGGGGGTGTCTTTGCACAAAGCAGTTAATAATAACTTCCCTTTTAAGCGGATTAGGAGTCTTCCGAATAACTTCAGAAAAGGTTACTTACTATTAGTTTTTATTCAGCAAACACTTTTTTAGCACGGCTTAGTCTTCAACAACATTAACAGTGCAAAAATCCAATTACTTGTTAAAGAGCGTTTAACGAGAAACAAAAACGCCAACGCTAAATATTAAATACTCAGAGGTCAAGAAATCACAACTTCAAGTACTTCAACTTCCGCAACTGCTATTATATCACCATAAAACTAAATTAATGATTTTCTCTAATTCACAAACTTCACATTTATACGATTTACCGATTCTGATGAATGAAGTCAGGATTAATACGGTCTCAACACAATCTTATCTAGGTACAACTATACACAATGACTTGAAATGGAACAAACACATTGAAAATTTAAGTAACAAGATTTCTAGAAATATCGGGATGATCAGTGGTACTCTGCCAAACTTAACACCAAAAATATTAATCTCTATATATCATACTCTAATTCAAACACATATTAATTATTGCATTTTAACCTGGGGACAAACCACACAATATAATATTAATAAACTACAGGTACTGCAAAATAGATTTATAAGATTAATAGACCTTAAAACATCAAATAAGTTTACACCAATCTCATATTCGGTCAAAAGTGAACCCCAATATATATAATATTTTAACGATAAAGCAATTATATGATTATAACTTGGGAAAAATAATGTATAAAAGAATTAAAAATGGTATGCACAATGATATAATAACACTAAATATATATACTCATTACCACAATACTAGGAATAGATTACTACTAATTCCAATGTTCCCACAAACTGAGAAACGTAAAATGAATATAAATTATAGTGGCACAAAATTCTGGAACTCATTGCCCCAAGAATTAACATCATTTAATAATTTTAACTTATTTAAAATAAAACTAAAGGCACATCTTATGAAATAATTAGTAAACAATAGGCAATTTCGATTGAATGGAAGAAATGTGGGTTAGTATGATTATAAAGTGAGGTGCAAACGTTATTTGTTGTTTATTTATAAATATATTTGTGATTATATAGTGAAGTGTATATGATACTTGTTTGTTAAGATATAATGAAGGTTATTGATGATGGAACACATTTATATATGTGTTGGTTGTGAGCTAGTACGTGTATTTTCACATATTAGCCTACCATATATGTGTTGGCTTGCCTTTTCTGTTAAGCTTTATGTTTTTGTATTCTGGGGAGAGGAGGGCTATGTCAGGCCTCACGGCCTTTTCCCTTCTTTTCCTAGTTGCTGTAGTGGCAACTCAATGAATGAATAAATAAATCAAATGAAATACTACCATCTTCTCTCTCTCACACTCCTGCTGCTCAAACATTATACACTCGTCGTCAAAAAAATAGTTGCACCCAGAAGGAAGTGTCTTATTGCAATGCTATTCGAGAGGAAGGTAAACGTTACCAGGAACCATTAATTATTAAACATTGAGACTGATATGGGCAATATTTATTGAGATACACGCCAATAAGTAGTCTCTCTAAGTATGGCGTCTGGCCGCCGTGTTTGCTCACACAGCATGCAAGACGTCTCGGCATGGAGTTGTACAGGTTCCTAATGGTGTCCTGCAATAAGCCATCCCCTGCAGCTTGAATCTTCTCAGGCAGTTCCTGCTGATTGGAATGGTGGAGTGTGGATAGCGCTTCCAATAGCATCCCACATATTTTCAATCGGCGATAGGTCTGACGATGCGGCAGGCCAGAATGTCAGTGCAAGCTCTCGAGACAGCAGCAGTATGCGGACGAGCGTTGGCCTGTTGGAAAATCGCACCAGAGTGAGCGTTCAGAAAAAGTATTGCCACTGGTTGCAGGACCTCATTAACGTAAAGTTAAACTGTCTGAGTGCTTGTAATGGTGATCTGGCAACGTAGGCACTTACACCATCACACCAGGCAATCACGACATGTGACACTCGACAGCCAACCGTTCGTCTTGGCGCTAACCAGGGTCCTCCACACATGGATTCGTTGGTAGTCTCCTCTAAGACAAAAGCGGGACTCGTCACTGAAGATCACTCGCTGCTATTCTGAGTGGCTCCATGACAGTCTGGCACGACACCAATGCAGTCTTTGGCGTCGATGCAATGGTGTTAAGAGCAGTCGTCGTAACTGTCTGCGTGCGTGTAGTTCTACGTCATGCAGCCGTCTGCCAATGATGCTGGCACTAATCGGACGATGCATGGAGGGCACCACTGTTCGCTGAATATCCGTAATTGTGGCAATTGGGGTCACTCCGCGCATGTCGGACAACTCGCCGGTCTTCTATCTCAGTGGTTCGTCTAGGTCTCCTAGACCCTTCCAATTGCTACTGCGTGCCTTGTTCTATCCACTGCCGCCAACAGCGTGCTATGGTGATATCTGCACAACTGGTATAGCGCGCAATACGGCGATAACACCTTCCCGGAGCCCCACGACGCGGCCAGTCTCTAGCTCCTCCAACTGCTCGAATTGCTTCCGAACTTCTCTCCGAGGCATACTTCACTTGCAAAGGACGCAACCAAGGCAACAGCACGAGTCAAACTGGCAAGCGCGCGGCCGAGCGTGATACTAGAATCATTTGCATGTCTCACGATGTCAAACTCACCCACCAAGTTTCATTCCTGTCGGTTGCTTTCTTCTGGATGCAAATATTCTTTTTTCATGATGAGCGTATAACGTTCAGTGTTGCCAACCATTCTTGCGAGAAAGAAGATATCACGTTAAGTTTGAAGAATGCTAAGGAGAACGAACTCAAATTTACATAGAGAAAGAAACTAAAGAAAAGTTAAATTAGAGTATACACTATATTGACAAAGGTCACCGGACACCTAGAAGAAAAACATAACAACGTAGCTTTTATTGACATACATTAGTACGGTGTCCGTCCACCTTTAGCCATAATGCATGGAATGACCTTTCGAGACATGCGTTCGACAAGGTTATGGAACACAGCGATAGGTATGCGCTTCCATTCAGTACATAATGCTGCCGCTAACTGTTGCTTAGTAGTAGGCCTTGGTTCCAAACTTCTTATGCGGCGCTCTAATTCATCCCATAGGTGCTCTATGGGATTAAAGTCAGGACTCTGTGCTTGCCAGTCCACACACGATACGGAATGTTCGTACCAACAAAGCTGGATTCCATAGTATTGCCACAGAGTTGGAAGGGCATAATTGTCCAGAATATCTAGGTAGACGTGCTGGTTAACAGGTTTGTCCACGATAACAAATGGGCCGGAACCATACCACGAAAAACACCCTCACATGAGTACACTGCCAGTTCCAAGCTTGAATATAAGAACAGTACACTGTGGTAAATAGTTTTCCCCCGGCTGCCGCCATACCCGCACACGGCCATCAGACTGATGGATCATGTATCTGGATTCATCAGTCCATAGGACCTGTTTCCATTGATCTACGGTCCACGATAAATGTTCTTTACACCATGCTAAACGACGAGTAGAATTCCGAGTGGAGATGAAAGGTTTATGAGCAGCCGCACGAATACGGTAACCCATGGAATGAACTTCTCTGCGAATGGTACGTGTACATACCGAGGCTCCAGCATTTTTACGCACCTGTACACTGAGGTCTTGTGTAGTACTCCGTCGATTAGCTGTAACGACTCTTTTGAGGCTTCGACGTCCTCTATCACTGATGTTCTTCTGTCTGCCGGTACGGTATGCTGCTCCATGAGTCTTCCATTTATTCAGTATATCTAAAACTGTTGACTTGTTTATGTTTTTAACGCCTTTTGGTTTGTCTTATGGGCAACTCACTAATATAACATTCAACAATCTTTCCTTTCTCAAAGTCAGTTCAGCGACATTTTCACTCAACCTCACAGTGCGATATGATCGCGGTCAGCTGCAGGCTTGTATTATTCTCTTATGGACAACCCACTAATATAACACATAACAATCTTTCCTTTCTCAAAGTCAGTTCAGTGACATTTTAACTCAACCTCACAGTGCGATATGATCGCGGTCAGCTGCAGGCTTGTATTATTCTCTTATGGACAACCCACTAATATAACACCCAACAATCTTTCCTTTCTCAAAGTCAGTTCAGCGACATTTTCACTCAACCTCACAGTGCGATATGATCGCGGTCAGCTGCAGGCTTGTATTATTCTCTTATAGACAACCCACTAATATAACACCCAACAATCTTTCCTTTCTCAAAGTCAGTTCAGCGACATTTTCACTCAACCTCACAGTGCGATATGATCGCGGTCAGCTGCAGGCTTGTATTATTCTCTTATGGACAACCCACTAATATAACACCCAACAATCTTTCCTTTCTCAAAGTCAGTCCAGTGACATTTTCACTCAACCTCGCAGTGCGATATGATCGCGGTCAGCTGCAGGCTTGTATTATTCTCTTATGGACAACCCACTAATATAACACCCAACAATCTTTCCTTTCTCAAAGTCAGTTCAGCGACATTTTCACTCAACCTCACAGTGCGATATGATCGCGGTCAGCTGCAGGCATGTATTATTCTCTTATAGACAACCCACTAATATAACACCCAACAATCTTTCCTTTCTCAAAGTCAGTTCAGCGACATTTTCACTCAACCTCACAGTGCGATATGATCGCGGTCAGCTGCAGGCTTGTATTATTCTCTTATGGACAACCCACTAATATAACACCCAACAATCTTTCCTTTCTCAAAGTCAGTTCAGCGACATTTTCACTCAACCTCGCAGTGCGATATGATCGCGGTCAGCTGCAGGCTTGTATTATTCTCTTATGGACAACCCACTAATATAACACCCAACAATCTTTCCTTTCTCAAAGTCAGTTCAGCGACATTTTCACTCAACCTCACAGTGCGATATGATCGCGGTCAGCTGCAGGCTTGTATTATTCTCTTATGGACAACCCACTAATATAACACCCAACAATCTTTCCTTTCTCAAAGTCAGTTCAGCGACATTTTCACTCAACCTCACAGTGCGATATGATCGCGGTCAGCTGCAGGCTTGTATTCTCTTATAGACAACACACTAATATAACACCCAACAATCTTTCCTTTCTCAAAGTCAGTTCAGCGACATTTTCACTCAACCTCACAGTGCGATATGATCGCGGTCAGCTGCAGGCTTGTATTATTCTCTTATGGACAACCCACTAATATAACACCCAACAATCTTTCCTTTCTCAAAGTCAGTTCAGCGACATTTTCACTCAACCTCACAGTGCGATATGATCGCGGTCAGCTGCAGGCTTGTATTATTCTCTTATGGACAACCCACTAATATAACACCCAACAATCTTTCCTTTCTCAAAGTCAGTTCAGCGACATTTTCACTCAACCTCACAGTGCGATATGATCGCGGTCAGCTGCAGGCTTGTATTATTCTCTTATGGACAACCCACTAATATAACACCCAACAATCTTTCCTTTCTCAAAGTCAGTTCAGCGACATTTTCACTCAACCTCGCAGTGCGATATGATCGCGGTCAGCTGCAGGCTTGTATTATTCTCTTATGGACAACCCACTAAAATAACACCCAACAATCTTTCCTTTCTCAAAGTCAGTTCAGCGACATTTTCACTCAACCTCACAGTGCGATATAATCGCGGTCAGCTGCAGGCTTGTATTATTCTCTTATAGACAACCCACTAATATAACACCCAACAATCTTTCCTTTCTCAAAGTCAGTTCAGCGACATTTTCACTCAACCTCACAGTGCGATATGATCGCGGTCAGCTGCAGGCTTGTATTATTCTCTTATAGACAACCCACTAATATAACACCCAACAATCTTTCCTTTCTCAAAGTCAGTTCAGCGACATTTTCACTCAACCTCGCAGTGCGATATGATCGCGGTCAGCTGCAGGCTTGTATTATTCTCTTATGGACAACCCACTAATATAACACCCAACAATCTTTCCTTTCTCAAAGTCAGTTCAGCGACATTTTCACTCAACCTCGCAGTGCGATATGATCGCGGTCAGCTGCAGGCTTGTATTATTCTCTTATAGACAACCCACTAATATAACACCCAACAATCTTTCCTTTCTCAAAGTCAGTTCAGCGACATTTTCACTCAACCTCGCAGTGCGATATGATCGCGGTCAGCTGCAGGCTTGTATTATTCTCTTATGGACAACCCACTAATATAACACCCAACAATCTTTCCTTTCTCAAAGTCAGTTCAGCGACATTTTCACTCAACCTCACAGTGCGATATGATCGCGGTCAGCTGCAGGCTTGTATTCTCTTATAGACAACACACTAATATAACACCCAACAATCTTTCCTTTCTCAAAGTCAGTCCAGTGACATTTTCACTCAACCTCGCAGTGCGATATGATCGCGGTCAGCTGCAGGCTTGTATTATTCTCTTATGGACAACCCACTAATATAACACCCAACAATCTTTCCTTTCTCAAAGTCAGTTCAGCGACATTTTCACTCAACCTCACAGTGCGATATGATCGCGGTCAGCTGCAGGCATGTATTATTCTCTTATAGACAACCCACTAATATAACACCCAACAATCTTTCCTTTCTCAAAGTCAGTTCAGCGACATTTTCACTCAACCTCACAGTGCGATATGATCGCGGTCAGCTGCAGGCTTGTATTATTCTCTTATGGACAACCCACTAATATAACACCCAACAATCTTTCCTTTCTCAAAGTCAGTTCAGCGACATTTTCACTCAACCTCACAGTGCGATATGATCGCGGTCAGCTGCAGGCTTGTATTATTCTCTTATGGACAACCCACTAATATAACACCCAACAATCTTTCCTTTCTCAAAGTCAGTTCAGCGACATTTTCACTCAACCTCGCAGTGCGATATGATCGCGGTCAGCTGCAGGCTTGTATTATTCTCTTATGGACAACCCACTAATATAACACCCAACAATCTTTCCTTTCTCAAAGTCAGTTCAGCGACATTTTCCCTCAACCTCGCAGTGCGATATGATCGCGGTCAGCTGCAGGCTTGTATTATTCTCTTATGGACAACCCACTAATATAACACCCAACAATCTTTCCTTTCTCAAAGTCAGTTCAGCGACATTTTCACTCAACCTCACAGTGCGATATGATCGCGGTCAGCTGCAGGCTTGTATTATTCTCTTATGGACACCACTAATATAACACCCAACAATCTTTCCTTTCTCAAAGTCAGTTCAGCGACATTTTCACTCAACCTCGCAGTGCGATATGATCTCGGTCAGCTGCAGGCTTGTTTTTATACAGTTTGCAGCTGTATCACGCATCTTAACAACGCAGCGAATTCGTTCACTTGCTTTTGAAGGGGTTTCCAGTGACTTTTGTCAATATAGTGTATGTCACATACTTACATACTTCTACTCCACATGCTGTCCTTCTAGCCTCAACAGTGTATCCTTTTTATAACTTTTAAATAAGTGTGTTTTAGTTTATGGGCGCAAGAAGATTGCTGGAATAGTTTTCCGCGAGTAGAAAAGAAGCTTAACTTCGCACTGTCTCCTCTCCATCACTCCCCCCTCCCAAGAAAATAAGCTTTTAGCCATAATGACAGCAGGAAATCTCCAACGATATTCTGAAATTTTTATGTGATTTTGATTACTGCAACAAGGAAGGGGCGAAAATCGCAACGCTTCCCATTGAACTGATGATCTGTAAAAGGAGCGAAGCAAGGGTGGAGACATACTGGAACAATTGTATGTGCAATCGCCTGTTATATTGGAGGAATGCGTTCGACATCGGGGAGAATGAAATCGCTAGCATAGCTGATCCTAAATAAAAAAACAACTGATTACGTAATCTCTCGCCAAAGAATATAATAAAACTGGCAAAAGAGAAAAGGATAGCTTGATATCTTTCGCGTTGCATTTTTTCATGGAGCACTGCGCATTAGAAATAGATCTAAACAAATTTGTGAGAATGATGTGCAGAGGTTGGACAAAATAATGTGAACACGTAGGAAAAGAAGGTTTTACATACCTCATAAGATGTGGGACCACTTTTGGCATTCAAAGCCGCCCAAATCCTCCTTGGAATGGACACATACAAATCCTGGATGGTGGTTAGTGGGATGTTACACCATTCTTCATGCATATATAACGAAGTAAATTTCTCCGTCATTTTTATCCGCGCAAGGATTCGAACCCGGGTCCCTTCATTCCGGAATAAGTTGCTCTACCAATTGAGCTACGCGGACGTTTTATTCTGATTCCTATCTGCCTTTATGTCGTGTGCGTCCTTCTGGCAGGTACGTCACATCTCCTGGTACGTTACATCATCTCCCCCTTATTTTTTTTTTAATTTTTTTTTTCGAAGTGCTGGAGAAAGGATTCTCTTATTTTTCCTATCTCGCGGTGTGGAAATAACATCACACCAATGCGAGATTTTGAACGGTCGGGTCATCCGGATAGTTCGGGCGCCAATTATAACGAAGTAAATTTCTCCGTCATTTTTTATCCGCGCCAGGATTCGAACCCGGGTCCCCTCATTCCGGAATAAGTTGCTCTACCAATTGAGCTACGCGGACGTTTTATTCTGATTCCTATCTGTCTTTATGTCGTGTGCGTCCTTCTGGCAGGTACGTCACATCTCCTGGTACGTTACACATAAACTGGCCGCCCCGGTGGCGCAGTGGTCTAAGGCGTTGGCCTCTGATCATTCGTCCGTAAGGGGTCCGGGTTCGAATCCCGGTCAGGCATGGATGTTGTGTTTGTCTTACGGCACTGGCTCTCTCCCTTCCCTGGAACCAGTGACCCTAAATTAGGGACGGGCGACTGCTTATAGCCCATTGAGTTGCTCACGGTGGTCGTTAAACCTCCAATCAAAAAAAAAAAAATACACATAAACTGCCCTAAGTCCTTGAGAAATACAGGAGGAGGATAAGGAGATCTTACTCTGTTTTCCAACACAGACCACAGTGGCTCGATGATGTTTAAGTCTGGTGATTGGGTAGGTGTGAAAGTTTGTCCTCATGTTCCTCAAACCATGATTGGACATTCCGAGTTCTGGGAATTGGGTCGTTATCATCTTGATACACTGCTGGCCACCCAAAATGCAACACCAAGAAGGAAGCATCCGATTGGCCTGAAATTCGCAGCATGCGTCGCCCGCGAGAGGACATGCAAACGATTAGCATTGCAGGGCATATGCAAATCCATGTGCGCCCGGCACGCCACCTAGAAGCACTATAAGAAGGGTGCACAGAAGGCGGGGTGTAAGTACTGGAAGTGTGTTGTGCTGCCTGACCTGTACGTGGGAAGCTTCGTGATGCCTCGTCACAGAATACGGCAGTCATTCCAGCACGTTTCGGAGTTCGACAGAGGACGAATAGTGGCTTAGCGCGACAGCGGTTTATCGTACCGAGACATCGGCGCCCGTGTGGGACGACATCCAGCCACAATGAGGCGAGTATGGATTCGGTGGATGCAGGAGGGACGGACGGACCGACGTGAGCGATTGCCGCGGCACACCACCGAACTAGACGACCGGCATGTTGTGCGGCGGGCATTGACGGCTCGCACCGCCACAACACGAACGTTAGCGCAAGAATTAGGGTGTGTTGCGCAACAACCTGTGTCAGCACGTACCGTTCCACGTCGTCTGCAGGAGCGGGGACTTGTCGCACGGCGCCCGTTGCTCCGATTACCATTGACGTTACACCACCGGCGAGTGCGGCTGCAGTGGGCCGTTGAACGCCGCACCTGGACTTTAGAATGGCACGACATTGTCTTCTCCGACGAATCCCGCTTCGTGGTGCCTGCAACACCACGATGGTGGGATCCGCGTGTGGCGGCACCACGGCGAGAGACTGTATGATGCCTGCATTATGCATCGCCATACCGGTCCGTCGCCTGGCGTTATGGTTTAGGGCGCAATTGGATATGACACCCGCAACCCACTGGTACGCATCGCCGGTAAACTGAGCAGCCACCGCTGCATCTCCGACGTTTTGGAGCCTGTAGTCTTCCCTTACCTGCAGGACCTGCCAACGGCCACGTTTCAACAGGACAATGCGCGCCCGCACGTGGCATGCATCGTGCAACAATTCTTCACGGCCCACCAGGTGTCACTGCTGCCGTGGCCAGCCTGTTCTCCCGATATGTCACGCATCGAACACGTCTGGTCGCTGATCGGCAACCGAGTGGCCCGGCAAGCACCACCCGCGGCTATGCCTGATGAACTGTGGCAACGTGTGGAAGCAGCCTGAGCCGACATACCCCAAGTCCACATACAAAGCCTTCTTCGTTATATGCCGCGGCGCGTAGCGGCCGTTATTGCCAGCCATGGGGGGCCACACAAACTATTGATGTTTTCGTGTTCCGCAAGTCGCACGGGCCTGTAAGCTCAATCGTTTCATCTTTGTATCTGTTGTTATGTGTGCAGTAAATCTGGCTTTGCTATCTCGTGTTGTTCTTGGTGTTGCATTTTGTGTGGCCAGCAGTGTAGCTGGCATCCCTGCAGGAAACAATGCCTGAGCCATTGGATGGACTTTGTCAGCCAAAATGGTTTCATATCCCCTGCCAGTCATCCGTCCTTTCAAGCTGATCAGGGGGAACGGCTGAAAACCACGATATGGCCGCCCACAGCATGATAGAACCACCACCATGCTGCACTGTTGGGAGCAGATTGTCTGGGTTGGGCGCTTCTGACTGTGTTCTCCACAAGTAAACACGTCCTACGGTGGAGAATATTGTGAATGTGGATTCATCCGACCACATTACACGCTTCCATGCATCAGGATGCTTCTGGCACTACTGCAGTTGTGCATTTATCCGGGTCACCAGAGGTTTTGCAGTAGCAGCTCTACCATGAATATTTTGTTTATTCAGTTCCCTGCGCACTGTTTTCGTTGATACTGGGGTTTGGATATACAGATTGAGCTCCGCACTAATTTTCGGCGCCGTGGTCTTCTTATTACGGGTAACAATCCTCTTTAATGCACTCCTGTCTCTATCAGTCAGGGTTGTTTTCCGGCCGCTTTTTGTTTCGCAGACGAGGTTTTGCCACGAACACGATATGCTGTCATAACGCTAAACACAGTAGCTCTCGATACACCCACTACTCTGGCGACTGTTGTTACGAAGGCACCAACTAGCCATCCACCAACAATTAACCCACTTTCGAAGCCCTTTTTGTCGCTCATTTCGTCGTCATCCTGTAAGAAATTTTGCAGTAAGACACTTTAAATGCACTAAAACGGGACCTTGAGGTTCTAAACAAAGCTTATTACAGCCAAAAAGGCCGCCCCGGTGGCGCAGTGGTCTAAGGCGCTGGCCTCTGATCATTCGTCCGTAAGGGGTCCGGGTTCGAATCCCGGTCAGGCATGGATGTTGTGTTTGTCTTACGGCACTGGCTCTCTCCCTTCCCTGGAACCAGTGACCCTAAATTAGGGACGGGCGACTGCTTATAGCCCATTGAGTTGCTCACGGTGGTCGATAAACCTCCAATCAAAAAAAAAAAAAAAAAACAGCCAAAAAGTGGTGGATACCTTTGCGTATTGCGACGTACGCAGCTGCATTAAAAGTCACGTCTCTGAGCGTGGTGTTTACATTATGTTGCCCAACTCCTGTATCCCGTTATTGGTTTTACGGCAATAACATTCATGAATCCACCTACGCTCACTGTCAGGAATTAGTAAGCTTTATTGTTCGTTTTTAATGTTTTCATTTCATTTATTTATTCCTTCAGTTGCAACATTGTCTTACACATAATGATTTATGTATAAACAACATGTACTGTAGCAAGCAACTACGAAAAGGAGGGAAAAGGCGGTAAGTCCTGTCATAGTCCTCCTTTTCCTTGAATACGAAAACGTGAAGCTTAAGAAAGAAGACAAGCAAACACATACACTTAAGAGCAATTGAATTAGAGATACCTGTCTAGTAACGTGTAGCACCACCTTTCGTCCTGATGACGGCGACGATTCGTTTCGGCATGGACTCGACCAGACACCGGAAGCGTTGGGAAGCCATACGGATCCACAACTTCTGAACAAGCTCCCACAGTTCACGAAGATTTGATGGAAGGGGGTCATCTCGCTCGATGGCATCTCAGATGTGCTCGATAGGATTGAGGTCAGGTGACCTAGCTGGCCAAGGAAGCGAGGTCACGTCGGTGGAGTGTTCATCCAACCATTCCGATACAATTCGGGAGCTGCATTGTCTTGTTGCAGGATGAGGTCCCCAGTGGGATGTTGAAGACGCACAAACGGGAGCAAATGGTCGTCCAGGATATCCCGGTAACGTTGACCTGTGAGGGACGATGTCACACGTACCAAGGGGTCCCATTTCAGTCCACGTAAACAGTCCCCAGACGAGAATGCCACCCCATTTGTTTGAAGAGTACCCTGCTGGCAAGAAGGATCCATTGTTTCATGTGGTTTGCGCCGTACTCGTATCCTGCCATCCGCATGTACCAACGTGAATCTCGACTCATCAGTCCAGGCAACATTTTTCCACATGTCTAGGGTCCAGTGGCGATGTTCCGGCGTCCATGCTAATCTTTGCACCCTGTGATGTGCGGTCAGCAGCGGTACCCTCGTGGGACGATGGCTTCTGTACCCCATAGCGAGGAGATGGTTCTGGATGGTGTGGCTTGCTTACACGTTTTTGTGCACCAGCGTTAAATTGCCGAATGATTTCTTGCACTGTGGCCCGTCTATCCGCTGTTACAATGCGAGGTAGCCGACGATGACCCCGCTCATCCTCACGCTGTTGTCCACGGCAGTTGGCCCTTGCAGGGATGGTTTTACCGGATTCGATGTACTCACGGTGCACCCGTGACACAGTGGCTCGTGAAAACCCCAGTGCCTGCACGACTTCCGAAATGGAGTGACCCATTCGTCGGGCCCCGACAATTTGCCCGCGATAAAATGCGCTTAGATCCTTCGTCTTACCCATACTGCGTCAGAATCTTACTGATTCCCGTTGCATCACTCCTTATATTGTCGGATCGCTGCATACGTCATGCCGTTTCCGTTTACAGGGCCGCCCAGAGCGCCACATTTGCATAACGCCAGCTGTCTCTAATTCAATTGCTCTTGAGTGTATATGGCTGGTTAATATGTGAACAAAACAGGAACTGGTTCGTAGATGTATGTTCCATCATTAATAACTTTCATTATAGTTAAATGAACAACAAATATCGTTCGCACCTCACTCTATAATCACACGCACACATCATCATCATGATCAACCATTGTCAATCCACTGCTGGATGAAGGTCTTCCCAAGTTTCTTCCGTAATTGCCTGTCTTGAGCCTGTCTCCTCCATGTCACTCCAGAAAACTTTCGAATTTCATCCATCTGTCTCCCATGGGGTCTTCTTCAGGGTCTTTTCCTGTCCCTTGGAATCCAATCTAAAATTTCGGTTATCCATCGGTGATCCATTCTTCTGGCAACATCTCCAGCCCATTGCCATTTCAGGGATTTTACTCTGATCAGGATGTCTTCCACTCTTGTACTTTTTCTGATCCACGAGTTCCTCTTCTTATCTCTCGTGGTTACACCAAACATGCATCTCTCCATGCCTCTTTGAGTTGTCTGCAGTCTTTTTGTATGTCTCTTTTAGTTAAAGTCCACGTCTCTGCACCATATGTAAGCACTGGAAGGAGGCATTGATCAAACACTTTATTTTTAAGACATAATGGTATATTTCTCTTGAAAATTATACTGTTTCTTCCAAACGCTTTCCAGGCAAGTTTTATACGCCGATTAATTTCTTCATCAATGTGACCCTCACTTGATATCTGCTGCCAAAGATAAATGTAGGCATCGGTTGTCTCTAGCTTTTCTCCATCAATCGATACATCTTCGTTTCTTGTAAAAGCATTGTATTATCACTTTTGTCTTCCGAAAGTTCACTTTTTAATCCCACTTCTTTACTCTTGTCAGCAAGTTCTTGGATCATGCTCTGCAGCTCTGAAGGTGTAGTTGCAAAGATGACTACGTCATCAGCAAAACGAAGGTGAGTTAAGTAATCTCCATTAGTCTTTGTCCCTTTGTTTTCCCAGTTCAATGACTGAAAGACATTTTCCAATTGGCATTAAAGAGCTTGGGAGATATGGTGTTACCTTGCCTCACTCCCTTTCCAATTCTTATTTGTGCTGTGTCCTCAAATATCCGAACCTTTGCACTTGCATTTCCGTAGATGTTATTGATAATGCTAATGCATGCATCTTCAATACGGCAGGATTTCAAAGCCATAATCACACACACACACACACATATATATATATATATATATATATATATATAATAAACCACAAATATCGTTTGTACCTCACTCTATAATCGTATTAACCCACATTTCTTCAGTTTTACTCTTTTTGATTAGTCTTGGCAACTATACCTGTATCCTTTCACTGTGTATTATAGTCATCATCCTTTATGGTATATCGCTTTTTCCATATAACATTATGCATACCGTAATGTAGCGTATTCAATATATGCAACTTACATTCAACTAACCAGTATCATCCTCCATTCAATCAAAACTGCCTTACATTCCACTAACCAGTATCATCATCCATTCAATTAAAATTGCCTATTGTTTACTAATTATTTCATGAGATGTGCTTTTAATTTTATTTTAAGTAAGTTAAAATTATTAATAGATGTTAGTTCTTGGGGCAATGAGTTCCAAAATTTTGGGCCACTATAATTTGTGTTCATTTTAAGTTTCTTAGTTTGTGGGATCATTGGAATTAGTTGTGATCTATTCTTAGTATTGTGGTAATGAGTATCTATATTTGGTATTATTACATCATTATATAAACCATTTTTAATTATTTTATACATTATTTTTCACACGTTATTGTTATATTATTGCTTTATAATTAAAATATTATCTGCATTAGGGTTGACTTTTGACCGAATATATGAGATTGGTTGAAAATTATTTGATGTTTTAAGGTCTATTAGTCTAATAAATCGATTTTGCAATAACTGTAGTTTATTGATATTATACTATGTAGTTTGCCCCTATGTTAAAATACAATAATTAATATGTGTTTGAATTGGTGTATGATAAATTAATATTAATGTTTTTGGTGTTACGTTCAACAAGGTACTACTACTGGAGATGAGCTCGGGCCCGGCCCGGGCTCGGACGGACTCAGAATTCATTAACTACCGAAAAACCCGGGACCGGGCTCAGAATTACACGTCTTGAATTTCATTACTGTAATTAATTAAACACGTGTAATTCCGAGCCCGGTTGAATTACACGTGTTGAATTTCATTGTGGATTTGTTACCATGGTGGAAGGATTTTCAATTTCTTAAGCTAGCTGCCATTGCAAGACAAATTTTCCTTAGCAGGACTTACATTATGCATTGTACAAAGCTATGGCCCAAGCAAAGATTAGTTTAATTAGGTCTGGTATCGAAAAACTGGGAAAAAATAACATTTCCCAATTTTTGTATTTTATTAAAAAACAATAATCTTATCTTTAAAATGATGTATTAATTTCCAAAATTGTGCAGTTAGAAATATTGTTATTTATTTTTTTAAATTTCCTCCCTCCCGCGATTTTTGGGGTGACGTTGGTTTTTAGTGCAGCAGGTCGAGTTTTAAAGAAAAGATTAAGTTGAAGCGCTGAGGCATTAGATGCAATTCTCTCTCTCTCTCTCTCTCTCTCTCTCTCTCTCTCTCTCTCTCTCTCTCTTTTCATGATGAACTTGGTCTGGAAACTGCACACACATATGCTAATACTGTGGTTATTATACTATTAAGCGCAAAGCTTTGTTCATGTTACAAAATGTAGAATAATCTGGTCTGGAATGTTTTTACGTTCTTTTTTTTTTTAATTTTGGAAATTTCCCTACATGTTTTTTTTTTATATTCCACTACATCACTCCAAACTACCTTTACCAATTAGCATATACGTAAATTATATTGCAAAGATTAGAGTCAAAATTTCAAACACTTGCAACTGTCTGTACGGCGTTGTATGTTTTATAATGCAATTTATTCAAAATAAAAGTAAATTTAGAAATCAAAAAGAAATAACGAATGGAATTTTTTGTTTCTAAACGATTTTCTTTTCTTCAGCTTTTACCAAAATTACTGATTCCCCTGATACGGTCGAAGGGCACGTTGATTATTTATTTATTTATTTTCAAATCCACATTTTATAACAGTTGGCTTTATGCGTAGTATTTCTAAAAACATATCAATATTGTGAAGTGGATTAACTGAAGTAAACTTTTTAAATTAATGATTTTTAAACTAATCCTTACTTAGGCCATATCTTTGGCCAGTGTATAATGCATAAATGCAAGCCTTGATAAGCAAAGTTTTCCAAGAATCCGGGCCCCGGCTCAGCAAACACATGTAATCAAAGAAAGCGGGCCGGGCCCGGGCTTCTTCTATGCCTTTGGACCCGGGCTCCTAAAATTGAGCCCGAACTCATCTATACTACTGACCACCCCAATATTTCTAGAAATCTTATTGCTTAAATTTTCAATGTGTTTATTCCATTTCAAGTCATTGTGTATGGTTGTACCTAGATAAGAGTGCGTTGAGACAGTACCAATCCTGACCCCATTTAACAGAATCGGTAAACTGTGACCGGACTATGGCTCGGTGTGGTGGTGAGTCATGCGAATGTATTGTACGTAAGTGAATGTATACTCCCGAATCACTCGTTTTATTTCACGCCCACAACGATTTTGGCATGCATACCCACACAGCACAGAATATTTCGTATATGTTCCAAGTACGTAGCACTGAAACTTTTCAGATACGTTGCGCAATGTAACAGTAATGTTTCAGAAACCTTACGGTTACGTCAAAATGTTCTTAAACGTTTCATAACTTTGAAATATAACCGATACGTTTACAGTGAAAGGTCTTTGTAACTTCAACATACCAACTTCATGTTACGTATTTGAAAGATATTTGCAACTTCGGAACATTACTGTTACGTGTAATAGGGGGTTTCTGTAACAAAGGAAGCCGTCTCTAGCCGTCCACGTGTTGCCTCAAGGACGGATGTGGTCTTTTCCTGGTCAATCATGGCGTTAGTCGCAGCCATTTCTTTTCCACCATCTTTTGTCCGCCATTTTCTCTTTGTGTTCAACCATAACATTTTGTGTGCCACGTGGTCTTACCGAACATGTTTCGTTTGCCATTTTTTTTTACCTCCTCACATGTTCTCACCAAGGAGGTTATACAGTATTACTGGAGACATCACTCCTATAACGCAGCATTGGCCGCCATAAGTCACCGTCCGTGCTGCAAATGACGTCATGAGCAGGCACGACGCAGCCGCAGAAGAGAAGCTGCTTGGAAACCAATGGAACAAAAGCTTCTAAGCGTATAAACAGATATAATGAGTAATTCAATAATATTTATCAATGATACACAAGCTTACTGTTTCATCAACGGTATAATTTAGTTAATTTTTTTGCCTGCTTGTGACGTCACGCCACAGATTAGCTGTGACCTATGGCGGCAGAGCCAGTGGTGTCTCCAGTAATATAACCTCCTTGGTTCTCACCAATATCTACGCCATTTTATTTTTCCCCATCAGGAAATTTTACGGTGTGACGTCACGACGCTGGGAAAATGTTATTTCCAAGGAAATACAAATCCTCGAAGATCACAAGACCACGCTAGGCTCGAACCTCTGTCCAGCGGGTTTCTACGCAGATGCATTATCCCACTTGACCACGGGTTGCCTCGCTCTTACAGCGTTCTGTGGGAACTAACGTGAAGGCCAATGCTTTGCGAATACGTTAATAGAAATACATTTTTTTCCATAGATCATTTTATTTTTCTATAGGATGACTTAAATTTCTTCATGATTAATAATCAACGAAATGTACCTTTTAATGCATATCTTACTCTATTTTTTTTAAACTTGCGTAGTCGTTAAACTTTTCAATATATCACATTATTTTTTTTCCTACCTTTACAAACTAACAACTACTTTTAATGATACTTTTTTTTTCTGATTCAAAACCAACAAACGTACAAAGATACACTGTCATACAAAACTTAAGAACGGACACTAGTGTACACTAACTAGCTAATTCGCGAAGGAATATCCCAGTAGTGCCGCCCCGGTGGCGCAGTGGTCTAAGGCGCTGGCCTCTGATCATTCGTCTGTAAGGGGTCCGGGTTCGAATCCCGGTCAGGCATGGATGTTGTGTTTGTCTTACGGCACTGCCTCTCTCCCTTCCCTGGAACCAGTGATCCTAAATTAGGGACGGGCGACTGCTTATAGCCCATTGAGTTGCTCACGGTGGTCGTTAAACCTCCAATAAAAAAAAAAAAAAAAAAAAAAATTATCCCAGTAGCATATGGAACGACTACGAAAGTTCTTTGGTGAAATGGCATAAATCCGCATGCGCATCCACGCCGTTGCCAAACCAAAAATCTTAAATATCGCTGGAATGTAACATCAAGGTAGCAGTTATGTACAGTGGAAACTATAATACAGTAGTATTGGTGAATGCTTTTTTAACGTAACCGTAAGTACAAATGTTCCAAACTAAATGTTGCTGAAACGTAATTGTAAGATATCTCTGAAAGTGTAACGAAAATGAGAGATTGTAACATTATTGATATATATCTGAAACGTTTTGTGCTGTATGGGTTGTATAAATTATGTACAAAAAGTACCAAGGTACTCTCGATTTTTTTCCTGCTCTGCACTGTAATTTTTATCTTGATCAAATGTGCAACTCTAAGTAGTGGGTATTTAATGAGCAAGATGTATTAATTTTTCGATTACACAATTTATCGTAAAATTAAAGAATAGCGAAACCTTTCAATAAAACTTTGAAGCTCCTTTTGTAACGTTTTCAATAGGAAATTACGTTTCTAAACTTAAGGTATGTTTTGGTGCGGGAAGCTTTGAAAGGAAGTTAGGAACTTCCTTCTCGTTCATTTATAGAACAGACAACCCATATTTATTCCGGAGTCTAACTTTCCTTAAAGGCCAATTACATGCATTACGAGATCAATAAAGCTCACAGCGTCATCTTGCATGTAGTACAGGTATTTGAAATACTAAGAGAAGCCCCGCTTTTCTCCAAACAAAGGGAAAGAAATCTATGTAGTTCGTTGATTGCGGAACGCTTTCCTGAGATCCATTTACCCTGAGAGAACTTTTGTTTTCAATATATGGTAAAAGAAGGCACAGATTCTTACATTTTTTTTTCTCCCGATGTAAGCGGGTGCAGAAGGATCGTTGCATAATTGTCATGGTGCAGAGTTTATATTGATTTCATTCGGTGAAACGCAAATTCATGCACAAAACGTTTCAGTGAAAAGTTTGCTAACATGAGTTTTTTATGCTTTCCAACCGTAGGTAGAAGAAGCGTATAGGCTCCAGCTTTGTCCGTCTACCCGCCCGCGCGATAACTCACGTAAAAATGGTTCGATTTATATGAACTTTTAGTATGTGGTAGGGGACCACTGGGGGCGAATCCTTTTGAAAATGGGCGAAATGAGGTCAAAGGTCAGGACATAGGAGAGGGATCCATTCCATTGCCCTTATGCGTCCTAACTTGAATAAAAATGGTTCGATTTCGATTAAAATTTAGTATGTGGTAGGGGACCACCTGGGGACGAAACTTATTAAAAATGGGCGAAATGGGGTCAAAGGTCAGGACATAGGAGCGGGATCCATTCCATTGCCCTTATGCGTCATAACGTGCGTAAAAATCGTTCGATTTCAATGAAATTTTAGTATGTGGTAGGGGACCACCTGGGGACGAACCCTTTTGAAAATGGGCAAAATGAGGTCAAAGGTCAGGACATAGGAGAGGGATCCATTCCATTGCCCTTATGCTTCCTAACTTGAATAAAAATGGTTCGATTTCGATGAAATTTTAGTATGTGGTAGGGAATCACCTCGGGACGAACCCTATTGGAAATGGGGTCAAAGGTCAGGACATGGGAGAGGGATCCATTCCATTGCCCTTATGCGTCATAACTTGCGTAAAAATGGTTTGATTTCGATTAAATATTAGCATGTGAAAGGGGACCATTAGGCGATGAATCCTATTGAAAGTGGGCGAAATGGGGTCAAAGGTCATAGTAGCTGGATCCATTCCATTGCCCTTATGCGTCATAACGTGCGTAAAAATTGTTCGATTTCGATGAAATTTTAGTATGGGGTAGGGGACCACTTGGGACGAACCCTATTGAAAATGGGTGAAATGAGGTCAAAGCGCAGGACATAGGAGCGGGATGAATTCCATTGCCTTTTATACGTCATAACTTGCGTTCAAATTGTTCGATTTCGATGAAATCTTAGCATGGGGTAGGGGATCACTTGGGACGACCCTATTGAAAATGGGCGAAATGAGGTTAAAGCGCAGGACATAGAAACGGGATTCATTCCATTGCCCTTCCAGGTAGCAGAGCCTTGCAAGTTAACGTTTTCCCAACACTGAGCCACCGTCTTTTAGGAATAGATGACGGTGGCTCAGTGTTGGGCCAACGTTGAATTGCAAGGCTGTGCTACCTGGGCTCATGCGTCATAACTTGCGTAAAAATGGTCCGATTTCGATGAAATTTTAGTATGTGGTAGGGAATAACCTCGGGACGAACCCTATTGAAAATGGGCGAAATGGGGTCAAAGGTCAGGACATGGGAGAGGGATCCATTCCATTGCCCTTATGCGTCATAACTTGCGTAAAAATGGTTCGGTGTGGATGACATTTTAGTATGTGGTAGGGAATCGCCTCGGGACGAACCCTATTTAAAATGGGCGAAATGGGATCAAAGGTCAGGGCATAGGAGCGGGATCTGTTCCATCGCCCTTATGCATTATAACTTACGTAAAAATACTTCGGTTGCGACAAAACTTTATCATGTTATTCCGGAAGTATATTTAACTGGGTCTGTTGAATATCATAGAAATAGGGTCAAAAGTCAGGACATAGGAGCGAGATTTATTCTACAGCCATTATCGTCATAACTTGAATAATAGCTTGAATAATGATTTCTGATATGTCGGAATGCGTAATATAATCAATGCATTGAATGATTTTACCAACTTGTTTTTAAGTGAAAACGCAGGTAAATTTTCGTTTAATATGTATTTGTCATTTGAATGGGTTAAATTGTGCCACCCCGGTAGTCTAAGGTGCGAGCACTTGGGTAACTGATGGAATTGGGTCTCGGTTCAGGTCCCAGTTCGTGCATTTACTCTACACCGGCGATTCTACGGGGGTCCTAACAAAAAGTTCTTCACACTGTCCATTTTTGAGAAAAGTGTGAAATTACGGAGAAAAAGTTACCTTATTGCCGTTCAATGTAATCCCCTTCGCTGCTAATGACAGCTTGCAAACTGTGAGGTAGGACCTGGATGCTCCGTAGTACGCCATCTTTGTTCAGCTGTCAAATTACTCGGGTCACGTCCAATGACATTTCGTTCAGGGATTCGTAGCGGATGCCACGGAGCCAATTTTTTAACTTTGGAAAAAGATCAATGTCGGGTGGGCTGAGTCACGGGTCCAAGCTGTATGGTGGGTAGGATAAAATTTCTCAGTCATATTTCGACAAATGTCCCCGTACCGATGCTGCACCATGACACAATGCGTTGTCACGCAGCAAGATCGCTCCCGCTTCTATCAAGCTGGTGCGATTTTGACGAATTTTCGGTCTCAACTTTGTCCTCAGAAAGTCACAACAATATTATGCGTTGACATTTTACCCTACCGGCACTCGATCAGGGACCACAACCCCCTGGGCATCGTTCGCAAAAAATCATCATTTGCTTCACTTTGGATTGTTGTCAACGACACTTTGAGAGGCGTGGGGAACTTGGATGCCTCCATTCCTCTTATTGTGACATCAGTTCCGGCTCAAAGTCACGTGTCCATCTCTCATCAATTGCGACAATTCCATTCTTTCACTTATCTGAATTCTCCAAGTTCAACATCTTATCCAACAAGATTTAACACTGAAATCTATTACAGACTTCTCTGGCTCCATCCCTAACATAGCTGCTAATCAACTAAAACTTAAACTGCTAAAAAAATCCATCAATAGCTTCTCGGACATTGCTTCAACTACCGGACTAACTTACATTCCATTTGCGTCACTAAATCTTCCTTTCTACACTAGCGGAAAGTGAAAAAAGAACACAAAGAAGGAGACGTTTGATACAAACAAAATTTATACAGCATAATAACGGAATACAGAGGATGACGTGATCAAAACATTATGGCAAAATACAGCTGTATTTGCTGGTAAACTGAAAAATAACATTTCCATGTAACATGGTTAGTACGAGGTTGAACCGCCATGAACTGCATCACGCTGTGCAATTCTGGCATGGAGTCTGTCGTACAGATGTTGGATGTAAGTTTGGGGTATTGAGTTCCAAGCATCCTCAACCTGGACGCGTAAATCGGGGATGATCGTGGCTGGTCGTGGAGACTGTATAAGTCGTTGTCCCATAAAATCCCACACGTGCTCAATGGGGGACAAATCCGGTGAACGTGCAGGCCATGGAAGTTGTCTCGCACACTGAAGTGCATGTTGCGTTGCACGTGCCATGTGTGGGCGTGCGTTATATTGCTGGAAAACACCACGATGGGCCGACCTTACAAATGGTACAACAACGGGCTGAATGATGTTATTGATGTAGGAGGTGCTGTTTAACGTACCCGGTACAAACACTAGTTGTGTACGGGAGTGATAGCTGATTGCTCCCCACACCAGGAGACCAGGTGTAGGCCCTGTGTGTCGCTGGCGGATGCAAGAAGGGTGGAGACTCTCCCCTGTGCTTCTGCAAACACGCATACGGCCATCGGAGGCTCCCAAGCAGAATCTGCTTTCATTGCTGAACACAACAGATCACGAAGAATAAAATGGCAGCTGTCTAAGCATGTAGAAAACTACCCAAACGTACAATTAGAACTTTACTACTAAAAGGCATATTAGGTAAAAACAAGATCTTTCGCAACAGGCGCCCTGTGCGTCATCAGGTTAAAAGAACTGGCGCTAAGAGAAAACACACACTTAATATATAGATAGTCCCGAAGACAACAGCGATCCCGGTGAGTGACATGATATCCGCGTCACAACTCGGTTACAGCGAGAAACAAAGCAAAGAAAGAAAACGCCAAATAGATTACAAATACGTATTCACCGAAGTGAAAAATAAGCACAGGGTCCGTTATCAACCCCCGCAGTAGGGTACTTCGCACGACATAAAAAATTAAATAAGCGAATCCACGGTGCATGTACATGTGCAGGTAAGTCATCGTTACAGCATACGTCCTTAAAAACGTCAATATACAAACTTTCGGCGAAGAGAGTCATATACCTACCTCTGGTCCTAAGTAATAAATAAGTCTCAGACCATGAGGGCAGATGAGTTCCAGACTTAACCAGGCGTGCAAGGGCAGTAGTAGTAGATCCAGTCTTTACAGTGTACTGATGTTCAGTCACTCTAACTCCTAAATTACGAAGAGTGGATCCTATGTACCATGAATTAGGAGCAGCAGCAACGTCGGTCTTCAAGGGCACACAGTACACGCCCCACTGTTCTTGGATGGGTTTGGGCTCACGATCCTTCCTAAGCATGCTCCGAAGGTTAGAGGCCACATCACCAAAATCTTTTTTGTATTTTTTACACACTCTCCGTAATGCATTTGTAACCGGTGGAAAGAAAGACATTGATCCCACATAAGTAATCTGCTCGCGCTCAACACACAACGAAGACGAATTACTTCTCCTATGCCGAGCACACAACTTTTTCACAATACCAACACCATACCCATGTTCCATCACAATGGTTTTAATAAAAAGAAGTTCTTTATTCCGAGCAGCAATGCACGAGGAATGGGTATACGCTCTATTCACCAAAGCCCGAATAGCTGCAAGTTTATATCTAGCCGGGTGGACTTCCTTGCATTGAGATGTGTTCCATCCTCGCATCAAGACAACTTGGTACTGAGAAATGCGGACGTTAAGCGGTTAGTGAAGGCAATTCGTCTGAAATATTGCCTTTTGGATACATTGCATCGTCGTACATATTTGGCGTACCGTTTTCTAGGTCATTTGGCCCACCCCTATCTGTTTGAGAGACTTATGATTGTCCACAACTCTATGTTGAACACTGAGCTGCAAATAATTCAAAGTAGACATATTCATAAGCTAAGAATACTTGTATCTCGAGCCACTGATGGTACCACACGAGGTGGTGCCCCCTCCCCCAGAATTTGTCTTCAGCACCTAGATTAAAATTTCACAATTTTAGTGATGTTTCGTTGAATCCAGTTCTGGTCCGGGCATTAAATAGGGGGTCGAAATTCAACTACCCCACCGATGGTGTTAATGCTTTCCGTGTCATTACAGAGACCGAGAACATTATTCATGCTTTGCCTTTGGAAGACCAGGATTCTGCTAGGCAAAAAATTGCGAAGATTTGCAGTCAAATTGGGCCTCAGGTGCCCTCGGCGATGACAGTGTATTACAGTGAAGAGAAGAAACAGTTGTGTGAATTGAGAAATAACCCTAACATTGTTATCACAGTTGCAGACAAGGCTCACGACATCGTTATTTTAAATCGGGAGGATTATATTCAGAAGATGAACAATGTGATTAATACTATTCCTCACTCAATTGTCCTTTCTGACCCAACTTCGGCCACTATAAGACAAATTTCAGCCCTTAAAAGAGAGGGTTTGTTGCCTAGTGAGATTCATTCTATGTTAAGGAGTGTTGTTGGCCCTGCCATTCCCAATATATTTGGCACCGTTAAGACTCACAAGCCTGGTTTGCCTCTTCGCCCGCTCGTTTCTAGTTGTAACAGTCCTTTAAGACCATTAGAGAGGGCGTTGGCACGTTACCTTCGGCCTTTTGTCCAATCCTCACCTTATTCCATCACCAGTTCCCTCCAGGCCATTGCCCGTATTCGAGAATTCAGAGGCTTGGGCTCCTCTTTCATTTTGGCATCATTGGATGTGGAATCGTTATATCCGAGTGTTCCATTGAACGTAGCTCACGATTTGATTATTTCTAAGTTGTCCGACTTGGGAACTATTCCCCTAATGCAAGTTCAGGCAATTTCCGATGCTTTAAATATTATTGCAAAAAGATCTTTTTTCGCTTCAATGGGACCATTTATCGTCAGGGAGGTGGCACTCCTATGGGCTCGCCTCTCTCTGCTGTTTTGGCAGAGGTGATCATGCAAGATTTGGAGGACGATATTTTAGCCAGGGCAGACAAGGTTCCAGCACTGTACTTGCGTTACATTGATGATATTTTTGTCGTTTGGCCACATTCTGGTGATGCTTTGCTTTCTTTTAGAAGCCTTTTGTCGTCTAAATATCCTACTATTAACCTGACGATAGAATGGGAGGAAAATTTTAAGATCCCTTTCTTGGACCTTCTAATCACCAGACATGTTAATAAGGATTTTTTGACTTTTGAAGTGTATCGGAAGGCCGTTGGTTCTTTTGATATCATTCCACACGCCTCTTTCCACCCGGCTAGATATAAACTTGCAGCTATTCGGGCTTTGGTGAATAGAGCGTATACCCATTCCTCGTGCATTGCTGCTCGGAATAAAGAACTTCTTTTATTAAAACCATTGTGATGGAACATGGGTATGGTGTTGGTATTGTGAAAAAGTTGTGTGCTCGGCATAGGAGAAGTAATTCGTCTTCGTTGTGTGTTGAGCGCGAGCAGATTACTTATGTGGGATCAATGTCTTTCTTTCCACCGGTTACAAATGCATTACGGAGAGTGTGTAAAAAATACAAAAAAGATTTTGGTGATGTGGCCTCTAACCTTCGGAGCATGCTTAGGAAGGATCGTGAGCCCAAACCCATCCAAGAACAGTGGGGCGTGTACTGTGTGCCCTTGAAGACCGACGTTGCTGCTGCTCCTAATTCATGGTACATAGGATCCACTCTTCGTAATTTAGGAGTTAGAGTGACTGAACATCAGTACACTGTAAAGACTGGATCTACTACTACTGCCCTTGCACGCCTGGTTAAGTCTGGAACTCATCTGCCCTCATGGTCTGAGACTTATTTATTACTTAGGACCAGAGGTAGGTATATGACTCTCTTCGCCGAAAGTTTGTATATTGACGTTTTTAAGGACGTATGCTGTAACGATGACTTACCTGCACATGTACATGCACCGTGGATTCGCTTATTTAATTTTTTATGTCGTGCGAAGTACCCTACTGCGGGGGTTGATAACGGACCCTGTGCTTATTTTTCACTTCGGTGAATACGTATTTGTAATCTATTTGGCGTTTTCTTTCTTTGCTTTGTTTCTCGCTGTAACCGAGTTGTGACGCGGATATCATGTCACTCACCGGGATCGCTGTTGTCTTCGGGACTATCTATATATTAAGTGTGTGTTTTCTCTTAGCGCCAGTTCTTTTAACCTGATGACGCACAGGGCGCCTGTTGCGAAAGATCTTGTTTTTACCTAATATGCCTTTTAGTAGTAAAGTTCTAATTGTACGTTTTGGGTAGTTTTCTACATGCTTAGACAGCTGCCATTTTATTCTTCTTGATATTTTTAGCATGTAACTTTTATGATTGACAACAGATCACTATTGCGTTCTCGAGTTCAGACGTTGGCGACACCAATTCAGCCGCTCCTGACGGTGGGCTGGAGTCAGAGGCACACGTGCACGTAGTCCTGCATCCAGTAGACGGTTGCGGATTGTTCGCACAGTCACCTCAGGTGCAACGGCAGCTCGGATTTGCGTCGCAGTGGATGTTCTGCTTGACAACGCCGCTGTTCTTATGCGTCGATCGTTCCGCTCATCAGTCCGTCTGTGACTCCCGGTTCCACGTCTTCTCGTGTGTGAATGTTCCTCGGACCATCTACGCCACCATCGTACCACCACAGATACTTCCCGTCCAATTCGCTCCGCAATACGACGATACGACCACCCGGCCTCGCGGAGTCCGACTAGACGACCTCGCTTAAAGTCCGATAACTGCTGAAATCGTACACGTCTTCCATGTCCAGGCATTGCCGCTTCTTCAGGGTCTTCGCACGTGTCCGTGCGCCGACGACTGATTACATTCACGTCGCCGTACTCCTTAAATACCAATGACGATAATTTGCATATTATGCCGTGCTGTGGCGTAAGCGCTCACCGGTTGGTCCCGAAATTAACATCACACCTACGTAAGATCGACCCCATTAACATATGTAAATTTCATGATCGTCCGCCAATTCCTTCTTGGTGTTCTTTTTTCACTTTCCGGCAGTGTATTTACAAATCAATCAAACAATCATCTGCGTTTCTTGCCTCACTGCAAAAGACGTTTTCCTCCTCATGCTGACGTTAGATATTCAACCTGCTCCAATTTTTGAGTTGCCCGGGCATTCACTTCAACTTACGTGGAAAGCCGCATGTAACCCACTTTCATCACCCAAAGACAGTAGCGGCGCAACTGCCCGGGCCCGGTCAATAATTTTAGCCATGATTTTTATTTGGCATATGTGCAATTTTTTTCTTTCTGTGATGTGCCTTAGAACGTTGCTCTAGGTAAGTGGTCAGGTGGTCCTAATCCTTAACAAAACTCCACAGGCATTGTGTTTCTTCTGTTTATTCCGGAAAGCGGTAAGGGAGGGGTGCACCACGATTCGAAATTTCGGGCCCGGTCAACGAACTTCTTTCCGCCGCCCCTGCCCAAAGATATCGACCGGCAATGGCTTCTTCTTCACAATCGTCTTCTTTCACATTTACGACTTCACCAACTACACATTTTAACATCAGATATTTATTCATACTGCAATATTACTGGCCCAACCATTCATCTCTACTCTCGCCACTGTTCAATTTCATGTTTAGCATCACTTCATCCGTCTGAACTACAGCAATCAATCTTGGCGACTACATGTTTCTACATGCGCATGGCCCCTATAACTACATGCCGAAGCCCATTATGCGCCTTTTTAGCACGTCTTTTGTAAAAAAGATCGTGCTTATATCCAAAGTTCTGTGTGAGAATTCGTGTTACCATTAACAAATACACTATCTACAAACAAGTAATTGGACACCCCTGCAATCGACGATATCTGCGGTCCTGATACACGTCACGGCCGCCGCCGTTAAATATCGTGTGGGAAACAACGCAGCCAGTCGCATGCAAGATGCCACGCAGTTCGGAGCACTCTGATTTCGAGAAAGTTGTCATCGTCGGGTATCACAGAAATGGCCGATCCATACGTGACATATCCAGCGAGTTGAAGTACCCAAAATCGACAGTGGCCTACGTGATTGGCAAGTGGAAGATGAGAGGTGACTGTCGGAATGTGCCCCGACACAGCAGACCCACAAAGCTGGGAGTTAGAGACCGACGGGTGCTGGCCAGAGATATTCGGATGAACCGCACCAAATCGATGGGCCACATCCGCGAGGAGTTTCAACAGGCATCCGGGAGTGTTCTTTCAATGAATACCATCTGCTCGGTTATCGTGGACGTGCTACCGCCCACAAGCCTTTGATCATCAAGTCCAATAGCGCTGCTCGGCTAACGTGGTGCAAAGAACGTCGACAGTGGATCGTTGAACAGTGGAAACAGGTTCTCTGGAGCGACGAATCAAGGTTCACCCTCTACCGTTCGGATGGCAGGATCTTGGTTTGGCGTCTGCCTGGAGAACGCCTCCTGCCGGAATGTATTGTGCCAACTGTGAAGTTCGGCGGCGGTGGAATTATGCTATGGGGGTGTTTCTCCTGGTATGGCAAGGGACCCTTATTCGCAATTCCTGGTAGACTCAACACCGAAACCTACTGCACCATTGTGGATGACCATGCGCTTCCTACGTTGTGGCAGTTTTACGGGATGGACCCATGTTACTGTCATGTTGCGAGGTCCACCATGGCTTGGTATGGTGACAATGGGATTAATCGAATGGACTGGCCTGCGCAGAGCCCGGACCTTAACCCTATCGAACACCTCTGGGACGAGTTGGAGCGTCGACTTAAGGGGTGCCCCCACCGTCCGAAATCGGTGAAATAACTGACTTGTCTTCTCCAAGCCGAATGGAAGAAAATACCGCTAGCCGTCGTACAACGCCTGGTTGAGAGTATGCCCCGGAGGGTCGCAGCTGTAATCGCCGCTCGTGGAGGCTCCACCAACTATTGAACGTGAATAAACTTCGTTTACCTTTGCTATCACAGGTGTCCAATTACTTGTTGGTATATAGTGTATATTAGGTTGTAATGCTGTCTAAAACAAGATAAAACTTCATTAAAACCACAACACACTAGTTGCAAGATGATATGAAGATGTAGTACTAAAACCAGTATGTTTCAGTTAAAATGATAAAATTACATGAGGCGAGATCTTTCGGGTCACCACTTGGTGCCCATTGTCAAGCCAACTGTGAATACATGTGGTGCGGTGACGACTTATATGCTTTATAATAGTCACGTGATGTCGCCATGGTAACAGTAGCGTGCATGTGAATAAACATAGATTTTAAGGTTAACATTTAAGTCATATTAACATTGGAGGTTCCAGTGAACGTATGAGACGTTGCCAGGTTAAAGGAAGGGCATATAAGGTAGGTCATCGTTACAGCATAATTTGTTAAACCACACTATAAAAAGTGCTTCCGTAAACAAGGTGTCTTTCCTGTATTTGGTGTAGGCGAAATGAGAGACCTCTTTCCAACACGGAGTAAATTGCGGGTTACTGTGCGAGCTAAAGACGTGGTTGTAGCTTCCCTGGAAATGGCATATTGGTGTTCACGGAATCGAACCGAAATTGTTCGTAAAGTGGAGCCAATGGAACTCGAATTCGGTTGATTAGGGGTTTAGGGGCGTAGAGGAATACAATATACACCATGTTTTTCACCTGCTGGTACAACATCTCGGTCAGAACGTAAATTCTTAAAAATTTAAAAATGTAATTTATGTTTATTACAAAATTTGTTAATCATGTTGACAATAGGGATGTTAAAGGTCACAGAGCCAACAAATTTCTCCGTCGGTTTGTCTACTTGTAGTTTTGTGGAGACAATCCGCTGGTGACGAGAAAGAAGCTTCGGTACTACATAAGGTGGGTAACCAAAGGTCTTACCTAAGTTTAAAATAAATGTAAGTTCAGTTTGACGATGACGAATAGTGTGTAAACGCTCTTGTTATATATGAACGTATTCCTGCTACTCTATGTTGAATCGGATGGTATGACGAGAAAGGGACAAGTGATGGTACAAAAGTTGGTTTACGAAAAACTGAATAAGATAGTCGATTGGTACCGGGTTGACGATGAAGACAAAAATCTAAAAAAGGAAGGGAACAGTTTTCTTTGTTACCTATGGTAAATTTAATGGTGGGAATGAATGAGGAGAGGGTTTGAACAAATTGTTGAAACAGTGAATGAGGCCAAACAATCAGAACATCGTCTACATAACGTAAATAAAGTAAAGGAGGGAATGGGGTTTGTGAAATGATAGATTATTCTAAAAACTGTAACACAACTTCTGCAAGCATAGGAGATAGGGGGAATTCCATTGGGGCCCCATCAAGCTGTTGGTAGATGATGCAGTCAAATTTAAAGTATGACCTTTTTACAACAAATTTTAAGGATGACATGATAGCTTCATTTTCCACAGGTGAAGTGTTAGACGTAGAGTATAATTTCTGTTCAATAAGTTCATGGGCAAGTGAAATAGGTACATTGGGGAATAATGAATTAACATCAAGGGTTGCCATAAAAAACGGAATATCAGTCCGGTTAAAAGCCTTAATACACTGCTGGCCACCCAAAATGCAACACCAAGAAGGACACGAGATAGCAAAGCCAGATTTACTGGACACATAACAACAGATACAAAGATGAAACGATTGAGCTTACAGGCCCGTGCGACTTGCGGAACACGCACACATCAATAGTTCGTGTGGCCCCCATGGCTGGCAATAACGGCCGCTACACGCCGCGGCATCGAACGAAAGAGACTTTGGATGTGGGCTTGGGGTATGTCTGTCCAGGCTGCTTCCACACGTTGCCACAGTTCATCACGGGTGGTGCTTGCCGGGCCACTCGGTTGCCAATCAGCGACCAGACGTGTTCGTCTGGTCGCTGATTGTCAACTTCTGGAGAGAGGTTGAGCCATGCTGTCTGAACAGCCGCCCACTGTTCCCTGGCATTTGAAGGTGCAGGGTCTTGGGTGCGAATGGACCTTTCCACCACGTACTATATGTGCTCTATTGGGTGAGTTTATGTCGGGTGAACGTGGTGTCCACATCATCCGTCGGAACTGTCCTGAATGCTCCTCGAACCAATTTTGGACAACCTGGGCCCGATGACATGGTGAATTTTACGCCTGGAAAATCCCATCGTTGCTGGGGTACACTAAGTCCATAAAGGGCTGTGAATAGTCACCCAGCAGAGCAACAAGGCCATTACCGGTTAATGAAGTGTTTACGAGGACCAGAGGACACAAACCGTGCCACCCCGCACATGTATGGAACCACCACCAAGTTGCACAGTGCCTTTTTTGACAGCTTGGGTCCATGGCCTGATGGGGTCTGCGCCACATCCGAACCCTACTATTAGCTCGTATCAACTGATAGCGTGACTCATCGGACAACGCCACATGTTGCGTCTTTCAGAGTCCGATTACCGTGTTCATGAGCCAAGGGGAGGCTCTATTTCCGATGTCGTGGTGTTAATCCTCACTTTGGTGGGTCTTCTGTTCCCATACCCCATGGACGCTAAATTACGCTGCACTGGCCTGATGGATATATCTATGCTACCTCCTGTATTGAATGTGGATGTTATTTGAGCCAGTGTCGCTTGTCTGTTAGCATGGACAATCCTGGTCAGACGCCGCTGTCACGGTCATTCAGCACCCGTGGTCGGCGACTGCGCTGTCCACGATGGGTGGTAATGTCTTTCATAGGTATTCTCGGTACACGCGTAACAGCGTCGATCGAGGAATGTTGAATGTCCGCACAATTTCGGAAATTGAATGTCCCATCCGTTTGGCTCTCACTACCATGCCTCGTTCAAACTCCGATAATTCACGTCGGCTTGCCATAATCCTATTGGCGGTTGTTCATCTTGACTCACGAGATTACTTCTCGCAACTGATAAAAATCGTGGCGCGCATCGAAGCCTTTATACGATGGTAGCGGTAGCGTCAGTTAAAAATTTGCATACTGCTATCCAATGCTTTTTGGTACTTCAGTATAGTTGTTACCTGTTTCTGATGCTTTTATATGTACAATATAGAAGCTTTCGTGTTTTACAGAGTCCTCTCACGACGTTCCGTTAGAGCAAAGCCATATGAGATAATAGTATTTCCTTTTTATTAACTACTAGCTAAATACCCGTTCTTCGAACGTGATATTAAAAATATTTCTATAATACAGGATTTCATACCATACCAATAATTGAGCGAAGCGAGGCCGAACGGAGCTTTCTTTACCAGACTCGAGATAATTTGTTGTTCGGGCATAGGTAGGACACGACACATTCGATCACCGTGAGTTTTTGCATGCGATTGGACATCGTCCATGGTCAGGTTTTGACGCTTTCCGATTCCCAAAATTCTGTGACATTGAGGGAAAATCGTCCCAAAACTGGCATTTTAGGGGTTTTTTTCAGGTTTTGAGAAGGGGTGGTTTGTTACCTATCTCCTCCAAAGATCTTCATCCGATCGCGACGACACTTGCCACAGAGAAAGGGAAGGACATGATGAGTGACATGGGGTTAGTATCATGGTGATTGGTCGTATAATATAAAAATAATGACCATTAATAAAAATGACCAATTTTAATAATAATTGAAAAAATCCACCCTCTATACGAGACTCGGGACAATTTGTTATTCGGGCATAGCTATGACATGACACATCCGATCACCGTGATTTTTGCCATGTGATTGGACATCATCCATGGTCAGGTTTTGAAGACTTCCGATTCCCGAAATACTGTGTCATTGAGGAATTTCTATTAAAACTAGATGGCCTTTTACTTGAACCATTTCATGAAAAGCTGCTCACTAATATTAATTTAAAAAATTCGTTTCAATTGAGAAAAGAAGAAATGGAAAGACTCCGTCTGTTAGCTAAACACTTGCTTAATCTATAATAATAATAATAATAAAAGTGTGTGTGTCTTTCTTTCGCGATACAAAATGAAAAACATGGTTCCCGATCTGAGTGTGTCATTCCGCTTTGTTTACATGCCACCTGATCACAACCAACGTGAAGGCGTGAAGGAAAGTAGTTCATGATAAATTTTAGCCATTTCTTTTTTTTTTTTCTTTTTCTTTTTAAGTTTCGTACTTTTGTTCTGGATATCATAAACTTTACGCGTTCGTTTTTTAGAATTTGTTATAATAGACGCCTTAATGAGCTTAAATTTTGCAATAGCTTTGCTCAAAATTTGCCAACTGTACCCGAGTTATCGGTTACTGTTGGCGGCTTGTCCTTGTATAATTTGTACCGTAAATTAATATACTAATAATACACCTGATCGGTTTGTTCTGTAACTTTATTATATCATATAGGTAATAAAATGGATTCAAATGCATAATGTTTAGAGCATGAATTTCTGCATCCTTATAAGTTGCGGAGTGCTGTCATTTGTAACTAAACATTTTTATAGCGATGAACGAATGGAAAAATAAAAATAATATATCGACTTATGTTAGTGCTTCTTTGTACACTACATTGGCTGTTCTGGAATCATCCGCCAGTATTACAAAACTGCTAGGAGAACTAACTTTTGAGCACGCTACGTAAAACTGGCCATGAGAGAAACAGTTTTCTCTTAAGTCGATACCAGCTATTTTTAAAAACTGTCCCTCTGATTTATTGACCGTCATAGCAAAGCAGACCTTCAAAGGAAACTGTAATCTCTTGAATTCGAATGTGTAATCAGATGGAATAAGAGGTAAACGTGAAATAAATACATATTCCCCATGTGCGCAACCAGTAAATTTGGTGGCCTCAATGACTTTGCGATGTAGATCATTGATTTTGAAGTGTTGTGCCATTGCAAAGTTTAGGAGGATTTTAAAATGGCCATACACTGCATATTTCTTCGCCCTTTTGGGAAACACATGCCTGCCTGACTTATTCTGCCAGACGACACATAAGCAATTTCGTTCATAACTCTAAATTTAAAACTTCAAGCCTACACGAAACAAATAAAAATACGTCTTTACTCTTCATTTTCATCGTTAAAATATTAATAGACAACAGAACAAAATAATGATAGAAAACAGAACAAAATACGTTGTTACTCTCAGCATAAATGTAAAAAGAACCTTTCTTATGAAAAATTTCCTAAACAATTTCGTTCGAAACTGTACATTTTTTTAAAAGCTAGCAGGTCAGATGTTTTTGGAAGCGTGAACAAAATTGTGTTGCCATTACTAATAACTCAAGTGGGAAACTTTTTTTTTTCAAATTTCAATTATACTATGAAAATCTACCCGTATATTTATATTCATTGCAGTCACCTTTTACCACTTATATGATGCCACCGTTGCTTCGGTGAAAACGAAGGTTGGTAATTTGATTTTGACTGAATAAACCTTGCCATTCGATATGGCAAACGATAATATAAATGTTTAAATGCAAAGCATATTATGATATATCTCTTTTTACGTGATATTTTTAAAATGTTTTTTTTTGTTAAATAAATTTAGAACAAATCAAAAAATCGTGACATTCGATATGACAAACGATAATAAATGATTAAATGCAAAACATATTATGATACAGCGTTTTTTACGTGATTTTTAAGGTTTTTTCTTAAATAAATTCAGAACAAATACATTTAGAAAAAATATATGCTGAGCAGGTCAACTCAAGTCATTCAAAACTTAGTGCAGGGCTTCAGTTGCTGGGCAACAATGGCTCGATCATTGCAAAACGTCCTAGCGTTATCAAAGCTTGTTTATTTTAAAAACCCATTTCGACCCACTTAAAGTGATCGTAGGAAACAATCCTTTCGTAGTGCGCCTCTATGTTGTAAAAGGAACATTCCTGCCAAATATGAAAGTTCTAAGTTCAGTAGTTTCGGAGATTAAGTGATGAGTCATGGAGGGCTTTCAGTTTTATATATACAGATTAAAAATTTGCCCAGCAGAAGTTGGGATTTTGTTCTTAAAACATGTATGAATCGTAAACCTAAATCGATCAATTTCCCGTTTGAGCAAACAATGGGATCAGGTCTAGATTTTCAAATATGAAGAGGCATCATTTCGTTGATGCTATCTGAATTCGGTAGGATTTGAAACGTTTTTTAATAACTGAATGCAAGGAAGAAAGGATGCCAGTAAACAGGAGAGAGTAACGTCGGGCTGCTACACTTTTACGGGAAACGTCGTACTACAACGGCTTCTGTCTTACTTTATACCCTTAGCTTCTGCAGAGCGTTCGAGTGATTTGTACCAGGTGACCTATCCACTGAATTTTTTCACCTTCTAACTCCAGGCAACCGCTAAGAAGAGAAAGCGCGAAAGAAAAAGGAACTACACTGAAGAAAGCAATCTGGCTTATCGCTCGGAAGTTCGCTCAACGACTTATCCGGAGGATCTGGAAAGACAAACAGTTCGATTAGAAACCTCACGAGAGCACGTTAAGTTAAAGTAATTGTATTTATTTCTTTGACTGCTTCAAGATATTAAACGTTTTACGCAGTATGTCCCCACTCACCGAAACCTTTAAAATCGTTTCTACGAAGACCACTATACAGGGTAACAAGGAAAGTCTGTGATTAGGCCAATATCTCACGAACTATGGTAGTTAGCGATTTACTTCTTGTGCAGTTGTATATACCCCTATGGCGCACACAGTAACACTATAAGGGATCCCCTCGCCCCGTTTGGGGGAGGGTGTGAGGCTGTCGCGCCCCCCTTTGTACATAGGGCAAAAAAGTCAATTACAAACTTGTTCAAAGAGGCAAAAATAGTACATAAATGTTTGTCCCATAACAAAAGATGGAAAGTGACTCTCCAAATGCGAAAAGCTGAGTCGCTGTGTCCGAAGCATAGTTGCATAGACTTCAAATGTCGTGCTTTCTGCTCCGTCGTCATAATACAGAAAAGACAAGCGTGGTCGGTATGCCAACACTTCGTGAACCAGTGACGGGAAGTCGAACGCTTTGCCGGCCACCCCGGTGGCGCAGTGGTCTAAGCGATGGCCTCTGATCACTCGTCCGAAAGGGGTCCGGGTTCGAATCCCGGTGAGGCATGGATGTTGTGTTTGTCTTACGGCACTGGCTCTCTCCCTTCCCTGGAACCAGTGACCCTAAATTAGGGACGGGCGACTGCTTATAGCCCATTGAGTTACTCACGGTGGTTGTTAAACCTCCAATCAAAAAAAAAAAAAAAAAAAAACGCTTTGCCACGTACGCAAGTCCATTAGATGTGCATACAGTTTTCCTACTGGATGAGTGTTTCGCCACTTTATGCTGTTTCTCCTTGTTTCAGTGTATTCTTTACTGTATTGGACATATCAAAGTCTGATAATGAATGTGCCAAAGAACTGCGTTTTATTTCAGAACAAGAACTGCTGATAAGGCTTGTAGGAAAAGTTCTCCTTTGTGCTTTCATTTACTCAGAACTTACCAGTTTACATAAATTCTAAGTAATAAGTTATTGTCTAAAATACTCGGTTGTTGCCTCCGGATGTTGTGATTTTCCTGGGGACACATTCCCTGGCCCCTTCCATCTTTTGTTATGGGACAAAAACATTTATGTACTATTTTTGCCTCGCTGAACAAGTTTGTAATTGACTTTTTAGCCCTATCTGCAAAGGGGGCCGCGATAGCGCTCTCAGCCCCCCTCAAAGGGTGCGAGGGGATGTCTTGTGGTGTTACTGTGTGCGCCATAGGGGGTTTCCTATACAACTGCACAAGAAGTAAATCGCTAACTTGCCATAGTTCGTGAGATATTGGCCTGATCAAGAACTTTTCTTGTAACCCTGTATAAGATATTAAACGTTTTACGCAGTATGTTCTCACTCATCGAAGCCTTTAAAATAATTTCTACGAAGACCACTATACTATATAAGATATTAAACGTTTTATGCAGCATGTTCCCCCTCATCGAAACCTTTAAAATCATTTCTAGGAAGACCACTATATAAGATACACTGATGTCCAAAATTAAGGTCACAAATACATTTTTTTCAATAATTCAAAATAGTAAAATGTTTAAAATTGCTGTCATACATACTTTGGGGAACTGGTAGCCTTGTGGTCAACGTTCGTGACTGCCACGGAGACCTCAGGTTCGATCCCAGCAGGTACGAACGCTCGAACCACTAAATATCCGCCGTGCGTCGGATGGGCACGTTAAGCAGTCGAGTACTGGCACCCCGGTAGTAAATACGGGCGTCTTCTACCTTGCTTCTGTGTGACTTTCCTATCGGACACTCTAACCCAAATCTCCTAATTTCTAAGGGTTGTTTAAGACCTGGGGTCAGACACTCCCTTCCTAAAATCCTTTACATATGACCTGATCTGATCTGAATCTAATGTAAGCATCCACTGTTTGTTAAACGGTTAGCAGGGTGAGTTTGGTGAGAGAACGTGAAAGTGACTGATTTCTGCATCTGTGAATTTCGTCCCCAGAATTGTGTTTTGTGCAAGAAAAAGCATAAGATTGACTGATTTCAGTTGGAATGAGTGCTCGTAATCGTTTAGACAATGGTCTGAGGTTGAGCGCCATCGGTTGGCTTGAAGATGGTCAATCTCAAGCGGAGGTCTCTTGACGGTTACAGGTGTCACGAAAGTTGGTATCCAGGTTACGGCACCAATTCCGGTATCATCACTAGGAGTCCTGGCCAAGGCCGTCCAAGAGTCACGACACCTGCGGATGATGGTTACGTGGCATTAACTGCCAAACGCCATAGACGGATGACTGCAAGAGACCTCTCTCAGGACCTCGCTGCTGCGACTAGAACAACAAAATTTTGAGGAAAACTGTATACAGACGCCTAGCAGAGAAGACTCTTTACGCCCAGCGACCAGTGCTGTGTGTCCCCCTCACCACATCGCAGAAGAGTCTGTCCGTCGTGGAGCCAAACACATTTTCTTGGACACAGCAAAGGTTGGGGCCGTGTACTATTTTGTGATGAGTCGAGATTCAGTACACAAAGTGATTCTCGACGAGTTTTCATCTGGAGACAGCCTGGGGTCCCCTAGACCACTTTGGTGGAAGTGGAATCCATGTGTGGGCAGGCGTCATGTTGGACGACGGTACGCTACTGCACGTCTTTGATGGGGGCACTGTGACCGCACAGCGCTATAAGTATGAGGCCTTGAACCTTATCTGAGGCTTTTCCGGGGAGATGATTGATTGATTGATTGTAGAGGATTTTAGGAAGGGAGTGTCTGATCCCAGGTCTTAAACAACCATTAGAAATAGGAAGCTAGGAGATTTGAGCTAGAGTGCCCGATAGGAAAGTGACACGGAACCGAAGTAGAAAGGGGGAGAAAGACGCCCTTATTTATTACCGGGGGCCAGTACCCGGGGTCCGACGGCTTAATGTTCCCATCAGATCATATGTAGAGTATTTTAGGAAAGGAGTGTCTGACCCCAGGTCTTAAACAACCCTTAGAAATAGGAAGCTAGGAGATTTGGGCTAGAGTGCCCGATAGTAAAGTCACACGGAAGCGAGGTAGAAGACGCCCTTATTTACTACCGGGGGCCAGTACCCGGGGTCCGACGGCATAATGTGCCCATCAGATCAGATCATATGTAGAGGATTTTAGGAAGGGAGTGTCTGACCCCAGGTCTTAAACAACCCTTAGAAATAGGAAGCTAGGAGACTTGGGCTAGAGTGCCCAATAGGAAAGTCACACGGAAGCGAGGTAGAAGATGCCCTTATTTACTACCGGGGGCCAGTACCCGGGGTCCGACGGCTTAATGTGCCCATCAGATCAGATCATATGTAGAGGATTTTAGGAAGGGAGTGTCTAACCCCAGGTCTTAAACAACCCTTAGAAATAGGAAGCTAGGAGATTTGGGCTAGAGTGCCCGATAGGAAGGTCACATGGAAGCGAGTAGAAGACTCCCTTATTTACTACCGGGGGGGCCAGTACCCGGAGTCCGACGGCTTAATATTCCCATCAGATCATATGTAGAAGATTTTAGGAAGGGATTGTCTGACCCCAGGTCTTAAACAACCCTTAGAAATAGGAAGCTAGGAGATTTGGGCTAGAGTGCCCGATAGGAAAGTCACATGGAAGCGAGGTAGAAGACGCCCTTATTTACTACCGGGGGCCAGTACCCGGGGTCCGACGGCTTAATACCCCCATCAGATCAGATCAGATGTAGAGGATTTTAGGAAGGGAGTGTCTGACCCCAGGTCTTAAACAACCCTTAGAAATAGGAAGCTAAGAGATTTTGGCTAGAGTGCCCGATAGGAAAGTGACAGGGAAGCAAGGTAGAAGACGCCCTTATTTACTACCGGCGGGCCAGTACCCGGGGTCCGACGGCTTAATGTGCCCATCAGATCAGATCTAGAGGATTTTAGGAAGGGAGTGTCTTACCCCAGATCTTAAACAACCCTTAGAAATAGGAAGCTAGGAGATTTGGGCTAGAGTGCCCGATAGGAAAGTCACATGGAAGCGAGTAGAAGACTCCCTTATTTACTACCGGGGGCCAGTACCCGGGGTCCGACGGCTTAATATGCCCATCCGACGCACGGCGGATATTTAGTGGATCGAGCGTTCGTACCTGCCTGGGATCGAACCTGAGGTCTTTTCCGTGGCAGTCACGAACGTTGCCCACTAGGCCACCCGCTGCCTCCGGGGAGCTGTCGAACCGAACTTCATTTTTATGGACGATAACGCGAGGCCACACAGAGCTCAGCTTGTCAACGATTTTCTGGAGGAAGTGGATATTCGCCGTATAGTGAGGCCAGCGAAGTCGCCGGACCTAAATCCTATATAGCATGTTTGGGATGCTCTTGGAAGAGCCATTGCACGACGTCAACTCTCTCCCAGGACCCTCGAGGCGTTAAAATCTGCACTTTTAGGAGAATGGGATCTATTGCCACAAGCTGTTATCTACAACCTCATTTACAGTATGAGCGTTTGTTGTGCGGGTGGCCACACACTCTATTAGCCGGACCATTCCCGAGATATGATGCACCATGTTTGAACCATTTTTGGTGTAATTTGCATATCGCACGCAATTTACCTCCTGTTCATTTTGTTATGTTGCTATTGCATGTCTCTTAGTATGAGGCATCTATGTACTAATATTCATTACAATAAACCATTTAGTTTTCAAGATATCACAGAATATGTGTTTGTGACTTTAATTTTGGACATCAGTGTATTAAACGTTTTACGCAGTATGTCCCCACTCATTAAAACCTTTGAAATGATATCTAGGAAGAACACTATATACTGTATTTACAGTGGGGAGAAAAAGTATTTGCACGCATACATTATTTTGCATAAATAAGCGTGGGAAGCAATTGTGACGATTGGATTACTTTTACCATAAACACTCACGCATATGCTTCTTTTTTTACTAATCAGAAGAAATATATATACAGGGTGATTCCTAAAGTCCTAAGTCACCTCAATAACTTGGGAACACAGACAGCTAGAGCTATGGAAGTAAGGTATGGTATAGTAAAACAACCATGCGCTATCGGATGAGAGTGACTGCAGCGCCCCTAGTGGCAAAATGTGGAAGTTAGCACTCCTATTTCAGAAATCATGAGAGATACGGGAAACAGATCAATTAGGAACTTGCAGAGCATCAACGAATCAGTAGGAAACAACATATAGTAGAAACGGCTGGTGTAAGTAGAAGGCTGGAAACGCGAACTTGTGCGAAGCCGGTTCGTGTCGATGTAACAGTCTAGCAGAGAGAAATGTATGACGTATGCGACCGCACGTCTGTGAGTGTCGTATGCAAATTCTGGTGGGACATAACGCCTCACCTGCCGTATCAGGCACGGCGTGGCAATGTATAAAATATCGTCGGTCAGGAGCTATGTCATTCGCAACGTGAGTATCTGGTAAAGAACGAGCGTGGCAGGTTATTCGAATGAACAATATTGCGAGATGGTACTGCTATATGGAGAATTCCGACGCAATGCGACGGAATCGTCACGCCAGTATGGCTTACGATTTCCGACTCATCCATCGCCGACAGCGTGGACCGTCAGTCACGCGTTTCGACGGCTACGAGAGGCAGGCAGTATTGCAGTGCTTCCCCGTTCGGGCCGACCCACCGGAATGGATAGGGATGTGCAACCAGTCGATGTTCTGGCATACGTTTTGGCCAACCCACACACCAGTACGAGGGAAGTCAGTATGGTATGTGGCTTATCACAATCCCGTGTGTGGAACATTTTGCATCAGCATGGTGCCCACCTGTATCGTACAGTACCGCTGCACGTACTGATGCCAGGGGATAACCAACGACGTCTAGATTGGTACAATTTTATAATGAACACCGTAGAAGGAAATGCGGCCTTTCTGTCAAACATCCTTTGGACTGACTAGGCGCAGTTCACACGCGCCGGGGTGCTGAACAAACAAAACACCCATTACTAAGCAGTTCAGAATACATATTTTACACGGGAAATGAGGCATCAGGTGCGCTTGTGATCAATGTCTGGTGTGGCATCTGGAAGTACCGATTTGTTGGGCCTGTGTTCTATGAGAGTGCATTAAGAGGACAAAGATACCTGCAGCTGTTACAAAGCACATTACCTGAGTGGTTAGATGATCTGTCTCTGCAAGATGTACGCTCATTATGGATTCAGCATGACGGCACTCCGGCACATCAACCAACAGCGGTACAGTACTTCCTGTCAGACACTTTCGGGCAACAGTTCATCGGCTATGGTGGTCCCGTAGCGTTGCCTCCACGATCCCCGGATCTAACTCCCATGGATTTCTTCCTCTGGGGTTACCTAAAAGATCACGTGTACAGGGTGGAACCGACGAGTCACTACAATCTCCGACTGCGTATCGTCGCTGCGTGTGAGAGCGTGACAGCTGTTATGCTGGCGAACGTACAACGGGAAGTTCTGTCTCGCATTCAAGTGTGTATTGTGGCAGATGGTTGCCATATTTAACCCTATTTACTTTAAACGCAACGTTATGTAAGCCGCCCCGGTGGCGCAGTGGTCTAAGGCGTTGGCCTCTGATCATTCGTCTAAAGGGGTCCGGGTTCGAATCCCGGTGAGGCATGGATGTTGTGTTTGTCTTACGGCACTGGCTCTCTCCCTTCCCTGGAACCAGTGACTCTAAATTAGGGACGGGCGACTGCTTATAGCCCATTGAGTTGCTCACGGTGGTCGTTAAATCTCAAAAAAAAAAAAAAAAACGTTATGTAAGTACCGATGTTGCATTAAATACGACCACTGTACTCCATTTGTATTCATGCCTGAGTATAATAAACCTTGTGTTTCCCTCACGTTTCCACCCTTCTACCTACCCCAGCCGTTTCTACCATATGTCATTTCCTACTAATTCGTTGATGCTCTACAAGTTTCTAATTGATTTCTTTCCCGTATGTCTCATGGTTTTCGAGATAGGAGTGCTAATTTCCTCATCTGATAGCGCATGGTTGTTTTACTATACCATACCTTACTTCCATAGCTTTAGCTATCTTTGTTCCGATGTTATTGAGGTGACTTAGGACTTTAGGAATCATCCTGTATATATACACTATCTACCAACAAGTAATTCGACACCTGTGATAGCAAAGGAAACCGAAGTTTATTCACCTTCAATAGTTGGTGGAGCCTCCACGAGCGGCGATTACAGCTGCGACCCTCCGGGGCATACTCTCAACCAGGAGTTCTACGACGGCTAGCGGTATTTTCTTCCACTCTGCTTGGAGAAGACAATCAGTTCCTTCACCGATTTCGGACGGTGGGGGCACCCCTTAAGTCGACGCTCCAACTCGTCCCAGAGGTGCTCGATAGGGTTAAGGTCCGGGCTCTCCGCAGGCCAGTCCATTCGATTAACCCCATTGTCACAATACCAAGCCATGGTGGACCTCGCAACATGACAGGTGGCATTGTCATCCTGAAAGTAACATGGGTCCACCCCGTAAAACTGCCACAGCGTAGGAAGCGCATGGTCATCCACAATGGTGCAGTAGGTCTCGGCGTTGAGTCTACCAGGAATTGCGACCAAGGGTCCCGTGCCATACCAAGAGAAACACCCCCATAGTATAATTCCACCACAGCCGAACTTCACAGTTGGCACAACGCATTCCGGCAGGAGGCGTTCTCCAGGCAGACTCCAAACCCAGACCCTGCCATCCGAACGGTAGAGGGTGAACCTTGATTCGTCGCTCCAGAGAACCTGTTTCCACTGTTCAACGGTCCACTGTCGAGGTTCTTTGCACCACGTTAGCCGAGCAGCGCTATTGGACTTGGTGATCAAAGGCTTGTGGGCGGCCATACGTCCATGATAACCGAGCAGATGGGCTTCCTTACGGATGGTATTCATCGAAAGAACACTCCCGGATGCCTGTTGAACCTCCTCGTGGATGTCCCCGCACAGGGATAACTGGTTTTCCAGTTATTTGGGGAGCGGCGCCCCCACGGCCCGAGCTGACCTTGTGACGGATCAATATTTCATTTCGTCTTGAACGATTATATAACCGAAGGGACAGCTGTTCATCCAGCTGATGGGGGATGGCGTCCCCACGGCCCGAGCCAACATGTACTATATGTGATGAATTTCACATTTTTTATGTTTTTTCACTTTACGTGAACCCGCCTCAGTTGTAGGTTGCTGAGGTTGTGATTATGCGCCAGCTCAGGATTTTAGTTTCTCGTTTTCTTTCCTGTCTTCTCCATTTCATGTTTCTTTCTTTGTTTTTCCGAGCTGGTTAGCTAGACCTGCCTGCACGTTTGCCGTGTGCGGTGACCTGTAAGGTGGAAAAGGGGATGCTGGAGGCTGAGGTTTCTGGAGGCCTGGGTGTTGTTGTCGCCAGTTGCCAACACTCCTCTTTGCCCCCTGCTTCACCCTAAACGGGCGGCTGGGAACTAACCCACTCCTAGTCAATGAGGTCTGTGGCCGAGTGGAGCCCAGACCTCTAACGGCTTGTCGTCTCGTACGACAGGGTGAGTCTGGGGATAGGGTGGGCATGCCAAAGGGGTGTTCCCCAGGCATGGGAAAGTCTGGGTGCTCGCCGAGCGCATGTCTGTCCTATCAACTTGCTATATCCGCTTGCTATCCCTAGAGTCGTGTCCTGCGTCCACTTGGGCTTGCGGACCTCCGGCTCTCCCTCGTTGGGCTCGATTGTGGGTGGGGAAGTCGGCGGACGAATTATTAAAACTTTTATGGATGACAACAAAATTTCCCAAGAACCAAAAAGCAAAAGAGGTATAGAGGAAGGCTCATCCCCTTCTGCAAAAAAACATGTCCCTGATTGTTCAAATGCTCGTTTCTTTTTTGTGCACTCATTGGACCCTTCAAAGCCTTTGAGTGCCAAAAGTCCATTTTGGATAAATAAAGCTCTTCAATCCATCGCAAGCTCTCCTAAGAGCGTAAAGAAGCTCAATCTGGAGATCTTCTTGTAGAGATGTCCACTGTGGCCTACAGTACCACACTTATAAACACTACCACGCTGCTTGAGACTCCGGTTAAAATAACACCTCATGGGTACCTAAATTCATCTCGAGGTGTTGTCTCCTCTCGGGATCTTATTGATTGCACTGAGGATGAACTTCTCGAAGAACTGAGGAGCCAACATGTTACGGGTGTGCGACGCATTTCTTTCAGGAGGAATGGGCAGTTTGTCCCATCCTGGAATATTATCTTGACTTTCAACTGCCCTTCCCTCCCTACACCATCAAGGCAGGGTATCTCCACCTAGAGGTACGCCCGTACATCCCTAACCCTTTGAGATGTTTTAGGTGCCAGTCTTATGGCCATTCTCAGCAGTCGTGCAGGAGCAATCCTAGGTGTGCACGCTGTGGTGCCACAGAACATCTTTTGCAGGAATGTGTGGCCGAGGCCGAGTTTTGTGTGAACTGTAAGGGTTCACACGCGGCATCAGCCAAAGATTGTCCCAAGTGGAAGGAGGAGAAGGAAATCCAAAGGATCAAAACGGTGGAAAATATTTCCTATCCTGAGGCCAGAAGAAAAGTGGTTCCTGTTACATCTGATCGGCGATCATACGCTTCAGTGGTGGTTGCCAAATCTACGGTTGCGATTCAGACCGACATTCTGATCCCCCTTAAATGCCCATTCAATGTTAACGACATCATCGCAGCCGGACTGGAGGCACTCCAGTCTCGAGCTAGGGGTCTGAAAAGCGCCACCCACCACTTCGCCGAAGCAGACTCATTCCACCACCAACAAGGGACTTCAGGCCACTTCTAACAAAAAGACCAAAGCCCAGGATAAGAAAAGCATTTCTTCTCCTACAAAATCTCAGGAAATGACTCAACGTCGTGCGTCTCCCGGTAAGACACTTGGGACAAAACATGCTCCCATCTTAGCCCCTGGTCACACGCCTCCAGATCTGGGGGAACCCCCACCAGAGGCGATGGAGCCGGACTTCGTTTGACCATTTTCATTTCACTTATAACCATGGCTTCAATCATTCAGTGGAACTGTCGAGGTTTTCGGACGAACTTTGATGAAGTGAAACATCTGCTTTCATTTTACTCTCCGGTGTGCCTTTGTCTACAGGAGACGAAGCTTAAACCATCGGACCTGCTTTCAGTTCGAGGTTACAGTGCATTTCGGACAGATAACTCGTCTGGAAATATAGCCTGTGGGGGAGTCGCTATTCTCGTCCCTCACAGGGTTCCGGTATCTTCCGTCGCGGTTTCCACAACTGTGCAGGCCGTGGCGGTTCGTATTTCTATGCCTGTACCTCTTACTGTCTGCAGTGTCTATCTGCCGCCGGACGAGAACGTGAGAGTCTCGGTACTGGAGAGATTGGTTGATCAGCTGCCTTCACCCTTTCTAATACTAGGTGACTTCAATGCCCATCATCATTTGTGGGGTAGTGTCAGCATCAGCACGAGAGGTCGTCGCATAGAGTCTCTTCTGTCCTCGGCCTCTTTGTGCCTTTTTAACACCGGTGCTGACACGTACTTCCATGAACCGACAAGATCTTTCAGTGCGATCGATTTGGCCTTGGGATCACCATCGATTATTGCTGACTGGTCGTGGACGGTGTGTAACGACCTCCACGGGAGCGACCATTATCCGATTTTGCTCTCGCATCATGCGAACTTACCATCTTCTGCCTCGCGCCCTCCTCGGTGGAGGATGGAGCGTGCGAGATGGGAGGTCTTCACACCGTCAGCATTGATATCTTCTACAATGGTGACCCAAGAGTCAATCGACGCAGCGGTTCTTGAAGTCACAAATTGTATTCTTCAGGCAGCTGATCTTTCTATACCAAAAACATCGACGACACTCTCCAGAAGTCCGAAGCCTTGGTGGACCCCTGAATGCGCAGCGGCTAGGAGAGCTCAACATAAGGCGTGGTCTACGTTTCGGCGTTATCCAACCGATGCTAATCTCGTTACATTCAAACGAGCAAAATCCTATGCTCGGTTGGTGCGTCGACGTAGCAAGAGGGAGTCTTGGATCCAGTATGTGTCATCTCTCACTTCACGTGCCAGTTCGAAACGTGTGTGGGAAAGGATTCGAAAAGATCCGGGGTAACTACAGCTCTCACCAGATCTCCATTCTCGAGAGCAACGGCTGCACATATGCTGGAGTCGGGGAGATTGCTGATTGTTTAGGGGAGGCGTTTGCCTCCGTGTCGAGTGACCTGGCGTATCCTACTTCTTTTCAAAGAATGAAATCCACTGCGGAACGCCAGAGAATCTCCTTTGCGCCTTTTCTCGACACGGGATATAACTCCCCTTCAGCATGGTTGAACTCATGGTGGCTCTGCATCGGTCGGTCCCGATGGCATCCATTATGACATGCTCCGTCATCTCTCGCAGTCGTCTCTTGAGAATCTCTTAATCCTTTACAATCGTATTTGGTCGGAGCACAGTTTCCCGGAGTCTTGGCGAAAAGCAGTTGTTCTGCCTTTTCCCAAACCTGGCAAGGATCCCAAGTCTCCCTCTAGTTATCGTACAATTGCTCTCACTAGCTGTCTGTGTAAAGTTCTTGAACGCATGGTTAATTCCCGGTTAGTTCATTTTTTAGAATTTCATCAAGTACTTTCACCATCACAAAGCGGCTTTCGCCGTCATCGTTCACCTCACGATCATCTCCTGCACCTTGAGACATCTGTGCGCGAAGCGTTCTTGCGTAGGCAGCACCTGGTTTCTGTATTTTTTGATATCGAAAAAAGCTTATGATCGAGCGTGGCGGCATGGTATTATCCGTGACCTCCACGCATGCGGATTGCGAGGAAATCTTCCGACATTTATTTTAAATTTTCTTCGCAATTGGGTGTTCCAGGTGCGCCTGGGTACAACGCTATCGGCAACATTCCATCAAGAACAAGGTGTTCCTCAAGGTTGCATTTTATCTGTCACATTGTTCATCCTTCGCATTAATTGTCTCCTCACAAATCTTCCTCCTGCGGTTTCGGCTACTGTCTATGTTGATGACTTGCACATTTTCTGCTCGTCATCAAGCATGCATTTTATTGAAAGGCAGTTGCAGTCTGCAATTAATCAGATCTTTAAAACGGCGAATAGCAATGGTTTCGTTCTTTCTCCCGACAAGACAGCGTGTGTCCATTTCTGCCGGAGGCGCGGCCTCCATCCTGACCCAGAGCTGTTTTTAGACCGTGCAGCCATACCAGTTTTGCCGGAGACCAAGTTCCTTGGTCTGACCGTCGACCGTGCGCTTACGTTCCGAGCGCACGTTCGGCGGCTCAAGATTTCCTGTTTGCGGGCTCTATCCATTCTTAAGATCCTTTCGAGAGTCTCGTGGGGCGCAGACAGGATGTCTTTGATTCGTATTTACCATTCCTTAATCCGGTCGAAACTGGATTATGGTTGTATCGTGTATGGCTCTGCTCGTCGTTCCGTTCTCCGGCCTTTGGACACTATTCACCATCAAGCACTGCGTCTTTGTACGGGAGCATTTCGAACATTTCCAATTCCCAGCCTTTACGCCGACGCGAACGAACCATCGCTTGAATTACGCCGTCTGCAGCTGTCTATTCAATTCTACCTGAAACTAAGATCTCTTCCAGGCCATCCTTTATACGATGCAGTTTTTCATCCCCAGCATGCTCGTTTATTCCGGAACCGGCCCTCGTGCATTTCAACCTTCGGTCTTCGTATGGCGGCCGTAGCCCGTGATGTAGGGCTCGACTTGTCACTTGTTGGAGAGACCAGGGGCTTTGGGGATCCGCCGTGGCACCCACTTGGTGTCATGGTTGATACCACCTTTACATCTTTCGATAAATCCTCAACCCCTGCGTCAGTGTACCAGCAGCTCTTCGCTGAGCACCGTGACCTAAATTTTGATTACACTCCTATTTTTACTGATGGCTCCAAGATGCATGGAGTCGTTGGATCCGCGGCTGTCTGTGTAGATGACGTTTCAGTGGCGCGGATCCCAGCTGAGGCCACTGTGTTTTCAGCGGAGATGCATGCTGTGTATCTCGCTCTTCTCCATGTTCGGTCGGGTTCTCATCATCGTGCTATGGTCTATACGGATTCTTTGAGTGTCTTGCAGTCTTTGTCATCTGCAGATTGCCGTGACCATCCTTTTCTCGTGAATGTGAGACAGTTACTTCGTCGTTTGCTCGGGACCGGTTTTCAAGTTCAGTTTTGCTGGATTCCTGGGCATGTTGGAATCTCGGGTAACGAGTGTGCTGATGCGGCTGCTAGATCTGCTTCCTCTTTGGTCGTCACACCCTTGCCACTGTTTCACCGGGATTTCCGCTTTCTGGTACGCGACCATATTAAGTGAACGTGGCAAGGTCTGTGGGACCAACAGGTGGAAAATAAACTGCATCGTATCAAACCTAATCTTGAAATTTGGAAATCCACATATCGTCGGAACCGTAGGGAGGAAGTGGTGCTTGCGCGTCTCCGCATTGGGCATTGTCGTTTCACTCACCGCTTTTTGCTGTGTGGCGACACTGCGCCGATGTGTGAGACGTGCAATTGCCGACTCACCGTCACTCATCTTCTGTGTACCTGTGTTCGTTTTCGTGATGTACGTTTTCATTTCTTTCATTCTCATTTGTTGACCGAGGACGCCGCTACACTGCAGCGGCTCCTCGAAGACCACTGTGACTCTGTTGCCGTGTTTTCATTTTTTAAAGAAATTGACTATTTTAAACGTATCTAGATTTTAGCCTTATCATCATCCTCATTTCTCAGTTTTACTGAATCAGCTAGATTTTAATCATTGTATCATGTTTTTAATACTGTTTGTTCCATTATCTTTTTTAGCCCTTCCATCGTTCTCATTTTTCAGTTTTACATGATCAGTCAGATTTTAAGCTTTTTACCACACTTTTAATACTATTTGTTTGTCTTGTTTCTGGCGCTCTTTGGCCAACCATGGCCCTTGTGCCATAAAAATCAAACAACCAACCAACCATCCTCGTGGATGTGGCGCATCGATTTGGTGCGGTTCATCCGAATTTCTCTGGCCAGCACCCGTCGGTCTCTAACTCCCAGTTGTGTGAGTCTGCCGGGTCGGGGCGCATTCCGACAGTCACCTCTCATCTTCCACTTGCCAATCACGTAGACCACTGTCGATTTTGGGTACTTCAACTCGCTGGATAGGTCACGTATGGATCGGCCATTTCTGTGATACCCGACGATTACACCTTTCTCGAAATCAGAGCTCCGAACTGCGTGGCATCTTGCATGCGACTAGTTGCGTTGTTGTTTCCCACACGATATTTAACTGCAGCGGCCGTGACGTGCATCAAGACCGCAGATATCGTCGATTGCAGGGGTGTCCAATTACTTGTTGGTAGATAGTGTATAACAAATTTTATTTTTTCATACCAAAAACGTATTTGCACGCTAGTCAAGATAAAGAGAAACAAGAAATTTTCGAAATTAAAAAAATGTTACGATTACTTATAGTATGCTTGTTTTTTGCTTCAATTACAGCTTGTTATTGCCTGGGCATTTATTCTACTAATTTTCTAGTTGTTTCTACACTAATTTTCAGAAATTTTTCTCTGAGTACTTGCTTAAGTTCTGTTTTGTTGGAAATTATCCGTTTCCTCACCTTCACATCCAACAAATGGCACAAATTCTCAATATGGTTGAGGTGTGGGGATTGCGGAGGTGTTTTCAGATGATTTTTCACTTCATAAATCAGCCACGACCTTGTTGCGTTAGCTCTGTTTAAGATCGTTGCCTTGTTGAAAAATTCGTCCGTAAGGGGTCCGGGTTCGAATCCCGGTCAAGCATGGATGTTGTGTTTGTCTTACGGCACTGGCTCTCTCCCTTCCCTGGAACCAGTGACCCTAAATTAGGGACGGGCGACTGCTTATAGCCCATTGAGTTGCTCACGGTGGTCGTTAAACCTCCAAACAAACCAAACAAACCAAAACCTTGTTGAAAATAGAATGAATCTGCAATTCGGAATTTCGGTGTGTTGGCCTATAAATTACCTTGTCATACATCATTCATATTACTTTCAATAATGGCTATATTGCCAACTCCATTCAATACCATGCATCCCCAAATCATTACATGACCACTGCAATGCTTTTTATTTGGTCTTAAATTTTTTTGCCTTAATGGAAGTGTTTGGCTTTCGCCATACATACACTGTATTTCTTTCCATCCGAATTGAAAATGTGAAACTTGCTTTCGTCGGAAAATATCACATTTTCCTAAAACTCTGCAGGTTTGCTGACATAAGCTTTGGCCAACTCAAGTCTTTTCTGCCTATTTGTTTCACTGATACGAATTTTTTTTCTGGGTGTTCTGCCTCGAATATGTGCATCGTGAAAAATATTGCGAATGGTTTGAGGACTTACAATGGTCGCCGATGTTGAAGCGACATCAGTAGCCAATTCTTGAGCGCTTAGGGAGGGTTTTTTCGGTACCTTCGTGATGATATATCTCCTCTGCCTGGCATTTAAATTCTTCGGACGCTCATGTCGCAATCTTTTCTCCGTGCTACCACTCTTCTTTACCTTTTTTATTACGTGCCAACAGGGGCGTAGCAATTCAAAAATTATGGAGAGGGCTCAAAGAGTTTCATATCCAAACACCGAAAATAAATGCTAACACAGCATAATCAATTAATAGCTAAGCGTTAATTATAAATAATTCACTATTTAGAATAATTATATAAATTCATTAATAAATTGACAGTATTATTGATGATTAAAAACATGATTTACAAAATTTTCATACAAAACCTAATGTAATGTGGAGGGCAATATATTTATTAAATGTGGTTAATGTAAAATAGAGTACTTCTCTCTGTGTTCAATTTCTCAAACGCGCAGTTTTAAAATTATTTTATGAAATAAATATTAGTGCAGAATATTGAAAACGTAAAGTTTTGCTATAAAATTATACTTACATACATTATATTGACAAAAGTCACCAGGCACCTAGAAGAGAAACACAACATAGCATTTGTTGACATACATTAGTACGGTGTCGGTCCACCTTTGGCCTTAATGTATGCACTGACCCTTCGAGACAGGCTTTCAGCAAGGTTTTGAAACACTATGTGCTTCCATTCAGTACATAATGCTGCCGCTAACTGTTGCTTAGTAGTAGGCCTTGGTTCCAAACGTCTTAGGCGGCGCTCTAATTCATCCCATATGGGATTAAAATCAGGGCTCTGTGTTGGCCAGTCCACACACGATACGGAACTATCGTCAAATCACGCCGTAACGGTCCTTGCTTTATGGCTCGGTGAATTATCCTGCTGGTACCAACAAGGCTCGGTTCCATAGTATTGCCACAGAGTTGGTAGCGCATAATTGTCCAGAATATCGAGGTAGAGGTGCTGGTTAACAGGTTTGTCCACGATACCCAATGGGCTGGGACCATACCACGAAAAATACCCCCACGCGAGTACACTGCCAGCTCCAAACTTGACCGTAGGAACAGTACACTGTGGTAAATAGCGTTCCCCGGCTGCCGCCATACCCACACACGGCCATCAGACTGATGGATCGTGTATCTGAATTCATCAGTCCACAGGACCCGTTTCCATTGATCTACGGACCACGATAAATGTTCTTTACACCATGCTAAACGACGAGTAGCATTCGGAGTGTAGAAGAAAGGCTTATGAGCAACCACATGACTACTGTAACCCATAGAATGAAGTTCTTTGCGAATGATGCATGTACATACCGAGGTTCCAGCATTTTTACTCGCCTGTACACCTGAGGGCTTGTGCAGTACTCCTTCGATTAGCTCTATCGACTCTCCTGAAGCTTCGACGTCCTCTATCACTGATTTTCTTTGATCTGCCGGTACGTTTTGCTGCTTCATGTGTCTTCCACTTATTCAGTACATCCAAAACAGGTGACTTGGATATGTTTAAACGCCTCTCGGTTTCTCTTATGGACAACCCACTAATATTACACCCAACAATCTTTCCTTTCTCAAAGTCAGTTCTCTCCCGCCGAGACATTTTCACTCAACCTCACAGTGCGATATGATCGCAGTCAGCTGGAGGCTTGATTTTATACCGTTTGCAGCTGTACCACGCATCTTAACAACGCAGCGGATCCGTTCATTTACTTTTGAAGGAGTGTCCGGTGACTTTTTTCAATATAGTGTATCTTAGCATCATTGTACAAGGTAACTGCGCTTCGTCGCCATTGCTTTCAAAATGTGGATCCTGTATTTATCGATGAATGTTCCGTAATGCAAGTCCAGAAAGTCGAGAATTAAACATTGTGTTCCGAAAATACATTTTCTAGCGTCTGAGAGTAGAAAATGTACTTTCCGGAGTGACTGTTGGGACAGGAAGCGTTAATAGAATTTTTAGTAATTTCTTGATGTTGGGGTAAAGAAAACCAAAAAAAAAAAAAAAAAAAAAAAAAAAAAAAAGGAGCTTCACAACTTGATAAGGATTCTATCGCAGTGGTTGGTCTTTCCTCTTGTCTTGTTGTTAATAGAGGCATCTTCCAGGGGTGAAAGCGAGTGAACTTGCGGGTGTGTTGTTGCACGTTGAAAAATGCGCCAGCCGCCCCGGTGGCGCAGTGGTCTAAGGCGCTGGCCTCTGATCATTCGTCCGTAAGGGGTCCGGGTTCGAATCCCGGTCAGGCATGGATGTTGTGTTTGTCTTACGACACTGGCTCTCTCTCCCTTCCCTGGAACCAGTGACCCTAAATTAGGGACGGGCGACTGCTTATAGCCCATTGAGTTGCTCACGGTGGTCGTTAAACCTCAAAAAAAAAAAAAAAAAAAAATGCGCCAATGAAACGAATTCAAAGGGATTAAAAAAAATCCGCGACTTCGTTGGAAAAAAAAAAAATGTGATTTGAGTCAGTTTCTTTATCGATTTTTCAGATTTATCTTCATATTTTTAGTGAACAAGATTTAAAATTCGACTTTAAAAGAGAAAAAGAAATGTGATTCGGCGTGCAAGAGAAAAATGTGCCTTCATATCCAAAAGTAGGGGCACGAGCCCTCTGAGCTCCTCTATTTTCTACGCCAATGCGTGCCAAACACTAGAAAAGTTCTGTGACGTACCTGCCAGCAGGACGCACACGACATAAAGGCAGATAGTAGTCAGAACAAACGTCCGCGTAGCTCAATTGGTAGAGTGACTTATTCCGGAATGAGGGGATCCGGGTTCGAATCCTGGCGTGGACAGAAATGACGGAGAAATTTACTTCGTTATAGTTCAATTTTAACTTCTTACCAATTTCGCGATAACTTTAACCACAGTCATGAAGAGCTATAATCCTATTCCCCATTGCACTGGGAAACTCGCACTTTTTCAGAGCCATGACTGCTGAAACTATTGTAACTGAAATGCCACTCCAAACCCTTATAACATGCCTTTTAAATAGCGCGAGACTTTTATTTGCTATCGATTCGCATAATGTAATGTTTAACTGCTTTAAAACAAAGCGATGTTATGTGAGCCGATACTTTTTTGGTATGAAAAATTAAGATTTTCATTTGTTACATATATACACACCGATGAGCTATTACATTATGACCACCCCCAGCCTAGACAAATGAGCGCGCCTGGAAACCGAACGGTGGCGCAGGTGAAGTTCACAGAGCAGTATATATACAATCCGATGACGGGCTTTCGGTTAATAGTGTTCGGAGTCAGAATTGGAGAAGCTGCCGATTTATCAGAGTTTGTTAAAGGACAAATTTTGATGGCAAGGCGCCTCGGAAGTACTATCTCGGAAACGGCGCTACTTGTGCATTGTTCACGTGCCGCTGTAGTGAGTACGTATCAAAAGCGGTGCACAGATGGCCAAACGACGAACCGATCTCCAGCCGTGTGTCGTCCGCAGCTCATTGATGCCAGAGGGGAGATGAGACTGTCGCGCATTGTTCCCAGCGACCGACCGCAGGGCCATAGTGCGACAAATCACCAGCAGCTACAACAGTGGTGATCAGGGCAATGTTTCACAGCACACAGTTCACGCATGGGCCTGCGTAACCGAAGGCCCAGCTGGATCCCCATGCTCACTGCACGTCATCGCCAACAAAGCACGAAATGGGCCCAGGATCATCGAGATTGGACCGTGGATGATTGGAAGAAAGTAACCTAGTCTGACGAATCATGATTCCTGGTGCATTACGTAGACGGCCTAACGCAGATACGCCGATTACCAACGGAGGCTATGGCATCTGGATTCACTGTTGGGTGGAAACAGGCTGGCGACAGCGTTGTTATGCTTTGGGCGATGTCTTCTTGGGACACTTTAGGCCACATTATCCCAATAGCACAATCCCTGACAGCTGTCAGGGATCTGAACATCGTTGCGGACCAAGTTTACCCATTCATGGCAACTGTGTTCCCTTCTGGTAATGGCCATTACCAACAGGATAATGCGCCATTTCACTCTGCCGGAATCGTCAAGGAGTGGTTCGAGGAACATGCTGGGAACTTTCTGTTAATGCCCTGGCCTTCAAATTCACCTGACATGAAACCATTCGAACATCTATGGTTCTACTTGGAAAAGCTGGTTCTCGCTAAATCACCACCACCCCGAAATGTACGGGAACTGGAGGACCTGCTGTTGATATTATGGTACCAGATACCATACGATACCTATTGCCACCGCATCGATTTGATGCCTCGCCAAGTGGCTGCTATTTTGTGGGCTGAAGGGGGTCCTACAGCTTATTAGGTAGTTGGTCATAATGTAATGGCTTATCGGTGTATTTCTTCTGATTAGTAAAAAAGAAAGATGACACCAAATTTTCGGATGTAATAAGCACCTCTTTGGAAACCGTTCTGACGCGAATTAAATTTACCAAAGCTATTCAAAGTCAATGGAACCGGTTAGATAAACAATCAACCTGTTTTAACAATCGATAAAACATCCAGAAATTAGAAACATCTGCTCAGTTCCACCAGCGGCTGAAAAAAATATTACGAAATTTAACAAATGGCGTACAAAACGTTTCTCATAGCACAAGGAAGGTATCACAGACAAAGATTTTCAAATCGGAAAGTTAAGGTAGACCTCAAGAAATTTTGCTTCCGATACTTCCAATGGGAAAACTTCTGTACACATTTTCTTCACAAATAATACGTTACCAATAATGAAAATTTGAACATCGATTAAAATAGCTTCATTTTATAACTTGGAATACTTAATATTTTCTAAAACATAACCATAATTATGCAATCCAACATTTGTTTGTCTAATGACGTCATCAAAATACAGGTCGCGCCATCTTTTTTCTGGTTTCAACACCACCAAAGAAAAAGTTATAACCATAATAATATTAAAAATCTATAACTTTTTCTTTGGTGGTGTTGAAACCAGAAAAAAGATCGCGCGACCTGTACTTTGATGACTTCAGTAGACAAACAAATGTTAGATTGCATAATTATGGTTATGTTTTAGAAAATATTAAGTATTCCAAGTTATAATATGAAGTTATTTAATCGATGTTCAAATTTTCATCCTTGGGAACACACTAATTGTGAAGTAAATGTGTACAAAAGTTTTTCCATTGGAAGTATAGGAAGCAAAATTACTTGACGTCCACCTTAAAGGTTATATTTTTCGATAATTGTCAAAGTTTAGTTAATATTTTTAGGCTTACATTCAACTAAATATTTTCAATAATATCTCATTTCATTATTTAATTTTCACATTTTAATAAAATACAATAGAAAGACAAAATAATACCAAATGGCTCATCAAGGGTCTGGCCGGGCATACCAAATTAGGCCCGTGCAAATCTCTAGTTCCGATCCCCATCACGGACAAATTCGAGTTTTCACATTGGCGCCCGAACGTTTAAATGTATGTACTGGCCGTTGGGTTCTTCGAAAAATGTGTGATGTTTGTTCCACACATCGTCTACAATTAATGAAAAAATTCCTACTTAAAAAAAAATTAAGAGGGAGATGATGTAACGTACTACAGAGGTAAAGCACGTGTCAAGACGACAAATCTGCAGCGATACATTCCGTCCGTGTAGATTAGTTGGGAGAGCAACTTACTCCGGGTTGAGGGGGCGCCGGTTCGATCCCCGTCACGGACAAATATGTGTTTTCACATAGTACGCAAGTGTAGGCTATTTACTATTTTATGATAACAGCGCGTGAAACAATAGAATGAAAGCTACCGTTCACAGTCGGGGATTTTTTCTTCCCGAGACGGAAGTTACAGAAACAAATAACTTTCAGTTAAAAAAAACAGTTTTTTCTCGCTGTCCAGCATTTTATTTTTTCTGAACAAAACAGCGTTGAAAACCGATCAATATGTTTCGGAATACACTCCGAGACGTTAACCAGTGTGTTAAAAATACACATCCACAATTTCAGTAGTTCATGAAAGGTAATTTTTTTACGGGTTAATCAGTCAGCTAGAAACTAAATGACAGATCTTCTTTCTGTCAAGTACTAAATAAGAAAAAAATAGCCTCGAATGAAGATCAAAATATCTGAAATCGTACGAGGATTTCGATCGACGTGTTTTTGACAAACTACATGAAAAATCGCTCAAATCTTTTTTTTTTTTTTTTTTTTTTATTATTCCATGGTTTTTTTTTTCTTAATTCCGATCAAACTAACCCTGTGCTCATCTTTCAAGAATTCCATACTATTTTTTATTGCTTCAGCACTAGATCTGTTTTATCTTTTGCTGGTTTCTTCGGAACTTAAACTCACAGTGGTAAAAATGGTATTATAAGGGCCCATGGGAATCTGTGTCAGAAATGTTTATCGTACGTTTTTCAGAGTGATCATAATTCATAAAAATATTTAAATGCTGTTGCTGCGTTCGAATTCCATAATTCGGTCCTGTGGTCTAATCGTTGGCTTCTGACCATCCGTCCGAGATTGGTCCGGGTTCGAATCCCGGTGAGGCATGGATGTCGTGTTTGTCTTACGCAACTGACTCTCTCCCGCACCTGAAACCAGTGACCCTAAATTAGGGACGGGCGACTGCTTACACCGATTAGCCATTACATTATGACCACGTACCTAATAAGCTATCATCATCATTGTCAACCATTATCAATCCACTGCTGTACGAAGGTCTCCCCAAGTTTCCTCCTCAACGGTCTGTCTTGTACCAGTCTCCTCCATGTCACTCCCGCATACTTTCGGATTTCATCCACACTCATGTGGTCTTCTTCTGGGTCTTTTCCTGTCCCTTGGAATCCAATCTAAAATGTCGGCTGTCCATCGATGGTCTGTTCTTCTGGCAGTATGTCCAGCCCATTGCCATTTCAGGGATTTAACTCTGATCATGATGTCTTCCACTCTTGTCATTTTTCGGATTCCACGAGTTCCTCTTCTTATCTCTCCTGGTTACACCAAGCATGCATGCACCTTTCCATGCCTCTTTGAGTTGTCTGCAGCCTTTGTATGTCTCTTTTAGCTAAGGTCCACGTCTCTGCACCATACGTAAGCACTGGAAGGATGCATTGATCAAACACTTTTCTTTTAAAACATAATGGCATATTGCTCTTGAAAATTATGCTGTTTCTTCCAAAAGCTCTCCAGGCAAGTTTTATGCAGCGATTAATTTTTTCATCAATGTGACCTTCACTTGATATCTGTTGTCCAAGATAAATGTGGGTATTGGTTATTTCTCCAGCTTTTCCCCATCAATTGGTAAATCTTCATTTCATGTAAAAGCATTGAACATCACTTTTGTCTTCTGAAAGTTCATTTTTAATCCCACTTCTTTACTCTTGTCAGCAAGTTCCTGCATCATACTCTGCAGCTCTGATGGGGTAGTTGCAAAAATGACTATGTCATCAGCAAAACGAAGGTGGGTTAGATAATCTCCATTAATCTTTATCCCTTTGTTTTCCCAGTTCAGTGATTGAAAGACATTTTCCAATGTGGCATTAAAGAGCTTCGGAGATATGGTGTCACCTTGTCTCACTCCCTTTCCAATTTTTATGTGTGTTGTATTTTCAAACAGCCGAATCTTTGCACTTGCATTTTCATAGATGTTATTAATAATATTAATGTATGCATCTTCAATACCGCAGGTTTTCAGAGCCATTGCAACTGCTGATGGTTTCACCGAATCAAAGGCTTTTTCATAATCGATAAAAGCCATGCACAATGGAAGTTCATATTCCCTCGCTCTTTCAATTAGTTCTCTCAGTACGTGGATATGATCTATTGTGCTGTAGCCACTCCTGAATCCAGCTTGTTCTCTCGGTTGAGCCATGTCCAGTGTTTCCTTCAAGCGGTGTGAAAGACCTTAAGTGAAGATTTTATAAACCACTGAGAGGAGGCTGATAGGTCTGTAGTTCCTGAGATCCACAATGTCACCTTTTTTATGTAGCAGGATCATTGTAGCGTTGTTCCAATCCTCAGGAATCTTCCCTTCACTAAGGCATCGAGTGAAAATTTGGGCTAGTACTGTTTTGATTTTTCCATTTGCTTCTTGTATGATGTCTACAGTAATTCCATCTTCTCCTGGAGCTTTTCCCCGCTTCATGTTCTTGATTGCATGTGCAACTTCTGCTGGAAGGACTGGAAGAACTCTGGTTCTGGTACCTTTCATGATGTCTGGAGTACATGTATCATCCCTTTCACATAATTTGGAGTAGAAATCTTTCACTCTTGTCAAAATTTCGCCTCTATTTCTTGTTACAGAACCATCTTCTTTTCTCAATGCCATAATCTGTTTTCTTCCCTTACTGAGATGTCCCTTTGCTATCTTTAGGCTTTGGTTGTTTTCAATTGCTTTCCTCACTAGTTCACAGTTGAATTTCCTTACGTCTTCAGTGATACGTTTTCGTACTGTCTTGCATAGCTCTATATATTCCACTTTGGAAGTCACATCTTCTTTAGTTGTCCTCATCACTCTTCTTTTTGCATCAACATTTTGGTTTTTCCTGATAATTTGTTCACATGCAACTTGTTCTTAGACCCAGCTAATTTTGTTGCTGTTTCCATAAGAGCTTTGGTTACTTTTCTGTTAACTTCAGAAATATCCACTTCTTCCGATGTTAGGCCTTCTAAAGCAGAGAATTTGTTCTTCAGTTCCAACTTGAAGGTATTATGGTGTTTTTTAAAGTTGGTTATGTCAATACATTTTGTTTGTCTTATGAGCTTGCTACGTTCGAGTTTAGTGTTGAGGTGCATCTTACATCTCACCAATCTATGGTCACTACCTGTGTTGAACTTGTTCAGCACACTGCAGTCTTCGATGACGAATTTTTTGTTACACATAATAAAATCAATTTCACTTGTCGTTCCATTTGGATGTCTCCATGTCCATTTCCTGTGTGGCTTTTTCTTGAAAAAGGAGTTCAAGATGAAAAACCCTTCTGCCTCTGCAAACTCAACGAGAGTATTTCCACGCTGGTTTCTGTTGCCGTGACCGAATTTACCTACTGAAGTTTCACTCCGTTGCCGTTGCCCTATTTTTGCATTGAAATCTCCCATAATTATCTTCAAGTGCTGCTTACCTTTTTTATTTAGGTGACGAATTTCCTCATAAAATTCTTCAATTTCTTCTTCACGATGACTTGTGATGGGTGCATAAGTTTGAATAATCTGAGCCTTGTATCTTCTCGAGAGTTGGATAACGAGTCTTGCAACTCTGTCAGAGGAACTTTCAACTTCTACCACTTTATTCTTCAGTTTCTTGTTTATTATAAATCCAACACCACTAGTTCTGCCAGTATCTGTCCCACGATAGTAGAAGAGATGTCCACTTTTGAGTTCAATGAGATATTCTTTTCTCCTTACCTCACTTATCCCGACGATGTCCCACTTGATCCTTTGTAGTTCCTTTTCCAATTCAAGCAGCCTTGAATCAGAAGATAGGGAGCGTCCATTATATGTAGCAAATGTAGCCAAGGTCAGCATCAGATGGCAGCCTAGTCTGGTCCTCCGGGGATTCTTAGCACCCTCTGCCTTCATGTCGCACTGGCCGCTGCCTTGGCCAGGTACATTCCAGCTGTCGGGACTGATGGCCAAAATTTAAGTTGTAGAGTCATTTTGGAGGTGTTTGGCCATAACCCACCACGCTGGCCAAGCGGGTTGGTCAGTGTGGGATAGCATTTCCTCTAATCCCGATGGTATAGTGGTACCACTATTGGCGGTTAATAAGCAATAGGGACCTCCTTTATCCCGCAAAAGAAGCGGCCACTCGGCGAGCCATCGATTTGATGAGGTGGCGCAAGATAGCCTGAGATATCTGGTATCATAATGTCAACAACAGGTCCTCCAGTTCCCGTGCATTTCGGGAAGGGGGTGAGTTAGCGTGAACCCGCTTTTCCAAGTCGAACCACAAATGTTCCATTGAGTTCATGTTAGGTGAATTTGGAAACCAGGGCATTAAGAGAAAGTCGTCATCATGTTCCTCGAACCCCTCCTTGACGATTCTGGCAGTGTGGCATGGCGTATTATCCTGTTGGTAATGGCGATCACCAGCAGGGAACACAGTCACCATGAATGGCTGAACTTTAACCGCAACGATGTTCGGACAGCTGTCAGGGATTGAGCTATTGGGATAATGGGGCCTAAAGTGTCCCAAGAAAACATCGCCTAATGCATAACACCGCCGCCTGCGGCCTATTTCCGGTCAACAGTGCATCCAGGTGCCATAGCCTCAGTTGGTTATCAGTGGTTCAACGCTTGGCCATCTACGTGATGCACCAGGAATCCTGATTCGTCAGACCAGGCCATTTTCTTCTAATCATCCACGGTACAATCTCTGTGATTTTGGGCCCATTTCATGCTTTGTTGGCGATGACGTGCACTGAGCCTGGGGACCCGGCTGGGTCTTCGGCTACGCAAGCCCATTCGTCGAGACACTCCACCCACGTATGGAACCATCCCCAGCTTGCAGAGTGCCTTGTTGACAGCTTCGGTCCATGGGGTCTGCGCCACATCCAAACCCTACCATCAGATCGTAACAACAGGTAGCGTGACTCATTGAACCAAGCCCCATGTTGACATTCTTCCAGAGTCCGATTACCGTGTTCACGAGCTCAGGTAAGGCGCTGAGTACGATGTCGTGGTGTTTACATAAGCAATTTGGTGGATCTTCTGCTCCCATATCCCATGGACGCTAAAGTACGCTGCACTGACATGATGGATATGTTTCTGGTACCTCCTGTATTATATATGGATGTTATTTGAGCCAGTGTCGCTTGTATGTTAGCATGGACAATCTTAGTCAGAAGACGCTGGACACCGTCATCAGCACCCGTGGTCGGCCATTGCGCTGTCTATGATGGGTGATAATGCCTTGCGTGAGGTATTCTCGACACGCACGGGATACGTGAATCGAGGGATGTATCTCTTTCCTGCATGTTTAGAGCTGGCAGCGGGATTGAGCGAAAATCCGCTGCCAGCTCTAAACATGCTTTGTAAATAAACGCTGTAATGAAATATGCAAATTCTATTTACAGCGTTTATTTACAAAGCGATTTCTGTACATGAATGGCTATTTACATACGGCTGGAGGGCCTTATATGCTCCCATCAGTTATCAAAGTTACTCCTAACCAGGAATGAGAATAAGTGAAGGTCTTACTTGCATTCAGTCGTGCTGGGAGGGAATTGTATCGAAATGAAGGTAAAACAAGTTAATAAAATCATGCAATGCATCGATTATGATAGGCTTTCCAACATACCAGAAATCATTACTCTAGTTATGAGGATACTGGCTGTGGAATAAATCTCGCTCTTGTGCCCTGACGTTTGACCCCATTTCGATTATATTAAACAGAATTGGTTAGGTATACCTCCGGAACAACATGTAAAGTTTTGTCGCAATCGAGGCATTTTTACCTAAGCTATGACGCATAAGAGCAATGGAATGGATCGCACTCCTATCTCCTGACCTTTGCCCCCATTTCGCCCATTTGTAATAGGGTTTGTCCTCAGTGGGTCCCATAAAGCATAATAAATTTTCATTGAAATCGAACGATTTTTAAGTAAGTTATGAGGCATAAGGGCAATGGAATGGATCCCGCTTCTAGGTCCTGACCTTTGACCCTATTTAGTCCATTTTCAATAGGGTTCATCCCCAGGTGGTTCCCTACCACATACTAATATTTCATCGAAATCGAACCATTTTTACGCGAGTTGTCGTGCCGACGGGCAGACAGACGGACAAAGCTGGAGCTTGTACGCCCTGCGGTTGGAAAGCGTAAATGAAGTAGTCTCCTAAAATCCGAAGAGTGATAGTCCGCAGATCTTTCGTGATTATGGGTAATGAAATTCTCTTTCTCGGGTGGCACGCTCGTATGCTGTCCGCACAAAGATCGACGGTGCCCAGGCAGCCGTTTCCACAACAAGAGGAGTTCCAAATCCTTTGCGAGATTTTCGTCAACTCCTTCAGTTCCTTTACTGAGTTTTTTTCAACGACGCTCTTTTTGTACACCATAAATCTCTGCTGGCGCTGTCTTTCTCAACCTTGACCGAGGTACAACAGACAGTATTTCACTTTTTCGCACTTCACCTTTTTACGCTTGCCAACCGTAGGTTGAAGAAGCGTATATGCTCCAGCTCTGTCTGTCTGTCCGCGCGATAACTCACGTAAAACTGGTTCGATCTTGATAAAATTTTAGCATGTGGTAAGGTACCGCCTGGGGATGAACCCTATTGAAAATGGACGAAATTATGTCAAAGGTCAGGACATAGAAGCTGGGTCCATTCCTTTGCCTATATGCGTCATAACTTGCGTAAAACTGGTTCGATTTCGATTAAATTTTAGTATGTGGTAGGGGACCACTTGGCAATGAATCCTATTAAAAGTGGGTGAAATGGGGTCAGCCGCCCCGGTGGCGCAGTGGTCTAAGCGATGGCCTCTGATCATTCGTCCGAAAGGGGTCCGGGTTCGAATCCCGGTGAGGCATGGATGTTGTGTTTGTCTTACGGCACTGGCTCTCTCCCTTCCCTGGAGCCAGTGACCCTAAATTAGGGATGGGCGACTGCTTATAGCCCATTGATTTGCTCACGGTGGTCGTTAAACCTCCAATCAAAAAAAAATGGGGTCAAAGGTCAGGACATAGAAGCTGGATCCATTCCATTGCCCTTATGCGTCATAGCTTGCGTAAATATGGTTCGATTTCGATTAAATTTTAGCATGTGGTAGGGTACCACCTGGGGTAAACCCTATTGAAAATGGACTAAATTATGTCAAAGGTCAGGACGTAGAAGCTGGATCCATTCCATTGCCCTTATGCGTCATAACTTGCGTAAAAATGGTTCGATTTCGATTAAATTTTAGCATGTGGTGATGAACCCTATTGAAAATTGTCAAAATTATGTCAAAGGTCAGGACATCGAAGCTGGATCCATTCCTTATGCGTCATAACTTGCGTAAAAATGGTTCGATTTCGATAAAATTTTAGCATGTGGTAGGAATACCACTTGGGGATGAACCCTATTGAAAATGGACGAAATTATGTCAAAGGTCAGGACATAGAAGCTGGATCCATTCCATTGCCCGTATGCGTCATAACTTGCATAAACACAGTTCGATTTCGATTAAATTTTGGTATGTGGTAGGTGACCATTTGGCAATGAATCCTATTGAAAGTGGGCGAAATGGGGTCAAAGGTCAGGACACAGAAGCTGGATCCATTCCATTGCCCTTATGCGTCATAACGTGCGTAAAATTGATTCGACTTGGATGAACGTTCAGTATGTGGTAGGGGACCACCTGGCAATAAACCCTATTGGATATGGGGTCAAAGGTCAGGACATAGGAGTGTGATCCATTTTATTGCCCTTATGCATCATAACGTATGTAAAAATGCTTCGATTGCGACAAAATATTAGTATGTTGTTGCGGAAGTATACTGAACCGGTTCTGTTGAATATCATCGAAATGGGGTGAAAGGTCAGGACACAGGAACGAGATTTATTCCACAGCTATTGTCCTCATAACTTGACAAAAAATGCTTCTATTGAGACAAAACTTTAGTATTTTGTTCCGTAGATATACGGAACCAGTTCTGTTGAATATCATCAAAATGGGATCAAAGGTCAGGACACAGGAGCGAAATTTATTCCACAGCCATTATCCTCGTAACTTGAGTAATGATTCCTGGCATGTTGGAAAGCGTATCATAATCAATGGAATTTTTCTTTATTGGAGATTTAACGACCAATGAGCAATTCAATGGGCTATAAGCAGCCGCCAGTCCCGAATTTAGGGTCACTGGTTCCAGGGAAGGGAGAGGGTCAGTTCCGTAAGACAAACGCAACATGCATGCCTCACCGGGATTTGAACCCGGACCCCTTTCGGACAAATGATCAGAGGCCATATCTTAGACCACTGCGCCACCGGGGCGGCAATCAATGCATTACATGATTTTACTAACTTGTTAGTAAAATCATGTCTTGATCTCGGCCCGTCTTCCGCCGCCTAAACTGAAGGAATGCGCCTCTTTTAAGAGGGCCTCCTATCTGTATTCCGGAAAAAGCGTTCTGCTTCACTTTTAGTACCCCAAAACCCGCAACAGTATTAATCTTAAAATTAAAATAATAAAATAAAAAGGGCACAGTAGCAACTGTGCCGCAACCTACAACGTATAACTACGTCAACTATCACTATTATATGTCACTATCTCCCTAGTTCTAACTACGTCAACTATCACTATTATATGTCACTATCTCACTAGTTCTAGGTCCTTAAAGTATTCAGCGAAGGACAGTTAACTTAGTTCTAAGTTGTGCCACAGTAGCAACTGTGTCGCAACCTACAACGTAGAACTACGTCAACTATCACTATTATATGTCACTATCTCACTAGTTCTAGGTCCTTAAAGTATTCAGCGAAGGACAGTTAACTTAGTTCTAAGTTGTGCCACAGTAGCAACTGTGTCGCAACCTACAACGTAGAACTACGTCAACTATCACTATTATATGTCACTATCTCACTAGTTCTAGGTCCTTAAAGTATTCAGCGAAGGACAGTTGACTTAGTTCTAAGTTGTGCCACAGTAGCAACTGTGTCGCAACCTACAACGTAGAACTACGTCAACTGTCACTATTTCATGGCACTATCTCACTAGTTCTACGTCCTTAGTATTCAGCGAAGGACAGTTGACGTAGACCTACGTTGTAGGTTGTGGCAAGTTGCAACTGTGCCTCTTTGATTTTTTCAGATATAAAATTTTTAAGAAATAAAACAAGTGTTTTACTTTATTTACTTAAAAGCAACTTGTACTACACTGGCGTGCAAAAATTAAGGACGAGACTGTTTTTCGAATGTAACGTCGTGCAGAAGTGCTCCACATCGACTCAAACAATACCATGAGATCCCCAAGATGTAAGAATATGGGACAAATGAGCAAAACCGTCGAAACAAGGAATCCAAAGAATGCAAAGGCACTTTATTGAAAAGGTACTTTCGAGCACAAGTGGACAGAAGACAGAAACGTCCATGTGACAGGCGGCTGCCAAGAAAAATCCATTCCTTAGTAGGGGATATGATCATCCCTGACTGCATTGCAGGATTTACAACGTCTGTCCATGCTGAGGACGAGGTTGTCAAGGAGTTGTTTAGGCATCGCGGCCCATTCCTCTTGTAGCGCCAATCGCAGCTGTGGAATCGTTGCTGGCGATGGGTGACGTGCTGCCAAGCGTCTCCCGAGAAGGTCCCACACGTGTTCGATTGGATTTAAGTCCGGGGATCTTGCGGGCCCATCCATGTGTTGAATATCTTTACTCTCCAACAACTCTGCGACAGCCACTGTACGATGAGGTGTAGCGTTGTCGTCCATGAAGAGGAACTCAGGACCCACATCATCTCTAAACAGACGCATGTGAGGTAGGAGAACCTCTGTACAATAGCAGACAGCAGTGACTGAACCTCCTTGGAAGATGTGGAGGTCCGTACGGCTACCAAGCATGATACCGACCCAAACGAAAACTCCGCCTCCTCCAAACCGGTTTCTTTCGATTATGTTGGAGGTGTGACTTCGTGTTCCTTGCTCTCTCCAGATGTGTATACGTCCAGAATCGCTCGTCAGACTAAATCTGCTCTCATCTGTAAAGAGAACTCGACCCCATTGCTGATGTGTCCAGTTCTTGTGTTCCTGGCACCACAGAAACCGCCGTCTCCAATGAGCAGGCGTTAATGGCACACACCGTACAGGTCGTCGTGCAAATAGACCAACTTTGTGCAGCCTCCTGGCTACGGTAAAACGCGATAACGGACGTCCAGTTGTCTGTTGCATGTGCCTTGCGACTTCTCCCGCTGTCTGCCGTCTGTCTCTTCTCGCCTTCTCGCCTGTAGGACAATATACCGGTCATTCGCCACCGTGGTTCCTCGTGGACGACCACTGCTAAACTCTCGGACAGTTGTTCTTGTCGTTTGAAATGCTCTCCAAGCTCGTGGAACGATGCTGTGAGCGATCCCGAACTGCTCGGCCACACTATTCACACTTCGACCTTCTTCCAACTTCCCAATGACGCGACCTTGGGTGAAGTCATCCAGATGTCGTCTACTGGATTGCCTGTTGGCCATATCACACGATGGCAGCAAGTCGACGTCGTTCAAACCGATGTACACCGTGCAATAGCTTTCACCGAATTGCTGAGCGTACTCCACCCGTGTGCTTCAAACCCTTCTGACACTCTCCCCCCTTTTCTACGTCATGCTGCATATATGCGCATGCCCTACCGTACCGGACCCTATTCTACCTCCCGAGTGGTCTTTCGGTCCATTCTGCCTGCTAATTTCTCCTCTTCGTGGTCTTTAGGTCCATTCTGCCTGCTAATTTCTCCTCTTCGTGGTCTTTAGGTCCATTCTGCCTGCTAATTTCTCCTCTTCGTCCTTCATTTTTGCACACCAGTGTATATACAATTCGTAGTAACTTGTGCTGTTTATAGATAGTTATTGCTAAAATTGTAATCAGTCTTCAGAAACAATTTTTCAAACTCCTTTGTTGCCTTTTCATAAATTTGGTGATACGTCTCGGGCTCTGATGTACTCTTCTTCTTGTTGTTGTTGTTCTTGTTCCGGTCTAGATTCAGGATGCATTGGCGGTGTAAAGATTTGAGACGTAATCCATTCATTATACATCGAAGTTGTGAACACTGGCGTTGTGCATTGGTATTCCATGCTCGTTGGGAAAAGTAGAAAATTTGGATCGATCACATCAATCTCTATCTGTTCTTGCTGTTCAGGCTCAATTTGTGCAGTTGAAGTGGAAGTTTGTGGCTCTAGAGTCTAATTCGGGTGAAACGCATCCTCTCGCGCGGAGTTTTGACGCTCCCTACATTCCCATGACCTTTCAGTTGATGACTTAGAGGGCCTTTTTGGATTTATTTCGTTCTCCTCTAGAAATGTTTTCAACTTTCGTCGGTGCCTATAGTAATTTTTCCTGGATTTTCGCGGCATTTTTAAATTTTCGTCACCAAATTTGTTTTTTATCTAATAAATAAATAAATTTTAAATCCACTTTATTTCGGGTTATCACATACGTTCGTTAGATCTGATTGTCAGCTACGAAATGCGGGGCTGAGGTAATCTCTATCATTATCTAATCACTAGTTATTAACCTTAAAACGGTGTGTAGCGAAACGAAATCACGCGAAATTTAGCTTAATTTTCTAATGCTACTGTATCAAAGGGTTAAAGAGTGGAGGGTTGAAACTTGTTTTGTTATAAATGGAACTCTATACGCTATCTAATGATGTATTACTTATTACTCTGCGATTATTAGTTTCGATGATATAAGCATTCAAAGTGTGAAATGTTTTCGTTGCATCCATGCTCCCGATGTTACCCCATACCCAGCGCGGAGAAGATATGGTTCTACGTCAAAAAACTTATCTGTCTCAAACTATGCCCTACAAAGGTCAGTACTGCGTCCTTCAAAGTTCCATACCTCACCTCTCTGAAGTCTGGTCCCTAGGTGGCTGCCTAGCTGGCCAATGGTAGCACCGATCTTGCGTTTGTGCTTTCAAATGCATCGACCGTTTTTTTTTCATTTCAGGATCGTATAAGAGATTCCAGGTTTCATTCCAAGTGCTAACACTTTCTAAAAGGTTAGGTTCGTCTGAATTTGCCGCAGAATGCCAGCACAAGTTCGCTTGCGATATTCTTTTTGTTAAGGTGGTTCCACCTAAAATCTCTACCTTATGCTTCCATTGGTAAAATTTCTGTACATATTTTCTTCGCAATTAATGTATTCCCAAGGACGAAAATTTGCACATCGATAAAACTAGCGTTAAATTACAGCATGGGATACTTAATACTTGCTAAATCATAACCATACTTACATTAAAAATCATTTTTCTTTGAGTAATGTTCAGACCTGTTAATAGATGGCGCGACCTGTACATTGATGACGTCAGTAGACAAACAAACGTTGGATTGCTTAATATGTTTTGTTTTGACAAGTATCCCATGTTATAACTTAATGTTAGTTTTATCAATGTGCAAATTTTCATCCTTGGGAATACATTAATTGCAATGAAAATATGCACAGAAGTTCTACCATTGGAAACATAAGGCATAGACTTTAGGTGGAACCTCCTTAAAGCGTGAGAATCTTTGTAAGTATCTTGGCCCAAACCTTAGTCAGGTTCATGTGAAATTGCTGTCTCTATATCGATGTTTACCATTGAACTGTGCCTGAACTTTTCAGAAGTATAGTAACGTGAATATGAGACGAATTCGTGCTGATAATACTAATGTACATGAACTCACGCTTATCTAAGCACGATTTAAAAACCTACAAGTGTTGCTAAATTAAAGCTGACATTTATTTACATGCTAAAACACTAATAAGTTAAAGCAAATGAGGGCGAGATCTTTCAAAGTTCACCATGACCCCATCATCAGGCCGAATGTAAAAATGAACACAAGCACGACGACATATATACATTCACAGATCTCCCATAATGCAACGCAACACCTGATGTTAAGTATTGACATTGAGAAAAGAAAAAACTCACCAAAAGAAATAAACTACAAACATTACATAGTTGGTACGTCATCATCTTCTCCGTTGAACCGGTCCCCCATAAGTAAACGCCTCGGTATCAGAATAAACGACGCATAGTCCTCATTACAGCAAATCGAAGAGTGTCTTTAAATACACAAGCTCTCCGCAAAGTGGCTTTACTTGGGGCAGACATCAAGAATGTGGACTGTTTACAATTGGGTGTATGTTCTCCTAGTGCCACAATTGTAGCCAACGAAGTTGAAGACATTCTTGAAGGTACAGCATACTTGTGCTCCAACCGTCTCACTCCTAGAGTGCGCACAGTCGAACCAATATAGTGAATAAATAAAGACATCGATCTTTCCACGTTTTAGCAACACACAACAACCGAAAAATTGTTATTCGGCCACTGCTGGGGAATCGAACCCAAATCGCTCGATATCTAGCAGAGCGCGTTAGCCTTACACCACGGTGGCCAACAATCCACGGCGCTATGTGTGTTTTTCTCTCAGCTTCTGACATGAATCTGTAAGATGGGCTTAACTACTGAGATGTCTCCATCTTGTGGGCCTGAACGGCACTGGCTATATACACTGGCGGAAAGAGAAAAAAGAACACCAAGAAGGAATTGGCGGACGATCATGAAATTTACATATGTTAATGAGGTCGAGTTTACGTATTTGTGATGTTAATTTCGGGACCTACCAGTAGGTGCTTACGCCACAGCACGGCATATTATGCAAATTATCGTCGGTGGTATTTAAGGAGTACGGCGTACGGACACGTGCAAAGACCCTGAAGAAGCAGCAATGCCTGGACATGGAAGACTTGTACGATTTATGCAGTTATCGGACTTTGAGCGAGGTCGTCTAGTCGGACTCCGAGAGGCGGGGTGGTCATAGCGTCGTATTGCGGAGCGAATTGAAGGGGAAGTATCGGTGGTGCTACGATGGTGGCGTAGATGGTCCGAGGAACATTCCCACACGAGAAGAAGTGGAACTGCGAGTCACAGACCGACTGATGAGCGGACCGATCGACGCATAAGAACAGCGGCGTTGTCAAGCAGAACATCCACTGCGACGCAAATCCGAGCTGTCGTTGCACCTGAGGTGACTGTGCGAACAATCCACAACCGTCTACTGGATGCAGGACTACGTGAACGTGTGTCTCTGGCATTTGTACCTCTGACTCTAGCCCATCGTCAGAAACGGCTGCAGTGGTGTCGCCAACTATAACGAAGTGAATTTCTCCGTCATTTTTATCCGCGCCAGGATTCGAACCCGAGGCCGCTTATTCCGGAACAAGTTGCTCTACCAATTAAGCTACGCGGACATTTTATTCTGATTCCTATCTGCCTTTATGTCGTGTGCGTCCTTCTGGCAGGTACGTCACATCTCCTGGTACGTTACATCATCTCCCCCTTATTTTTTTTTCGAAGTGCTGCTCTTATTTTTCCTATCTCGCGGTGTGGAAATAACATCACACCATTGCGAGATTGTGAACGGTCGGGTCATCCGGATAGTTCGGGCGCCATTATAACGAAGTGAATTTCTCAGTCATTTTTATCCGCGCCAGGATTCGAACCCGAGGCCGCATATTCCGGAACAAGTTGCTCTACCAATTAAGCTACGCGGACATTTTATTCTGATTCCTATCTGCCTTTATGTCGTGTGCGTCCTTCTGGCAGGTACGTCACATCTCCTGGTACGTTACACAACGTCTGCACTGAAGAACGCAATGGCGATCTGTCGTGTTCAGCGATGAAAGCAGATTCTGCTTGGGAGCCTCCGATGGCCGTATGCGTGTTCGCAGACGCACAGGGGAGCATCTCCACCCTTCTTGCATCCGCCAGCGACACACAGGGCCTACACCTGGTCTCCTGGTGTGGGGAGTGATCAGCTATCACTCCCGTACACAACTAGTGTTTGTACCGGGTACGTTAAACAGCACCTCCTACATCAACAAAATCATTCAGCCCGTTGTGCCATTTGTAAGGTCGGTCCATCGTGGTGTTTTCCAGCAAGATAACGCACGCCCACACACGGCACGTGCAACGCAACATGCACTTCAGGGTATGAGACAACTTCCATGGCCTGCCCATTGAGCACGTGTGGGATTTTTTGAGACAACGACTTATCCGGTCTCTACGGCCAGCCACGACCATCCCCGATTTACGCGTCCAGGTTGAGGATGCTTGGAACTCAATACCCCAAACTTACATCCAACATCTGTACGACAGACTCCATGCCAGAATTGCACAGTGTGACGCAGTTCATGGCGGTTCAACCTCGTACTAACCATGTTACATGGAAATGTTATTTTTCAGTTTACCAGCAAATACAGCTGTTTTTTGCCATAATGTTTTGATCACGTTATCATCTGTATTCCGTTATTATGCTGTATAAATTTCGTTGGTATCAGACGTCTCCTTCTTGGTGTTCTTTTTTCACTTTCCGCCAGTGTATTAATTATAGGCAGTTAAATTGAAAGGGCCAGATCCAAAGTGAAAATCCTTCAAATACGTAGAGACACCGTGTTGTAAGGCTCATGCGCTCGGCTAGATATCGAGAGATCTGGGATTCGATTCCCCATCAGTGGCCGATAAACAGTTTTTCGGTAGCTGTGTGTTGCTAAAACGTGGAAAGAGCGAAGCCTTTGATTATTCACTCACGCCACGGATTTGGTGGACTTTCACTTTGGATATAACTACTGTAATTAACACATATAGCCAATGCCCACCATATGAAGACGTCTCAGTAGCTGAGCCCACCTTACGGATTTATGATGTCAGAAGCTGACAGAAAAACACACATAGCGCCGTGGATTGTTGGCCACCGTGGTGTAAGGCTAACGTGCCCGGCAAGATATCTGAGAGATTTGGGCTTCGGTTCCCCAGCAGTGACCGAATAACAATTTTTCGGTTGCTGTGTGTTGCTAAAACGTGGAAAGAGCGATGTCTTTGTTTATTCACTATATTGGTTCGACTGTGGGCACTCTAGGAGTGAGACGGTTGGAGCACAAGTATGCTGTGCGTTCAAGAATGTCTTCAACTTCGTTGGCTACAATTGTGGCACTAGGAGAACAATACACCCAATTGTAAACAGTCCACATTCTTGATGTCTGCCCCAAGTAAAGCCACTTTGCGGTGAGCTTGTGTATTTAAAGGCACTCTTCGATTTGCTGTAATGAGGACTATGCGTCGTTTATTCTGATACCGGGGCGTTTACTTATGGGGGATCGGTTCAACGGAGAAGATGATGACGTACCAACTATGTAATGTTTGTAATTTATTTCTTTTGGTGAGTTTTTTCTTTTCTCAATGTCAATACTTAACATCAGGTGTTGCGTTGCATTATGGGAGATCTGTGAATGTATATATGTCGTCGTGCTTGTGTTCATTTTTACATTCGGCCTGATGATGGGGTCATGGTGAACTTTGAAAGATCTCTCCCTCATTTGTTTTAACTTATTAGTGTTTTAGCATGTAAATAAATGTCAGCTTTAATTTAGCAACACTTTTAGGTTTTTAAATCGTGCTCAGACAGCGTGAGTTCATATACATTGGTACAGTAACGTTTTCAACAACTGTAAGTTCATCAACATGAAATAGTAAACTGAAGTGTATTTAATCTTTTCGAAAGTTTTGAATTACCTGAGCTCGGTATTTCCTGTCCAGGAAGCTTTCGCAAGGCGAAATCAAATGAGGCAAACAACATTTAAACCTCTTTCTTTTCCTCTTCATTAGTCGGTTTAATTTTGAGGACGTTCTAATGCGCTGCTCGCGAATGTTTCTCACGTTCTTGCGCATCAGAGAGTGAGCTAGAAAGATTTACTGCTGCTGTTCGTGCAAAGCAAGCTTCTAACGAGCGAAACTGAAAAGGCCAGTATCTGTTACTGGAAGGCTTCCTGTCTCGTGTTGAATGCAGTTGAGGTGGCATTTTCTTTTTTCAACTTCCACTGCCTGTCGGTATTTTCTAATAGCAAATTAAAAGAATTCGATCTATGCCGATTATCTCCCGCGCAGTGCTTTTTGAACTACATGCAAAAACTGCATTTTTCAGTCTCTCTTGTGATACCCATCCAAATTTAATTTAACCTCACTTTCACGTTTTTATATCAGAATAATTCCCAGCGGGCGATTCTTTTCTTTTGCAGGAGAATTCAGATCAATACCCACAAAACGTCTTTAAATGCAAAATTGATTCTTTAAATCCGACGGTTGCGAGTGCAAGCCAATATAGCCGCCATATGATGGGGAGCAAGAAGGATGATATTGAATTCTAGGGTGTAATGATCACGTTGTTTGAATCTTTTCCAGCACTAAAACAAAAATACATTCTGCAAAAAAGAAAAAAAAACGGAGCATCCAGAAGAAACCATCCAATCGAGATACAACTTTGTATGTGCAATGTGCACTATATTGACAAAAGTCACTGGACACCTAGAAGAGAAACACAACGTAGCATTTATTGAGATACATTAGTACGGTATCGGTCCACCTTTGGCCTTAATGCATGGAATAACCCTTCGAGACATGCTTTCGACAAGGTTTTGGAACACAGCGATAGGTGTGCGCTTTCATTCAGTACATAATGCTGCCGCTAACTGTTGCTTAGGTGTAGGCCTTGCTTCCAAGCTTCTTATGCGGCGCTCTGATTCATCCCATAGGAGCTCTATGAGATTAAGATCAAGGCTCTGTGCTGGCCAGTCCACACACGATACGGAATTACACGCCGTAACAGTCACGGCCACCCTCACAGTGTTTGTTGCGGCGTCACTCCCTCGGACTGTACGTCCGTGGACATTTGACTCCAATCTCCTCACTGATTCTGAATTTTGTGCCTCTGTCCGTTCTTTCCTCGCTGCTCGTCGCGCAGGGTTGCATTCCGCACCCTGTACCTTGACGTATTGGCTTCGTGTCAAGCATCAGCTCCTGTTACATATAAAGCAACTTTCCTTCACCTTGAAGACTTCTAGTCAGATGCGCCTCGATCACGCCAGGCAGATGCTCACACTGATTGGGTTATCAGATCCGCTTTTTCCAGCATATCAGGCGGAGCTCCAGGCTTTGCTGAAACCTCTTGCGCAGCAAGCACTTTTACGTCTGCGCATTAAACATCTCAATCCGGAGGAATGCACCTATGATTTTCTAACATCAATGGAATCTACACGTAAGTCTTCTACCTCGCTTCGTCATCTTCGCCTCCCCTCTGGCGAAATCACATCCGATTCGGCAGCGATTTGCTCTCACGTTCGTCAGTTCTATACCACCAAGTTCAGTGAAACTCTTCCCCCTTCTCCCTCTGCTCTACCCCATCTTCTCAATAACCTGCCTCAAGTTCCGTCTCATCTTGCTCACACCCTGTCTCTCTCACCCACACCCACGGAGGTGTCAGACACCTTCTCTTCCCTTAACCCCCATGCCGCTCCGGGTCCGGACGGCCTCTCTTTTCCTTTTTACCGTGCGTTCTTGCCTCTTTTGCTGCCTTTTCTCCTCTCCGCTTTTTCTGCTGCATTTAACTGCTCCCCCTCCCGAGGAGTTTCACGGACGCACATGTGGTCCTATTTCCCAAGAGGGGTGACCCTCTTGACTTGGGAAATTGGCGCCCCATTTCTCTTCTCAATCAAGATTATAAACTCTATACTAAGCTTCTTTCCCGTCGACTAAACTCTATCCTCCCTCACATCCTTGCTGACTCTCAAACCTATACTGTTCCTGGCCGTTCTCTTTCCTCCAATGTTCAACTTCTTCGCGATCTCATTCATCTTGCCAAGACTCATTCTGAACCTCTTGCTCTCCTTTCCTTAGACCTCCGTTCCGCTTTCGATAATATCTCACACGCCTATTTAACACAAACCCTGCTACACTTTGGCTTTCCTCCACAATTTTTCTCCGTTCTTCTCTCCCTCTACCGGGACGCCGTTTTCCATGTCAAGGCGGCATCTTTTCTCACAGCACATGTTCCCTTCAAGCGGGGAGTTCGTCTGGGCTGCCTGCATTCTGGTCAACTGTTTGCGATTGCCGTCGAGCCTTTTCTACGCTTTCTGCAAACATCTCTCCTAGCACAACTTCCACCACCAGTTGCCAGCTCACGGCATCACTCAGTCATTTACTCTGCTTATGCAGATGACATTACCGTCTGCATTCGTAGCGACTCACAGTTCCAACTGCTTCGTCGTTTGTTCTCCGCATATGCTTCATGTTCTGCAGCTGAACTGAATACGTCTAAGAGCACTGGATCGTGGTGCGGGTCGTGGTCCAATCGCTTGGATGCTCCATGGGGGCCACATGGCCATCCACTGCCGAACGCTTCCTGGGTGTGCACTTAGGCGCACCACAAGCTACAGCCAGTGCAACTCGCACGGAACTCCATCCTCGCCTCCTCCGCACAGCTGCATTCTGGTGTCGTGCGCAGTTCTGTACGTCCTACTACCAGCGTGCAAATCTCACCAGGACATACCTTCTGTCCATCTGCAAGCATTCTTGGATTGCATCTACGACCCCGCTTTTCTGTCTCCAGGAGGTTACACGCTGCCTTACTCGAGTAATGTGGGCGGGTCATCACTGGATTAACGTCCACAAGCTCTGTGCTCCTCCCTCCTATGGTGGTGCTGGCCTACCTGATATCCCGCTGTGCTACAAGGCAAGCCGAGTGATCAACTTCATTCACCTTTTCACGGCTCCAGAGGCTTCCGCAGTTCAGGTACGTGACGTTCTTGCCTCCTTGCGTAACCATCATTTTTCCTTTCTTTCTTTAGTTCTCATGGATTGCTGTCCTTCCCCCCCTCCAAACTCCCACCTGCATATTCTGAAGCCCTCACTCACCTTCGCTCTCTCCCCCTCATTCGCTCCCCTCCCTCTTCAACTCTAGAGCTTCTCTCTGAACCCCTCTTCTTCAACTCCCTTGTTCATCCCCCCATCTCCCCAGTTTTTCATTCCCCTCTTGGCTCCAAGCAGGTGTAGTAACCGTACAAGACCTCACTAACTCGGATCTATCCTGGCGCCCTTTCTGTGGCCTCCCCCTGCTATTCTCTCGTCCCCATCCGCCCATTTGGTCTATGACTCTCTGCTAACTGCACTTCTTTCGCTTTTCCCTGATCTTGTCTCCCCCACCGGCCTCGTCTGTCTTTTCTGCCCCTCTTCCGCTGCCGTTTTTCCGCCGATTCACAAACTCAGTTCTTCCTCTCTCTCCTCTAAATCGTTTTCTAGTGCACCTTGCCACCCCTTCACCGCTTTCTATTCTGGAGGTTCCCCCTGCTTCTCTTCCTCTAGTCTGGGCCGCTGCCCGCTCACCCTTATCCGCCCCTGACACGATGTGTTTCTCTCTGTCACTTCTGCTATTTTTATGCAATAAGCTTTGCTTGCAGCATCTGTTATTCATCCCCATTGTCATTGCAGTGTATATACCATCATGTTTTAACAGTTTGTATTATTTCCCAGTGAGACGCCCAACGCTGTACGTCTCCCTCTTATGTTTTCTTTTTATGAATAATAATAAAGCGATTTTGAAACCTTCCTTAATGGCTCGGTGGGTTATTCTGCTGGTACCAACAAGGCTCGGTTCCATAGTATTGCCACATAGTTGGTAGGGCATAATTGTCCAGAATATCGAGGTAGACGTACTGGTTAAACACCACCATACGAGTACACTGCCAGCTCCAAACTTGACCTTAGGAACAGTACACTGTGGTAAATAGCGTTCCCCCGGTTGCCACCATACCCACACACGGCCATCAGATTGATGGATCGTGTATCTGGATTCATCAGTCCATAGGACCCGTTTCCATTGATCTACGGCGCACGATAAATGTTCTTTACACCATGCTAAACGACGTATAGCATTCCGAGTGGAGATGAAAGGCTTATGAGCAGCCGCACGACCACGGTAACCCACGGGTTGAAGTTCTCTGCGAATGGTACGTGTACATACCGAGGTTCCAGAATTTTTACTCACCTGTACATTTAGGTCTTGTGCAGTACTCCGTCGATTAGCTGTAACGACTCTCCTGAGGCTTCGACGTCCTCTATCACTGATTTTCTTTGGTCAGCTGGTACGTTTTGCTGCTCCATGCGTCTTCCACTTATTGAGTACATCCAAAACAGTTGACTTGGGTATGTTTAAACGCCTCTCGATTTCTCTTATGGACAACCCACTAATATAACACCCAACAATCTTTCCTTTCTCAAAGTCAGTGCAGCGACATTTTCACTCAACCTCACAGTGCGATATGATCGCGGTCAGCTGCAGGCTCGTTTTTATACCGTTTGCAGCTGTACCGCGCATCTTAACAACGCAGCGGATCCGTTCATTTGCTTTTTACGGGGTGTCCGGTGAATTTGGTCAATATAGTGTATAGGAAAAGAAAACATTGCAATTCCAAAGCAGTTTGTCCATTTATTCGGATAAAACATCGACACCAGTGGAAAACAAGTCAGTACTTTGTAGCGCCACCTGTGACTCGGATACAAGCGGTTACCCGGCGTGGCATAGACGCATACAGTTCACGGATACAGTCCTGAGGTATAGAATTACAGATGGTGTCCAAATTGCGGGTTTGCCGACATTCCGGGATGGGCGTAGGTGGCGTCCCATCATGTCCCAAACATGTTCGATCGATGAGACGGGCTTGCCATGGAAGGGTGTCGACATTACGAAGGCAGACCTGGGACATCCGTGATGTGTGTGGCCTGGCATTATTCTGTTGAAAAATGTTTCGGTGATGCTGCGACAGGAATGACAACACAACAGGTGGTAAAATATCGTCGACGTAGCGTTGAGCCGTGAGGGTGGTACGGAAGACTAGGAATGGTGCCATGCTATCGTAGGAAATGGCTCCCCACACAGTCACTCCCTGTATGCGGGCGGTGTGCCATTCAACGGTAAAGTCAGGATCCGTGCGCTGGCCAGCTCGTCTCTAGACACGTGTGCGTCGGTCATCGGCGCCAAGTGCAAACCGTGTCTCATCACTGAAGACAGCACAATGGCATTGGACGCTTTACCATATTGCTTGGGCCCGACACCACTGCAGCTGGTGTCAGCGATGATTTCTGGTTAGTGGTAGGCGTCTGAGTGGCCTCCTGGAATGTAGTCCCCGTGCCACAAGTTGTGTGGCTACATTCCGAATGCCCACTTCCATACCTGTAGACGCAACGTGGCGACAGGTGGTTGAGAGCATCGAATTAGGTTCTGATCGTGCGACTCTCCCAATCACCCGATCCTCGCGTTCTGTCGTTGCCTTCGGCCATCCAATTTCCGCGCGCCGCTGGGTTGTGCTCTCCTAGACCTATTGGCGGCCTCATCGTCCGATTGTCGCATATCCGACACAAACGGCAACTTGACCAAACGGCCTTTCTCAGCCTAATTACTCGCCCTCTATCAAACTCGCTCAACTGTTTGTATTGCGCACGGATCCGACGTCGAGGCATCCTCGCAGTCCATGGAGGTTAATGCAACCGCAATCCGCTGTCGGAATTGTCCCTGCGCACGAGCTTTTCTCTTGAGATACGATCATCTTTGCGCGGTTCGCAGCCGCTGCGGCAGGCCACGATGTTGCCATTGCCGCCCCGGTGGCGCAGTGGTCTAAGGCGTTGGCCTCTGATCATTCGTCCGTAAAGGGTCCGGGTTCGAATCCCGGTCAGGCATGGATGTTGTGTTTGTCTTCCGGCACTGGCTCTCTCCCTTCCCTGGAACCAGTGACCCTACATTAGGGACGGGCGACTGCTTATAGCCCATTTGAGTTGCTCACGGTGGTCGTTAAACCTCCAATCAAAAAAAAAAAAAAAAAAAAAAAAAAATGTTGCCATTAGTCGTTATTTTTAATCATTTGCATATCATAACCTAATGTACTTGCATGCGAGGGTAAGGGCAGTTTCTCTTTCCCGCACTACGACAGGTGATGAAAGTTCATTCCACCATTCCTGAAATAAAACGCCAGGGCATGGAATGGCATCATCTCCATTCACCAATCAGGAAGCAATGTTCCCTCTAAGCTGCACACGCATGCGGCCGCGCAGCGACTTAACTTCCTCCGCGCAGCTTAAATATTATCCGCGCAGCTTAAATATTATCCGCGCAGCTTAAATATTATCCGCGCAGTGGTCTAAGCGCTGGCTTGTGACCATTCGTCCGTGATGGGTCCGGGTTCGAATCCCGGTGAGGCATGGATGTTGTGTTTGTCTTACGGCACTGGCTCTCTCCTTCCCTTGACCCAGTGGCCCTAAATTAGAGACGAGCGACTGCTTAACGCCCATTGAGTTGCTCCCGGTGGTCGTTAAACCTTCAATATAAAAATCCCTAATTAATTTTCATAAATCGAAAATCAATTACCTGCCGAAATAATAATAAATAAATAAAATTTGGGCTCTCAAAAATCAGAACAAAACTCTTTTTAAATGCAGTTAGCCTCCTTCTAAGTTCGTCTGATTGTCCACTTCGGTCTCAATGGCTTCTTGGAAAGTAAGCTCGGCCGCCCCGGTGGCGCAGTAGTTTAAGCGATGGCCTCTGATCATTCGTCCGAAAGGTGTCCGGGTTCGAATCCCAGTGAGGCAAGGATGTCGTGTTTGTCTTACGGCACTGGTTCTCTCCCTTCCCTGGAACCGATGACCCTAAATTAGGGACGGGCGACTGCTTTATAGCCCATTGAGTTGCTCACGGTGGTCGTTAAACCTTCAATAGCCGCCCCGGTGGCGCAGTGGTCTAAGCGATGGCCTCTGATCATTCGTCCGAAAGGGGTCCGGGTTCGAATCCCGGTGAGGCATGGATGTTGTGTTTGTCTTACGGCACTGGCTCTCTCCCTTCCCTGGAACCAGTGACCCTAAATTAGGGACGGGCGACTGCTTATAGCCAGTTGAGTTGCTCACGGTGGTCGTTAAACATCCAACCAAAAAAAAAAAAAAAAAAAAACCTTCAATAAAAAAATCCCTAATTAATTTTCATAAATCGAAAATCAATTACCTGCCGAAATAATAATAGTTAAATAAAATTGGGGCTCTTAAAAATCAAAACAAAACTCTTTTTAAATGCCGTTCGCCTCCTTCTAAGTTCGTTTGATTGTCCACTTCGTTCTCAATGGCTTCTTGCAAAGTAAGCTCGGCCGCCCCGGTGGCGCAGTAGTTTAAGCGAGGGCCTCTGATCATTCGTCCAAAAGGTGTCCGGGTTCGAATCCCGGTGAGGCATGGATGTCGTGTTTGTCTTACGGCACTGGTTCTCTCCCTTCCCTGGAACCAATGACCCTAAATTAGGGACGGGCGACTGCTTTATAGCCCATTGAGTTGCTCACGGTGGTCGTTAGACCTCCAAAAAAAAAAAAATTTTAGTAACCTCGTGCAAGCAGATAGTGAACGCGAGAATGCGGATTAGTGATTTTTTCCCCCGCCGAGAAAGAGGCAATTATTGAGTCTTTTCTCAAAACAACACATCAACGCTAGCCAATTACAGCAAACCGTAACCAAGTTCATTGTACTAACTAATGCACCCATGGTAGTTGGCGAGGGAAAGGCATTCCGGTCAGTTAAATTGTAAAACATTCCAGAAGTGAGTTTGAGCTTCTCACTTTTTATAAAATAAAAATTTCAATTAATGAAATGTTTTTAAAAATATTTTTCTATGTAAAATCAATTGCGGAAAGAACGGTGATGAAAATGTGTGTGTGTGTGGGGGGGGGGATTAGAGAAAAATAAGGGTTCCAATCCGTGTTCCCACTTCTACTGCATTAGTAACAGAATCTGAGAAAATAAATTTTTTCGCCCAAGTGGTTTTGATGCCTGTCCAGCTCATTGGATTAGGCGCGCATTTCCCATAGCCACTTAGAGCGAATATTTGCAGGAAGAAGCGTAAGACAGCTCCATTAGCTGCAATGGTTATAGGAACTGTCTTTTGGGACACAGATGGGGGCATTCTGGTTGATTTTTTTAAGGGTCTTGTAATGTAGTAAATGCAGCTAGTTATTTCCAAACATTGGAAAAGCTCCGCCTTGCATTGCGTGAAGGACACCCGGGAATGGAAGTCATGCTCCAGCAGAACAATGCTAGGCACCACTCTGATCGTGTGACTTCAGAAAAAAAATCCAGAAATTCGGATGGGAACTTTTACCTCACCCTGCTTTACAGTCCAGATTTGGCACCCTCCGATTATAATCTTTTTGGATTCCTAAAGGACCAGATGCGCGGTCAACACTACCAGAGCACGGAAGCAATGCACCAAACTGTGCGTCTGTGTTTTCGTGCAACTGGACCGGAATTCTTCCGCAAGGGTATCTTTAAACTGCCAGAACGATGGGGAAAATGTGTCCAAAGAAACGGGAATTTTGTCGAAAAATAGATTAAGTTTATACCGTAGATTAAAAGATGTACTTATTTTTTCAATCATTACTACTCGCAATTTAAAACAAAAATTCTCTTTCATTTCAGTATAGCCCTTGTAATAATTCAGACTTGCAGTGGTTTCCGAGATTAAATGTTCTGTTCAAGCTTCAGAGGGAGAGAGAAAAGAAAAAAACAACAACTAGAATAACACGGAGGAAGCCAAGAGCGGGAGGGAAAAGAAATTTTGACTGATCATGGGAAGAAATGGGTGTCCTTTGTTTAATGTAATATTTCCACAAACTTCCGAGATAAAATTGACAGTAAAACAATGAATGGCGCAGGAATAACTTGATGAAGTGAAGTAAATGGGTGTTCCTTTCTAAAGAAGTGGGAATCGTCCATTGAGAAAGAATAAATTAATATTTTAAACAGGAATCACCAGTCACTTTGTTTCAAAATGATTCCAGCTGGAATTTTTTCTGTCGAATTAAGCCGTCTGAATAGAAGGGCTCGAATTTATTTTGAACGATTCTATTCAGATTTGATATTTAAAAAGCACAAGGTTCGTTTCCTTGCAAAGCAGGCAACTGAATGCCGGGAACACAGTGCTGATTTTTCAATTGTTTTTCCTACTTCGTGATTTAAAAAGTTTGCACGATTTCGTTGATGGACATGTTTTAAAAAGCCGTGCAATGCCAGGGGGAGACAATTCTGGCAGTGTATGTTTGAGGGAGAGAGAGAGAGAGAGAGAGAGAGAGAGAGAGAGAGAGAGGGAGGGAGGGAGGGAGAGAAAGAGAAAACGGGATGCGGAGGAAAAGGGAGAGAGAAAGGAGAGCGTGAAAGAGAAAGTGAGAGACAGAGTGATAAAGTGAGAGACAGTGAGACAGACAAAGTGAGATAGTGAGAGAGACAGTGAGACAAATAGACAGAATGAGAGAAAGTGAGAGACTGAGAGACAGAGGGAGGCTGAGAGAAAGTGAGAGACAGTGATAAAGTGAGCGACAGACAGTGATACAGAGTGAGAGAGAAAGTGAGATAGAGTGAGAGAGACTGAGAGAATGACAGAGAAAGTTAGAGGCAGAGTGATAAAAAAGTGAGAGACAGTAGAGAGATAGACAGTGTGAGAGACAGACAATGAGAAAGTAAAAGAGTTAGAGATGCAGAGTGAGAGAGACAGAGAGAGACTGAGAGAATGACAGAGAAAATGAGAGACAGAGTGATAAAGTGAGAGGCAGTGAGAGTGAGACACAGAGTGAAATCGAAAGTGTGACAGAGTGAGAGAGACTGAGAGACAGAGTGAGAGAGAGACTGAGAGAATTACAGAGAAAGTGAGAGGCAGAGTGATAAAAAAAATGAGAGAGACAGAGTGAGAGAAAGTGAGAGACAGCGTGATAAAGTGAGAGACAGTGAGAAAGTGAGAGAGTTAGAGAGAGAGTGAGAGAGAGAAAGTGAGAGAGAGAGACTGAGAAAGTGAGAGTTAGAGAGAGAGAGAGAGAGAGAGAAAAAAAAACAGAAACAGAGAGAATGAGCGAGAGAAAAATGTGTTTAATGTAATACATGTATTTCCACAAACTTCCGAGAAAAATTGCACGTAAGACAATGAATGGAACAGGAATGGCTTGATGAAGTGAAGTAAATGGATGCTCCTTTCAAAAGAAGTGGAAATCATGCATTGGGAAAGAATAAACGAATATTTTAAAGAGAAATTACTGGTCATTTTGCTCAGGACCAATTCAAGCTCATGATTATTACATTAAATTAAATCATCTGAATAGAAGGGCTCATATTTATTTTGAAAGATTCGATCCTGACTTCATATTTATAAAGCGCGGAGCTCGCCGCCCCGGTGGCGCAGTGGTCTAAGCGATGGCCTCTGATCATTCGTCCGAACGGGGTCCGGGTTCGAATCCCGGTCAGGCATGGATGTTGTGTTTGTCTTACGGCACTGGCTCTCTCCCTTCCCTGGAACCAGTGACCCTAAATTAGGGACGGGCGACTGCTTATAGCCCATTGAGTTGCTCACGGTGGTCGTTAAACCTTCAATCAAAAAAAAAAAAAAAAAAAAAAAAAGCGCGGAGCTCGTTCTCTCGCAAAGCAGTCAATTGAACACCATGAAAATGGTGCCGAAATTTTCATTTTTTCCCTCTTGGTGATTTAACAATCTAGAACTTTTTTTTTTTTTTTGAAAGAAACATTTTTTAAAAATCCGTGCAATGCCCTAGGGGTGCAGCTCTGTTTATGTGTAGTGTTTGTGACACTTCCACGAAGTCACTTTATCAATCTTTTTTTTTTTACCACAGCAACCCCCCCCCCCCCTAAGGTACACGTCCGGATCCGCCGCTGCTCTTGAGGTAATTTTGTCTGCTCTAACACACTTCTCACACAGTAGGTGTGATAAAGAAAAAAATTATGGGGACTGATTGCATAAGTTCGGAATGTCGCGTAGCAGAAAGCCCTTTGGCACAGGTTGACCTTGGAACCCACTACGCATGTGTCATGAAACATCTCCCGTGTTCTTCCTCAACTTTGTTTTAAAGAAGTGCTTTGTTTTTCAAGAAGCTGTTCGTCGCATTTGTCATGTCGCAAATATATTGTTCAACGAACTTTCATCAGCATTTTTTTCAGATTCTTGGCGAAACTTTCAAAGACACATACACTATATTGACAAAAATCACCGGACACCCATTCAAAAGCAAATGAACGGATCCGCTGCGGTGTTAAGATGTGCGGTACAGCTGCAAACGGTATACAAACAAGCATGCAGCTGACCGCGATCATATCGCACTGTGAGGTTGAGTGAAAATGTCGCGGCGCGAGAGAACTGACTTTGAAAAGAGAAAGATTGTTGGATGTTATATTAGTGGGCTGTCGGTAAGAGAAGCCGAGAGGCGTTTAAACATACCCTAGTCAACTGTTTTGGTTGTACTGAATAAGTAGAAGACACATGGAGTTCCTGAAACAGCAAAACGTACAGGCAGACCAAAGAAAATCAGTGATAGAGGGCGTCGAAGCCTCAGGAGAGTCGTTACAGCTAATCGACGGAGTACTACTGCACAAGACCTCAGTGTACATGTAAGTAAAAATGCTGGAACCTCGTTATATACACGTACCATTCGCAGAGAACTTCATTCCATGGGCTACTGTGGTCGTGCGGCTGCTCATAAACCTTTCATCTCCACTCGGAACGCTACTCGTCGTTTAGCGTGTTGTAAAGAACATTTATCGTGGACCGCAGATAAATCGAAACGGGTCCTCTGGACTGATGAATCCAGATACACGATCCATCAGTCTGATGGCGGGTATGGGAGCAGCCGGGGGAACGCTGTTTACTACAGTGTACTGTTCCTACGGTTAAGCTTGGAGCTGGCAGTGTATTCGTGTGTGTGAGGGGTGTTTTTCGTGGTATGGTTCCGGCCCATTGGTTATCGTGGACAAAGCTGTCCACCAACACGTCTACCTCGATATCCTGGACAATTATGCCCTTCTAACCCTGTGGCAATACTATTAAACCGAGCGTTGTTGGTACCAGCAGAATAATGCACCGAGTCATAAAGCAAGGACTGTTACGGCGTGTAATTCCGTATCGTGTGTGGACTGGCCAGCACAGAGTCCTGATCTTAATCCCATAGAGCACCTATGGAATCAGTTAGAGCGCCGGATAAGAAGTTTGGTACCAAGACCTACTACTAAGCAACAGTTAGCTGCCGCATTATGTACCGAATGGAAGCGCATACCAATCGCTGTGTTCCAAAACTTTGTCGGAAGCATGTCTCGAAAGGTCAATGCATGCATTAAGGCCAAAGGTGGACTGACACCGTACTGATGTATGTCAATAAATGCTGTGTTGTGTTTCCCTTCTAGGTGTCCGGTGACTTTTGTCATTATAGTGTACTTAAGTTACAGAAAGTCTATGGGAATCGAGCACAAGTTTATGATTTGTATATACCTTTTAAAGATGGTCGTGAAAGTGTTGGAAGTGATTAACGGTGTTGGAAGACCAACAAAAGTGTAAACAAAGTCTAACGTTTGCTCACAGGTGCGCGGCAAAGTCACCGAATCACCATTCATGAGTTCTCTGAAGACTTCAACATTAGTTTCGTTTCAGTTCTGTCGATTTTTACGGACGAGTTCGGTAGGAAACGTGTCTCTGCCAAATTTGTGCCAAACTTGCTCTCAGCTGAGCAAAAACAGGTTCGTTTTTCTGCTGCCAATGCTCTGCTTGAGTGCGTCGAAAACGACGAAAACTTTTTAAAAAACTATCATAACCCATACAGCACAAAACGTTTCAGATATGTATCAGCAATGTTACAATCTCTCATTTGCGTTACACTTTCAGCGATATCTTGCAATTACGTTTCAGCAACATCTATTTTGGAACATGACTCTTTGTACATTACAGTTACATTAAAAATAGTATTCATCGATACTACTGCTTTATAGTTTCCATTATACATAATTGTTACCTTGATGTTACATTCCGGCGATATTTAAGATTTTTGATTTGGCGTGGATTCGCATGCGCATTTATGCCATTTCATCGAAGCACTCTCGTAGTCGTTCCACGTGCTACTGGGATATTCTTTGGTGATACTGTCCTACTCGAGTTAGCTGGGTGTAGGAGAAGTGGCCACAAAAATGTTAAGGGGCCGTATAAAAATTGCATTTTTAACCACTTCGTGTCCACGACCCCCCAGAGGTTGGTTATCTGAGTCATATAAAGTTTCCATAATTTCGTCTTTTCTTAATTGCGATTATTAATGTAATTCTTTATTAAAAAACGTTTGTGATCTACAACTCAACAAAAAAAATTTCAGGGTTTACAAACTACAAGTCTGCAAATTATCTGAGGGCATGTGCTGACTCAGGAAAACTGTCAAGGAGGTGGGGGGGGGTAACACCAAAAGTATAAAATATAAGGAATTTCTGGTCTGATCGGGACATTTTCAGCATTTACAACCTACATCGTAACAAACTCTCTGAGGGCATGTGCTGACTCAGGAAACCTCTCGGGAGGGGGGGGTGGTAACACCAAAATTATAAAACACAAACTATTTCTGGTTGTAAATGCTGTAAATATCCCTATCAGACGAGAAATCTTTATATTCTACATTTTTGGTATTCCCCCACCCCCCGACAGGTTTCTTGGGTAGGTACATGTCTTCAGATAACTTGTTGAGTTGTAGCTAGTAAACGCTGAAAATATCCCGATCGGACTTGAATTTTTTTATATTTCATATTTTAGGTTTGAAGCAACCCCCCCCTCCGATAGATTTACTGGGTTTGCACATACCCGCAGAGAATTTGTTCAGCTGTACTTTATAAACCTTGAAAGATATCGTAAATAAGAAAATATGTAGGCCACGGAGCCGTCCAGAACGGAATTTTTATATGGCCCCTTAAAATTTTTTGGGGCAGCTCTCCGGTGGCCAGTTCTCCGCTTTGTCTTTGGCCTGAAAATCATTTAAATGTCAAAATTTTTTACTGGAAATGAAATATTAAAAAAGCTATTGTATGAGCAATAGTTGCTCAAGTAGCGGGGAATATAGCCACACGAAATTTGTTTATGCAGAGCAATTTAATGGCACTGAAATTTCAATGTATCCAGTTCTCCGATGGCCACTTCTCCGTACCCGGAGTTAGCTAGTTAGTGTCCACTAGTGTCCGTCCTTAAGTTTTGCACTCCGGTGTATAATATCTTAGTACGTCTGTTGGTTTTGAATCAGAAAAAGAAGTCTCAATAAAAGTAGTTGTTAGTTTGTAAGGTTAGGAAAACAAAAAAGGTTGATATATTGATTAGTTTAACGACTACGCAAGTTTTGAAAGCAAATGGAGTAAGATATGCATTAAAAGGTACATTTCGTTATACTCATGAAGAAATTTAAGTCATCCTACAAAAAAATAAAATGATCTATGGAAAAAATAATGCACATCTATTAAGCAACGTATTCGCAAAGTACTGGCCTTCTCGTTAGTTCCTACAGAACGCTGTAATCGCGAGGCGTCCCATGGTCGAGTGGGATAATGTATCTGCCTAGAAAGCCGCTGGACAAGGGTTCGAACCTGGCGTGACTTCGAGGATTTGTATTTTCTTAGAGAGAAAATTTCCCTAGCGTCGTGACGTCACATCGTAACATCACCTGATGGGGAAAAACAAAAAGGCGTATCGCTGAGACCAAGTGGGGAGGTAAAAAAAATTGGCGAGCAAAACATGTTCGGTAGGACCGCGTGGCACACAAAATGTTATGGTTGAACACAAAGAGAAAATGGCGGACAAAAGATGGTCGAGAATATCACGTGGAAAAACAATGGCTGCAACTGACGTCATGATTGACCAGGAATCGACCACATGCGTTTGAGGCAGCACGTGGACTGGTTCCTTTTTACAGAAACCCCTATTATCACGTAACAGTAATGAAACGAAGTTACAAATATCTTTCAAACACGGAACAGTAATATGAATTTGGTATCTTCAAGTTACAAAAACCTTTCACTGTAACGTATCAGTTATGTTTCAAAGTTCTGTAACGTTTGCGGACATTTTGACGTAACCGTAAGTTTTCTGAAACATTACTGTTACATTGCGCAACGTATCTGAAAAGTTTCAGGGTTACGTACCTGTAACATATACGAAATATTCTGTGCTGTATGGGAACTGGTGATGAAACGTGGGTTTATTGGTATGACCTTGAAACCAAGGCCCAGTCTTCACAGTGGAAAGCCTCTAACTCTCGCATACCCCCCTCCTCCCCAAAAAAACACGACAGAGTCTCAGCAGTGTCAAGACGATGGTCGCAGTTTTTTTAATCATGTTAGAAATGTGTATCATGAATGCGCTCCATCAGGCCAGACAATCAACAAGGAGTACTACTGTCAAGTATTGCGGAGTTTGAGGGACGCGGTTCGTCTCAAAAGGCAGACACTGCAATGGAGAGTAGAGTGGCAACTTCACCATGACAACGCACCTACCCATGCAGCGCAACTTGTACAGCAGTTTCTTGCTAAGCACCGCATTGCACAAGTCCGACAGCCACCCTATTCGCCAGAGCTAGTGACGTTTTTCTCATCCTAAAAATCAAATACCACCTGGAAGGAAACATATTTCAAGATATTGAGAAGATACAACAGAGTGCGACGAAGCTGTTGTTCGCTATTTCAGAAGATTACTTCAAAAGTACTTCGAGCAGTGGAAACAGCGATGGGTTAATGTGTGACTTCGGAAGGCGACTATTTTAAAGACGATTAAGTTTCAAATCTGTAAGTCTTGTACTTTTGTCTTAATAAATCCATTCAATTATGGGTATTCAAAAGTTTCCACTAGCGAGCGCTGTAAGGGTCTAACCGGCCGGCGACCCGTGCTGTTAGTTCGTACATAAATCCAGCATGGTAGTCGATAAAGTTCATGTGCGGCACTGTTTGTTATTCATGTTTAATTTAGGGAAAAGTGCGAGTGCAGTATACGGTTTAATATGTCAGGCGTATGGCTACACGATTATGGGTGAGCGGACGTGTCGAGAATGGTTTGCCAGTTTTAAGAAAGGTGATCTAAGCTTGGAAGACAAGCCACGTGCAGGTAGACCTCAGGAACTCCCAGACGAGAAGCTGGAATCGCTGTTGCAAGAGGATGCCACACAATCGACCACGCAACTGGCGAAACGTTTGAAAGTGGCTCAATCGACGGTGGTACGGCGTCTACAGGCCTTGGGGAAGATCCAGAAGATTGGTAAGTGGGTTCCGCATACTCTAACGGAGCGTAATGTTGGTCAACGATTGGACATCTGCATGTCGTTACTGAAGAGGTTTCAAGGGAAGAATTTCTGGTGGAAGGTTGTCACCGGGGATGAAAAATGGGTCTATTGCGACAACCCCGTACGCAAGCGATCCCGGGTCGACCTAGGCCAGCCATCAACACCCACTGCAAAACAGGATACCCACGGGGGAAAGATGCTGTTGTGTGTGTGGCGGGATATTAACGGAGTGCTGTACTTCGAACTATTGAAACCGGTCATAACAATAACTGCACAACGATATAGCGATCAGTTGATGAAGCTGAACGCCGCAATCGAGCAAAAACGCGCCCATGGACAGGTAAAGGACGTCGCCCAGTCATCCTGTTACACGATAATACCTAACCACATGTCGGTGCCACCACGAAATCAACCCTTGAACAGTTACACTGGGAGGTTTTACCACGCCCGGGTTACTCCCCGGACATTGCACCCTCAGACTTTCATATGTTTCGCTCTATGCAACATGCTCTAGCCCAACAGCTGTTCACCACAGTTCCAGAGGTGAAAAATTACGTCACTGCGTTCTTCAGCTCAAAACCCAAGTCCTTCTATCACATGGGCATTCATTTGTTGCTTGAAAAATGGCCAATATTTCGTTGTATAAATATGTACTGGTTTCCTGATTGTTCCTTTCTCCTTAAAACGGCGGAAACTTTGGCATACCCCCTAATAGAGACTTTTTGATCACACCTTGTACTCTTATTCAACTCCATTAAAAGACTCGTTAAAGCAATACTTTGAACAAAAAGGTGTTTCCTGTTAGGAACAGGAAACACGCAGAAGCGAAAAAGACAAGTAATTAATCCAACAAAGTCACATAAAGTTCGGGTAATTTGAGCTACGAAAAAAAATGAGTTACTTTCAGAAATAACACAAACCATTTCGAGCAACCGGCTTGATCTCGGAGCATTTCAGCTGCCTTCTGTTAAGGTAGCTATCCTTTTCCAACATTGTAATTAAAGAATTTCAAGAACAGCATAAAAATAAGATGTATTAAAGGCGTCAAACATATTTTCTGACTCACCGTACATTGATACCGCAAAATACTTGCAAGTTTTGCAAATTTGTTCTATTAGTATGTTAATTAGAAGCGTGTTGAAAATGACTAATGAAGGCAATATGCAGTTATTTAATTACTACAGCCCTTGGAAACGCGCGTGTTCCAGTCCTGCCAGGTGATAAAACAAAAACAAAAACAAAAAATGCATTAAAAAATAAAACTACAAACCGATGACAGTATGAGAAATATTCCAGAAACTGACTCCTTAATTAAATGCAAATTCTTAAAACAACGTATTTCGAATAACAAAAAAGTCTAATAATTATAACAGCTGTTTGAGACGGGACCTGTTGTGACGTACCTGCCAGAAGGACGCACACGACATAAAGGCAGATAGGAATCAGAATAATCGTCCGCGTAGCTTAATTGGTAGAGCAACTTATTCCGGAATGAGTGGACCCGGGTTCGAACCCCGGCGCGGATAAAAATGACGGAGAAATTTACTTCGTTATAATGGCGCCCGAACTATCCGGATGACCCGACCGTTCAAAATCTCGCATTGGTGTGATGTTATTTCCACACCGCGAGACAGGAAAAATCAGAGAATTCCTTCACCAGCGCTTCGAAAAATAAAAATGTGTGATGTTGCATTCCACACAGCAGATTGACTGGGAGTTCTCAAGTGCACGTTCTACAGAGGATGGCTGCCTGCAACGATTCATGGTCACGGCTGACCCGTGGGCCATGCCCCCGGCCCTCTTTCGGGGGGGGGGGGGGGAGATGTGACGTACCTGCCAGAAGGACGCACACGACATAAAGGCACATAGCAATCAGAACAAATGTCTGCGTAGCTCAGTTGGTAGAGCGACTTGTTCCGGAATAAGCGGCCTCGGGTTCGAATCCCGGCGTAGACCAAAAATGACGGAGAAATTTACTTAGTTATACTGTATGGAACCTGCCAGAAGGACGCACACGACATAAAGGCACATAGCAATCAGAACAAATGTCTGCGTAGCTCAGTTGGTAGAGCGACTTGTTCCGGAATAAGCGGCCTCGGGTTCGAATCCCGGCGTAGACCAAAAATGACGGAGAAATTTACTTCGTTATACTGTATGGAACAGTAACCTTCCCAAAGCGAAATATCCTTTTTTTCAGTTCCGAAACGAAAGATGGAAAATTGCGTACTGTTTAACCTGTCTAAAACGGAACCTGCTGAACGCGGAAGTCGCAGTGGTCTAAGTGCTGGCTTCCTACCGTTCCTCAGGGATGGGCTCGGGGTTCGAATCCCGGCGGCTGGAACGGGTGACCAGCGCATCAGAAAGCGTTGACCCCCCCCCCCACCCCTTACTTTGCTATTGAAAGCGGTCATTTAGAAGGGTGATTGACACTAATCCTTCCGGTAGCGCAGTGGTTTAAGTGAGAGCTTCTGACCATTCGTCCGAGATGGGTTCGGGTTCGAATCTTGATGAAGCATGAATGTAGTGTTTGTCTTACGGCGCTGTCTCTCTCTCTCTCTTCCCAGGAACCAGTGGTCCTAAATTAGGAACGGGCGACTGCTTATACAGAGGGTGGAGTCGAACGTTTTGCAATATTTGGATTACTTTGTCTTCTGTAACGTGCCTGCCCCTCAGGACGCACACGACATAAAGGCAGATAGCAGCGAGAACGAACGTCTGCGTAGCTCAGTTGGTAGAGCGACTTGTTCCGGAATAAATTGACTCGGGTTCGATCCCCGGCATGCGCCAAAAAGGACGGAGAAATTTACTTCGTTATAAAGGCGCCCGAACTTCCCGGATGACCCGGCTGTTCAAGATCTCGCAATGGTGTGACGTTCTTTCCACACCGCGAGAGAAGAAAAATAAGAGAATCCCTTCTTCAGCGCTTCGAAAAATAAATGTGTGTGACGTTGCATTCCACACACCAGATTGACTGGGAGTTCTCAAGTGCACGTTCTGCAGCGGATGGCTGCCTGCAACGATTCATGGTCACGGCTGACCCGTGAGCCATGCCCCGTCCCTCTTTCGGGGGGGCGTGTGACGTGCCTGCCCTGCAGCACGCACACGACAGAAAGGCAGATAGCAGCAAGAACGAACGTCCGCGTAGCTCAGTTTGTAGAGCGACTTGTTCTGGAATAAGTGGACTCTGGTTCGATCCCCGGTGTGGACCAAAAATGACGCAGAAATTTACTTCGTTATACTTCACACGTTCCTTTACGACGAAAGCCGACTAGCATTCAAAGTACATGCCATCCTGTTGCACCGTTTTTAGCCATCTCTCTGCCAGTTCTTCGATTCCGCAGTTCTTGTCCTTCGAGTCGAAGAACTCCTTCTCCTGGTTGTTGAAGTGTCTCCCACGAAGGAAGTTGGCCATGGACCAGAACAGGTAATAATATGACGGGGCGAGATCCGGAATATATGCTGGGTGTGTCATCAGTTCAATGCCATCAAGTTCCTGGAGTTTTGCCCGAGTCGTTCGCGAGGTATGAGGCCGAGCGTTGTCCTGCTGTAGGAGAGCTCGCTTTCTGTTCACCAGTGCGGGGTACTTCTCCAAAACGGCATACATCCGCTCCAGCTGTTCAGAATAGAGATTGGCGTTGATGGTACGACCTTCTGGAACAAATTCGTAATGGATTATCCCCTTTGAAATTCCACCAGACGCAGAGCATCACCTTGTGCTCAAACAGCCCACGTTTGACAACAGGTTCTGGAAGTTTTCCCGGGCTCAACCACTGCAGTTGTGCGTTAGGATTATGGAAATACACCCACTTTTCATCGCACGTATCAATTCTCGGCGGTTTGCTTCAGCTGGCGTCAGTTCGTGAGGGACAATGTGGCAGCTCCTGTCTACTTTTCCGAGGTTCCGAAGATGACAAAACCACGGTGTTCTGTAATATGCCCAGCTCGCCTGATAATCTCAGAGTGGCCGCCCCGGTGGCGCAGTGGTCTAAGGCGTTGGCCTATGATCATTCGTCCGTAAGGGGTCCGAGTTCGAATCCCGGTCAGGCATGGATGTTGTGTTTGTCTTACGGCACTGGCTCTCTCCCTTCCCTGGAACCAGTGACCCTAAATTAGGGACGGGCGACTGCTCATAGCCCATTTGAGTTGCTCACGGTGGTCGTTAAACCTCCAATCAAAAAAAAAAAAAAAATCTCAGAGTGCTGGTTGTCGGATTTGCATCTACGTCCTGGCGCACGGCCTCCGAATCCACAGTTCGCGGCCTACCTGACCTCGACTGATCGTCGAGTTTTTTTTTTTTTGTCACCTGAGCGGAATTTCTGGAACCATTTGGTTGCGGTGCTGTGTTCCACGGAACCTTCCCCTTGCTCATGACAAATGTTTCGTGTTGCTTGAGCAGCATTATGGCCGAGTTCAAACTTTCAAAGCAAAGGTTTCCTAATTAGCCCGTTGTGGCTGTTCATCTTTTAGGCGTCCAAACCACAGACAGAACGACGACATGCAATGCTGTTCACAGCAACGCCTACCATTTTATATTCCTTTCGACTGACTGCAGTGCGCGGCTTAAACTAGTTTAAACACGTGACATACCTGCCGCCGCAATGGGTTTATGAAAATGTTGCAAAACTTTCGACTAACCCTCTGTAGCTCCATACGTTTCTCACGGTGGTCGTTGAACATCTAAGCAAAGCAGAACCAAACTGCTACACTGCAATGATGTTTAGAAAAGTCGTAGACGCACATAAATGTCTGGACCTAGGGTTTCCGAGCAAAGCATTCCCCAAAGCCAGAGTTTGGCAGGAATGCATTACAAAGTAATGGAAGTACAGATTGCAATTAACGTGTAATGCATTACAAGATAATTTCAAGTATGGTTTGCACAAGGTAATGGAACTAATCTGTAATTCATTATAATGAAGAGGATATAATTCAATTATTTAATAATGCCATTCAAACGCAATGGAATTATTTTGTAATGAAATTACACAATTTGCAAATAATAATTACACACTAACAGTTTATATAAATGTACGTGTGCCAAAAGCTATGTCTAGAAAACTCGGCCATCTAACATAACAGAATGAGACCGAAGTGTCGTGTAGAATGCTCTAGAAGCGGCAAGACTGGGTTAGACGTTTCTATAATGTTCCAGAATAATGGGAAGTTGGAGAGCTATATGTAAATCAAGAATATTCCAGAAGGTTCAGGTCTTGTCGTGAAGTATATACACTGCTGACCACCCAAAATGCAACACCAAGAAGGAAGCATCCGATTGGGCTGAAATTCGCAGCATGCGGCGCCCGCGAGAGGACGTGCAAACGATTAGCATTGCAGGGCATATGCAAATCATGTGCGCCCGGCACGCCACCGAGAAGTACTCTAAGAAGGGCGCACAGATGGCAGGGTGTAAGTAGTGGAAGTGTGTTGTGCTGCCGGACCTGTGCGTAGGAAGCTTCCTGATGCCTCATCGCCGAATACGGCAGTCATTCCGGCACGTTTCGGAGTTCGACAGAGGACGAATAGTGGCTTATCGTGACAGCAGTTTATCGTACCGAGACATCGGCGCTCGTGTGGGACGACGTCCAGCCACAGTGAGGCGAGTATGGATTCGGTGGGTGCAGGAGGGACGGACGGGCCGACGTGAGCGATTGCCGCTGCACAACACCGAACGAGAGGACCGGCATGTTGTGCGGCGGCCATTGACGGCTCACACCGCCTCATCACGAACGTTAGCGTAGGAATTAGGGTGTGTTGCGCAACAACCTGTGGCAGCGCGTACCGTTCGACGTTGTCTGCAGGAACGGGAACTTGTCGCACGGCGCTCATTGCTCCGATTACCATTGACGTTGCACCACTGGCAAGTGCGGCGGCAGTGGGCAGTTGAACGCCGCACCTGGACTACGGAAAGACACGACATTGTCTTCTCCGACGAATCCCGCTTCTGCCTGCAACACCACGATGGTCGGATCCGCGTGTGGCGGCACCGCAGCGAGAGACTGTATGACGCCTGTATTGTGCATCGCCATACCGGTCCGTCGCCTGGCGTTATGGTTTGGGGCGCAATTGGATATGACACCCGCACCCCTCTGGTACGCATCGCCGGTGCACTCAACAGCCACCGCACCATCTCTGACGTTTTGGAGCCTGTAGTCCTCCCTTACCTGCAGGACCTGCCAGCAGCCACGTTTCAACAGGACAATGCGCGCCCGCACGTGGCGCGCATCGTGCAACAATTCTTAACGGCCCACCAGGTGTCACTGCTGCCGTGGCCCGCCTGTTCTCCCGATATGTCGCCCATCGAACACGTTTGGTCACTGATCGGCAACCGAGTGGGCCGGCAAGCACCACCCGTGATGAACTGTGGCAACGTGTGGAAGCAGCCTGAACCGACAAACCCCAAGCCCACATCCAAAGCCTCTTTCGTTCGATGCCGCGGCGTGGTGCGGCCGTTATTGCCAGCCATGGGGGCCACACGAACTATTGATGTCTGCGTGTTCCGCAAGTCGCACGGGCCTGTATGCTCAATCGTTTCATCTTTGTATCTGTTATGTGTCCAGTAAATCTGGCGTTGCTATCTCGTGCCCTTCTTGGTGTTGCATTTTGGGTGGCCAGCAGTGTATAAAGGAGTAGTCGAGTGTTCGTATCGGACAAGTAATGGACAACAACACGTGATCTGTACGGCAGTGCACCCTGAGTTGTTCAACTGTGAGTGTAGAGCTAATATCTGCTTGTGGCTATAGTGTGGTAATTATTTTGGACAGTGAAACCTATGTAATGGACGAGAATATTGCACTGGAAATGGACGAAATGAGTATCTCCAACCGAAATAAACATCCCATTCGTACTTAATTCATATGTATTATTTCGTTCAAATCACTTTACTTGCCGCGAAGACGGGGCAACTACTCATGCCATACACGTACAATCTCCAATACCTACAAACACGCATTTGAGACCCGAGAGATGGAACAATTGTCAAATAACCTACACAACGTGTAAGGGTGTACTGGTTGCTGCTTTATTCGCGTTGTGCTTTTGCCCATACGTTATTGGTTAGTTACCAATATATAGTCAACCATTACAATGGGTAACTGCTACATGTCCTTGCAATTACCTTGTAATGGTAACTCCAAGTTCTTGATCTCATTACCATTACGCTGTAATGCATTACCGATTAATTCAATTATGATTTTGCCCAACTCTGCCCAGAGCATTACACTTCCCCCACCGTTTGTTTTCGTCCCATGGGGCATCCTGGTGTCAACACTTCCCCAAGTAAACGAAACATACGTACCAGGCCGTCCGCAAGGTGCAAGAGGAAATGAGATTCATCGGACCAGACGACCTTCTTCCAATAATGGAAAAATCCAGTTTTGATGCTTGCGTGCCCATTGTAGTTGATTTCGACGGTGAACAGAGGTTTGGATGGGCTCTCGGAGCGGTCTGCCTCTACTCAGCCCCATTTTCAGCACAGTTAGATGTACTGTGTGTTGGAACGCAATACTCTGTTCACCAGCATTTAAATTATAGGCGAATTGCGCAACAGAATCTCTTCTGTTGGCTCGTACCACACGGGATAGCCTTTACTCACCTCTCGCATCGAAGAACCGAGGTCGGCCCATACCTTGGCGGAGACTCGTGCTTTTCCCGACCACTTCTTGAACGCTCTAACCTCGGCTGATCAGGAGCAGTCTACAAGCCTTGCCGTCTGGGAAATACTCCTGCCCAGTCGTCGGGCCATTACAATTTGCCCTCTGTGAAACTCGCTGTCTTCCCCCCTCTGAAAAATAAAAATAACACTAATTAACAGAGCTCAGTATCAGGTGTTATTTATACCAGTGTTTCCCAAGCGCCGGTCATCGAGGTTTTTTCTGCCGTCCGCGAGAAACGGGTGAATTTACTTCTCTTTTGAATCGAAATTGAGTCTAAAGTAAGCGGAATTCTAGATCTAAATTTTTTTGAACACCTGTCGCGGAAGATTAGAGCGTATCACGACAAAAAGGCGCACGACAAAAGGGCGAAATGACAAAAGTGCACGACAAAAAGGCACACGGCAAAAGGGGCGAATGACAAGAGTGCACGACAAAAGGGCGAAAGACAAGAGTGCACGACGAAAAGGCGCACGGAAAAAGGGCGAAAGACAAGAGTGCACGACGAAAAGGCGCACGGCAAAAGGGCGAATGACAAAAGTGCACGACAAAAAGGCGCACGGCAAAAGGGCGAATGACAAAGAGTGCACGACAAAAGGGCGAATGACAGAGTGCACGACAAAAAGGCGCACAGCAAAAGGGCGAATGACAGAGTGCACGACAAAAAGGCGCACGGAAAAAGGGCGAAAGACAAGAGTGCACGACAAAAAGGCGCACGGAAAAAGGACGAATGACAAAAGTGCACGATAAAAGGCGCACGGAAAAAGGTCGAATGATAAAAGTGCACAACAAAAAGGCGCACGGCAAAAGGGCGAATGACAAAAGTGCACGACAAAAAGGCGCACAGCAAAAGGGCGAATGACAAAAAGTGCACGACAAAAGGGGGCGAACGAAAAAAGAGCGCACGACAAAAGGTCGATCCAACAAAGGGGCATAACGGCAAAAGAGCGAAGCGACCCACGGATGTGATATTTTTCTACTTCAACTGCAAGATTTCTAAAACATATTATTTTCAAAAAGGCCCCGCGCCCTTTGAGTAAATTCAGTACTTCTTTGTGTATTCAAATAATCCCAACTGAAATTAGACGTGTCATCTTTTATTCTCTAAGTGAAATCCATATAGATTTTCTAAACGATGTTATTTCCAAAAAGGCCCCTTGAGTTGCTAACGGTGATCGTTAAACCTTCAATTAAAAAAAGGCCCCTTGAGTTGCTAACGGTGATCGTTAAACCTTCAATTAAAAAAAGGCCTTGGGGCCCTTTGAGTAAGTTCAGTATTTCTTTGTGTATTCAAATAATCCCAACTGAAACCAGACTTGTCATCTTTTGTACTCTAAGTAAAATCTATATAGAAGGTTTTCTAAATGATGTTATTTCCAAAAAGGCCCCGGGGCCCTTTGAATAAATTCAATATTTCTTTGTGTATTCGAATAATCCCAACGAAATAAGTAGTTTGGAAATTTGTATCTTCTTAACGTTTCTTGCAAATTGGTTAAATAGTTCTCCGAGTTTAGTGAATCGTTAGTCTGATAGTCGTGCGCCCTTCTGTCGTGTCGCCCTATCGTCGTTCGCCCCCTTTTGTCGTGTAATCAGATTAGAGGAAGGATGGATCGTTAATCTCTCCACAGAAGATCTGAAATCCTGCATGCTAACTCACCAGGAAAAGGAAATCTTTGTTGAACTTCCTCCTGATGTCAGTCCAGTATCGATATTCAGATCCAAATTTCTGGCTCAGTTTTGGGGTATTATGGAGAAAGAATATCCAGAGACAAAGCTCTAAAATTATTGGTCAATTTTTCGTCCACGTATTAATTGCGAGAAAACCTTTTCAATCGCTTCGGCAATCAAAATAAAGCGCAGGAACATAATTGGCATTAATGCTGCACTGCGCCGACGCTGGAATCACGGATCGAGAAGATTTCCGCGAAGCAGCAGCAACAGACATCGCATTCACCCCAGAAAAAAGATTTTAACGGTACGGAGAATACTGTGGTATATTGATAACGAATTGCACTCATTAATCATTAAACAATCGTGAAAACACAAGTTTATTCGCGACGGAATCGAATTCACGTTCCCTCACTCCTGAGTAAGTCGCTCTCCCAACTAAGCTACGCGAACAGAATATCTCGCTGCAGATTTGTCTTCTTGACACATGTTTTTACCTCTGTAGTCCGTCACACAATATTAACAGATTGAATGATATTAGCTGTAAGTAGGTGACCTGGAATAATCTGATATATAGGGTGCATAGGAAAGTCCCTTTAGCCTGGAATAACTTGCAAACGGAGATAGGTACAGTTATGCAAGTGAGATAACGGTATAGTAAAGCGACTACGCCCGATCGAATGCTACCAATATCAGCGCCCCTAGTGGCGAAATGCGGAAGTTGGCCATTGCAAATTGAAAAAGAAAAGAGAGAGAGCAAAATTTCCAAATACGAAGTTGTAGATCATCAATTAATTAGTACAAAACGACATTTGTTTCACACGGATAAGATAAATTGTCGCATGAATACCGTACAATGTCCGAAATCGATGCGCGACGATTCGAATCTGCATATTCCCATTTCGTAAATGAAGCCGTATGCAAATGCAGATTGTGACGTTGTACCGTACCTACGATATAAAAGCCAGTAGCAGGATGTACCCTGATCAGAAGTTTAGGTCTACGTACACTGTAAAAAAATTACTGTAGATTTTACGGTTTTAAACCGTTTTCCAGGGTGCCAACACAAAACCGTAAAATCTACAGTTTTATGCCGTGTTGGAGGAAAGCTATAGCTTTGCTCCAACACAATCAACACATTCGTTCCAGCCAAATTTTTGTGTTTTCGTGATTATTTGGACTGTGACTCGCCCCAGCCAAATTCTGTGCTTATTTCTTCATTAAATGAGGTGTTGGAGCAAAGCTATAGCTTTGTTCGAACACGGCATAAAACTGTAGATTTTACGGTTTTGTGTTGGCACTCCTGGAAAACGGTTTAAAACCGTAAAATCTACAATTTTTTTTACAGTGTACTCTGTGTGAGAATGGCGAGCTTGGATTTCTGGTGTTACGTAAAAAATCAGGTGTATGTAACAGCGCCTGCTTGCAATAGTATGACACCTTCCATGCTGAGGAATGTGCACGCAGAGTTACTTTCACGAATACAAATGTGTATCGTGGGCAATGGCAAACTCTTCGAACATATTCGATATTAACTTTTTATCACTGTGCGCCAGTTTGCCTTTTTTGTTTTTGTTTTGTCTGACGTCATCAAACTGTATTGACATAAGTACGTATTTATGCAATAAATTGTGTGCATTTGCTCATACCTATGCCTGTTCCCTTCAAACGTTCACACGTAAGGTCGTGCATCGATTTCGGACATTTTAGAGTATTCAGGCGACAATGTACCTTATTCGTGTGAAACAAATGTCGTTTTGTACAAAATCTGGGCTCTGAAAACTCGACTAAATTATTTTTTTCCTTGGACCGATACCGCTCATATGGAAAAACGTTTTGAGAATACTCTCTTCCTAAAATAATGCATGGTTTTCCCACCAGGGTACGTAAAGTCACATCTTATTTTTGTCGATATCTCTGTTTCTAAGAGCCTGATTTGAAAAATTATTTCTGTGTTGGAGAGCCTTTCTGGTGAGAAATGTTTTTCGTATAAATTCATGTTTTTCTTAACGCGAAAGTCTGCAACCAGAGGTCGTAAGCTCACGATTCCGTTTACAGTAATATCTGAGGGATTAAAACCCTATTGAAAAACTTCTTTCTTCCGTCAGATATTATTATTTTCCATACCGGTTTCATTGGCTTTGAATAGCTTTGTTAAATTTAATTTACGTCAAAACGGATTCAAAAGACGTGCTTATTACACCTGAAAATTCGGTGTCATCTTTCTTGTTTCATCTTGTCATCCCTCTGTTAAATTCACTATTGAACTAGAAACTGAATGTTCGCTCTCTTTCTTTGATATTTTAATTAAGAGTAATTCTAGGAATTACTCTCTTGGTTATTCTGTTTACTGCAAACCCACCTTCATTAGTAATATCATTCCTGCTTCCTCTTCACACTCTACTAAAAATAAACACGCTGCCCTCCGGTTCCTCGTAAAAAGATCATTTACACGTTCTTCTACCATTACAAGTCGTAAGAAGGAATGGGTTCGGATCCAGTGTATTTCCTGTCAACATGGATAAATGCCTTCAGTTGTCGATGCCCCGATTAATAAATAACTTCAAGGATCATATTCAACACTCAAGGTGGAATCTACCTCATGCTGTTATGTCGGATCATTGTACTATTTTCCACCTATTATCAACTTTCTTAAAGAAAAGTTTGTAAAATATCTGATTTGGGGATCGAACACGTAACCTATTCTCGAGAGATAGAGACCTCATTCCTCTAATGAGTCGACATGATGACTGAGTTCCGGACCACCCTTGGAAAAAACGGCGGACCTCTGTTACGTAGGTTCTTCTCTGCGTAGCCTTGGTGTGCGCATTGTGGAACATAAATATTTATTGAGAACTTTGAACCCCCTCTCTGCACTAGTAAAGACAGTTCGTTCAAGGTTTTACATTCCAGATTGGGACAATGCTTCTATTTTGGGTTGTGAGGGGTCTCGACCCGCTTTGCACATGATGAAAAGCTTATTCATCATTAAATATGGGGTGAACTGTTGCAATGAAGATCTCCCATCAATTATCCCTTCAGCTTGGCGAACTTAAATTTCACATCACGCTCTAGCCGATGTTAGAGGCTCTTCAGATACACTGCTGGACAATTGCTAAGGACGGATCATAAACGGCTATATAGCGCATAAAAAAGTAAGTGTGGTTGGATGCCAAGTGAAATAAAATAATGTCAGAATGCCAGGACATTACAAGAAAGACAATTTATTGTGCTCTGAAATCCAGAAGGCTTTGGAACGTGTTCAAGGGACAAACAGGCCATTTTGTACAGAATACGTAAACGTGAAAAATGCAATTACCGTCCGCAGGCGTTCCGGCGTAAGATGTCAATACGGGATATGGCCACCATGGAGGGCGATGCAAGATTCCACACGTCGTGTCATGCTTTGCACAACATTATCAAGCAGCTGTTGGCGTAATTTATCCCATTCCTCTGTCAGTGCACGGATGAGGGTGTCCTTGTTTATTGGAGGGCATTGGCGACCAGCAAGACTCCTCCCCAAAGCATCGCACACATTTTCAATGGGATTCAGATCTGGAGAACGTGCTGGCCATACGAGGCGTTGAATATCCTCGCTCTCAAGACACTCCTGGACAGCGACTGTTCGATGACATGTTGCTTTGTCGTCCATGAAAATGAATCTATCACCGACAGCATCACGGAACATGCGAACATGAGGTAGCAGAACATCATTAATGTATCGTTGGCCAGTCATAGTCCCAGTTGGAAGCACATAGAGGGACTTACGGCCATTTATCATGATGCCAGCCCATACCATGACACTACATGTCGGATATCGGTCCCTTTCCTGTATGTTTGCTGTACAATATGCAGTACCACTATCACGCCAGATCAGTTGTCGTCGACAATCAGACGATAGACTGTATCTACTCTCATCTGAGAAGAGGACAGCAGACCAGTCGTTATCAGTCCAATTGCGATGTTGATGGCACCATCGCAAACGGGCGGTACGGTGATGTCTGGACAATGGGATGCACACAACAGGACAAGCATATAGTGCTCCTTCATGCAAACGTCTGGCGACAGTTTTTCGGGAGATCCGCTTGCCAGTAGCAGCCATAAACTGATTTGCTACCTCACTAGCTGTGCTGCGCGGGTGTCTTTTTATTGATAGCACTATGTAGCGATCTTCTGCAGGTGTCTTACTGCGAACACGACCTCCTCCGTGACGTTTGCTACACTCTCCATTTCTTTAAAATGATTTCCAAAGCCTTGAAACAGCACTGTGGCTGACGTCGAACTCCCTGGCAACATCTGTTATTTTTCGCCCTTCTTCAATCTTGCCAATAATATGGCCACGCGTAAAATCATCTAGGTGATGTCGGGAAGACATACTGAAAATTGCAAGTTCGTCAATTGATTCTTTCCCTTTCAACTTTGCGTTTGAACAACAACGGTCAATACGCGTCAAATCCTTCATATCTCTTATCAGCGCTATGACGTCACGAACAAGTTCGGCAATCCAAAATTTGCATACGCACAACACGTCTTACTGTATCCCGCACTTATGCTAATTTCCACATTTTCCTGCCTTCCATTTTATGGTTGCTATCGTTGCTATTGTCATCCGTCCTTAGCAATTGTCCGGCAGTGTATTTATAACAGTATCGGTAATTGGCAACAATCAGTAACTTCTTTGCATAAATGTTTGAGAGTGTATGTTATAAAAAACTGTAGTACCTGCTCGACTCTTTCCCACGCCTGATGATGTGGTCAGAGTGACCGAGAAAGATCTCGCGCATATGTTTTTAACCTTTTTATTGTAAATAAAGTCTTTTAATGTATTTTAAGGACAGTTTTTCAATTAGGTTGAAAAACTATTTATTATCGTGCGGAAACAGACTATGCTTACCCCTTTAGGGTGTTCTTTACAACAGTGTGCACGACAGATATATTTAATTCGAACACCCACTATGCAGCAATAATTGTCTCGTAGAATGCGGATGCCGACGTTTTTGAGATATTAGTTGACGCCGCTATGTCTTAACACGTCATTCGTCGATCTTCTTGCAGGATTGCCCAAACAGTGTTAACAATACATTCCATAACAACACTTTGACGTCGCCCAGGAGCGCGTTCTGCCGACAGACACCCTTTTTTGAAATCACGGTGCCATCTAAAAATCGTTTACTCGCCCAAACATTTATCTTTGTAAGCTTGTTTCATTAAATGAACTGTTTCTGGAGCCGTTTTACCCAAACGATAGCAAAATTTTATCGCACAACGCATTTCACTTCTTAACTCTGAATCACACACCTCCATAGCTGTACGGCGAAAGACAGACGTAACTGCGCAATAACAAAAGCAGAATCGTCTGCCGCGGCTAATAACTGTTGCCATAGATACTTCTTTAATTCAGTTAGTCGTCTGCGTGGTAATTTTCCCCCTTCGCACTGTTGCTAACTCAAAAACTATTTACTCTGTTTTTATGGAACGGCCTTTGTGCATAACAGATCAAATATTGCAAACCAGCACTCCTAGTTGTGAAATATTTGTTGTTTTCTGAATCTCCGAAAACATCGAATCTCCGTACGTTCTCTTATTGACAACTTATGCCAAACAACGGGTATTATAGGAGCTTGCATGCGAGGTTTTACTGTGGAAATACTATCCCAAGCCTATGCAATAAATTCACCGCGTCTATGATTTCAGGTAACTCTGCATTTCAAAGGAAATTCAGGAATTCACGTTACACACGTATTGTGTCGAACGCGAGCGACAATGGGGCCGCTGTTCTTCCTTTGTACGCACTTCTTCCCCTTTTAAAGGGACATGTCAGCGAAAACTTCCGGTGCCATGGTTGGTTTCTAAAAGCAGCACATCTACAAGTCAGTTTGTGCTCAGCATAGGAGAATACTCCAAAGCGAACTTGAGATCACGTCTTCATTTCTTTTTATAGCCTATTTCTAGCACTATTGTTTCCAGAAGGAAGGTGCTGGCAGGGTTTTATACATTCCCTGAAAATCTCTCTTACATCCCCCCCCCCTCCTTCATTCAAAAATTTAAGATTCCTATATTTGAATGAGTGCAACACACACGCGAACACATACACTACATTGACAAAAGTCACCGGACACCTATGACAGAAACACAATATAGCATTTATTGACATACTTTAGTACGGCCTAGGTCCACCTTTGGCCTTAATGCATACATTGACCAACCGAGATATGCTTTCGACAAGGTTTTGGAACACAGCGATATGTATGCGCTTCCATTCAGTACATATTGCTGCCGATAACTGTTGCTTAGTAGTAGGCCTTGGTTCCAAGCTTCTTATGCGGCACTCTAATTCATCCCATATGGGATTAAGATCAGGTCTCTGTGCTGGCCAGTCCACACACGATACGGAATTATCGTCAAACCACACCGTACCAGTCTTTGCTTTATGGCTCGGTGCATTATACTGTTAGTACTAACAAGGCTTGGTTCCGTAGTATTGCCACAGAGTTGGTAGGGCATAATTGTCCAGAATATCGAGGTAGACGTGCTGATTAACAGGTTTGTCCACGATAACCAATAGGCCAGGACCATACCACGAAAAACACCCCCACACGAGTACACTGCCAACTCCAAACTTGGCCGTAGGAACAGTAGTGCACTGTGATAAATAGCGTTCCCCCGGCTTCCGCCATACCCACACACGGCCATCAGACTGATGGATCGTGTATCTGGATTCATCAGTCCATAGGACCCGTTTCCATTGATCTGCTGTCCACGATAAATGTTCTTTACACCATGCTAAACAACGAGTAGCATTCCGAGTGGAGATGAAAGGCTTATGAGCAGCAGCACGACCACGGTAACCCATGGAATGAAGTTCTCTGCAAATGGTACGTGTACATACCGAGGTTCCAGCTTTGTTACTCACCCGTACGCTGAGGTCTTGTGCAGTACTCCGTCGATTAGCTGTAACAACTCTACTGAGGCTTCGACGTCCTCTATCACTGTTTTTCTTGGTCTCCCGGTACGTTTTGCTGCTTCAGGGACGTCATGTGTCTTCCACTTATTCAGTACATCCAAAACAGTTGACTTGGGTATGTTTAAATGCCTCTCGGTTTCTGTTATGGACAACGCACTAATATAACACCCAATAATATTTCCTTTCTCCAAGTCAGTACTCTTCCGCCGCGACATTTTCACTTAACCTTACAATGCGAGGTTAAGTGAAAATGTCGCATCAGGGCGAAAAGCTGTGCTACACGTTATTAGACAGGTATCTCTAATTCAATTGCTCTTCAGTGGATATACAACCCGAGGACCGGCTTTCGGTTAGTAGAGTGTTCGGAGTCCGAATGGGAAAAGCTTCCGATTTATCGGAGTTTTGAAAAGGAAAAATTGTGATAGCACGGCGCCTTGGAAACATACGATCTCGGAAACGGTGTGGGTTCTGCACGTGCAACTGTAGTGAGTACTTATCAAAAGTGGTGCACAGATGGCCAAACGACGAACCGATCTCCAGCCGTAAGTCTTCCGCAGGTCATTGATGCCAGAGGGGAGCGGAGACTCTCGCGCATTGTTCACAGCGACCGCAGGGCCACAGTGCGACAAATCATCCGCAGCTACAACAGTGGTGATTAGGGCAATGTGTCACAGCACACAGTTCACTCATGGGCCTGCGTAACCGAAGGCCCAGCTGAATGGGTCCCCATGCTCACTGCACGTCATCGCCAACACCGCATGAGATGAGCCCAAGATCATCCGGATTGGTCCGTGGATGATTGGAAGAAAGTGGCCTGGTCTGACGAATCAAGATTCCTGGTGCATCACGTAGACGGCCGAGCGCTGATATGCCGATTGCCAACGGAGGCTGTGGTACCTAGATGTACTGTTGGGCGGAAACAGGCCAGCAACGATGTTTTCTTGGGACACTTTAGGGCCCATTATCCCAATAGCACAATCCCTGACAGCTGTCAAGTATCTGAACATCATTGCTGACCAAGTTCACTCATTCATGGCAACTGTGTTCCCTGCTGATGGTGGCCATTACCAACAGGATAATGCGCCATGCCACACTGCCAGAATCGTCAAGGGTTGGTTCGAGGAACATGCTGGTGACTTTCTGTTAATATCATGGCCTCCAAATTCACCTGACATGAGCCCAATTGAACATGTGTGGTTCGACTTTTAAAAGCAGGTTCGCCCTAAATCAGCACCATCCCAAAATGTACAGGAACTGGAGGACCTGCTGTTGACATTATGGTACCAGATACCCCAGGATACCTATCGCCTTCTCATCGAATCGATGCCTCGTCGAGTGGCCGCTGTTTTGCGAGCTAAATGGGGTTGTAGCGTAAAAGTCTTTTCTACTTCTACATCTTTTTAACACATCAACATACTAAGAAATTATTCCTAAATGAAAGAAACCTTAACGGCCAGACGAAACATGTAAACAACAGAAGTCAACTTACGGAAAAGGATGCTTTATTCAGGATTTAGCAAACACATCGTAGCATAGCCTATTGCACTACACTCTCCGCACACCACACAACGCTCTTTTCAATAATCAGTTTACAATCCAACGCTCTCTCTTACAACGCCCTCAGGCAATAGATAGTCGTCGTTTTTATCTCTTGTTCTTATCAATATCAGGCATACGTCACGTGCATTCAACCTCAATTGTGTTGCCAAACGTATTTGTTTGAGAGAAAAGATATCACGTTAAGAGTGAAGAATAACAGAATAAACTCAAGATTTACATAGGAAAGAAACTAAAAAGGAACGTTAATTTAGAATATACGTCACAGGGTCCTACAGCTTATTACGTAGGTGGTCATAATGTAATAGCTCATCGGTGTACATTTCTGATAACGCACTGTTTCGGTTGGAAAGACCGAATGGGGCGATGGTTGATTCTTCGTACCATCTAGGGAAGAAAAAGAAAATTAAGAAAGATTAATTAATGTCCTCAGGCTTATAAAAACTGAAACCTTTTTTCATTGTTGGCAGTATTCGTTCTCCCACTTTTTTTTCGTCTGGCGTACAATGGGATTAGAAGAAGCGGAAAAAATGAAGGAACAGTATTTCTCTGTTCCTTTTGTGGCATGGCATTCGCTACCATCGCTGTGTGTGTGTGTGTGTGTGTGTATATATATATATATATATATATATATATATATATATATATGACTGCTTTTGTGTTTTTCGCTTATTTATTTTTGCGTCACTGAGAATGTTCGGAAGTATAATAAAATTGGGTCATGGTATAACCTATGGTTTCTTGCCGTTGAATCACTACGTAAAAGTGCCCAGGCACGTATAAAATGAGAGCAATGAGGAAGGTAGTTTAATGAAATATTCAAACGTGCTCTTGTTCCTTGATGTAAGTTCGAAGCTGCTACGCTCGTCTACTGAAGCTTTACTGATTTTTTTCTTTCACAAGGATGCCAGTAGTTGTGTTTGAAACATAAGTACTCTCAGGGCTGTAGTGAACATCACCATTATGATTATTTATGGGTTTTTTTTCATGAATTACCATTTCTTATGTAAAGCGCAAACGAAACCTAATGGGGTAACGGACGGTATACACAAAGCGCATCTGTTTATCCATTTCAAATAGTTTTTCACATTTATAGGGCTGCTGCTTAAAATCCAAACCATTTTAATTTAATTTATCCGAGAAAATAGCACTATTAGTGACGGTAATTTACATGGAACAGGCTTTTGGGAAGAGCAATTTTGCACTTTCCGTTAAAACTTAGGCGCCAAACCAAATTTGGTTCAAAATAAAATTAATCGGTTTATGCCGAATTTGATAGCGTGGTACAGTGATGATGTACACACACTAGCCACTGAATTAGGAACTTTTATTCAATGCCTGGTTGGACCTCTACGAGAACACAATTTTGTCCGTGAATCGAATCGCGCCCCCTCACTCTGGAGTAAGTTAATCTCCCAACTGAGCTACACGGATGGAATGTATCGCTGCAGATTTGTCGTCTTGACACGGGCTTTACCTCTGTAGTACATCACATCATCTTCCTCTTGATTTTTTTTTTTTTTGAATGCGAAGAACTAATTTTCATTCATTCTAGACGATTTGTGGAATCTGTCAAAACACAGGTTTATCCAAGCCAGGCATCGAATCCGGGTCCCCCCTCACTCCGGAGTAAGTCGCTCTCCCAACTGATCTACGCGGACATGTGCTCTCATTGCAATCTGCCTTTATCCCATGTGCGTCCTCCGGCGCAGGCACGTCACATCTCCGCAACCCCTCCCCCATATTGTATTTATAGAAACTCATTTCAGTAGCAAAATTTCTGCACTGACACACAAAAAATCGAGAATACGGACAGATATGAAATACACCCACTCCATCCCCATGAATAACAAGAAATAATTTCTGTGTAATCTTTCGTTTTAACATACACTAAACCGCTTCAAACAAAAGTCCCGGAAAAACATTAAAAAATCGTTATGTTGGGGAAAAAAATAAGAATTATACGCGTACAAAACTTATCAATTATTTGAAAAAAAAAAGCTACGCTATGTGGATATACACTGCTGGCCACCCAAAATGCAACACCAAGAAAAAAAGCATCCGATTGGCCTGAAATTTGCAGCATGCGTCGCCCGCGAGGAGACATGCAAACGATTAGCATTGCGGGCATATGCAAATCATGTGCGCCCGGCACGCCACCGAGAAGCACTGTAAGAAGGGTGCACAGATGGCGGGGTGTAAGTAGTAGAAGTGTGTTGTGCTGTCGGACCTGTGCGTGGGAAGCCTTCTGATGCCTCGGCGCAGAATACGGCAGTCATTCCAGCACGTTTCGGAGTTCGACAGAGGACGAATAGTGCTAATCGCGACAGCGGTTTATCGTACCGAGACATCGGCGCCCGTGTGGGACGACATCCAGCCACAGTGAGGCGAGTATGAATTCGGTGGGTGCAGGAGGGACGAACGGACCGAAGTGAGCAATTGCCGCAGCCGCGGCACACCACCGAACGAGAGGACCGGCATGTTGTGCGGCGGGCATTGACGGCTTGCACCGTCACATCACGAACGTTAGCGCAGGAATTAGGGTGTGCTGCGCAACAACCTGTGTCAGCATGTACCGTTTGAGGTCGTCTGAAGGAGCTGGGACTTGTCGCACGGCGCCCATGGCTCCGATTACCATTGACGTTACACCACCGGCAAGTGCGGCGGCAGTGGGCCGCTGAACGCCGCACCTGGACTACGGAATGGCACGACATTGTCTTCTCCGACGAATCCCGCTTCTGCCAGCAACACCACGATGGTCGGATCTGCAAGTGGCGGCACCGCTGCGAGAGACTGTATGACGCCTTTATTGTGCATCGCCATACCGGTCCGTCACCTGGCGTTATGGTTTGGGGCGCAATTGGATATGACGCCCGCACCCCTCTGGTAAGCATCGACGGTATACTCAATAGCCACCGCTACATCTCTGACGTTTTGGAGCCTGTAGTCTTCCCTTACCTGCAGGACCTGCCAGCAGCTACGTTTCAACAGGACAATTAGCGCCCGCACGTGGCACGCATCGTGCAACACTTCTTCACGGCCCACCAGGTGTCACTGCCGCCGTGGCCCGCCTGCTCTCTCGATATGTCGCCCATCGAACACATCTGGTCGCTGATCGGCAACCGAGTGGCCCGGCAAGCACCACCCGCGGCTACGCTTGATGAACTGTGGCAACGTGTGGAAGCATCCTGGACCGACATATCCCCAAGCCCACATCCAAAGCCTCTTTCGTTCGATGCCGCGGCGTGTAGCGGCCGTTATTGCCAGCCATGGGGGCCACACGAACTATTGATGTCTGCGTGTTCCGCAAGTTGCACGGGCCTGTAAGCTCAATCGTTTCATCTTTGTATCTGTTGTTATGTGTCCAGTAAATCTGTCTTTGCTATCTCGTGTCCTTCTTGGTGTTGCATTTTGGGTGGCCAGAAGTGTAATATACTCATCCATGGGTTGAATACACGAGATTGGAGGAATTCGCTGCTAAAAATAACGAGAGGTAAAATAAAATATCCTTCCTCCTTAGAACAAATGTAGCTTCGGACCGTGGAAAGGAAAGATACAACGTTAAAATGTTACAGAATGTGACATGGACGGGCAAATATATTAATTGAACAATCTCCTTTCAAAGACCACAAGGACAGCACACAACTTTGGAAAGCGCCTTTAAGTTGGTACACTCGTTGAAAATGAGTGAAGTTCCCTTAAGGTAAATAAAAATAATCGTTAAGTCCAAAAAATAAATTTATGAATTATATGAAACTGACATTTATGTTAAAATATAAATTTATGAATTATATGAAACTGACATTTATGTTAAAATATAAATTTATGAATTATATGAAACTGACATTAATTTTAAAATATTGCGAGGTACATTAGTACCTCGCAATATTTAAAAATTAAAAAGGGAACCTTTCGTTTCCTATCGCCCTGGAAAGAGGCTGAGCTTCAAGCAAAGGCTCGTGCGTGGCAAACTAGTGTAGTTGGTGGAGTGCTCGCTTCGGAAACAGACTGTCGTTCTTTCGTTTCCAGCCAGCTCTAAACAGGCGTTTATAAGGATCTGTTGAGAAAATATCCGCAGCGTCCCGTCATGCGGAAGATTGGTAGGGAGAAAAAGAAGTAGATGTGACTTTGGGAAACTCCGGTTATTTTCTTTTTTATAACTACTACAAAATTGGCAGACAAGATTCGGCAAGCCATCAGTTACGTCACGTGATTGTCGGCTACCACTGCCGGCAAACTAGTTGACCACATTAGGCTAGATCATTTATGGCACGTGCTTGCAGGGCCACTTGTGGTAGCCTCTGCCTGTGACGGATGGATCCGATCAGCTGTCATATGCGCTGTTCTGGCATATGAAAACTGATCGGGTGCCAAGTGTTGGCCAGCTGCTAACCTAAACTGCTGGCCCATGTAGTGGCCGCCGAGAGCGCTGGCAGCCAGCAGTGCTGGGCCACTGCTGGCTGCTAGTGCTCGCTTGAGTGTTGGCCCAGGAACACTGTTTTTGCTGAACTGTTCTTCATCCAGTTCAGCCTTGATACAGCATTCAGCAGAGAGTCCCATATCATGCTTAGATTTGACGGAATAAGATTTTGCTACCACATCTGTTTCTCTAACATGTCTCATATATTCTCAATGGGATTCAGATTTGGGATTTGTGGCGGCCAAGGTCTTCATTCAATTCAGCCTTGACACAGCACACTAGGCATTCACCAGACAGTCCCATACCAGGCTTAGATTTGACGGAAGAGGATTTTGATACCAGATCTGTTTCTCTAACATGGCTCATATGTTCTCAATGGGATTCAGATTTGGGATTTGTGGCGGCCAGGGTCTTCATCCAATTCAGCCTTGACACAACATACCAGGCTTAGATTTGACGGAGGATTTTGCTACCAGATCAGTTTCTCTAACATGTCTCATATACACTATATTGACAAAAGTCAGCGGACACCTAGAAGAGAAACACAACATAGCATTTATTGACATACATTAGTACGGTGTCGGTCCATCTTTCGCCTTAACGCATGCACTGACCCTTCAAGACATGCTTTCGACAAGGTTTTGGAACACAGCGATAGGTCTCCACTTCCATTCAGTACATAATGTTGCCGCTAACTGTTGCTTTGTAGTATGCCTTGGTTCCAAACTTCCTATGCGGCGCTCTAATTCATCCCATAAGTGCTCTATAGAATTAAGATCAGGGCTTTCTGCTGGCCAGTCCACACATGATACGGAATTATCTTCAAACCGCGCCGTAACAGTCCTTACTTTATGGCTCGGTGCACTATCCTGCTGGTACCAACAAGGCTCGATTCCATAGTATTGCCACCGAGTTGGTAGGGCATAATTGTCCAGAATATCGAGGTAGATGTGCTGGTTAACAGGTTTGTCCACGATAACCAATGGCCGGGGACCGTACCGCGAGGAACACCCCCACATGAGTACACTATCAGCTCCAAACTTGACCGTAGGAAATGTACACTGTAGTAAATAGCGTTCCTCCGGCTGCCGCCATACCCACACACGGCCATCAGACTGATTGATCGTGTATCTGGATTCATCAGTCCATAGGACCCGTTTCCTTTGATCTACGGTCGACGATAAATGTTCTTTACACCATGCTAAACGACGAGTAGCTTTCCGAGTGAAAATGAAAGGCTTATGAGCAGCCGCACAACCACGGTAACCCATGAAATGAAGTTCTCTGCGAATGTTACGTGTACATACCGAGGTTCCAGCATTGTTACTCACCTGTACACTGAAGTCTTGTGCAGAACTCCATTGATTAGGTCTAACGACTCTCCTTAGGCTTCGACGTCCTCTATCACTGATTTTCTTTGGTCTGCCGGTACGTTTTGCTGCTTCAGGAACGCCATCTGTCTTCCACTTATTCAGTACATCCAAAACAGTTGACTTCTGTATGTTTAAACGCTTCTCGGCTTTTCTTATGGACAACCCACTAACATAACACCCAGCAATCCCTCCTTTCTCAAAGTCAGTTCTCTCCCGCCGCGACATTTTCACTCAACGTCACAGTGCGATGTGATCGCGGTCAGCCGCAGGCTTGTTTTTTATACCTTTTGCAGCTGTACCGCGCATTTTAACAACGCAGCAAATATGTTCATTTGCTTTTGAAGATGTGTCCGATTAATTTTGTCAATATAGTGTATTCTCAATGGGATTCAGGTTTGGGATTTGTGGCGGCTAGGATCTTCATCCAATTCAGCCTCGACACAGCATACCAGGCATTCATCAGACAGTCCCATACCAGGCTTAGATTTGACGGAGGAGGATTTCGCTAGCAGATCCGTTTCTCTAACATGTCTCATATATTCTCAATGGGATTCAGATTTGGGATTTGTGGTGGGCAGGGAAAATGGTGGAAGTCGCTGTCATGCACGTTGAACCACTGCTGAACGCATGCGCGATGTACAGTATCCTTGTCGTCCATGAAGCAGCCGTCACCTCCTCGATAGAAAGCCTACATTGCTGGATGTACTTTAGCGGAAAATGTTAAAATAATCCAAGGAAGGCACCGGACCTTTCAGAAATATCAGGGACTCGTTCCGCACCAACAGGCCGTGCCCCACACAATGACACCACCTCCAGAACCTTGAGTGTGTACAAGGCAAGTTGGGTTTATTGCTTCATGGACTCTCGCCAAACTCTCTGCCTGCCGTCGGTACAGAACAAGGTGAGCCGCGACTCTTCGGACCTCAGGACGTTTCTCTACTTTTCCATTGTCCCGTAACGGTGTTCCTGACACCACTGTACACGGGGTTTCCCGTTATTCGCTGTAATCAGTGGCTTCCGTATAGGCATGCGACTGCCAATACCGAGTATCAATTTCCTGTGCATATTTTGCTGAGATATGGGTCGGGAACAGCCTTCATTGAATGTTCGGTCAAGGTTCTGGTGAACACAGGAAGTCCTGTTTCTCCGTACAAGCCTTCTCAGACGAAGGCGATCTCGTTCCTGGAAGATTGTCGTCACTGGAAGATTGTCGTCACTGGAAGATTGTCGTCACGCCAGGGTTACGCCTCTCCGACAACAAACGTGAGTTATCTTTCCACTGATTATGAACCAGGATAACTCATCTGTTCAGAAACCAGTCAGTTTTCAAAATCGTCGTTCCATCCAGACGGACACCCAAAATAAGACCTGTATCGAACTCCCAAATATACTTTCTTTTTCCCATTGTGATGAGCACTAAGCAGCAGTCTTAAATAGTTGCCTAGATCACGTGGTGACGCAGGTGACCACGTTTTTTCTATATGACGTTTACCTACATCTGCATACACGGTCGTATCAGAATAATCTGACCAACCTCGGAATCAAAGTGTACCCGCCCAGGCACGTCACAGCGTGCACGCAACAAGATCGGCGACACCGAGATATAAGCGGCCTGTCAGGACAGATGAGCCCCAGTGCGTTAGGTGAGCACAATGGGCAGAGGTAGTGATTTTACGGACGTTCAAAAAGGAATTATCATCAGCTACCGCGCCAAAGGTGGAAACATCTCAGAGGCAGCATACTTCGTGGGCTGTTCGCGAGGTGCTGTAGTAAGGGTGTACCAAGAATGGATCGCTGGCACACCGAGTACCTCTTGACGTCATAACTGGAGCCCTAAAGGCCATCGACTACAGAGGAGAACGTTGCCTCCGTTGACTGGTAAAGGCAATCGATGCACAACAGTGCGGCAATTGACCACGCAAATGAATGCTTGGGCACCCAGTTAAGTGTCCCCAATAACAGTAGAGTGAAACCTGTTACGCATGGATCTCCGGAGTTGATGCTGTGTCAATGTACCCATGTTAACCCGAGTCCATCGGCAACGACGCCTGCAGTTCACATGGGGCTACCGTTATCGAACAATGGAAGAATGGAAAAAGGTTGCCTTCTCCGACGAATCGAGGTTTTTACTCCACATAAGCGACGGGCTGTGACTGATGTGGCGTCAGACACACGAGAACCAGCACTCGGACACGCTTGTCGGTCAAGTACAGGGCGGCGGTGACAGTGTGCATGTCTGGAGGATGTTTTCCTGGTATGACCGCTGGTACAACTGGATGGGTCCCTGAACGCCAATGGCTACCTGTCTACCCTTGCTGACCACATGCATCCTTTCATGTTGGACGTTTACCTTGTTGGTAATGGTGTCTACCAACAGGACAATGCGCCATGCCGCGTAGCTAAAGAGGTGCGTGACTCTTTCCAGGAACACGACAGCCATGTCTCCGTTTTGCCTCAGCTGACGAAATCGCCCGACCTCAGTGCCGTAGAGCACTTGTGGGACAATTTGGAACGACAGGTTCGACATGCCGATTCACAGCCACGTCATCTGCGGGACCTGCGTGCTCTGCTGTAGTTCGAATGAGCACGTGTGTCTCAGGCAACCTTCCAGGGCCTCATTGCGTACATGCCATACCGTCTCGACGCTGTCATCCGGGCCAAGGGTGGTTATTTCCATTATTATTGTAGGTAGGTAGGTGGTCACATTTTTCTGATACGACTGTGGATGGGTTTCTAATTCAATTGCCCGTTTGTGCATATGCCTGAGAAGTATTTGCAGGTCCGCCCCTAGGGTGTGTGGTGCCGCGGGTAAATATTTTTGCGGGCCCCTTGTCTATGTAAACAACTCGCTTAAAAAAACTTACTGCAAAATTTATGGGCGCATATGAGGTATACTGGTCTACGGATGAACATTTTGAACAATGGGTAGAGAATCGTCTAATTGGATAGGCCACGGGTACATTTGTTGCTTCAGAAATGTGAATTTGATACGAATGATTTCCTTTTTCATTCTCACCTGTAATTAAATCTTCATTTGCGTGAAGAACAGGTGTTTTGCCTGAGTTATTCAAATTCTAGATACGATGAGAATAAGGTTTTATTTTAATTTTCATAATCAGTAATTAAGTCTTTATTGAATTTGATTCACGCTCAGCAGGACTGTTCGTTTTGGTTGTTTCCAGGTTTTTAAAATTTAATGCGACCTCCTCTTTGCTCATTTTTTGTTTCTTTTTTCTTTTCTGCTTTTTTTAATTTCTGGGCACCACTTTCGGATTTTCTATTTTCACCCCGTTCTCGTCTTCTACTCATTCTCAGTTGTCTAATGGATTGAAAAAATGGAATCTTAATGTATTGAAGACGAGGAACAGTACACCAATTAAATAGTAACACTGTACTAGTGATCCGATTAATTGGCGTAGGAAGTAGACACATTAGCGTTTCTAAGCTTTCGCACATCAACCAGATGGCTTTTTCAAGGAAGTTAGACAGAAACTGCAGTTTCTGTCTATATATGCTCCACGCTTTATAGGCCGAAAATTCGGCATCGCAATGTCATCTGTGACGTAACTACTCCGATCGGAATTTGCATCTGTTACAAAAACGGGTAGAACTTTTGCACACACCCAATATATTGTACAGGTTATTGCACGATGTCTATGTATTAGCCTGTGGAATCCTTAGAACAAAAGCTGTTATAGCTGCCAAGGGTAAATTTGATATTTAAAATTGTTGTGAAACAATGCTATAGAATAGTACGTTTAACCTGTTTTTAAAAGATACTTAAAAGTTCTTGTTAGTTGAGAAAGCAAAAGGTCTCAAGTTCCAAAGCATTCTGTTGCTTCGAAATATTATGTTGAAAAAAATACTTCATTTGTCATAAATCCTCCAACTGAGAAAATAAAATTATTACAAACGTATTCAAAAAAAAAAAAAAAGCTTCATTAGAAAATAAATGGACTATATCACTCGCATTAATGAAGGAAAAAGAAAGAAATTCATCATCGCGCAATTCATGGAATTGGTGATCAGCTTACCTTGAAAGTATGTGAGACTTAAGACTTTCTAGTTCAACATAGCAAAAACACAAGAGCTGGGAAACTGCTGGCCACCAGCTGGCAGTGATGGATCACTACTGGCTGAAATCTGCCGCTCACGGCCCGGTAGCAGTCCGTTGGTGGCAGCGCTATCAGTTGGCGAGCCATTGACGGCCCTGCAGCATCGCCGTGAATTCTGGGCCTCCAAGGAAGTGCCACTAGTGGCCCGTTGCTGGCAACCAATGCAACCCCAACAGTAGGTGGAAGCAACGGGACTGCGCATGCGCAGAAGAAACTCGTGGTACCAGTTAGTTGAAGACGACGCTATTGCCATCGTGTTATTTTAGTGGATGTTAAGAAAAAAAATCCATATGTAGAGAAGCGAATTAATTTCCTAATGAAATTCCACGTCGACGAAGATATCACATTAAGCCATGAAATACGAGATTACAGCCATGAAATACACCCACTCCATTCCCATGAATAACAATTCATGGAATTTAGTGGAAACAATTTGAAACCGCTTGAAACAAATATCCAGGAAAACTATTAAAACAACGTTTGTTGGAAAAAAATATTTATACGCGTACAAAATTTATTAATTATTTGAAAAAAAAAAGCAACGCTATGTGAATATAATGTACTCATCCATGGATTGAATACACAAGACTGGGAGGAATTCGCTTCTAAAAATAACGAGAAGTAAAATAAAATATGTTTCCTCTTTAAAACAAATATAGCTTCGGACAACGGAAAGGAAAGATACAACGTTAAGAATGTAACAGAATGTGACATGAACCCGGGTAAATATATATATTAATTCAACAGTTTCCTTTCAAGACGACAAGGACAGTACAAAACTTTGTAAAGCGACTCTAAGTATGTATGTACGCTGCTTGAAAATGGGTGAAGTTCCCTTAAAAGGTAAAAAAAAAAAACTATCGTTACGTTGAAAAAATAAATTTATAAATTTCGTATATGAAACTGACTTTTATGAAAAAATACCTCGCAATATTGTAAAATCAAAGCGGGAACCATTCGATTACACATTCAGCACGAAACAAACAGCTTCAAGCACACGCTCGTGCGTGGCAAATTAGTCCGGTCGGTAGAGAGCTTAACTCTCACACCAACTGGCCAGGTTCGCATCCACCCAGAGCCAAGCGGGCGTTTTTCCGATCTCTTGAGAAAATTTATCCAGCGCAGTGTTATAATTCACAAGTTCCGCAAGGGTAAAAAAAAGAAGTTGTAACTTTGGGAAACTGCGGGTTGTTATCCTTGATTTTTTTTTATTATTGCTGCTACTGGAAAATTGGCGAACAAGATTCGGCAAGCCACCAGTTACGTCACGTGGTTGCTGGCTGCCACTACCGGCAAACTAGCGGACCACATTGGGCTAGCCATCATTTCTGGCACGTGCTTGCAGGGCCGTTGAAGGGCCACTTATGGAAGCTACTGCCTGTGATGGACAACTGATGGCCCTGTTGTGGCATATGACAACTGATGGGATACCAACTGTTGGCCAGCTGTTGGCCTGAACTGCTGGCCCTTCTGTTAGCCACCCGGACATTTTATTGACGGTTCGGCAGCGGCAACATAGGGATGGGCCATTGCTGGCAGTGATAGCTGCCAGAAATGGCCTAGTGCTGGCCCAGCAAGACTGTTTTTGCTGGGAGTGGTTATGACGCACATCTTGTGGAATCCCAACCCAATCGACCTCGGTTGCGTTGGGATTCACAACCCAACCGAGGTCGACCTGGCGTAAGGGCCGAAAAAATTCAGTGTTTTTGATTTTGCGAAATTTCTGTATAACTACGGAAAAATCTGAAACGGGCTTTTCTGAAATAAACGGTATTACTGACTACGGAAAATCCATGAAAACACGGAAGTTAAAAAACCGGAAATTTCGTTCAAAGACGGGCACTTTCCGACAATTTTGCCTCACGTTATTTTCAAAAAATTTCCGTGAATTCACACCATTTATTTTTTACAGTGCACTGTTCAACGCGCAATATATGTTCAGCATTGCATTTACGAGCATGACAGCAGCTTCCACCATCTTCCCTGGCCACCACAATGCCCGGATCTGAACCCCATTGATAATTTATGGGACATGTTAGAAAAACATGTGCGTGCCCCGCAGGGCGCACATGAGATAAGGACAGATAGCAGTGAGAGCACATGTCCGTGTATGTCAGTTGGGAGAGCGACTTACTCCGGAATGAGGGGACCTGATTTCGATGACCGTCGCCGACAAACTTCTACGTTATAAACTTATAGGGGAGCAAAGCAGAGTTGGGAACGGGTCAAATTTTTTTTACCAGTACCCGACCCGAAAAAATCTGCTTTGAATTCTAATACCTATGTCTACACAGGGTGCATAGGAAAGTCCATTTATCCTGGAATAACTTGCGAACGAAGAGAAGTACAGTTATGCAAGTGAGATAACGGTAGAGTAAAGAGACTACGCCCGATTGAATGCAACCGATAGCAGCGCCTCTAGTGGCGAAATGCGGAAGATAGCCATTGCAAATCGAAAACGAAAAGAGATAGAGCAAAATTTCCAATTACAAAGTTGGATTGGAGGTTTAACGACCACCGTGAGCAACTCAATGGGCTATAAGCAGTCGCCCGTTCCTAATTTAGGGTCACTGGTTCCAGGGAAGGGAGAGAACCAGGGCCGTTAGACAAACACAACATCCATGCCTCACCGGGATTCGAACCCGGACCCCGTTCGGACGAATGATCAGAGGCCATCGCTTAGACCACTGCGCCACCGGGACGGCATTACAAAGTTGTAGAACATTAATTAGTACAAAACAACATTTGTTTCACACGGATAAGATAAATTGTCGCCTGAATACTTTAAAATGTGCGAAATCGATGCGCGACCTTTTGTGTGAACGTTTGAAGGGAACAGGCATAGGTATGAGCAAATGCACACAATTTATTGCATAAATGCGTACTTATGTCAATACAGTTTGATGACGTCAGACAAAACAAAAACAAAAAAGGCAAATTTGCGCACAGTGATAAGAAGTTAATGTCGAGTATGTTCGAAGAGTTCGCCATTGCCCACGATACATATTTGTATTCGTGAAAATAACTCTGCATGCACATTCCTCAGCATGGAAGGTGTTACACTCTTGCAAACATCTGTAACACGACGACGTAGATCCAGCAGACTTGTAGGCGTTGTTGCATACACCTGACTTTTTTACGTTACCCCAGTAATCCAAGTTCGTCATTCTCACACAGGGTACGTAGACCTAAACTTCTGATCAGGGTACATCCTGCTACTGGTTTTTATATCGTAGGTACGGTACAACGTCACAATCTGCATTTGCATACGGCTACATTTGCGAAATGTGAATATGCAGATTCGAATCGTCGCGCATCGATTTCGGACATTGTAGGGTATTCAGGCGACAATTTATCTTAACCGTGTGAAACAAATGTCGTTTTGTACTAATTAATTAATGTTCTACAACTTTCTAATTGGAAATTTTGCTCTATCTCTTTTCGTTTTCGATTTGCAATGGCTAACTTCCGCATTTCGCTACTAGGGGCGCTGCTATCAGTTGCATTCGATCAGGCGCAGTCGCTTTACTATACCGTTATCTCACTTGCATAACTGTACCTCTCTCCATTCGCAAGTTATTCCAGGCTAAAGAGACTTTCCTATGCACCATGTATACTGTATATACAAGAAGTTCAAAAATTCTCCCTCAGGGGTTATCTTACGTAGGTTAAACGGAAATCAAACAAACGTATTATGGGAATGTATAATGTACTCACTTACTTACAGGAAGTATTGAAACTGTTGTCCTTCATTTGCAAGACATAACCTAATTGTTTTACACATGTTGTGAAATACATCTGTGGGCGTCAAAATGTCCATCCGCATTGATATCAATCAAGGCTGTCCCACCTAATTTTGATGGCGTTAGAGTCAAAATGTTTGAATTACGTATCTTGTTGTATGTTTAATTTCAGTTTTTGTTGTTTTCTTGATAACATATCAAGCTTCATAATATGTTTCACAGCAACACCAATTTTCACCAGCTTCTGATGAGTTGAAAGTTTGCAAAATGTGGATGCTGTTTTCATCATTGCACCTCAGAAGGAAGGGCAGTCTTCCTTCTGAGGACAGTCTTCCTTTAATTTGCATGACAAATCATTTTTTAGTTCGCGGACAACAGTATCGAGCATAAAATTCCACAGTGCGCATTTTTCTTTGATTTTTTTTTTCTTTCAAAAATATAATTGAAATTTAAACCGGATCGAAATTGGGTCCGGAACAGCTTGACTCGACCGGTTTGACCGGCGATAAATTGTCGACCCGCTGACCCATTAACCAGTTTCCATTTCTGGAGCAAAGTTCTCTGCCGTCAAATCTGTGCCTGTTAAGTGACTATATGGTGAACCCCTGGCATGCTGTAGACGTAGATGTACACTCATCGTCAAAAAAATAGTTGCACCCAGAAGGACATGTCGGTTTGCAATGCTATTCGGGAAGAATATAAAGATTACCAGGAACGATAAATGATTAAATATTAAGACCGGCAATATTTATTGAGCTACACGCCAATAAGTAGTGTCTCTCAGTATGGCGTCGGGCCGTCATGTTTGCCCACACAGCATGCCAGACGTCTCGGCATGGAGTTGTACAGGTTTCTAATGGTTTCATGTGATAAGCCATCCCATGCAGCTTGAAACTTCTCACGCAGTTCCTGCAGATTGTGCGGTAGGAGTGGAATGTAGATACCGCATCCAATAGCATCCCACACATTTTCAATCGGCGATAGGTCTGGCGATGCTGCTGGCCATGGCAGAGTGTAAGAGCCTTGAAGGCAAGCTATCGAGACAGCAGCAGTATGCGGACGTGCGTTGTCCTGTTGGAAAATCGCACCGGAGTGAGCGTTCAAAACAGGTAGGGCCACTGGTTGCAGGACCTCATTAACGTAACGTTGCGCTGCCAAAGTGCCTGTAATGAACGGGTCTGGTACGATTCGTCCAACGACGATTGGTCCAATGCCGATTCGTCCAAAGGGACGATTCCTCCAATGGACAATTGGTCCAAAGGTACGATTCGTCCAATGGTACGATTGGTCCAATGCCGATTCGTACAATGGGACGATTGGTCCAATGCCGATTCGTACAATGGGACGATTGGTCCAATGCCGATTCGTCCAATGGACGATTGGTCCAATTCCGTCCTATCTGTCCGAAGTGCTACTCGTGCTATAAAAGTCTCATCTGTTCTGATTCTATCTCCGATGTTATACGAAAGTACCGGTAGTCCAAAGAATGTAAAATAATGTTACATTTCATGCGTAATATTGTGGTTACAGATGTCTTTTTTTTTCTTCCTTTTTTTGAATCGCGTTTTTTTTGTTATACTGTCCTTGCTGCCGTATGAAGTTACTGATGTACGAGCCGTTCTGTCAACTGCAATATTTCTCTTTTGCATGAAATAATATAAAATACTAGTGTTCCGTTTCTGTTTGTAGAATGCAGTGGGGTTTTCCGCCAACTGCCCAATGGAAACAACTGGTTGGGGTTTGGACAGTGGCCTTTTCAACAGTTTTTACTCCAGCGATGTCATATTCATAACGTTTACATATTAAATCAAGTTAATAATATTGCGCTTTTATTTAAATACGAAATATTATTTCATAGGCCCGCGGCCTAGGTGCCTAGCAAGTACGTCAAAAATGATACGATGAATGCCTTTTATAAAGTTTTATAATTTTTTTACAAATATCTAGGTTGTAACTTAAAATCTTCTAAAAAGGCCCGTGACCTAGGTGCCTGGTGATTCGTCGAGCTGAGAAATGATTCGTTGAGTGCGTTTTATAAGGTTTGTTAAAATGTTTACAAATACCATATACTAGGTTGTGACTTAAAATCTTTTAAAAAGGCCCAGGGCCTAGGTGCCTTGTAAAGACCTGAGAAATGATACGATGAGTGCCTTTTATAAGGTTTTATGAAATTGTGACGTAAGGTCAGGTGATGCGTAACATCACAGCCTCTCCTTGACAAATGTCAACCCCGCCTTCTCGTGGTGCATCCTGTTCCCACTAAAGGGGCTCTGACGACCGCCAATAGCGGTATAACTATACCATCGGGATTAGAGGAAATTCTATCAAACACTCACCAACCCGCTTGGCCAGCGTGGTGAGTTATGGCCAAACCCCTCCAAAATGATTCCACAACTTAAATCTTGGCCCTCAGTCTCCGGCAGCTGGAATGTACCTGGCCAAGGCAGCGGCCAGTGCGACATGAAGGCAGAGGGTGCTAAGAATCCCCAGAGGACCGGACTAGGCTGCCATCTGATGCTGACCTTGGCTACTTACAATGGACGCTCCCTATCTTCTGATTCAAGGCTTCTTGAATTGGAAGAGGAACTACAAAGGATCAAGTGGGACATCGTGGGGCTAAGTGAGGTAAGGAGAAAAGGAGAAGATCTCATCGAACTGAAAAGTGGACATCTCTTCTACTATCGTGGGACAGACACTGGCAGAACTAGTGGTGTTGGATTTATAATAAACAAGAAACTGAAGGATAAAGTTGTAGAAGTTGAAAGTTCCTCTGACAGAGCTGCACGACTTGTTATCCAACTCTCGAAAAGATACCAGGCTCAGATTATTCAAACTTATGCACCCACCACAAGTCATCCTTAAGAAGAAATTGAAGAATTTTATGAGGAAATTTGTCATCTAAATAATAAAGGTAAGCAGCACTTGAAAATAATTATGGGAGATTTCAATGCAAAAATAGGGCAACGGCAACAGAATGAAACTTCAGTAGGTAAATTCAGTCACGGCAACAGAAACCAGCGTGGAAATACTCTCGTTGAGTTTGCAGAGGCAGAAGGGTTTTTCATCTTGAACTCCTTTTTCAAGAAAAAGCCACACAGGAAATGGACATGGAGACATCCAAATGGGACGACAAGTGAAATTGATTTTATTATGTGTAACAAAAAATTCGTCATAGAAGACTGCAGTGTGCTGAACAAGTTCAACACAGGTAGTGACCATAGATTGGTGAGATGTAAGATGCACCTCAACACTAAACTTGAACGTGGCAAGCTCATAAGACAAACAAAATCTATTGACATAACCAACCTTAAAAAACACCATAATACCTTCAAGTTAGAACTGAAGAACAGGTTCTCTGCTTTAGAAGGCCTAACATCGGAAGAAGTGGACATCTCTGAAGTTAACAGAAAAGTAACCAAAGCTCTTATGGAAACAGCAACAAAATTAGCTGGGTCTAAGAACAAGTTGCATGTGAACAAATTATCAGGAAAAACCAAAATGTTGATGCAAAAAAGAAGAGAGATGAGGACAACTAAAGAAGATGTGACTTCCAAAGTGGAATATATAGAGCTATGCAAGACAGTAAGAAAAAGTATCACTGAAGACGTAAGAAAATTCAACTGTGAACTAGTGAGGAAAGCAATTGAAAACAACCAAAGCCTAAAGATAGCAAAGGGACATCTCAGTAAGGGAAGAAAACAGATTATAACACTGAGAAAAGAAGATAGTTCTGTAACAAGAAATAGAGGCGAAATTTTGACAAGAGTGAAAGATTTCTACTCCAAATTATATGAAAAGGATGATATATGCACTCCAGACATCATGAAAGATACCAGTACCAGAGTTCCTCCAGTCCTTCCAGCAGAAGTTGCACATGCAATCAAGATCATGAAGCGAGGAAAAGCTCCAGGAGAAGATGGAATTACTGTAGACATCATACAAGAAGCAAGTGGAGAAATCGAAACAGTACTCGCCCAAATTTTCACTCGATGCCTTAATGAAGGAAAGATTCCTGAGGATTGGAACACCGCTACAATGATCCTGCTACATAAGAAAGGTGACATTGAGGATCTCGGAAACTACAGACCTATCAGCCTCCTATCAGTAGTTTATAAAATATTCACTAAAGTTCTTTCACACCGCTTGAAGGTAACACTGGACATGGCTCAACCGAGAGAACAAGCTGGATTCAGGAGTGGCTACAGCACAATAGATCATATCCACGTGCTGAGAGAACTAATTGAAAGAGCGAGGAAAATGAGCTTCCATTGTGCATGGCTTTTATCGATTATGAAAAATCCTTTGATTCGGTGAAACCATCAGCAGTTACAATGGCTCTGAAAACCTGCGGTATTGAAGATGCATACATTAATATTATTAATAACATCTATGAAAATGCAAGTGCAAAGATTAGGCTGTTTGAAAATACAACACACGTAAAAATTGGAAAGGAAGTGAGACAAGGTGACACAATATCTCCGAAGCTCTTTAATGCCACATTGGAGGGTGTTTTTCAGTCGCTGAGCTGGGAAAACAAGGGGATAAAGATTAATGGAGATTATCTAACCCACCTTCGTTTTGCTGATGACGTAGTCATTTTTGCAACTACCCCATCAGAGCTGCAGAGTATGATCCAGGAACTTGCTGACAAGAGTAAAGAAGTGGGATTAAAAATGAACTTTCAGAAGACAAAAGTGATGTTCAATGCTTTTACAAGAAATGAAGATTTATCGATTGATGGAGAAAAGCTGGAGATAACAGACACGTATGTTTATCTTGGACAGCAGATATCAAGTGAGGGTCACATTGATGAAGAAATTAATCGGCGTACAAAACTTGCCTGGAGAGCTTTTGGAAGAAACAGCATAATTTTCAAGAGCAATATGCCATTATGTCTTAAAAGAAAAGTGTTTGATCAATGCATCCTTCCAGTGCTTACGTATGGTGCAGAGACGTGGACCTTAGCTAAAAGAGACATACAAAGGCTGCAGACAACTCAAAGTAGCATGGAAAGGTGCATACTTGGTGTAACCAGGAGAGATAAGAAGAGGAACTCGTGGATCCGAAAAATGACAAGAGGGGAAGACATCATGATCAGAGTTAAATCCCTGAAATGGCAATGGGCTGGACATACTGCCAGAAGGACAGATCATCGATGGACAGCCGAAATTTTAGATTGGATTCCAAGGGACAGGAAAAGACCCAGAAGAAGACCACATGGGAGATGGGTGGATGAAATTCGAAAGTATGCAGGGGTGACATGGAGGAGACTGGCACAAGACAGACCGTTGTGGAGGAAACTTGGGGAGACCTTCGTCCAGCAGTGGATTGATAATGGTTGACAATGATGATGATGATGATGATGAAATGTTTAGAAATACCAAATATCTAGGTTGTAAATTAAAATCTTCAAAAAAAATGTCCGCTGCCTAGGTGCTTTGCAAACAGCTGAGAAATGCTCCATTGAGTGCCTTTTACCAGGTTTATGTAAAATATTTACAATTACTAAATATACGGAAATTATCTTTCAAAAGGATATAAAGAGGAGAATAATTTAAATTATTATTCTTTTCTGGAAAATAAAAAAGTTTACCGTTGGTAAGATAATAGCATTGGACGAATCGGCGTTGGCTCAATCGTACCATTGGACGAATCGGCATTGGACCAATCGTACCATTGGACGAATCGGACATTGGACCAATCGTCCCTTTGGACGAATTGGCATTGGACCAATCCTCGTTGGACGAATCATCCGGGACCGGTAATGAACACCAAAGGCGATCTGGCATTGTAGGCAATTGCACCCCACACCATGATACCAGGTCTTCTGGGTGTGTGACGCTCGCCAACAAACCGTTCATCTAGGCGCTGACCACGGTGCCTCCACACACGGATTCATTGGTCGTCTCCTCTAAGACAAAAGCGGGACTCGTCGCTGAAAATCACCTGCTGCCACTCTGAGTGGCTCCATAAAAGTCTTAAGGGCAGTTGTCGTAACGGTCTGCGTGCGTATATTCCTACGTCGTGCAGCCGTCTGTCAATGATGCTGGCACTAATCGGACGATACATGGTGGGCACCGCTGCTCGCTGAATATCCGCAATCGTGGCTGTTGGGTCACTCCGCGCATGTCGGACAACCCCTCAGTCCTCTTTCTCCGTGGTTCGTCTAGGTCTCCCAGACCCTCCTTTTGCTGCTGCGTGCCTTGTTTCATCCGCTGCCGACAACAGCGTGCTGTGTTGATATCCGCACAACCGGTATGGGCCGCCCCGGTGGCGCAGTGGTCTAAGACGCTGGCCTCTGATCATTCGTCCGTAAGGGGTCCGGGTTCGAATCCCGGTCAGGCATGGATGTTGTGTTTGTCTTACGGCACTGGCTCTCTCCCTTCCCTGGAACCAGTGACCCTAAATTAGGGACGGGCGACTGCTTATAGCCCATTGAGTTGCTCACGGTGGTCGTTAAACCTCCAATCAAAAAAAAATCAACCGGTATGGCGAGCAATACGACGATAGGACCATCCCGCTTCCCGGATCCCGAAGATGCGGCCCCTCTCGAACTCCTCCACCTGCTCGAATTGCTTCCGAACTTTTCTCTGAGGCATATTTCACTTGCAAAGGATGCAACCAACAAAACATCACGAGTCAGAATGGCAAGCACGCGCAACGGGACGACCTTATATAACCAGTCAGAAACAGCGCTACGGACCCCTCTTTGCTCGCGTCACATGCGGGACGGAGTGTGATACTTGAATCATTTGTATGTCTCACGATATCAAACCTACCCACCGAGTTTCATTGCTGTCAGTTGCTTCCTTCTGGGTGGAACTATTTTTTTTTTTTTTTGACGGTGAGTGTACTCCAACACCTTGTAGAATCGATGCCAAAGCGCATGCGTGTTGTAATTCGGGCTAAAGGAGATCCAACCCTGTATTGAATAAAAGTTTCGATTTCAATGACCGGTATGCGTATTAGCTATTAAAATAATTGAGGCTATTTTCTTCATCTGTATATGCTTCAGTCTACTTTTATACACTGACGAAAAAAAAAATCCCAACACCTAGAAGGGGTTGTGTTAGATAAACGACAGTTAGTAGGCGGTGAGAGTACATCTGTAACATGACGTCTATGCAAATTTCGCGCTCGGCGCATACGTGTGGCGCTAGTAGCGCCCCTCGGAACATGCAAAGCAGGTTTGCTGTAAATACGCGCTGTAACGTTCGTGAGCGTTAGTTATCGTTGAGATTCGACGTAGTGTGTTGATGTTAGTCAAGAATGCCTTTAAGAAGACGAAGAAGCCATTATCAACAGCTCACGGAGTTTGAACGAGGTCGTGTGATAGGGCTACGAGAAGGTGGATTTTCTTTCCGCAATATTGCAGAACGACTTGGCAGGAATGTAGCCACTGTGCATGATTGTTGGCAGCGGTGGTCAAAGGAAGGTACTGCCTCAAGAAGACCGGGTTCCGGCCGGCCACGTGGCACTACTGAGAGGGAAGACCGCCGTGTACGGCGTATGGCCGTGGCGCATCGTACCGCGTCTGCGGCAGCAATTCGAGCTGCAGTTGCCACCACAGTGACACAACGAACTGTTACAAATCGGTTACTTGAAGGACAGCTCCGAGCCAGACGCCCTGTAGCGTGCACTCCACTTACTCCAAACCACTGCCGTTTGCGACGTCAGTGGTGTCAAGCTAGAGCTCATTGGAGTACGGAGTGAAGATCTGTTGTGTTTTCTGATGAAAGCCGGTACTGCCTGGGTGCCAGTGATGGCCGTGTGTTGGTTAGAAGAAGGCCAGGTGAGCGCCTGCAACCAACCTGTCTGCGGCCGAGACACACTGCACCTACACCTGGAGTTATGGTCAGGGGAGCAATTTCCTATGACAGCAGGAGCACTCTCGTGGTTATCCCACGCACCCTGACGGCACAGTTGTACGTCGGTCTGGGGATCCAACCTGTTGTGCTGCCATTCATGAACAGCATTCCAGGGGGTGTTTTCAAACAGGATAACGCTCGCCCGCATACCGCTGTTGTAACCCAACATGCTCTACAGAGTGTCAACATGTTGCCGTGGCCTGCTAGATCACCAGATCTTTCACCAATCGAGCACGTATGGGACATCATTGGACAACAACTCCAGCGTCCCCCCCAACCAGCATTAACCGTCCCTGTATTGACCGACCAAGTGCAACAGGCATGGAACCCTAACCCACAAACTGACATCCAGCACCTGTACGACACAATGCGTGAACGTTTGCGTGCTTGCATTCAACATTCTGGCTGTTACATCGGTTATTAATGTACCAGCATTTCACATTTAAAAATGGCTCTTCTCGCGCTTACAATAAGCTGTGATCTTGAAACCTTAATCGATTAAATATGTTACCTATACAAATGTATTGCCGCCATTTCATTCCTCTACAACTATTTTTTTGTGGTGTTGGGATTTTTTTCCGTCAGTGTATGCCATTTGGTATTCATTTTATCCGTTATGGTGCGGTGTTGTAAAATAAAATGGAACCATTGTCAGCAGCGCAGAAGAAAAATCGTCGACGAGTGCTTTTACCAGGTTAACCACCGGGATTTCAATGCAACGGTGGAAGTGGGTAGCCGAGTGTGGAAAAGCCATTGTAAAATGAACGGACACACCCGCGGTAATGACCTTCTCTATTGGGTCAATCACCAGTTCACCGCTAAGAGTTCAATTGCAACAGCACGTAACAGTTCTCACAAAATTAATCGAAAATGGTCAATGAAAGAACGCATTTTAAGGCGATCAGAAAAAACAGTAAGTCTGACTGAAGCACAAGTTTTAATCGTAACTTACTTTATAATTTTTTACGCTTTATAACCGTAGGTTGAAGAAGTGTATATGCTCCAGCTTTGTCCGTCTGTCTGTCCGCACGATAGCTCACGTAAAAATGGTTTGATTTCGATGAAATTTTAGTATGTGGTAGGGGACAACCTGCGATCGAACCGTATTGAAAATGGGTTAAAGGTCAGGACAGAGGAACGGGATCCATTCCATCGCCCTTATGCGTCATAACTTATGTAAAAATGCTTCTATCGCGACACAACTTTAGTATGTTGTTTCGGAGGTATACTGAACTAGTTCTGTTGAATATCATCGAGATGGAGTCAAAGGTCAGGGCACAGGAGCGAGATTTATTTCACAGCCATTATCCTCGTAACTTGACTAAAAAGGCTTCTATTGCGACAAAACTTTAGTGTGTTGTTCCTCCGGAGGTATACTGCACGAATCAATAGTCAAGGAAGGGAGGAAGGGTTTGTCTGCTCGCAGGATAACTCACGTAGAAATTGCCTGATTTCGGTACAGTTCAGTATGCTTTTGTGAAGAACCACGGAGCGAAGCGCAAAAAAACGGTCAAAATCGAATCATTAGTCAATACAATTATATTTTAAGGTTTAGTAACGGAGTATATACTGCCTTCCTCTTGCATTGTCACTTACTTAAAATTTTTCGATTTTGACGCTCACTATTTGTGGTGTTTGGGTATATTCGGTAACAATTCTTGCTTGAAATGGCTGAAAACTGTCTTATGTTACCCATAACATACGAGCAGCATTACATTTTCTTAAAGCATTAAGACCAGCAGATGTTTCACCCACAACGCTGCGCAGATGTTTTACGCAACGGATGTTAATGCATTTTTCTACTGCCTTGAGGAACAACTTGTGTAAAAATGCTTCGATTGCAACGAAATACAATACGTTGTTCTGTAACTACTTTGGAAGCAGTTCCGCCAAAACTGTTTGTCAGCAATTGCGAGCAGTGCGCATGCGTGAGATTCGGTAGCCATTATTTTCGGACGATAACTTCCGTGAAAATTGCCCGATTTAGATGGGATTTTTAAGTGTAAAACGGCTTATGTGTGGTAGGTCTTGAAAATAGAAATATGTAACACGGGCAGAAAGAGATTTAATTTTGATATATGTGAACGTCAAACGTTATACCATAGTTTAGTCCTCTCAACACAAAGGCATTTTCTTATGATTTCTGGTATGTTGAAAAGCGTATCATAATCAATGCATTCCATGATTTTACTAACTCGTTATCATTACCACCGGCTCTTTCCATTGCAATGTGAGTGCAACAGAAAAGTGTATCTTAGGTGGGGTTTTTTTTTTTTTTTTTTTTTGGAGCTAAATAATTTACACTGGTGATTAAAACTGAAGCTAACAACCACAACGAGAAAGACGACACATAATTATTGTTTGTAATAAGCATGTCTTTTCAATCCTTTTCCACACGAAAAATATATTTTAAAGCAGATTTTTAGATTTTCTAAAAATTGTGCAAAAAACAAAATGCAGGTAGGCTCAGTTCTGGCTGAGCCGTCAGTTTGGAACTTTGCAGATCGGAGAGTTGACATGAGCTAGTTGAGTATTGTTTCAAAGTTTTGGTTGCGGACGGGCGTTATCTTGTTGGAAAATGGCTCTGGGCTGCCCAGCTAGGAAAGGCAGCACATGGAGCAGCAGGATGTCCAGTACGTAGTGCTAGGCTGTCAACGTCCCTCGGATTACTGCGAGGGAAGTATAGCTGTCATACGCGATGGCTCCCCAAACCATCACGCCTGCAGTTCGGGACGTGTGCCGCTATAAAGGTAGGTTGGGGTTGTAGCGCTCACCTGCGGCCCTCCACACTCTGAAACGGTGGTCGTCCGTTCCCATACAGAAGCTGGATTCGTCGCTGAACACTGTACGTTGCCAGTCCGTAGCATTGCTCGCTGCTGACACCACTGCAATCGGCGCTTACGATGGTAAGATGTTAAAGGCCGAAAACGTAAGAGCCGTCGAGAGTGCAGATTCCCCTCTGCCAGGTGTCTCGAAATGGTTCTGGCGGACACAGGAGTTCTTGTACAGCCGCCAGATGTCTCTGTACATTAAACAAGGACGTCATTGCCTCTGTTCGTTCCGCTCTCGCGTCCTCTTTGCTGGTGGCGTGTCTGGGTCGTCCAGAGCCAGTCCGCCTTGTCTTGATGCCTTCCCGTGTCCAAAGCTCCCAACACGATCACACCGTACTGTCCGACCGGGCCAAATGGCGGCCGATTCGGCGCGCCGGCCACCCTGCTTCTTGCATCCCGACGATACGGCAGCTTTCAAGCTCCGTCAGTTGCCCGTACGCACAACTACGGCGGTTCCTCGGCATGTCTGTCGCTCAGGGATCTCACCTGACTCTACCTCGGCACAAATGTGGAGTCACTCCGTCAGCTACCTCGGCACAAATGTGGAGACCCTTGCACTGCTCGTTATAAGCCCCTGGGATTGCGATTGCAGCGCCGGTTGCGCGAGCGTGCGGAATCGCACGAAACTTTAATCATTTGCATGTCTACCCTTTCCTTAGCTATTATCCCAGTTTGGCGTTAATCGCAAGGTTTTTTCTTGATGCGCGGATTTTTATTTCAATGAGTGTAGTATACTTTGTTAAAAGAATTTTTAATCGGACTGCTGGAAGCTGAGATGTCGAAAAAAAAATATATATATATATATATATACACTGGCGGAAAGTGAAAAAAGAACACCAAGAAGGAAACGTCTGATACCAACGAAATTTATACAGCATAATAACGGAATACAGAGGATAACGTGATCAAAACATTATGGCAAAATACAACGTATTTGCTGGTAAACTGAAAAACAACATTTCCATGTAACATGGTTAGTACGAGGTTGAACCGCCATGAACTGCGTCACACTGTGCAATTCTGGCATGGAGTCTGTCGTACAGATGTTGCATGTAAGTTTGAGATATTGAGTTCCAAGCATCCTCAACCTGGACGCGTAAATCGGGGATGGTCATGGCAGGCCGTGGAGACCGGATAAGTCGTTGTCCCATAAAACCTCACACGTGCTCAATGGAGGACAAATCCGGTGAACGTGCAGGCCATGGAAGTTGTCTCACACCCTGAAGTGCATGTTGCGTTGCACGTGCCGTGTGTGGGCGTGCGTTATCTTGCTGGAAAACACCACGATGGACCGACCATACACATGGCACAACAACGGGCAGAATGATGTTATTGATGTAGGAGGGGCTGTTTAACGTACCCGGTACAAACACTAGTTGTGTACGGGAGTGATAGCTGATCGCTCCCCACACCAGGATACCAGGTGTAGGCCCTTTGTGTCGCTGGCGGATGCAAGAAGAGTGGAGACGCTCCCCTGTGCGTCTGCGAACACGCATACGGCCATCGGAGGCTCCTAAGCAGAATCTGCTTTCATCGCTGAACAAGACAGATCGTCATTGCGTTCTCCACTGCAGACGTTGGCGACACCACTGCAGCCATTCCTGACGGTGGGCTGGAGTCAGAGGCACACGTGCACGTAGTCCTGCATCCAGTTGACGGTTGCGGATTGTTCGCAGAGTCACCTCAGGTTCAACGGCAGCTCGGATTTGCGTCGCAGTGGATGTTCTGCTTGACAACGCCGCCCTTCTTATGCGTCGATCGGTCCGCTCATCAGTCCGTCTGTGACTCCCGGTTCCACGTCTTCTCGTGTGGGAATGTTCCTCGGACCATCTACGCCACCATCGTACCACCACCGATACTTCCCGTCCAATTTGCTCCGCAATACGACGATACGACCACCCGGCCTCGCGGAGTTCGACTAGACGACCTCGCTCAAAGTCCGATAAATGCTGAAATTGTACACGTCTTCCGTGTCCAGGCATTGCAGCTTCTTCAGGGTCTTCGCACGTGTCCGTACGCCGACGACTGATTACCTTCACTTCGCCGTACTCCTTAAATACCACCGACGATAATTTGCATATTATGCCGTGCTGTGACGTAAGCGCTCACCGGTTGGTCCCGAAATTAACATCACACCTACGTAAACTCGACTCCATTAACATATGTAAATTTCATGATCGTCCGCCAATTCCTTCTTGGTGTTCTTTTTTCCCTTTCCGCCAGTGTATTTTATGATAGAATTTAAAAGAAACAAGTATTCTGTGACGTACTACAGAGATGAATCACGTGTCAAGACGACAAATCTGCAGAGGTACATTCCGTCCGTGTAGCTTAGTTGGGAGAGCAACTTACTCCGGAGTGATGGGGTGCGGACAAACTTGTGTTTTCACATTGGCCCCGGAACGTAAAAATGGGTGTAATCGCCATTGGGTTCTTCAAAAAATGTCTAATGTTTGTTCCACACATCGTCTGGAATTAATGAAAATTTCCTACATCGGTTCAAATAAAAAAAATTAAGAGGGAGATGATTTGACGTACTACAGAGGTAAAGCACGTGTCAAGACGAAAAATCTGCAGCGGTACATTCCGTCCGGGTAGCTTAGTTGGGAGAGCAACTTAATCCGGAGTGAGGGGAGGTGGGCGGTTTCGATCTCCGCCACGGACAAATTTGTGTTTTCGCAATTCTTATAGTTACAGCTAACTTCATTTGTACGTTACTTATATGGTTTTAAAGGCGCATACGCTTTTAAGATGCACGTCACTTGCAATTTTCTTATAGTTAACCAAAATGTTTTATAACATACACTCATCGTCAAAAAAATAGTTCCACCCAGAAGGAAGCAACCGACAGGAATGAAACTTGGTGGGTAGGTTTGACATTGTGAGACATGCAAATGATTCAAGTATCACGGTCGGCCACTCACGTGACGCGAGCAAGGAGGGGTCGTAGCGCTGTAACTGACCGGTTGTACAGTATAAGGTCGTCCCGTTGCGCGTGCTTGCTATTCTGACTCCTGCTGTTGCGTTGGTTGCATCCTTTGCAAGTGAAGTATGCCTCGGAGAAAAGTTCGGAAGCAGTTGGAGGAGTTCGACAAGGGCCGCATCGTCGGGTTTTAGGAATCGGGATGGCCTTATCGCCGTATTGTGCGTCATACCGGTCATGCGGTTATCACCATAGCACGCTGTTGACGGCAATGGACAGGAACAGGCACGCATCAGTGACAGGAGGGGTCTAGGATACCTAGATAAACCACGGAGAGAAGGAGGATAGACGGGTAGTCCGACATGAGCGGAGTGACCCAACAGCCACGATTGCTGATATTCAGCGAGCAGTGGGGCCTTTCATACATCGTCCGATTAATGCCAGCACCATTGGTAGACGGCTGCACGACGTAAGACCACACGCACGCAGACCGTTAGGCTGACTGCCCTTAACACCAGTGCATCGTCGCCAAAGATTACAATTTTGTCGTGCCAGACCGTCATGGAGCCACTGAGAATGGTATCGGGTGATCTTCGTTGACGAATCCCGCTTTTTCTTGCAGGAGGCGACCATCTAATCTGTGTGTGGAGGCACCGTGGTCAGCGCCAAGATGAACGGTTTGTTTTCGAGCGTCACACGTCAGGAAGGCCTGGTGTCATGTTGTGGGGTGCGATTGCCTACGATGCCAGATTCCCTTTGGTGTTCATTACAGGCACTTTGACAACCCAACGTTACGTTAATGAGGTCCTGCAACCAGTGGTCCTACCTTTTCTGAACATTCACTCCGGCGCGATTTTCCAACAGGACAACGCTCGTCCGCACACTGCTGCTGTGTCGAGAGCTTGCTTTTAAGACACTGACACTCTGACATGGCCAGCCGCATCTCCAGACCTATCGCCGATTGAAAATGTGTGGGATGCTATTCGACGCGGTGTCCACACTCCACCCCTACCGCACAATCCGCAGGAACTGCGTGAGAAGATTCAAACTGCATGGAATGGCTTATCGCAGGACACCATTAGGAACCTGTACAACTCTATGCCGAGATGTCTGGCATGTTCTGTGAGCAAACATGGCGGCCTGACGCCATACTGTGAGAAACACTACTTATTGGCGTGTAGCTCAATAAATATTGCCCATATCAGTCTCAGTGTTTAAATATTTATTATTCCTGGTAATCTTCACCATCTTCCATAGTAGCATTATAATCCGACGCATCCTTCAGGGTGCAACTATTTTCTTGACGATGAGTGTATATATCAGTTCAGAGTCATTAATTAAATCGCCTACAGTCCTAATTCCTCTTATCTTTATCATTGCTTCTGGATATATCCATTCAACAGAATCACTACTGTGCCAGAGGCTGTAAGTACTCTTGGGAAAGTAAGTGGCAACCGAAAGAAGGTTTAACTCTTTGTTTAGAAATTTTCCGCGAAAAACAGAAGAGGATTTCACGTAAAAACTGCCTCGCAAAAATAACAATCGGCCCTTAGGCACGAGAGCAGAACTGAAGCTTCAAGTACAAATTGACAGCTTTGTTCGCAGCACGTTGGAGGGGATGTCATATATATATATATATATATATATATATATATATATATATATATATATATATAAGCTGGATTCAGGAGTGGCTACAGCACTGTAGATCATATCCATGTACTGAGAAAACTAATTGGAAGAGCAAGAGAATATGAACTCCATTATGGATGGCTTTTATTGATTACGAAAAGGCCTTCGATTCCGTGAAACCATCAGCAGTAACAATGGCTTTGAAATCCTGCGGTATTGAAGATGCATACATTAGCATTATTAATAACATCTCTGAAAATGCAAGGGAAAAGGTTCGGATATTTGAGGATACAGCACAAATAAGAATTGGAAAATGAGTGAGACAAGGTGACACCATGTCTCCAAAGTTCTTTAATGCCACATTGCAAAATGTCTTTCAATAATTGAACAGGGAAAACAAAGGAATAAAGATTAATGGAGATTACTTAACTCACCTTCGTTTTCCTGATGGCGTAGTCATCTTTGCAATTACCCATTCAAAGCTGCAGAGTATGATCCAAGAACTTGTTCACAAGAGTAAAGAAGTGGGATTAAAAATGAACTTTCAGAAGACAAAATTTATGTACAATGCTTTTACAAGGAACACAGATTTATCGATTGATGGAGAAAATCTCGAGACAACCGATACCTACATTTATCTTGGGCAGCAGATATCAAGTGAGGGTCACATTGATGAAGAAATTAATCGGTGTATGAAACTTGAATGGAGAGCCTTTGGAAGAAACAGTACACTTTTTAAGAGCAGTATGCCATTATGTCTTAAAAGAAAAGTGTTTAATCAATGCATCCTGCCAGTGCTTACGTATGCAGCAGAGACAAAGATCTTAACTAAAAAAGACATACAAAGACTGCAGACAACTCAAAGCAGCATGGAGAGACGCATGCTTGGTGTAACCAGGAAAGATAAGAAAAGGAACTTGTGGATAAGGAAAATGACAGGAGTGGACGACGTCACAACCAGAATGAAATCCCTGAAATGGCAGTAGGCTGGACATGTTGCCAGAAGAACGGATCACAGATGGACAACCGAAATTTTGGATTGGATTCCGAGGGACAGGAAATGACCCAGAAGAAGACCGCATGGGAGATGGATGAAATTCGAAAATATGCTGGAGTTACATGGAGGAGACATGCTCAAGACAGACAATTGTTAAAGAAACTTAGGGAGACCTTCATCTAGCAGTGGATTGATAATGGTTGATGATTATATATATATATGACAAGAAAAATGACAAGAGTGGAAGACATCATGATCAGAGTTAAATCTCAGAAATGGCAATAGGCTGGACAAACTGCCAGAAGGACAGATCATCGATGGACAGCCGAAATTTTAGTTTGGATTCCAAGGGACAGGAAAAGACACAGAAGAAGACTACATGGGAGATGGGTGGATGAAATTTGAAAGTATGCAGGAGTGACATAGAGGAGACTGGCACAAGACAGACCGTTGTGGAGGAAACTTGGGGAGACCTTCGTCCAGCAGTGGATTGATAATGGTTGACAATGATGATGATGATGATATATATATAAAAGTGAAAGTTTGTATGTTTGTTCCGCATACGTTCCTAAACGGTTTGATGGATTTGCTCCAAAATTGGCATACATACTCTTCATCACCCAGATTAAAATACAGGCGGAACGATTTTTAGAAATTCCATCCCTAAGGGGGTCAAATGTGTTTTTACGGAGCCCGCTATAGACTGGGTGCAAGTCGGCTGCTACGGTATTACTCCGCGTGTCAGAGCAACGGCCGTCAGATGACGCCTCACTCCTCGCAAGCTTCCGCGGTTCAGGCATACGGGGAAGAGTCCGATTTTTGAAAAGACAACGCACCGGCGGAACATACTGTCATAAGTATTTTTTTCTTTATTTTACCATGGCATTTTCTTTGTAAGGATTAGGTTTCATTAGACTCCCAACAATTGGCGCAGGAGTCTCAAATATGGGTGGAGCTACAGATTCCCACCAATAAGCGTGGTCCTCTCAAATAGCATCAACGTTAAGTTGAAGTTAAAACAGATGGTTTTCTTTATACATAAAATTTAAATACAAGATTAGTATTGGTATTAGTATAGATAAAAGAAATAGCCTATGTCCACCGGAAAGAAGTAAACTTCCCAACGGTGAAAGAATTATCCGAATGGGTTCAGTTTTCGAGATTAGTAAAAAAATTCCGTATATTATCGTGAACTATATTCTTTCACGTTGGGTGTGATCAGGTTGTATGTAAACAAAGCGGAACGATACATGGGAAATTGGAAACTACTTGAAAGCAATGTTATTCGGTTGTACAGCCAAAATAATAAAAAATATTAAAAATATAATAACAAATAATAATAAATAAACGAAATAGCCTATGTCCTCCGGAAAGCTTCCCAACGGTGAAAGAATTATACGAATCGGTTTAGTTTTCGCGATTAGTAAAAATAATTCCGTATATTATCGTGAACTACTTTCTTTCACGTTGGATGTGATCAGGTTGTATATCTACACTCTAGAAAGCTGAATGCGGAGTGCAGGAAATGCATTATTGTTCATGTTTTCTATTTCGAGTTTTTAGGGCTCAGAACGGTCATTATAAATTGTGATTTTTATAATAAAATTTTCATCAAGTGTGGTGAAATGTCTCCAAAAAAACGCAAACCCATCGGACAAGTTCAGCCAAAAGCCAAGAAAGTAAAATTACTTCGAGAGAGTGAGACAACCGAACAACGTGATCGAAGACTTATGGATCAGCGGAAAAGAGCCAGTGTAATCTAGGGCGGCAGAGACCTTGGAACAGCGTGAGGCCCGACTTGAGCGTTGTTCATCATAGTAGGATTTTTTATATAGTGCGATTTACATTGTTACTTGAAAACATACTTTATGTCTATCCCGGGCAACGCCGGGTATCTCCGCTGGTATATATCATCATCATCATCATTGTCAACCATTATCAATCCACTGCTGGACGAAGGTCTCCCCGCGTTTCCTCCACAACGGTCTGTCTTGTGCCAGTCTCCTCCATGTCACTCCTGCATACTTTCGAATTTCATCCACCCATCTCCCATGTGGTCTTCTTCTGGGTCTTTTCCTGTCCCTTGGATGGTAATTAACACAGCAATCAAACATCTCTGAATTGACTGTATTTTCTGCGATGAAATTTTCAAGTTAACATCAGAAAACTTGAAAATTTCATCGCCCTGGAGCGGGAATCGAATCCGCATCACTCGATTACTGTTCGAGTATAATAACCATTACACCACCCAGGACGGAGATGCGGGTTCGATTCCCGCTCCAGGGCGATGAAATTTTCACTTATCATGACGTATTTTCCACGTATTATCAGAGGAATATTTCTTCTACATGATACACGGCGACTCACATTACTGTGACCACCAGCTAATATCCAGAGTAACCTCCGTGTGCAGCGCGGACAGCAGCTAGACGGGCTGGGAGTGACTCAATAAAGAGCTGGAAGGTGTTCACAGGTATGTGGAGCCGTGCTGACGGCAGTGCATCTGACACCTGCTGCAGGGTGCGTGGTGGAGGATCCATAGAGCGAACAACACGATCGAGATGGTCCCACAGATGCTCAAGTGGGTTTAAGTCTTGGGAATTAGTGGGCCAGGGAAAAACTTTGAAGTCTTCATCGTGCTTTTCCAACCACTCTCGGACATTTCTAGCTGTCGCATTGTCGTGCTGGAAGATCCCATCCGCCCTAGGGAAGACAATCAGCATGTATGGGTGTACGTGGTCTGCAAGGATGGATTCATAACGAATTGGGTCCACAGTGCTTTCCGCATGTATACGTGGACCCAAAGAATGCCACGAGAACATTCCCCAGACCATAACCCTGCTCCCACCAGCTTGTGTTCTTCCAGAAATGCTTGAGGAGTGTTTGTTCTCCGGTGTCTCTTGCCTTATACGCCAATGTCCATCCGTTCGATGAAGCAGAAAACGTGACTCATCGAAGAAGGCAACCCTTTGCCAATCAGCGGGAGTCCAATTACGATGCTTCCGTGCAAATGTAAGCCTTTCCTGCCGATGCACCTTCGTTAGCATAGGTGCAGTGACCATCCGTCTGCATCGGAGCCCCATACGCATCCGCTGAAATGTCGGTTTAAACACACATCTGGTAGTACTCCTGGTTCATTCGGCCAGTGAGTTGCTCCACTGTAGCGTGTCGATCAGCCCTCACGCACCTTCGAAGCCGACGTTCACCTCTCACATAAATCGCACGTGGTGCTCCGCAATTTCCTCATCGCTTATTCGCAATGGTGCCATTTCTCCAATCACGGTACACTTTAACTACTGCAGCACGCGAACAGTTTACAAACTGCACTGTTTCAGAAATACTACCACTCTTGGCCCGAAAGCCGATAATCGTCCCTTTTTGCAAATCTGATAAATCGCTCCTTTTATCCATGACAGCAACGAGCGGTATGTTTTCAGAATGCGTACAGCACACTTTATACAGGGCATTCGTAAACTGTTTTGACAAAAGAAGAGGGGTGATAGTACCCATTAAGACGAACAATATTTGCAATGAAACCTAGGGTCGCATTCAACTCTGAGTGTCAGAAAAGAGTAAAGTTAGATGTCCAAGTTGAACTTTCAACAGTGCAAAGAAAGAGAATTAACGACATCATAAATTGCACAATCCCATTTATGCAGATCAGGGACAGACTCAAAGTAGATGCTCAAAGTGGCGGCCTCGGGTGCCGTTGCACACTTCCCACCGACGAATAAAAGACTGGCGTACCCTCTCGAAGACTTCTGGTGTCGTGTTTATCCTGTCCGCTGCAACAACGATTCTCGCGACGAGATCTTCCACGGAGTCCACAGGCGTCTCGTACACCAATGATTTCATGTGGCCCCCAGAAGAATAAGTTCAGTAGGTTTAAGTCCGGTGAGCGTGGAGGCCATGCCACAGATTCCGCCACGTCCAATCCATCTTGCGGGGTATGTGGCATTCAGGAAGTGTCTACTGCACCTTGATAAGCCAATGAGCTGCAACTGTCGATGCTGCGTCTTTTCTCTGGCAATTTGCATATGGTAAATGCTTGACGGTGATGTTCTGGCGATGTGCTACTTCTCCGGCACGAAAGAAATGACGTCTGAGTTGACGACTTGTGCTTGTTGGACGTATTTCGAAGTTACTCTTTTCTGACACTCAGAGTGGAATGCGACCCTAGGTTCCATTGTAAATATTGTTCGTCTTGATGGGTACTGTCACCTTCTTTTGTCAAAACAGTTTACGAACACCCTGTATACCCTCCAAGCCAACTCATGATGCCTTCTTTCATTGGCTACTTGCTGTTGCCTTCAAAGGTGGTCACAATGTGACTCGACTGTGTATATCATCAAGAGTTGCTGGCGGACTGTCGTACCACTGAACCAGTCGTTTTAGTATGTCCCAGAGATATCCTATGGGTTACAGATCCGGCGATCTAGCCGGACACGACAGAAGTGGGACGTTGTTGTCTCTGAAGAAGGCACGTGTTGTCGCTGCAACATGGTGCGGCATCTTCCTGCTGAAATGTGGCCCCGGAAGCTCCCTGCAGGTACGGAATGTGGCCCCGGAAGCTCCCTGCAGGTATGGAAGGGCGACTGGCCGTAGAATATAACTGATGTAACGGGGACTCGTTGTGGTGGTACGGACGCTCATGAGAGGTGATCTGCTTTCGTATCCGATTGCATACCAAGCCATAATGCCTCGTGTTGGTGCGGTATGCCTGGGGTGAATATACTCTTCCCGAAACCTCTACCCCTGTCGTCGGCGAACACAGATGCAGCCATCATTTTCGCCTAGCGTGTTTCATCTTTTGGTTTGAGCCTCTCAAAACCTCATGTTATACAAATAGTAAGTATTTGACTGTTTAAAAATCGAGAGTACGCTGATAATTTTTGTAGATAATTTACGCTCTGCATCTTTCGCATGGCAAGATATTTGTGGGCATGAAATAAAACAAAAGAGGGATTCGATAGTATACATTTGTTTTCGTACGACACATTCACGTCACGCAGGAGGGTCTGGTTCATTTGCCCGACGTTTACTTCACCGAAGGTTCTCTTTACCGAAAATCACTTCACCGAAAAGATTGTTTTACCGAAAGATCACCTGATCGAAAAGTTCATTTCACCGAAAATCACTTCGCCGAAAAGATTGTTTTACCGAAAGATCACCTGATCGAAAAGTTCATTTCACCAAAGGGTCACTTGATCGAAAAGTTCATTTCACCGAAAGGTCTCTTTACCTAAAAAGTTCATTTCACCGAAAGGTCTCTTTACCTAAAAAGTTCATTTCACCGAAAGATCACTTGATCGAAAAGTTCATTTCACCGAAAGGTCTCTTTACCTAAAAGTTCATTTCATCGAAAGGTCTCTTTACCTAAAAAGTTCATTTCACCGAAAGATCACTTGATCGAAAAGTTCATTTCACGGAAGGGTCACTTGATCGAAAAGTTCATTTCACCGAAAGGTCTCTTTACCTAAAAGTTCATTTCATCGAAAGGTCTCTTTACCTAAAAGTTCATTTCATCGAATGGTAATTTCACCGAAATTTCTCTTTACCTAAAAGTTCATTTCATCGAATGGTAATTTCATCGAAATTTCTCTTTACCTAAAAGTTCATTTCATCGAATGGTAATTTCACCGAAATTTCTCTTTACCTAAAAGTTCATTTCATCGAATGGTAATTTCACCGAAATTTCTCTTTACCTAAAAGTTCATTTCACCGAATGGTAATTTCACCGAAAGGTCTCTTTACCTAAAAGTTCATTTCATCGAATGGTAATTTCACCGAAAGGTCTCTTTACCTAAAAGTTCATTTCATCGAATGGTAATTTCACCGAAAGGTCTCTTTACCTAAAAGTTCATTTCATCGAATGGTAATTTCACCGAAAGGTCTCTTTACCTAAAAGTTCATTTCATCGAATGGTAATTTCACCGAAAGGTCTCTTTACCTAAAAGTTCATTTCATCGAATGGTAATTTCGCCGAGGGGTCAATTTATCGAAAACTTTGGATTTCATTACAGTTCGGCAGGCAGACCACCGAAACGTTAGGTTATCATACTCAAATTGTACTTTTGATTTCTCCGTGTCACAGAGAACGCAAAGGTTTAGTTTTAAGACAAATCTTTTTTTTTTAAGACAATAGGCCTCGGCTTAGGCCTTTTTAGCAAATTTTAATCATGTTCATAAGGTTTACATAAAAAGTAAAATTAATAACGTTGCACATTTTTCAGGCAAAAAGAATAAATGGTAGGTCCCTAGGCCTTGGCTACGGCCTTTTTACCCAATTTTAATAGTGCGAACTCATGTTCACAAGGTTTACATAAAAAGCCAAGTTAATAACGTTGCACATTTTTTCAGGCAAAAAGAATCAAGTTTAGGGTCCTGGGTCTCGGCTTAGACCTTTTTAGCAAATTTTAACCGTGTGTGCTCATGTTCATAATGTTTACATAAAAAGTTACTTTACATTTTTTGCAATACTAATGAATATAAGTAGGATTAAAATCTATTAAAATGGCCTGTGTCTTGGCCTGCGGTCAAAAAATTAATGTTTTGTGGTTGAGTAAAAGTGGAACATTATTTACTTGATTTGCTATATAACCCTTATGAATATGAGCTCGGAGGATTCAAATTTGACAAAAAGGCACAGATTTAGGACAAAATTAATGTAATTAATTTATTTTTAGTGCCTAAATTACTTATATAATGTTATATTTCGAAATCCCTACTCATCGGGAGGTGTTTCATAGAAATTAAAAGCGTATTTTTTATAAAATCCGATAATGTTTAGGTGGCAAGTTTTTCAAAAACCCGCACCACACTCCAACACACCTCTAACAATAAAATTCTAAGTTTTCGATAAACTGACCATTCGGTGAAATGATCTTTACTTTTCGATCAAATGTCCTTTCGATGAAATGAACTTTTAGGTCAAGTGACCCTTCGGTGAAATGTACCTTTCGATTAAGTGATTTTCGGCGACGTGATTTTCGGTCAAGTGACCTATCGGGGAAATGTACCTTTCAATCAAGTGATTTCGGCGACGTGATTTTCGGTCAAGTGACCCTTCAATGAAATGTACCTTTCGATCAAGTGATTTTAGGCGACGTGATATTCGGTCAAGTGACCCTTCGGTGAAAAGTACCTTTCGATCAAATGATTTATGGTCAAGTGACCTTTCGGTGAAATGCACCTTTCGATCAAGTGATTTTCGGCGACGTGGTTTTCGGTCAAGTGACCTTTAGATCAAGTGAACGATACCCCAAGCAGGACCACTCCGAGAAAAAGTCTATATACAGCACATTAAATCGAATTAAATTATAACAGGAAACAATAAGGGTTACTAATTCCTCACGCTCAGCAGTACTTATGTAGGGGATTAATGAATGTTATAGTCGTAAAACAAATGAAATGTGAGAAATAAAAGTAAATATTTGCTAAACTATGGCGGCGGCAATAGTAAATATTTCGACTGTTTGGTTTTCCAAAAACAATATTTTTGTTGTCATATATTATTCAGATTTAGACGAACGTAAGAGCGATCGCGACACCGATGAAATGTAATGTAGCTACGAAAGTTCATCTAGCTGAAATATGACCTCAAGATATTAGGGGTATGCAAAAGTTTCGGCCGCCCCCCTTCGCTAACGTGCGCTGTAGAAGTCCAACCGACGGGCGACCCGTGCTGTCAGTTCATATACATGAAGCCAAGCTTGGCGGTCAATAAAGTTCATTTGCGGCACTGTTTGTTATTCATGTTTAATTTAGGGAAAAGTGCGAGTGAAGCATACGGTTCAATATGTCAGGCGTATGGCGAAACGGTTGTGGGTGAGAGGACGTGTCGAGAATGGTTTGCCAGGTTTAAGAAAGGTGATCTAAGCTTGGAAGACAAGCCACATGCAGATAGACCGCAGGAACTCGCAGACGAGGAGCTGGAATTGCTGTTGCAAGAGGATGCCACACAATCGACCACGCAACTGGCGAAGCGTTTGAAAGTGGCTTAATCGACGGTGGTACGGCGTCTACAGGCCTTGGGGAAGATCCAGAAGATTGGTAAGTGGGTTCCGCATATACTCTAACGGAGCGTAATGTTGGTCAACGATTGGACATCTGCATGTCGTTGCTGAAGAGGTTTCAAGGGAAGAATTTCTTGTGGAAGGTTGCCACCGGAGATGAAAAATGGGTCTATTGAGACAACCCCGTACGCAAGCGATGATGGATCGACCCAGGCCAGCCATCAACATCCACCGCAAAACAGGATATCCAAGGGAAAAATGTGCTTTTATGTGTGTGGTGGGTTATATGCATGGAGTGCTGTACTTTGAACTGTTGAAACCTGGTGAAACAATCACTGCACAACGATATAGCGATCAGTTAATGAAACTGAACGCCGCAATTGAGCAGACGGAGATGCATGCTGTGTATCTTGCACTACTTCATGTTCAGTTGGGCTCTCATCAACGGGCTGTGGTGTACACTGATTCTTTAAGTGTTGTACACTCAATGTCATCGTTAGGCTGTTGTGACCACCCTTTTCTTTTTAACGTACGAAGGCTTCTTTGTTCTTTGCTCAAGGCCGGTGTCCAGATACAATTTTGTTGGATTCCTGGGCATGTTGGATTCTCGGGTAACGAGTGTGCTGATGCGGCTGCTAGATCTGCTTCCTCTCTGGTCGTCACACGCTTGCCAGTGTTTCACCGGGATTTCCGCTTTATTGTTCACGACCATATCAAGCGAACATGGCAGGGTCTGTGGGACCAACAGGTGGAAAATAAGCTGCATCGTATTAAACCTGTTCTTGGAATCTGGAAATCCTCATATCGTCGGAACCGTAGGGAGGAAGTGGTGCTTGCGCGTCTCCGCATCGGGCATTGTCGTTTAACTCACCGCTGTTTGCTGTGTGGCGACACTGCGCCGATGTGTGAGACGTGCAATTGCCGACTCACTGTCGCTCATCTTTTGTGTAGTTGTGCTCGTTTTCGTTTCTTTCATTCTCATTTGTTGACCGAGGACGCCGCTACACTGCAGCGGCTCCTAAATGACCACTGCGACACTGTTGCTGTATTTTCATTTTTTAAACAAATTGACTTTTTTAAACGTATATAGATTTTAGCCTTATCATCATTCTCATTTCTCAGTTTTACTGGCCCCGCACGGGGATAACTGGTTTACCAGTTATTTGGGGAGCGGCGCCCCCACGGCCCGAGCTAACCTTGTGACTGGTCCACATCTGATGTCATGCCACAGCTTGTTTTTTGTTTCGGTGCTGTTGGTGTTTGCAGGGACGGCTGTTCATCCAGCTGTTGGGGAGTCGCGTCCCCACGTTCCCGAGCTGGTCTTGTGTCTCGCTTTTTCGTTTTTATTTATTTTCTCCACTGGCTAGTTGCCCGTGTTGTATTCTCTACCTAATCGCTACCACGTTATGTACTAACACCCCGGTCTTGTGGTTTTGTTACCCTCCACCACTAACTGTTTTATATTAACCGCTCAGTTCGTAGGTTGCTGAGATTCCGTTTAGGTTCCCTTCCAGGATTTGTCTTCTTTGGATTTCTTTTTTTCCTTTTAACTGGTTTGGGTGCTAGACCTACCTGCATGTTGGCCGCGTGCGGGGCCCGTGAGGCGGAAATGGGATGTCTGGCGGCTGAGGTCGCAGGAGACCGGTTGAGTGCCTCCTGTGTACCAACACTCCTCTTCGACCCCGGCTTCGCTGTAAACGGGAGGCTAGAGACTAACCCACCTCTAGTCAGAAGTCTTGTACCAAGGTGTGTACAGGGCTTTAGCGGCTTTTTTGTCGTATGGCACGGCAGGGTGAGCCCGGGGGCTGTGGGATCATGCCAAAGGCGTTGGCATGACGGTACCAGGAGGCCGAAGTGTCCGCCGAGTGCGTGTGATCACAGCCAACGGACTATATCTGCAACGTATAAGCTCCAGAACTGTGTCTAGCGTCATGTTCTTGGCTTGCGGACCTCCAGTTCTCCCTTGTAGGGCTCGGTGGTGGGTGGAGTAGTCTGCAGACGAATCTTCCTTCTTTTTTCCATGGGTAAACCCAAAAACAAACGCTCCAAATTTAAGTCACCTGAGACAATGATCGTTGCCAACGACACTCCTTCATCTTCTCAACCTACCAGGTCTCAAAACCTTAAACGTTCTTTAGACCATGACCTGGACCAAGAATGTAAAACCTCTTCTTCGGCAGCTGTACCAGTCGCTCCGAAGCGTCGTCTCCCCTTGATTGCTGTGACTACGCATGCTACACACTTACTTGTAGAATCCATCGATCCGAATGAGAGACTGTCCACCAGATCTCCATTTTTCATTTCTAAAGCTTTGGACGCTGCGGTTGGCCCCTTGAAGTCTGTGAGGAAGCTTCGCTCTGGGGACCTGCTTGTTCAAACTTACAGTGTTTCTCAGAGTAACGCTTTTCTGCACCTCACTAGTCTTCAAGGCATTCCTGTCAAAGTGACACCTCACCCGTTTCTTAACACCTCTCGGGGTATTATTTCGGAGTTTGATCTCTTGCCATGCAGTGAAGAAGAATTAGTGACTGAACTTGCAGACCAAGGTGTTATTGCTGCACGTCGTATGATGTTCCGGCGTGATGGTTCTTTAATTAAGTCTAAAAATGTGATCTTGACTTTTAACTCCCCGAAAGTTCCGACCGAAATCAAGGCTGGCTACTTGGTCTGTGGAGTTCGCCCGTACATTCCCAGTCCTCTGCGCTGTTTCAGGTGCCAGAGGTACGGGCATTCACAACGTTTCTGTAAGAGTTCCGCTCGTTGGGCTAATTGTGGCTCCAGTGAACATGACGGGGAAGGTTGCACTTCTGCGGCCTGCTGTGTTAACTGTGGTGAGGCCCATGCAGCTTACTTCCGCAACTGTATGAAATGGAAGGACGAGATGGCGATCCAGCGCCTCAAAACCCTGGAAGGCCTCTCGTACCCTGCTGCCAAGGCCAAGTTGGGTATACCCACCACCCGACAGCGTACTTTTGCCGCAGTAGTTCAGTCTCTGCCACAACCCGTGCAGCCCTTTGTTCCGCGCCCTGTAGCTCTCGCCGCACTTGCCAAGCGATCTACAGTTGAACAGGCGACACAGGTGGATTTCACCGAGCTCCAGCTTATTCGACCAGCTGAGTCTGCGCCTTCTCTTTTGAAGACGCCCGCCTCTTCCAGTTCCCAGCAGACAGCCTGCACGTGCGGAAGACCCGGCCCTCAATCCGCAAAGGTGTGCAGTGTCCATCCAACTGTCTCTGCCTCAGCGAGGTCCCCACCCTCACCCAACATTATAGAGGAACATGGGTGGGGGAGGAGAGTGACAGTTCGTCCCCAGCCTCAACCAGCATTGCAGAGGAACATGGGGGGAGGAGAGTGACAGTTCGTCCCCGCCCTCTGCCAGCATTGCAGAGGAGTGTGGGGGGAGGAGAGTGACTTTTCGTGTCCCTCAATTAGTGAATTTTTTTATAAATCTAGTTAACTACCTTGTCTTTTCTGCTTTCCTCATACTCTTTTTCAACTTTTGCCAAGCCTGTCTGCTTTTACTCTTTTTCCACGCTTTTAAAATTCTGTGGCTGATAGTTCTTTGTCTGGCGCTCTTTGGCCAAACCTGGCCCTTGCGCCACTAAAATCCACTAACCAACCAACCAACCAGTTTTACTGAATCAGCTAGATTTTAATCATTGTACCATGTTTTTAATACTGTTCGTTTCATTGTCTTTTTAGCCCTTCCGTCATTCTCATTGTTCAGTTTTATTTGATCAGTCAGATTTTAAGCTTTATACCACGTTTTTAATACTGTTTGTTTGTCTTGTGTCTGGCGCTCTTTGGCCAAACATGGCCCTTGCGCCATAAAAATCAACCAACCAACCAATCGAGCAGAAACGCTCATGGACAGGTAAAGGACGCCGCCCAGTCATCCTGTTACACAATAATACCAGACCACATGTCGGTGCCACCACGAAATCAACCCTTGAACAGTAACACTGGGAGGTTTTACAGCACCAGGCTTACTCCCCGGACATTGCACCCTCAGACTTCCATCTGTTTCGCTCTATGCAACATGCCTTGCCCAACAGCGGTTCACCACAGTACCAGAGGTGGAAAATTTTGTCACTGCGTTCTTCAGCTGGAAACCCGAGTCCTTCTATCACAGGGGCATTCATTTGTTGCCTGAAAAATAGCAAAAGGTCATTAATGCTAACGGCCAATGTTTCGTTGAATAAATGTGTACTTGTTTTTCTGTCTCCTTTCTCCTTAAAACGGCGGAAACTTTTGCATACCCCTAATAGAAGGAAAATGTGATTTGCAAGTGTGTTAGTGTAGAGGATTGGTGACTTTTGTCGTGTTATACATATTTTTTGAGCTCTGTGTTATACATCACTTTAAAGCTATTTAGATTGAGTCCAACATAACAAACGATCCTGACACCAATGCAATGCAGCTACGAAAGTCCATCAATATAAAATCTGTCCTCAAGAAAGAAAGAAGCTGAATTCCTAGTGTATTAGTGAAGAGAACTTGTGACTTTTGGTCTAGGATATCTACATGGTATTATACATAATGTTAGAGCTCTGTGTTATACATTTTCGTGTTATACATCACTTTGAAGCTATTGAGATATACACTGAAGAGCAGTTGAATTAGAGATACCTGTCTAGTAACGTGTAGCACCATCTTTCGCCCTGATGACGGTGGCGATTCGTCTCGGCATGGACTCGACAAGACACCGGAAGCGTTGGGAAGCCATACGGATCCACGACCCCTGAACAAGCTCCCACAGTTCACGAAGATTTGATAGAGGGGGTCAGAGCTTCGAACATCTCTCTCGATGGCATCCCAGATGTGCTCGATGGGATTGAGGTCAGGTGACCTAGCTGGCTAAGGAAGCGAGGTCGCGTCGGTGGAGTGTTCATCCAACCATTCGGATACAATTCGGGAGCGATGGCACGGTGCGTTGTCTTGTTGCAGGATGAGGTCCCCAGTGGGATGTTGAAGACGCACAAACGGAAGCAAATGGTCATCCAGGATATCCCGGTAACGTTGACCTGTGAGGGAGAATGTCGCACGTACCAGGGGTCCCATTTCAGTTAACGTAAACAGTCCCCAGACTAGAATGCCACCCCCACCAGCTTGAAGAGTACCCTGCTGGCAAGAAGGATCCATCGCTTCATGTGGTTTGCGCTGTACACGGCAGTTGGCCCTTGCAGGGATGAGTTTACCGGATTTGATGTACTCACGGTGCACCCGTGACACAGTGGCACGTGAAAATCCCAGTGCCTGTACGATTTCCGAGATGGAGGGACCCATTCGTCGGGCCCCGACAATTTGCCCACGATCAAATGCGCTTAGATCCGTCGTCTTACCCATACTGCGTCCGACTCATACCGATTCCCGTCGCATCACTCCTTATATTGTCCGATCACTGCATACGTCATGTCGTTTCCGTTTACAGGGCCGCCCACAGCGCCACATTTGCATAACGCCAACTGTCTCTAATTCAATTGCTCTTCAGTGTAGTCGAACGCTAGAAACGAGCCTGGAAATATAATGTAGCTACTGTGAGTCATACAAGTAAATATTTACTAAACTATAGCGGCGGAGACAGCAAGTATTTCGATTAGTTAGTCTTTCAAAAACAATATTTTTATTATTATACAGGGTGATTCATAAAGAAGTATACAGTTTCAACGCACTATAAAACAAGAACAATGTAAGATATTTTATGTTACCTGTAACAGAATTGTAGGGGAATGTTTCAAGTTCTTTTAGAGACAGTCACAGATGTTCACACGACACGCATCGAGCCGGTAGTCCATTTCCGCCCAAACGCGAGGTAAGATATCTGAATCAAGTGCAGTGATAGTGGCTGGGATACGCTGTTTCAGTACCGCTAGATCAACAGGAAGGGGAGGAGCGAATACCTTGTCATTTACGTACAACCACATTAAAAATCACAAGGTGTTAAGTCAGGACTTCTGGGTGGCCATTGGGTCAGTGGCATGTTATAGTCCGCGGCTCGTCCAATCCATCGGTGAGAAAGATGTTCATCGAGATAAATCCAGTGCGGTGGTGCACCTTCCAATTGGAGAATAAAGTTGTCACTGTCTTCCTGCAACTGTGGTATCAACCAAAGACTTAACATATCCAGAAAAGAGCCTGCCGTGACAGTTTTCTCGTGAATAAAGAAGGGGCCGTACACTATCAACAAGTCGTCCAGGACTTTTAAGTTTGCACAAACAGCCCGTAGTTTCAAATTTTTTATGCCAATCTTAGATAGATTTTCCGGTTGGAGGTTCTTTTCCGAATCGTGATCGAAAATGCCGTTGCAAAATAGTTACAGATTCCGTTTTGCTCAATTCAAGAACACAAAACGCCTTCTCCACTGCATACGCTGTCATTTTGACTGACTAGTCACGTGACACGCGCGCTATCGCCTACATCGCTTCCCTCAGTAGCGGGACACAAACTTTGAGTACATCTACCTAACGGTTCGCAGTTGTGGTCCGTGTCTTCAACTGTTACTGTTTCACAGCATCTGGAAACTGTATACTTCTTTATGAATCACCTTGTATATTATTCAGATCTGGATGAGCGTAAGGAACGACCCTGGCATCGATGAAATGTGATGTACAGAGGGTTAGTCGAACGTTTTGCAATATTTGCATAAACGCATGTGCTGCGGTGAGTATGTCACGTGTTTAAACTATAGTAGTTCAAGTCATGCAGTGCAGTCAGTCGAAAGGGATATAAAGTGGTAGTCGTTGCTGATGGCATTTCGAAGGGATAATCCATTACTAATTTGTTCCAGACGGTCGTACCGTCAACGCCAACCTCTACTCTGAACAGCTGGAGCTGATGTATGCCGTTTTGGAGGAGAAGTGCCCGGCACTGATGAACAGAAAGCGCGCTCACCTACAGCAGGACAACGCTCGGCCTCATACCACGCGAACGGCCCGGGTAAAACTCCAGGAACTTGAGGGCATCGAACTGATGCCACACCCAGCATATAGTCCGGATCTTGCCCCGTCGGATTATTACTTGTTCCGATCCATGACCGATTTCTACGGCAGGCGGCACTTCAACAACCAGGAGGAGGTGGCAGCTGGGGTGAAGGAGTTCTTCTCGTCGAAGGACAAGAACTAATACCTCCGCGGAATCGAAGAACTGGCAGATAAATGGTTAAAGACGGTGCAACACGATGGTCTATACTTTGAATGCTAGTCAGCTTTCGTCGTAAAGGTACGTATGAAGACATAAAGTGATCCAAATATTGCAAAACTTTCGACTCACCCTCTGTAGAATCGAAGAACTGGCAGACAGATGGCTAAAGACGGTGCGACACGATGGCCTATACTTTGAATGCTAGTTAGTTAGCTATCGTCGTAAAGGTACGTATGAAGACATAAAGTGATCCAAATATTGCGAACTTTCGACTCACCCTCTATAGCTACGAAAGTCCATCAAGCTGAAATTTGACCTCAAGATAAAAAGAACAGCTGAATTTCAAGATTATTAGTGAGGGGAATTAGTAAGCTTTGGTCTAGGCATCTACAGGTTACACTCCATTGTGTTATACATCCCTTTAACGACCATAACGTCCAAAACGCCCGTACGTGCAAACGACCATAGCCGCCCGTAACGCCTGCCTAGAGTGAGTCAGATTTCCTATCCTTACAGGTTCTTCAAATTTTCTCGACCTATGAGGGATCAGCAGGGAGTCACTGTTGTTGTTATTAAACAAAAGAAGTAAAACAACACACAGTTTCGGGCGTTATGGTATTTAGAGTGCTACAAGATTTTCGGGTCATGGGCGTTAAAAGCTTAAAGCTATTCAGATTTAGCCCGACGTAATAAACGTCCTTAGCACGATTCTTACGTTCGACTTCCTCCTTCCCAGCCGAGTCTCGCTACGATGCACCATTTTCGTTGTATTTCAGAAATCCAACCTAGGTGAGTCACCGACTACTTCCTTTACCCACTTTCATTACACCGATTTTTTTCTTGGGATTTACTTTACTACTATCGGGAACGATGCATAGCATCAATGGAAAATGAAATTGATCATGGTGTTCCTTTCATAATCATTTTCCTCTGTAAAAAAAGAGTCTGACATGAATTACGGCGTTTGTTGTTTTGCAATGTATTAATAAACGGAAACGTACCAAATATTTTGTCCCATGCAAGGATTGTTATCGGGAGTTAAAAATAGCTGATGCGGAAACTTTAAGCGCTGCTTTAATTCTGCAATTATTGCTTTCCGTTTCGATCGCATATTTTAAGACACGTGGAAAAGTTCTGACTCAAGTTTCGGTAACTGCGGTCGACCTTCCTGAAGTTTTGTAAAGCATTTTCAAGTGTAAGCAACAAAATGTTAGGAAAACTGTGAATCATGAGGTAAATATTTCAACGTGTTTCGCATAAAGCAACCCATATTTCCATTCAAGCAGTTGAGAAAGTACATGGTAACGAAATAATGGTTATTAGAATTCCGTGATGCATGAAAATCCCTCCCTCAATTTCTCTTCCTCCTTTTCCCGAAGGTTTATCCAGCTGTCACAGCATACTGCCGAATCTTTCTACTATTGAATATTTATCAGATGCATTGTAGTCATGGAGTATCAATAAACCTCAGCCCAGTAACGGTTTATCCAGGATCATTAATGTCTTTTGAAACATTTTATGAGTCATTTTTACTTCTTAAGGAAATCGCCCATCACAGTTATTTGAAAGCGCAACCAAATGGTGTAACAGAAAAACAAAGTTAACTGCCGGGCAATAAACTTTCTCAAGAAACTGCTGATAACTGTTCGTCTCCTCGCAATAACTCATGTTTTATTTTCTCTTAAAAATATACGGTTATATTCATCCCCATCATTTTATACGACGACCTTTTTTTTTTTTTAATTTCATCTTTGGTTTTCAAAGCGCCCATGTTCTATGTAAATAATTGCCATCATCCTTAATGGCAAACCAAATTTGAATACCAGCGCATATTTTTTCTTCCTAGGGTTTACTCACTAGTTGCGCAACATACATTCAAGAAACAAATAATTAGGAACACCCAATATCAAACAGACACGTGCCATCCTCACTTGCTTACGAGGGGGGGGGGGGATCAAAAATTTACACGGTCGAGTTACATTATTGGGACCACCAGCTAATATCCAGAGTAACCGCCGTGTGCAGCGCGGACAGCAGCTAGACGGGCTAGGAGTGACTCAATAAGGTGCTGGAAGGTGTTCACAGGTATGTGGAGCCGCAGTGCATTTGACAGCTGCTGGAGGGTGCGTGGTGGAGGATCCATAGAGCGAACACGATCGAGATGGTCCCACAGATGCTCAATTGGGTTTACGTCTTGGGAATTAGTGGGCCAGGGAAGAAGTACTTTGAAGTCTTCATCGTGCTCTTCCAACCATTCTCGGACATTTCTAGCTGTGTGATACGTCGCATTGCCGTGCTGGAAGATCCCATCCGCCCAAAGGAAGACAATCAGCATATATTGGGTGTACGTGGTCTGCAAGAATGGATTCATAACGAATTCGGTTCATAGTGCCTTCCACAGGTACGCGTAGACCCAGAAAATGCGACGAAAACATTCCACAGACCATAACTCTGCCCCCATCAGCTTGTGGTTTCCAGCAATGGTTGAAGCGTGTTTGTTGTCCGATTTTTCTCGCCTTATACGCCAAGATCCATCCGTTCGATGAAGCAGAAAACGTGACTCATCGGAGACTGCAATCCTTTGCCAATCAGCGGGAGTCCAATTCCGATAGTGCCGTGCAAATGTAAGTATTTTCCGCCGATGTACCTTCGTTAACATAGGTGCACTGACCATCCGTCTGCATCGGAGCCCCATACGCAGCAGGGTTCGCTGATTTGTCGTTTTAGACACACTTCCGGTAGCCCCCTGGTCCATTCGGTCAGTGATTTGCTCCACTGTAGCATGTCGATCAGCACTCACGCACCTTCCCATCCGACGTTCACCTCTCACATCAGTGGCACGTGGTGCTCCGCTGTTTCCACGTCGCTTATTCGCAATGGTGCCATTTCTCCAATCACGATGTACTTTAACCACTGCAGAACGCGAACAGTTCCCAAACGGCGCTGTTTCAGAAATACTTGCCACCCTTGCTCCGAATGACTATAATCATCCCGTTTTGCTTTATATACCCTCGAAACCAGCTCATGCCTTCTTTCATTGGCTACGTGCTGTTGACGTCAAAAGTAGGAGGTGATCACAATAATGCGTCTCGACTGCGTAGTTGCACTGTTAAATAAAAATCAAATAAAGAGATATATTCAGGGGATGTGTGTTGGTTTAAAGGTAAAACATTTATTCATTTTTCCACATAAACACCTAAGGACTGTAGGCATTTATCGGAACGTGTGATTAACTTTTCCGTACCTACACACAAAAATTTTCCTCCAGTTTGGTGCAACCAGTTAACGACCTTAATTTTCACTGCCTCGTCAGTTTGGAATCGTTGTCCACTAAGGTCCTGTTTCATTTTACCGAACCGCGATCGCATGGGGATAGGTCGGGGCTGTATGATGGATTTTGCTACACCTCCCACTTGAATGACTGAAGCAATTCCTTTGTTTTCCGTGCTGTGTGGGGTGTGGCGTTTCGTGCAGTAGAATGTCACCTTTGCTGAACTATCCCCGGCGTCTGTCCTTAATTGCCTTTCACAAATTTCGTAGCATTTGGCGATATGAGTCGGCATTGATAGTCGTCCCTTTTGACAGAAATTCTGTGTAAACAACATCTTTTACAATCAAAGAAAACAGTCGCCATGACCTCCCCGCAGACGGTTCGACCTTCACTTCGTCCTTGTTGGAGAGCTGATATGCTTCTATTCCATGGACGTTCGTCTGGTTTCAGGGGTGAAATGGTGAAATCTTGTTTCGTCAACTGTTATGATTCGGCGCAAAAAACTGTGACCCTCAGCAGAATACCGTTGCAGAAGAGCCAAAGACGACAGGAAACGTTGGTTTCTGTGCTGGTCGGTGACTAAAGATGGCACCCATCTCGCACACAATTGTGTAGCGGTGGCTGTTGAGTGTACCTGCGATGCGTACCAGAGGGCTGCGGGTGTCATATCCAATTGCGCCCGAAACCACAACGCCAGGCGACGGACCGGTATGGCGATGCATAATGCAGGCGTCATACAGTCTCTCGCCGGCGGTGCCGCCACACGCGGATCCGACCATCGTGGTGTTGCAGGCAGAAGCGGAATTCGTCGGAGAAGACAATGTCGTGCCATTCCGTAGTCCAGGAGCGGCGTTCAACGGCCCATTGCCGCCGCACTCGCCGGTGGTGTAACGTCAATGGTAATCGGAGCAATAGGACAAGTCCCCGCTCCTGCAGACGACGTCGAACGGTACGTGCTGACACAGGTTGTTGCGCAAGATACCTTAATTCCTGCGCTAACGTTCGTGATGTGGCGGTGCGAGCCGTCAATGCCCGCCGCACAACATGCCGGTCCTCTCGCCCGGTGGTGTGCCGCGGCTGCGGCAATCGCTCACGTCGGTACGTCCGTTCCTCCTACACCCACCGAATCCATACTCGCTTCACTGTGGCTGGATGTCGTCCCACACGGGCGCCGATGTCTCGGTAAGATACGCCGCTGTCGCGGTAAGCCATTATTCGTCCTGTGTCGAACTCCGAAACGTGCTGGAATGACTGCCGTATTCTGCGACGAGGCATCAGGAAGCTTCCCACGCGCCGGTCCGCCAGCACAACACACTTCCACTACTTACACCCCGCCTTCTGTGCACTCTTCTTATAGTGCTTCTCGGTGGCGTGCCGGGCGCACATGATTTGCATATGCCCTGAAATGCTAATCGTTTGCATGTCCTATCGCGGGCGACGCGCATGCTGCGAATTTCAGGCCAATCGGATGCTTCCTTCTTGGTGTTGCATTTTGGGTGGCCAGCAGTGTAGAAAAGAATTACTTCAGAAACGGGCTCTGCCCCCCCCCCCCCACACACACACCCGGTTAGGGGCCCGGGCTCCGGTGCTACGGCACCGCGTCCCCCCTTTCTCTCGTCAGGCCTGGGCCTGCCAGTCTACCAGTTGGGCTCAGAATTTCACGTGGGTAGCACGATATCGTGAACACAACGCTCGCGCTTTAATCTAAATTCATTCCTTGATTATCCAACGGCCATATCCGCTCTCTTATGGTAACTATTACCAATAAAAAAAGTCCACCTGAGATCATAAATTTTACCTTTCGGTGTCTAGTTTAAAAAAGAAGATAAGAGCAGGAAGGAAAGAAACATACATGTCTTTCATTTTTACGACTTAAGCAAAAAGCTGGTAGAAAAGGAAAATTTTCGAAAGTTTGCTGTTTGCCGAAGGAATTACTTCCAGTCAGTCCCCAGACACTTCATGAAATTTTAGATTACAAGTGACAGTTTAAAATTATGAAAAAATCAATACCGCTGCAAACTCGCGGTCTTCGCGAAAGAGGTTTTACTCGGCTGAAAACTTGTTTTGCTTTTATTTTCTCAGGTTTTCCCCCTTTTTTCTGCTTACCTATTTGTGCATGCTCGTGTGCACATGTTTGCAGCAAAACACGTTTTTTTCATGCAAGTATATTTGTATTCTCTTTCAAGCGTTTAAGCTTAAATGCTCTGTGATGGAATAAAATGCGTTCATATTTTTATATACTAGGGTTCTTTCAGAAGTAATGCAAAAGTGGGCATAACTTTTTTATTAACTGACAGAAGTCATTCAAATTGCAGATGTTGATAGAGTAACTCTTCCTCTATACAAATGTACTACTCAACGTAGTCTCCATCACAAGCGATACATTTGCGTCACCGTTAAACCCAACTCTCGAATCCTCTTTGAAAAAGTTCAGGTGTTGACACTTCTTCACAGCCACTGTCACCTCGTCTGTGTCATCAAATCATTGTACCCGAAGAATGTCCTTCGCCGCACTGGTGGCGTAGAGGTCTGAGCGATGGCTTCTGATCATTCGTCCGAAAGGGGTCCGGGTTCGAATCCCCGCGACGCATGGATGCTGTGTTTGTCTTACGGCACTGGCTCTCTCCCTTCCCTGGAACCAGTGGCCCTAAATTAGGGACGGGCGACTGCCTATTGAGTTGCTCACGGTGGTCGTTAAACCTCCAATCCAAAAAAAAAAAAAAAAAACTGTCCTTCATTGGACCGCAGAGGTGGAAGTCGGAGGGCGCCAGATTTTGGCTGCACCATGGATGGGGACCACCGACCGGCCTAATTTGCTGATCGCCTGATTTGTTGCCAATAATATGTGTGTTCTCGCATTGTAATGGTGAATGTGGATCCTTTTAAGATTCTTTTTCGGTATCTTCTTCCTTATGGCTTCTCTAAGCTTCTTGAGTGTCTCAATGTACCGCTCGTTGGTCACGGTACGGCAACGTTCCAGAAAATCAAGGAGAATGACACCCCTGTCATCCCAAAAAACAGTCGCCATGATTTTCTGTGCTGATCGCTGGCTCTTGAACTTTCTTAGGCCTTGGTGAGGAGGTTTGACGTCATTCCATGGATTGATTCTTCGTTTCCGGATCGTAAAGACACGCCCACGTTTCATACCCTATCACCATATCGAAAAAAAAAAGTGTCTTCATTGGCTTCCAGCAGATCAGAGCAGACTTCCACCCTTCTCTCCATCCAATCGGGTGTCAACTGCCGAGGTAGCCACTTTGCACTCACTTTCTGATACCCTAAGGGTTCCACCATCTTCTGTATGGTATTGTGACCACAGTCTAGTTGTGCAACAAGCTCACGGATTGCGACTAGTCTCTCCGCGCGAATCAATTCATCCACTCGCTAACGATTGGTGTCAGTGGTCGCATATGATGGTCTCCTACTGCATGGTTTATCTACAATGCTGGGTTCTCCTTCTTTAAGATTCTTCATCAATCTTTGCACATTGTTCTTGTCAATGGTGTCATCTTCGTAAACATTCTGTAGCCTTCTGTGGATGTCGGACAGCCTGCACCCATTTTTCGTCAAGAACTCAATGAAGGCACGTTGCTTCTGCTTGGAATCCATTATTTACAGGCAATGAAGAAGAAGGTATCCTATAGAGGAAGAGTTACTCTACCAATATGTGCAATTTGAACAAACTCTTTCAGTTAATAAAAATGTTATGCCCACTTTTGCATTACTTTTGGTACAATCCTCGTATTTACCTGCAATGAAGAAGAAGGGTTACTATAGAGGAAGAGTTACTCTACCAACATGTGCAAATAAAACGACCTCTGTCAGTTAATAAAAAAGTTATGCCAGCTTTTGCCTTACTTTGGTACAACCCTCGTATTTACCTGCAATGAAGAAGAAGGGTTACTATAGAGGAAGAGTTACTCTACCAACATGTGCAAATAAAACGACCTCTGTCAGTTAATAAAAAAGTTATGCCAGCTTTTGCATTACTTTCGGTACAACCCTCGTATTTACCTGCAATGAAGAAGAAGGGTTACTATAGAGAAAGAGTTACTCTACCAACATGTGCAAATAAAACGATCTCTGTCAGTTAATCAAAAAGTTATGCCCACTTTTGCATTACTTTCGGTACAACGCTCGTATTTACCTGCAATGAAGAAGAAGAGTTACTCTACCAACATGTGCAATTTGAACGACCTCTGTCAGTTAATAAAAAGGTTATGCCCACTTTCGCCACTACTCTCGTATTATAGCTATCAAGAGCAAATTTTATATTTAGGAGTTGTCTCCCACTGTGGCTTCCTATATTTTTATGCGCATTGTTCCTTCTGGGGTTTTCAGGAGCTCCGTCTTTATGAGCTCACTTTGTGGATTCATGAAGTTCTACTTTTATTGGCTGGCTCCATCTGGGGCTTCCTGAAGCTGTTTCTTTATTGTCACTGAAACATGTTTCGCTGTTGCAGATACGACGATGAAGAGAGATTCAAGGTGGTGGAGAATGTTTATACACTTTAACCATAAGCTTTTAAATATTAGACGCAACAATTCCTTACTTTTTCAATAAAGATTCAGTGATTGCCAAAATTGCTTTTCTCTGTCATGACTGACTGGCTCAACACATCAATTTGCCGAATTGCAGTCAATGGTACGAGCCCGTTTATAACTTAAATGTCTTTCTGCTGTAACTGTATAACTTATTCCTTAACTTCGGTGAATAAGTTATTTGTACTAAAGTCAGTGTAATACTAGAAGGTACCCATAGGCATTCAGAAAGAGGTCAATACTTGTACTTACAAACGAGTTATTCTTCTTGCATGCCGTTTACGCCGCACTCATAGTTTGGCACTGGCCAAATATATCGTAATCGCGTTTTCTAGAGCACTCACTACAGTAGCAGCGATTTAACATCAAATCACATCAGTGTAACAGCAATCAAGAGCACGTCTATTATTTCTACATCAAAAACATCAATCCCCCAAAGCAACCGCTAACATCACATTTTTATCTAACGTTCTTTTCAGTACACACATACGTCACTCTCGTTCTGACTTCAGATTGTTGCCAACGTCATTCTCGTTTGAGGGAAAAGACAACGTTAAGCTTTGAAAATGTCTAAGAGAACGAACTAAAATTTACATAGAAAAAGAAACGCAAAAGGAAAGTTAAAATAGAATATGCACTATATTGACAAAAAAGTCACCGGACACCTTGAAGAGAAAAACAACATGGCATTTATTGACATACATTTGTACGGTGTCAGTCCACCTTTGGGCTTAAAAATGCACTGACCCTTCGAGACATGCTTTCGACAAGGTTTTGGAACACAGCGATAGGTAAGCGCTACCATTCAGTACATAATGCTGCCGCTAACTGTTGCTTAGTAGTAGGACTTTCTTTCAAACTTCTTATGCGGCGCTCTGCTTCATCCCATAAGTGCTCTATGGGATTGAGATTAGGACTCTGTGCTGGCCAGTTCACACACGATACGAAACTATCGTCAAACCATGCCATAACAGTCCTTGCTTTATGGTTCGGTGCATTATCATGCTGGTTTCCCATACAAGACTCGATTCCATAGTATTGCCGCAGAGATGGTAGAGCATAATTGTCCAGAATATTGAGGTAGACTAGCTTATTAACAGGCTTGTCCACCATTGGGCCAGGACCATACCATGAGAAACACCCCCACACGAGCACACTATCAGCTCCAAACTTGACCGTAAGAACAGTAAACTGTGGTAAATAGCGTTCCCTAGGCTGCCGCCATACCCACACACGGCCATTAGACTGATGGATCGTGTATCTAGATTCATCAGTCCATAAGAATCGTTTTCATTGATCTACGGTCCACGATAAATGTTCTTTACACCATGCTAAACGACGAGTAGCATTCCGAGTGGAGATTAAAGGCTTATGAGCAGCCGCACGACCACGGTAACCCATGGAATGAAGTTCTCTGCGAATGGTACGTGTACATGCCGAGGTTCTAGTATTTTTACTCACTTGTATACTGAGGTCTTGCGCAGTACTCCGTCGATTAGCTGTAACGACTCTCCTGAGGCTTCGACGTCCTCTATCACTGATTTTCTTTGGTCTGCCGGTACGTTTTGCTGCCATGTGTCTTCCACTTATTCAGTACATCCAAAACAGTTGACTTGGGTATGTTTAAACGCCTCTCGGTTTCTCTTATGGACAACCCACTAATATAACACCCAACAATCTTTCCTTTCTCAAAGTCAATTCAGCGACATTTTCACTCAACCTCACAGTGCGATATGATCGCGGTCAGCTGCAGGCTTGTTTTTATACCGTTTCAGCTGTACCTCGCATCTTAACAACGCAGCGGATCCGTTCATTTGCTCTTGAAGGGGTGTCCGGTGACTTTTGTCAATATAGCGTACTTTACACATTGAATGCTTCCTTGGTTTTACTCTGTTTACTCTTCCAAAGGTTAATGCGATGCTACGAAGCACTCTTAACTTCCATGCATTATTATATCATGTTTGGGCACACACTTTATATAAATCTCTCTCCCTCTCTCTCTCTCTCTCTCTCTCTCTCTCTCTCTCTCTCTCTCATCTCTTACTCTGAAAGGGAAACATCTTAGCAACTTCTGAGAGCTTCAGCATTTTAATGTGAGGAAAGAGAAATAAATTTCCTGCACTAAGATTTTTCCTTCTAATATTCTAGAATTTAATATTCATGCAAATGAAGAGAGACAAGTAGAACGCTAGGCTTTTTCTAGTGACAGGTTACAACTGTTTGCTGTTTCATTTAGTTCAGGTATCCCCAGAAACTCTGATGTCTAATTAATTTACGATGTTAAGTTTATAATCTCCGGTTACAACTACTGTTCGTCTTCAAAAACAGATGCTTAAGTCTCGCGTCCTAGTGGAAAGTTAATCTCTCACCGTGCAATATGTTAGTATATTTTTATGCCATTTTTTTCACAAAGATCGATAAATTAGCCTCTTTCTCTCTTTAAGGAAAGTAACAGAGTCTGATGAATTTTCGCTAACCCTCTAACCACAAAGCATCATTATTTACCGTATTAAAAACCTCAAACAAGAAGAATGGAACCGAATTCTCTGATGTAATGAGCACGCCTTTTGAATCCTTTCCAATCAAAAAAAGAAATATTTCAACGCAGATTTTTAAAAGAAAAAAATTCAACGAAAAAGAAAATCTGCGCATAGTCACCAATGTATGCTGCGTTTTTCATAGTGTATTAAACTGGTTACAAATATAAACAAGAGAAATGACACCTAATTTTCGGTTGTAATGGTGAAAACAGAAATTCGTCCGTAACGAGATTGAAACCGCGCCCACTCACTCCGGAGTAAGTTGCTCTCCCAACTAAGCTACACGGACGGAATGCATTGCTGCAGATTTGTCGTCTTGACACGTGCTTTACCTCTGTAGTACGTCACATAATGAACACATCTTTGAATCCTTTCCGACACAAATAAAATATTTCACAACGTCTGTGATATTCACAAATTTGTTGGTGAAGCATCTCGCACCTGCATCCCCTGCTCCGGAGCTGAATTCTTTACCAATTAAGCTACACAGACGGAATTCTTCGCTGCAACTTCGCTATCTTGACATGTGCTTCATTTCTGTAGCACGTCACATCATCCCCCTGATATTCTTTTTTACGAAGCGAAGAAGGAATACTTATTTGCCCGTCTTCATTTCGTCCACGTTCAGTTAGCCCTGTTCATTTCATTCACCGTTCACTTTGTCCACATTCATTTCGCCCCCGTCCACTTTGTCCTCCGTTCACTTTGTCTACTTTCATTTCGTGAACGACAAAACCCCACGTCAGAGGCGGTGTTCAACAAAGTAAATACAGACATTTGCAAAAGTTTAAGACCACCTGTTGATATTAGATTTCTTCCGATTGCATCAGCTACTGTCTGTATTACTCAACTTCCTGTCGGTGTTGCATCATCCTACAGCGGCAGCTGTTGATAGAGTTCGGGGAAGCGTGCGAGCGTCAGTTTGCTTCTGGTTTTCATGCTGAGAGGTTTCGTACGTATTTTCTATAGAGCCAAAAATGGGCAAGAAAGCGTCATTACGTGTTGCTCAGAGGGCACAAATAGTTACTTTATATCATGAAGGATCCTCCGAATGTGACATAAGCAGAAAGGTGAATGGGATCAAGACTGCTATCCATAAATCCATAATACGATCATGAAATATCGGGATACAGGTGAATTTAACGACCGAAAGAGAAGTGGACGTCCAAGGAAAACAACCCCACGTGATGACAATACCATAAGAAGAACAGTTATGCGTTCTCCCATGAGTTCGTGCAAGAGAATCAAGACCTTTCTACATTCAAAACGGTCTGATATTAGTAACAGCACTGTCTCGCGACGTCTTAGCAAAAAATTTGGATTAAAGTCTTATAAACCTGCACATAAACCTTGATTAACTTCTGTCATAAAGAAGAGACTCCAGTTTTCTAAGCGTCATCAATCGTGGACTGCTGAAAATTGGAGCCAAGTTCTTTTTTCCGATGAATCAACTGTGCTTCAATTTGAATCACGTGAATCACATGCTCGACGACCAAAAGGCAAAAGATTTGATGAAAAATACACCGTTGGCACTGTGAGACATTCACCTAGTCAGAGGATTTGGGGCGCTGTGTCAGCATCCGGTACTGCTTCATTATCCTTTTTGCCAACAGGTACTACCATGACTGGTCCTTTTTATGTGGAAATGTTACGTGAGAAGCTGTGAACTCATGTGCAAGTGCGTAGATGCAATTCTTTATGCACGATGGTGCTCCATGCCACAGATCAAAGTCAGTAAAGGACTACCTGCAGAAGAAAATCATAACTGTGTTTGACTGGCCCAGTAATAGTCCCGACCTTAATCCCATCGAAAATTTGTGGACTATTTTAAAAGACAAGGTAGCAGAAAAACAGCCATCAAATTCCTAAGCTTTGATTGACGCGATAAAGTACGTGGTGGTGCAAAGACTTTTCTAAGTGACAATTGCAAATCCCTCATTGAGGGTATGCCACATCGTATTCTGTCCGTTATGAAAAACAAAGGTGGCCGCACAAAGTACTGATTTTTGGGTGTGTTCTAAAGAATGTAAGTATTCATCTGTGGTGTCATTTTTTCAAATATCTCTGACTAGTAATTAGTTGTTTCTTTGAAAATCTTAATTTTCAATAAATTGACAGGTGGTCTAAAACTTTTGCAAATAACTGTAGTGTACGTCTTTCAAAGAATTTTTAAATCGGACTTTTGACAGCAGAGATATTAACAAAACCCAATGAGACATTTGCGTCCCTAGCGGAAAAATTGTTCACTATTTTTGGCAGTAAATATACCCAAAATGTTTTGGCAGTTAGTAGTACTTATGCTCCCTTAGTGACACACGTGTACGGTAAGAAAAGTTTAAATTTATATGCAAAACGTTTCCCGCCCAAAACGCTTTCCGACAAGGAAAAGGTTTTTCAAATCGGGCAGTTAGAAGCAGAGATATCGACAAAAATAAGATATACATCTGCGCTTCCCGGCGGAAAAATTATGCACTATTTTCATCACAAGGTATTCTTAGAAAGCTCCTCGTGATGAGTGGAATCTGACCGCGAAAGAATTTTCTAATTTGAACTTCGAAAATCGCAGATATTTCTGTAAATATATCCGAAACAAAAATTTACACTTACGCCCGCCCCGCCCCTAGTGGCCAAACTATTCTTTACAAAAATTCAGTTATATGCAGAACATTTCCCACCAGGAGCTTTATCCAATGCAAAAAGAATTTTCAAATAGGAAAATCCTTTTTTTAATCGGAGAAATCACATTTTAACGTAACTTCCCCCTAGCGGAAAGAGGATGAATTACTTGTAAAGGAAACTGAACCCAAACAGTCTTCGTTATAAATGGTATCGAATGGAAGAAAGAATGTTTTCAATCGGATGTTCAAATGAAATTATATTGAATGAAATGTATTTTTTGATTTTTTTTTTGATTGGAGGTTTAACGACCACCGTGAGCAACTCAATGGGCTATAAGCAGTCGCCCGTCCCTAATTTAGGGTCACTGGCTCCAGGGAAGGGAAAGAGCCAGTGCCGTAAGACAAACACAACATCCATGCCTCACCGGGATTCGAACCCGGACCCCGTTCGGACGAATGATCAGAGGCCATCGCTTAGTCCACTGCGCCACCGGGGCGGCGAAATGTATTTTGAAGTCGATAACATCTGCATTTACGCCCTCTGACGGCGAAGTTATGCGTCATAGAAACACTGGTCATCATTCTCATATTTGAAAAATTCTTTCTTCCTGATGCAGAAAGAATTTTTCAAACTGAACAAATAGTTGCAGAGATATGGTGTCCACAGACGGACGGCAGACAATCGGACAGACAAAGTGATTACATAAGCCCGATCTTTTCTTCACGAAAGACATCCTAAAAACGGGAGATTTGCGATCGCATATTTTGAAGAGAATCTAACCATTTCGGATCAGTCTTAAATAACTCCAGAGTTGGAACAAAAATTATTGAGAGGGATAGCTGATGGATTTTTAACATGTCTAGCTAGCCTTTCCTTTTAAACCTGTTCAGTTAATTGTACATAACATGCATCTTCAATACGTATTTCAAAAATTGTAGTTTGTACGGCACATTAAATAAAATACGGCACTTCTCGAGCTAGGTAGTCCCGATAAATTCCTTTCCAACTTAACGCTGATAACGAAAAACAACCAGAAGTAAATAGCATCGAATCAGATGTGATCTGAGCTGACAAGACGAGATCGCTGCTGTGTTACAAGACAGTGCCCTCCAGACAGAAATGGGAGTGGGTCTCATTTACGAACAAGTTGACCTTCACTGAACCTTTGGAAACCGAAAGTGTAAGTTCTTTCTGTCATGAACTCGAGACAAAATACGAAGAAAGGAAGGAAAAAGTAAAAAACAAAGCAAGCAACTGGGTGTACTTGAACTGTTTACAACTTGATAACACTCAGAAGTGGCCAATGCTAGAGATATCCCGTGGAAATTAATAAACGTTTTTGTTTTCATAATTCGATGATAGGTAATTGCAGAATAAATTAAATTGCAAAAGTGGATACTAAGAACGTCAGAAAATGCGAAAACACATGGAGCGCTACTGATATTTAAAAACAAATTGTTAGCACATCTTTCATAAAAAAAAAAAAAAAAAAAAAGATCGTGCTTTTGTTACCGGTTTGCCCGTCCGTCCGTCCGTCCGTCTGTGGACACCATGTCTCCGAAACTACTAGCTCGATTTAATTTTTTTTTCTTGCATTGGAAAACTTGGAATGTGCGAATGATGATACTTCATTTCATTTCTTTTTTTTTTTTTTTACGATGCACACTTTCGCCGCTAGAAGGCGTAAATGCAGAAGATGTAGAATTAAAAATACATTTTACCCCATACATTTGCTTCTAAACATGCGATTGATTTTTTTTTCTTTTTACCTTTCGATTCCATTTATGTCGAAATCCATTTTAGGTATATTCACTTTTTCAAGTTACGTATAGATTTTCCGCTAGTGGGCGTAAAGGTAAATTGCGTTTTCTCCAATATCTCTGCTTCTAAAACTCCGATTTGAAAAAATCTTTCTGCACCCGATACAGCTCCTGATGGGACATCTTTTGTATATAATTTCTAATTTCTGGTAAAAAAAAATGGCTCGACCATCAGAGGTCTTAATTTCCGCTTCTGAGGTATTTTGCAGCAAAATGTGGATTGAAAAAATTCGCTCGTGGATCGATACTACCCACGGCGATAAACCTTTTCGGAATATGTTCGTCTTAAAATAATACATGGTTTCTCCGCTAGGTGGCGTAGATGTATATTTTATTTTTGTCAATATCTCTACTTGTAAGAATCCGATTTGAAAAATTCATTCTTTGTTGGATAGTGTTTCCGGTTCTAAATGTTTCTCATATACTGTATAATTTCAAATTTTTATTAACGCACAAGTCTGCCACCAAAGGGTTTAAGTTCACATTTCCGTTTACAGCATTATCTGCGGTATTAAAAACCCAACTGAAAAACTCCTTTCTTGGGTCAGATACCACTGTTTTTTTATACCGGTTCGAATGACTTAGAATAGTTTTGATAAATTTTATTCGCTTCAGAACGAATTCAAAAGACGTGCTCATTACAACCGAAAATTCGGTGTCATCTTTCTTGTTTTTCTCTTTCATGAAGCTTAAGGTAATTAATTCTTTGACTTGCAGTAGAAACCTCTGATAACGAGAAGCTCGGGAACGCCCTTAACCCTCAGTAAATCCGTTTAATGGTGAAAATTCCCATGATGTAAAAATATACATGCCTGATGATATGGAAACGAGTTTGTACGAAGGCCATATAGAAAGTAAGTACTGTTTGCGCATCACTCTCGCGCGAGTATTTGCTTTAGAGTCACGCATGCGCAGTTGGGTTGCCCCATCCATTTGCCACGCCCTGACGCCATTTTGTGAGGTTGTGCTTATGCTAAAGATTTGTGCCATTTTGTGAGGTTGTGCTTATGCTAAAGATTTGTGCTCTACGTTACTAATGTTTAAATTAATAGAACGGCCAGCCGACTACGGTTTGTGATAAGGTTTCTGCATGCGAGAAATGTCAGACCAAGTGAGATAAATCGGCAAATTTGCGAAATGTACGGACAAAACGCAATGAGTGCAGGAACGGTGCTGAAGTGGGCTCGAATGTTTAATGAAGGACGACAGAGCGTTCATGGCAAAGCCTTTTCTGGTTACGGAAGATTTGGTGGAGAGAGTGAATGAAAAAATTAGGGATAACCGACGCTTCACAATTTCTGATCCTTCAGAACATTTCCCTGAAGTTACGAAATCATTACGGCAGTGCTACAGTAGTGCAAAGTGTGTGCACGATGGTGCCAAACATTTTGACGGAAGAGCACAAACCGAAGCGCATGGGATCTGCTCCCGCACGGGGATAACTGGTTTTCCAGTTATTTGGGGAGCGGCGCCCCCACGGCCCGAGCTGACCTTGTGACTGGTCAACATCTGATGTCATGCCACCGCTTTGCTGTTGGTGTTTGCAGGGACGGCTGTTCATCCAGCTGTTGGGGAGTCGCGGCCCCACGATCCCGAGCTGGTCTTGTGTCTCGCTTTTTTGTTTTTGTTTATTTTCTCCACTGGCTAGTTGCCCGTGTTGTATCCTCTACCTAATCGCTACCACGTTATGTACTAACACCCCGGTCTTGTGGTTTTGTTACCCTCCACCACTAACTGTTTTATATTAACCGCTCAGTTCGTAGGTTGCTGAGATTCCGTTTAGGTTCCCTGCCAGGATTTGTCTTCTTTGGATTTCTTTTTTTCCTTTTCGCTGGTTTGGGTGCTAGACCTACCTGCATGTTTGCCGCGTGCGGAGACCCGTGAGGCGGAAATGGGATGTCTGGCGGCTGAGGTCGCAGGAGACCGGTTAAGTGCCTCCTGTGTACCAACACTCCTCTTCGACCCCGGCTTCGCTGTAAACGGGAGGCTAGAGACTAACCCGCCTCTAGTCAGAAGTCTTGTACCAAGTTGTGTACAGGGCTTTAGCGGCTTTTTTGTCGTATGGCACGGCAGGGTGAGCCCTGGGGCTGTGGGATCATGCCAAAGGCGTTGGCATGACGGTACCAGGAGGCCGAAGTGTCCGCCGAGTGCGTGTGATCACAGCCAACGGACTATATCTGCAACGTATAAGCTCCAGAACTGTGTCTAGCGTCATTTTCTTGGCTTGCGGACCTCCAGTTCTCCCTTGTAGGGCTCGGTAGTGGGTGGAGTAGTCTGCAGACGAATCTTCCTCCTTTTTTCCATGGGCAAAAACAAAAAGAGAAACTCCAAATTTAAGTCACCTGAGGAAATGTTTGTTGACAACGACTCTCCTTCGTCTTCTCAACCTACCAAGTCTCATACCCTTAAACGGTCTTTAGAACTTGACCTGGACCAAGAATGTGGAACCTCTTCTTCGGCAGCTGTACCAGTCGCTCCGAAGCGTCGTCTCCTCGATTGCTGTGATTACGCATGCTACACACTTACTTGTAGAATCCATCGATCCGAATGAGAGACTGTCCACCAGATCTCCATTTTTTATTTCTAAAGCTTTGGACGCTGCGGTTGGCCCCTTGAAGTCTGTGAGGAAGCTTCGCTCTGGGGACCTGCTTGTTCAAACTTGCAGTGTTTCTCAGAGTAACACTCTTCTGCTCCTTACTAGTCTTCAAGGCATTCCTGTCAAAGTGGCACCTCACCCGTTTCTTAACACCTCTCGGGGTGTTATTTCGGAATTTGATCTCTTGCCATGCAGTGAAGAAGAATTGGTGACTGAACTTGCAGATCAAGGTGTTATTGCTGCACGTCGTATGATGTTCCGGCGCGATGGTTCTTTGATTAAGTCTAAAAATGTGATCTTGACGTTTAACTCCCCGAAAGTTCCGACCGAAATAAAGGCTGGCTACTTGGTCTGTGGAGTTCGCCCGTACATTCCCAGTCCTCTGCGCTGTTTCAGGTGCCAGAGGTACGGGCATTCCCAACGTTTTTGTAAGAGTTCCGCTCGTTGCGCTAATTGTGGCTCCAGTGAACATGACGGGGAAGGTTGCACTTCTGCGGCCTCCTGTGTTAACTGTAGTGAGGCCCATGCAGCTTACTCCCGCAACTGTATGAAATGGAAGGACGAGATGGCGATCCAGCGCCTTAAGACCCTGGAAGGCCTCTCGTACCCTGCTGCCAAGGCCAAGTTGGGTATACCCACCACCCGACAGCGTACTTTTGCCGCAGTCGTTCAGTCTCTGCCACAACCCGTGCAGCCCTTTGTTCCGCGCCCTGTAGCTCTCGCCGCCCTTGCCAAGCGATCTACAGCTGACCAATCGACACAGGTGTTTTTCCCCGAGCTCCAGATTTTTCGAATACCTGGTTCTGGGCCTTCTCTTTTGCAGCCGACCGTCTCTTCCAGTTTCCAGCCGAAAGTCTGCACGTGCGGCAGACCCGGCCCTCAATCCGCAAAGGTGTGCTGTGTCCATCCCACTGTCGCGGTCCGCCTGACCACCACTGAAACTGTCTCGGCCTCAGCGAGGTCCCCACCCTCAACCAACATTATAGAGGAACTTGGGGGGAGGAGAGTGACAGTTCGTCCCCAGCCTCAACCAACATTGCAGAGGAACATGGGGAGGAGGAGAGTGACGGTTCGTCCCTGCCCTCTGCCAGCGTTGCAGAGGAGTGTGGGGGGGAGGAGAGTGACGGTTCGTCACCCTCCTGGTGAATCATCCTTTGTGTAGTTGTGTTTCCTGATCATACTTATACTAGTTATTTAATACATACATAAATTTTTATCTAAACCTCATTAACTAACTTGTCTTCACAGCTTTCATCATCCTCTTTTCCAGCTTTTACCACGCCTGTCTGCTCTTCATCATTTTCCCCGCTTTTAAACATCTGTAGCTGATAGTTCTTTGTCTGGCGCTCTTTGGCCAAACCTGGCCCTTGCGCCAATAAAATCAACCAACCAACCAACCAACCAACCAACCATGGGATCTGCCTTGGAATTTTTGGGGCGGTACGCGGAGGAAGGCGATGATTTTTTAAGCCGTGTAGTGACCTGAGATGAGACTTGGGTCTCTCACGACACACCTGAATCGAAACTGCAATCCCTCCAATCGAACCACACGTGCTCGCCTACGGCGAAAACGTTCATCGACGAGGAAGGTCATGTGCACTGTGTATTGGGACCTGTAGAAAAGATATTTTGTTGGTGGAATTCTTGCCTAAAGGCGCGACAGTAAACGTGGTTGTATATTACGAGACACTGAAAAAGGTTGTGTCGTGCAATTCAAAACATACGGCGCAAGCATTCTGAGCAAGGGAGTTGTTCTTCTCCATGACAACGCAAGGCGTCATGCTACGAATGTGACGCAAAACCCGGTCCCCAAATTTGGATGGGAGCAGCATGTCTACCCTCTCTACAGCCCAAACTTGCGCACAGTGACTATCATTTCTTCCTTCACTTGAAGCGATTTCTTGCCGGCCAGCGGTTCGATGACGACGGTGACCTCAAGACAACGGTTAAGCGGTGGCTCGAAACCCAAGCGGCAGACTTCTATGAGTAGGGTATCCAGAAACCTGTGCCACGACATAACAAAATGCCTTAACATCCACGGAGAATATGTTGAAAAGGATATCAAGGTGCGTAGAACCCAGGCGGTACATTTCTATGAGGAGGGTATCCAGAAACGTGTGCCACGACATAACAAATGCCTTAACATCCACAGAGAATATGTTGAAAAGGAGATTAAGCTATGTAGAAATCAGGCAGCACACTTCTATGAGGAGGGTATCCAGAAACTTGCGCCACGATATGACAAATGCCTTAAAATCCACGGGAAATATGTTGAAAAGGACATTAAGGTATGTAGAACCCAGGCGGCAGACTTCCATGAGGAGGATATCCAGAAACCTGTGCCACGGCATAACAAATGCCTTAACATCCACTGGGAATATGTTGAAAAGGATATCAAGGTATGTAGAATCCAGGCGAAATATTTCTATGAGGAGGGTATCCAGAAACTTGTGCCACGACATAACAAATGCCTTAACATCCACGGAGAATATGTTGAAAATCAGATTAAGGTATGTAGAACCCAGGCAGTACACTTCTATGATGAGGATATCCAGAAACTTGTGCCACGATATGACAAATGTCTTAACATCCAAGGGAAATATGTTCAAAAGTAGATTAAGGTACGCAAAACCCAGGCGACAAATTTTTCATTAGTAGGATATTCAGAAACCTGTGCCACGACATAACAAATGCCTTAACTTCAACGGGGAATATGTTGAAAAGGATATTAAGGTATGTAGAACCCAGGTGGTACACTTCTATGAGGAGGGTATCCAGACACCTGTGCCACGACATAACAAATGCCTTAACATCCACGGGGAATATGTTGAAAATCAGATTAAGGTATGTAGAACCCAGGCAGTACACTTCTATGAGGAGGGTATCCAGAACCTTGTGCCACGATATGACAAATGCCTTAAAATCCACGGGAAATATGTTGAAAAGGACATTAAGGTATGTAGAACCCAGGCGGCAGACTTCCATGAGGAGGATATCCAGAAACCTGTGCCACGGCATAACAAATGCCTTAACATCTACTGGGAATATGTTGAAAAGATATCAAGTTATGTAGAATCCAGGCGAAATATTTCTATGAGGAGGGCATCCAGAAACTTGGGCGACGACATAACAAATGCCTTAACATCCACGGAGAATATGTTAAAAAGGAGATTAAAGTATGTAGAACCCAGGCAGTACACTTCTATGATGAGGATATCCAGAAACTTGTGCCACGATATGACAAATGTCTTAACATCCAAGGGAAATATGTTCAAAAGTAGATTAAGGTACGTAGAACCCAGGCGACAAATTTTTCATTAGGAGGATATCCAGAAACCTGTGCCACGACATAACAAATGCCTTAACTTCAACGGGGAATATGTTGAAAAGGATATTAAGGTATGTAGAACCCAGGTGGTACACTTCTATGAGGAGGGTATCCAGACACCTGTGCCACGACATAACAAATGCCTTAACATCCACGGAGAATATGTTGAAAATCAGATTAAGGTATGTAGAACACAGGCAGTACACTTCTATGAGGAGGGTATCCAGAAACTTGTGCCACGATATGGCAAATGCCTTAAAATCCACGGGGAATATGTTGAAAAGTAGATTAAGGTATGTAGAACCCAGGCGGTAGACTTCCAGGAAGAGGATATCCAGAAACCTGTGCCACGACATAACAAATGCCTTAACATCCACGGGGAATATGTTGAAAAGGAGATGAAGGTATGTAGAACCCAGGCGGTACATTTCTATGAGGATGGTATCTGGAAACTTGTACCAGAATATAACAAATGCCTTAACATTCATGGGAATATGTTGAAAAGTAGATTAACGTACGCAGAACCCAGGGGCAGACTTCTATGGGGAGGATATCCATAAATTTGTGACACGGTATGACGAATGCCTTAACATCCACTGGGAGTATGTTGAAAAGGAGATTAAGGTATGTAGAAACCAGGCGGTACACTTCTATGAGGACGGTATCCAGAAACTTGTGCCACGATATGACAAATGCCTTAGCATCCATGGGAAGATGTTGACAAGTAGAATAAAATACGCAGAACCCAGGGGCAGACTTCTATGAGAAGGGTATCCAGACACCTGTGCCACGACATAGCAAATGCCTTAACTTCCGCGGGGAATATGTTGAAAATCAGATTAAGGTATGTTGAACCCAGGGGCAGACTTCTATACGGAGGGTATCCAGAAACTTTTGCCACGATATGGCAAATGCCCTACCGCCCACGCGGAATATGTTGAAACATAGATTAAAGCTTGTAAAACCCAGGGGCAGACTTCTATGAGGAGGGTATCCAGAAACTTGTGCCACATTGTTACAAATTCCTAAACGTCCACGGGGAATATGTTGAAAAGGAGATTAAGGTATGTAGAACCCAGGCGGTACACTTCTATTAGGAGGGTACCCAGAAACTTGTACCACGATATGAAAATTGGCTTAACATTATGGGGAATATATTTAAAAGTAGGTTAAGGTATGGAGAACCCAGAAGACGACTTCTATGAGGAGGATATCCAGAAACCTATGCCACGACATAACAAATTCCTTAACATCGACGGGGAATATGTTGAAAAGCAGATTAAGGTATGTAGAACCCAAGCGGTACACTTCTATGAGGAGGGTATCCAGAAACTTGTGACATGATATGGCAAATGCTTTAACATCTACGGGGAATATGTTGAATAGGAGATGAAGGTATGTAAAATTCATGCGGCACACTTCTATGAGGAGGGTATCCTGAAGCTTGTACCACAATATGACAAATGCCCTAACATCCATGGGAATATGTTGAAAAGTAGGTTAAGTCATATATAACCCAGGGGCAGACTTCTATGAGGAGGATATCCAGAAATTTGTGACACGATATGACAAATGCCTTAACATCCACTGGGAATATGTTGAAAAGTAGGTTAAGTCATGTATAACCCAGGGGCAGACGTCTATGAGGAGGGTATCCAGAAACTTTTGCCACGGTATGGTAAATGCCTTAGCACACACGGGGAATATGTTGAAAAATAGATTAAAGCATGTAAAACCCAGGGGCAGATTTCTATGAGGAGGGTATCCAGAAACATTTGCCACGATATGAAAAATGCCTTAACATCCACGGGGAATGTGTTGAAAACTAGACTAAGGTATGTAGAATTCATCTCACATTAAAAATTAGTTATCAATATTTTTTTCTTGTTTTATCATCAAACGGTACTTTCTGCATGGTCCTAGTATTAGGTATTCATAGCAATTCGATATACTTTGTGACGTATGAGTGAAATGGACAATGGGTAGTCATAAACCTGCCGGTATACACCGATGAGCTATTACATTATGACCACAACAGCCTAGAGAAATGAGCGCGCCTCGAGACCGAATGGTGGCGCACGGATCCAACCCTTGGACTGGCTTTCGGTTAGTAGAGTGTTCGAAGTCAGAATGGGAAAAGTTGCCGATTTATTGTAGTTTGATAAAGCACAAATTGTGATGCAACGGCGCCTATGAACTACGATCTTGGAAATGGAGCGGGTTGTGCACGTGCCGCTGTAGTGAGTACGTATCAAAAGCGGTGCACAGATGGCCAAACGACTGTGTGTCGCCCGCATCTCACTGATGCCACAGGGAAGCGGAGACTGTTGCTCATTGTTCACAGCTAACGCAGGGCCACAATGCGACAAATCACACGCAGTTGCAACAGTGGTGATCAGGGCAATGTGTCACAGCTCACAGTTCATTGCAGCCTTCTGCACATGGGCCTGCATAGTCGAAGACCCAGCCGGGTCCCCATGCTCACTGCACGTCATCGCCAACAACGCATGAAATGGGCCTAAGATCATCCAGATTGGACCGTGGATGATTGTAAGAAAGTATCCTGGTCTGACGAATCAAGGTTCCTGGTGCATCACGTAGACTGCTGAGCGCGGATACGTTGATTGACAACGAAAGCTATGGCACCTGGATGCACTGTTGGGTGGAAACAGGCCGGCGCCGGCGGTGTTATGCTGTGGGCTATGTTTTCTTGGGACACTTTAGGCCCCATTATTCAAACAGCACAATCCTTGACAGCTCTCAGGTATCTTAACATGGTTGCGGACCAACTGCACCCATTCATGGCAACTGTGTTCCCTGCCGATGATGGCCATTGCCAAGAGGAAAACGCGCCATACCTCAATGTCAGAATCGTCAAGGAGATGTTCGAGGAATAGGCTGGTGACTTTCTGTTGATGTCCTGGCCTCCAAATTCTCCTGACATTAACCCAATCGAACATTTGTGGTTTGACTTCGAAAAACGAGTTCGTGCTAAATCCCCACCATCCCGAAATGTACAGGAACTGGAAGACCTGCTATTGACATTAGAGTACCAGATACGCCATAATACCTGTCGCCACCTCATCGAATCAATGCATCGCCGCCCCGGTGCCGCAGTGGTCTAAGGCGTTGGCCTCTGATCATTCGTCCGTAAGGGGTCCGGGTTCGAATCCCGGTGAGGCATGGATGTTGTGTTTGTCTTACGGCACTGTCTCTCTCCCTTCCCTGGAGCCAGTGACCCTAAATTAGGGACGGGCGACTGCTTATAGCATTGAGTTGCTCAAGGTGGTCGTTAAACTTCCAATCAATCAATGCCGCCCCGGTGGCGCAGTGGTCTAAGCGATGGCCTCTGATCATTCGTCTGTAAGGGGTCCGGGTTCGAATCCCGGTCAGGCATGGATGTTGTGTTTGTCTTACGGCACTGGCTCTCTCCCTTCCCTGGAACCAGTGACCCTAAATTAGGGACGGGCGACTGCTTATAGCCCATTGAGTTGCTCAAGGTGGTCGTTAAACCTCCAATCAAAAAAAAAAATAAAAAATCAATGCATCGCCGAGTGGCCGCTGTTTTACGGGATGAATTTTGTCCTACAGTTTATTAGGTAGGTAGCCATAATGCAATGGCTCATCGGTGTAGCTCAATTGGTAGAACAGCCACTCCTGAGTACGTTGGAATCCCTTTGTCGGCAAGAGAAAGATGCCTTTCAAACTCAAAACGATTTCCTGACAGTGAGGATTGAAAATAATTGTGTGATAGCTCTTGTAGACAAAGTACATGAATAATAAATAAATACTCATGCAATAAAATGGTCGCCGAGTGTTAGTATCGGTTGACCCGCAACCAGCTGAGGGATCTCGTGCTCACGCTTTTCTCAAAGGGTGAATAATGTGACCTACGGCTTAAATTGACAGTGAAGCATCAACAGACCTGACACCGTAGGTCAAATGGGGAGAACAGCCTCTCCAGAGTAGGAAGCCGTGTATACGAATACCACTGTCAGCAACGAAAGAATATAACTTGAAAGATCTCAATTATTATCTACGTTAGTACTTTAGTTAATTAATTAAACCTTTCAAGAAAGTATATATTCAACTTGACGGCCACGTGAGACTGAGATATGTTAAACTACGCAACACACATGCAGCACCGATCCTCCCAATGCAGCACTGACTTGGAGGGTGAAAGGTGCAATGCATATGATTCCAGGAATTGCTGGCTCTTATTTCTCATCAGAAGGCATCCCCATTCGTTACTCCCTTATATCTTTCTGAAACTATCTCCTAAAAATTCGCTTATATGTTCGTGAGTCCCACCCAACCTCTTTGTGCCTAGGGCTAAGTCACTCGTTTTCAACTCGGCTGATGCGGTACTCCGAAAGACATGGCCCGTTAGAATAGTGTTTGAGAGAGAGCCTCTTACACAACTCGCTTGTTCATCATTTGATGCACTCCCTTCCCATTCCGTTAGAATACACTATATTATCAAAAATATTCGGACACTACCAAATATTTGCATAAGTGCAAAGAACGGTAGCGCAGGAAGATGTGCTGTGTGTGGGGAGGTACGTACATAAAGCTCGCATGTAGTGTTAGCAGTAACTTCAAAGCGGATATGCCGCGAGGACGTGCACTTTCCGAGTTCCAGCTTGGGCTGGTCACAGGATGCTATTTGAGCAACGTTTCCATGTGGAGCATTGCAGCTAAACTAAACGTCCCAAAATTGACTGTTAATGATGTCGTGAAGAGGTGGAAGCAGGACGGTGTAGCTACAGAAAAAAACGTTCAAGAAAGCCGCACAAACTCACATGGTAAAAAATGTTAAGAAATCCCGTTCTTCCTCTGCCGTTTCCATCGCTGCTGAAGTAGGAAATGCTGTAATGGCTCGGTTAGTACCATAACTATCCACAGAGAGTTTCGCAATGTAAGTTATTATGGTAGAGCAACGGCCACACATCACTACTGCATGCCCAGATTTCCAAGATAACAGGGCATTTCTTATAATTGGTAGTGGTATTTTATTTCACTTCTCTTCCATTGCTTTTCATTGTCCAATCATTGATTTAGGTCTGGGTTTAGACAGCGCTCTTTTTAGCAGTCCGAGAACACAAATAGTCCATTGCTGACACATCAGAGGACTTTGAAGGAATATCAGCAAAAGGTGTAGACTTGATGCCCGTCTCTTGCCGGTGGCGTAGTGGTCTAAGCGATGGCCCCTGATCATTCGTCCGAAAGGAGTCCGGGTTCGAATCCCGTTGGCGCATGGATGTTGTGTTTGTCTTACGGCACTGGCTCTCTCCCTTCCCTGGAACCAGTGGTCCTAAATTAGGAACGGGCGACTGCTTATAGCTCATTGAGTTGCTCACGGTCGTCGTTAAACCTCCAATCAAAAAATCAAAAAAAGGTACCCGTCTCTTTTTTCATTTTTTTCAAGAAACAGAGTGCTAGATTTCGATGTGTGACCAGTAGCCTTATTCTGATGGAGTTCTACCATTTGAAGGCTCTGTGGATAAAGGAATGGTATTTTCTCTTTAAATATAGAAGTTAGAACATTATTTTGTTAATATTGTAGAATTTATTTTAACATTCTTTTCAACATTTCTTAACTTTAATTTCCCATTGTACGAAAAACCAGCAATAATCATGAATTCTTTACTGAAATTCCTTTGGAACCAAGTTTCTAAGTCTTTTTCTGATATTTCGCGACAGTAAATCGAGCTTTGTTTGTTACATTCGTTTAGTTAGTGTGACGTACTACAGAGATGAAAACATGTGTCAAGACGACAAATCTGCAGCGAGACATTCTGTCCATGTAGCTCAGTTGGGAGAGCGACTTACTCCGGAGTTCGTGGATGCGGGTTCGATGCTCGTCGCGGACAAACATGTGTTTTCACATTGGCGCCCGATTGTGGAAAATGGATCCACTGGCTGTTGGGTTCTTCGAAAAATGTGTGATGTTTGTTCCACAAATTGTTTGGATTTAATGAAAAATTCCTACTTCGCTTTAAAGACGATAAAAGAATGAAAACAAATTAAGAGGGAGATGATGTGACGTACCGCAGAGCTGAAAACATGTGTCAAGACTACAAATCTGCAGCGAGACATATCCGCGTAGCTCAGTTGGGAGAGCGACTTACTCCGGAGTGAGAAGACCCGGAGTCGATGCTCGGCGCGGACAAGCTTGTACGTTATAGTACAGGGTGATCCATTTAAACCAGTACCATGTGATTTACTTATAACTTTTTTATAAATAACAACAAAATCATACAGTAAGTTGAGAATTATACATGTGGTATTGGAGAATCATTTTATCAAAGCAAATATTGGAATTGTCCTCCATTTTCTTGTAAACACAGTTAAACACGCCGCACCATATTCAGTAATGTCTCATGTACAGTACGAGCAGTAACATTGCCAGTTTCAGTCGTGATTGTTTCACGCAATGCATCCAATGTTTTTGGATGGGTTTTGTAAACTCTATCCTTTAAGTAGCCCCATAAAAAAAAAAGTCGGGAAGTTAAGTCCGGAGATCGGGAAGGCCATATGTTTTTTTGAAATTAATCTGTCATCAAAGAAGCTGGTTATGAGTTCCATTGAGACTTTCGATGTGTGACACGTAGCGCCATCCTGCTGAAAGTAGTCCTCTGTCAATTCAATGTCATCAAGTTGTTCCACAAATTCATTGAATATTCGGCAATAAACGTTAGTGTTGACAGTCTCAGAGAAAAAAATGGGGCCAATAATTTTCGTAGACGAAACCTCACACCATACACCAACCTTTTGTGAATGCATCGGTGTTTCACACATAACGTGTGGGTTTTCGGCAGCCCAGTATCTGCTGTTTTGCGAATTGACGTAGCCTGACAGATGAAACCAGGCTTCATCCGTAAACCATGTGATGGATAGAATATCAGATCGCAAATTAAGAAAATTTTGAAACCATTTGCAGTAACTTACTCTCTTTCCCTTGTCCGGTTCCTACAACTGATGGATTACGTGTACTTTAAATGGTCGAATATTCGCTTTTCTTGCTGCCCTTTGACAAGTTCCGTATGAATATCCTGTCTGTTGGCTTAATCTGCGCAACGATTTCGTCGGAAATTGAAGTAAACGTTGCCGAACATCGTCCACACACGTTTGGGGCATCGGAGGGTGATGTCTACCGCTGCCGCTGAGAAGAGAACCGGTTTGCTCCAGTTTTTTTTGCCATCGACAGAATTGTTGACTTGCTTTTGGCACTTTTCGCACTCCAAACTCTCTTCGAAATGCTCGTTGCGTTTTGATGACAGAATTGGTTACCCAATACAATTTCACTAAATAAACACGCTCTGGAACATGCATGTTTCCGAATGCACGCAAGTGAATGACAACGCAACAACAAACAAATCACGAGCTGAGTTACAGTTACGGTTAACAATCTTCTTCACGGTGGCGGTTTTCATTCTCCAGGAGTTGCTGCTTCTATTGAAAAAAGTTCCTTGCGCGATCCCTTGCAAAAATGTAAGGTTTTTTCAGGGTACTGGTTTAAATGGATCACCCTGTAGTTCTACGCTTCAGCAACAATCACAATAAATACCCATATGTCTCCGGCTAAGTGATTTTCATAAGGAAGTCTACATCGTGTTCTGTGTTCATCCGCGTGCCTAGGCAGATGGCGATGAACATAATGTTTTTTGCTTTTTGTTTTTCAGATTCAAATCTTTGCTGATTACCTTGTTTACAGTTGCTACAGAGATTTTTAACGACTTAGTGTCCCGGTGAGGCATGGATGTTGTGTTTGTCTTACGGCGCTGGATTTCTCCCTTCCCTGGAACCAGTTACCCTAAATTAGGGACGGGCGACTGCTTATAGCCCACTGAGTTGCTCATGGTAGTCGTTAAACCTTCAATCCAAGAAAAAAAAACGACTTAGTGATTGCTCTTTGGGTCTGCGAATTTTCTTTTAAAAGCAGAGACCTTACTTTTGAAATAGTCGTAAAAGTACGTAACTTCTTTGGATATTCGTTTGGTGTTCTATTTCCTGTTATAAGCAATGCTTGACGATTTCTCCCTCTATTATTAATTATTTTGCTTATTTTACATTTAGAAATGTTAATTCCATGATCTTCACAGAATTTTGTAATAACAGAATGCGAATACTTCTCTTCGTAAAAGAACAACAAGTTAGTAAAATCATGCAATTCATTGATTATGATACGTTTCCAACATACCAGAAATCATTACTCAAGTTATTACTCAAGCTATGAGGATAATGGCTGTAGAATAAATCTCGCTCCTATGACCTGACCTTTGACCCCATTTCGAGGATATGCAACAGACCCGGTAAAATATACTTCCGGAACAACATGATAAAGTTTTTTCTCAATCGAAGCATTTTTACGCGTCATGACGCATAAGGGCAATGGAATGATCCCGCTCCTATGCCCTGACCTTTGATCCCATTTCACCCATTTTGAATAGGGTTTGTCCTCAAATGGTCCCCTACCACATACTAAAATTTGATTGAAATCGAACCCTATTTACGCAAGTTATGACTCATAAGGGCACTGGAATGCATCCCGCTCCTATGTCCTGACCTTTGATCCCAGTTCTCCCATTTTCAACAGAGTTTGTTCCCAAGTAGTCCCCTACCACATACTAAAATTTCATCGAAATCGAACCATATTTACGCGAGTTATGACGCGTAAGTGCGATGGAATGGATCCCGCTCCTATGTCCTAACCTTTGACCCCATTTCGCCCATTTTCAAATAGGTCCGTTTCCAGTTGGTGTTCTACCACATACTAAAATTTCATCGGAACCGAACCATTTTTGCATGAGTTATCCTGCGGACGGACAAAGCTGGAGCATATACGCTTCTTCAGCCTACGGTTGGAAAGTATGAAAAACCTAACCTTCTATCCACAGCTTGTGCGCCATTTTGTTAGCAGACGATATTTAACTGCAGCAGATGTTTTTTTCGTGTTCATCTTACTCGCTGTTGCCGGTTTTAACGTTATGAATTTTTATTTAGTGTAATTTCGTATGAAAAACGTTCTAAAAATTTGTGAACAACCTCTGTCCATGTGTACAAACATGTGGTATTATATACAACAAGAAAGATGACACCGAATTTTCCGGTGTAATAAGCATGTCTTTTGAATCCGTTCTGACGCAAATTAAATTTATCAAAGATATTCAAAGTCAATGGAACCGGTATGGAAAACAATAGTATCTGTCGGAAGAAAGAAGTTTTTCAATCGGGTTTTTAATCCCTCAGGTATTAACGGAGGGGGACAAGAGAAACTGGTGGAGGTGAGGTTTCACACAAATCCAGAAGAAAAGCTCTGCTGGAAAGCGAGGACCGAATACGGGGACCGGAAGTCGAAACAAAGGCAACGGCATCAGATACATCAGAAGAGTCTTGACAAGGTGAGGCAGGCGGAGAGCATACAGGAGTACTGGAACCGGTAGAAGGAAGATGTTCGACTGAGGGTGGCGAAGCCGACGTACGGAGCGGAGATGGTGCAGCAGAAAATCCCGGTATCGTGATGAACGAAGTGAAATTGCGAAGACGGCACCGAAACAGGAACAGATGATTCAGATGTATCCGTAAGAGGCGACGCTGGCGGGGAAGGAAAAAGTCCAACGGAGGTTGTTCACAAAGATGATGATGTAGACTGAGAAGGTGGGAACGAAGCAGGCAAAGGAATGGTACCCAGAAACGAAGAAGGAATTTCTGTAACAGGAACTTGAGCAGCTATTGAGGAATCACAGGAAGAAATGAGGGGACACTGCGAACGATGACGACCAGGCTTTTTACATGAGTAACAATGATAGGCAGTGAACAAGTCGATAACGACAGTGTGATGTCCACAGAGCACCTGGAAAGTGGTGGAGCAAAAATCAATGGAGTCCATATCAGGGAAGAGAACTAAGGCTTGGCGTTTGAAGCCTAAAAAGGAAGATCACCTTGATCGGTAGGGGCGGCGGGGAGCGTACGGATATCACCAACATGCGTCCACACCGAGAAAGAAGTGCAAGTAAAAGCTCATCGGAAACTTCTGGAGGCACAGGATATAAATTAAGAAGCACGGGACAATGTGCAAGGGGGGTAGGGACCAAGCTATGATCTCCAATGGAAAGGCTAGTCGATAAGACTTGAGAAACATACTCAGGTGAAGAAAAACATACAAGAACGGACGTAGGCTTTCGTGCAAAATATGTAATTGCACCAGGAGGTAAATACAATAATGCAGACATGTTGACGTGCAGATTGACATTGGGTAAGACGTCGAACTTGACACCCAACGGGCACATGAACAGGTAACACACTGCACGTCTCTGAAGATCGCGAAAAGGCGTGGTTAGCAGGTGAAATTATGATGGAATATCGGTAAAATATGCACATACCAAGTCGGAAAAGTAGCTAGGAAGAGGAAACACACCTTTACACACGAGTGAAGCACAAATTTAAGAAGCAACAGGCACTTTAAACAGGCAAACAGGGCGCATAATGCAGAGCTCAAAAGGGCGTGGCCAGCAGCCATAAAGCAAGGACGGTTATGGCATGGTTTGACGATAATTCCGTATCGTGTGTGGACTGGCCATCACGGAGCCCTGATCTCAATCCCATGGAGCACCTATGGGATGAATTAGAGAGCCGCATAAGAAGTTTGGAACCAAGGCCGCAACAATTAGCGGGAACATTATGTACTGAATGGAAGCGCATACCTATCGCTGTGTTCCAAAACCGTGTCGAAAGCATGTCTCGAAGGGTCAGTGCATGTATTAAGACCAAAGGGGAACCGACACCGTACTAATGTATGTCAATAAATGCTATGTTGTGTTTCTTTTCTAGGTGTCCGGTGACTTTGGTCAATATAGCGTACACTGAAGTGCCAGAAAAACTGGTGCAGACGAGCTTATGCAAAATACATTGCAACGTCACCTATGCGCGTACTCGGTTGCGTCCACCAGTGCGTATATAAAGCGATAGACATCCATCCCAGCTGTCAGAGCTGTTTTCGGCATGAGAATGACAAGTAATAACGACTTAAGCGATTTTCAACGCTTGGCGCTCGTAAGATGGGCCATAGTATTTTGGAGGTAGAAACGAAGTTCGGATTTTCACGCACGATCATTGCAAGGGTGTACCGTGACTACAAGAATACTGGCAAAACCTCCAACCTACGATACCAGTGTGGCCGTAAAAAGACATTGGATGAACGTGACCACCGTCGGCCGTCAAGAGTCGTTTAACGCGACACTCTCGCAGGTAGGATCGGAATTCATTGCTGAAGGAGCCTCAACAAGCATCAGTGTCCGGACTGAGCAACGTACCCTGCACGATATGGGCTTTGGGAGCCGACGCCCAACTCGAGTCCCCTTGATGGGTGCGCGACACAGAGCTATGCGCCTCGCTTGGGCACGGCAACGCCGTCACTGGACACTTGATGACTGGAAGCAAGTAGCCTGGTCTGACGAGTAGCGTTTCCAACTGTGTCGGGCAGATGGAAGGATTCGTGTGTGGCGCAAACCCCATGAAGCCATGGATCCCGCCTGTCAACAGGGAACTGTACCGGCTGGTGGTGGGTCTGTAATGGTATGGGGTGTGTTTAGCTGTACTTCACTGGGACCCTGGTACGTCTACAAACGTCTGTGACCGGCCAACGCTATGTGCGCATCCTTTCTGGCTAGGTACGCCCGTTCGTGTCCTGCATTCATGCTGATGGGTTGGGCCTGTTCCAACAGGACAATGCACCTCCACACAAGTGTCGGGACGTCCGATTATGGTTAGGGGAGCATTCGTATGAGTTTGGGGTGTTGCCATTCCCACCCAAGTCTTCAGATCTGAACGTGATAGAACACATTTGGCATGCCATCGAGCACAGGAATCCGAGACCTCGGAATACACCAGAATTGTGGAACGTTCTGCAGGAAGTATGATGTGCATTGCCTACAGCATATTTCCAGAAGCTAGAGGAGTCCATGCCCCGTCGTATTTCTGCAGACCTGCGCTCCCGTGGGGGACCAACCAAGTATTAGACTGGTGGTGCCAGTTTTTCTGGCACTTCAGTGTATATCAGGATAAAAAAAATTTCTCGAAATTGTTCGAACCTACAACAACCTTGACGATGTGAAATGGCATTCGGGTACATACTGGTAATGCCTCTTACAGCACTTGTGGAGGTGATACCGCGACGAAACCCATACAGCATGCAATGGGGATGTGTTTCTTGTCAACTTCCATGTTGGGTGGCGCTTACACGCTTCGTCTTCTGACGGTTAACTCCCACTGACCTAAGCCACTACATGCTGATGTCATGCTTGTGTGCTGTGCAATCTCAGTGGCCAATGTGCGCCGTGGCTCGAGCTTCTGGTGGCTCGTCATCGGACATTACTTTTTTCCAACCCAACACTTCAGACACGTAACATAGAGCACAAATCTTAATTTGATTTCTACCAATACTACCACTAATAACAATAGTAACGACCATAATTCATAAGAAAAAAAAAGATTCAGTAAAATCAATAAATTGTCGATTTGCAGCATTTGTTCTCAAACTGAAAACCTTCTCCGAAATTTCTGCGTCGTTCCGATATTTGAGAACACAGTCGAACAGAATAAGGATTACGAAGCTGTAAAGATAAAAATAAAGCAAGGTAGTCAATCAGATTGCTTTTCCAATCGTATCTCTGCTTCTTTATCGCCTTCAGAATTATTTCTGTGAAAGTCGATTTCAAATAAGTAGCAAACGCATTAGATATATTTTTTTTTACTTGCCCGTAATTTCCGCGACATCATAATGCGTGTCTCTCGAAATGTTCGATCAGGTTTTTTAGTATTTTTTTTTATTTCCCCAGCAAACGCAAAATGCTTTTCTATGGGACTCAATAGTCCCTTTAACGACGCTTTCAACAACCAAGAATCTATTTATTTGACATTTGCACTGTTTCTTCGGTCGTGCTCAAACATTCCAAGAGTTTTTTCTTTTAATTCTGCAATGCATAAAAAAAAAAATACATCGCGACCGAATCCACGAATTTTTTTTTATTATTCGTTTTCTGTATAACACAATTTGATAGAATCAAAAACTATGGACAAATTCTGTGACGCCGCCCCGGTGGCGCAGTGGTCTAAGCGATGGCCTCTGATCATTCGTCCGAAAGGGGTCCGAGTTCGAATCCCGGTGAGGCATGGATGTTGTGTTTGTCTTACGGCACTGGCTCTCTCCCTTCCCTGGAGCCAGTGACCCTAAATTGGGGACGGGCGACTGCTTGTGGCCCATTGAGTTGCTCACGGTGGTCGTTAAACCTCCAATAAAAAAAATTAAAAAAAAAAAAAAAAAAATTCTGTGACCCTATAGAAGACGAAAGGATTCTGTAGTTTCGAAATTTTAAACGGAAAATAATTCATATTGTCGGATTACATCACAAACCGGCCAACTGTTTTTTATACATGAAAAAGCAGGAAATTTTTCGTGAACACACACTCATCGTCAAAAAAAAAACATAGTTGCACCCAGAAGGAAGCAACCGACAGGAATGAAACTTGGTGGGTAGGGGTTTTTTTTAGGGGGGTTGGAGGTTTAACAACTACCGTGAGCAACTCAATGGGCTGTAAGCAGTCGCCCGTCCCTAATTTAGGGCCACTGGTTCCAGGGAAGGGAGAGAGCCAGTGCTGTAAGGCAAACACAAAATCCATGCCTCACCGGGATTCGAACCCGGACCCCTTTCGGACGAATGATCAGAGGCTATCGCTTAGATCACTCCGCGAGAGGGGCGGTGTGGGTAGGTTTGTCATCGTGAGACATGCAAATGATTCAAGTACCACGCTCGGCCGCGTATTTGACGCAAGCAAGGAGGGGTCGTACCGCTGTGCCTGACCGGCTATATGAGGTCGTCCCGTTGCACGTGCTTGCCATTTGCACTCGTGCTCTTGTGTTGGTTGCATTCTCTGCAAGTGAAGTATGCCTCGGAGAAAAGTTTGGAAACAATTCGAGCAGTTGGAGGAGTTCGAGAGCGGCCGCATCGTCGGGCTCCGGGAAGCATGATTGTCTTATTGCACGCCATACTGGTCTTGTTGATATCACCATAGCACGCTGTTGTCAGCAGTGGATAGAACAAGGCACGCAGCCGCGACAGGAAGAGGTCTGGGAGACCTACACAAACCACGGAGAGAGAGGACCGACGGGTTGTCCAACACGCACTGAGTGACACAACAGCCTCTATTGCGGATATTCAGCGAGCAGCGGTGCCCTCCATGCATCGTCGGATTAGTGCCAGCACCATTGGCAGACGGCTGCACGACGTAGGACTACATGCACGCAGACCGTTACGACGACTGCCGTTCACACCATTGCATCGTCGCCAAAGACTGCAATGTTGTCTAGCCAGACTGTCATGGAGCCACTCAGAATGGCAGCGGGTGATCTTCAGTGACGAGTCCCGCTTTTGTCTTGGAAGGGACGACCAACGAATCCGTGTGTGGAGGCACGGTGGTCAGCGCCAAGATGAACGGTTTGTTGTCGAGAGTCACGCGTCCAGAAGGCCTGGTGTTATGGTGTGGGATGCAATTACCTACGATACCAGATCAGCTTTAGTGTTCACTACAGGAACTTTGACAGCCCAGCGTTACATTGATGAGATCCTACAACCAGTGGCACTACTTTTTCTGAACGCTCACTCCGGTGCGATTTTCCAACCGGACAACGCTCGTCCGCATACTGCTGCTGTCTCGAGAGCTTGCCTTCAAGGCACTGACACTCTGCCATGACCAGCCGCATTGCCAGATCTATCGCCGATTGAAAATGTGTGGGATGCTATTGGACGCGCTCTCCACGCTCCATCCCTACCGCACAATCTGCATGAATTGGGTTAGAAGATTGAAGCTGCATGGGATGGCGTGTTGCAGGACACCATTAGGAACCTGTACAACTCTATGCCGAAACGTCTGACATGCAGTGTGAGCAAACATGGAGGCCCGATGTCATACTGAGAAACACTACTTATTGGCCTGTATCTCAATAAATATTGCCCATATCAGTATCAATGCTTAATCATTTATTGTTCCTGGTAACCTTTGCATTCCTCCCGAGTAGCACTGCAATCCGACACGTCGTTCTGGGTGCAACTATTTTTTTGACGATGAGTGTAGTTTACTCGAAGTACATTCCTCCTGCAATAATACAAGAAGTGGCATGATCAGCCAACATGAGGAAGGACTTTCAGAGGTTATCTGTTGGTGTGTAGTAATGAGCTGACGCCACAGTTCTTTGTACGTCTTCAATGTTTTGGAAAACTTTTCCTTTTAAAGGCAGCTTTCATTTAGAGAATAGAAAGCAATCACACTGTGTCAAATCTGTAGAATAAAGGTGATGGTTGAGTACACACACTTCGTTTCGTGCCAGAAATTGCATACACTGACTGTTCTGTGTGCGGGTGGGTTATCGTGAAGAAGAAACCATTGCCCGTTTTTGTACTCCGGCTTGACACGAGCAATCCTCTTCCACGATCATTCCAAAATGGATGTGCAAGCATTGCCAGTGACAGTTGTACCTTCAGGAATGAACTCCTGATGCAGAATTCCCTTGCTGTCGTAAAGGCTTGACACGAACAATCCTCTTCCACGATCGTTCCAAAATGGATGTGTAAGCATTGCCAGTGACAGTTGTACCTTCAGGAATGAACTCCTGATGCAGAATTCCCTTGCTGTCGTAAAGGCCTGACACGAACAATCCTCTTCCACGATCGTTCCAAAATGGATGTGTAAGCATTGCCGGTGACAGTTGTACCTTCAGGAATGAACTCCTGATGCAGAACTCCCTTGCTGTCGTAAAGGCCTGACACGAACAATCCTCTTCCACGATCGTTCCAAAACGGATGTGTAAGCATTGCCAGTGACAGTTGTACCTTCAGGAATGAACTCCTGATGCAGAATTCCCTTGCTGTCGTAAAGGCCTGACACGAACAATCCTCTTCCACGATCGTTCCAAAACGGATGTGTAAGCATTGCCAGTGACAGTTGTACCTTCAGGAATGAACTCCTGATGCAGAATTCCCTTGCTGTCGTAAAGGCCTCACACGAACAATCCTCTTCCACGATCGTTCCAAAATGGATGTGTAAGCATTGCCAGTGACAGTTGTATCTTCAGGAATGAACTCCTGATGCAGAATTCCCTTGCTGTCGTAAAGGCCTGACACGAACAATCCTCTTCCACGATCGTTCCAAAATGCATGTGTAAGCATTGCCAGTGACAGTTGTACCTTCAGTAATGAACTCATGATACAGAATTTACTTCGTATCGTAAGGGCCTGACACGAACAATCCTCTTCCACGACCGTTCCAAAATGGATGTGTAAACATTGCCAGTGACAGTTGTACCTTCAGAAATGAACTCGTGATGCAGAATTTCCTTCCTATCGTAAGGGCCTGACACGAACAATCCTCTTCCACGATCGTTCCAAAATGGATGTGTAAGCATTGCCAGTGACTGTTGTACCTTCAGGAATGAACTAATGATGCAGAATTCTCTTGCTGTCGTAAAGGCCTGACACGAACAATCCTCTTCCACAATCGTTCCAAAACGAATGTGTAAGCATTGCCAGTGACAGTTGTATCTTCAGGAATGAACTCTTGGTGCAGAATTCCCTTGCTGTCGTAAAAGCACAGAAGCATTATCTCAATTTTGGTCTTCTGTAACCTAACCATTTTTTCCTTTGGGTGACTGTGGCGACTTCCACTGCCACTGAGCACTCACACTGCTAAAAAAATCTACTTAAAAATGAGAACCTGAACCTAATCGTTTTTTTTAAGTACAATCGTATGGTAAACGAGTACATGACATGCTCCAATATAGGTAACCATACGTACTTACAAATAACTACGTCAATAAATATAAATTAAATCTCGTATTTCTTCATTTTAGATATTATAGATTTCAAGAGAAATTGTTTACTAAATGTGTAAAGTTACACACATAAATAATTAGTACAACAAAGTCACTGATCACAAGTAATTTAATTATGCATAAAGTATCTTTGTGTACGTTTTTACATTAAGTGCCAATCTCATAAATAATATATTGTAGCTTCATCACTATATTTGTCATAAAATTGTGCGGTCCATTTGCCCAGCATGTGACAACGAGTATATCTATTATTCCAGATGTGCCATCGAATAATATACACTGAAGAGCAATTCAATTAGAGATACCTGTCTAGTAACGTGTAGCACCACCTTTCGCCCTGATGACGGCGGCGATTCGTCTTGGCATGGACTAGACAAGACACCGGAAGCGTTGGGAAGCCATACGGATCCACGACCCCTGAACAAGCTCCTACAGTTCACGAAGGTTTGATGGAGGGGGGTCACAGCCTCGAACATCTCTCTCGATGGTATCCCAGATGTGCTCGATGGGATTGAGGTCATGTGACCTAGCTGGACAAGGAAGCGAGTCCACCTCTGTGGAGTGTTCACCCAACCATTCGGATACGATTCGGAAGCGATGGCACGGTGCATTGTCTTGTTGCAGGATGAGGTCCCCAGTGGGATGTTGAAGACGCACAAACGGTAGCAAACGATCGTCCAGGATATCCCGGTAACGTTGACCTGTGAGGGACGATGTCACACGCACCAGGGGTCCCATTTCAGTCCACGTAAACAGTCCCCAGACGAGAATGCCACCCCCACCAGCTTGAGGAGTACCCTGCTGGCAAGAAGGATCCATCGCTTCATGTGGTTTGCGCAGTACTCGTATCCTGCAATCCGCATGTACCAACGTGAATCTCGACTCATCAGTCCAGGCAACATTTTTTCACATGTCTAGGGTTCAGTGGCGATGTTCCCGCGCCCATGCTAATCTTTGCACCCTGTGATCTGCGGTCAGCAGCGGTACCCGCGTGAGACGATGGCTTCTGTACCCCATAGCGAGGAGATGGTTCTGGATGGTGTGGCTGCTTACACGTTTTTGTGTACCAGCGTTAAATTGCCGAGTGATTTCTTATACTGTGGCCCGTCTATCCGCTGTTACAATGCGAGCTAGCCCACGATGACCCCGCTCATCCACACGCTGTTGTCCACGGCAGTTGGCCCTTGCAGGGATGGTTTTACCGGATTCCATGTACTCACGGCGCACCCGTGACACTGTGGCTCGTGAAAATCTCATTGCCTGCTCGACTTCCGAGATGGAGTGACCCATCCGTCAATTTGCCCACGATTAAATGCGCTGAGATCCTTCGTCTTACCAATACTGCGTCCGACTTTTACTGATTCCCGTTGCATCACTCCTTATATTGTCGGATCGTTGCATACGTCATGTCGTTTCCGTTTACAGGGCCGCCCAGAGCGCCACATTTGCATAACGCCAGCTGTCTCTAATTCAATTGCTCTTCAGTGTACTTCCAGTTGAATCTATGAATAAATGAGTATGTATGGAGTACACGTATTCCAAATTTGAAATCGAGCCGCGGATGGCTTAGTGGTTAGAGATTCAGACTACTGATAGAGGGACCCCAGGTTACCTAGCTTGAAAGACTTGAACGTGGGGGTTCTGCGTGGTGGTGGGAATTTCTAACAATCGGTGAATATCCGCCATGCATCGGAGGAGCACGTTAAGTGACGGCCTAGGGGTAGGTGTCCCCCGATTAAATTTCCTAAGTCCCCCCCCCCCTCAATTTTCTCTCTGCCTTCTATGTGCAAAATCGAACGCTTGTACGGTGGCGCCATTTAGTGTGCGCCCTCTGACTTACAAACTATCATGTCAGAATTGCTAGATTCGCTTTAACTTCCTTCAGTTTCTGTGCCTTGCCAGAAACGGCGCAGAAACTGAATGAAGTTAGACTACATATATGTGAAATATATGGATTTTTTAGTACAAATATTTCAAATTAGAAATACCAGATATACTCACAATGGATTTCCTGTATGTACTCAAAAATGAGTATGTGTCTTTTCCAAAAATGAGACACAGGTACTCGGAGCTATTATAAGCCCAGAATGTACTCAAAAACGAGTACATTTTGCTTTTTCTAAGTACCAATTTTTAACAGTGCTGGTGCTTCGTTTCAGGATCATAAAAAAAACGCCATGTCTCGTCACCTGCCACAATTCCTTGGAGAAAATTTTGTATTGTTTCTAAAGTATCCAGGATGCCTTTTTTCTACTCCACTTCCATGTTTCTGTTTCTGAGCTTTCCAACACAGCGCATGGGAACCGCGCATCGAAGATGTCATATCAAGAGCGAAGCTTGCACGCAGAGGCAATTGTGACAGCGGATTGCGGTTGCGTTGACCTCCACGGACTGTGAGGATGCCTCGACGTCGGATCTGTGCATAATACGAGCAGCTGAGCGAGTTTGAGAGAGGACGTATAATTTGGCTGAGAGAAGCCGATTGGTTAAGTCGCCGTATCGCCAGGTATTAGGTGTGCAACTTAATTCTCGGCCACAGGCACGACACGTTGACAGCAAATTATAGCAAATCGAATACGTAACCTAATCAGGGAAATAATCCCCGTCGTGTTGGATACATTTGAGCCATCTGTCGAATGCCACTGTGGAAAAAAGAGGGCTGCTTCGAGTTGATGAAGTCATCAAGACTTGTGTGGACCTCCTCGACAGAAGTGAAGTGGTATCATTCAGGTGATGTTGCAGAGAGAGAAAGACGTGATAATCCAACGGGCGAAGTCTGGAGAATACGCCGGGTGGGACAAAATCTCCCATCCCAGGTCGGTGATCGTGTTTAAAGTCGCTTTCGCAGTGTGAGGACACGCGTTATCCTGAAGCAACAGGACCGACCTTCTGCCATTGCTGGTGTACGGTCTTTTTACCTCGATTGCGTCACTCACACGAATGAGTTGCTGACAATAACGCTCAGCATTGACCGTTTCACCAGGTTTGAGCAGCTCATAGTGTACGACACAGCGCTGATCTCCACCATATGCGCAGCAACAACTTCCTGGTATGGATATTCGGTTTGGCGGTATTGGAGATAGGCTGACCTGGATAAACCCACGATTTGCGCCGCTTAGAATTATCGTAGAGGATCCACTTCTTATCACAGGTCAAAATCTTGTGGAGGAAATCCTTCTTCTTGAATCTGGAGAGCAAGGACACAGCAACATCGTAGCGCCTAGACTTGTTCACAGATGTGAGTTGGTGGGGCACCAAACAGCCCTCCTTGTGAATCCGTCCAAGCTTCTGCTGGCGCTTTGCAATGGCTCGCCGTGTTACTCCACGTTCCTTGGCGAGCTCTGACTGTGTGCGACAGGAATACGCGTCCAACAGTTGTTCCAGTTCCTCATTGTCAACTTTCTGTGGCTGTCCTGGACGTTCTGCATCACGGAGATCAAAATTTCCCTGCTTAAACCGCTGGAACCATTTCTTACACGTACTGTAGGACACCGCAGCCTCACCCAAAGCAGCACAGATCATTTGCTGGGCTTACGCGGCACTTATTTTCAGCTGAAACGCGAACAGGAGACAGTGTCTCAAATGTTGCTTCTCGAACGACATTGCATTCACCGTCAACTTTCGTCCTTTCTATCACTACAGTTGTGAGTGGTTACGGTTGCCTGGAAAGCTGTTGGATGGCCCCGCAATCAGCCATTATCGCACACAGCTCTTTGCATTTCCTGACGTTCTATGATCGCTTGCGGTTAGGGGCTGAGAATTAAGTTGCACACCTAATATTTGGGTCAGAGCGACGCGGCAATCGGGCAATGTTGGTTCCAATGGGTCGAGGAGGGCACATCTCAGCGGCGCGCAGGCAGTGGACGGCCTAGGGCAACGACAGAATGCGAATATCGAGAGATTGTGAGAGCCTCACGAACAGTTCCGAATTCGTCGCTCTCAACCATCCGTGGCGACGGTGCGTCGCCTACAGGTACCGAAGTGGTCATCCGGATCCTTGCCAGACGACTTGCTGCACGGGGACTACATTCGAGGAGGCCACTTCGCCTCCTACCACACACCTGGCAGCATCGCCGGCAGTGGTGTGTGGCCCAATGAACGTGGGATGGTGTCAAGTGGCGTCGTGTTGTCTTCAGTAATGAGTCACGGTTTGAGCTTGGCTCAGATGTCCAGCGCATACGTATCTAGAGACGAGCTGGTCGGAGCACGGATCCTGCCTTTCCTGTGTAACAGCACACCGTTCGTATACTGGGAATGACTGTTTGGGGAGCCATCACCTACGAGAGACGGACACTCTTAGAAGTCATCCGTACCACTCTCACGGGTCAATGGTTCGTCAACGACATTCCACCCCCTGTTGTGTTGCCATTCCTGTCGCAGCTTCACTGTGCAGTTTTTCAACAAGATAATGCCCGGCCACACGCGGCACGGCTCTCTCAGGCCTACTTCCGTATAACGTCGGCACACTTCCCTGGCCATCCCGAACACCCAACCTCTTACCAGTCGAACATGTTTGGGATGTGATGGGACGCCACCTACGCCCATCCCGGAATGTCGGCGAACTGGTCAACGATTTGGACACCATCTGGCATACTATAGGACAGTATCTGTGAATTGTGTGCGTCAGTTCCACGTCGGGTAACCGCTTATATCGGAGTCAGATGTTATGCTACAATATACTGATTTGTTCCACTTGTATAGCTGTTTTGTTCGAATAAATGGCCCAACTGCTCTGGAATTTCCAACATTTTCATTCTTATACATGTACATTGCACATACCAATTCACATCTCGATTAGATGATTCCTTCTGGGTGCGTCGTTTTTTTTTGTTTTTTTTTTTACGTGGGTACGTCTTTAAAATCGGTATGGCCGCCCCGGTGGCGCAGTGGTCTAAGGCGTTGGCCTCTGATCGTTCGTCCGTAAGGGGTCCGGGTTCGAATCCCGTCAGGCATGGATGTTGTGCTTGTCTTACGGCACTGGTTCTCTCCCTTCCCTGGAACCAGTGACCCTAAATTAGGGACGGGCGACTGCTTATAGCCCATTGAGTTGCTCACGGTGGTCGTTAAACCTCCAATCAAAAAAAAAAAAAATCGGTACCATGGCGTACCCTCCAGGAAAACTAGACCGGCATAATATATTACGATTGATCAAATGCTTATAATTTTAAATTATATCAAATAGCTAAAATCTAATAACTGACATAAAAAGAGTAATAACCAATGATTCCAAAAATATCAACTTCAAGATAATGCGCATGCGCTGGGAGAGGGAAGGGCGTCCGCCATTTTGGGGTCGAATACGCTGAGTCAAGCTCCTTGATATCAGTATAACTCGAGATTGCGTAGAGGTAAAGATTAGTCTGGATGAGATCTATATAAAAACCAATAATTCATAAACATTTAATGAGTACTTTATAAGTTACTAGCCTGTTGTACCCGTCGTTGACGGGCTAGTGATAGTATAAAGTAAAGTCGATTATGCTGAAGTCGTGTGTCCCATTGCTGGAGTGTTTCCTGTGCCCTCGATTGCGCCGTAGAAGTCTTACTGTGTCCCAGTCTTCTTTCTCGCTGCTGGTATGATTCCTGTGCCCTTGATTGTGCTCTGGAAATCCTATCTTGTTCCAGCCTTCTTTCTCATTCTTCTGCTGTTTTTTGTTCTCTTCTCCTTCTTTGATTTTCTCTATCCATTCTTTGTGTTCTTCTTACACATTGTTTCTTTCTGGGAGGTTGAGGCATAGTACAAGGAGTGTTCAAATGAAAAGGTACGAAACGACACTGTGGGTATAAATGAAGACTTTATTCAAAGTATGCACCATAGGCCGTAGCACAACGATCTCATTGATTAACGAGCTGAAGGATTCCTTGTTCCCAGAATTCCTGTGGCCGTTACGAGACCCAGTCCTGCACAGCGTCCTTGAGTTCGTCGTCCGAGTGGAAGCGCTTCCCTTTCAGATGTTTTTTCAGGGGACCAAACACATGGAAATCGCAGGGCGACATGTCCGGGATCTAGGGCGGATGGTCAAGCTGCTCCCACTGGAACTTGGCCAGTTCCGCGTCTGGGACCCTGAAGACGTGTGGCCGCGCGTTATCATGGAGCAGAACCACACCCTCCGTGAGCAGCCCCGGTCTTTTGTTCTTGATGGACCTGCGTAGGCTTCGGAGTGTCTCACAGTACACATCGGAGTTAATGGTTCGTCTGTGCTGGAGGAATTCAACACGTAGTGGACCTTGGACATCGAAAAAGACGGTGAGCAACACCTTGCCTGCTGACGCCACGGCTTTGAACTTTTTAGGGGAGGTGACGACGCATGCTTCCACTGCATGCTGTCCCGCTTTGTCTCTGGCTCGTAGTGATGGCACTAGCTCTCATCACCTGTGACGATTCGCTCCAGGAAAGCGGGGTCTTCATGATACCGAAACAGATGTTGGAGTGCTAGCCCCATACGCAGTTCCTTTTGCTGGTCGGTGAGCTGCTTCGGAACCCACTGCGCGCACACCTTCCGATAACGCAACCTGTCGTGAACAATTGTCCACACTGTTCCAACGCTGACATCCACCTCCACCGCCAACATTCGCAATGTGACACGCCGATCACCTCTCACTAGGTCGTCCACCTTGTCGATGAGATTGGCCGTGATGACTGTGTTTTCCTGGCCTGGACTCGGGTCATCAACCACACTCTCACGGCCTGCACGAAAACGGGCACTCCATTTTCTCACTGACTTGTCGGACACACAGTCTTCCCCATATACGGTCACCATCCGGCGAAGAATAGCGGCCGGTTTAACACCTTCCGCTGTCAGAAATCGGATAACGCCTCGCTGCTCCTCAATCGTCGAATTTTGCAATGTGAACGCCCTCCTGTCCTCACACGCACTGCCGCGTCAATTGGACGGCGCTCTTTATAAGAGCCTCTGCTCTCTCCTGCGCATGCGGGAGCCCGCGCATGCTCCGATCCACGCCGGCGACTCCAATCGCATCCCTAGATGTGTCGCTACGTTCTCCCATAGCGGCATAGGCAAATATGTTAACGGTTACGTTCTTATGACGTTTCGTACCTTTTCATTTGAACACCCTTATATGATGTCCTTCTTACGCATGACACTTTTGAATTAATAACGGAGATTGAAAAACAACGTTCTATTTTCTTTTTTTCTTCTCCGCCCTCAAGGTCATAATACAATTGGCAAACAACGCTTAAGAGAAAACATGTGCCTTTCTCCTTTCTTTACATGCAACCTGATCACACCCAACGCGAAGGCGCAAAGATAAGTAGTTCACGATAAAGTTGAGCCATTTCTTTTTTAGAATTTCGTTAAAACAACGTTCTATTTTCAAGCTCACAACGTCGTCACAGTATGATGACCTTCTGACGTATGGCACTTTTGAATTAATAACGCAGATTGAAAAACAACGTTCTATTTTCTATTTTTCTTCTCCGCCCTCAAGGTCATAATACAATCGGCAAACAACGCATACAAAAAAAGGGCGTAATAAATGTATATACGAATGAAAATAGTCGTAACGGAATTCTAAAAAAGAAACGCCTAAAATTTATGGTGAACTACTTTTCGTCACGCCTTAACGTTCGGTGTGATCAGGTTGATGTCAACAAAATAGAAAGACACAGTCAGATCGGGTAGAAACGCGTAACATTAAATAACTAAAAATTAAATTCAAATTTTAAAAAAATCGCTTCGAGGTGCACCAGAGGATGTGTACAGGTACCTTCATAACAAATTTCGTCGCTCTAGGTCGCCTAATTCTATGTGAAATCCGACCGACAGACACACACACAGTCTGTTTTATATAGAGAGAGATAAGTGATAAACGAAAAAATATTTGTAAGAAAATCAAAATGTCTAAATATATGAAGGAAAAGTCCTACTCAAAATACTACAAACGTATATCAGAAGAACTCAAAAGGAATCGAATAAGCCCAAAACGGTAAATGCAGAACGATGTAGGGCTTATAGACAGAAGAAGAAAGCCGAAGCGGCGCAACGCGTGGAGCCACAACCAAGCACTTCTACAGTGAACCAATGGACTCCTTGGCCGTGAGTGAAACGTGAATGGATGATTCTAGTCCCATACATTTGCCCGGTTTCAAATTGAGGGCGAAAGGAAATAGGGCAATAGCCCAACACAAACCATCCACTTCCAAACGTACTACTTCGCCCAAAAAACGAACTGCGGAGGGAGTTACCATTTGCAAAAACATCAATAGTCTAACAGATTGCCAACCCGTAAATGTCTCAGTCAACAATAGATTGAGAATTGAAGATGGCTATGTGGGTAATATGTGTCTAGTTGATGTGACAGTGTCTGCTTAATCTCGCTTCATACTTGGTTTGGTTTACATTCATCCCAAGGTTTCACAAACATCACTAGAAGTCTTCATGTTCCGGATGCTATGCGATTACTCTGAAAACATCAAGAAAATCATACCTAGTATGGTACCGGGTACCCAAGTGCCTATCATTCTCACTGGTGACTTCAGCATTGATGTAGCAACAAAACACCAACTTACTCAAGCTCATGAAAGACAATTTCGGCTTGACTTATACACTGAGTGGCCACTTTATTATGACCACCACACAGTTTTAAGCAAATGAGCTATGGCCTGCACGCTGTTGCCACCAGAGGGCGAGGCTAGTATAAAGCTTAGTCCTTGCGACAGTAGTAGAAGTGATTTTTGGGTGACGAGATGGGTAAAAAATGCGATTTAATGGACTTTCAACGTGGAATGATTGTAGGAGCTCGGAGCCATGGAGCGAGTATCACCGAAACCGCCGCATTCGTGAAATGTTCCAGAGCAGCTGTTGTTAAAGTGTTTAAAGACTGGACTGTCAGCCAAAAAACTGGGTCTCTACGTGCAACGTGTGGTCGTCATCGACTAGTGACTGCACGGGCGGAACGGAGAGTGTCCAGACTGGTAACAAATAACAGAAGGGCAACAGTGCAGCAAAATTACAGACCATCTTAATCAAGGATCCCCTCAAATGATCTCTGCACGCACTGTTCGCCGTACACTGCATCGGATGGGATATCGCAGCCGAAGGCCTGTTCGAACATCTTTGCTGTCTGCAGTTAATAAGAGGAAACGTCTCCAGTTCGCACAGCAGCACAAGGATTGGGCAGTCGATAATTGGAAACAAATTATGTGATCCGATGAATCACATTTTCAGTTGCTCCATGCTGATGGCCGAGTGAGAATTTGGTGGGAACAGCACGGAAACATGGACCCCAAATGCATTGCTACAACCCTTTAAGCTGGCGGAGGTAACGTTATGGTTTGGGGAATATTTTCCTGGCATGATTTGGGCCCTTTGATTCGTGTTGATCAACGTCTGACCGGCACATCATATCTAAACATCGTTGTGGACCAAGTGCATCCTGTCATGTGGATGGTTTATCCCAATGGCGATGGCTACTTTCAACAAGATAATACGTCCTGCCATAGTGCTCGTATTGTACAGGATTGGTTTCAGGAACATGCCGGTGAGATAATTTTGCTTAGGTGGCCCCTACAATCTCCAGATCTCAACCCCATTGAGAATTTGTGGGGTGAAGTTGAACGAGCCATCAGACAGCTGGATCCACAACCCTGCAATCTCACACTCCTGGAAAGTGCTATTCATCAAACATGGTCTCAGATTCCCCAAACCACCTATCAACATCTCGTGGAATCTATGCCACGAAGAATCGACGCAATGTTAAAGGCAAAAGGTGGCCCAACAAAGTACTGAGGGGGTGGTCATAGTAAAGTGGCCACTCAGTGTATAAATCCTACACCATTTACCTTGGTCAATGCTTGTATGGACTTGACCTTTGGAGGTTTAACGACCACCATGAGCAACTCAATGGGCTATAAGCAGTCGCCCGTCCCTAATTTAGGGTCACTGGTTCCAAGGAAGGGAGAGAACCAGTGCCGTAAGACAAACACAACATCCATGCCTCACCGGGATTCGAACCCGGACTCCTTTTGGACGAATGATCAGAGGCCATCGCTTAGACCACTGCGCCACCGGGGCGGCGTGTTACTTCTCATATCACCGCCCTTTAATAAATAAAATTGTAGGCTAAGTGCATTCCTCTTTCAAAGTGTAGTCTAACTGCACTGACTTCTATCTAAAAACACCTACTGTCAAACACGTATCCACGTAAATAAAACCTGCAGGTGTGTTCCAGACACAGCCTATCCCCATTTATTTTCTTGCAAAGAGTGTATTTCCGATTCGTAGAACATTCTTTAACTCATAACAGCGTCAAAAACTATGTGTTTATAACTCGCTCACGTAATACGTATGTACAAAGGTGAATTAAAGAAATTCGTAGTTCAAATACTTAAGTAAGAATTCTATTCCCGATTAAAATAATGCTTTGAAACATTACTTCAACTGGACAAGTATAAATGTTGTTTTTTCATGCTGGACGTTAAACGAAACTTCATTTTCTCATATTTCACGCAAATAAAGCGATTTAACGTTTTAAAAAGCATGGCTAGGAAACTCATGCATGCGTAAGTGAGAGAGAGAGAGTCGTCGTCTTTCAAGTTGATTGTTCTTCCTCCTCCGTCAAGATAGCAAAAAAAAAAAAAAAAAAAGAAAAAAAAAAAAAACTCGCCAAGTTGCTTTCATAATCCTTGTACAATTCTTGATCCTCCTATTGCGAGGCAAAAGCGTGATGCGTCTAGTTGTTGCGCAACATTCTTTTGCATTCTTTCTTGTCGGTCGCTTTGTCTTCCAGTTCCTGACATCCATTTTTCTTCCTTTAGTTGTTCTAAATAACTCCTCTCTGCTGTTATCCTAGTAAAGCTCAACGTTTTCTTTGAATATTCTTTCTTAACGAATTGCTTCCTTTAAGTATGCTTTCCAATTAACTTTCCTCTCATATTTTGCATAGCGCACCTCTTAACTTATTGATGTACAAAATCGTTTCATTTTTTTTTACCAGGAGGAATTCTTCAATAAATATGAAACACAAGAGGGGGGTGGCACCTGATTCTCGGCATGACTTTTGGCACAATGAAAGTGAGAACACAAAATGTAGAAATCAGTTAACATTTTTTAGACCGTGAAATCTTATTACTAACGGTCTAGGAAAACTAACAAAAAGGGGCATATACACCGATGAGTGGCCGCCCCGGTGGCGCAGTGGTCTAAGGCGTTGGCCTCTGAGCATTCGTCCGAAGGGGTCCGGGTTCGAATCCCGGTGAGGCATGGATGTTGTGTTTGTCTTACGGCACTGGCTCTCTCCCTTCCCTGGAACCAGTGACCCTAAATTAGGGACGGGCGACTGCTTATAGCCCATTGAGTTGCTCACGGTGGTCGTTAAACCTCCAATCAAAAAAAAAAAAAAAAAAAAACACCGATGAGTGATTACATTATGACCACCTACCTAATAAGCTGTAAGACCCCTTTTTAGACCGCCGCCCCGGTGGCGTAGTGGTTTAAGCGATGGCCTCTGATCATTCGTCCGAACGGGGTCCGGGTTCGAATCCCGGTGAGGCATGGATGTTGTGTTTGTCTTACGGCACTGGCTCTCTCCCTTCCCTGGAACCAGTGACCCTAAATTAGGGACGGGCGACTGCTTATAGCCCATTGAGTTGCTCACGGTGGTCGTTAAACCTCCAACCAACTAACCCCTTTTTAGACCGCAAAACAGCAACCACTCGGCGGGGTATCGACTCGACGAGGTGGTGGCGCAGTGGTCTAAGGCGCTGGCCTCTGATCATTCGTCCGTAAGGGGTCCGGGTTCGAATCCCGGTCTGGCATGGATGTTGTGTTTGTCTTACGGCACTGGCTCTCTCCCTTCCCTGGAACCAGTGACCCTAAATTAGGGACGGGTGACTGCTTATAGCCCATTGAGTTGCTCACGGTGGTCGTTAAACCTCCAACCAACTAACCCCTTTTTAGACCGCAAAACAGCAACCACTCGGCGGGGTATCGACTCGACGAGGTGGTGGCGCAGTGGTCTAAGGCGCTGGCCTCTGATCATTCGTCCGTAAGGGGTCCGGGTTCGAATCCCGGTCTGGCATGGATGTTGTGTTTGTCTTACGGCACTGGCTCTCTCCCTTCCCTGGAACCAGTGACCCTAAATTAGGGACGGGTGACTGCTTATAGCCCATTGAGTTGCTCACGGTGGTCGTTAAACCTCCAACCAACTAACCCCTTTTTAGACCGCAAAACAGCAACCACTCGGCGGGGTATCGACTCGACGAGGTGGTGGCGCAGTGGTCTAAGGCGCTGGCCTCTGATCATTCGTCCGTAAGGGGTCCGGGTTCGAATCCCGGTCTGGCATGGATGTTGTGTTTGTCTTACGGCACTGGCTCTCTCCCTTCCCTGGAACCAGTGACCCTAAATTAGGGACGGGTGACTGCTTATAGCCCATTGAGTTGCTCACGGTGGTCGTTAAACCTCCAACCAACTAACCCCTTTTTAGACCGCAAAACAGCAACCACTCGGCGGGGTATCGACTCGACGAGGTGGTGGCGCAGTGGTCTAAGGCGCTGGCCTCTGATCATTCGTCCGTAAGGGGTCCGGGTTCGAATCCCGGTCTGGCATGGATGTTGTGTTTGTCTTACGGCACTGGCTCTCTCCCTTCCCTGGAACCAGTGACCCTAAATTAGGGACGGGCGACTGCTTATAGCCCATTGAGTTGCTCACGGTGGTCGTTAAACCTCCAATCAAAAAAAAAAAAAAAAAGACTCGACGAGGTAACGATAGGTGTCTGATACCATGTCAAAAGCAGGTCCTCCAGTTCCCATACATTTCGGGGTGGTGGTCATTTAGCGCGAACCCGCTTTTCCACGTCGAACCACAAATGTCCGATTGGGTTCATGTCAGGTGAATTTAGGGGCCAGGGCAATAACCGCAAGTCACCAGCATGTTCCTCGAACTACTCCTTGACGATTCTGGCAGTGTGGCATGGCGCATTATCCTGTTGGTAAAGGCCATCACCAGCAGGGAACACAGTTGCCATGAATGGGTGAACTTGGTCTGCAACGATGTTCAGATACTTTTAACAGCTGTCAGAGATTGTGCCATTGGGATAATGGGGCCTAATGTGTCCCAAGAAAACATCGCCCACATTATAACAGCGCCGACGCCTGCCTCTTACAGCCCAACAACCAACGGAGGCTATGGCATCCAGGTGGCATAGCCTCCGTTGGTAATCGCCGTATCCGCTCCCGGCTGTCTACGTGATGCACCAGGAATCTTGATTCGTCTGACCATGCCACTTTCCTCCAGTCATCCACGATCCAATCCTGATGATCTTGGGCCCATCTCATGCGTTGTTGGCGATGACGTGCAGTGAGCACGGGTACCCGGCTAGGTCTTTCGGCAACTCAGGTCCATGCGCAGAAGGCTGCGATGAACTGTGTGCTGTTGCTCTGATCATCACTCTTGTAACTGATGGTGATTTGTCGCACTGTGTCTCTGCGGTCGCTTTGAACAATGCGCGACAGTTCCGCTCACCTCTGGTTTCAATGAGCTGCTGACGACAGCTCATTGAAACGATTCGTCGTTTGGCCATCTGCGCACCACTTTTGATTCGTACTCACTACAGCGGCACGTGAACAACCCAGAAGCCCCGCCGTTTCCGAGATCGTAGTTCCGAGGAGCCGTGCCATCCCAATTTGTCCTTTATCAAACTCCGATAAATCGGTAGAATTTCCCATTCTGGCTCCGAACACTCTACTAACCGAAAGCGGGTCCTCCGGTTGTATATAAACTGCTCTGTAAACTTCACTTGCTGCAGCGTTCGGTCTCCAGGCGCGCTCATTTCTCTAGGCGGGGCTGGTCGTAATAAAATGGCTCATCGGTATTATATACACTGCCGGAAAGTGAAAAAAGAACACCAAGAAGGAGACGTCTGATACCAACGAAATTTATACAGCATAATAACGGAATACAGAGGATAACTTGATCAAAACATTATGGCAAAATACAGCTGTATTTGCTGGTAAACTGAAAAATAACCTTTCCATGTAACATGGTTAGTACGAGGTTGAACCGCCATGAACTGCGTCATACTGTTTAATTCTGGCATGGAGTCTGTCGTACAGATGTTGGATGTAAGTTTGGGGTATTGAGTTCCAAGCATCCTCAACCTGGACGCGTAAATCGGGGATGGTCGTGGCTGGCCGTGGAGGCCGGATAAGTCGTTGTCCCATAAAATCCCACACGTGCTCAATGGAGGACAAATCCGGTGAACGTGCAGGCCATGGAAGTTGTCTCACACCCTGAAGTGCATGTTGTGTTGCACGTGCCATGTGTGGGCGTGCGTTATCTTGCTGGAAAACACCACGATGGACCGACCTTACAAATGGCACAACAACGGGCTGAATGATGTTATTGATGTGGGAGGTGCTGTTTAACGTACCCGGTACATCACTAGTTGTGTACGGGAGTGATAGCTGATCGCTCCCCACACCAGGAGACGAGGTGTAGGCCCTGTGTGTCGCTGGCGGATGCAAGAAGGGTGGAGACGCTCCCCTGTGCGACTGCGAACACGCATACGGCCATCGGAGGCTCCCAAGCAGAATCTGCTTTCGCCGCCCCGGTGGCGCAGTGGTCTAAGGCGCTAGCCTCTGATCATTCGTCCGTAAGGGGTCCGGATTCGAATCCCGGTGAGGCATGGATGTTGTGTTTGTCTTACGGCACTGGCTCTATCCCTTCCCTGGAACCAGTGACCCTAAATTAGGGACGGGCGACTGCTTATAGCCCATTGAGTTGCCCATGGTGGTCGTTAAACCTCCAATCAAAAAAAAAAAAAAAAAAAAAATATAATCTGCTTTCATCGCTGAACATGACAGATCGCCATTGCGTTCTCCAGTGCAGACGTTGGCGACACCACTGCAGCCGTTCCTGACGGTGGGCTGGAGTCAGAGGTACACATGCCGGAGGCACACGTACACGTAGTCCTGCATCCAGTAGACTGTTGCGGATTGTTCTCACATTCACCTCAGGTGCAACGGCAGCTTGGATTTGCGTCGCAGTGGATGTTCTGCTTGACAACGCCGCTCTTCTTATGCGTCGATCGGTCCGCTCATCAGTCCGTCTGTGACTCCCTGTTCCACGTCTTCTCGTGTGGGGAATGTTCCTCGGACCATCTACGCCACCATCGTACCACCACCGATACTTCCCGTCCAATTTGCTCCGCAATACGACGATACGACCTCCCGGCCTCGCGGAGTCCGACTAGACGACCTCGCTCAAAGTCCGATAACTGCTGAAATCGTATACGTCTTCCATGTCCAGGCATTGTAGCTGCTTCAGGGTCTTCGCATGTGTCCGCACGCCGACGACTGATTACATTCATTTCGCCGTACTCCTTAAATACCACCGACGATAATTTGCATACTTTGCGTAAGCGCTCACCGGTTGGTCCCGAAATTAACATCAGACCTACGCAAACTCGACCCCATTAACTTATGTAAATTTCGTAATCGTCCGCCCATTCCTTCTTGGTGTTCTTTTTTCACTTTCCGGTAGTGTATATATACCTGGCATTTAAAAAGTCTATTTGCAGTGGGTATCGTAGGTTAAATAGAAATCATACAAATGTACTACAGAAACATATAATTTACTCACGCACTTACATAAAGTGTTGAAGCTGTCTTTCTTCAAATAACTTAACGGTTTGACACATAATTTCAAACACATACCGAGAGGCAGAAAGTCCTTCCAGAGTAATGTTAAGGTTGTCCTACTTAATTTTGATGGTGCTACACTCAAAAATTTTGAAATAAGTAACTTGTTGTTTGATTTCAGTATCCTTTGTTTTCTTGAAAGCATACCATGCTTCGGAATAAGTTTCACAGTAACACCAATTCTCACCAACTGTGACGTGCCTGCCAGCAGGACGCACACGACATAAAGGCAGATAGTAGTCAGAACAAACGTCCGCGTAGCTCAATTGGTAGAGTGACTTATTCCGGAATGAGGGGATCCGGGTTCGAATCCTGGCGTGGACAGAAATGACGGAGAAATTTACTTCGGTATAATGGCGCCCGAACTATCCGGATGACCCGACCGTTCAAAATCTCGCCATGGTGTGATGTTATTTCCACACCGCGAGATAGGAAAAATCAGAGAATCCCTTCTCCAGCGCTTCAAAAAATAAATGTGTGTGACGTTGCATTCCACACACCAGATTGACTGGGAGTTCTCAAGTGCACGTTCTACAGTGGATAGCTGCCTGCAACGATTCATGGTCACGGCTGACCCGTGGGCCATGCCCCCGGCCCTCTTTCGGGGGGGGGAGATGTGACGTGCCTGCCAGCAGGATGCACACGACATAAAGGCAGATAGTAGTCAGAACAAACGTCCGCGTAGCTCAATTGGTAGAGTGACTTATTCCGGAATGAGGGGATCCGGGTTCGAATCCTGGCGTGGACAGAAATGACGGAGAAATTTACTTCGGTATAATGGCGCCCGAACTATCCGGATGACCCGACCGTTCAAAATCTCGCCATGGTGTGATGTTATTTCCACACCGCGAGATAGGAAAAATCAGAGAATCCCTTCTCCAGCGCTTCAAAAAATAAATGTGTGTGACGTTGCATTCCACACACCAGATTGACTGGGAGTTCTCAAGTGCACGTTCTACAGTGGATAGCTGCCTGCAACGATTCATGGTCATGGCTGACCCGTGGGCCATGCCCCCGGCCCTCTTTCGGGGGGGGGGGGAGATGTGACGTGCCTGCCAGCAGGATGCACACGACATAAAGGCAGATAGTAGTCAGAACAAACGTCCGCGTAGCTCAATTGGTAGAGTGACTTATTCCGGAATGAGGGGATCCGGGTTCGAATCCTGGCGTGGACAGAAATGACGGAGGAATTTACTTCGGTATACAACTTCTGGTGAGTTGAAAGATTCCAAAATGTGGATGTTGATTTCATCGTTGCCCCTCAGAAGGATGGAACACTCATAAAAATCAACATTCACATTTTGGAAACTTTCAACTCATCACAACTTTTTGTGTTAATTGGTGTTGCTGTGAAACATGTTCTGGTTTCTTAATGAGACGAAACAACTTACAGCATTCACTCTACCCCTTTTTGTTTTCGACAAGGATGTATTTAAACCTCGACGGCTTTTTCAATCTCCTAAATAGTAAATGAATCCATTTTACCAAAGAAGGCATTAATTCCGACACGACAAGCAAATGGAACGGGATGTTAGCACTTCAAACGAAAACCTCTGAATGCTCAATGCAAAAGATGGGATGTGAAAAGTAACCCTCAGTCTTACAATGTGACACGCCGGGTGTGAAAGAATGAATCATCAGAAAAGCAGGCGACAGGCGTTTGCCAGTATCTTGCTCCGGACAGTCGCAAAGAAAGTATCGTTTTAAGATATGAGGTCGTCGGTCGGTGGTAATCTTTTTACGCTTTCCAACCGTAGGTTGAAGAAGCGTATATGCTCCAGCTTTTTCGGTCCGTCCGTCCGTCGGCACGATAACTTGCGTAAATATAGTTCGATTTCAATGAAATTTTAGTATTTGGTAGGGGACCACCTGGGGACGAACTTATTGAAAATGCAACAAATGGGGTCAAAGGTCATGACATAGGAGCGGGATGCATTCCATTGCCCTTATGCGACATAACGTGCGTAAATCTGGTTCACTTTCGATGAAATTATGAGTATGTCGTGGGAGACTGCCTGGAGACAAACCCTATTGAAACGGGTGAAGTGGGGTCAAAGGTCAGGACATAGGATCGGGATCCATTCCATCGTCCTTATGCGTTATAACTTATGTAAAAAAAGCTTCGATTGAGACAAAACCTTTTCATGTTGTTCCGGAAATATACTTTACCGGTTGTGTTGAATATCATCGAAATTAGGTCAAAGGTCAGGACACAGGAGCGAGATTTGTTATACAGTTATTATCCTCATAACTTGAGTAACGCTTTCCAACATACCGGAAATCATATCATAATCAATGCATTGCATGATTTTACTAACTTGTTTGTTTTAAGAAAGAGACGGCAGTACTTTTGCATGACAAATCCTTTTTCACACCGCTGTTATCAGCATCGAGCACAAAATTCTACAGTATGCGTTTTTCTTTAAAATACTATTTTTCCTTTTTACGCTTTCCAACCATAGGTTGAAGAAGCGTATATGCTCCAGCTTTGTCCGTCTGTCTGTCCTCACGATAATTCGCGTAAAAATGGTTCCATTTCGATGAAATTTTAGTATAAGGTAGGGAACCAACCAACTGGGAACGAACCCTATTGAAAAATGGAAGGGCCGCCCCGGTAGCGCAGTGGTCTAAGCGATGGCCTCTGATCATTCGTCCGAAAGGGGTCCGGGTTCGAATTCCGGTGAGGCATGGATGTTGTGTTTGTCTTAAGGCACTGGCTCTCTCCCTTCCCTGGAACCAGTGACCCTAAATTAGGGACGGGCGACTGCTTATAGCCCATTGAGTTGCTCACGGTGGTCGTTAAACCTCCAATCCAAAAAAAAAAAAGGAAGAAAATGGGGTCAAAGGTCAGGACATAGAAGCGGGATCCATTTCATTGACCTTATGCGTCATAACTTGCGTAAAAATGGTTCGATTTCGATGATAGTTTAGTATGCGGTAGGAGACCTCCCGGGTAAGAACCTTATTGAAAATGGACGAAATGGGGTCCAAGGTCACGACATAAAAGCGGGATCCATTCCATTGCTCTTATATTTCATAACTTGCGTAAAAATGGTTCGATTTGGATGAACTTTTATACATGGTAGGGGACCACCTAGGGACTCATTCTGTTGGAAACGGGCAAAATGGGGTCAAATGTCAGGACATAGGAGCGGAATCCACTCTATTGCCCTTATGCGTCATAACTTACGTAAAAATGCTTCTATTGCGACAAAACTTTAGTATGTTGTTCATGGGGTATACTGAACCAGTTCTATTGAATATCATCGAAATAGGGTCAAAGCTTAGGACACAGGAGCGAGATTTATTCCACAGCCATTACCCTCATAACTTGAGTAATGATTTCTGGTACGTTGGACAGCGTGTCATAATCAATGCATTGCATGATTTTACCAACTTGTTGAAAATAAAAGGGAAATAAAACCTGGTCGATAGCAGGTCAGGAACACTTTGAACCAGCCCGTTTCACCCTTAAAAAATTGTCGACGCGCGACCCGTTTCCATCTCTATCTCTGGGATGGAGTACATGCTTTAGAGTGTGTTTCAGTGCTTCACATTTGTCGAGTTATTACGCAAGCGTTCTTTCCACTTATGCAAATATGGTCATACAGTATCCTAATTTTTATCACAAGTGAGGAAGAGTCTGAAAATATCGACCGTTTAGCTTATGATAAGCATAAAAGATGAGACGTTGTAATTGTCGTGTTTTGTACTGTACTGTAAAAATCGAGAGAGTACCGTGGTATTTTTCGTAGATACACAGCTGTTAATAGAAATTGTAACACCAAGAAAGAAACAAGCAATCACAATGAAATTTACGGGAGTGATTAATTATGGTTATCCCATTTGCTCCTCAGATTTGCTTCAGAATTTCAAAAATTCTCAAAAGTTTAAATTTCAAAGTTATTTTCAAACACATAAACAAAGTGATTTTTTACGGATTAAAAGACTATGTCGAAGACATAAATTCCTGGGGAATTTTTCAGATCCCTTGTAAACTTTCGTATATAGGAGAGACCCGCAGCGCTTCGAGTTTCCGTGTTAAGGAACACAAGACTTAACGTACGGAACTATGAACTGAAGAAGTGATCTACAGTCAAACACTGTCACGAAAATAACAATAAATTTTTGCTTGAAAACAATAAATGTATTGATAAACTTGATCCGACTATCAAACTAAATATACACAGTCCAGTCACATTATTGTGACCACCTCCTACTTTTGAGATCAACAGCGCGTAGCCAATGAAAGAAGGCACGTTTTGTGAGCTTGCTTGGAGGGTATGTAAGGTGTGCTGTAGGCAATCTTAAAACATATCACTCGTTGCTCTCATGGATAAAAGGGACGATTTATCAGATTTGCAAAAAGGGATGATTATCGGCTTTCAGGCCAAGGGTGGCAGTATTTCTAAAACAGCGCAGTTTGTGAACTGTTCGCGTACTGCTGTGGTTAAAGTGTATCGTGATTGGAGAAATGGCTCCATTGCAAATAAGCTAGGTGGAAACTGCGGAGCACCACGTGCCCTTGATGTGAGAGGTGAACGTCGGCTTCGAAGGTGCGTGAGGGCCGATTCACACGCTACAGTGGAGCAACTCGCTGGCCAAATGAACCAGGAGGGATACCGGAAGTGTGTCTAAAACGACAGTTCAGCGAACCCTGCTGCGTATTGGGCTCCGATGCGGACGGACGGTCACTGCACCTATGCTAACGAAAGTGCATCGGCAGAAAAGGCTTACATTTGCACGGCAGTATCGGAATTGGACCTCCGCTTATTGGCAAAGAAGGATTGCTCTCCGATGAGTCAGGTTTTCTGCTTCATCGAACGGGTGGACGTTGGCGTATAAGGCGAGAAACACCGGAGAACAAACACTCGTCAAACATTTCTGGAATAACACAAACTGGTCGTGGCATTCCCTGGGTCAGCTCATACATGTGGAAGGCACTATAGACTCAGTTCGTTATGAATCCATCCTTGCAGACCACGTACACCCATACATGCTGATTGATTTCCCTACGGCGGATGGGATCTTCCAGCACGACAATGCGACAGCTAGAAATGTCCGAGAGTGGATGGAAGAGCACGATGAAGACTTCAAAGTTTTTCCCTGACACACTAATCCTCAAGACTTAAACCCAATTGGGCATCTGTGAGACCACCTCGATCGTGCTGTTCGCTCTATGGATCCTCCAGCAGCTGTCAGATGCACTGCAGTCAGCATGGCTGCACATACCTGTGAACACCTTCCAGCACCTTATTGAGTCACTCCCAGCCCGTCTAGCTGCTGTCCGCGCTGCACACGGAGGTTACTCTGGATATTAGCTGGTGGCCACAATAATGTGACTCGACCGTTTATATTGGATGAAATTTGTATTGAGGTGGATACACTTTGGAGATAATGTTACAGAGATTTAGTTTGCTGAAGTGTTTTTTTTTTTTTTTTTGGTTTGGAGGTTTAACGACCACCGTGAGCAACTCAATGGGCTATAAGCTGTCGCCCGTCCCTAATTTTGGGTCACTGGTTCCAGGGAAGGGAGAGAGCCAGTGCTGTAATGCAAACACAACATCCATGCCTCACCGGGATTCGAACCCGGACCCCTTGCGGACGAAAGATCAGAGGCCATCGCTTAGACCACTGCGCCACCGGGGCGGCTCTGCAGTGTTTTGAAGTAGTGTTGTTGAGACTGCTGTAGTACCTTGACGCGTGGTTCTCTTATTCTTGGAAAACCACATAAAGACGATTTATGTCAGTGCTTGAAAAGTTTTTTGGCCGTTCGAAAGGCTAATACTGCTCATTGTATAATTACGAATTTTGTGCAAGTAATCCGGAGCATAAACGTAAGAAGCCCCAGTATTATAAGAACCACCAATAGCATGAGAGTGAAATAATAGTTAAAAAACCCATTACAACCTAACTAACTCAGAGTTTAGTATTCTTCCCGAAAATGAATTTAATAATAGTTGCTATTGTAATCATTCATAGTTTAACTGTTACTCTACACACACTGTACAAAATAAGTGCTGTGTGTTCACGAAAAATTCCTGAAAATGACGTGCAGTAAAATTGCCCGTAGGTGTCGTTTTTTAACGAAATTTCCGTTTTGAAAAGTTCCCATTTTTTTATTAAATTGTGTGACGTTCTACAGAAGTGAAAGCATATATCAAGACGACAAATCTGCAGCGAGACATTCTGTCAGCGTAGATCAGTTGGGAGAGCGGCTTACTCCGGAGTGAGGGGGACACGGATTCGATGCAGACAAACTTGTGTTCTTACACTTGCGTATTTTCACAGAGTAGTCAGTAATTCCGTTTACTTCAGAAAAGTCGGTTTCAGGTTTTCCCGTATTTATACAGACATTTTACAAAATCGTAGACGCTGAATTGTACAGCCTTTACACATTCTGTTGCACGAGTTTGACTCGAACAGACGTCGCGTCGTGTCAGTTCGCTCAACAGAAACAGCGCGCCCTAACCACGGAGAAAATAATTCTCAGCCACGCACTCACATTCAAAGTAAAAGTCTTTTGGCGCAATGATGAAATTCTTTTTGTTATTAATACGAGTGATTTAGTCATTTTAGTTTCTGCTAGAGCTTATGTATTTTTAATAGGTTCATACACTCGACGTGGATCAGAAACACCAAACAGAAGTCATCGTTCGTTCCACGTTAATAAGTGAGTCACGGAAAAACCCTCATCATTTGCCGCCACCGGGAATCGATCCCAGAGTCTTCCAGTTGCGCGCCGACATGCTACCACTACACCACAGCGGCCTCCTCGAATTTTCTAGACTCATATGAGTCTGGAGAATTCGAGGCCGCTGAATTCTCCAGAATCATGTGAGTCTGGCCTCTTAATTTAATTGACTCGTGAGTCTGGAGAATTCGAAGCCGCTGTGGTGCAGTGGTAGCATGTCCGACGCGTAACTGAAAGACCTTGGGTTCGATTCCTGGTGGCGGCCGAGGAGAATTTTTAATAGGTTCGTAATAATTAAACTTTTCGTTTTGTTAGCTACACTATCAACCAACAAGTAATTGGACACCTGTGATAGCAAAGGAAAACGAAGTTTATTCACCTTCAGTAGTTGGTGGAGCCTCCAAGAGCGGCGATTACAGCTGCGACCCTCCGGGGTATACTCTCAACCAGGCGTTGTACGACGGCTAGCGGTATTTTCTTCCACTCGGCTTGGAGAAGACAGGTCAGTTCCTTCACCAATTTCGGACGCTGGGGGCACCCCTTAAGTCGACGCTCCAACTCATCCTAGAGGTGCTCGATAGGGTTAAGGTCGGGCTCTGCGCAGGCCAGTCCATTCGATTAACCCCATTGTCATCATACCAAGCCATGGTGGACCTCGCAACATGACAGGTGGCATTGTCATCCTGAAAGTAACATGGGTCCACGCCGTAAAACTGCCACAACGTAGGAAGCGCATGGTCATCCAAAATGGTGCAGTAGGTCTCGGCGTTGAGTCTACCAGGAATTGTGACCAAGGGTCCCGTGCCGTACCAAAAGAAACAACTCCATAGCATAATTCCACCGCCGCCGAACTTCACAGTTGGCACAATACATTCCGGCAGGAGGCGTTCTCCAGGCATACGCAAAACCCAGACTCTGCCATCCGAACGGTAGAGGGTGAACCTTGATTCGTCGCTCCAGAGAACCTGTTTCCACTGTTCAACGGTCCACTGTCAACGTTCTTTGCACCACGTTAGCCGAGCAGCGCTATTGGACTTGGTGATCAAAGGCTTGTGGGCGGCAGCACGTCCATGATAACCGAGCAGATGGGCTTCCTTACGGATGGTATTTATCGAAAGAACACTCCCGGATGCCTGTGGAAACTCCTCACGGATGTGGCCCATCGATTTGGTGCAGTTCTTCCGAATTTCTCTGGCCAGCACCCGTCGGTCTCTAACTCCCAGTTTTGTGGGTCTGCCGGGTCGGGGCACATTTTGACAGTCACCTCTCACCTTCGACTTGCCAATCACGTAGGCCACTGTCAATTTTGCGTGCTTCAACTCGCTGGATATGTCACGTACGTATCGGCCATTTCTGTGATACCCGACGATTACACCTTTCTCGAAATCAGAGTGCTCCGAACTGCGTGGCATCTGCGTCTGGTTGCGTTGTTGTTTCCCACACGATATTTAACGGCGGCGGCCGTGACGTGTACCAGGACCGCAGATATCGTCGATTGTAGGAGTGTCCAATTACTTGTTGGTAGATAGTGTATATAGCTTTAGTCTTAAGGACTCCACAGACTGATACATAGACATCGTACAATCGCCTGTACAATAATTTAAGTACCCGGTTTCTTATGTTAACACAATATGCAATAGCTGGAGCACAAAATGGAAGATAAGGAAAACAATGTCCGGCACCACAATAACCAAAATTTTATGCAATATGCTATCTACAATATCCGATCTCGCTACATATCCTCAAAATCAGATCCTTCGACAGACGGTTGAAATTTAATCTATACAGGGTGCATAGGAAAGTCTCTTTAGCCTGGAATAACTTGCGAACGGAGAAAGGTACAATTATGCAAGTGAGATAACGGTAGAGTAAAGAGACTATACCCGATCGAATGCGACCGATAGCAGCGCCTCTAGTGGCGAAATGCGGAAGTTAGCCATTGCAAATCGAAAACAAAAAGACATAGAGCAAATTTTCCAATTGCAAAGTTGTAGAGCATCAATTAATTAGTACAAAACGACATTTGTTTCACACGGATAAGATAAATTGTTGCCTGAATACACTAAAATGTCCGAAATCGATGCGCGACCTTTTGTGTGAACGTTTGAAGGGAACAGGCATAGGTATCAGCAAATACACACAATTTATTGCATAAATGTGTACTTATGTCGATACAGTTTGATGACGTAAGACAAAACAAAAAAAAACAAAAAAAAAATAAAGGCAAACTGGCGCTTAGTGATAAGAAGTTAATGTCGAGTATGTTCGAAGAGTTCGCCATTGCCCACGATACACATTTGTATTCGTGAAAGTAACTCTGCATGCACATTCCTCAGCATGGAAGGTGTCACACTATTGCAAGCATCTGCAAGACGACGACGTAGATCCAGCAGACTTGTAGGCGCTGTTGCATACTCCTGATTTTTTACGTAACCCCAGAAATCCAAGTTCGCCATTCTCACACAGCGTACGTAGACCTAAACTTTCTGATCAGGGTACATCCTGCTACTGGTTTTTATATCGTAGGTACGGTACAACACCACAATCTACATTTGCGAAATGTGAATATGCAGATTCGAATCGTCGCACATCGATTTCGGACATTTTAGGGTGTTCAGGTGACAATTTATCTCATCCGTGTGAAACAAATGTCGTTTTGTAGTAATTAATTGATGCTCTGCAACTTTGTAATTGGAAATTTTGCTCTATCTTTTTTCGTTTTCGATTTGTAATGGCGAACTTCCGTATTTCGCCACTAGGGGCACTGCTGTCGGTTGCATTCGATTGGGCGTAGGCGCTTTACTATACCGTTATCTCACTTGCATAACTGTACCTTTCTCCGTTCGCAAGTTATTCCATGCTAAAGATACTTTCCTATGCACCCTGTACATTGTATATTTTAAACACAAAACCGTTTTTTTCTACAATCCGCCAGCGCCACTCTCAGGAGCGATTTTCATGCTTTTTTTTTAAATAAAAGCTACTGACCCACAGATTTGTCATCGCTAATTTTTATTGGCATAAGTAATTTTTTATGTTGCCATGGCATTTTCTTTGTACAATCCGCTTTTCGTTTTTCTGGCGTTTGTTCTCGTTTCAGCACTTGCAGCGCCGTCTGCCTTTCTGCGGTGGTCGGGCTCGGACCTAAGCCCTCCGCTATCAACTACGTAGTTGTAATTATCCGAATCTGCTCGGTAGTTTTCGAGATTAGTAAAAAAAATTCCGCATGTTATCGTGAACTACTTTCTTTGACGTTGGGTGTGATCAGGTTGTATGTAAACAAAGCGGAACAATACATGGGAAATCAGGAACTACTTGAAAGCAATCTAATTCGGTAGTACAGCCAAAAATAATAAAAAATAACAAAATAATAATGAAAAATAGTAAAAAGTAAACGAAATAGCCTATATCCACCGGAAAGAAATAAGCTTCCCAACGGTGAAAGAGTTATATCCAAATCGGTTCAGTAGTTTCCGAGATTACCTCAAACACAAAAACAAAGTTTCTCTCTTTATATATTACTAGCTTTATTACCCAGCTTTGCTCGGTACAGAATGTATGGAATCTGTAGGATCAAACGGACCAAAAGCTTTACGAATTATTTAACACGCGTCCAGGAGACACAGCATTAGAACACTGACTGAAAAAATTTCGTTAATAATTTGTTATCGACGATCAAATGCATCACGTGCTTTCAGTTTCAGACGTCTTTGAGGGGCGAATCTCTGGGATAAAAAAGTTAAAAATTTTCTGAAACTGGCTGAAATTTTAATGAACACCATAAATCGTTAATAGGAACATGACCCCCAAATTTCGCTTGAATCGGCAATTAACTTTTTAAGTTAGCCATCAAAATTTTATTAACCGTTTCTGCGTATATGTTTCTGTTTACCGATGAGTAAAAATTCCACGCCTATTTTTAAAAGTTTTGACTGGATTCCGGTGAAATTTTGAGGGACTTCTCTTATTACCAATTCATGGTGTTGATAAAAATTTCAGCCGGTTTCGTTAAAATTTCGTAAAGTTCGTTTTTGCATTTTTTCACGCACAGGTCTCAAAGAATAGAACACCTGTGGATGTGCCGGGGCGATGAATGCAGTCACGTGCTTTCAGATTTAGAACAGGATGACGTAGCAAACGACGCTGACTTTATTGATTAGCTTATTAATTAATACATAACTCGCGAACGGAACAACGTAGAGATCTTAAAATAGTTGCGTTGACCTAGAAATTTCAGTATTAATAAGCTATACAAATTTCACGATGCCGCAGTTCGGCGTTCGAGAGTTTTTGGTGCTTTAGACAAACAGACGTTTTGTGTTTTCTATATAAGATTAGTATTAGTACAGATAAACAAAATAGCCTATGTCCACCGGAAAGAAGCAAGCTTCCCAAAGGTAAAAGAATTATCGGAATCGGTTCAGTATCCGATTCCGTATATTATCTTGAATACTTTCTTTCACGTTGGGTGTAATCAGGTTGTATAACAAAGAGGAACGATACACGGGAAATCGGGAACTAATTGAAAGCGATCAGTACATCCAAAAATAATAATAAATAAACGAAATAGCCTACGTCCACCGGAAAGAAATAAGCTTCCCAACGGTGAAAGAATTATCCAGATCGGTTCAGTAGGTTTCGAGATTACCTCAAACACACAAACAAAGTTTCTCCCTTTACATGTTAGTATAGATTATATACACTGCCGGACAATTGTTAAGGACGGATGAAGATAGCAACCATAAAATGGAAGGCAGGAAAATGTGGAAATTAGCAAAAGTGCGGGATACAGTAAGACGTGTTGTGCGTATGCAAATTTTGGATTGGCGAACTTGTTCGTGACGTCATAGCGCTGATAAGAGATATAAGGGATTTGACGCGTATTGACCGTTGTTGTTCAAACGCAAAGTTGAAAGGGAAAGAATCAATTGACGAACTTGCAATTTTCAGTATGTCTTCCCGACATCACCTAGATGATTTTACGCGTGGCCGTATTATTGGCAAGATTGAAGAAGGGCGAAAAATAACAGATGTTGCCAGGGAGTTCGACGTCAGCCACAGTGTTGTTTCAAGGCTTTGGAAATCATTTCAAACAAATGGAGAGTGTAGCAAACGTCACGGGGGAGGTCGTGTTCGCAGTACGACACCTGCAGAAGATCGGTACATAGTGCTATCAACAAAAAGACACCGGCGCAGCACAGCTAGTGAGGTAGCAAATCAGTTTATGGCTGCTACTGGCAAGCGGATCTCCCGAAAAACTGGCGCCAGACGTTTGCATTAAGGAGGACTATACGGCCGCTGTCCTGTTGTGTGCATCCCATTGTCCAGACGTCACCGTACCGCCCGTTTGCAATGGTGCCATCAACATCGCAATTGGACTGATAACGACTGGTCTGCTGTCCTCTTCTCAGATGAGAGTAGATACAGTCTATCGTCTGATTGTCGACGACAACTGATCTGGCGTGATAGTGGTACTGCATATTGTCCAGTAAACATACAGGAAAGGGACCGATATCCGACATGTAGTGTCATGGTATGGGCTGGCATCATGATCAATGGCCGTACGTCCCTCTATGTGCTTCCAACTGGGACTATGACTGGCCAACGATACATTAATGATGTTCTGCTACCTCATGTTCGCATGTTCCGTGGTGCTGTCGGTGATAGATTCATTTTCATGGACGACAACGCAACATGTCATCGAACAGTCGCTGTCCAGGAGTGTCTTGAGAGCGAGGATATTCAACGCCTCGTATGGCCAGCACGTTCTCCAGATCTGAATCCCATTGAAAATGTGTGGGATGCTTTGGGGAGGAGTCTTGCTGGTCGCCAATGCCCTCCAATAAACAAGGACACCCTCATCCGTGCACTGACAGAGGAATGGGATAAATTACCCCAACAGCTGCTTGATAACGTTGTGCAAAGCATGACACGACGTGTGGAATCTTGCATCGCCCTCCATGGTGGCCATATCCCGTATTGACATCTTACGCCGGAACGCCTGCGGACGGTAATTGCATTTTTTTCACGTTTGCGTATTCTGCACAAAATGGCCTGTTTGTCCCTTGAACACGTTCCAAAGCCTTCTGGATTTCAGAGCACCATAAATTGTCTTTCTTGTAATGTCCTGGAATTCTGACATTATTTTATTTCACTTGGCATCCAACCACACTTACTTTTTTATGCGCTATATAGCCATTTATGCTCCGTCCATAGCAATTGTCCAGCAGTGTACTATATAATGATACTAAAAAAAAAAAAAAAGGAATTTTTAAAACCAAACTGGCAAAATAAAACACATTTTCAACCCAATTCTGTATTTATCTAGACTCTATATCATTTCGGGTCACTGAAAGAATACCTCAATACTCCAACGTAAGCCCGTCAAAGGTGAGTAAGCACATGTTTATTCAATAATGAGGAACGTCATCGTTAGATTTGTATACGAGTAGTTGGAAAAGTTAATGTGAATATTACGAAAATTTTGTTGTTGGTGACCCATTAATAATTCAACCATTTATTATAGTTATGCATTTTATTACGATTCGTGTTATATGGCAAGAAAAATTTTCAGTCACAGCTTTTTCAACCGTCCATGGCACGGGTTACGGACTAGTTGTTAATGTAACCTCAAGTGTTCCCGCGAATTGCTCCTATTACACGAGACTTTTTGTCATTTGGATACGGGAAAAGTGAGAACGGATTTTTTCCGTTAATATACGAAATAAATTGCGGAAAGGTCTCTGAAAATTCAGAATTTTCCATTAACACATCTTAAAAACGGGAATCTACCGTCAATATAAGAAAGGAATTGCAAAAAGGTTTCTGAAAATTCAGAAATTTCCGTTAATACCTCTTAAAAACGGCAGTTTACCGTCAATATAAGAAAGGAATTACAGAAAGGTTTCTGAAAATTCAAAACTTTCCATTAACACATCTTAAAAACGAAACTTACCGTCAATATAAGGAAGGAATTGCGGAAAGGATTCTGAAAATTCATAATTTTCCATTAACACCTCTTAAAACAGCAGTTTACCATCGATATAAGAAAGGAATTGCGGAAAGGTTTCTGAAAATTCTGAATTTTCCGTTAACACATCTTAAAAACGGGAATCTACCGTCAATATAAGAAAGGAATTGCAGAAAGGTTTCTGAAAATTCAGAACTTTCCGTTAATACCTCTTAAAAACGGCAGTTTACCGTCAATATAAGAAAGGAATTACAGAAAGGTTTCTGAAAATTCAAAACTTTCCATTAACACATCTTAAAAACGGGAATCTACCGTCAATATAAGGAAGGAATTGCGGAAAGGATTCTAAAAATTCAGAATTTTCCATTAACACCTCTTAAAACAGCAGTTTACCATCGATATAAGAAAGGAATTGCGGAAAGGTTTCTGAAAATTCTGAATTTTCCGTTAACACATCTTAAAAACGTTAATCTACCGTCAATATAAGAAAGGAATTGCAGAAAGGTTTCTGAAAATTCAGAACTTTCCGTTAACACAGCTTAAAAACGAAACTTACCGTCAATATGAGAAAGGAATTGCGGAAAGGTTTCTAAAAATTCAGAATTTTCCTGGCGTACCAAAAAATGTTTGAAATTCAGGTTTCTTTCCATCATTTCGCGGAAAACGGAAAAAGTTTTTTTGTATCGGAAACATGTTTCGTAAATTCTCGAATGTAATCACGGAAAATCGCTCGTGAGCATCAGAATCTTTTTTACAGTACATTTTAGAAGAGTTTGAGATTTCTGAATCGTTTTAGGAGCTTTCGTTGTCTGTATATAACATTCTCATGAGAGAAAGCACTTTAATTCAGTTTGACACGAGCTCCACTTTCATCAGAACTTATTGCTTTGCCTTTATGGCATGAAGGATGTGTTTCCTGTCAGTGAATAGTTCACGGCAGATAATTCCATTGTGAAGATATACTGTTGTTATACATACTAAATTTTAATCACGAGCGTATAATAAAGGCGACAAATTATGCGCATTAGCTTTCTGCCTGATAGGATTTTAGTAATGCTCGCATACAACTGATATTAAACAATATAGCGGAAGCGGTACTTCGTTATGTTAATAGCATGAGCCCGTTTCTAGGACAATGTCAGACATGTGGAGGGGGGGGGATAGGGAATTTTAATGCACTTCCCTTAATGCGCACGTTATGTGTTGCATAACGTTAGAGACGCCAAGCCAGCACCGCAACAGATGAGATTAAAACTCGCCTCGCGTCTAAACTTATCTCAGTGCCGTTGACACCGGAATCAGCTATGATCGAATGTACCCAGAGGGTTATGGACGTCTCAATTCCTTGTGTTACACCTATACTCAGCTACAGATTCGCTTGAGAGAAGACATTACCTGTGAGAAAGGATTATCTACATGACCAGGCGAAATTTCTGTTTCATGTAATAGGATAAAATACTCTTTAATGATTTTTTGGACATATTTTGCCTTTACGTGGAGAAAATGCTGTTATCGATTTATAGCCCACGGTGAAAGGATCTCAGAATCATTAAAATGGAAAAGAATGTGTGCTCAACATTTATTTAAATGCTTCAGAAGGAGCTGAAAATTCAATTCCTTTTGTTTAGCAGTCACTACGGAGACTTTCCTCAGGCGATCTGTGGTGACTGGTAAATGTAGCACTCAACTCTTCCTTCAGCACTTTCTTTCAAATCACTTCTTCTGGGAAGAAAATTGAATATTTATTTTTTTTTTTAAATCTCGAAACTGAGGTGTGTTGCATATGCCTCTTAGGAAGTCTAATTCGTTTCGTAGCTGTAGTTTTAATTTAATTGGTTAATTGATTAATTGCATAATGTTCTTGAATAGCTTATCTGCACATAAATCACACTTTGTAACTAGCGAACGAACCGGGGGAGATAAGAATAAGCATGAGACAATAATAGACTTACCCTATTTCTACCAATTTTATTCCTTCATTCAATGAAAGATCAAATCCACTGCTATTGGTTTGGTGCGAATGAAATGTCCGGCGCGAACGAGCAGTGGCAACAGGCACCCACCACAGCAGAATGGAACCACCCACAGGTGTTGCGGGTATTACGTCACAGAGTTACTATAATTAGCTAGCACGTGTGTGAAGAACAAGGTCCAGGTGTGGTTTGTTTGGACGTAACAAGGCTTGCAAAGGAAACATGCAGACGCCGGATTTAATTTTTTTTAAACTGGGCCATTCTGCAGGAATTTCCGCTCGAAACGTTAACAACGCGTTTGGGGAAAATACAGCCAACGAACGAACCATTCGGCGATGGTTTGTTAAGTTTCGAAGCGGAGATACTGACCTGCAAAACGAAGCACGTGCTCACCGACCTCTTGTTGTTTCTGACGATGTGGTTGAAGCGGACCCCGAAAAACGTGTCGTGAGATAGCGGCAGAGGCAGTTGTCCACCGCACGACAGTTGTTCGGCGTCTGGCTGCCCTGGGTAAGGCCAAAAAGCTGGACATGTCTGCTGTGTGAGTTGACAACTGCCAACAAGACTAGGCGTTAGGAAGTATGCACGTCACCGCTTCCCAGGAATAAACAGGAGCATCTACTGCATCGAATCTTCACCTGCGACGAGAAGTGGGTTGTTTATGATAATCGGAAACGATATTCACTATGGTTAAGGCAAGCACAGCCTGCTGCTGGGTGATATCCTAAGCCACCCTTACACACCAAGAAGATGATGCTCCTTGTCTGGTGGTCCACAGCCGGGATAATTCATCGGAGTTTCTTGGCAAGAAGCCAAACCATCACTGCAGAACGTTATTGCGCTGGATTACACCACATGCACCGGAAATTTCTGCAGAAACAACCGGCTTTGGTCAACAGACATAGGGTTCTTCTGCTCCAGGACAACGTCCGCCCTCATGTCGCACAACAAACGGTGCTGACACTAAGTGCCTTGGGCTATGAAACACTGTCTCATCCTGCCTATTTCCCGGACTTGTCTCTGACAGAATACCATCTGTTTCGTCGCCAGGATCACTTCCTGACAGAGAAACAGTTCACGACAGACAACGAGGTTCAACGTGCAGTTGATGACTTCTTCGGGTCCCAGCCACAAGACTATCATCTGTTTCGTCGCCTGGATCACTTCCTGTCCGGGAAACAGTTCACGACAGACAACGAGGTTCAACGTGCAGTTGATGACTTCTTCGGGTCCCAGCCACAAGACTATCATCTGTTTCGTCGCCTGGATCACTTCCTGTCCGGGAAACAGTTCACGACAGACAACGAGGTTCAACGTGCAGTTGATGACTTCTTCGGGTCCCAGCCGCAAGACTATCATCTGTTTCGTCGCCTGGATCACTTCCTGTCCGGGAAACAGTTCACGACAGACAACGAGGTTCAACGTGCAGTTGATGACTTCTTCGGGTCCCAGCCGCAAGACTATCATCTGTTTCGTCGCCTGGATCACTTCCTGTCCGGGAAACAGTTCACGACAGACAACGAGGTTCAACGTGCAGTTGATGACTTCTTCGGGTCCCAGCCACAAGACTATCATCTGTTTCGTCGCCTGGATCACTTCCTGACCGGGAAACAGTTCACGACAGACAACGAGGTTCAACGTGCAGTTGATGACTTCTTCGGGTCCCAGCCACAAGACTATCATCTGTTTCGTCGCCTGGATCACTTCCTGACCGGGAAACAGTTCACGACAGACAACGAGGTTCAACGTGCAGTTGATGACTTCTTCGGGTCCCAGCCACAAGACTTTTCTCGTTCCGGGATCATGGCCTTGCCGGACAGATGTCAACTATGTGTCGATGCCGAGGGGGATTATTTTGCCTAGGTAAGTTGTCCTGCTTTTCCGTTCTCGCCGTCCACGTGTGCTGGTTCTTTGCCGGACATTTCATTCGGACCAACCAAATTCATCGTGACTAGCAGATCACAAAGGATGTGATCCTATATTATATCAATAGTCGCCAACATACCCGGAAAAGTTAGAACTTTATGACCAGCGTGACTTTATGCAAATCGATGCAAATGCATGTAAATGACGGCGCGTTGAAAGGTCATAAAGCGGAATTAATACTCAAAATATTATAACTGTACTAATGAACCGAATTTCTTGGCGTTCAATAGAAATCAGAGTTTCCAAGCTTTCGCACATCAACCGGATGGCTTTTTCATGAACCTGAATAATAGAACACTTCAATAATCTGAACGTGGTTACTTGTGTGTGACTAGACAATAAACGAATAGATGCAAATGTGATTATTCATTCGCAGAAAGGAGGCGTCAAATAGGTTGGGCACGCGGTGTCGTGGGAGGAAACGCAGCATTGTTTGACGAACTGGTTTCAAACTCGTGGCAATTCTAAAGACACGCTATCATTGCAAACCTCAGGTAATGATGTCTAAGGTTTTGCGAATTGCAGTAGATTCAGGCGTGGAGGAGGTAGCTAATTTCTTTATACACTCATTGTCATAAAAGTTCGCGCACCAAGAAGGAGGCGTCGGATTCAAATGAGATTTTAGTAGTGAGATGGTACATACCAAGGACACAATACCACGGCATCAGGACGATTTCCCGCAGACATTCCAGTCGGCGTTAGCACCGCGTCGGACCGCCTCGTGTTCGGACACATTCCATGATACAGTCCGGCATGAAGTCAAAGAGACGCCGTATGTTATCTTGGTACAGATTGGCCGACATACTGACGCTCTAAATCACGAACACTGGGACATGCAGAAAGCTGGTATCCCATCTCGTCCCACACGTGCTCGATGGGCGAGAGATCAAGCGATCTGGAAGGCCACGGAAGCGTCGAAGCGTTACGTAGACAGTCCTGGAAAACCCGAGCGGTGTGCGGACGGGCGTTATCTTGTTCGGAAATGGCTCCGGGCCGCCCCTGTAGGAAAGGCAGCTCATGGGGACGCAGGATTTCCTGTACGTAGCGCTGGCCTGTCAGCCTCCCTCGGATCAGTGCGAGGGAAGTCCGGCTATGATACGCAATGGCTCCCCAGACCATTACGCCTGCAGTTTGGGACGTGTGCCGCTGTACAGTGAGGTTGGGATTGTAGCGCTTACCTGCGGTCCTCTACACTCTGGCACGGTAGTCGTCCGTTCCCATACAGAAGCGGGATTCGTCACTGAATACTATACGTCGCTAGTCCGTAGCATTCCACGTTGCTCGCTGCTGACACCACTTCAATCGACGCCGACGCTAGTCAGGTGTTAATGGCAGAAAACGTAAGAGCCGTCGAGAGTGCAGATTTGACTCTTCCAGGCGTCTGGAAATGGTTCTGGCGGACACAGGATTCCTTTGTACACCTGCCATATGTCTCTGGATATTGGACAAGAACGTCGTTGCATATGCGCCTGCCGCTCTCACGATCCCACGGTCCTCTCTGCTGGGTCCTCCAGAGCCAGTGAGATGTGTCTGGCTGCCTTCCCGTGTCTATTGCTCCCAACACTATTGCACCGTACTATCCGACCGGCCCAAATGTCGGCCAATTTGGCGCGCCGGCCACCCTGCCTCTCTCATCCCGACGATACGGCCTCGTTTAAACTCCGTCAATTGCGCGTAACCACATCTACGGCAGCTCCTCGGCATGACTATCGTTCAGGGATCTCACCTGATCGCGCACTTCGGCACGAATGTGGAGTCCCCTGCTCGGCGCTTTATAAGGCCCAATGATTGAGCTTGCAGCGCTGGTCTTGGGCGTTCCGGCATGCGGAATCGTACGAAACTTTAATCATTTGCATGTCTGCCCTCCGCGTAGCTATTCGCAGAGCTTCGCATTAATCGCACGGTTTTTTTTCTTGGTGCTCGGATTTTTAGGACATGAGTGTATCAACCCACATAGGATCAGCGAACTTGAACTTGACTTTTCCGTCCCTTTTGTCTCTTTTATGTTCGTTGATTCTGATTCTGAATAAAGCAAGTGTTTTATGGCATCTCACTACAATATCCGGACAGCTTTGAGCGATATTACATCGGAATGACCAAGCGTTTATTCAGAATTCAACTCAACGAACATAAAAAAGACACAAGGGACGGAAAATTATCACTGTCCTGTCCATAGAAGTCAAGTCCGCTGATCCTATGTGGGATGATATCAAGAAATCAGCTTCCTACTCCACGCCTAAATCTACTGCCATTCGCGAAACCTTAGAGATCATTCCCTACAGTGAGGCTTGAAATGATAGCGTCTCTCAAGAATGCCACGAGTTTGACACCAATTCGTAAAACACAAGGCAGCTCACCTTGGTGCACGATACGTCAATGAAATCAATCCATGGCTTAAAACCTGAGTTGATTAACCATTACTTTAAATACGCTCAAAATACAAGTTAAAATACACTATCTACCAACAAGTAATTGGACACCTGTTGTAGCAAAGGAAAACGACGTTTATTCACCTTCAATAGTTGGTGGAGCCTCCATGAGCGGCGATTACAGCTGCGACCCTCCGGGGCATACTCTCAACCAGGCGTTGTACGACGGATAGCGGTATTTTCTTCCACTCGGCTTGGAGAAGACAGGTCAGTTCCTTCACCGATTTCGGACGGTGGGGGCACCCCTTAAGTCGACGCTTCAACTCGTCCCAGAGGTGCTCGATTGGGTTAAGGTCCGGGCTCTGCGCAGGCCAGCCCATTCGATTAACCCCATTGTCACCATACCAAGCCATGGTGGACCTCGCAACATGACAGGTGGCATTGTCATCCTGAAAATAACATGGGACCACCCCGTAAAACTGCCACAACGTAGGAAGCGCATGCTCATCCAAAATGGTGCATGCAGTAGGTCTCGGCGTTGAGTCTACCAGGAATTGCGACCAAGGGTCCCGTGCCATACCAGGAGAAACACCCCCATAGCATAATTCCACCGCCGCCGAACTTTACAGTTGGCACAATACATTCCGGCAGGAGGCGTTCTCCTATCAGACGCCAAACCCAGACCCTGCCATCCGAACGGTAGGGGGTTAACCTTGATTCGTCGCTCGAAAGAACCTGTTTCCACTGTTCAACGGTCCACTGTCGACGTTCTTTGCACCACGTTAGCCGAGCAGCGCTATTGGACTTGGTGATCAAAGGCTTGTGGGCGGCAGCACGTCCATGATAACCGAGCAGATGGGCTTCCATACGGATGGTATTCATCGAAAGAACACTCCCGGATGCCTGTTGAAACTCCTCGCGGATGTGGCCCATCGATTTGATGCTGTTCATCCGAATTACTCTGGCCAGCACCCATCGGGGTCTAACTCCCAGTTTTGTGGGTCTGCCGGGTCGGGGCACATTTTGACAGTCACCTCTCATCTTCCACTTGCCAATCACGTAGGCCACTGTCGATTTTGGGTACTTCAACTCGCTGGATATGTCACGTATGGATCGGCCATTTCTGTGATACCCGACGATTACACCTTTCTCGAAATCAGAGAGCTCTGAACTTCGTGGCATCTTGCATGCGACTGGTTGCGGTGTTGTTTCCCACACGATATTTAACGGCGGCGGCCGTGACGTGTATCAGGACCGCAGATATCGTCGATTGCAGGAGTGTCCAATTACTTGTTGGTAGATAGTGTACAAAGGTGATTCTGAGGCAGAAGATTAGCAGCAAAATTAGGTGGTACGCTTTACATCGTACGCTCTTGGATATGGGTCACAGCAGCCGCATACCCATTCGTGTGAGGCTCACAGCCGTTCATTGTCGTCAACTCTTGCATTGGGCACGTAATCATCGACATTGGACCATAGAAGACTGGAAGAGGGTCTCATGATCAGACGAATTTCGTTTTACTGTTGCACCGTGTCGACGGATGAGCTCGTATTCCCTCCTGGCAGCTGGAGGGAATGTGATGGTCTGGGCAATATTTTCTTGGAGAACATTTCGTCCCATTATCCCTGTAGAGCGAACTCTGACAGCTATCAAGTACCTGAACGTCGTGGCTGATCAAGTGCCCTCCTTTCTGGCAACTGTATTTCCTGGCAGAGATGGCGTCTTTCATCAAGACAATGCTCCATGCCACACTGCGAGGAAGGTTCAGGAATGGTTCCAAGAACATGAAGAAGAATTCCATTTATTGCCCTAGCCCCCAAATTTGCCGGACATGAATCTTATCGAGCATTTCTTGTTTGTTTTGGAGAAACGGGTACCAGCAGCATCACCCCAACCACGTAATTTACGGGAACTGCGGGATCTTCTGTTGCAGGCCTCATCGGGTGAGAGCCCTTTTGGAAGCAAGAGGAGGACCTACATCATGTTAGGTAGGTGGATTTAATGTTATAGCTGATCGGTATGTAGTGTATTTATGTTGACAAAGGTCAGTACGAACCATTGCAGAGATGATACAGTTGAGCAATTAAGCATACGTAAGCAAGTAAGTCCATAAACCTTAAACCTTACTATTACAGCTTTAAATTTAACTAAGACTTTATTCGCCGCCTCAGTGGCGCAGTGGTCAAAGCGATGGCTTCTGATCATCGGTCCAAAAGGGGTCCGGGTTCGAATCCCGGTGAGGCATGGATGTTGTGTTTCTCTTACGGCAGTGGCTCTCTCCCTTCCCTGGAGCCAGTGACCCTAAATTAGGGACGGGTGACTGCTTATATCCCATTGGGCCGCGGGTGGCCTAGTGGTCAACTTTCGTGACTGCCACGGAGAAGACCTCAGCTTCGATCCCAGCAGGTACGAACGCTCGAACCACTAAATACCCGCCGTACGTCGGATGGGCACGTTAAGCCGTCGGACCCCGGGTACTGGCCCCCGGTAATAAATAAGGGCGTCTTCCTCCCCTATTCTACCTCGCTTCCGTGTGACTTTCCTATCGGGCACTCTAGCCCAAATCTCCTAGCTTCCTATTTCTAGGGGTTGTTTAAGACCTGGGGTCAGATACTCCCTTCCTAAAATCCTCTACATATTTTTTTTTTTTATTGGAGGTTTAACGACCACCGTGAGCAACTCAATGGGCTATAAGCAGTCGCCCGTCCCTAATTTAGGGTCACTGGTTACAGGGAAGGGAGAGAGCCAGTGCCGTAAGACAAACACAACATCCATGCCTCACCGGGATTCGAACCCGGACCCCTTACGGACGAATTATCAGAGGCCAGCGCCTTAGACCACTGCGCCACCGGGGCGGCCCTCTACATATGATCTGATCTGATATCCCATTGAGTTGCTCACGGTGGTCGTCAAACCTCCAATAAAAAAAAAAAAAGAAAAAGACTTTATTCGACGTCATGCAGAAAAAATATGTAAATTGCACTTTCGTGTCTTACGAACGGTTTTAAAACAGTTGGACTCGATTATAGGTCGATGGCGGAGGGTGGGAAAGAAATGGATGGTTCTGCTGGGCACAGACCACAATGAAGTAAAAAGACGGCAGGTGGGAAGATATTACGAGATTTACCCTGTTTATCTTAAGGCAGGTTGTTTTGACCCGACCCGTTAACCCATGACCTAGTTCTACCTTTGTTTTTCGAAGAGCGATGCAACCGACTTTGTCATAACGATTGCGTATCTGACACTAAGGTATGCCGTGTTCTTTCTTCAGGTAAGAAAGCACTGCCTTAGCTGCGAAAAGAACGCGAAAAACTGAAAAAACACTCCAACAGAAAGTGTACCTCACCAGTAGTTTCTTTTCCATATGTCAGATTTGTGCCAAACTGTAATCGCTCGCTTACCTGAAAATGTAATGCGAGTAAGGCAGAGGCGGAGCTGGGATTTCTTCTTTCACCAGAGTAAAATCCAGAGTTTGCCCCCCCCCCCCTTTATATTTAGTTAATTTACTTTTACAAAACAAAAGAGAGAGGAAGAGAAATGGAAACACTTATTTTCACTTCCAATGCTGAATTGCGTTGCAGTTCTTCACTGGAAAGCACTTGTCACAAAAAAATCAATTCTTGCACTTATCACAGCAAAAAGTGTTAAATTCGAATTCAGAATAAAAAGTAAAAAATGGAACTTTTTACGAAAATTTTGTAAGGAGGCCCCTTGACCCCGGGTTCCAACTCCTTCCAAAAACCTTCTAAGGTCTAAGTTCGAGTACCATGAGACAGTATACCAATTCAAAATAAAAAAGTAAAAAAATGGAACTTTTAACGAAAATTTTGTAAGAAGGCCCCTTGACCCCGGGTTCCAACTCCTTCCAAAAGCCTTCTGAGGTCTGAGTTAGAGTGCCATGAGACAGTATACCAATTCAAAAAAAAAGTAAAAAATGGAACTGTTAATTTAAATTTTGTACAGGGACCCTTGACCCTAGGTTGCAACTCCTTCCAAAAACCTTCTAAGGTATAAGTTCGAGTACCATGAGACAGTATACCAATTCAAAATAAAAAAGTAAAAAATGGAACTTTTAACGAAAATTTTGTAAGGAGGCCCCTTGACCCCGGGTTCCAACTCCTTCCAAAAGCCTTCTAAGGTCTGAGTTAGAGTGCCATGAGACAGTATACCAATTCAAAAAAAAAAAGTAAAAAATGGAACTTTTAACGAAAATTTTGTAAGGAGGCCCCTTGACTCCGGGTTCCAACTCCTTCCAAAAACCGTCTAAGTTCGAGTACCATGAGACAGTATACTATTCAAAATAAAAAAGTAAAAAATGGAACTTTTAACGAAAATTTTGTAAGGAGGCCCCTTGACCCCGGGTTCCAACTCCTTCCAAAAGCCTTCTAAGGTCTGAGTTATAGTGCCATGAGACAGTATACCAATTCAAAAAAAAAAAAGTAAAAAATTGGAACTTTTAACGAAAATTTCGTAAGGAGACCCCTTGACCCCGGGTTCCAACTCCTTCCAAAAGCCTTCTAAGGTCTGAGTTAGAGTGCCATGAGACAGTATACCAATTCAAAAAAAAAAAGTAAAAAATGGAACTTTTAACGAAAATTTTGTAAGGAGGCCCCTTGACCCCGGGTTCCAACTCCTTCCAAAAGCCTTCTAAGGTCTGAGTTATAGTGCCATGAGACAGTATACCAATTCAAAAAAAAAAAGTAAAAAATTGGAACTTTTAACGAAAATTTCGTAAGGAGACCCCTTGACCCCGGGTTCCAACTCCTTCCAAAAACCTTCTAAGGTATAAGTTCGAGTACCATGAGACAGTATACCAATTCAAAAAAAAAAAAAGTAAAAAATGGAACTGTTAACTAAAATTTTGTACGGGGGCCCCTTGACCCTGGGTTCCAACTCCTTCCAAAAACTTTCTAAGGTCTGAGTTCGAGTACCATGAGACAGTATACCAATTCAAAATAAAAAAGTAAAAAATGGAACTTTTAACGAAAATTTTGTAAGGAGGCCCCTTGACTCCGGGTTCCAACTCCTTCCAAAAGCCTTCTAAGGTCTGAGTTAGAGTGTTATGAGACAGTATACCAATTCAAAAAAAAAAGTAAAAAATGGAACTGTTAACTAAAATTTTGTACGGGGGCCCCTTGACCCTGGGTTCCAACTCCTTCCAAAAACCTTCTAAGGTCTAAGTTAGAGTACCATGAGACAGTATACCAATTCAAAAAAAAAAAGTAAAAAATGGAACTTTTAACGAAAATTTTGTAAGGAAGCCCCTTGACCCCGGGTTCCAACTCCTTCCAAAAGCCTTCTAAGGTCTGAGTTAGAGTGCCATGAGACAGTATACCAATTCAAAAAAAAAAAAGTAAAAAATTGGAACTTTTAACGAAAATTTCGTAAGGAGACCCCTTGACCCCGGGTTCCAACTCCTTCCAAAAGCCTTCTAAGGTCTGAGTTAGAGTGCCATGAGACAGTATACCAAATCAAAAAAAAAAAGTAAAAAATGGAACTTTTAACGAAAATTTTGTAAGGAGGCCCCTTGACTCCGGGTTCCAACTCCTTCCAAAAACCTTCTAAGGTCTAAGTTCGAGTACCATGAGACAGTATACCAATTCAAAATAAAAAAGTAAAAAATGGAACTTTTAACGACAATTTTGTAAGGAGGCCCCTTGACTCCGGGTTCCAACTCCTTCCAAAAACCTTCTAAGGTCTAAGTTCGAGTACCATGAGACAGTATACCAATTCAAAATAAAAAAGTAAAAAATGGAACTTTTAACGAAAATTTTGTAAGGAGGCCCCTTGACCCCGGGTTCCAACTCCTTCCAAAAGCCTTCTAAGGTCTGAGTTAGAGTGCCATGAGACAGTATACCAATTCAAAAAAAAAGTAAAAAATGGAACTGTTAACTAAAATTTTGTACGGGGGCCCCTTGACCCTAGGTTGCAACTCCTTCCAAAAACCTTCTAAGGTCTAAGTTAGAGTACCATGAGACAGTATACCAATTCAAAAAAAAAAATAAAAAATTGAACTTTTAACGAAAATTTTGTAAGGAGGCCCCTTGACCCCGGGTTCCAACTCCTTCCAAAAGCCTTCTAAGGTCTGAGTTAGAGTGCCATGAGACAGTATACCAATTCAAAAAAAAAGTAAGAAATGGAACTGTTAACTACAATTTTGTACGGGGGCCCCTTGACCCTGGGTTCCAACTCCTTCCAAAAACCTTCTAAGGTCTAAGTTAGAGTACCATGAGACAGTATACCAATTCAAAAAAAAAAAAAGTAAAAAATGGAACTTTTATCGAAAATTTTGTACGGGGGCCCCTTGACCCTGGGTTCCAACTCCTTCCAAAAACCTTCTAAGGTCTAAGTTAGAGTACCATGACATAGTATACCAATTCAAAATAAAAAAGTAAAAAATTGAACTTTTAACGAAAATTTTGTAAGGAGGCCCATTGACCCCGAACTCTGACCCCTTCCAAAAACCGGCCACTGTCTAAATTAGAGTGCCATAAGATAGTATACCAAATTTGGTGGTTCTAAATTAAAAGTTGTAGATTTGCATAGCGGACAAACAAAGGAAAAAAATTCAACTTCATATATTACACAGGGTGAGTCGAAAGTTTTGCGATATTTCGATTACTTTATGTTTTCATACTTACTTTTACGACGAAAGATGACTAGCATTCAAAGTATAGGCCATCGGGTTGCACCGTCTTTGGCCATCTGTCTGTCAGTTCTTCGATTCTACAGAGGGTGAGTCGAAAGTTATGCAATATTTGGATCACTTTTATGTCTTTATACACTGAAGAGAAATTGAATTAGAGACAGCTGGCATTATGCAAATATGGCGCTGTGGGCGGCCCTGTAAACGGAAACGACATCACGTATGCAGCGATCCGACCATATAAGGAGTGATGCAACGGGAATCAGTAAGAGTCAGACGCAGTATGGGTAAGACGAAGGATCTAAGCGCATTTGATCGTGGGCAAATGCGCTTAGCGGCAAATGCGCTCATCTCGGAAGCCGTGCAGGCACTGGGATTTTCACGAACCACGGTGTCACGGGTACACCGTGATTACATCAAATCCGGTAAAACCATCCCTGCAAAGGCCAACTGCCGTGGACAACAGCGTGTGGATGAGCGGGGTCATCGTCGGCTAGCTCGCATTGTAACAGCGGATAGACGGGCCACAGTGCAAGAAATCACTCTGCAATTTAACGCTGGTGCACAAAAACGTGTAAGCAGCCGCACCATCCATAACAGTCTCCTCGCTATGGGGTACAAAAGCCATCGTCCCACGAGGGTACCGCTGCTGACCGCACATCACAGGGTGCAAAGATTAGCATGGGCGCGGGAACATCGCCACTGGACCCTAGACATGTGGAAAAATGTTGCCTGGACTGATGAGTCGAGATTCTAGTTAGTACATGCGGATAGCAGGATACGAGTACGGCGCAAACCACATGAAGCGATGGATCCTTCTTGCCGGCAGGGTACTCTTCAAGCTGGTGAGGGTGGCATTCTCTTCTGGGGACTGTTTACGTGGACTGAAATGGGACCACTGGTACGTGTGACATCGTTCCTCACAGGTGAAAGTTACCGGGATATCCTGGACAACCATTTGCTCCCGTTTGTGCGTCTTCAACATCCCACTGGGGACCTCATCCTGCAACAAGACAATGCAGCTCCCGAATTGTATCTGAATGGTTGGATGAACGCTCCACCGACGTGACCTTGCTTCCTTGGCCATCGAATACATCTGTGATGCCATCGAGAGAGATGATCCCCCTCCATGAAATCTTCGTGAACTGTGGAAGCTTGTTTAGGGGTCGTGGATCTGTATGGCTTCCCAACGCTTCCGGTGTATTGTCGAGTCTATGCCGAGACGAATCGCCGCCGTCATCAGGGCGAAAGGTGGTGCTACACGTTACTAGACAGGTATCTCTAATTCAATTGTTCTTCAGCATACGTATATTTAAGACGAAAGCTGACTAGCATTCAAAGTATATGCCAACGTGTTGCACCATCTGTCTGACAGTACTTCGATTCTGCGGCGGTACCAGTTCTTGTCCATCGAGGCAAAGAACTCCTTCCGCCCAGCTGCCACCTCCTCCTGGTTGTTCAAGTGCCACCTGCCGTAGAAATGGGTCATCGACCGGAACAGGTAATAATCCGACGGGGCAAGATCCGGACTATATGCTGGGTGTGGCACCAGTTCGATGCTCTCACGTTCCTGGAGTTTTGCCCTGGCCGTTCTCGCGGTATGAGGCCGAGCGTTGTCTTGCTGTAGGAGAGAACGCCTTCTGTTCACCAGTGCCGGGTACTTCTCCTCCAAAACGGCATGAACCGCTCCAGCTGTTCACAGTAGAGGTTGGCGTTGATGGTTCGACCGTCTGGAACAAATTGGTAATGGTTATCCCCTCGAAATTCCACCAGACGTAGAGCATCGCCTTGTGCTCAAAGTGCCCACGTTTGGTAACAGGTTCTGGAAGCCGGCCCGGAGCCCAACCTCTGGAGTTTCGTGCACACTTCCACTCGGCGGTTTGCTTCAGCTGGCTTCAGTTTGTGCGGGACAATGCGGCAGCTCCTTTGCCGAGGTCCTGAAAGTGACGAACCACTGTGGTCTGCGATATATCCAGCTCTCCTGATGATCTCCGAGTCTGGTTGTCGGATTTGCCTCTACGGCCTGGCGCACGGCTTCGGAATCTACGGTTCGCGGCCTACCTGACCTTTGCTGATCGTTGAAGTTCTGTCACCGGAGCAAAATTTCTTGAACCATCTGGTTGCGGTGCTGTGGTCCACGGAACCTTTCCCTTTCACATGACAAATGTTTCGTGTTGCTTGAGCAGCGTTATGGCTGAGTTCAAACTCGTAAAGCAAAAGTTCTCTAGTTAGCCGGTTGTGGCTGTTCAGCTTTTTGGCGTCCCAAACACAGACAGAACGACGACATGCAGTGCTATTCACAGCAACGACTACCACTTTATATCCCTTTCGACTGATTGCGGCGCTTTATTCTAGGGATTATTCCAAGGGGTTGACATCGTGACTTTTCGTAAGCCAGTCAAGTTCTTCCACACCCATCTCATCAAACCATTTCTTCATAGACCTTGCCTTGCTTTGTGGACGGGGGCATTCTGCTGTTGGTGTAGGAAAGAACCTGCACCGAAGTGTTGCCATAATATTGGGAGCATAGTATTGTCGAGAATGTCATTATAGGCCGAAGCGTTAAGATTCTAGAGCACTGTGTTCTAGGGATTTGTCCAAGGGGTTGATATTGTGAGTTTTCGCAGGCCAGTCAAGTTCTTCCACATCCATCTCATCGAACCATTCCTTCATAGACCTCGCTTTCTGGACGGAGGCATTGTGCTCTTGGTGTAGCTAAGGGTCTTCATCGAACTGTTGCCATAATATTGGAAGCACAGTATTGTCGGGAATGTCATTTATAGGCCCACGTGTTAAGATTCTAGAGCACTGTGTTTTAGGGATTTGTCCAAGGGGTTGATATAGGGACTTTTTCGCAGGCCTTCCAAGTTCTTCCACACGCATCTTATCAAACCATTCCTTCACATACTTTGTCTTGCTTTGTGGACGGGAGCATTGTGATCTTTACTGTAAAAAAGGGCCTTCACCGAAGTGTTGCCATAATATTGGGAGCATAGTATTGTCGAGAATGTCATTATAGGCCGAAGCGTTAAGATTCTAGAGCACTGTGTTCTAGGGATTTGTCCAAGGGGTTGATATTGTGAGTTTTCGCAGGCCAGTCAAGTTCTTCCACATCCATCTCATCGAACCATTCCTTCATAGACCTCGCTTTCTGGACGGAGGCATTGTGCTCTTGGTTTAGCTAAGGGTCTTCATCGAACTGTTGCCATAATATTGGGAGCACAGTATTGTCGGGAATGTCATTTATAGGCCCACGTGTTAAGATTCTAGAGCACTGTGTTTTAGGGATTCGTCCAAGGGGTTGATATAGGGACTTTTTCGCAGGCCTTCCAAGTTCTTCCACACGCATCTTATCAAACCATTCCTTCACATACTTTGTCTTGCTTTGTGGACGGGAGCATTGTGATCTTTACTGTAAAAAAGGGCCTTCACCGAAGTGTTGCCATAATATTGGGAGCATAGTATTGTCGAGAATGTCATTATAGGCCGAAGCGTTAAGATTCTAGAGCACTGTGTTCTAGGGATTTGTCCAAGGGGTTGATATTGTGAGTTTTCGCAGGCCAGTCAAGTTCTTCCACATCCATCTCACCGAACCATTCCTTCATAGACCTCGCTTTCTGGACGGAGGCATTGTGCTCTTGGTGTAGCTAAGGGTCTTCATCGAACTGTTGCCATAATATTGGGAGCACAGTATTGTCGGGAATGTCATTTATAGGCCCACGTGTTAAGATTCTAGAGCACTGTGTTTTAGGGATTCGTCCAAGGGGTTGATATAGGGACTTTTTCGCAGGCCTTCCAAGTTCTTCCACACGCATCTTATCAAACCATTCCTTCACATACTTTGTCTTGCTTTGTGGACGGGAGCATTGTGATCTTTACTGTAAAAAAGGGCCTTCACCGAAGTGTTGCCATAATATTGGGAGCATAGTATTGTCGAGAATGTCATTATAGGCCGAAGCGTTGAGATTTTAGGGCACTGTGTTCTAGGGATTTGTCCAAGGGGTTGATATTGTGAGTTTTCGCAGGCCAGTCAAGTTCTTCCACATCCATCTCACCGAACCATTCCTTCATAGACCTCGCTTTCTGGACGGAGGCATTGTGCTCTTGGTGTAGCTAAGGGTCTTCATCGAACTGTTGCCATAATATTGGGAGCACAGTATTGTCGGGAATGTCATTTATAGGCCCACGTGTTAAGATTCTAGAGCACTGTGTTTTAGGGATTCGTCCAAGGGGTTGATATAGGGACTTTTTCGCAGGCCTTCCAAGTTCTTCCACACGCATCTTATCAAACCATTCCTTCACATACTTTGTCTTGCTTTGTGGACGGGAGCATTGTGATCTTTACTGTAAAAAAGGGCCTTCACCGAAGTGTTGCCATAATATTGGGAGCATAGTATTGTCGAGAATGTCATTATAGGCCGAAGCGTTGAGATTTTAGGGCACTGTGTTCTAGGGATTTGTCCAAGGGGTTGATATTGTGAGTTTTCGCAGGCCAGTCAAGTTCTTCCACATCCATCTCACCGAACCATTCCTTCATAGACCTCGCTTTCTGGACGGAGGCATTGTGCTCTTGGTGTAGCTAAGGGTCTTCATCGAACTGTTGCCATAATATTGGGAGCACAGTATTGTCGGGAATGTCATTTATAGGCCCACGTGTTAAGATTCTAGAGCACTGTGTTTTAGGGATTCGTCCAAGGGGTTGATATAGGGACTTTTTCGCAGGCCTTCCAAGTTCTTCCACACGCATCTTATCAAACCATTCCTTCACATACTTTGTCTTGCTTTGTGGACGGGAGCATTGTGATCTTTACTGTAAAAAAGGGCCTTCACCGAAGTGTTGCCATAATATTGGGAGCATAGTATTGTCGAGAATGTCATTATAGGCCGAAGCGTTAAGATTCTAGAGCACTGTGTTCTAGGGATTTGTCCAAGGGGTTGATATTGTGAGTTTTCGCAGGCCAGTCAAGTTCTTCCACATCCATCTCACCGAACCATTCCTTCATAGACCTCGCTTTCTGGACGGAGGCATTGTGCTCTTGGTGTAGCTAAGGGTCTTCATCGAACTGTTGCCATAATATTGGGAGCACAGTATTGTCGGGAATGTCATTTATAGGCCCACGTGTTAAGATTCTAGAGCACTGTGTTTTAGGGATTCGTCCAAGGGGTTGATATAGGGACTTTTTCGCAGGCCTTCCAAGTTCTTCCACACGCATCTTATCAAACCATTCCTTCACATACATTGTCTTGCTTTGTGGACGGGAGCATTGTGATCTTTACTGTAAAAAAGGGCCTTCACCGAAGTGTTGCCATAATATTGGGAGCATAGTATTGTCGAGAATGTCATTATAGGCCGAAGCGTTGAGATTTTAGGGCACTGTGTTCTAGGGATTTGTCCAAGGGGTTGATATTGTGAGTTTTCGCAGGCCAGTCAAGTTCTTCCACATCCATCTCACCGAACCATTCCTTCATAGACCTCGCTTTCTGGACGGAGGCATTGTGCTCTTGGTGTAGCTAAGGGTCTTCATCGAACTGTTGCCATAATATTGGGAGCACAGTATTGTCGGGAATGTCATTTATAGGCCCACGTGTTAAGATTCTAGAGCACTGTGTTTTAGGGATTCGTCCAAGGGGTTGATATAGGGACTTTTTCGCAGGCCTTCCAAGTTCTTCCACACGCATCTTATCAAACCATTCCTTCACATACTTTGTCTTGCTTTGTGGACGGGAGCATTGTGATCTTTACTGTAAAAAAGGGCCTTCACCGAAGTGTTGCCATAATATTGGGAGCATAGTATTGTCGAGAATGTCATTATAGGCCGAAGCGTTGAGATTTTAGGGCACTGTGTTCTAGGGATTTGTCCAAGGGGTTGATATTGTGAGTTTTCGCAGGCCAGTCAAGTTCTTCCACATCCATCTCACCGAACCATTCCTTCATAGACCTCGCTTTCTGGACGGAGGCATTGTGCTCTTGGTGTAGCTAAGGGTCTTCATCGAACTGTTGCCATAATATTGGGAGCACAGTATTGTCGGGAATGTCATTTATAGGCCCACGTGTTAAGATTCTAGAGCACTGTGTTTTAGGGATTCGTCCAAGGGGTTGATATAGGGACTTTTTCGCAGGCCTTCCAAGTTCTTCCACACGCATCTTATCAAACCATTCCTTCACATACTTTGTCTTGCTTTGTGGACGGGAGCATTGTGATCTTTACTGTAAAAAGGGCCTTCACCGAAGTGTTGCCATAATATTGGGAGCATAGTATTGTCGAGAATGTCATTATAGGCCGAAGCGTTAAGATTCTAGAGCACTGTGTTCTAGGGATTTGTCCAAGGGGTTGATATTGTGAGTTTTCGCAGGCCAGTCAAGTTCTTCCACATCCATCTCACCGAACCATTCCTTCATAGACCTCGCTTTCTGGACGGAGGCATTGTGCTCTTGGTGTAGCTAAGGGTCTTCATCGAACTGTTGCCATAATATTGGGAGCACAGTATTGTCGGGAATGTCATTTATAGGCCCACGTGTTAAGATTCTAGAGCACTGTGTTTTAGGGATTCGTCCAAGGGGTTGATATAGGGACTTTTTCGCAGGCCTTCCAAGTTCTTCCACACGCATCTTATCAAACCATTCCTTCACATACATTGTCTTGCTTTGTGGACGGGAGCATTGTGATCTTTACTGTAAAAAAGGGCCTTCACCGAAGTGTTGCCATAATATTGGGAGCATAGTATTGTCGAGAATGTCATTATAGGCCGAAGCGTTGAGATTTTAGGGCACTGTGTTCTAGGGATTTGTCCAAGGGGTTGATATTGTGAGTTTTCGCAGGCCAGTCAAGTTCTTCCACATCCATCTCACCGAACCATTCCTTCATAGACCTCGCTTTCTGGACGGAGGCATTGTGCTCTTGGTGTAGCTAAGGGTCTTCATCGAACTGTTGCCATAATATTGGGAGCCCAGTATTGTCGGGAATGTCATTTATAGGCCCACGTGTTAAGATTCTAGAGCACTGTGTTTTAGGGATTCGTCCAAGGGGTTGATATAGGGACTTTTTCGCAGGCCTTCCAAGTTCTTCCACACGCATCTTATCTTATCAAACCATTCCTTCACATACTTTGTCTTGCTTTGTGGACGGGAGCATTGTGATCTTTACTGTAAAAAAGGGCCTTCACCGAAGTGTTGCCATAATATTGGGAGCATAGTATTGTCGAGAATGTCATTATAGGCCGAAGCGTTAAGATTCTAGAGCACTGTGTTCTAGGGATTTGTCCAAGGGGTTGATATTGTGAGTTTTCGCAGGCCAGTCAAGTTCTTCCACATCCATCTCATCGAACCATTCCTTCATAGACCTCGCTTTCTGGACGGAGGCATTGTGCTCTTGGTGTAGCTAAGGGTCTTCATCGAACTGTTGCCATAATATTGGAAGCACAGTATTGTCGGGAATGTCATTTATAGGCTCACGCGTTAAGATTCTAGAGCACTGTGATTTAGGGATTTGTCCAAGGGGTTGATATAGGGACTTTTTCGCAGGCCTTCCAAGTTCTTCCACACGCATCTTATCTTATCAAACCATTCCTTCACATACTTTGTCTTGCTTTGTGGACGGGAGCATTGTGATCTTTACTGTAAAAAAGGGCCTTCACCGAAGTGTTGCCATAATATTGGGAGCATAGTATTGTCGAGAATGTCATTATAGGCCGAAGCGTTAAGATTCTAGAGCACTGTGTTCTAGGGATTTGTCCAAGGGGTTGATATTGTGAGTTTTCGCAGGCCAGTCAAGTTCTTCCACATCCATCTCACCGAACCATTCCTTCATAGACCTCGCTTTCTGGACGGAGGCATTGTGCTCTTGGTGTAGCTAAGGGTCTTCATCGAACTGTTGCCATAATATTGGGAGCACAGTATTGTCGGGAATGTCATTTATAGGCCCACGTGTTAAGATTCTAGAGCACTGTGTTTTAGGGATTCGTCCAAGGGGTTGATATAGGGACTTTTTCGCAGGCCTTCCAAGTTCTTCCACACGCATCTTATCAAACCATTCCTTCACATACTTTGTCTTGCTTTGTGGACGGGAGCATTGTGATCTTTACTGTAAAAAAGGGCCTTCACCGAAGTGTTGCCATAATATTGGGAGCATAGTATTGTCGAGAATGTCATTATAGGCCGAAGCGTTAAGATTCTAGAGCACTGTGTTCTAGGGATTTGTCCAAGGGGTTGATATTGTGAGTTTTCGCAGGCCAGTCAAGTTCTTCCACATCCATCTCACCGAACCATTCCTTCATAGACCTCGCTTTCTGGACGGAGGCATTGTGCTCTTGGTGTAGCTAAGGGTCTTCATCGAACTGTTGCCATAATATTGGGAGCACAGTATTGTCGGGAATGTCATTCATAGGCCCACGTGTTAAGATTCTAGAGCACTGTGTTTTAGGGATTCGTCCAAGGGGTTGATATAGGGACTTTTTCGCAGGCCTTCCAAGTTCTTCCACACGCATCTTATCAAACCATTCCTTCACATACTTTGTCTTGCTTTGTGGACGGGAGCATTGTGATCTTTACTGTAAAAAAGGGCCTTCACCGAAGTGTTGCCATAATATTGGGAGCATAGTATTGTCGAGAATGTCATTATAGGCCGAAGCGTTGAGATTTTAGGGCACTGTGTTCTAGGGATTTGTCCAAGGGGTTGATATTGTGAGTTTTCGCAGGCCAGTCAAGTTCTTCCACATCCATCTCACCGAACCATTCCTTCATAGACCTCGCTTTCTGGACGGAGGCATTGTGCTCTTGGTGTAGCTAAGGGTCTTCATCGAACTGTTGCCATAATATTGGGAGCACAGTATTGTCGGGAATGTCATTTATAGGCCCACGTGTTAAGATTCTAGAGCACTGTGTTTTAGGGATTCGTCCAAGGGGTTGATATAGGGACTTTTTCGCAGGCCTTCCAAGTTCTTCCACACGCATCTTATCAAACCATTCCTTCACATACATTGTCTTGCTTTGTGGACGGGAGCATTGTGATCTTTACTGTAAAAAAGGGCCTTCACCGAAGTGTTGCCATAATATTGGGAGCATAGTATTGTCGAGAATGTCATTATAGGCCGAAGCGTTGAGATTTTAGGGCACTGTGTTCTAGGGATTTGTCCAAGGGGTTGATATTGTGAGTTTTCGCAGGCCAGTCAAGTTCTTCCACATCCATCTCATCGAACCATTCCTTCATAGACCTCGCTTTCTGGACGGAGGCATTGTGCTCTTGGTGTAGCTAAGGGTCTTCATCGAACTGTTGCCATAATATTGGAAGCACAGTATTGTCGGGAATGTCATTTATAGGCTCACGCGTTAAGATTCTAGAGCACTGTGTTTTAGGGATTCGTCCAAGGGGTTGATATAGGGACTTTTTCGCAGGCCTTCCAAGTTCTTCCACACGCATCTTATCAAACCATTCCTTCACATACTTTGTCTTGCTTTGTGGACGGGAGCATTGTGATCTTTACTGTAAAAAGGGCCTTCACCGAAGTGTTGCCATAATATTGGGAGCATAGTATTGTCGAGAATGTCATTATAGGCCGAAGCGTTAAGATTCTAGAGCACTGTGTTCTAGGGATTTGTCCAAGGGGTTGATATTGTGAGTTTTCGCAGGCCAGTCAAGTTCTTCCACATCCATCTCATCGAACCATTCCTTCATAGACCTCGCTTTCTGGACGGAGGCATTGTGCTCTTGGTGTAGCTAAGGGTCTTCATCGAACTGTTGCCATAATATTGGAAGCACAGTATTGTCGGGAATGTCATTTATAGGCTCACGCGTTAAGATTCTAGAGCACTGTGATTTAGGGATTTGTCCAAGGGGTTGATATAGGGACTTTTTCGCAGGCCTTCCAAGTTCTTCCACACGCATCTTATCTTATCAAACCATTCCTTCACATACTTTGTCTTGCTTTGTGGACGGGAGCATTGTGATCTTTACTGTAAAAAAGGGCCTTCACCGAAGTGTTGCCATAATATTGGGAGCATAGTATTGTCGAGAATGTCATTATAGGCCGAAGCGTTAAGATTCTAGAGCACTGTGTTCTAGGGATTTGTCCAAGGGGTTGATATTGTGAGTTTTCGCAGGCCAGTCAAGTTCTTCCACATCCATCTCATCGAACCATTCCTTCATAGACCTCGCTTTCTGGACGGAGGCATTGTGCTCTTGGTGTAGCTAAGGGTCTTCATCGAACTGTTGCCATAATATTGGAAGCACAGTATTGTCGGGAATGTCATTTATAGGCTCACGCGTTAAGATTCTAGAGCACTGTGATTTAGGGATTTGTCCAAGGGGTTGATATAGGGACTTTTTCGCAGGCCTTCCAAGTTCTTCCACACGCATCTTATCTTATCAAACCATTCCTTCACATACTTTGTCTTGCTTTGTGGACGGGAGCATTGTGATCTTTACTGTAAAAAAGGGCCTTCACCGAAGTGTTGCCATAATATTGGGAGCATAGTATTGTCGAGAATGTCATTATAGGCCGAAGCGTTAAGATTCTAGAGCACTGTGTTCTAGGGATTTGTCCAAGGGGTTGATATTGTGAGTTTTCGCAGGCCAGTCAAGTTCTTCCACATCCATCTCACCGAACCATTCCTTCATAGACCTCGCTTTCTGGACGGAGGCATTGTGCTCTTGGTGTAGCTAAGGGTCTTCATCGAACTGTTGCCATAATATTGGGAGCACAGTATTGTCGGGAATGTCATTTATAGGCCCACGTGTTAAGATTCTAGAGCACTGTGTTTTAGGGATTCGTCCAAGGGGTTGATATAGGGACTTTTTCGCAGGCCTTCCAAGTTCTTCCACACGCATCTTATCAAACCATTCCTTCACATACTTTGTCTTGCTTTGTGGACGGGAGCATTGTGATCTTTACTGTAAAAAAGGGCCTTCACCGAAGTGTTGCCATAATATTGGGAGCATAGTATTGTCGAGAATGTCATTATAGGCCGAAGCGTTAAGATTCTAGAGCACTGTGTTCTAGGGATTTGTCCAAGGGGTTGATATTGTGAGTTTTCGCAGGCCAGTCAAGTTCTTCCACATCCATCTCACCGAACCATTCCTTCATAGACCTCGCTTTCTGGACGGAGGCATTGTGCTCTTGGTGTAGCTAAGGGTCTTCATCGAACTGTTGCCATAATATTGGGAGCACAGTATTGTCGGGAATGTCATTTATAGGCCCACGTGTTAAGATTCTAGAGCACTGTGTTTTAGGGATTCGTCCAAGGGGTTGATATAGGGACTTTTTCGCAGGCCTTCCAAGTTCTTCCACACGCATCTTATCAAACCATTCCTTCACATACTTTGTCTTGCTTTGTGGACGGGAGCATTGTGATCTTTACTGTAAAAAAGGGCCTTCACCGAAGTGTTGCCATAATATTGGGAGCATAGTATTGTCGAGAATGTCATTATAGGCCGAAGCGTTAAGATTCTAGAGCACTGTGTTCTAGGGATTTGTCCAAGGGGTTGATATTGTGAGTTTTCGCAGGCCAGTCAAGTTCTTCCACATCCATCTCACCGAACCATTCCTTCATAGTCCTCGCTTTCTGGACGGAGGCATTGTGCTCTTGGTGTAGCTAAGGGTCTTCATCGAACTGTTGCCATAATATTGGGAGCACAGTATTGTCGGGAATGTCATTTATAGGCCCACGTGTTAAGATTCTAGAGCACTGTGTTTTAGGGATTCGTCCAAGGGTTTGATATAGGGACTTTTTCGCAGGCCTTCCAAGTTCTTCCACACGCATCTTATCAAACCATTCCTTCACATACTTTGTCTTGCTTTGTGGACGGGAGCATTGTGATCTTTACTGTAAAAAGGGCCTTCACCGAAGTGTTGCCATAATATTGGGAGCATAGTATTGTCGAGAATGTCATTATAGGCCGAAGCGTTAAGATTCTAGAGCACTGTGTTCTAGGGATTTGTCCAAGGGGTTGATATTGTGAGTTTTCGCAGGCCAGTCAAGTTCTTCCACATCCATCTCACCGAACCATTCCTTCATAGACCTCGCTTTCTGGACGGAGGCATTGTGCTCTTGGTGTAGCTAAGGGTCTTCATCGAACTGTTGCCATAATATTGGGAGCACAGTATTGTCGGGAATGTCATTTATAGGCCCACGTGTTAAGATTCTAGAGCACTGTGTTTTAGGGATTCGTCCAAGGGGTTGATATAGGGACTTTTTCGCAGGCCTTCCAAGTTCTTCCACACGCATCTTATCAAACCATTCCTTCACATACATTGTCTTGCTTTGTGGACGGGAGCATTGTGATCTTTACTGTAAAAAAGGGCCTTCACCGAAGTGTTGCCATAATATTGGGAGCATAGTATTGTCGAGAATGTCATTATAGGCCGAAGCGTTGAGATTTTAGGGCACTGTGTTCTAGGGATTTGTCCAAGGGGTTGATATTGTGAGTTTTCGCAGGCCAGTCAAGTTCTTCCACATCCATCTCATCGAACCATTCCTTCATAGACCTCGCTTTCTGGACGGAGGCATTGTGCTCTTGGTGTAGCTAAGGGTCTTCATCGAACTGTTGCCATAATATTGGAAGCACAGTATTGTCGGGAATGTCATTTATAGGCTCACGCGTTAAGATTCTAGAGCACTGTGATTTAGGGATTTGTCCAAGGGGTTGATATAGGGACTTTTTCGCAGGCCTTCCAAGTTCTTCCACACGCATCTTATCAAACCATTCCTTCACATACTTTGTCTTGCTTTGTGGACGGGAGCATTGTGATCTTTACTGTAAAAAAGGGCCTTCACCGAAGTGTTGCCATAATATTGGGAGCATAGTATTGTCGAGAATGTCATTATAGGCCGAAGCGTTAAGATTCTAGAGCACTGTGTTCTAGGGATTTGTCCAAGGGGTTGATATTGTGAGTTTTCGCAGGCCAGTCAAGTTCTTCCACATCCATCTCACCGAACCATTCCTTCATAGACCTCGCTTTCTGGACGGAGGCATTGTGCTCTTGGTGTAGCTAAGGGTCTTCATCGAACTGTTGCCATAATATTGGAAGCACAGTATTGTCGGGAATGTCATTTATAGGCTCACGCGTTAAGATTCTAGAGCACTGTGATTTAGGGATTTGTCCAAGGGGTTGATATAGGGACTTTTTCGCAGGCCTTCCAAGTTCTTCCACACGCATCTTATCTTATCAAACCATTCCTTCACATACTTTGTCTTGCTTTGTGGACGGGAGCATTGTGATCTTTACTGTAAAAAAGGGCCTTCACCGAAGTATTGCCATAATATTGGGAGCATAGTATTGTCGAGAATGTCATTATAGGCCGAAGCGTTGAGCTTTTAGGGCACTGGAAGTAGAGGCCCCAATCCAAATCATGTAAAACCCTCCCAGAGAATGATGCCTCTTCCGCCAAACTTCACAGTTGGCACAAAACCTTTATTTAACGTACAAATCTTTGTGTTTTACATTTTAAACATTTGAATGACATAAACATTTGAATACAGCTGTATATTACAATTTAAGAAGAATCCCAGTTTTTAAATTTCCAGGAAAGGTTCCTGGGTCAGGCATGTCTGCAGCTTAAATTTTCGGGCTTCTCTGGCAACAAAAGTCTTTATGATATCATCATAAGAATGTTTTGATGGAAAAGCATGTTCTGTGGATATCACACTTAAATTTGTTAATCTCTGTTAGCCAAGCAGATATGCTCTGATATGTTGGAAATCGTTGATAAGCTGAGCCCTGTGCGGCCCATCTTTGTCATCCGTTAAAAAGGAAATGAGGGTTAACAGCTCCCAGAAAAAAGTCTGACTTAGGGTTCTTGGATCTCATCCTTATAACACTTGTACTACAGAGGTAGAAGCACGTGTCAATACAACAAATCTAGCGATACGTTCTATCCGTCTAGCTTAGTGGTCGCGGATTCGATATCCGTCACGGACAAACTTTTATTTTCACATTGGCGCCCGAACGTAAAAATGGATGTACTGCCATTGGGTTCTTCGAAAAAATGTGTGATGACAAAGATTTTGAGGAAAGGTTTCTGAAAAATCAGATTTTCCTGGCGTACAAAAAATCCGTGAAATCCGAGTTTCTTTCGGCTATTTCACGGAAAAAGTTGTATCAGAAAAATGCTTCGTTAACCCATTATCTGCCGAAACTTTTTGGAAACGTTTTTCTGAATTTTTGGTAATTTTAGGGTTGAATGAAGTAATAAAACAAATTTTAAACACCACAGAAGTACTTTATTTGCGAAATTATTTATATATGCTGTATGACGAAGTAGATTCCTCCATCATTTTTATGCCAGGGGTGGGATTCGAACACACAACTCTCGGCTCCGGAGCTCCGAGTGCTATCCACTATACTACACTGGCCTGTGCTCTCATCTGCCTTTATCTCATGTGCGTCCTGCAGGGAAGGCACGTCACAACTGCCCTGTGAACTTAACCTGCGCCACCGTTCGGTCTCCAGGCGCGCTCGTTTCTCTAGGCTGGGGGGATCATAACGTAATTGCTCATCGATGTACATTTTATCAGTCTTATCTATTTTACAGTTGTCGTTCAAATGAAGAAATATCTTTATTTCTCTAAACCGATTTCTTGACATTGAATTATAAACCAAAGGCCCGCCTACATCAGGTGCTTGTTCCCAATACATATCTTCTTGTGGTAGTCTATGATATCCACTGAGAAGCAGAATACCAATGAATGATTTCAGCTCTTGTGAGCTTAGAGGAAACCTTGTACAGTAAAACTTCCGAATAGCGGACATCAAAGGGGAAAGAAAAACTGTCCGTTAATTAGAAGTGTCGGTTATTGGGAAAAACATGCTTTATGACATCTTGCTATGTTTATAACGTAAGAGCAGTTTAGAAGAAGAGTAGATATAAGTATAGCCGCCCCGGTGGCGCAGTGGTCTAAGGCGCTGGCCTCTGATCATTCGTCCGTAAGGGGGTCCGGGTTCGGATCCCGGTCAGGCATGGATGTTGTGTTTGTCTTACGGCACTGGCTCTCTCCCTTCCCTGGAACCAGTGACCCTAAATTAGGGACGGGCGACTGCTTATAGCCCATTGAGTTGCTCACGGTGGTCGTTAAACCTCCAATCAAAAAAAAATTATATATATATATATATATATATATATAAGTATACATATACACTGGAGAGCAATTGAATTAGAGACAGCTGGCGTTATGCAAATGTGGCGCTGTGGGCGGCCCTGTAAACGGAAACGACACGACGTATGCAGCGATCCGACAATATAAGGAGCGATGCGACAGGAATCAGTAAGAGTCGGACGCAGTATGGGTAAGACGAAGAATCTAAGCGCATTTGATCGTGGGAAAATTGTCGGGGCCCGACGAGTAGGTCACTCCATCTCGGAAGTCGTGCATGCACTGGGATTTTCACGAGCCACTGTGTCACGGGTGCACCGTGAATACATCGAATCCGGTAAAACCATCCCTTCAAAGGCCAACTGCCGTGGACAACAGCGTGTGGATGAGCTGGATCATCGTCGGCTAGCTCGCATTGTAACAGGGGATAGACGGGCCACAGTGCAAGAAATCACTCGGCAATTTAACGTTGGTGCACAAAAACGTGTAAGCAGCCACACCATCCAGAACCATCTCCTCGCTATGGGGTACAGAAACCATCGTCCCACGAGGGTACCGCTGCTGACCGCACATCACAGGGTGCAAAAATTACATGGGCGCGGGAACAGCGCCACTGGACCCTAGACATGTGGGAAAGTGTTGCCTGGGCTGATGAGTCGAGATTCCCGTTGGTACATGCGGATGGCAGGATACGAGTTCGGCGCAAACCACATGAAGCGATGGATCCTTCTTGCCAGCAGAGTACTCTTCAAGCTGGTGGGGGTGGCATTCTCGTCTGGGGACTGTTTACGTGGACTGAAATGGAACCCCTGGTACGTGTGATATCATCCCTCATAGGTCAACGTTACCGGGATATCCTGGACGACCATTTGCTCCCGTTTGTGGGTCTTCAACATCCCACTGGGGACCTCATCCTGCAACAAGACAATGCGCCGTGCCATTGCTCCCGAATTGTATCCGAATGGTTGGATGAACACTCCCCCGACGTGACCTCGCTTCCTTGGCCATCGAGCACATCTGGGATGCCATCGAGAGAGATGACCCCCCCCTCCATCAAATCTTCGTGAACTATGGGAGCTTGTTCAGGGGTCGTGGATCCGTATGGCTTCCCAACGCTTACCGGTGTCTTGTCGAGTCTATGCCGAGACGAATCGCCGCCGTCATCAAGGCGAAAGGTGGTGCTACACGTTACTAGACAAGTATCTGTAATTCAATTGCTCTTCAGTGTAAATGCAATACATAGAGCAATTTTGTACTAACCTTAATTACGAAACGCATATAGCGTATGAAATCCGTTTATTTTCGTGGTGTAGTAAGCATAAATATTCGCCAAGCTTTCGCACTCCACTGGGAGGCTTTTTCAAGGCAATGATAGACACAAAGCCTCCCAGTGGAGTGCGAAATCTTGGCGAATATTTGTGCTTACTACACCACGAAAATAAACGGATTTCATACGCTATATGCGTTTCGTAATTATTCAACTCTGGTGTATTTAAAAATAAAGTTGTACTAACCTTTATTAAAAAATATCCATCAAAACCTATAAGAAGCAAAACAATCAAGTATTGCTGTTTATCTATTACATTCTTGTGAAATTTTGTCTTCTAAATGAATCTCTAGCCAGCCGCCTGAAGCTTTGAATTCTGTGAATCCTAATTCATTTGCGATTTCTAAAGCCTTTCGACGAATTAAAATCCCTGATAAAGGAATGTTGTTGGCTCTAGCGGGGCAAAACCACTCATAGGTAAGAGTGTCCACAACTAAACCATCAGTTTCAGGGAAAGTTCTCTTAATTTTCTGGTTGCCATTACAATCTTGCCAAGACTTCAAGATTTCACTCATGTCGTTTTACCAATGCCCAGTTTATGTTCTTAAACGCGCACACTTAATCTTTCCCTTTCACTCAGCTCCACTATTTCAATTTTTTCTTGCCGCCCCGGTGGCGCAGTGGTCTAAGGCGTTGGTCTCTGATCATTCGTCCGTAAGGGGTCCGGGTTCGAATCCCGGTGAGGCATGGATGTTGTGTTTGTCTTACGACACTGGTTCTCTCCCTTCCCTGGAACCAGTGACCCTAAATTAGGGACGGGCGACTGCTTATAGCCCATTGAGTTGCTCACGGCGGTCGTTAAACCTCCAATCAAAAAAAAAAAAAAAAAAAAAAAAAATTTTTTCTTTTAGAGTCAAGCCCTTACTTTTGTGTGACATTTTAAAATCGATGTTTGAGACTTTTTACGAAACTTTTGTAAGGTGTAAGATGGTTTACACTTCTGCCACTTCGAAAGATTTCCCCTTGTTGCCTCTGCGTTTTGGTGCTGAAAGTCCCGGTAAGTCATCACCAATCTTCTCATCGCTATTACGAATGAGTTCTAAAGTACCTGCAACATCGCGCACAACAGAATCATTCAAAGTATTTTCATCAATATCTTCTTGATCGGTTGATTCGTCTGGTTGAGGCGTGATGATCACCAACTCCCAATCACTCATGTCATCTGCACTCACTTCATATTTGCCCAATTCTGCCAAAGCTTGATTGACAATAAGTCCACGAAGCATGATCTTTTATATAATTATCCTGAAATAGGTGCCAGATAAAATATTGTCTAGGCTAAAAAAATCAATATCACAAGAGTGATATCATTCAGGCAGCCTAAATGTATGTAAATGGTGTATTTCACAATATTATTACTAACACACAATTAAAATATGTCTGAATGGTTATTTTTACATAACAATAAAAATGATCTCATATTCTGCCAATGTCCGGATTTTGGGACGCATAAAATTATGTGATATTGTACTTACCTATGCAATCCTAAAATCAAATAATACCTTTGAGGATAACAACAGACTTATTACGGACACATATATATTAACCTTAGTTTCTTCGGTTACAAAATTAATTTTATATGCAGATGATATAATACTTTTTCTTAAGGGACAGGATATTTCGCAAATAATTGATTACTTTAATGCAACGAAACGGCATTATCAAGACTGGTTCATTAGTAAAGAATTGATCCTTAATACATCTAAAACTAAAACAATTTTTTTCACTGGTCCAACTTTGAACCTAAACAATCAGCAAAATTTGATCATTTCCTCTGATGATGTACCAATATCTACAGTTGATCATTATACTTACTTGGGTGTGGTTATTCAGAATACCTTGAAATGGAACTTACGCACAGATAAAATAGCTCGTGAGATGTCGAGAAATACAGGAATTATTGGCAGTGTGTTTAATAATCTTACTACGAAAACCATTAAATTATTAAACTATTATTTAGTACACTCTCGTTTAATTTACTGTCTCTCTTGTTGGGGATCCACTACTAAAGCGTTACCTTGGGAAACTTTAGGTGCTTCAGAATAAAATAATGAGATTTTTAGAACTGAAATTAAATCCACGTTTAATTGGTACTACACTTTCACAAGATTATGGTCGAATTTGTCTCGATCCTAATAAACATAATATTTTGAGCATTAACCAGTTGTATTTACGCTCTCTGGGTACTAATATGTTTAAAAGAATAAAATTGGGTTTTAATGATGATATCATTGGCATTCATAAAGAAACTCGTGAATATGATACGAGATATAGACATATATTGCAGCCATGCTTTCCGAAAAAATCAACAAATAGAACTCAGCATTGGATATCAAGAGCTAAAATTTTGGAATGATTTGCCCAAGGAAATTCATAATATTAATAACTACAGTTTATTTAAGAAAAGAATCGCTATTTATTTACTTGCTAACATTGTAATAAAAACCACAACAAGGGATTGGTCAGACCAGTGAGGCGAGAATGGAATAAAGATGGGATGGGGGAAAAATTACGTATAAGTCAGAACGAATGAAATATGGCCATACCATTGCGACGGCGTATGTTAGGGTTTTATCGAATTAAAAGTTGATAAAGATGTCCACATTATTTAAAAATATGAAATGTAAATGCATGTTTTGTTTTTAAATATAATTTCAAGCCACTACTTGCTCCCCAAATATATCGCTCTCAACACATTGAGGCATCGCTACCATGCATTTACTACTAACTACTAATATATTTAATATTATGCTCACTTGATGTTACGTATTTTATTTCTTGACTTTTGCTTTTTACGAAGGGATATCAAGACTCGTTAGGTCATTTTGGCCTTTTTTTCTGATCAATGAAGGAAGAAAATGTTTTTCATAATACATGGAAAATTCACAGAATATTCAAGCAAAGAAAACTTAATTTGCTTGAATATTCTGTGTTTTTTCTGATCTCCCTGGCTGTTATATATTATCTACCAACAAGTAATTGGACACCCCTGCAATCGACGATATCTGCGGTCCTGATACACGTCACGGCCGCCGCCGTTAAATATCGTGTGGGAAACAACAACGCAACCAGTCGCATGCAGGATGCCACGCAGTTCGGAGCACTCTGATTTCGAGAAAGGTGTAATCGTCGGGTATCACAGAAATGGCCGATCCATACGTGCATATCCAGCGAGTTGAAGTATCCAAAATCGACAGTGGCCTACGTGATTGGCAAGTGGAAGATGAGAGATGACTGTCGGAATGTGCCCCGACCCGGCAGACCCACAAAACTGGGAGTTAGAGACCGACGGGTGCTGGGCAGAGAAATTCGGAAGAACCGCACCAAATCGATGGGCCACATCCGCGATGAGTTTCCACAGGCATCCGGGAGTGTTCTTTCGATGAATAGCATCCGTAAGGAAGCACATCTGTTCGGTTATCATGGACGTGCTGCCGCCCACAAGCCTTTGGTCACCAAGTCCAATAGCGCTGCTCGGCTAATGTGGTGCAAAGAACGTCGACAGTGGACTGTTGAACAGTGGAAACAGGTTCTATGGAGCGACGAATCAAGGTTCACCCTCTACCGTTCGGATGGCAGGGTCTGGGTTTGGCGTCTGCCTGGAGAACGCCTCCTGCCGTAATGTGTTGTGCCAACTGTGAAGTTCGGCGGCGGTGGAATTATGCTATGGGGGTGTTTCTCATGGTATGGCACGGGACCCTTGGTCGCAATTCCTGGTAGACTCAACGCCGAGACCTACTGCACCATTTTGGATGACCATGCGCTTCCTACGTTGTGGCAGTTTTACGGGGTGGATCCATGTTACTTTCAGGATGACAATGCCACCTGTCATGTTGCGAGGTCCACCATGGCTTAGTATGGTGACAAGGGGGATAATCGAATGGACTGGAGAGCCCGGACGTTAACCCTATCGAGCACCTCTGGGACGAGTTGGAGCGTCGACTTAAGGGGTGCCCCCACCAATCGGTGAAGGGGCTGACCTGTCTTCTCCAAGCCGAGTGGAAGAAAATACCGCTAGCCGTCGTAGAACTCCTGGTTGAGATTATGCCCTCGAGGGTCGCAGCTGTAATCGCCGGTCGTGGAGGCTCCACCAACTATTGAAGGTGAATAAACTTCGTTTTCCTTTGCTATCACAGGTGTCCAATTACTTGTTGGTAGATAGTGTATATCTATTAATTTGTTACTTCTAATGAGCATTTTGTATGTGTATAATAACAGCTAAACTAATAAATTGACTTGAATTGAATGTACTAATAGTGAAAATGCCATTGTTTCTAGAAGCCTCACAGATGGTTTTCATTTAAACCAACTGCAGGAACGAAAATTAACTAAATTCTAAGGCCTCCTTGTCACAGGTAAATAAACAAATATAATGTTTGTTGACTCAAACACAATTATTAAAGTTCACTTAACTTCATTTTATAGAAATCATACATAAGAGTCTTAAATTCAATACAAATTGTGTGTGTCAAAAAAAGGGCAATGGCAGATAATGGGTTAATTCACGAAAGGATCACGGAAAGTGGCTCATGAATTTCAGATTTTTTTTTTTTTTTACAGTGAATGTATTTAGGCATCTCATGTGTGGATCTTATTTCCGCTCGACTTTCTTTCAAATGAAGAAACTGTATCTTGAAAGAAATGCATAGGAATATTTGTAAGCCGACGAAATAAACTTTCTACTTTCACATATGGAGCGATCTCTGTTGAAATCTCTGTGCCTCAAACACATATGAAGGGGGGGGGGGGAACGTGAATCTGGTTGAAAAGACGAGGATGGAGAAGTGAAATTATGTTATGAAAGTTTAGGAAATAAAGATCGCCGTAAGAATCGATTTGCACTCAATGTTATCTCTTGCACTTCAGCTGTCGTTACACTATAAATTTAAAACCCGCTTTCAAAAAATAAGTCCCCCCCCCCACCTCACAGACTCACTCCAGGAATCGACAACGATAATTCATCATGTGAAATAACCTAGTATTTAATACAATGAATGAGTCGGATACCTTTCTTCTTCGGAAGACATCGTAACTCTTATCACTGAAGTTCATTTTCAAAAGCAACTGATTAATTGTTCACGCTGAATCAACCCTTATTTTGTCAGCGCGAGGGATTTTGAAATATGAGCTGAGATTCCTCATCGTGTGGTTAGTGATATGAGTCAAAGGAGATAGTCGAGTAAAACTGTCGAAACAGCACTTTTTTCGTCAGTTCTACCGTCGCAATAATCTTTTGACTAGAGTAACTCTTCGGGAATTTTTTTTTTACTGCGTTTTAATGACTCGCGTCAGCACTTATCATGACGGTCAAATTCTTTGGTGGTCCGCTGGTCGAAGGCCACTAAAAATCCAGTTGTACCCCCAAAATCAAAATCTCGTTGGTCCGAGGGAGAAGTTATTTTTTTCAGATGGCGTCATTTTTTTCCAGAGAAAAATCTGCAGCATTTTTCCCGTAAATTTAAATTCCGGAATACACTCTTTGTAGAAAAAAACAAGAAAGATGACACCGAATTTTCGGGTGTAATAAGCACGTCTTTTGAATCCGTTCTGACGCAAATTAAATTTATCAAAGCTATTCAAAGTCAATGTAGCCGGTATGGAAAACAATAGTATCTGACGGATGAAAGAAGTTTTTCAATCGGGTTTTTAATCCCTCAGATATTGCTGTAAACGGAATCGTGAGCTTACACCCTATGGTTGCAGACTTGTGTGTTAAGAAAAACATGAATTTATATGAGAAACATTTCGCACCGGAAACGTTCTCGAACATAGAAAGAATTTTTCAAATCGGACTCTTAGAAACAGAGATATCGACAAAAATAAGATGTGACTTTACGTCCCCTGGTGGGAAAACCATGCATTTTATTAGGAAGAAAGTATTCTCAAAAGGTTTTTCCATATGATCGGTATCTATCCAAGAAAACAAAAATTTAGTCGAGTTTTCAGGAGCCCAGATTTTGCTACAAATACATCAGAAGCAGAAATTAACACTTATGCCCGCTGGTGGCCAAACCATTCTTTACCAAACATTAGAAATTATGCGAAAAATATTTTCGATCAGGGCTTGTATGCGATACAGGAAGAATTTTTCAAATCGGAGTTTTAGAACCCGAAATAACGCAGAAAACGCAATTTGCCTTTGTGCCCCCTAGCGGAAAGTCTATGATTTACTTGAAAATTTTGAATTTATAGGAAAAGCATTTCGCATTGGAAACACTATCCAACAAAGAAGAAATTTTCAAATCGGACTACTAGAAGTAGAGATATTGACAAAAATAAGATTTACATGTACGCCACCTGGCGTAGAAACCATGCATTATTTCAGGAAGAAAATGTTCCTAAAAGGTTTGTCGACATAAGTAGTATCGGTCAACAAATGACTTTTTTTTCAATCGAGATTTTAGAAGCTAATATTTTGCTGCAATAACATCAGAAGCGGAAATTAAGACTTACGCCACCTGACCATTTTTTTCAAAAAATTGAAATAATGTGCATAGGATTTCCCATCAGGAGCTGTATCCGGTGCAGAAAGAATTTTTCAAATCGGAGAATTAGAAGCAGAGATATCAGGGGAAAAGCAATTTACCTATACGCCCCCTAGCGAAAAATCTATGAATTACTTGAAAATTTTGAAATTATATGAAAAACATGTCACACTGAAAACACTATCCAACAAAGAAGGAATTTTTCAAATCGGACTCCTAGAAGTAGAGATATTGACAAAAATAAAATATACCTCTACGCCCCTGGCGGAGAAACTTTCTTTATCTTTCTTGTTGGATAGTGTTGTCAGTGTGACATGTTTTTCATATAATTTAAAAATTTTCAAGTAATTTATAAACTTTACGCTAGGGGGCGTAAATGTAAATTGCCCCTCCCCCTATATCTCTGCTTCTAAATCTCCGATTTGAAAAATTCTTTCTGCACCGGATACAGCTCCTAATGGGAAATCGTTTGCAAATAATTTCTAATTTTTATAAAAAAAATGGTTTGGCCAACAGGGGTCGTAAATCCTAATTTCCGCTTGTGATGTATTTGCGGCAAAATATGAGCTTCTAAATTCTCGATTGAAAAAAACTTCGTTTGTAGACCGATAGTACTCATGTCGACAAACCGTTTAGAAACATTTTCTTCTTAAAATAATGCATGGTTTCTACGCCAGGGGACGTAGATGTATATCTTTTTTCTTTTTTTTTTTTTTTGTCTTTGAAGCGAAGTAGGAATTTTTCATTTATTCCAAACAATGTGTGGAACAAACATCACCCATTTTTCGAAGAACCCAACGGCCAGTATATCCATTTTCCACAATCCGGTGTCAATGTGAAAACACAAGTTTGTCCGTGTCCCCTTACTCCGGAGTAAGCGGTTCTCCCAACTGGGCTACGCGGACAGAATGTCTCGCTGAAGATTTGTCGTCTTGACACGTGTTTTCACCTCTGCAGTACGTCACAGAAGGGAGTGTCTGACCCCAGGTCTACAACAACTATGAAAAGAGTACGAAGCTAAGAGATTTGGGCTAGAGTGCCCGACAGGGAAGTCACACGGAAGGTGGGTAGAATGAGGGTGAAAGACGCCCTTATTTACTACCGGGGGACCAGTACTCGAAGGCTTAACGTGCCCATCCGATGCACGGTGGATATTTATTGGTACAAGCGTTCGCACCTGCCTGGGATCGAACTCCGTGGCAGTCACGAACGTTGACCATTAGGCCATCCGCGGCCCAACTGATTAAAAAAATAATTACCAATGATTAAATAGTGGCCCGCCACAGAGGATGGGAACTACGCAACCAGGATGGCATATCAAGAGCAAAGCTCCAACGCAGGGGAAATCTGGGCTATGGATTGCTATTGCGTTAACTTGCACGGACTGTGAGGATGCCTCGACGTCGGATCCGTGCACAATACGAGCAGTTGAGCGAATTTGAGAGAGAACGTGTAACTCGGCTGAGAGAGAGGCCGGTTGGTCAGGTCCTCGTATCACCAGACATTTGGATCCGAGCGATCCGGCAATCGATCGACGTTGGCGTCAATGGATCGAAGAGGGCACAATCCCGCGGGCAGTGGACGGCCGAGGGCAACGACAGAGCGCGAGGATAGAGTGACTGTGAGAGCCGCACAAACAGAACCGAATTCTTCGCTCTCAACCATCCGTTGCCATTTGCGTCTACAGGTACGGAAGTGGCCATTCGGACCGTTACCAGACGCCTTGCGGCACGGGGACTACAATCTGGGAAGCCATTCCGCCGCCTACCAGGGAGCATCGGCGGCACCGATTGCAGTGGTTTATGGTCCCATGCACGTGGAATAGTGTCCAGTGCAGTGGCTCACCCACGGGGAGGGCAGATGCCCCCCTCCCCGGGCTGACAGAGCGGATAATTATTACGTCGAAGTTTGAAAAAAAATCACGATACGCGATCTACATATACAGGGTGTGCACAAAGTACCTTTACAAATTTTCCCAGTTATTACGGACACCCTGTAATATGTACGTTCATGGTATTTGTTGTATAATATACTGTAAATATCATAGTTTTAATGGACATTCTCGTTTTTTGTAATAGGTCCCTCACTGACGTCGCAGGTGCTGTTCTATGAAAATGTGGTCCCCACAAGAGAGAGCGCAGTGCGTCGCTTGGTTCATCGAAACAAAATCTGAAACACAAACGCAACGACATTTTCGTAGTAAGTGTGGGAAAACCCCGACATCTCGTCCTAGTATCCGCCAATGGCACCAGAAATTCATGGAGACTGGGTCCGTGTTGAATCAAGATCGTAGTGGCCGCCCACGAACATCGAATGAAGACATCGAACGTGTTCGTGGTTCATTTTCACGAATCTCGAAGAAGTCCATTCGTTCCGCTGCCAGAGAACTAGAAATGCCCCGGTCCACGGTACACAGGGTGCTACATAGGCATCTACGCTTATATGCATACACAGTGCAACTTTTACAAGCACTTGAGGCGAACGGTAGACCACGACGAAAAGAATTCGCAGCAACGATGCTGCATAGAGTGAGTGAAGATCCCGAGTTTCTCACACATGTTTGTCTTACGGTATAACGAAGTAAATTTCTCCGTCAGTTTTGGTCTACGCCGGGATTCGAACCCGAGGCCGCTTATTCCGGAACAAGTCGCTCTACCAACTGAGCTACGCAGACATTTGTTCTGATTGCTATATGCTTTTATGTCGTGTGCGTCCTGCTGGCAGGTACGTCACATCTCCCCCCCCGAAAGAGGGCCGGGGTATGGCCCACGGGTCAGCCGTGACCATGAATCGTTGCAGGCAGCCATCCACTGTAGAACGTGCACTTGAGAACTCCCAGTCAATCTGCTGTGTGGAATGCAACATCACACATTCTTATTTTTCGAAGCGCTGGAGAAGGAATTCTCTAATTTTTCCTATCTCGCGGTGTGGAAATAACATCACACCAATGCGATATTTTGAACGGTCGGGTCATCCGGATAGTTCGGGCGCCATTATAACGAAGTAAATTTCTCCGTCATTTTTGGTCTACGCCGGGATTCGAACCCGAGGCCGCTTATTCCGGAACAAGTCGCTCTACCAACTGAGCTACGCAGACATTTGTTCTGATTGCTATGTGCCTTTATGTCGTGTGCGTCCTGCTGGCAGGTACGTCACAACGGATGAGGCAACTTTTCATGTCTCTGTGCAATTAAACTGACTCAGTGTCAGGATTTAAAGGTCAGGAAATCCTCATGCGTTTGTAGAACTTGCGAGAGATAGTCCTAAAGTGAACGTGTGGTGTGGTGTTATACATAACCGAGCCCTTGGACCATTTTTCTTCAGTGAGAAAACAGTGACGGCAGAAGTTTACCTGGATGTTTTGCGTGATTATGTTGTGCCACAGTTGGAGGACTTTCAACCAAGCGTGATATTCCAACAGGACGGTGCGCCACCACATTGGGGCGGACTTTTTAAACACAACATTCCCTGGGAGGTGGATTGGACGGTATGGTCCAATTGCATGGCCACCCTGTTCCCCCTACGTCACACCTCTGAACTTTTTTGTATGGGGATATGTGAAGGATATCGTGTATCGGACAAAGGCGAAGGACATCGTTGACCTGAAATCGAGGATCAACAATGCCATTTCGACCATTACTGAGGACATGCTGCAGCGCACATGGTTGGAACTGGAGTTTCGGCTAGATGTTCTACGTGCAACAAATGGTGCGCATATTGAGCTTTTGTAATGCGGTAGGAAACACTTTAGTCTGCTCTTACTTATGTGCTCATCCACATTTTTGTATCTCATACAGTGTATTCGTAATAAATGTGCAAAGTTGTAAAGAGGCTTTGTGGACACTCTGTGCTTCTTAATCATGTACCGTATAGTTATAACATACAGTATTTATAAGGGACTAGTTCTGTTGAGTAAATTTAGAAAATTCTAACCAGAAAAAGAATTTCATCAATACTGCTTCTGTGACGTACCTGCCAGCAGGACGCACACGACATAAAGGCAGATAGCAGTCAGAATGAACGTCTGCGTAGCTCAGTTGGTAGGGCGACTTGTTCCGGAATAAGCGAACTCGGGTTCAATTCCCGGCGTAGACCAGAAATGACGGAGAAATTTACTTCGTTATAATGGCGCCCGAACTATCCGGATGACCCGACCGTTCAAAATCTCGCAATGGTGTGATGTTATTTCCACACCGCGAGATAGGAAAAATCAGAGAATCCCTTCTCCAGCGCTTCGAAAAATAAATGTGTGTGACGTTGCATTCCACACACCAGATTTACTGGGAGTTCTCAAGTGCACGTTCTACAGCGGATAGCTGCCTGCAACGATTCATGGTCACGGCTGACCCATGGGCCATGCCCCCGGCCCTCTTTCGGAGATGGGGAAATGTGACGTGCCTGCCCAGCAGGATGCACACGACATAAAGGCAGATAGCTGTCAGAATAAACGTCTGCGTAGCTCAGTTGGTAGAGCGACTTGTTCCGGAATAAGCGGACTCGGGTTCGATTCCCGGCGTAGACCAAAAATGACAAAGAAATTTACTTCGTTATACTTCTTCTAATCATTTAACTTTCTCGTACTGTAACATTAACTGGATAAGAATAAATGTGCAAAAGTCAACCTTCTTAATTGTTATGATTTCCGACTATTTTACCCGGTAAATTTAGGAGGGTCACCCAAACCTTAGGGAAATACTGTGCGCTACGCCCCCCCCCCCCCACTGAGAATATTTTGGGTGCGCTACTGGTACAATGGCATCGAGTTGTCTTCAGTGGTGAGTCACGGTTTGCACTTGACGCCGACGACTGGCGCTTACGTGTCTGGAGACGAGAAGACCAGCGCATGGATCCTGCCTTTACCGGGGAACGGCGGCTGTGTGGTGAGACAGCTGGACACCCTTGGTAGTCCTTTGTACCACCCACACGGGTCAAAGGCACGTCGACGACATTCTATGACCTGTTGTGTTGCCATTCCTGTCACAGCATCACCGTGCAATTTTTGAACAGGATAATGCCCGGCCGCACATGGCACGGCTCTCCCAGGCTTGTGTTCGTAATATCAACACCCTTCCAGGGCCAGCCCGATCGCCCTACCTCTCACTGATCGAACATGTTTGGGACATAATGGGACGCCACTTACTCCCATCCCGGAATGTCGGCGAACTGGCCCGCAATTTGGACACCATCTGGCATCCTCAGGATAGTATCTGTGAACTGTATGCGTCTATGACACTCCGGGTAACCGCTTGTATCCGAGCCAGAGGTGGCGCTGCAAGGTACTGACTTGTTCCACTCTGCAGGTGTTTTATGTGAATAAATGGTCCAGCTGCTCTGGAGTTGCAGTAATTTCCTTTCCTATACATTGCACATCGCGATTGGGGGTTTCTTCAAGGAGCTCCGTTTTTTTTTGTTTTTTTTTCTTGTGTGTGTTTTTTTCAAAGAATGTATTTTGTGTTCTTATTACACTGGTGTCCAGAATTAACGTGGCAAATGCAAATTCGAGAATACACAGTGCGTCAAAGAATTTTTAAGACTGGCGCTAGATTTCAGCCTACGGTGGCGCCACCAGTGTAATCGCGAATGCGTTATAAACCGTGACCATCTGCTTGCTTTCTGCCAAAAGTACTGCGCAGTTGTTAAAGTAACTCAAACGAAACGGCCGTTCATTAGAGAAGTAACATTATCTTCATGTTAAATTAATAAGATGGAACAAAGGGCTGTTATTAAATTTAACGCAAAACTTGGTAAATGTGCCTCGGAAACGTACCAAATGATGAAACAAGTTTACGGTGAGTTTTGTTTAAGTAGATCAAATGTTTTCCTGTGGCACAAACGTTTTTGGACGGAAGAGAGACGCTAGAAGAGGATAAGCCTACCGGAAGACCAAGTTCATCTATGACACCTGAGATTATTGAAAAAGTGCGTGATTTCGTGGCAAACAATCGTTGTGCGTCACTAAGAATGATGGAAGAGTCTTTAAACATTAACAAAGAAACGATTCGAACCATCCTGCATGAAGATTTGGGCAAAATAAAAGTCTGTGCTAAATTTGTTCCACACACGTTAACCAATGAACAAAAATCAACGAGAAGTGCTAATTGCAGAGACATCATTTCAGCCGCTGAAAATGATCCAAACTTCTTAAAATCGATTGTTACTGGTGATGAAACATGGTGTTTTCAATATGATCCTGAAACAAAGCGACAAAGTGCGGAATGGAAGTCAAAAAACTCACCACAAGCCCAAAAAACAAGAAAAGTTCCATCGAAAATCAAAACAATGCTAATTTTTTTTTTTTTTTTTGATTGGAGGTTTAACGACCACTGTGAGCAACTCAATGGGCTATAAGCAGTCGCCCGTCCCTAATTTAGGGTCACTGGTTCCAGGGAAGGGAGAGAGCCAGTGCCGTAAGACAACACAACATCCATGCCTGACCGGGATTCGAACCCGGACCCCTTACGGACGAATGATCAGAGGCCAGCGCCTTAGACCACTGCGCCACCGGGGCGGCAAACAATGCTCATTACATTCTTCGATAGTAAGGGTATTATCCACAAAGAATTTGTTCCAAGTGGACAAACAATTACTGGTGAGTTTTATTTAAATGTTTTGAGGCGTTTGATGGGCAGAATTCGTCGCATTCGTCCAGAATATCGAGATGAAAACAGTTGGTGTTTGTCGCACGATAATGCACCCAGTCACACCTCACTTCTTGTTCGTAGATTTTTGGCGAAAAATAACGTCTGTGTGTTGAATCATCCACCGTATTCGCCTGATTTAGCACCCTGCGAATTTTCTTTATTCCCAAAACTTTAAAACGCGTGCTTTGGAGGCAGTTCCGCAAAGTGAACTGGAACAGGCATTCGAATCATTATTAAATCGCTGTAACCAGTGTATTGAAGCCGGAGGGACTTATTTTGAATAAAAAACCAAAACAAATTTTAATTTCTTGTTTCTATTTCATTTCACAGAGCCAGTCTTAAAAATTCTTTGCCACACTGTGTATGTCCGAAACGAGACGACCCACCGTAAAGATTTTCCAGAGACATGTGCAAGGGGAAATGCTAAGTCGACGTACAAACAACCCTGTATTAGTTGCTGTGGAAATATGCGAATGACGACAGAACGTCAATGTAAATGGGCGATGCCATCACTCTGTCCACGTTATTTTATAAACAACACATAGCAACTGAAAAATTGTGTTCCGACACTGCTGAAATCGATCCCCAGATCTCTCGATAACTAATCGAGTGCGTTCGCATTTACACAATTTTTCAGTTGCTATGCGTTGTTTATAAAATAACGTGAACAGAGCGATGGCATCGTCCATTTACATTATCTCCACGTATTTGATATACACTGCTGGCCACCCAAAATGCAACACCAAGAAGGACACGAGATAGCAAAGCCAGATTTACTGGACACATAACAACAGATACAAAGATGAAACGATTGAGCTTACAGGCCCGTGCGACTTGCGGAACACGCAGACATCAATAGTGCGTGTGGCCCCCATGACTGGCAATAACGGCCGCTACACGCCGCGGCATCGAACGAAAGAGGCTTTGGATGTGGGCTTGGGGTATGTCGGTCCAGGCTGCTTCCACACGTTGCCACAGTTCATCACTGGTGGTTCTTGCCGGGCCACTCGGTTGCCAATCAGCGACCAGACGTGTTCGATGGGCGCCATATTGGGAGAACAGGCGGGCCTCGGCAACAGTGACACCTGGTGGGCCGTGAAGAATTGTTGCACGATGTGCGCCACGTGCGGGCGCGCATTGTCCTGTTGAAACGTGGCCGCTGGCAGGTCCTGCAGGTAAGGGAGGACTACAGGCTCCAAAACGTCGGAGATGGAGCTGTGGCTGTTGAGTGTACCGACGATGCGTACCAGAGGGGTGCGGGTGTCATATCCAATTGCGCCCCAAACCATAACGCCAGGTGACGGACCGGTATGGCGATGCATAATGCAGGCGTCATACAGTCTCTTGCCGCGGTGCCGCCACACGCGGATCCGACCATTGTGGTGTTGCGGGCAGAAGCGGGATTCATCGGAGAAGACAATGTCGTGCCATTCCGTAGTTCAGGTACGGCGTTCAACTGCCCACTGCCGCCGCACTCTCCGGTGGTGTGACGTCAATGGTAACCGGAACAATGGGGGCAGTGCGACAAGTCCCCGCTCCTGCAGACGACGTCGAACGGTACGTGCTGACACAGCTTGTTGCGCAACACACTCTAATTCCTGCGCTAACGTTCGTGATGTGGCGGTGCGAGCCGTCAATGTCCGGCGAACAACATACCGGTCCTCTGGTTCGGTGGCGAGCCGCGGCTGCGGCAATCGCTCACGTCGGTCTGTCCGTTTCTCCTACACCCACCGAATCCATACTCGCCTCACTGTGGCTGGATGTCGTCCCACACGGGCGCCGATGTCTCGGTACGATAAACCGCTGTCGTGATAAGTCACTATTCGTCCTCTGTCGAACTCCGAGACGTGCTGGAATGACTGCAGTATTCTGCGACGAGGCATCAGGAAGCTTGCCACGCACAGGTCCGGCAGCACAACACACTTCCACTACTTACACCACGCCTTCTGTGCACCCTTCTTATAGTGCTTCTCGGTGGCGTGCCGGGCGCACATGATTTGCATATGCCCTGCAATGCTAATCGTTTGCATGTCCTCTCGCGGGAGACGCATGCTGCTAATTTCAGGCCAATTGGATGCTTCCTTCTTGGTGTTGCATTTTGGGTGGCCAGCAGTGTAGTATGTAATTATTATTTGCAAATTGTGTAGTTTCATTACCAAATAATTCCATTGCGTTTGAATGGCATTATTAAATAATTGAATTATATCCTCTTCATTGTGACGCATTACAGATTAATTCCGCATAAAGCAGCTATAAAAAATTGCTCCAACAAGACTGGATTAGATAGGCATGTTAGAGAAACTAGTCACAGCATGGATTGGAATTCCTTAAAGTAATCAGTTTACAAAGCAATTTTCAAAAAAGAAAGCTGAAAGAATTAATAGAAATTGAGCGAAATCAAAATTCCATCATCAATGACTGCAAAGGATTTTCCCTGCCTAACATCTGGCAGGATTTGTTGAAAACTAACCTAAACCGTCAAGGTTAACCGTAACCGTGATAGTGACAGGAATAAGTGACAACAACAAGACAGCCTGAAGAAGGAGAAGAGTTTTCTCCGAAAATTTGCAATTTAAATGAAAAAATTTCCTAGTAAAATTCCCATAATAGTTGCTTTAGATTAGTAATCCATTACCTTGTAATGCATTACACGTTAATTGTAATCTGTACTTCCATTACTTTGTAATGCATTCCTGCCCAATTCTGCTGTGCGCAAAGTTTCGACACGTTTTTCACTTTTGCTGGTTGTGGGAATCCGTGACTGTTGATCACCCTCAACTCTCTTTCGCGACCATCTTTAAAACGTTTATGCCACTCATGAATTTATGCACGACTCATACAATCCTTCCCATAGACTTTCTGTAACTTTAAGTATGTGTCTTTGCAAGTTTTGTTAAGTTTTTGACAAAAGTGATGCAAATTCTTTGACAATTTTTGTCCGATATGACAACTGCGACGAACAGCTTTACACACGTACGAACAAAGCACTACCGAGCAGGGGAGACGTGACTCACGGAACATGCGTAGTAAACTCCAAGGTCAACGTGTGTCAGACCGCTTCCTGCCTGGTCCCGCAATGGTTCAATGCAGTGGAATACACAGTCGTATCAAAACAATATACCCATCCCCGGAATAACAGTGTACCCGCCCAGACGCGTCACAGAGTGCACGTGACAAGGTCGACTACACGGGGATATAAGCGTCCGGCCACGACAGATGAGCCATAGTGTGTCATGTGAGCACAATGGGCAGCGATCTGACGGACGTTCAAAAAGGGATGATCATCTGCTACCGCGCTGAGGGTGGAAGCATCTCAGAAACAGCAGACATCGTGGGCTGTTCGCGAGGTGCTCTAGTAAGGTTGTACCAAGAATGGAACGCTGGCTCCCCGATTACCTCCCGACGTCATAACTGTGGAACCCCAAAGGCCATCGCCCCCAGAGGAGAACGTCGCAACCGTCGACTGGTCAATCGACGCGCAACAGTGCAGCGATTGAACGCTGGGGCACACGGATACGTGTCCCCGATAATAGTAGCACGAACCCTGTTACGCATGGGTCTGCGGAATCGATGCTGCGTCAAGGCGCCTATGTTAACCCAGGTCCATCGGCAACAACGCCAACAGTTCGCATAGGACTACTGTCATTTGACAGTGGAAGAGTGGGAAAAGGTTGCCTTCTTCGATGAATCGAGGTTCCTACCCCACATAAATGACGGGCGGTGGCGGATATGGCGTCTGACACACGAGAACCAACACTCGGATACGCTTGTCGGGCAAGTACAGGCCAGCGGTGGCGGTGTGCATGTTTGCGGGATGTTTTCCTGGTATGTCCGCTGGTACCACTGAATGGGTCCCTGAACGCCAATGGCTACTCGACCATCTTCGCTGACCACATGCATCCCTTCATGTTGGACGTTTACCCTGGTGGTGATGATGTCTACCAACAGGACAATGCGCACTGTCATGTCGCTAAGATGGTGTGTGACTGGTTCCAGGAACACAACAGCGACGTCTCCGTTCTCCCTTGGCCGGCAAAATCGCCGGACCTGAATTCCATAGAACACTTGTGGGACTATTTTGATCGACAGGTTCGACGTGCCGACCCACAATCACGTCATTTCCGCGACATCCTTGCTCTGCTGCGGTCCGAATGGGCACGTGTGCCTAGGGCAACCTTCCAGGGCATCATTGTGTCCATGCCACACCGTCTCGCTGCTGTCATCCGTTCTAAGAGTGGTTTATTTCCATGGTCATATTATTCTGATAGGAATGTGTATAGATGAGTTCAAATTTTCTTGCTGGGGAGCAATTTATGAATTGTAGCTCAAGTTCTTTGTTTCTTATATCGTTTCTGAAATGTTTAGTAGTGCTGTACGAGATGTGTGTTCGCGGGCGCGTATGTTTTTTTAGACAACCTGACCGATCGGGCATGTTACAATTTTGAAGCTTTTCTGGACCTGAACCATACTGCCTGCGGAATAGCAACCTGAAAACAGCTAACTTCTAGCATTAGGCGTTGATGCAATAAAAGTTAAGACTACAGAAGATTTATAATTAACTTTTCGGTCTGAGCCGTTGTTGTTCGTTCTGCTGAGGATTACGTCAAGAAAAGGCAATTATCTGTCCTTTTTTAGTTTTCACTGTCAAGAGAAATGGAGTTAATGGAAATAATCTTCTCCAGGAAAGCATATTGGCTTTTCTCAGCAGTAGGATCAATCCATAGAAAGCGCATGTCTTCTGAAAACGTCGTGCAGGTAAAGTTAATATGTATCATCTTTTGCAATAGGATGAAATATCGATTTTGCTAAGATGCAACAGACTGGAGATTCTACTCGCGCTTTCTTTACTTTTTTCTATACAGTTATCGCAAGCAGAAGTTCTGATATATGAGTTAATCCAAAGCTTTTTAAATGCTCTTTACGTTCCCTGTAGAGTACATAAGGGATTCCGTTACTTTATTTTTGACGTTCTGTTTCGTTTTATCGACCGTTCTGACTGGTAAAAGAAGAAGACATCAAAGCTTCCAATAATGTCTCTGCTCATTACTAAAATTTTAAGTTTGTGGAGGAAAAATCTTTCGTACATTTTAGAGTATATTCTGTCTACGGTAGGAATTAAAACACGTAGGATGTTTTCCGTGAAACATTAGCTGCCGCTTAGACGCCATGCATTAGAGATTGTACCTCGGCTTTCGACCAGCTAAATAAAGCAACGAGAAAGATGACGTCGAATTTTCAGGTGTAATGAGCACGTCTTTTGAATCCGTTCTGAAGCGAATTAAAGTTATCAAAGCTATTCAAAGTCGGTCTGGAAAGCAGTAGCATGTGACCGAAGAAAGACGTTTTTCAGTCGGGGTTTTTATCCCGCAGATATTGCTGTAAACGGAAACGTGAACTTACGTCCTCTGGTTGCAGACTTGTGCGTTAAAAATTTTGAAATTACACTGGCGGAAAGTGAAAAAAGAACACCAAGAAGGAATTGGCGGACGATCATGAAATTTACACATGTTAATGGGGTCGAGTTTACGTAGGTGTGGTGTTAATTTCGGGACCAACCGGTGAGCGCTTACGCCACAGCACGGCATCATATGCAAATTATCCTTGGTGGTATTTAAGGAGTACGGCGAAGTGAATGTAATCAGTCGTCGGCGTACGGACACGTGCAAAGACCCTGAAGAAGCTGCAATGCCTGGACATGGAAGACGTGTACGATTTCAGCAGTTATCGTCCCTTGAGCGAGGTCGTCTAGTCGGACTCCGTGAGGCCCGGTGGTGGTATCGTCGTATTGCGGATCGCATTGGACGGGAAGTATGGGTGGTGGTACGATGGTGGCGTAGATGGTCCGAGGAACATTCCCACGCGAGAAGACGTGGAACCGGGAGTCACAGACGGACTGATGAGCGGACCGATCGACGCATAAGAAGAGCAGCGTTGTGAAGCAGAACAACTACTGCGACGCAAATCCGAGCTGCCGTTGCAACTGAGGTGACTGTGCAAACAATCCACAACCGTCAACTGGATGCAGGACTACGTGCACGTGTGCCTCTGGCATGTGTATCTCTGACTTCAGCCCACCGTCAGGAACGGCTGCAGTGGTGTCGCCAACGTCTGCACTGGAGAACGCAATGGCGATCTGTCGTGTTCGGCGATGAAAGCCGATTCTGCTTGGGTGCCTCCGATGGCCGTATGCGTGTTCTCAGACGCACAGGGGAGCGTCTCCACCCTTCTTGCATCCGCCAGCCACACACAGGGCGTACACCTGGTCTCCTGGTGTGGGGAGCGATCAGCTATCACTCCCGTACACAACTAGTGTTTGTACCGGGTACGTTAAACAGCCCCTCCTACATCAACAACATCATTCAGCTTGTTGTTGTGCCATTTGTAAGGTCGGTCCATCGTGGTGTTTTCCAGCAAGATAACGCACGCCCACACACGGCACGTGCAACGCAACATGCACTTCAGGGTGTGAGACAACTTCCATGGCCTGCACGTTCACCGGATTTGTCCCCCATTGAGCACGTGTAGGATTTTATGGGACAACGACTTATCCGGTCTCCACGGCCAGCCACGACGATCCCCGATTTACGCGTTCAGGTTGAGGATGCTTGGAACTCAATACCCCAAACTTACATCCAACATCTGTACGACAGACTCCATGCCAGAATTGCACAGTGTGACGCAGTTCATGGCAGTTCAACCTCGTACTAACCATGTTACATGGAAATGTTATTTTTCAGTTTACCAGCAAACACAGCTGTATTTTGCCATAATGTTTTGGTCACGTTATCCTCTGTATTCCGTTGTTATGTTGTATAAATTTCGTTGGTATCAGACGTCTCCTTCTTGGTGTTCTTTTTTCACTTTCCGCCAGTGTATATGAGTAACATTTCGCAGCAGAAACGCTCTCCAACAAAGAAATAATTTCTTAAATCGGACCTCTTAGAAGCAGAGATATCGACAAATATAAGATATTCATCTACGCCCTTTGGCGGGAAAACATGCATTATTTTAAGAATTCTCAAAACGTTTCTCGATGTGAGCAGTGACGGTTTTTTCAGTCGAGTTTTCAGGAGCTCAGATTCTGCTGCAAACCCATAAGAAGCAGAAATTCACTCCTATGCCCCCTGGTAGCCAAACCATTCTTTACCAAATATTAGAAATTATACGAAAAACATATTCCATCAGGAGCTACTGTATGCGATACAGGAAGAATTTTTCAAATCGGAGTTTTAGAAGCAGAAATATCTCGGGAAACGCAATTTATCTTAACGCCCACTAGCGGAAATTCTATGAGTTTCTTGAAAATTTTGAAATTACATGAAAAACATTTCGCACCGGAAACGCTATCCGACAAAGAAGGGGTTTTTCAAATCGGACTCTTAGAAGTAGAGATATTGACAAAAATAAGATATACATCTATGCCGCTTGGCAGAGAAACCATGCATTACTTTAGAAAGAAAATATTCCTAAAACGTTTATCGACGTGAATAGTATCGGTCCACAAATGAATTTTTTCAGTCGAGATTTTAGAAGCTCAGATTTTGCTGCAAGTGGAAGTTAAGACTTGCGCCCCCATTTTTTACCAAAAATTAGAAATTATGTGCAAAAGATTTCCCATCAGGAGCTGTTTCCGGGGCAGAAAGATTTTTTTTCAAATCGGAGTTTTACAAGCAGAGATATCGGGGGAATGCGATTTACCTTTATGCTCCCTAGCGGAAAGTCCATGAATTACTTGAAAATTTTTAAATTATATAAAAAATTGTCGCACCGGATACTCTATCCAATAAAGAAGGAATTTTTCAAATCGTACCATTAGAAGCTGAGATATTGACAAAAACAAGATATACATCTACGCCCCTTGGCTGAGAAACCATGCAATATTTTAAGAAGAAAATATTCCGAAAAGGTTTATCGACGTGATCGGTATTGGTTCACGAACGAATTTTTTCAGTCGAGATTTTAGAAGCTCAGATCTTGTGACAAATATATCAGAAACCGAATTGAACACTTACAACCCGTGGTGGCCAAACTATTCTTCCCCGAAAATTAGGAATTATATGCAAAAGATTTCCCATCAAGAGCTGTATCCGGTGAAGAAAAAATTTTCAAATCGGAGTTTTAGAAGTAGAGCTATCGGGGAAAACGCAATTTAATTTTACGTGCCCTAGCGGAAAATCCATGCGTAACTTGAAAACGTGACTGTACCTAAAATACTCTTCGTCATAAATCGAAAGGTGAAAGAATTTTTTTCATTCGGGTGTTTAGAAGCAAATATATGGAATAAAATGTATTTTGAATTCGATATCATCTGCATTTACGCCCTCTAGCGGAGAAACTATATCGTAGAAAAAAACGAAATGAAGGATCATCAATCGCATATTTCAAGCTTCCCAATGCAGAAAGATCGGACCAATAGTTGCAGAGATATGGTGTCTACAGACAGAAGGACAAACCGATAACACACGCACGATGTTTTTTTGTTTTTTTTTTTTTACAAAAGACGTGCTAAAAATACTAGGGTAATTCAGTTTATTTAGCTGTTACATTAAAACCAAAAATACAAAGTAATAAAACAACCCTGTAAGTACACTGGTGTGCAAAAATTAAGGACGAAGAAGAGAAATTAGCATAACAGCGGAACGAGCAGGCAGAACGGACCGAAAGACCACTCAGGAGATAGACTAGGGTCCGGTACGGTAGGGTATGCGCATATATGCAGCATGACGTAGGGGGGAGTGTCGGAAGAGTATAAAGCACACGGGCAGTGTACGCTCAGCAATTTGGGGAAAGCTATTGCACGGTGTACATCAGTTTGAACGACGTCGAGTTGCTGCCACCGTGTGATATGGCCAACAGGCAATCCAGTAGACGACAATTGGATGACTTTACCCAAGGTCGCGTCATTGGGAAGTTGGAAGAAGGTCGCAGTGTGACTAGTGTGGCCGAGGAGTTCGGGATCGCTCACAGCATCGTTTCACGAGCTTGGAGAGCATTTCAAATGACAGGAACAGCTGTCCGAGAGTTTAGTAGTGGTCATCCAGGAGCAACCGCGGCGCGGACGACCGGTATATTGTCCTGCAAGCGAGAAGAGACAGCGGGAGAAATCGCAAGACACATGCAGTCAGATAATATCCGAAAACTTGAAAATTTTCATTGTCCTGGAGCGGGACTCGAACCCGCTTCTCCCAGATAGCGCCCGGGTATGCTAACCACTACAGCACCCAGAACGACCAAGATTCAAGTTTCCGGTTAATTTGAATATAACCATCACAGGATTCGCTAGTCGAAGCAACCGGCATTCATGTTTAGCGAATCTGGAGGTTAAGTATTCTATCCCGTGATTGCCCGGAGAAGCGGATAAATCCTGAAAGAAATTACGCCATATAATACAAATTTTGAAGATGACAATCCGATTTTTGGCGTAAATGTGACAAGGATGGTAAGTCAGATAATATCCGAAAACTTGAAACTTTATTTCTTTCAGGATTTATCTGCTTCTCCGAGCAATCACGGGATAGGATACTTAACCTCCAGATTCGCTAAACATGAATGCCGGTTGCATCGACTAGCGAATCCTGTGATGGTTATATTCAAATTAATCGGTAACTTGAATCTTGGTCGTTCTGGGTGGTGCAGTGGTTAGCATACCCGGGCGCTATCTGGGAGACGCGGGTTCAAGTTCCGCTCCAGGACAATGAAAATTTTGAAGTTTTCGGATATTATCTGACTTACCATCCTTGTCACATTTACGCCAAAAATCGAATTGTCATCTTTAAACTTTGTATAATTATACAATTGTTTTAATGTTAATATGTTATATTTATTTGGGTCAACGTGTATAGACACTGAGTGGCCACTTTATTATGACCACCCCTTCAGTACTTCGTTGGGCTACCTTTTGCCTTTAATACTGCGTCGATTCTTCGTGGCATGGACTCCACGAGATGTTGATAGGTGGTTTGTGGGATCTGAGACCATGCTTGATTAATAGCACTTTCCAGGAGTGTGAGATTGCAGGGTTGTGGATCCAGCTGTCTGATGGCTGGTTCAACTTCATCCCACAAATTCTCAATGGGGTTGAGATCTGGAGATTGTGGGGGCTACCTAAGCAAAGTAAACTACACTGCTGGACAATTGCTAAGGACGGATCATAAACGGCTATATAGCGCATAAAAAAGTAAGTGTAGTTGGATGCCAAGTGAAATAAAATAATGTCAGAATGCCAGGACATTACAAGAAAGACAATTTATTGTGCTCTGAAATCCAGAAGGCTTTGGAACGTGTTCAAAGGACAAACAGGCCAATTTGTGCAGAATACGTAAACGTGAAAAAAATGCAATTACCGTCCGCAGGCGTTCCGGCGTAAGATGTCAATACGGGATATGGCCACCAAGGAGGGCGATGCAAGATTCCACACGTCGTGTCATGCTTTGCACAACATTATCAATCAGCTGTTGGGGTAATTTATCCCATTCCTCTGTCAGTGCACGGATGAGGGTGTCCTTGTTTATTGGAGGGCATTGGGGACCAGCAAGACTCCTCCCCAAAGCATCCCACACATTTTCAATGGGGTTCAGATCTGGAGAACGTGCTGGCCATACGAGGCGTTGAATATCCTCGCTCTCAAGGCACTCCTGGACAGCAACTGTTCGATGACATGTTGCGTTGTCGTCCATGAAAATGAATCTATCACCGACAGCACCACGGAACATGCGAACATGAGGTAGCAGAACATCATTAATGTATCGTTGGCCAGTCATAGTCCCAGTTGGAAGCACATAGAGGGACGTACGGCCATTGATCATGATGCCAGCCCATACCATGACACTACATGTCGGATATCGGTCCCTTTCCTGTATGTTTGCTGGACAACTATCACGCCAGATCAGTTGTCGTCGACAATCAGACGATAGACTGTATCTACTCTCATCTGAGAAGAGGACGGCAGACCAGTCGTTATCAGTCCAATTCCGATGTTGATGGCACCATTGCAAACGGGCGGTACGGTGACGTCTGTACAATGGGATGTACACAACAGGACGGCGGGCGTATAGTCCTCCTTCATGCAAACGTCTGGCGACAGTTTTTCGGGAGATCCGCTTGCCAGTAGCAGCCATAAACTGATTTGCTGCCTCGCTAGCTGCGCTGCGTCGGTGTCTTTTTGTTGACAGCTCTATGTACCGATCTTCTGCAGGTGTCGTACTGCGAACACGACCTCCCCCGTGACGTTTGCTACACTCTCCATTTGTTTGAAATGATTTCCAAAGCCTTGAAACAGCACTGTGGCTGACGTCGAACTCCCTGGCAACATCTGTTATTTTTCGCCTTTCTTCAATCTTGCCAATAATACGGCCACGCGTAAAATCATCTAGGTGATGTCGGGAAGACATACTGAAAATTGCAAGTTCGTCAATTGATTCTTTCCCTTTCAACTTTGCGTTTGAACAACAACGGTCAATACGCGTCAAATCCTTTATATCTCTTAACAGCGCTATGACGTCACGAACAAGTTCGGCAATCCAAAATTTGCATACGCACAACACGTCTGACTGTATCGCGCACTTATGCTAATTTCCACATTTTCCTGCCTTCCATTTTATGGTTGCTATCGTTGCTATTGTCATCCGTCCTTAGCAATTGTCCGGCAGTGTATAACGTAAATGTCTTTTCGTACTGAGCTTTTATCGCTCTTCTTACGTTATTTTAAAACATCACCATACGAGGAAATAGTTCCTAAATTAAACCTTAACGGCCAGACGAAACATTTAAAACAGAAGTCAAACTTACGGAAATTGGCTTTATTTCTCCAGCACAGATAATAGCACTTCAGGATAGTATAGAAATCACATAACACATCTCTAACATAAATCAACACTCCACGCTCCACACAAGCAACTGTTGTATCGTAGTTTATATCTCTCGTTCTTATCTCATAACAGGCATACGTCACGTTCATTCTACCTCAATTGTGTTGCCAACAGTATTCGTTTGAAAGAGAAGATATCACGTTAAGTGTGAAGTATAATTGAGAACAACTCAAGATTTACATAGGGAAAGAAACTAAAAAGTAAAGTTAATTTAGAATATACGTCACAAAACTCACCGGCGTGTTCCTGAAACCAATCCTGCATAATACGAGCACTACGGCAGGACGCATTATCTTGTTGAAAGTCATTGCGATAAACCATCCACATGACAAGATGCACTTGGTCCGCAATCTTTTGCCTTTAACACTGCGTCGATTCTTCGTGACATGGACTCCACGAGATGTTGATAGGTGGTTTGTGGAATCTGAGACCATGCTTGATGAATAGCACTTTCCAGGAAGTGTGAGATTGCAGGGTTGTGGATCCAGCTGTCTGATGGCTCGTTCAATTTCATCCCACAAATTCTCAATGGGGATTATGGGGGCCACCTAAGCAAAGTAAACTCACCGGCATGTTCCTGAAACCAATCCTGTACAATACGAGCACTACGGCAGGACGCATTATCTTGTTGAAAGTATCCATCGCCGGGTGTTCAAAGCATTGGTGCGCGCATTAGCATAACTGCTGCACTTGTGAGATGTTCAAGGGCATCAGTTGTTAAAGTTTACAAAGAGTGGACCACCAGTCAAAAAACCGCATCTTAGCGCAAAGCACGTGGTCTCCAACAGCTACTGGATGCTTGAGCTGAGCCGAGAGTAAACAGAATTCAGTCCAGCAGACGGACAACACTTCGTCAGATTGCAGATAATCTGAATCAGGGACCAAGTTCGATGGCCTTTCAACGTACTATTCGCTGCACATTACATCGTATGGGCTACAGAAGCTGATAGCCTGTCAGTAAGCCATTGCTATCTGCAGCGAACAAGAAGCAACCCCTCAGTTCGCTCACGAACACAAAGATTGGACAGTAAATAAGTGAGAAAGTGTAATGTGATCCGACGCATCATGTTTCAACTAAAGCATGCATATGGAAGGGTGAGGATATGGAGACAGCATCACGAAAGCATGGACCCATCTTGCATCGTCACTACTCTTCAAGCTGTCGTTATGGTCTGGGGAGATGCTTTCGTGGGAGTGTTTAGGCCCTATGATTCGTGTGGAGCAACGTCTGACGGTGCAAAGGTATTTAAATATCGTTGCCTACCAAGTCCACCCACTTATTTAAATGGTTTATCCCAATGGAGATGGATGCTTCCATCAGGACAATGCTTCGTGTCATAGTGCTCACATTGAGGAGCATCACGGAGGTTTCCCTGCCACCGTGGCCTTCTCAATCACCGGATCTCAACCCAATGGAGCATTTGTGGGATGAAGTCGAAAGCGACATCAGACAGCTGGATCCTCCATCATCAAATCTTCAAGAGCTGGAGGGTGAAATTCATCGTATTTGGGCTAATATATCCATGGCACTTAACGATGCGTAGTGGGATCAAAAAGTTCCGAGACTAGCACGTAGCGCGCCAACAGATGGCAGTACGCGGATGCGCGAGCAGAGGTCAAAGGCAGTGACCTTTATGAGTTATTGTGCCGAGTGGCGTCGTTTTGTGAACATCGGGAGCTGTGCTGCACGATATTTGGTGATCACGTGCAGAACACAGCTGAGATTTCGGTATGGACTGCAAACTAGAGCAGCGAGCGAACATCAAATTCTGCAAATCGTGAAAGGAGACGCATAAAATGTGGCGGCAGGCTTATGGCAATGAAGCAATGAGTCGTGCGAGGTGTTTTGAGTGGCACTCGCGCTTCAAGAGAGACAGAACGGCACTGGAAGACGATGAGAGGTCAGGGCGACCTTCCACGAGCAAACCCCCTGAAAAAGGGGACAAAATTAGGGAACTAGTGCATAAGGATCGTCGGAGAACCTTTCAAGACATTGCTACCATCGTCAATCTGTCATACGGGACTGTGCAAGAAATTTTGACGTCGGTTTTGAACATGCGCTGCATTGCTACAAAGCTTGTGTCAAAGATTCTGAATCCTGAACAGAAGGCGCTCCGTGTCGAGCTCTATCAAGAATTTCGTCAGCAGGTCAAATATCAACCAACGTTCCTATCGCGGGTCATCACGGGGTACGAGACGAGGAGCCTACGGCTACGACCCAGAGACCAAACAACAGTCGTCGCAGTGTAAGAGCCCGGCATCTCCACGAGCGAAGAAGGCCCGACAGGTCCGGAGCGCAAACAAAAGCATGCTCATCGTGTTCTTCGACATTCGTGGGGGTTGTGTACCATGAATTCGTCCCCCAGGGACAGACCGTCACCGCCCTTTTTTACTGTCTTAGGAAGGACTTCCGCCGCAAATGACCTGAAATGTGGCGCAGGGGCAATTTCCTACGCCATCACGACAATGCAGCAGCTCACAGAGCGTTAGCAACACGCCAGTTTTGCCGCCGCAACAGCATGATTACTCTTCCTTACCCGCCTTGCATGCCGGATTTGGCCTCCTGCGACTTCTTTCTGTTTCCGAATATGAAGCTGAAGCTCAAGGGTCGCCGTTTTGAAACCGTGGATGAGATCCAGCGCGAATCGCAGACGGTGCTTGACACGATTCGCGAACAGGACTTCCAGGGAGCGTTCCAACAGAGGCAAAAACGCTGGCAGGGGTGTATCGCGGCCCAAAGAGACTACTTTGAGGTAGATCATAGCCAGACTTAAGTAACGTAAGTACTTTGTCTTGGAACTTTTGATCGGACCGTATTTAATGGAGTCTAGCTGGAATGTACCTGGCCAAGGCAGCGGCCAGTGCGACATGAAGGCAGAGGGTGCTAAGAATCCCCGGAGGACCGGACTAGGCTGCCATCTGATGCTGACCTTGGCTACATATAACGGACGCTCCCTATCTTCTGATTCAAGGCTTCTTGAATTGGAAGAGGAACTACAAAGGATCAAGTGGGACATCGTCGGGCTAAGTGAGGTAAGGAGAAAAGGAGAAGATCTCATTGAACTGAAAAGTGGACATCTCTTCTACTATCGTGGGACAGATACTGGCAGAACTAGTGGTGTTGGATTTATAATAAACAAGAAACTGAAGGATAAAGTTGTAGAAGTTGAAAGTTCCTCAGACAGAGCTGCACTGCTCGTTATCCAACTCTCGAGAAGATACCAGGCTCAGATTATTCAAACTTATGCACCCACCACAAGTCATGCTGAAGAAGAAATCGAAGAATTTTATGAGGAAACTTGTGATCTAAATAATAAAGGTAAGCAGCACTTGAAGATAATTATGGGAGATTTCAATGCAAAAATAGGGCAACGGCAACAGAATGAAACTTCAGTAGGTAAATTCGGTCACGGCAACAGAAACCAGCGTGGAAATACTCTCGTAGAGTTTGCAGAGGCACAAGGGTTTTTCATCTTGAACTCCTTTTTCAAGAAAAAGCCACACAGGAAATGGACATGGAGACATCCAAATGGGACGACAAGTGAAATTGATTTTATTATGTGTAACAAAAAATTCGTCATAGAAGACTGCAGTGTGCTAAACAAGTTCAACACAGGTAGTGACCATAGATTGGTGAGATGTAAGATGCACCTCAACACTAAACTCGAACGTAGCAAGCTCATAAGACAAACAAAATGTATTGACATAACCAACCTTAAAAAACATCATAATACCTTCAAATTGGAACTGAAGAACAGGTTCTCTGCTTTAGAAGGCCTAACATCGGAAGAAGTGGATATTTCTGAAGTTAACAGAAAAGTAACCAAAGCTCTTATGGAAACAGCAACAAAATTAGCTGGGTCTAAGAACAAATTGAATGTGAACAAATTATCAGGAAAACCAAAATGTTGATGCAAAAAAGAAGAGTGATAAGGACAACTAAAGAAGATGTGACTTCCAAAGTGGAATATATAGAGCTATGCAAGACAGTACGAAAAAGTATCACTGAAGACGTAAGGAAATTCAACTGTGAACTAGTAAGGAAAGCAATTGAAAACAACCAAAGCCTAAAGATAGCAAAGGGACATCTCAGTAAGGGAAAAAAACAGATTATGGCACTGAGAAAGGAAGATGGTTCTGTAACAAGAAATAGAGGCGAAATTTTGACAAGAGTGAAAGATTTCTACTCCAAATTATATGAAAGGGATGATACATGTACTCCAGACATCATGAAAGGTACCAGTACCAGAGTTCTTCCAGTCCTTCCAGCAGAAGTTGCACATGCAATCAAGAACATGAAGCGGGGAAAAGCTCCAGGAGAAGATGGAATTACTGTAGACATCATACAAGAAGCAAGTGGAGAAATCGAAACAGTACTCGCCCAAATTTTCACTCGATGCCTTAATGAAGGGAAAATTCCTGAGGATTGGAACAACGCTACAATGATCTTGCTACATAAAAAAGGTGACATTGAGGATCTCAGGAACTACAGACCTATCAGCCTCCTATCAGTGGTTTATAAAATCTTCACTAAAGTTCTTTCACACCGCTTGAAGGTGACACTGGACATGGCTCAACCGAGAGAACAAGCTGGATTCAGGAGTGGCTACAGCACAATAGATCATATCCACGTACTGAGAGAACTAATTGAAAGAGCGAGGGAATATGAACTTCCATTGTGCATGGCTTTTATCGATTATGAAAAAGCCTTTGATTCGGTGAAACCATCAGCAGTTGCAATGGCTCTGAAATCCTGCGGTATTGAAGATGCATACATTAATATTATTAATAACATCTATGAAAATGCAAGTGCAAAGATTCGGCTGTTTGAAAATACAACACACATAAAAATTGGAAAAGGAGTGAGACAAGGTGACACCATATCTCCGAAGCTCTTTAATGCCACATTGGAAAATGTCTTTCAATCACTGAACTGGGAAAACAAAGGGATAAAGATTAATGGAGATTATCTAACCCACCTTCGTTTTGCTGATGACATAGTCATTTTTGCAACTACCCCATCAGAGCTACAGAGTATGATCCAGGAACTTTCTGACAAGAGTAAAGAAGTGGGATTAAAAATGAACTTTCAGAAGACAAAAGTGATGTACAATGCTTTTACAAGAAATGAAGATTTATCGATTGATGGAGAAAAGCTGGAGATAACAGACACGTACGTTTATCTTGGACAGCAGATATCAAGTGAGGGTCACATTGATAAAGAAATTAATCGGCGTACAAAACTTGCGTGGAGAGCTTTTGGAAGAAAAGCATAATTTTCAAGAGCAATATGCCATTATGTCTTAAAAGAAAAGTGTTTGATCAATGCATCCTTCCAGTGCTTACGTATGGTGCAGAGACGTGGACCTTAACTAAAAGAGACTACAAAATCTGCAGACAACTCAAAGCAGCATGGAGAGGTGCATGCTTGGTGTTACCAGGAGAGATAAGAAGAGGAACACGTGGATCCGAAAAATGACAAGAGTGGAAGACATCATGATCAGAGTTAAATCCCTGAAATGGCAATGGGCTGGACATACTGCCAGAAGGACAGACCATCGATGGACAGCCGAAATTTTAGATTGGATTCCAAGGGACAGGAAAAGACCCAGAAGAAGACCACATGGAAGATGGCTGGATGAAATTCGAAAGTATGCGGGAGTGACATGGAGGAGACTGGCACAAGACAGACCGTTGTGGAGGAAACTTGGGGAGACCTTCGTCCAGCAGTGGATTGATAATGGTTGACAATGATGATGATGATGATGATACCAAAAAGAATTTAAGCAGCATTAAGGGCAAAGAGTGCGCCAACAACGTACTAACCAGGTGGTCATAATAAATAGGCCACTCAGTGTATGTGTGGCAAGTTTCTTCTCATTTCGTGCATCCCTTCACGGTATGGCATTTTCTACGTCAAGCAGTGAGTAACGACATCAGCGAAAAAAAAGCTGCCGTTAGGTTTGATGCGAACCTCATTGTGGCGATAAAGAATAAAAACCGTGCTGTTCTTAGTAAAATAAAAATAAAGAATAAAAACGTAAAAGAGCTCGAATCCGAAACAAAAAAAAAAGTTCGTCTTCACTTTCTTGGTTTCGGGATTCACGCTGATTTCCTGTAACGGGAAAGTTTTCAATCAAACTCTCAACTTAAGCTGATTTCAGTAATGGAATTGTCCCCAACAGAATTTTATTTCTTGGTGAATAATGCTTCAAAGTGAGAGTTTCATTTCTTCCAAGACAGCAAACTCTTATGCGCTTTTGTACGTTGGAAAGTCAGCCGAATGCTAAGAAGAAATGCCATTTATGTATCAAGAGATGAAGTTCCGAAAACTAATAAAATATTTCGGTATCCTTGAGTGTCAGGGAATTTCTTCATCATCTGGTAAGTAACTCGCTTCTTTTAAATACCTTCTGGAAAGACCTGAAATTTTTCGATCCTAAGTTCTAATTTTTATGCCATATAGACTACACATTATACGGTATTTTAATCAGGAAGAGGATAACTGGGTTTGAAAAGAGACTCAAAAAAATACGTTTAACTGATTTAACGATAAATTAATCGTTAAATAATTTAAATTAGAGATAAAATGATGCAAAGGGGATAATTTTTTTTTTTTTTTTGATTGGAGGTTTAACGACCACCGTGAGCAACTCAATGGGCTATAAGCAGTCGCCCGTCCCTAATTTAGGGTCACTGGTTCCAGGGAAGGGAGAGAGTCAGTGCCGTAAGACAAACACAACATCCATGCCTCACGGGATTCGAACCCGGACCCCGTTCGGACGAATGATCAGAGGCCATCGCTTAGACCACTGCGCCACCGGGGCGGCGGGATAAAAATTAACGGACATTATTTTACCCATTTTCCTGCTTATAGCCCATTGAGTTGCTCACGGTAGTCGTTAAACCTTCAACTACCCATTTTTGGTTTGCTTAAGACACCGTCAGTTTTGGAAGTACACCCTATTACATACACTAATGAGCCATTACATTGTGACCACCACCTACTTGATAAGACGTAGGACCCCTTTTAGCCCACAAAACAGCGTCCACTCGGCAAGGCATCGATTCCATGAGGTGGCGATATGTATCCTGGGGTATCTGGTACCATAATGTCAACAGCATGTCCTCCAGTTCCCTAACATTTCGGGGTGGTGGTCATTTAGCGCGAACCCGCTTTTCCACGTTGAACCACAAATGTTCGATTGGGTACATGTCAGATGAATATGGAGGTACAGAAAGTCACCAGCATGTTTTCTCGAACCACTCCTTGACGATTCTGGCAGTGTGGCATGGCGCATAATCCTGTTGGTAATGGCCATCACCAGCATGTTCCTCGAACCACTCTTTTTTTTTTTTTTTTTTGATTGGAGGTTTAACGACCACCGTGAGCAACTCAATGGGCTATAAGCAGTCGCCCGTCCCTAATTTAGCGTCACTGGTTCCAGGGAAGGGAGAGAGCCAGTGCCGTAAGACAAACACAACATCCATGCCTGACCGGGATTCGATGGCCATCACCAGCATGTTCCTCGAACCACTCCTTGACAATTCTGGCAGTGTGGCATGGCGCATAATCCTGTTGGTAATGGCCACCCCCAGCAGTGAACACAGTTGACATGAATAGGTGAACTTGGTCCGCAACGATGTTCAGATACCTGACAACTGTTAAGGATTGTGCTATTGGGATAAAGGAGCTTAAAATGTCCCAAGAAAACATCGCCTACAGCATAACACCGCCGCCGCCGGCTTGTTTCTGCCAAACAGTGCATCCAGGTGCCATAGCCTCCGTTGGTAATCGGTGTATCTGCGCTCGGCTGTCTATGTAGTGCACCAGCAATCCTGGCCGCCCCGGTGGCGCAGTGGTCTAAGGCGCTGGCCTCTGATCATTCGTCCGTAAGGGGTCCGGGTTCGAATCCCGGTGAGGCATAGATGTTGTGTTTGTCTTACGGCACTGGCTCTCTCCCTTCCCTGGAACTAGTGACCCTAAATTAGGGACGGGCGACTGCTTATAGCCCATTGAGTTGCTCACGGTGGTCGTTAAACCTCCGATCAAAAAAAAAAAAAAAAAAAAAAAACAGCAATCCTGATTTGTCAGACCAGGCCACTTTCTTCCAATCATCCACGGTCCAATCTCGATGATCTTGGGCCCATTTCATGCATTGTTGGCGATGACGTGCAGTGAGCATGGGGACCCGGCTGGGTCTTCGGCTACGCAGGCCCATGCGCAGAAGGCTGCGATGAACTGTGTGCTGTGACACATTGCCCTGATCACCATTGTTGTAGTTGCGGGTGATTTGTCGCACTGTGGACCTGCGGCAGCTCTGAACAATACGTTACAGCCTCCGCTCCTCTCTGGCATCAATGAGCTGCGGACGACACAGGGAGGGGGAGACGGGCCGTCGTTTGGCCATCTGTGCACCACTTTTGATACGTTCTCCCTACAGCGGCAAGTGAGCAACCCATAAGCCGCGCCGTTTCCGAGATCGTAGTTCCGAGGTTCCGTGCCATCACAATTTTTCCTTTAAACCTCCGACAAATCGGCAGTTTCTCTCATTCTGACTCAGAACACTCTACTAATCGAAAGCAGATCCTAGGGTTTCGGTTGGTAGAGTATTCGCTGCTCTGTTGACTTCACCTGCTCCACCGTTCAGTCTCCAGGCGCACTCATTTCTCTAGGCTGAGGGTGGTCACAATGTTATGGCTCATTGGTGTATAATTGATAAACACTCAATGGACGAAACATTAGAGATACCTGCCTAGTAGAGTGTTGGTGCTCCTCTAGTGGGAGTAACAGCGTGTACACGTCGAGACATCTACGCCATCAGATGCCGGAGGGTTTCCGGAGGTAACACCAGCTATGCCTATTGCAGCATTGTCTGTCCACAACTCTTCCTGTGATGTCGGTCCAAGATTCATGGATCTGATGTTCCCCTCCGCGTCATCCTACAGAGCTTCCACAGGGTTTAAGTCCAGGAACCTTAGGGCCCACTGGATAGTTCCCAACTCAGATGAGTGTTCCTCGAGCCATTATTAGGCGGTTACAGCCCAGTAGGGCGACGCGATGTCCTGTTGAAACAGACCATCGGCCTCAGGATGCGCGAAGGCCACGAAAGTGTGGAGGTGATCAGCCAACACATGCTGGTAGCGCGCAGCATTTAAGGACCTATCCAGACACACTAAGGAACCTAATAAGTCCCATGAGAAGACTCCTAAAACCATCACAGAGCCACCACCGCTTCGAACGGAGCCCACCTGGTGCGACGGGGCCATGGTGCTGCCGACGCCACTCCCGCACCTTCCCGACAGAACCATTTAGCTGGAAACGGGATTCATCTGACCACACGACGCGCTACAGAGGTCCAGCTTTCATGTTCACGGCGGCAGTCGAGGCGTAATTTCCGATGACGGGCAGTCAACAATGGCACAAAATAGGGCGCCGGGGTCCCGTAGCCCAGGGTGTGCATCGTGCGCAGTACCGTTCACTCGCTGACGCTGCTTGGACCTCCGACATTTAAGGTGGCTGTGATTTGCGCTTCCGTTGCCAAGCGGTTGGTCTGTACGAGCCTGGATAATCTACGTCGACCACGGTCATCAATGGCGTGTGGTCGACCACAGCTTGTTCAGTCGATGGTATACTCGCGGTACATAATTCTCTCATGATACGTCCGTCGACGGTATACTCGCGGTACGCCTTTGATACTGTTACCCTTTGGAACTCTAGGGTTAATACCACTTGGGAGAGAAAGAATAACCATTTTGCCATGCCCGTCAATGCGTCCACGATGAAAGTCGCTCAGAACACCATGTTTACCCAAGTTCGTCGATCGAGTACATAGTTGGGTGCCCTACTGTCCTCCTATTTATCTCCTGCATGTGGTTTGGGTGTGTTCTAGAGATGAGTTCGGGCTCAATTTTTTGATCCGGGCCCCGCCCGCTTTCTTTGATTACATATGTTTGCTGAGCCCGGGCCCGGATTCTTGGAAAATTTTGCTTATCAAGGCTTGCATTTATGTATTATACACTGGCCAAAGATATGGCCCAAGCAAAGATTAGTTTAAAAATCATTAATTTAAAAAGTTTAATTCAGTTAATCCACTTCACAATATTAATATGTTTTTAGAAATACTACGCATAAAGCCAAATGTTATAAAATGTGGATTTGAAAATAAATAAATAAATAAATAATCAACGTGCCATTCGACCGTATCAGGGGAATCAGTAATTTTGGTAAAAGCTGAAGAAAAGAAAATCGTTTAGAAACAAAAAATTCCATTCGTTATTTCTTTTTCATTTCTAAATTTACTTTTATTTTGAATAAATTGCATTATAAAACGTACAACGCCGTACAGACAGTAGTTGCAAATGTTTGAAATTTTGACTCTAATCTTTGCAATATAATTTACATATATAAGCTAATTGGTAAAGGTAGTTTAGAGTGATGTATTAGAATATAAAACAAGAAAGATGACACCGAATTTTTGTGGGTAATAAACACGTCTTTTGAATCCGTTCTGACGCAAATTAAATTTATCAAAGCTATTCAAAGTCAATGCAGCCGGTATGGAAAACAATAGTATCTGACGGAAGAAAGAAGTTTTTCAATCGGGTTTTTAATCCCTCAGATATTGCTGTAAACGGAATTGTGAGCTTACGCCCTTTGGTTGCACTAAGAAAAACATGAATGTATATGAGAAACATTTCGCACCGGAAACGTTCTCGAACATAGAAAGAATTTTTCAAATCGGACTCTTAGAAACAGAGATATCGACAAAATTAAGATGTGACTTTACGTCCCCTGGTGGGAAAACCATGCATTATTTTAAAAAGAAAGTATTCTCAAATGGTTTTTCCATATGAGCACTATCGGTCCAAGAAAAAAAAAATTAGTCCAATTTTCAGGAGCCCAAATTTTGCTACAAATACATCAGAAGCAGAAATTAATACTTATGCCCGCTGGTGGCCAAGCCATTCAAGCCATTTTGCATTATAAAACGTACGAAATTATGTGAAAAATATTTTCCATCAGGTCTTGTATGCGATACAGGAAGAATTTTTCAAATCGGAATTTTAGAAGCAGAAATAACGCAGAAAACGCAATTTACCTTTGTGGCCCCTAGTGGAAAGTCTGTAATTTACTTGAAAATTTTGAATTTATAGGAAAAACATTTCGCATCGGAAACACTATCCAAAAAAGAAGGAATTTTTCAAATCGGACTCCTCGAAATAGAGATATTGACAAAAGTAAGATATACATCTACGCCCCCTGGCGTAGAAACCATGCATTATTTCAAGAAGAAAATGTTCCTAAAAGGTTTGTAGTATCGGTCAAAAATTAAGTTTTTTCAATCCAGATTTTAGAAGCTAATATTTTGCTGCAATAACATCACAAGCGGAAATTAAGACTTACGCCACCTGGTGGCCAAACCATTTTTTACAAAAAAATTGATATTATGTGCAAAGGATTTCCCATCAGGAGCTGTATCCGGTGCAGAAAGAATTTTTCAAATCGGAGATTTAGAAGCAGAGATATAGGAAGGAAGGCAATTTACCTTTACGCCCCCTAGCGGAAAGTCTATGAATTACTTGAAAATTTTGAATTTATATGAAAAACATGTCACACTGAAAACACTATCCAACAAAGAATGAATTTTTCAAATCGGACTCGTAGAAGTTGAGATATTGACAAAAATTAGATATACATCTACGCCCCCTGGCGGAGAAACTGTGAAATATTTTAAGAAAAAAATATTGCAAAACGGTTTATCGATGCGAGTGGCATCAGTCCACGAAAGAATTTTTTCAGTCGATAGTTTAAAAGCTCAGATTTTGTGGCAAATACATCAGAAGCAAAAATTAACGCTTACGCCCCTGGTGGCCAAAGTATTCCTTACCAAAAATTAAAAATTATATGCTAAAGATTTTCCATCAGGAGATGTATTCGCTGAAGAAAACATTTTTTAAATCGGAGTATTAGAAGAAGAGTTATCGGGAAAAAAGTAATTTACTTTTACGCCCCCTAGCGGAAAATCTATGGGTAATTTGAAAAAGTAACTATATCTAAAATACTCTTCGACATAAATGGAATCGAAAGATAAAAGAATTTTTCAATCGGATGTTTAGAAGCAAATGTGTGGAATAAAACTTGTTTTTGAATTCGACATCATCTGCATTTACGCCCTCTAGCGGCAAAATTGTACATCGTAAAAAAAAAACGAAATAAAGGATCATCATTCGCATATTTCAAGCTTCTCAATGCAGAAAGAGTTTTTTAAGTCGGACTAATAGTTGCAGAGATATCGTGGGTGCAGGCGGACGGACGGAAGGACAAACCGGTAACATAAGCACGATCTTTTTTTTTGCAAAAGACGTGCTAAAAAAGCATGTAGGGAAATTTCCAAAATCAAAAAATACAAGAACGTAAAAGCATTCCAGACTAGATTATTCTGTATTTTGTAACATTAACAAAGCTTTGCGCTTAATAGTACACTGCCGGACAATTGCTAAGGACGGATGACAATAGCAACGATAGCAACCATAAAATCGAAGGCAGGAAAATGTGGAAATTAGCATAAGTGCGGGATACAGTAAGACGTGTTGTGCGTATGCAAATTTTGGATTGCCGAACTTGTTCGTGACGTCATAGCGCTGATAAGAGATATAAAGGATTTGACGCGTATTGACCGTTGTTGTTCAAACGCAAAGTTGAAAGGGAAACAATCAATTGACGAACTTGCAATTTTCAGTATGTCTTCCCGACATCACCTAGATGATTTTACGCGTGACCGTATTATTGGCAAGGTTGAACAAGTGCGAAAAATAACAGATGTTGCCAGGGAATTCGACATCAGTCATAGTGTTGTTTCAAGGCTTTGGAAATCATTTCAAACAAATGGAGAGTGTAGCAAACGTCACGGGGGAGGTCGTGTTCGCAGTACGACACCTGCAGAAGATCGGTACATAGTGCTATCAACAAAAAGACACCGGCGCAGCACAGCTAGTGAGGTAGCAAATCAGTTTATGGCTGCTACTGGCAAGCGGATCTCCCGAAAAACTGTCGCCAGACGTTTGCATGAAGGAGGACTATACGCCCGCCGTCCTGTTGTGTGCATCCCATTGTCCAGACGTCACCGTACCGCCCGTTTGCAATGGTGCCATCAACATCGCAATTGGACTGATAACGACTGGTCTGCTGTCCTCTTCTCAGATGAGAGTAGATACAGTCTATCGTCTGATTGTCGACGACAACTGATCTGGCGTGATAGTGGTACTTCATATTGTCCAGCAAACATACAGGAAAGGGACCGATATCCGACATGTAGTGTCATGGTATGGGCTGGCATCATGATCAATGACCGTACGTCCCTCTATGTGCTTCCAACTGGGACTATGACTGGCCAACGATACATTAATGATGTTCTGCTACCTCATGTTCGCATGTTCCGTGGTGCTGTCGGTGATAGATTCATTTTCATGGACGACAACGCAACATGTCATCGAACAGTCGCTGTCCAGGAGTGTCTTGAGAGCGAGGATATTCAACGTCTCGTATGGCCAGCACGTTCTCCAGATCTGAATACCATTGAAAATGTGTGGGATGCTTTGGGGAGGAGTCTTGCTGGTCGCCAATGCCCTCCAATAAACAAGGGCACCCTCATCCGTGCACTGACAGAGGAATGGGATAAATTACCCCAACAGCTGCTTGATAATGTTGTGCAAAGCATGACACGACGTGTGGAATCTTGCATCGCCCTCCATGGTGGCGATATCCCGTATTGACATCTTACGCCGGAACGCCTGTGGACGGTAATTTCACTTTTTTCACGTTTACGTATTCTGCACAAAATGGCCTGTTTGTCCCTTGAACACGTTCCAAAGCCTTCTGGATTTCAGAGCACAATAAGTTGTCTTTCTTGTAATGTCCTGGCATTCTGACATTATTTTATTTCACTTGGCATCCAACCACACTTACTTTTTTATGCGCTATATAGCCGTTTATGATCCGTCCTTAGCAATTGTCCAGCAGTGTATAATAATCACAATATTATCATATGTGTGTGTGCAGTTTCCAGATCAAGTTCATCATGAAAAGAGAGAGAGAGAGAGAGAGAGAATTGCATCTAATGCCTCAGCGCTTCAACTTGATCTTCTTTTCTCTAAAACTCGACCTGCTGCACTAAAAACCAACGTCATCCCACAAATCGCGGGAGTGAGGAAATTTTTAAAAATAAATAACAATACTTCTAACTGCACAATTTTGGAAATTAATACATCATTTTAAAGATTCTTGATTTTTAATAAAATACAAAAAATGGGAATGTGATTTTTTCCCAGTTTTTCGATACCAGACCTCCTTAAACTAATCCTTGCTTGGGCCATAGCTTTGGACAATGCATAATGCAAGTCTTGCTAAGCAAAAATTGTCTTGCAATGGCAGCTAGCTTAGGAAATTGAAAATCCTTCCACCATGGTAACAAATCCACAATGAAATTCAACACGTGTAATTCCGAGCCCGGGCCCAGTCAGTGCCCGTGTTTTTCGGTACGTAATGAATTCTGAGCACGTCCGAGCCCGGGCCGGGCCAGAGCTCATCGTCTGTTCTACTTTGCGCGGGTCATGACCATGGCAACTGCCCACCACACCTCTAATGTTTTGTCTACACTGTCTCTAATGCCTTGTGTACGAAGCGTATATACACACAATTTGAGCGTCGTGTTATAGAGTTCATTTTGTTGAGACTACTAAAGTGCTTTGAAGCGTAGTTCTGTTGTGCTTGGAAGACCAAATGAAGACTATTTATGTGAATACTTAAAGACTTTTCTGGCCGTTAGGTTAATATTGCTCATTCTATTAGGTGCACAAATAAGTTTTAAAGCGTTTTTTGTGTGACGTATACCACTAATTTACATATCCGACATTCCCCCACGCTGTTGCCATGTGACCGTAACTGGTCCAGAGTATAAAATGTGACGCAGATGTTTGTCCAACAGTCAATGCACATCGGTAAGTGAAAGATGGCAAGCGATACTGCATTTACTCGACAATGCATTCGTTACGAATTTCATCAAGGAAAAAGGAGCTGCAAAAGCATGTGCATCGATCTGTTCTGTTCTGGGGGAGAATATTGTATCGAAAAAGCAACTGATTTTGATGTTAGTGATCGAGAACGTAGTGGCGCCCCGCAGAAGGTTGCTGCACAACCTCAACTGCAAGCATTGCTGGATGAAGATTCGTCTCAAACGCAAAAAGAACTAGCTGAACAGCTCGGGGTAACTCAACAAACCATTTCCAATCGTTTACGCGCAATGGGAAAGATTCAGAAGGAAGGAAAATGGGTGCTACATGACCTGAGCCAGAGGAACAAGGATGGGCGTGTCATGAAGTGTTTGAATCTGTTGAATAAACAACACAGAAAGTCTTTCCTGTGGAAAAACTTTACGGGTGATGAAAAGTGGATATGGTACGACAATCCCAAATGCAAAAACCACTGGGTAGACCCCGGTGAAGCAACGACTTCGACATCGAAACGCAATATTCAATATAAGAAAGTTCTGCTGTGCATCCGGTGGGATATGATGGGTGTGCTCCATTATGAACTATTGGAACAGAGTCAAACTGTTACGGCTGATCGCTACAAACAACATTTGCTGCGATTGAACCAGGAAATATGTCGGAAACGTCCATTCACAGTCAAAGGATTTCGTCCCGTGAAATTACTACATGACAACGCTAGATTGACGCTTGGCTGGGAAGTTTTGGAGCACCCGGCGTATAGTCCCGACATAGCCCTTTCAGACTATCATTTCTTCCGATCGATGCAACATGGCTTGTCTGCTGTACGGACCCGGACATGTGACGAAGTGCAAAAATGGGTTGACGACTTCATCGCGTCACACGACGAAGCATTCTTCATGGCTGGAATCCGTCAGCTGCCCAACCGATGGTGGAAGGTGATAGATAATGACGGCGCATATCTTGATTCGTAAAAGTATTGTTGTTTCCTCTCAAATTGCATGTTGCTTTGTTTTGAAACGCTTTAAAACTAATTTGTACACCTAATATAATTAAGGTTTAGTGCTGATTATCCGGATCATAACCTCAAAGGAACAGTAAACTTAAAGAAAAGGTCCTCGAAAATTCGAATTTTTTTCTGTCATGTTATGCGGGTTAATGCTCATAGAGCCGAAATTTGTTTACCTGCGGCCATTAGGAGCTGAGTAAACAGCCGACAAATTTCTGGTGATGACGTCACATTAGACGAGCGGTCAGGCCACTTCTCCCACGCCAGCGGCATCTGTGTACTCAGCGCGGAAGGGGTTATGAAGGAAAGTACGAGGTAATTAGTGTCAGGAATTCCTCTCCTTATGTTGCGCGTGTCTTGTTCGTTAGTCATCTGAGCTAACATGGTCTCGTTTTGCGTTGTCGGTAGTTCAAATACAACTAATAGATGCAAAAACCAGTCTGTGAGTTTGCATAAATTTCCTGACAGAAACAAATCTCTAGAGCGTTGTAAAGTATGTTAACCAAAATTAAAAGAGTTAGTTTTACGCCTAGTAATTACAGTGCTGTGTGTTCTGCCCATTTTAAAAAAGAAGACTATGAACTGTCATCTGTTTTGCAGAGGGAATTTCAGGCAAGTAGTTCATCGAAAGGAATTCTAAAAAAACTGCTTTACCGTCGCTTGTCCTCAACGACCATCAAATTGTAGCATCAGTATTTCACTATTCAGTTTTGGTGTTGCGGAATCACCCTAGGTCACATGTGAATTTTGCATGGAAACACTTTTGCACTAACTCATTGCTTTTGAACGCACAACTTTGAGCTACAGTATTCTAGAAAGATCATAAAGTTTTTCGATTAAATGTTTCTGCTGTTGTTCATTTTTATCAAATTGTTATTTTTGTACCTTTACAGTGACGTCCTCCGCAGACTAAATCCAGGCTGTTACGGAATTGTGTACTTTAGCAGGGGTCTAATCAACGAAGGGGCGGGGAATTTCCGCCTTTCCTGAAGACGTTTTCCCACCTCTTCGACATTATATCAGTCTCCCTCGTTTTAAAAATGTTTTCAAAATTTTAAATATACCCATCTGTGCTGCATACATTTTTGATTCCATCCTGCCTTTTTATCTAACTGTTATTCCTAGAGCTGTATATCATGTTCAACTATTGCGGTGTTTTTATTTTCGTTGAGGAAGGGAGGTCATTAATCACTTGGGCTACGAGAAATACTCAAAGTTGTTTCTCCTATGGCAATAGGAGAAAGTAGAAAAAAAAACAATAAAATATGCACTTATTTCAATGAAAAATACCTTTATATACTCGTATATAGACAGCAGCTAACAAATGTTTAGGGACAGTGGAAGTTAATCAAAATAAACTGGGTCATTTCCAGGGCAACAAACAAAACCCGAATACTGTTCATTAGATTCTTTTTTTTTTTCTGATTGGAGGTTTAACGACCACCGTGAGCAACTCAATGGGCTATAAGTAGTCGCCTGTCCCTAATTTAGGGTCACTGGTTCCAGGGAAGGGAGAGAGCCAGTGCCATAAGACAAACACAACATCCATGCCTCACCGGGATTCGAACCCGGACCCCGTTCGGGCGAATGATCAGAGGCCATCGCTTAGACCACTGCGCCACCAGGGCGGCTTCATTAGATTCGGGATCACATTTACTAATTTTACTCCCAATACAGGAAGGGATTACTTTCTGATTTTTTGCCCTACAGGCATCCAGGCATTCACCCAATATACGAATTGTTTGTATGCAACGTGTCTCCATAGTTTGTTACATACAAGTTCATATTTTTTTCTTGTTTTTTTTTCTGCCCAAAAGATCAGTTGATAACGACTTGCCTGTAAAGTGTGGATGTTTAAAACAACACTGTCGAATGATTCGTGGTTTGCCGCCCCGGTGGCGCAGTGGTCTAAGCGATGGCCTCTGATCATTCGTCCGAAAAGGGTCCGGGTTCGAATCCCGGTGAGGCATGGATGTTGTGTTTGTCTTACGGCACTGGTTCTTTCCCTTCCCTGGAACCAGTGACCCTGAATTAGGGACGGGCGACTGCTTATAGCCCATTGAGTTGCTCACGGTGGTCGTTAAACCTCCAATCCAAAAAAAAAAAAGATTCGTGGTTTGCATTGGTCACTACCTTTTTATTTTCATCATCTGATCACTCTCGTTGCAGCACAAACACTCAGCGTATGTTGACATTCTCTCGCAGTTATCGCATTGGCACCCGTCAAGATTACCTTTTCTACCCTCGAATTGGTTTTCACATTCCTTGTTAAACATTCGTTCTGTACCGGCAGAATATCGTGGCTCAAATGAATAAGGATTTACACCAGCCATTTTACAGATTGGTGGGATCGATTGCACTGCACAGAACGGTGAACAGCACAGACTGGAACTCTACCCGCACGTTGAGCGTCCGGTCTCTTGTCTAGTGTGACGTCACTGCTGGTTTTAAAAAACTCTCTAGTGGGAGATTTTTTATTTGATTAAAGATTTAACGACCACCGTGAGCAACTCAATGGGCGCAGTCGCCCGTCCCTAATTTAGAGCCACTAGCTCCCGGGAAGGGAGAGAACAAGTGCCGCAAGACAAACACAACATCCATGCCTCACAGGGATTCGAATCCGGACCCGTCACGAACGAATGGTCAGAAGCCAGCGCTTAGACCACTGCGCCACCGGGCGGCCTAGCGGGAGAAATACTTACACTGCAAAAAATAATTGTTGTGAATTCACGGAAAATTTCTGGAAATAACGTGCAGCAAAGTTGCAGGCAAGTATCCGTGTTTTTCAGAAATTTCAGTTTTTAAAAGTGCCCGTTTCTTCACAGATTTTTCCGTTTACAGAAATTCCGTTTATTTCCATTTCAGGGTTTTCCGTTTTTAAACAGAAATTCCGCAAAATGGACGGCACTGCACTTATCACCCTTTACACAGATAATCCACCCGCTGAGTCAGGATCGAAATTCCCACGTTGAAAGCGGTTCTACTGGTAACTGACGCCTTTAACCACTGAGCTACAAACACTCGTCGAGTAGCTTCACATACATCGTAAAACGAATTCGGCGCCGATGAAATTTTGTTTTTTGTCATTAATGCGTGTCGTTTAGTCAGTTTTAGTCGGAGCTTATTATTTTTTCCGAATAGGTTTGTAATATTTTTTTTTTTTTCTGTGGGAGGACTTTTCAAAAATTAAGCATTTCTCATCGTGATTTTTCGAAGCAACAAAATGCTTCGCAAATTGATTTTTTTAAACTGACAATGCCTTTCAGTTATCTTTAAAAAAGGTAAAATGCACTTTTTTTATACACTGGCGTGCAAAAATTAAGGACGAGACGGTTTTTCGAATGTAACGTCGTGCAGAAGTGCTCCACATCGACTTAAATCATACCATAAGATCCCCAAGATGTAAGAATATGGGACAAGTGAGCAAATCCGTCCAAACAAGGAATCCAAAGGATAAAAAGGCACTTTATTGAAAAGACAGCTTCGAGCACAAATGGACAGAAGACTGAAACGCCCATGTGACAGGCGGCGCCAAGAAAATTCCCGTCTTTAGTAGGAGATATGATCACCCCTGACTGCGTTGCAGGATTTACAACGCCTGTCCATGCTGAGGACGAGGTTGTCAAGGAGCTGTTGAGGCATCGCGGCACATTCCTCTTGTAGCGCCAATCGCAGCTGCGGAATTGTTGCTGGAGGCTGGTGACGTGCTGCCAAGCGTCTCCCGAGAAGGTCCCACACGTGTTCGATTGTATTTAGGTCCGGGGACCTTGCGGGCCAATCCATGCGTTGAATATCTTCACTCTCCAACAGCTCTGCGACAGCCACTGTACGATGAGGTGTAGCGTTGTCGTCCATGAAGAGGAACTCAGGACCCACAGCACCTCTAAACAGACGCACGTGATGCAGGAGAACCTCGGTACAATAGCGGACACCAGTGACTCAACCTCCTTGGAAGATGTGGAGGTCAGTACGGCAAGTAAGCATGATACCGCCCCAAAGGAAAACTCCGCCACTCCAAACCGGTCCCTTTCGATGATATTGGAGGTGTCATTGCGTATTCCCTGCTCTCTCCAGATGTGTATATATCCAGAATCGCTCATCAGACTAAATCGGCTCTCATCCGTAAAGAGAACTCGACCCCATTGCTGATGTGTCCAGTTCTTGTGTTCCTGGCACCACAGAAATCGCCGTCTCCGATGAGCAGGCGTTAATGGCACACACCGTACTGGTCGTCGTGCAAATATACCACCTTTGTGCAGCCTTCTGGCCACGGTAAAACGCGATAACGGACGTCCAGTTGTCTGTTGCATGTGCCTTGCGATTTCTCTTGCTGTTTTCCGTCTGTCTCTTTTCTGAAGGCAAGATACCGGTCATCCGCCGCCGTGGTTGCTCGTGGACGACCACTGCTAAACTCTCGGGCAGCTGTTCCTGTCGTTTGAAATGCTCTCCAAGCTCGTGAAACGATGCTGTGAGCGATCCCGAACTCCTCGGCCACACTAGTCACACTTCGACCTTCTTCCAACTTCCCAATGACGCGACCTTGGGTAAAGTCATCCTGATGTCATCTACTGGATTGCCTGTTGGCCATATCACATGGTGGCAGCAAATCGACGTCGTTTAAACCGATGTACACCGTGCAATAGCTTTCACCGAATTGCTGAGCGTACACCGCCCGTGTGCTTTATACCCTTCCGACACTCCACCTACATCATGCTGCATATATGCGCATGCCCTACTGTACCGGACCCTAGTCTATCTCCTGAGTGGTCTTTCGGTCCATTCTGCCTGCTCGTTCCGCTGTTATGCTAATTCCTTCTCTTCGTCCTTAATTTTTGCACATCAGTGTATAAGAAAAAAACTGCGGAAATTTTTTTCAAAATTCAGAATTTTCTCTTGGCACGAAAAGTCCGTTAAATTCAGGATTTCTCTCCGCCATTTCACGGAAAAAGGTTATATCAGAAAAATGCTTCGTTAATTCACGAAAGAAAAATTTCGGCATCCGTGAATTTCAGAATTTTTTTTACAGTGCAGGATGTCATTTGCGTACTGCACTCGTGCACGTTTCTGGTCTTCCCATAAAGCATACTGAACGAAATGAGCACACCCAAATTTTGCACTAAAATTTGACGAATCGTCTCCTTATTAACACCAAGCTTACACTTCAACATCCTCAAGATGACACAACGATCACTTTTTATTCTTTCTCAAACTTTCCCAATGAGTTCAGACGTACGGACTGAAATCGGGCGTCCGGGCCTTTCGCCATTTTCCATATCTTCCCACCCATCCTTGAAACCGCGCATACGCTCGGAATATTTGTGCATGAGATAGTCAATTAGACACACATCACGCAAAAATTCAACTGTCTCAGGTGCAGTTTTACCAATTTTCAAACACATATTTCCTCTCTGCTCCATGACAGATCCTTAACAATGCTCTTATACAGAATACGTCATGCGCAGCGTAAATATTCATCTGCGCATTTCTCACGCAAACGCTATAGCTGGTAAATGACTTACACCGATGAGTCTTTACATTATTACCACCAAAGCCTAGACCGAACGGTGGCGCAGGTGAAGTTCACAGAACAGTATATTTACAACCCGAGAACCGGCTTTCGGTTAGTAGAGTGTTCGGGGTCAGAATGGGAAATGCTGCCGATTTATCGGAGTTTGATAAAGGAAAAAGTTGTGATGGCACGGCTCCTGGGAACTACGATCTCGGAAACGGCGCGGCTTGTGGATTGTTCACGTGCCGCTCTGGTGAGTACGGCGTGTGTGTTATGCTGTGGGCGATGTTTTCTTGGAATGCTTCAGGCCCCATTATCCCAATAGCACAATAATAGGTATCTGAATATCGTTGTGGACCAAGTTCGCGCATTCATGGCAACGGTGTTCCCTGCTGGTAAGGGCCAGTACCAACAGGATAATGCACCTATGCCAGAATCGTCAAGGGGTGTTTCGAGGAACATGCTGGTGACTTTCTGTTAATGTCCTGGCCTCCAGACATGAAACCAATCGAACATTTGTAGCTCGACTTGGAAAAGCGGCTTCGCGCTAAATGACCACCACGCCGAAATGTACGGGAACTGAAGGTCCTGCTGTTGACATTATGGTACCAGATACCCGAGGATACCTATCGCCCCCTCATCGACTCCATGCCTTGCCGAGTGGACGCAGTTTTGTGGGGTAAAGAGGGGAGGCCTACAGCCTATCAGGTAGGTGGTCATAATGTAACCGCCGCCCCGGTGGCGCAGTGGTCTAAGCGATGGCCTCTGATCATTCGTCCGAACGGGTTCCGGGTTCAAATCCCGGTGAGGCATGGATGTTGTGTTTGTCTTACGGCACTAGCTCTCTCCCTTCCCTGGAACCAGTGACCCTAAATTAGGGACGGGCGACTGCTTATAGCCCATTGAGTTGCTCACGGTGGTCATTAAACCTCCAATCAAAAAAAAAAAAAATAATGTAACCGATCATCGGTGTATGAAAAAAACATGCTTTCCTACTCGTGTGTTTTACCTGGATTTTAAAAAACAAGTTAGTAAAATCATGCAATGCTTTGATTATAATACGATTTCCAACATACCGGAAATTACAGTATTACTCAAGTTATGAGAATAATGGCTGTGTAATAAATCTCGCTCATGTGTCCTGACCTTTGACCTCATTTCGATTATATTTAACAGAATTGGTTCAGTATAGCTCCGGAACAACATACTAAAGTTTTCTCGCAATAGAAGCATTTTTAGTCAAGTAATGAGGATAATGGCTGTGGGATAAATATCGCTCCTGTGCCCTGACCTTTGACCCCATTTCGATGATATTAAACAGAACTGGTTCAGTATCTGCGGAACAACATACTAACGTTTTGTCTTTCAAAATCGCTTTATTGTACAACTAGGAGTATACAATAAAATAGGGCATAAAAACATGAGCAAAGGACATATGACACTCGGACAAATAGGCAATAAACATGGGGCATACATGGGGAGAACTAAAGATAACGAAATAGAAATCGTGGGCACTTGTATTATAAAATACTGAGTGTATACAATAACACCAGGGCTGAGAACAGGAGCTAATATCAAGGCAATAACACGGAGGAGTCACAGGCGATTGTGTGAGCATTCATGGGAAAAGAAGCATACAGGAGGAACGTGTGGGCTCGCAGGCCACTCCCAAGGAACGAGGGCAAACAACAGGAGTATACATAATTCGGGCACATACATACTACAGGTGATGTCACTATAGTAAACAAAGAAGTATGAGCAAAATCGAGAAATCAATATAGCACATACAAAACCTGGCGATACACAGGTATAACATGGAGTATGCACTGAGTAAGGAGAAACATGAGAACATGGGCACGCAGGCCGCACTCATAGAACAGGGGCAGCATAATACTAGGGGTGTTCAAATGAAAAGGTACGAAACGTCATAAGAACGTAACCGTTAACATATTTGCCTGTGCCGCTATGGGAGAACGTAGCGACACATCTAGGATCTAGGGATGCGCCCGCATGCGCAGGAGAGAGCAGAGGCTCTTATAAAGAGCGCCGTCCAATTGACGCGGCAGTGCGTGTGAGGACAGGATGGCGTTCACATTGCAAAATTCGACGATTGAGGAGCAGCGAGGCGTTATCCGATTTCTGACAGCGGAAGGTGTTAAACCTGCCGCTATTCATCGCGGAGAGTGTGGTTCTGCTCCATGATAACGCGCGTCCACACGTCTCCAGGGTCACACACGCGGAACTGGCCACGTTCCAGTGGGAGCAGCTTGACCATCCGCCCTACAGCCCGGACATGTCGCCCTGCGATTTCCATGTGTTTTGTCCCCTGAAAAAACATCTGAAAGGGAAGCGCTTCCACTCGGACGACGAACTGAAGGACGCTGTGCAGGACTGGGTCTCGTCACGGCCACAGGAATTCTGGGATCAAGGAATCCTTCGGCTCGTTAATCAATGGGATCGTTGTGCTACGGCCTATGGTGTATACTTTGAATAGAGTCTTCATTTATAACCACAGTGTCGTTTCGTACCTTTTCATTTGAACACTCCTTGTACAACAAGTACATAGTGAGCGACAGGCCATAGCATGGGATTATAACACTATAGCCGCCCCGGTGGCGCAGTGGTCTAAGGCGTTGGCCTCTGATCATTCGTCCGTAAGGGGTCCGGGTTCGAATCCCGGTCAGGCATGGATGTTGTGTTTGTCTTACGGCACTGGCTCTCTCCCTTCCCTGGAACCAGTGACACTAAATTAGGGACGGGCGACTGCTTATAGCCCATTGAGTTGCTCACGGTGGTCGTTAAACCTCCAATCAAAAAAAAAAAAAAAAAAAAAAAATAACACTATAACAGGAAGAACACGAAGTATGCATAAGATAAGGAAGATACAATACAACGTGGGCACGCAGGCGATACTCGTAGAACAGGAGCAACACAATACAACAAGATAATAAACACGATGAATAATACACATAAAGTTCAAATTATGGGTGTAGATCAAATCCGAAAACCAGAACGATAGTACATAGAACGCCTAGGCAGGAGCAAAGTCAGACTACCAGTAAAGGTCGGACGAATGTAGTTCTTCCCATAGAGTGGAGGCGTCAATGAAGTCATCATCATTGGCAAAGTCTTGTGGAAATGGCTGTGGTGGAAGTGGAGAACATGGTACAGACACAACAGGAACCGCTGAAGAAACTTTGATTTTGGCACGACGTTTCCGCGTTCGCTGAGAGGAGCGACGTGCACGTTTCTTTGGAATGGCCCCTGTTCAGGGCGCCGAAATAGAGGGCTGAGAGGAAGACGACAGGTCGAGCGGAGATGAAGATTGTAGAACAACAGAGGACGGAGGCGGTGCAACAATGGGACGCGGAGACGGCTGAATGGAAACGGAAATAGGCACGGACGGAGCTACAGATGCAGTCGACGGAGGCGTGACAGAGGGCTTGGAGGACGGACACAGATGATCAAATCGCCGAGCCATCGACAAGTCCCTATCTGCCGTGTACGGGAGGTTGAAGTACGATCTGGCAGAACACCAAGAGTCTAGAACTTTGTTATAAGTGATTCGAGAGCTACAATTCTCACGAAATGGTACAGGGATCTTAATTAAGGTGAGATAATGGAGAGCTTTCTTGATATCAGCCGGAGCAGCTCATGGGGGTGCTTAGTACAAAGAAGTTGACACTCGGAAGCAGAAAGATGTGCTGAGTAGTTAGGAGGCAGAGAGATATCCGAGTACTCTGTAGGATCAGAACCTGAGTCCGTAGCTGAAGAAGTGTCCGAGGAAACTGCGGAAGAAGCAGTTGAAGAATGCTTCGAAGAACCGACGGCGCAAGAAGACAAGCCGGGCAATGATGAAGGTACTAGTGTGTCGTCAAGTGATGCGGTGATGATGGATGAAGAACCAGAGGCTGGTAACGACGGGTCGGAAGAGCAGTGAGAAGGAACAACGGCCGAAGCCAAGTCCGGGCCGACGGTGATAGGTTCCGTACTCGGCGGAGGGGAGAGCACCGATGTGCTCTCACCAGAGTGGGACGAGTCCAGGGATGATTGCAGAAGAAACGTCGGGGAGTCCACAAGAGGCACAGTGGAGATCGTAGCAGCTGAAGATGAAGCAGGCATTTTAGAAAAATCCTGGTGCAAAACGGTGGAGGAAACAGGCAGAGGCAACAACTGGAATAGTTCTGGAGCGGTGCAATGAAAAGAACAGGTAGAGACGGCAAACTGTTGAACTGAGAAAGAGCTGAAGAGTCTTGAGGAAACACAGTGGTGGAAGATGGGTAGGCGAGAGGAACAGTATTCACAGATGAAATAGGTGAACCCGAACGGGAAAGCAGCGGTCGAGGGAAAGAAGCTGGGTATGATGAGAGTAAGGAAGAACTTGTCGAAGTGCTGAAGTCCAAGGCCACAGAGAATGTAGATTGTGCCACAGGAGGATGGAACAACCCACCTGGTACAGAGGGTAAAGTACATGCAGTGGAATAAGACAATAAAGGTGCAGACTGAAGAGGCTTGGCAGATGACGTAGTGAGAGCAGAAGAGCCAAGAGGTGCAGGTGAGAGTGCAGCGTTTTTAGCTGGGCAAGAAGGACGGAAATGAGTAGGTGATTTACATATGAAGCAATGAAGCGCAGTATAAACATTCACAGCACGAATATGTCTACCACAGACTACTTGGAATGTGGTAGGACAGGAAATAATCGAAACTTCGTCCGGAAACACGACGAGAGCCTGTCGTCGGAAACTAATATAAGGACGAGCTCCTTGCTCGTCCAATGCTGCAGGTAAGGTACGAATTGGACCAATAACAAGTCCATAACGAGAAAGAAAACCAAGGAGGACATCATCAGAAATTTCCGGTGGAACAGGAGGCATGCTTACAAGGATAGGGCACTGCGCGAGAGGAATGGCGAACAGACTTTGATCACCGACAAAGATGGGAGAAGACATAACTGGTGCAACATGAGCGCGAGAGGAAAAATAAATGAGCACAGAGCGAGGTTTACGTGCAACATCTGTAATGGCATCTGGAGGAACAAGTTCATGCAGAGCTGATGTGTACACAGTAAGTTTTGTATTAGGGAGGGCAACATATTTCACCCCTAAAGCTAAAGAAGCTAGTACAGACTTACCTCGGGGTGAAGATTCAGGAAGATGAAGAGTAATAATTGAATCCTGACGGCCGCCCCGGTGGCGCAGTGGTCTAAGCGATGGCCTCTGATCATTCGTCCGTAAGGGGCCCGGGTTCGAATCCCGGTGAGGCATGGATGTTGTGTTTGTCTTAAGGCACTGGCTCTCTCCCTTCCCTGGAACCAGTGACCCTAAATTAGGGACGGGCGATTGCTTATAGCCCATTGAGTTGCTCACGGTGGTCGTTAAACCTCCAATCAAAAAAATCCTGACGAGAAACAAGGAAATCCAGGCATGACGGCAAAAGCGTTGAATGTGTGGTAGTGGGGCCCGACAAAGAGTGCTGAAGTTTATCTTGAAGCAGAACATCTGGTGGAGGCGTCAGTGGTGGAAGATATTCTGTTGATTTTGCACAAGCCATGAGCGGTGGTAGAATGCACAATTGCTAGGAAGACAAATGGGGAAGGCACAACGAACAGGTGAACAAAGTCTGAGCTACAAACAATGACGACACAGGTAGAGCTGCAAGAGAGATGTCACAACTGTGAGACCATGACGTCACCGGAGGACCACTAATGGAAGATGACGTAACCGGGAGAAGGGTAGATAAGCTCAGGAACACAAGCATAGAAGGCAACGTATAGGAACGCTGATGGAGAATAGAAGACAATCAAGGCGAGTCACGATGGCCAGTGGTAAACAAACTCACCGAGATGAAATATGAAGGAATATCGCTATAATATGCACTTACCGGTGCGGAAACGTAGCTGGGAAGATTGCTGACAGCTGATTACTTGAGCGAGGTGCACAGGAAAGGAACAGAAGGCACTGGAACGTGTACACAGGGCGCACCCTTCAGAACGCAGAAGGGCGTGGTCAGCAGGTAATATTGCTATGAATATCAAGTAAATATGCACAGTTCGGCTTTGAAAGGTGGTGAGAAAGATAGCACATACCCGTATGCATGATTGGAGCACAAAATTCGGGAACAACAGGCACTTTTACCGAACAAACTGAGCAAAATGGGAAGAGCTCGAGAGGGCACGTCCAACGAACGTTTTGTCGCAATAGAAGCATTTGTAGTCAAGTTATGAGGATAATGGCTGTGGAATGAATCTCGCTGCTGTGCCCTGACCTTTGACCTCATTGCGATTATATTTAACAGAATTGGTTCAGTATACCTTCGGAACAACATACTAACGTTTTGTCGCAATAGAAGCATTTTTAGTTAAGTTATGAGGATAATGGCTGTGGATTAAATCTCGCTCCGGTGCCCTGGCCTTTGACCCCATTTCGATGATATTAAACAGAACCGGTTTAGTACGTATCCGAAACAACATGATAAAGTTTTGTCGCAATCGAAGCATTTTTACGTACGTTATGACGCATAAGAGCAATGGAAGGGATCCCACTCCTATGTCCTGACTTTTGACCCCATTTCTTCCATTTTCAATAGGGTTCGTCAGGAGGTGGTCCCCTACCATATACTAAACTTTCATCGAAATCGAACCATTTTTACGCGAGTTATCGAGTGGATGGGCAGACAGAAAGACGGACAAAGCTAGAGCATATACGCTTCTTCAACCTACGGTTGGAAAGCGTAAAAAACAGTCTCGTTACAGATTTTCCCCACTGTGTAATTTGTTTCTGCCGCTTATAGCGTTCAATCGTTTTCTGAAAGCTACTGTTCCTGCTTTATTTTATATTCTTTGAAAGTAAACTTGGCCGCCCCGGTGGCGCAGTGGTCTAAGGCGCTGGCCTCTGATCATTCGCCCGTAAGGGGTCCGGGTTCGGAATCCCGGTCAGGCATGGATGTTGTGTTTGTCTTACGGCACTGGCTCTCTCCCTTCCCTGGAACCAGTGACCCTAAATTAGGGACGGGCGACTGCTCATAGCCCATTGAGTTGCTCACGGTGGTCGTTAAACCTACAATCAAAAAAAAAAAAAAAGTAAACTTGTTTCCTTCTCAAAATTTATTCGGACAAATAATAGCTGCAATTATTTTTAGTTCTTTTCATACGAACCAAAGCAGCAAGCTTTTCGTTTTGACAATTATTTGGGAAATTGGAATCTGATGTTGAAGGGATTTTCTATGAGAATTCGAGATAGGAGAGTGCAGTTAGAATAAGGATTACATCATGGGATTCTCTTGTCTACATTCCGTCATAGAGTTGTAGACAGAACGTTCTCGGAAGTTTCCGTCAAAATCAAGAAGTGTTCCGCCACAACAGTTCCTTTTAAGTGAAGCCGTCAATTTCGTATCGTATTACTGCGATGCCGAAACCGAACTTAATACATTTCCGGAGTATGTGTGTCTCGGGAAGAGGAGCAGAATCTCTGGAAGTCCAACAGCTGGGCTTGATCGTTTAAACGAGGGTTTATCATCCATAAGTGCCACCTAGAGTAAGGTCGCTTTCAGACAGCAAGCTGCACTTTTCTAAATGGAAACATTTTGAAGTTTGAAAAATCCTCTTTGCGATGCAGCTTTGCGTTAACCTTCATAACGGGAAATGCCTCATGGTCTGATTCACTACAATGCATTTTCAAACGTTCTTTCCGAACTAGAAAAGAACGCCATATATTGCTACTGTAATAAAATATATAATATCTGCATCTAAAATCCTCCAACGATATCTCACTTAAATTATTAAAATAGATTTTGTTACCGGTTCTTGCTTGAAGTTATGTCCTACATAGGGTTTTCAGAAAGTAATGCCTCCGTATTTATATAAAAGCCCAGTGGCAAGGTATCAAACTGAAGCAAAACAAGAACAAAGCTCGAATTTCTACTTTAATTCACATACTTTATTTTTCTACATAGTCCCCCTCACGTTCGATACAGATACGCCAACGTTTAACAAGTTTTTTAAACCTGTCTCTATAAAAATCTTCAGGTTGTTCTCGGAATTATTTCCTCGTAGCGGCTTGAACATCTTCGTCACAGGTGAACTAAATTCCTTTCAGATGTCTCTTGAGGGCAGAAAACAACAAGAAGTCGGACGGTGCCAAATCTGGTTTGTAGGTAAGGTGTTCAGGAACTTCAAATCGAATTTTTTGTATGGCCTCTAAAGTGAAAGCACTGGCGTGGTGTTTGGCGTTGTCGTGTTGCAGAATTATTGGCTTTTTCCCCAAGCACGCTGTTTATTATTTGCTTTAAATTTTCAACGGTATGCACGTAGCTCTCATTCTTTGAGCCTTTGTAATAACAGAAGTACATGAGTGCGGGGGATTGGACCATAGCTGAATGTTTAATATACACTATATTGACAAAAGTCACCGGACAGCTACAAGAGAAACACAACATATAATTTATTGACATACATTAATACGGTGTCGGTCCACCTTTGTCCTTTATTAAATATGTTGCAGACGTCTTTGTTGAGCCATTACTAACAATTTACAACTCCATTCTTCATTCAGGAATTTTTCCGGATGCTCTAAAAGTAACCAAAATCATTTTTAAATTCAAAACTGGTTGAAAAATTGAAGCAAATAATTATCGTCCTATAGGAAATCTTTCAATTTTTGCCAAGATCCTTTAAAAATTAATTTATACTCGGCTAATTTCCTACCTTCAAAAATATAAGATACTCAGTCAGTATCAATTTGGATTTTTAGCAGATAAATCTACAGAATTAGCATTGCTATGCCTTCAAAATGCTATACAAAATAATTTTACTCAAAAATATACAACAATAGCTTTATTTTTGGATTTATCAAAGGCATTTCATACTTTAAATCATGATTTTCTTCTTTCTAAATTACAAAATATAGGAATCGGGGGTAATACTTATTCACTTTTCAAAAATTACTTGACTAACAAATAACAATATACACTGAAGAGCAATTGAATTAGAGATACCTGTCTAGTAACGCGTAGCACCACCTTTCGCCCTGATGACGGCGGCGATTCGTCTCGGCATGGACTCGACAAGACACCGGAAGCGTAGGATCCACGACCACTGAACAAGCTCCCACAGTTCACGAAGAACCCCCGCACGGGGATAACTGGTTTTCCAGTTATTTGGGGAGCGGCGCCCCCACGGCCCGAGCTCACCTTGTGACGGTTTCTATTGCCTCTGCGGCTTTGACGATTGCATCACCGAAGGGACAGCTGTTCATCCAGCTGATGGGGGATGGCGTCCCCACGGCCCGAGCCGATTTTTCTCTTATTGTTTTGCTTTTTTCGTCTTATGTTCATATTTTGACATGTGCCCGCCTCAGTTGTAGGCTGCTGAGGTTGTGATGAGGCGCCAGCTCCGGGTTTTGTTCCTCGTTCTCTTCCCTGTCTTTTCTCTTTTATGTTACATTTTCTGTTTTTCCGGGAGCTGGTTAGCTTAGACCTACCTGCATGTTTGCCGTGTGCGGTGACCCGTACAGGTGGAAATGAGGATGCTGGAGGCTGAGGTATTTGGGGGCCGGGTTGTGGTGTCTCCAGATGCCAACACTCCTCTTTGCCCTCTGCTTCACCCTAAACGGGAGGCTGGGAGCTAACCCACTCCTGGTCAGGCAGTCTGTGGCCGAGTTGCGTCCAGACTTCTAGCGGCTTGTCGTTCTGATCGGCTGGGTGAGTTGGGGAGTAGGGTGGGCATGCCAAAGGGGTGTTCTCCGGGCACGGGAAAGTCTGGGTGCACGCTGAGCGTGTGTCTGCCCTACCAACTTGCTATATCCGCTGACTATCCCTAGAGCCGTGTCCTGCGTCCTCTTGGGCTTGCGGACCTCCGGCTCTCCCTCGTTGGGCTCGGTAGTGGGTGGGGAGGTTGGCGGACGAATCTATTTTCTTCTCATGGCAACACAAAGTGTTTCCCATGCTGTTAATTTGAAGCGCCGTGTGGAGGATGGGTCACCCTCCTCCGCTAAGAAACTACTCAGTTCCAACTGTAATGCTCTGTTTCTTCTAATCCATTCTGTTGATCCTGCACACTCCCTCAGTTCGAAGAGTCCTTTTTGGATTAATAAGGCTCTTCAGGCTGTTGCGGGCTCACCAAGAGTGTTAGGAAGCTCCCGTCAGGGGATCTTCTTGTGGAGACATCTAATCCACGCCACAGTGCCTCCTTGCTGGAGACGACCGTTCTGCTGGACATTCCTGTGGAGATCTCGCCCCATGGTTTCCTCAATTCCTCTCGTGGGGTCATCAACTCCCGCGACCTGCTGGACTGCAGCGATGAGGAATTGCTGGAAGAACTTGGGGAACAACATGTCACTGGGGTTCGCCGTATTCTTTTCCGGCGGGATGGGAAGTCTATTCCCTCCCGGAACATCGTGCTGACATTTGACTCACCTACCCTGCCCACTTCCATCAAGGCGGGGTACTTGCGGCTCGATGTTCGACCGTATATCCCGAACCCCTTGAGATGTTTCAAGTGCCAGCATTACGGTCACTCCCAGCAGTCTTGCCGTAATGTAGCAAAGTGTGGGCGCTGTGGGTCGCCTGACCACTCTTTGGCGGACTGCTCCGCTGACTCGGATCACTGTGTCAACTGCGAGGGATCTCACCCGGCTTCTTCTAAGCAGTGCCCAAAGTGGATCGAGGAGCAGGCTATCCAACGCCTGAAGACGACCGCACATCTGTCTTATCCTGAAGCCAGACGGCGGATAGCTCCTCTACCATCAGGCCGGCGCTCCTATGCATCGGTTGTGGTCCAGAAGGCTACTGTTGCGGTGCAGACTGATGTGTCCTTCCCAGCGCGGTGTCCTTATGATTTTGAGGACGTCGTTGCTGCCGGTTTGGCGGCACTGGGGTCTCGCCGCATTGAATCCAAGGCGCCATTACCATCGACGCCTAATACATCCTCTGTGCAGAAAACATCCTCTGCCAGCACTGGGACCCAGTCCCATGGCGCACCCAAGAAGAGGCCGGAAAAGGTGAAATCTGGTTCCTCCCCTCGAAACAGAGCAAGAAACCACCAAAACCTCCGGTAGCGCAGCCCTGTGTGGGTAAGCACAGCCTGTGTTGCCTCCGGACATTGCAGATGGTCAGGAGCTGATGGACGACTCGGAGACGTTCTAGTCGTCTGTCTTTCGTTTTTTCATCCTTTCCTTTTCTTTTTCATTCTGGCTACGCTCATTCAGTGGAATTGCCGAGGTCTGCGTTCACGCATTGACGATTTAAAAGGCTTACTGTCTTCGCACACACCTGTGTGCGTGTGTCTCCAGGAGACGAAGATTCGCACGGCGGACACTCTTTCGCTGCGCCGATACTCTATTTTTCGTAAAGATCACCAGGACGGCGTTATCGCCTGCGGTGGAGTGGCCGTCGTTGTTCCTCATGGTGTCCCTGTCACTGCGGTTGCCCTTCGGACGACTTTGCAGGCGGTGGCAGTGCGACTATCTGTGAACACTCTGCTCACGGTGTGTTCCATCTACATACCACCTACTGAAGCTGTAAGCCTTTCGGATCTGGAAGATTTAGTTGACCAACTGCCGCCTCCTTTCTTCATCTTAGGAGATTTCAATGCACACAGTCCGTTGTGGGGTTCTGCCACTCGTGACTCCCGGGGCCGTGTTGTTGAGTCCCTTCTCTCCAACTCGTCCCTCTGTCTCCACAACACCGGGGCAGTCACTTACTTTCATGAACCCACCCGCTCGTACTCAGCCATTGATCTGTCCTTGAGTTCGCCATCTTTCTATCCTGACTGGTCCTGGAGCGTGTCTGATGATCCCCTTGGCAGTGATCACTTTCCCGTCTTTCTCCGTCTAGCAGGAGGCGGGTACCGTCATCCTACTCACCCTGCTAGATGGGCTATCGATCGCGCCAGGTGGGACTCATTCACGGCTTCAGCGACCGTTACTCCAGACATGGTGACCTCGGGTACGATCAATGAAGCTGTTGCGGCGGTTACGGATTGTATTGTGCAAGCGGCAGCCTTTACCATCCCTACGTCTTCGACTAAACTTCCACGTTGTCCGCGACCTTGGTGGAATTCCACTTGCAAATCAGCTCGTCAGGCCCAACATCGGGCTTGGGGTAGGTTTCGTCGGTACCCCACCGACGCGAACCTCCTTGCTTTCAAGAGAGCCAAATCTTACGCACGTTTGGTACGTCGTCGTAGCCAACGGGAATCTTGGATACGATACGTATCCGGGATTAACACCACTACCAGCTCTAAGATCGTTTGGGACAGGATCCGCAAGATTCGGGGTAAGTACCCTTCTGGGGAAATCTCCATTCTTGAGAGTGGTGGAGGAACGGTTGCTGACGCTCAGGGTATTGCTGACTGTCTGGGCGCCGCATTTTCTTCGGTGTCCAGCAGCCGCAATTACGCTGCTTCGTTCCGGCAGGTACGGCCGCGGCTTGAACGGTCCAAGGTTTCCTTTGGCCCGTTTTCCGCTACCGATTATAACAGCCCGCTGACTGCCGTCGAACTGAAGATTGCCCTGCATCGGTCCGGCCGAACATCTGTTGGACCGGACAACATCCATTATGAAATGCTGAAGCACCTTTCTCCATCCTCTCTTGAATGTCTGCTGGTCCTGTTTAACAGGATCTGGCACGAGCGTGACTTTCCCGAATCTTGGCGCACTGCCATTGTCGTTCCTGTTCTCAAACCTGGTAAAGATCCCGCTAACCCGTTGAACTACCGACCAATTGCTATGACGAGCTGCCTCTGCAAAGTTCTAGAGCGCATCATCAATTTTCGTTTCGTTTTTTATTTGGAATCACGTCACATTCTCTCACCTCATCAGAGTGGATTTCGGAAATTCCGATCCACCTCAGATCATCATCTACGACTTGAGACATCTGTCAGAGAGGCGTTTGTCCGGCGTCAGCACATGGTCTCCGTGTTCTTCGATATGGAGAAAGCTTACGACCGCACCTGGAGATACGGCATTCTCCGTGATCTGCACGAGTGCGGATTGCGGGGAAACCTACCATCTTTCATCGCCGGATTTCTCCAGGACTGGAGTTTCCGTGTGCGCGTCGGGTCGACCCTCTCTGCGTTATACCCACAAGAGCAGGGTGTCCCTCAAGGCTCCGTTCTTTCTGTGACATTGTTCATCCTTCGTGTTAATCATCTTTTCACCCTACTTCCTCCGACGGTCCGTGGCACCATGTACGTGGATGATCTGCAGATCTCCTGCGCGTCTGTCAACATGCGCACTATTGAGCGGCAGCTGCAGACGGCCATTAATAAGATCTCTACCTGGGCCTCCCACAATGGATTTGGCTTCTCGACCCAGAAGACCGTTTGCGTGCATTTTTGCCGCAAACGGGGCCTTCACCCTGACCCCAGCCTCCGTCTGGGGTGTTCTACCATCCCTGTGGTGTCAGAAGTCAAGTTCCTTGGGCTAACATTTGACCGGGCACTCACCTTCCGACCTCACATCCAGTCTTTAAAGGTGAAGTGCACGAAGTCATTGAGTATCCTGAAGGTCCTCTCTCGAACATCTTGGGGGGCTGACAGGTGCTCAATGCTTCGCATTTACCATTCTCTGATTCGGTCAAAGTTAGACTTCGGTTGCATAACGTACGGTTCGGCACGTCCTTCCGTGTTGCGGCCTCTGGATCCTGTCCATCACCAGGCTCTGCGGCTATGCACTGGTGCTTTCCGTACCTCTCCCGTGCATAGCCTGTATGTCGAGGCCCATGAACCGCCGTTGTGCATCCGACGTAAGCAGCTGTCTCTTCAATTCTTCACCAAGTTGAAGTCTCTTCCTGATCATCCACTGCATGGTTCCATTTTCCAACCACAATGTGTCCGCCTATTCTCACACCGGCCTTCCTGTGTTCCGACGTTTGGGATTCGGTTGTCGACCTTGGTGCGCGATGCTGGTCTAGACTTGTCAAGGATTGGTTCGACCCGGTTCTACAATGAACCGCCTTGGCGGCCGGTTCAAGCAACGGCTGACCTTTCCCTTTGTGTGTGGCCAAAGTCTTCCACTCCTGCTCTGGTGTACCAGCAGCTCTTTGCCGAGAAACAGTCTCTCTTCCCGGATTTCGTGCCTGTCTTTACTGACGGGTCGAAATCCGGTGAGGTTGTTGGTTCCGCTTTCGTGTGTGGCGATGCCTCCCATGCTGAGAGGCTTCCGCCTGAATCTACTGTCTTTTCGGCGGAGCTGCGTGCGGTACACCTCGCTTTGTGTCACATACGGTCTAGATCTCATCGTCGCGCTTTGATTTGCTCCGATTCCCAGTCCGTCATCCAAGTTTTATCTTCTCCAGAGGACACGGACTCACCTGTCATCCGTGATGTCCGTCGTCTTCTTGGAACTTTGGAGGGTGATGGCTTCCTGGTCCGATTCTGTTGGGTTCCTGGCCATGTTGGGATCAGGGGTAACGAGCTGGCAGATCTTTCTGCCAGGTCTGTTTCCTCCATGTCGCCAGCTCGGCTGCCACTGTCTTTCCGAGATTATCGGCCGTTGATCCGGAAATTTGTTATGGATGAGTGGCAGTCCCTGTGGTCTCAGCAGGGCAGCAATAAACTCTATGCCATCAAACCACAGATCGGTCTATGGAAGTCTAGTTTGCGGACGAACCGTCGTGAGGAAGTTGTTCTTGCGCGTCTCCGCATTGGGCACTGTCGTTTTACTCACCGCTTTTTGCTGTGTGGCGAGAGTGTCCCGGTGTGTGAGGCGTGCGACTGTCGTCTCACTGTCCTTCATGTTTTGTGTACTTGTGTTCGGTTTTGTGATCATCGTTTTCGTCATTTTCACTCTCATCTGTTGGACGAAGGTGCAGCTACGCTGCAAACCATTATTGGCGAAGCCTGCGACATGAAAGCAGTGTTTTCGTTTTTACAGGATATTGACTTTTTTAAACTTATCTAGATTTTAACTTGTTCACTATCATATTTCATTTTTACTACATCAGCCTGTTTTTAACCTTGTGTACGTTTTTATTGCTTTAGTTTTGTTTTGATGTCTTTTGTTTTGGCGCTCTTTGGCCAACCATGGCCCTTGCGCCATTAAAATATATTAACCAACCAACCAACAGTTCACGAAGATTTCATGGAGGGGGGTCATTTCTCTTGATCGCATCACAGATGTGCTCGATGGGATTGAGGTCAGGTGACCTAGCTGGCCAAGGAAGTGAAGTCATGTCGGTGGAGTGTTCATCCAACCATTCGAATACAATTCGGGAGCGATGGCACGGTGCATTGTCTTGTTTCAGGATGAGGTCCCCAGTGGGATGTTGAAGACGCACAAACGGGAGCATATGGTCGTCCAGGATACCATTGTAACGTTGACCTGTGAGGGACGATGTCACACGTACCAGGGGTCCCATTTCAGTCCACGTAAACAGTCCCCAGACGAGAATGCCCTCCCCACCAGCTTGAAGAGTACCCTGCAGGCAAGAAGGATCCATCGCTTCATGTGGTTTGCGCTGCACTCGTATCCTGCCATCCTCATGTACCAACTTGAATCTCTACTCATCAGTCCAGGTAACATTTTCCCACATGTCTAGGGTCCAGTAGTGATGTTCCCGAGCCCATGCTAATCTTTGCACCCTGTGATGTGCGGTCAGCAGCGGTACCCTCGTGGGACGATGGCTTCCGTACCCATAGCAAAGAGATGGTTCTAGATGGTGTGGCTGCTTACACGACGTTTTCGTGCACCAGCGGTAAATTGCCGAGGGATTTCTTGCACTATGGCCCGTCTATCCGCTGTTACAATGCGAGCTAGCCGACGATGACCCCGCTCATCCACACACTGTTGTCCACGGCAGTTGGCCCTTGCAGGGATGGTTTTACCGGATTCGATGTACTCACGGTGCTCCCGTAACACAGTGGCTCGTGAAAATCCCAGTGCCTGCACGGCTTCCGAGATGGAGTGACCCATTCGTCGGGCCCCGACAATTTTCCCACGATCAAATGCGCTTAGATCCTTCGTCTTACCCATACTGCGTCCGACTCTTACTGATTCCCGTCGCCTTAGTCCTTATATTGTCGGATAGATGCATACTTCCTGTCGTTTCCTTTTACAGGGCCGCCCACAGCGCCACATTTGCATAACGCCAGCTGTCTCTAATTCAATTGCTCTTCAGTGTACACAAATTGAGCATTATCACTCCTCATCTCACATTATGAGATCAGGAGTACCTCAGCGTTCTGTCCTCGGCCCTTTATTGTTTAATATATACATTAATGATTTATTTTCGCTTTCAACTCATATGGATCTTTTTCTGTATGCTGATGATACAGCTGTTCTTATAAAAGGAAAAAAACTTAGGTGAAATACTAACACAATGTAATAAACAGTTGCAAACTATACCTGACTGGTTAAATTCTAATGAATTAATAATTAATATTAATAAAACTAAAGCAGTGATTTTTTCTAATATGCTATCTCCTTTAATGCCAAATGTACAAATATCCCTTAATAATAAAATAATTAATATTGTACCTTCATTCAACTACCTGGGAACTACGATAAATTTTGACCTTAAATGGGATAAACATATGGATTTTCTTTTAATTTAACTGTCTAGAAATATTGGTATAGTGAGTAATATCCTGACTGATGTGACAACTAAAACATTGATCTCATTGTATTATTACACACTATTTCAAACTCATATTAATTACTGCATACTATCATGGGGACAAACGACACAATACAATATTAATAAATTACAAATTCTTCAAAATAAATTCATTAGACTAATTGATCTCAAATCACATCCTAATACTCGACCTATAATAAATTTTAGAACAAAAGTATATCCTAATAAATATAATATACTTACTATTACTCAACTATACTATTTTAATCTTGGTAAAATTATGTTCAAACGAATTAAATATAATTTATATTCAGATCTTATAATTCTTAATACACATGCACATTCGTATGAAACAAGGAATAAACTACAATTACAACCTATTTTTCCAAAAACGGAATCAATTAAACTTACTCTAAATTACAGAGGCCATCAATACTGGAATTCTTTACCTAGCAACCTGACTAACTTAAACAATTTTAATTTATTTAAAAAATAATTCAAACTCTATCTTCTTCAATAATTAAAAAAAAGGAAAACATTGGCAAAACGTCTTCTGATTGTGTGACTTGATGAGTCTATCTGTTGTTTCATTTGTTTCTTCTACAGGGAATATAGAGCTATGTCAGGCCCTTTTGGCCTTTTCCCTTGTCTTCATTGTTGTTACAGTCTATGTTCATCATTGATGTACTGTCAATATTTTTTCCCACTCGTTTTTTTTTTTCTTTTTTTCTTTTCTTCTAAGATCATGTAATAACAAAAATAAATAAATAAAATAATGCATGCACTGGCCCTTCCAGACATGCTTTCAACAAGGTTTTGGAACACAGCGACAGGTATGAGCTTCCATTCAGTACATAATGCTGCCGCTAACTGTTGCTTAGTAGTAGGCCTTGGTTCCAAACTTCTTATGCGGCGCTCTAATTCATCCCATAGGTGCTCTATAGGATTACGATCAGGTCTCTGTGCTGGCCAGTCCACACACGATACGGAATTATCGTCAAACCACGCAGTAACAGTCCTTGCTTTATGGCTCAGAGCATTATCCTGCTGGTACCAACAAAGCTTGATTCCATAGTATTGCCACAGAGTTGGTAGGGCATAATTGTCCAGAATATCGAGGTAGATCTGCTGGTTAACAGGTTTGTCCACAATAACCAGTGGTCCGGGACCATACCACGAAAAACACCCCCACACGAGTACACTGCCAGCTCCAAACTTGCCCATAGGAACAGTACACTGTGGTAAATAGCGTTCCCCCAGCTGTCGCCATACCCACACACGGCCATCAGACTGATGGATCGTGTATCTGGATTCATCAGTTACCTGTTTCCATTGATCTACGGTCCACGACAAATGTTCTTTACACCATGTTAAACGACGAGTAGCATTCCGAGTAGAGATGAAAGGCTTATGAGCAGCCGCACGACCTCGGTAACCCATGGAATGAAGTTATCAGCGAATGGTACGTGTACATACCGAGGTTCCAGTATTTTTACTCACCTGTACGCTGAGGTCTTGTGCAGTACTCCGTCGATTAGCTGTAACGACTGTCCTGAGGCTTCGACGTCCTCTATCACTGATTTTCTTTGATCTGCCGGTACGTTTCGGTGCTTCAGGCACACCATGTGTCTTCCACTTGTTCAGTACATCCAAAACAGTTGACTTGAGTATGTTTAAACGCCTCTCGGTTTCTCTTATGGACAACCCACTAATATAACACCCAACAATCTTTCCTTTCTCAAAGTCAGTTCTCACTCACGGAGACTTGGGTGGATAAAAACAAAACCGTCAACATATCCGGCTTTAAACACATTGAGTCCAAAGAGTGCGACAGACACGGCGATGACGACGACCAACAGCCCAGTACGAGTCGTGATACTGGCAAGAAGAAGCGTAGTGGACTCTACGGTGGCACGGGAGTCTTCGAGAATCAGAAAACTTGCATGGCTCATGTCGCTAGACCCTTTCCACGACGACCGATACCCAAGTACTCTGGATTCAATTGTCTACAAGATATTCATGTCGGCGAAGGCGTACTAGTGGAAGTTGAGATACCCAACCAATTCAAATTCGTTCTAGGGTCAGTCTGTATTCCTCCACATACACCACTCAACTACATCGAAATGTTTCCCTTTCAACTACTGCTATACTACCCAGAGCATGTCAGAACAATAGTTAGCGACTGGCCCTGCGATCTCAACATACCGCTTCTGCTCACCGGGAACTTTAACATGGAGGCGTCGAACGATCGTCTGAAACAGTCTCTGAACAAGTTCAGATTGGTGTTGGCCATGGATCCAACTGACTTCACAACTTTTAAGAATACCACGATAGACTTAACGTTCTCTAGAGATATAAGTGTAGCATGTAAGTCTTACATATCGTACTACTCATATCATTGTCCTGTCTTCAACAAAATTTTACAAATTAGTCAGCATTGTGAGAAATAAATACAATAAAAGTCATGTAAGTTCGTTGCGCTCATTTATTTCTTACCAACCGTACAAACACCCAGCCCCGTCAACACCGCCTGGGTAAGACGTTTTCCGCCAAAAACCTCTGCGGTAGTGATCCCGACACAACCTAGCCCGAATTTTTCTTCTTCGCGGCCCTTTCTAACATGTCCTAGATTTTTCAATCACATTTAGATCGGCTAAATTTGCAAGCCAACTGAGATGTAGAACGTCTCTCTCATGTTCTACAAACCATTTCAGCAGAGTTCTAGGTCAATGGACACGACAGTTATCATCTTGAAACGCAGGATCTACACTGCTGGACACCCAAAATGCAACACCAAGAAGGAAGCGTCCGATTGGTCTGAACTTCGCTACATGCGTCGCCCGCGAGAAGGCATGCAAACGACTAGCATTGCAGGGCATATGCAAATCATGTGCGCCCGGCACGCCACCGAGAAGCACTATAAGAAGGGTGAACAAAAGGCGTGGTGTAAGTAGTGGAAGTGTGTTGCGCTGCCGGACCTGTGCGTGGGAAGCTTGCTGATGCCTCGTCGTAGAATACTGCAGTCATTGCAGCACGTCTCGGAGTTCGACAGAGGACGAATAGTGGCTTATCGCGACAGCGGTTTATCGTACCGAGATATCGCCGCCTGCGTGGGACGACATCCAGCCACAGTGAGGTGAGTATGGATTCGGTGGGTGAAGGAGAGACGGACGGGCCGACGTGAGCGATTGCTACATCCGCGGCACACCACCGAACGAGAGGACCGGCATGTTGTGCGGCGGGCATTGACGGCTCGCACCGCCACATCACGATCGTTAGCGCCAGGGATTAGGGTGTGCTGCGCAACAACCTGTGTCAGCACGTTCCGTTCGACATCGTCTGCAGGAGCGGGAACTTGTCGCATGGCGCCCATTGCTCCGATGACCATTGACGTCACACCACCGGTGAGTGCGGCGGCAGTGGGCCGTTGAACGCCACACCTGGACTACGGAATGGCACGACATTGTCTTCTCCGACGAATCCCGCTTCTGCCTGCAACACCACGATGGTCGGATCCGTGTGTGGCGGCACCACGGCGAGATCCTGTATAACGCCTGTGTTATGCATTGCCATGCCGGTCCGTCGCCTGGCGTTATGGTTTGGAGCGCAATTGGATATGACACCCGTACCCCTCTGGCACGCATCGCCGGTAAACTAAACTTTAGCCACCGCTACATCTCCGACGTTTTGGAGCCTGTTGTCCTCCCTTACCTGCAGGACCTGCCAGCGGCCACGTTTCAACAGGACAATGCGCGCCCGCACGCGGCACGCACCGTGCAACAATTCTTCGCGGCCTACCATGTGTCACTGCTGCCGTCGCCCGCCTGTTCTCCCGATATGTTGCCCATCGAACACGTCTGGTCGCTGATCGGCAACCGAGTGTCCCGGCAAGCACCACCCACTGCTACGCCTGATGAACTGTGGCAACGTGTGGAAGCAGCCTGGACCGACAAGCCCACATCCAAAGCCTCTTTCGTTCGATGCCGCGGCGTGTAGCGGCCGTTATTACCAGCCATTGGGGCCACACGAACTATTGATGTCTGCGTGTTCCGCAAGTCGCACGGACCTGTAAGCTCAATCATTTCATCTTTGTATTTGTTGTTATGTGTCCAGTAAATCTGGCTTTGCTATCTCGTGTCCTTCTTGGTGTTGCATGTTGGGTGGCCAGCAGTGTACTATGTGTCCTTCTTGTTCTAAAAATTAGGTAAATGGCAATAATGCGTTGTTTAAAAGTGGCATAGAATCCATGGATTTCATACGATTGGACAGCTCAACAAATGGCTCAACTCCAGCACTTTAAATACACCCAAAACATGACACTTCCACCACTTTTGCAGAGCTCTTTGGGCACATTCTGGCCAAACAGCTCTGCAAAGGTGGTGGAAGTGTCTTCCGCTCAGGAGCCGAATGTTTTCCCAATCAAGCTACACGGACCAACGCTTGCCGTTTTGACATATGTGCCACCACTGTAGTGCGTAACTAAAAAGTTATAAGTTTAGGTTATGTGGATCATACGCGGATGCGGATAACACGCCGCTTAAAAAAAAAAAAACGCATTTGCGGCCCTTCGATTTTCAAAATATCCGCTTCGCAATTGTTAAGAGAGGTCATATATTTGGAAAATTACCAGAAATGAGTTAATAATAGGTAAACGTTTGTGCCATACTACAGAGGATTGAAGCACCCGTCAAGACGACAAGCCTGCAGCTATACATTCTGTCAGTGTAGCTTAGTTGGGAGAGCAACTCCCTCCTTAGTGAGGGGGCGGGTTTTCGATCTCGTCACGGACAAATTTGTGTTTTCACACATTACGTCATACGAAAACGTAGGTCTGCAAGCAGTTAAAAAGTTTTCTTTTTTTATTTACCAGCAATTTGACAGAAAATACGATACAACAAAGACGATGTTACAGCGAGTTTTTTTGTTTTTTTTTCTGAGTTTCACGGCCTTAGGATTTTACGAAGGATTTTTTTTTCTTTTCCTGAATTTCGCGGTCTGAGGAAATATGCCGCTATGGGTTTATACGAAAAAAAGTATGGTACTTTTAAATAAGGGCGTCGCCCCTGTGGCGCAGTGGCCTAAGCGATGGGTTCTGACAATTCTTTCGAGATGGATCCAGGTTCGAATCCCAGTGAGGCATGGATGTTATGTTTGTCTTACGGCACTGGTTCTGCCTCTTCCCTGGAACAAGTTACCTTAAATTAGGGATGGGCGACTGCTTATAGCCCATTGAGTTGCTCCCGTTTTTAAACCCCAAACAAACAAATAAGGGCTATGGTTCCAAGGAGTACAAGATTCACGTATTATATTTCAATGCTCTTATTATCATCATCGAAAGATTGCGACGTATATTCTGAAATAACTTAAATTTTTAGTTTCTTTTCCTATGTAAATTTGAGTTTGTTCTCCTTTACACTTTCCAAACTTAACGTGATATCTTCTCTCTCACAAGAATGAGGTTGGCAACACAGTTGAAGTCAGAGTAAGTGATGTATGAATGGGATAAGAACGATACATAAAAAGGACGATACAGCAGTTGCTTAGTGTGTGTGTGTGTGTGTGTGTGTGTGTGTGTGTGTGTGTGTGTGGAGATGTTCGATAGCTGTTAAGAGATACGGGATTTATAATAATAGCAGTGCTATATTGTGGATGTCATCATTCGTGCTGGACCAAGAAAAGGTTATCGTTAGGGATACGTAATTTTCGTATTTACGAAATAGATGCGAATAAATGCGAAATTTGCCAATATAAGCGAATTAATACGAAAATTTGATTCGAACAACTTTTCCGCGACATCTCGATAATGAACAATAGGACGTAATTTCGCGCAGCACGTGCGCTGTGCGTGTTCTACTAAGCTTGCGATGCCCGGGAAGCCCCAGGCGACGCCTCTTTCCCTCTCGGCGAGTCAGCCAGCGCCGCTCAGTCGCACTGGCTGGATGGCCTTGAAAGAATAAGAATGAGCACATGTTTGTTTTTGTGTTTCAGTAGTGAACTACAAACTACAACGCTCGCTATCCGTTTGATAGACATATCAATATGGGCCGCCCTAAGAAGGAATTAGTTGATAGAGTGAAAGAGTTTGACCACGAGGAATTGTCTTTAAGCGATACAAATATCGTGATGTGCAAATATTGTAATGCTCGTCTAGAAGGGCAAATTGACTCTCCACGTGATACCTGACGCAACAAATGAAGCCTACCAGCAGATTGGCAGACTGTTCTGTTCATCTGTAGCCGCGACCACACTCACATCATCTTTGAACACAAATTTATTATTGGAAAGCTTCTCTAAAATATCATTTTTTAAAGACATACCCCGGGATGAGCTCATCGATGGATACAATCATTTTCACAGACAGCTACTTACAGTGGTCAACCAAGAGACTCCTCTTGATGCCATACAGATTTTAAAGGCAACAAAATGCTGCTACTTAAACTATGCAAAAGCCTCTATAATTCTGTTAACAGTGTGGATGCTGAGAGATATTTTAGTATGTACAACATCGTTATCACTGACAGAAGGCAAAGGCTAAAGGAAGAGAATATGGAGACTACTACAATGTTGTTAGCTTTTAACTAAGTATTTTGGTTACCAGTAAGCAAAGTTTGCAAAACATTGTAAGTAAACTTTTTAAAACAGTAAACTAAGTAAAGTAAACTTTGAAAAACAATTTTTTTGTGTCTAAACGCGAAATTTTTGCTTTAAATTTATTTAATTTTTTTGCGAAATTTGGATTTTGTTTTTTTTTCGCGCAATTTACGTATCCCTAGTTATCGTTAGTCTGACTTCTGTATATGTTTCGTCTGGCCGTAAAAGCTTAATTAGGAACTATTGCATCATTTAGTTTAACATTTTCTTAGTCATGGTTTTACCCATAGCGTAACACCAAGCACGCTCACGAAAAAGGGTTACGTTATAAGATCTTTTGTTAAGTGAGCATCAGAAATAATCACCATCAAAGTATCCATCGCTCGCTTGTTAGGCAACATGACCGCTCGCAATCGGAACAGAAACGTACACAGCCGTAATCAAGAACTATCCCCACCGTTACCAAGAACGCTCTCCAATCATTACAATAACAGTACTGCACATACTGGCAACTGAATCGGAAACTTTTATTCAGTACCTGGCTGGACACTCTTTAGCCCAAATTACAGCACGTGTGTGGTTTGGCATAGACTTCACAAGGTGTTGGAGTGCACCTACGTCTACAGCATACCTGGCGTTTACCAGACAGTCCCTTAACTAGCTCATATTTAACGGAAGGGGACTCTTTTCTCCCTGCTGTGTTTTTCTAACGTGTCTCATACATCCTCAATGGGGTTCAGATCCGGGCTTTGGGGTGGCCAGGAAAGATGATGCCATGCTCTTTGAATCACTGCTGAACTCATTTGCGCGACAAACAGTAGCATTGTGGTCCATGAAACAGCCGTCGCCTGCTGAATAAATGGTCAACATTGAAGGATGGACTTGATCAGCTACAAGGTTCAGATAATTCTTGGAGGACACCAGACCTTCCAGAAGCATCAAAAGACCCATTCCTACCAACAGGATGGGTCCACTCCATGACACAAACTCCAGAAGCTTGAGTTGTGCTTACAAGGCAAACTGGGTCCATTGCTTCATGGAACTCCCACTAAACCCTCTGCCCACCGTCGATACACAACAATGTGTACCGCGACTCGTCGGGCCACATGATTTTTTCCCAGTTATGACAAAGTGGTTTTCTCCATCGTTTTTATGCCAGGGGAGGGATTCGATCCCCTAACTCTCGGCTCTGGAGCTCCGAGTGCTATCCACTATACTACATGGCATTGCCCTCATTGCTATCATCTCATGTGCGTCCTGCGAGACAGGCACGTCACACAGTCTTCTCGTCTCCAGTCACGGCGTTTCTGACACCACTGTGGACGAGCTTTCCGGTTCTTCGCTGAAATCAATGGTTTCCATATAGGACTCATCGGACGACATAACTTTTTTCCAGTGTCCAGTCACGGTGTTCCTGACGCCACTATAGAAGAACTTTCCGGTTCTTCGCAGAAATCAGTGGTCCCTATGTAAGCATGCGGCCGCCAGTACCGATCTTCAATTTCCTGTTCATAGTTCGCTGAGACATGGGTAGGGAACAGACTTCATTGAATGCTTCGGTCAACTGCTGCACACAGGAAGTCATGTTTCTCCGTACAAGCCTTCTCAGACGACGGCGATATCGTTTGTGACAGATTGTTGTCACGCCACAATTACTCCTCCTAGACAAGCAATGTTGGTTATTTTTTCCACTGATTAAAGACACGGGATATCTCACCTTTTGAAAAACCAGTCAGTTTTCAAATTCGTCGTTCAGGCCAGACTGGCACCCACATTAAGCCCTTTGTCCAGCTCCGAAAAATCCTTTGTTTCTCCCATTGTGATCAACACTAATGACGATTACTGATTAGCAGCAGTCTTAAATAGTCCAACCAGACGGGCACCCACAATAAGCCTTTTATCGAACGCCGAAAGATCCTTTGTTTTTCCCATTGTGATCAACACTACTGACGATTACTGATGAGCTGCAGTATTAAATAGTACAGCCACACGGGCACCCACAATAAGCCCTTCATCGAACTCTAGAAGATCCTTTGTTTTTCCCATTGTGATCAACACTACTGACGATTACTGATGAGCAGCAGTCTTAAATAGTCCAGCCAGACGTGCACCCATAATAAGCCCTTAATCGAACACCGAAAGATCCTATGGTTTTCCCATTGTGATCAACACTACTGACGGATACTGATAAGCTGCTGTCTTAAATAGTACAGCCAGACGGGCACCCACAATAAGCCGTTTATCGAATTCCGAAACATCCTTTGTTTTTCCCATTGTGATCAACACTACTGACGGTTACTGATGAGCTGCAGTCTTAAATAGTCCAGCCAGACGGGCACCCACAATAAGTCCTTTATCGAACTCAAAAAGATCATTTGTTTTCCCCATTGTAATCAACACTAGTGACGATTACAGATGAGCAGAAGTTTTAAATACACTGACGGAAAAAAAATCCCAACACCACGAAAAAATAGTTGTAGAGGAATGAAATGGCGGCAATACATTTGTATAGGTAACATATTTAATCGATTAAGGTTTAAAGATCACAGCTTAATGTAAGCGCGAGAAGAGCCATTTTAAATGTGAAATGCTGATACATTAATAACCGGTGTAACCGCCAGAATGTTGAATGCAAGCACGCAAACATTCATGCATTGTGTCGTACAGGTGCTGGATGTCAGTTTGTGGGATGGAGTTCCATGCCAGTTGCACTTGGTTGGTCAATACAGGGACGGTTAATGCTGGTTGGGGGTGACGCTGAAGTTGTCGTCCAATGATGTCCAATAAGTGCTCGATTGGTGAAAGATCTGGTGATCTAGCAGGCCACGGCAACATGTCGACACTCTTTAGAGCATGTTGGGTTACAACAGCGGTATGCGGGCGAGCGTTATCCTGTTGGAAAACACCCCCTGGAATGCTGTTCATGAATGGCAGCACAACATGTTGAATCACCAGACCGACGTACAACTGTGCCGCCAGGGTGCGTGGGATAACCACGAGAGTGCTCCTGCTGTCATAGGAAATTGCTCCCCAGACCATAACTCCAGGTGTAGGTCCAGTGTGTCTCGGCCGCAGACAGGTTGGTTGCAGGCGCTCACCTGGCCTCCTTTTAACCAACACACGGCCATCACTGGCACCCAGGCAGAACCGGCTTTCATCAGAAAACACAACAGATCTCCACTCCGTCCTCCAATGAGCTCTAGCTTGACACCACTGACGTCGAAAACGGCAGTGGTTTGTAACAGTTCGTTGTGTCACTGTGATGGCAACTGCAGCTCGAATTGCTGCCGCAGACGCAGTACGATGCGCCACGGCCATACGCCGTACACGGCGGTCTTCCCTCTCAGTAGTGCCACGTGGCCGGCAGGAACCCGGTCTTCTTGAGGCAGTACCTTCCCTTGACCACCGCTGCCAACAATCATGCACAGTGGCTACATTCCTGCCAAGTCGTTCTGCAATATTGCGGAAAGAAAATCCACCTTCTCTTAGCCCTATTACACGACCTCGTTCAAACTCCGTGAGCTGTTGATAATGGCTTCTTCGTCTTCTTAAAGGCATTCTTGACTAACATCAACCCACTACGTCGAATCTCAACGATAACTAACGCTCACAAACGTTACAGCGTGTATTTACAGCAAACCTGCTTTGCATGTTCCGAGGGGCGCTACTAGCGCCACACGTATGTGCCGAGCGCGAAATTTGCGTAGACGTCATCTTACAGATGTACTCTCACCGCCTACCAACTGTCGTTTATCTAACACAACCCCTTCTTGGTGTTGGGATTTTTTTCCGTCAGTGTAGTATAGCCAGACGGGCACCCACAATAAGCCCTTTATCGAACACCAAAAGATCCTTTGTTTTTCCCATTGTGATCAACACTACTGACGAGCAGCAGTCTTAAATAGTCCAGCCAGACGGGCACCCACAATAAGTCCTTTATCAAATTCCAAAAGATCCTTTGTTTTCCCCATTGTAATCAACACTAGTGACGATTACTGATGAGCAGAAGTCTAAAATAGTACAGCCAGACGTGCACCCATAATAAGCCCTTTATCGAACACCGAAAGATCCTTTGGTTTTCCCATTGTGATCAACACTACTGACGAGCAGCAGTCTTAAATAGTCCAGCCAGACGGGCACCCACAATAAGCCCTTTATCGAACACCGAAAGATCCTTTGGTTTTCCCATTGTGATCAACACTACTGACGGCAGCAATCTTAAATAGTCCAGCCAGACTGGCACCCACAATAAGTGCTTTATCGAACTCCAAAAGATCCTTTGTTTTCCCCATTGTAATTAACACTACTGACGGTTACTGATGAGCAGAAGTCTTAAATAGTACAGCCAGACGTGCACCCGTAATAAGCCCTTAATCGAACACCGAAAGATCCTTTGGTTTTCCCATTGTGATCAACACTACTGACGAGCAGCAGTCTTAAATAGTCCAGCCAGACGGGCACCCACAATAAGTCCTTTATCAACTCCAAAAGATCCTTTGTTTTCCCCATTGTAATCAACATTAGTGACGATTACTGATGAGCAGAAGTCTTAAATAGTACAGCCAGACGTGCACCCATAATAAGCCCTTTATCGAACACCGAAAGATCCTTTGGTTTTCCCATTGTGATCAACACTACTGACGAGCAGCAGTCTTAAATAGTCCAGCCAGACTGGCACCCACAATAAGTGCTTTATCGAACTCCAAAAGATCCTTTGTTTTCCCCATTGTAATTAACACTACTGACGGTTACTGATGAGCTGCAGTCTTAAATAGTACAGCCAGACGGGCACCCACAATAAGCCCTTAATCGAACTCCGAAAGATCCTTTGTGTTTCCCATTGTGATCAACACTACTGACGATTACTGATAAGTTGCAGTCTTAAATAGTACAGCCGGACGGGCTCCCACTATAAGCCCTTTATCGAACTCCGAAAGATCCTTTGTTTTTTCCATTGTGATCAACACTACTGACGATTACTGATGAGCTGCAGTCTGAAATAGTACAGCCAGACGGGCACCCACAATAAGCCCTTCATCGAACTCCGAAAGATCCTTTGTGTTTCCCATTGTGATCAAAACTACTGACGATTACTGATAAGTTGCAGTCTTAAATAGTACAGCCAGACGGGCTCCCACTATAAGCCCTTTATCGAACTCCGAAAGATCCTTTGTTTTTTCCATTGTGATTAACACTACTGACTATTACTGATGAGCTGCAGTCTGAAATAGTACAGCCAGACGGGCACCCACAATAAGCCCTTCATCGAACTCCGAAAGATCCTTTGTGTTTCCCATTGTGATCAAAACTACTGACGATTACTGATAAGTTGCAGTCTTAAATAGTACAGCCAGACGGGCTCCCACTATAAGCCCTTTATCGAACTCCGAAAGATCCTTTCTTTTTTCCATTGTGATCAACACTACTGACGATTACTGATGAGCTGCAGTCTGAAATAGTTCAGCCAGACGGGCACCCATTATAAGCCCTTCATCGAACTCCGAAAGATCCTTTGTGTTTCCCATTGTGATCAAAACTACTGACGATTACTGATAAGTTGCAGTCTTAAATAGTACAGCCAGACGGGCTCTCACTATAAGCCCTTTATCGAACTCCGAAAGATCCTTTGTTTTTTCCATTGTGATCAACACTACTGACGATTACTGATGAGCTGCAGTCTGAAATAGTACAGCCAGACGGGCACCCACAATAAGCCCTTCATCGAACTCCGAAAGATCCTTTGTGTTTCCCATTGTGATCAAAACTACTGACGATTACTGATAAGTTGCAGTCTTAAATAGTACAGCCAGACGGGCTCCCACTATAAGCCCTTTATCGAACTCCGAAAGATCCTTTGTGTTTCCCATTGTGATCAACACTACTGGCGATTACTGATAAGTTGCAGTCTTAAATAGTACAGCCAGACGGGCACCCACTATAAGCCCTTTATTGAACTCCGAAAGATCCTTTGTGTTTCCCATTATCAACACTACTGACGATTACTGATAAGTTGCAGTCTTAAATAGTACAGCCAGACGGGCACCCACTATAAGCCCTTTATCGAACTCCGAAAGATCCTTTGTTTTTTTCCATTGTGATCAACACTACTGACGGTTACTGATGAGCTGCAGTCTGAAATAGTACAGCCAGACGGGCACCCACAATAAGCCCTTCATCGAACTCCGAAAGATCCTTTGTTTTTCCCATTGTGAGCAACACTACTGAAGATTACTGATAAGTTGCAGTCTTAAATAGTACAGCCGGACGGGCTCCCACTATAAGCCCTTTATCGAACTCCGAAAGATCCTTTGTGTTTCCCATTGTGATCAACACTACTGACGATTACTGATAAGTTGCAGTCTTAAATAGTGCAGCCAGACGGGCTCCCACTATAAGCCCTTTATCGAACTCCGAAAGATCCTTTGTGTTTCCCATTGTGATCAACACTACTGAAGATTACTGATAAGTTGCAGTCTTGAATAGTACAGCCAGACGGGCACCCACTATAAGCCCTTTATCGAACTCCGAAAGATCCTTTGTTTTTTTCCATTGTGATCAACACTGCTGACGATTACTGATGAGCTGCAGTCTGAAATAGTACAGCCAGACTGGCACCACAATAAGCCCTTATCGAACACCAAAAGATCCTTTGTTCTTCCCATTGTGAGCAACACTACTGACGAGTAGCGGTGTTAAATACACTGCTGTTAATAGAAATTGCAACACCGCGAAGAAATGCTTGGATTTGCACGAAATTTGCTGGGTGGATAGGGAGAGGCAAATGATTACAATTGCAGCGCACATGCAAATGTGAGGCGCGGGCAACGCCATCGGAAACGGCACACCAGGGGGTGTAAAGGAAGGCGTACAGAGAGCAGGTTTCTAAACTTGCTGTCCCTAAACATGACCGTAAGCCGTTCTTAACATGTAAACATGCCGCGTAGGAGGACGAGACAGCCATACGAACACTTGACGGAGTTTGAAAGAGGTAGAATCGTTGGACTCTGAGAAGGTGGTTTATCATACCGTGATATTTCTGCACGCGTTAAACGCAATGCAACTACCGTTATGCGTACATGGCGTCAATGGACAGTAGAAGGTTCTACGCATCGTCGTGCAAGGTCGGGAACTCCAAAGCACTCGACCGAGCGGGAAGACAGGCACTTGCACCATATGGCAGTAACGTCACGCACAACACCATCCACGACACTTGCGCAGCAATGGAGGACGCTCACATATCATTCGATGTCTGCAAGCACTGTTCGTCACTAATTGCTGCAGAGGGCCTTCTTGCTCGCTGTCTATTGCTGCGACTTCCCGTGACTCTGTACCATAGGCGACAGAGATTGCCGTGGTGCCGCGAACGTCGAAACTGGAGTGCTGAATGGGAGCATATTGTGTTTTTGGCCGAGTCCAGATTCAATCAAATGCATCACGACGGGCAAATCCTTGTTCTCAGATACCGTGGTGAACGGCATCTGGAAGGCTGCATTGTGCAGCACTATACCGACCCCACTCCGAGCGTGATGGTCTGGGGCGCTATTGCTTTTCATTCACGCACTCGCCTACTACGCATCACAGTCACATTGAACAGCCAACGCTACATCACGTAAGTGTTGGAAGCTGAACTTCTACCCTTCATTCAGACGATCCCGGGTGCCGGTTTTTAACAAGGCAATGCCCGACACCATGTTACTCGTACTGTGCAAGACGTACTCTGTCGCATCAAGCCACTCGTCTAGCCTGGCCTTCTCGCTCTGCCATATTTTTCGCCTATAGAGGACGTCTGGGGTGTCGTTGCCTAGGGACTGGCTCGTATGGCCTCGCCGCATGTCACAACCAACGAATTGTGGATGTGTTTAGAAGCAGAATGGAATGCAATACCGCAGACGACCATCCAAACTCTGTTTCATTCGATCCCACAGCGAGTGGGGTCGGTTGTTAAGGCCCATGGTGGATTTATTTATTACTAATTTTTTTGCCTTCCTCATCACGAACCGGTGTGTAATTGTGATTGTTTGCAGCTTATACCATAACTAATCACTCCCGTAAATCTTATTGTGAGTGCTTGTTTCTTTCTTGGTGTTGCAATTTCTATTAACAGCAGTGTAGTTGCCTAGATCACGTGACCACGAGTGCGTGCAGTACGGAGTATAATACAGGGTGATTCATAATTAGTGTAGGGGTCGGTGGCACAGTGGTCTGAGCGATGGCCTCTGATTATTCGTCCGAAAGGGGTCCGGGTTTGAATCCCGTGAGGCATGGATGTTATGTTTGTGTTACGGCACTAGCTCTGTCCTTTCCCTGGAACCAGTGACCTTAAATTAGGGACGGGCGACTGCTTTATAGCCGGTTGAGTTGCTCACGGTGGTCGTTAAACCTCCAACCAAAAAACAAAGTGTCGGGTTTCAGTGGTATATAAACGGAAAACGGGAGACAACAAACTAAAACCGCAAACAGAATATGACAGATGACAACTAAAAGTTTTTTACCTGTAGAATCGATACATCAGATTGCTAAACGATTTCGATATACGCGCCTTTCTGGCACGTAAGATATCCAAGCGATAATCAATTTCCCGCCAACTGTTCGTCAGCATTTGTAGCCTTACTGTAGCTGTCGCAGCATGATTTCTGCATGGTCTTCAGGTCATCGAGAGAGGTTAGAAGGGTCTGGTAAACGATGTTTTTTACGTATCCCCACAGGAAGAAATCCATTGGCGTAATATCGGGTGAGCGTGGAGGCCACGGATTGGGTCCACCACGCCCAACCCAGCGCCCAGGAAAATGCAGGTCAATTGGACAATAACAGCCCAATGCGGCTGTGCGCCATCGTACTGGAACACCACATTGGACTGCCGATCTTCCAACTGAGGTAACAGATACAGCTGTAGCATCTCCAGATATAGGTCACCGCTGTCACTGTTTTCTCCGCAAGTAAAAAGGGCCCCTACACTTCCGAACATGACAAAGCGCACCAGCCGTTCGCCCTTTGACTATCTCGTTCGACTTCTCGAATGGCGTGCGGGTTTTCGGAGCCACATATTCTGAAGTGTGACGTATATTCTAATTTAACTTTCATTTTTAGTTCCTTTTCCTATGTAAATTTCAGTTTGTTCTCTTTCTATGTAAATTTCAGTTTGTTCTCTTTCTATGTAAATTTCAGTTTGTTCTCTTTCTATGTAAATTTCAGTTTGTTCACTTAACGTGCTATTTTCTCTGTCGCATGAATGAGGTTGGCAACACTTTTGAGGTCAGTGGGAGTGACGTATGAATGTGATAAGAACGTTAAATAAAAAGGACGGCCGCCCCGGTGGCGCAGTGGTCTAAGGCGTTGGCTTCTGATCATTCGTCCGTAAGGGGTCCGGGTTCGAATCCCGGTCAGGCATGGATGTTGTGTTTGTCTTACGGCACTGGCTCTCTCCCTTCCCTGGAACCAGTGACCCTAAATTAGGGACGGGCGACTGCTTATAGCCCATTGAGTTGCTCACGGTGGTTGTTAAACCTCCAATCAAAAAAAAAAAAATAAATAAAAAGGACGATACAGCAGTTGCTTTATGTGTGTGTGTGTGTGTGTGTTTATGTGGAGATGTTCGATCTTTGTCAAGATAGATTATACGACATATACACTGGCCTGCAAAAATTAGGGAAGAGACGGTTTTTCGTGCAGAAGTGCTCCACATCGACTCAAATCATACCATAAGATCCCCAAGATGTAAGAATATTGAACAAGTGAGCAAAACCGTCCAAACAAGGAATCCATAGGATACAAAGGCACTTTATTGAAAAGGTAGCTTCGAGCACAACTGGACAGAAGACAGAAACGTACATGTGACAGGCGGCTGCCAAGAAAAATCCAGTCTTTAGTAGGGGGTATGATCACCCCTGACTGCGTTGCAGGATTTACAACGTCTGTACATGCTGAGGACGAGGTTGTCAAGGAGCTGTTGAGGCATCGAGGCCCATTCCTCTTGTAGCGCCAATCGCAACTGCGGAATCGTTGCTGGCGGCTGGTGACGTGCTGCCAAGCGTCTCCCTAGAATGTCCCACACGTGTTAGATTGTATTTAGGTCCGGGAACCTTGCGAGCCAATACATGTGTTGAATATCTTCACTCTCCTACAGCTCTGCGACAGCCACTGTGTGGTGAGGTGTAGCGTTGACGTCCACGAAGAGGAACTCAGGACTCACAGCACCTCAAAACAGACGCACGTGAGGCAGGAGAACCTCGGTACAATAGCGGACACCACTGACTGAACCTCCTTGGAAGATGTGGAGGTCAGTACGGCTACCAAGCATGATACCGCCCCAAACGAGAGTTCCGCCACCTCCAAACCGGTCCCTTTCGATGATGTTGGAGGTGTGATTCCGTGTTCCCTGCTCTCTCCAGATGTGTAAACGTCCAGAATCGCTTGTCAGACTAAATCGGCTCTCATCCGTAAAGAGAACTCGACCCCATTGCTGTTGTGTCCAGTTCTTGTTTTCCTGGCACTATAGAAACCGCCGTCTCCGATGAGCAGGCGTTAATGGCACACACCGTACTGGTCGTCGTGCAAATAGACCACCTTTGTGCAGTCTCCTGGCCACGGTAAAACGCGATAACGGACGTCCAGTTGTCTGTTGCATGTGCCTTGCGATTTCTCCCGCTGTCTGTCTCTTCTCGCCTGTAGGACAATATACCGGTCGTCCCCCGCCGTGGTTGCTCGTGGACGACCACTGCTAAACTCTCGGACATCTGTACCTCTCGTTTGAAATGTTGTCCAAGCTCGTGAAACGATGCTGTGAGCGATCCCGAACTCCTCGGCCACACTAGTCACACTTCGACGTTCTTCCAACTTCCCAATGACGCGACCTCGGGTAAAGTCATCCAGATGTTGTCTACTGGATTGCCTGTTGGCTATATCACATGGTGGCAGCAACTCGACGTCGCTTAAACCGATGTACACCGTGCAATAGCTTTCACCGAATTGCTGAGCGTACACCGCCCGTGTGCTTTATACCCTTAAGACACCCTCCCCCTCTACGTCATGCTGCATATATGCTCATGCCCTACCGTACCGGACCCTAGTCTATCTCCTTAGTGGTCTTTCGGTCCGTTCTGCCTGCTCGTTCCGCTGTTATGCTAATTTCTCCTCTTCGTCCTTAATTTTTACACACCAGTGTTGTTAAGGCATTATATGTGAAGTGTATATAGCACACATAAAAGTTGGAAAGGGAGTGAGACAAGGTGACACCATATCTCGCAAGCTCTTTAATGCCAGATTGGAAAATGTCTTTCAATCACTGTACTGGGAAAACAAAGGGATAAAGATTAATGTAGATTATCTAACTCACCTTCGTTTTGCTGATGACGTAGTCATTTTTGCAACTACCCCATCAGAGCTGCGGAGTATGATCCAGGAACTTGCTGACAAGATTAAAGAAGTGGGATTAAAAATGAACTTTCAGAAGACAAAAGTGATGTACAATGCTTTTACAAGAAATGAAGATTTATCGATTGATGAAGAAAAGCTGGAGATAACAGACACTTACGTTTATCTTGGACAGCAGATATCAAGTGAGGGTCACATTGATGAAGAAATTAATCGGCGTACAAAACTTGCCTGGAGATCTTTTGGAAGAAACAGCATAATTTTCAAGAGCAATATGCCATTATGTCTTAAAAGAAAAGTGTTTGATCAATGCATCTTTCCAGTGCTTACGTATGGTGCAGAGACGTGGAACTTAACTAAAAGAGACATACAAAGACTGCAGACAACTCAAAGTAGAATGGAGAGGTGCATGCTTGGTGTAACCAGGAGATATAAGAAGAGGAACTCGTGAATCAGAAAAATGACAAGAGTGGAAGACATCATGATCAGAGTAAAATCCCTGAAATGGCAAACGGCTGGACATACTGCCAGAAGAACAGACCATCGATGGACAGTCGAAATTTTAGATTGCATTCCAAGGGACGGGAAAAGACAAAGAAGAAGACCACATGGGAGATGGGTGGATTAAATTCGAAAGTATGCAGGACTAACATGGAGGAGACTGGCACAAGACAGACCGTTGTGGAAGAGGCTTGGAGAGACATTCGTCCAGCAGCAAATTGATAATGGTAGATAATAATGATGATGCTGTGAAGTGTAAAACTCGTTGTGCTATATGTTGGATTTCATCAAATATTGCTGGACCAATAAAAGGTTGTCGTAAGTTTAATTTCCGTATATGTTTCATCTGGCCGTGAAACTTTAATCCCGTGCAACTATTGCATCGTATTCTCATTTAGTTCAACGTTTCCTTAGTAATGGTTTCAGACATAGCGTAACACCAATCTCGCACACAAAAAAAGGGTTACGTTATAGCAGTTATAATGCAAAACGTTGCTCCATCACTAAATATCCATGTCCACAGGTAATGTTCATCAGCTTCGACTTTTGACAAATTTCTTTCAAAATTTCTTTAACCAACGTCGGATAGCATTAGCGGAAGGTCTGCCACCCTGCGTTCTGTAACGACGTTGTGTTTTGATAACTGATTTTGTTTCGAAGAACCAGAGTACGCACACTTCTTTTTCTTGAACAGTCGCCATTTTTTACGCTTTCTTTTTTTTTTTTTTTTTTGGATTGGAGGTTTAACAACCACCGTGAGCAACTCAATGGGCTATAAGCAGTCGCCCGTCCCTAATTTAGGGTCACTGGTTCCAGGGAAGGGAGAGAGCCAGTGCCGTAAGACAAACACAACATCCATGCCTCACCGGGATTCGAACCCAGACCCCTTACGGACGAATGATCAGAGGCCAGCGCCTTAGACCACTGCGCCACCGGGGCGGCATTTTCGCTTTCTAACAATAGGTTGAAGAAGCGTATATGATCCAACTTTGTATGTCTGTCTGTCCGTCCGCACGATAACTCGCGTAAAAATGGTTCGATCTCGATGAAATTTTAGAATGTGTAGGGGACCACCCGGGGAAGAACCTTATTGAAAATAGGCGAAATGGGGTCAAAGATCAGGACATAGGAGAGGGATCCATTTCGTCGCCCTTATGCGTTATAACTTACGTAAAAATGCTTCGATTAAGACAAAATTTCTTCGTGTTGTTCCGAAAGTATACTGAAACAATTCTGTTGAATATCATCGAAATGGGGTCAAAGGTCAGGGCACAGGAGCGAGATGCATTCAATTGCCCTTTAGCGTCATAACTTGCGTAAAAATGGTTCGATTTTAGTATGTGGTAAGGGACCTCTTGGGGACGAACCATATTGAAAATGGGCGAAATGGGATCAAAGGTCAGGACATACGAGCGGGATTCATTCCATTGTCCTTGTAGTTCATAACTTGCGTAAAAATGGTTCGATTTCGATGAAATTTTAGTAGATGGTAGAGAACCACTCGGGGATGAACCCTATTGAAAATGGGCGAAATGGAGTCAAAGGTCGGGACATAAGAGCGGGATCCATTCCATTGCCCTTTTGCGTCATCACTTGCGTAAAAATGGTTAGATGAAATTTTAGTATGTGGTAAAGGACCACTCGGGGACGAATCTTATTGCAAATGGGCGAAATGGGGTCAAAGGTCAGGACATAGGAGCAAGATCCATTCCATTGCTCTTATGCGTCATAACTTACGTAAACATTCTTCGACTGCGACAAAACTTTATCATGTTGTTCCAGAGGTACACTGAACCGATTCTGTTGAATATCATCGAAATGGGGTCAAACGTCAGGACACAGGAGCGAGATTTATTCCACAGCCATTATCCTAATAACTTGACTAAGAATGCTTCTATTGCTACAAAACTTTAGTATGTTGTTCCAAAGGTATACTGAACCGGTTTTATTGAAGATCATCGAAATGGGGTCAAAGGTCAGGACTCAGGAGCAAGATTTTTTCCACAGCCATTATTAAATAAGTTGAGTAAGGATTTCTGGTATGTTGGAAAACGTATCATAATCAATGCATTGCATGATTTTACTAACTTGTGTAGTATGACGTCAATTTAGCGGGTTCCGCGTTGCCACATAAAACTTTCCGCTGTGAACTTCTTTATGCAGTTTTATTTGGTCGGTTACGGATTGACCATACCAGGCCACGGAAACCCCAACAATAATTATGAATCACGTTGTATTAGCCACCAACTCCGAAACATTGAAGGGTTGTTAAGCTCTCTTACTGCAGAATTCCTGTCTCTTTGCTTCTAAATTACTCTGCATTAATCAAAAAAAAATTAAGTGGCTCGCTTTCAGAGCCTTTAAGAAATTATTTTGCGTGCTTTCACACTCATAAATGAGCAATTTTTGTGATAATGGAAAAAAAAACGGACTCTGAAGCACACCAGAATCGCAATTTCGAAATTACCAATTAATTGTTCCAATGAAAATGTTCTGTGAATGACACATTAATTAAACCCCGTGAAACAATACACAGCTGGGTTACCAAAATCGCCTAATGAGGTTTTTATTTTATGAATCCGCGAATTTTTATTTCAATTTTTAATTCATTCTTTCCTTTTTTGGAAGAAGTAAATGTTCCTTCTTGGGTTTAAAATGTTTCTTTTGCGTCCACCAACGGCAGTCTTTAAATTATTTAGCGTCCGTCTCAAATCGAAAGGCATTAGTACAAAAGATCTTTCGAATTCTTTTTGATATTAATGTTCACTCCTGCTTTTAATTTAATCACATTCTATTTTGAGAAACTTACGGAAGCATTGCCCTTTGTAAACGCCGAGGATTAGTTTCACTGGGAACAAAGAATATTTCATTTTCTCCTCTTGAAAACGGTCGAATACTCAAAGGAAAATTTTCAACTCAATGGAGAGTGATCGATACAGATACGCGCCCCCCGAGAATCGTCATGGTAATGCACAAGTCCGTCAACAATAAAGCTGTTTAGTCAAACGGAAGAAGAAAGTATTCGTGTTTGAACATTTTTTGATTGGTGACGGTGTAAAAGTTAAAAACCGTTTTTCGCAGAGAGCTGATTGTTGCTTGAAAGATTTTAAGAAGGCCCAATTTTCAATCTATGTCACATCAGAAGGTATCATTAACAAGTTAGTAAAATCATGCAATGCATTGATTATGATACGCTTTCCAACATCCCAAAAATCGCGCGCAGACAAACCGTCCTTCCCACCCTGACTATTGATTCGTTCCGTATATACCTCCGAAACAACACACTAAAGTTTTGTCGCAATAGAAGCATGTTTACTCAAGTTATGAGGATAATGGCTGTGGAATAAATCTCGCTGCTGTGCCGTGACCTATAACCCCATTTCGATGATATTCAACATAATTGGTTCAGTATGCCTCCGGAACAACATAATAAAGTTTTGTCGCAATACAAGCATTTTTACTCAACTTATGAGGATAATGGCTGTGGAATAAATATCGCTCCTGTGCCCTGACCTTTGACCCCATTTCGATTATATTAAACAGAATTGGTTCAGTATACCTCCGAAACAACATACTAAAGTTTTGTCGCAATAAAAGCATTTTTATTCAAGTTATGAAGATAATGGCTGTGGAATAAATCTCGCTCCTATGTCCTGACCTTTGACCCCATTTCGATGATATTCAACATAATTGGTTCAGTGTGCCTTCGGAACACCATAATAAAGTTTTGTCGCAATACAAGCATTTTTACTCAAGTTATGAGGATAATGGCTGTGGAATAAATATCGCTCCTGTGCCGTGACCTTTGACCCCATTTCGATGATATTAAACAGAATTGGTTCAGTATACCTCCGGAACACCATAGTAAAGTTTTGTCGCAATACAAGCATTTTTACTCAAGTTATGAGGATAATGGCTGTGGAATAAATATCGCTCCTGTGCCGTGACCTTTGACCCCATTTCCATGATATTCAATAGTACCGGTTCAGAATACTTCCGGAACAACACAGCAAAGTTTTGTCGCAATCGAGGCATTTTTACGTACGTTATGACGCATAAGTCCGACGGAATTAGGTTGTCCCATACCACATGCTAAAATTTCATCGAGATCGAACGATTTTTACCCGAGTTATCGTGTGGACAGACAGACAGACGGACAAAGCTGGAGCATATGCGCTTCTTCAACCTACGGTTGGAAAGCTTAAAAAAAGTTCTGGCATAGCTCGGTCACTACGCCTTATTCGTTGAGATTCTATGTACAGAAATACAGTCGATCCGACGTACAACGAGCTCGCATAATATGAAGTTCCGCATTAACCGAAGTTTTTATAGATGCCTTAAACTCTGCAATATTCTTCTCCCTTTTTTACGCTTTCCAACCGTAGGTTGAAGAAGCGTATATGCTCCAACTTTGTCCGTCTGCCTGTCCGCACGATAACTCACGTAAAAATGGTTCGATTTCGATGAAATTTTAGTATGTGGTAGGGGACAAATTGGGGACGAACCCTGTTGAAAATGAGCGAAATGGGGTCAAAGGTCAGGACATAGGAGCGAGTTCCATTCCATTGCCCTTATGCGTCATAACTTGCGTAAAAATGGTTCGAGTTCGATGAAATTTTAATATATGGTAGGGAACAATCTGGAATGAACCCTATTGATAATAGATTTATTCCACAGCTATTATCCTCATAACTTGACTAACAAGTTAGTAAAACCATGCAATGCATTGATTATGATACGCTTTCACACATACTAGAAATCATTACTCAAGTTATTACTCAAGTTATGAGGAAAATGGCTGTGGAATAAATCTCACTCCTGTGCCCTAACCGTTGATCCCATTTCGATAATATTCAGCAGAACTGGTTCAGTATACCTCCGAAATAAAATGATGAAGTTTTGTCCCAATCGAAGCAATTTTACATAAGTTATGATGCATAAAAGCTATGGAATAGATCCCGCTTCTGTGTCCTAACCTTTGACCCCATTTCGCCCATTTTCAACAGAATTCGTCCCCAGGCAGGTCCCTACAACATACTAACATTTCATCCAAATCGAAATATTTTTACGTAAGTTATGATGCATAATGGCGATGGAAGTGATTCCGCTCCTATGTCCTGACCTTTGACCCCCATTTCCCCAATTTTCAATAGGGTTTGTCCCCAGGTGGTCCCTTACCACATACTAAAATTTAATCGAAATCGAACTTTTTTACGTTAGTTATGACGCATAAGAAAGTGGAATGAATCCCGCTCCTATGTCGTGACCTTTGAACCCATTTCGTTCACTTTCAATAGGGTTCTTTCCCAGGTGTTCCCCTACCACATACTAAAATTTCTTTGAAATCGGACGATTTTCACGTGAGTTATCGTGCGGACGAACATACGCACAAAACGCGTGACGTAATGAGGCAGATGGGAATCGCGACCATCTGCTCCCAAGAGTGTGACGTCATAAAACTTCAATAGGATCCACACACAACGCGTGACGTAATGAGACAGATGGCGTGACTGCGCGCCAACATCTAATGACTCGCCTCTGGTGTACCAGCAGCTCTTTTCTGAAAAACTGTCTGTCTACCCGGATTTCGTGCCTGTGTTCACCGATGGCTCGAATCCGGGGATGTCGTTGGATCCGCTTTTGTGTGTGGCGATGCCTCACATGCTGAGAGGCTTCCGCCTGAATCCACCGTCTTTTCGGCAGAGATGCGTGCGGTACACCTCGCTTTGTGCCACATACAGTCTCGTTCACATCGTCGCGCTATGGTTTGCTCTGATTCCCAGTCCGTCATCCAGGTTTTATCTTCTCCGGAGGACACGGACCCACCTGTCATCCGTGATATCCGTCGTCTTCTTGGAACTTTGGAGAATGATGGCTTTCTGGTCCGATTCTGTTGGGTTCCTGGCCATGTTGGGATCCGGCGTAACGAGCTGGCAGATCTATCTGCCAGGTCTGTTTCCTCCATGTCGCCAGCTCGGCTGCCACTGTCTTTCCGCGATTTTCGACCTTTGATCCGGACATTTCTCCTGGACGAGTGGCAGTCCCTGTGGTCTCAGCAGGGCAGCAATAAGCTGCATTCTATCAAACCACAGATCGGACTTTGGAAGTCTAGTTTGCGGAAGAACCGTCGCGTCGTGAAGAAGTTGTTCTTGCACGTCTCCGCATTGGGCACTGTCGATTTACTCACCGCTTTTGCTGTGTGGCGAGGGTGTCCCGGTGTGTGAGGCGTGCAACTATCGTCTCACTGTCCTTCATGTTTTGTGTACTTCGATTCAGTTCTGTGATCATCGTTTTCGTCATTTTCACTCTCATTTGTTGGACAAAGGAGCAGCTACGCTTCAAACTATTATTGGCGAAGCCTGCGACATGAGAGCAGTGTTTTCGTTTTTACAAGAAATTGGCTTTTTAAACTCATCTAGATTTTAACTTGTTCACTCTCATATTTCATTTTTACCACATCAGCCTGTTTCTAACCCTGTTTACGTTTTTTAATGATTATGTTTTCTTTTGATGTCTTTTGTTTGGCGCTCTTTGGTCAACCATGGCCCTTGCGCCATTAAAATCTTACCAACCAACCAACCAACCTAATGGCTCGATGCCATGACACTACACTAAAAACGTGGTAATTCGGGGTGGTTATTTAACCCACTAAACGAATTTTCCTAAAGTCCAGATCAAGCTAAATCGATTTCTAGTACCAGAAAACGGTAGGTTAACGACTTTTATCAAAATCCTTAGAGCTGTTTTCAAAATAAAATTTACATACATGCAAGAATTGCTCCTTTAAGGTGAACGTCAAGTAATTTTGCTTCCTCTACTTCGAGTGGAAAAATTTCTGTACACATTTTCTTCCCAATTAATGAGTTCCCTAGGATGAAAATTTGAACATGGATAAAAATATCTTCATTTTATAACTTGCAATACTTAATATTTCCTAAAACATAACCATAATTATGCAATCCAACATTTGTTTGTCTACTGACATCATCAAAGTACAGGTCGCACCATTTTTTTCTGGACAATTAATGCGTTCACAAGGATGAAAATTTGAACATCGATTAAAATAGCTTCATTTTATGACTTGGAATACCTAATATTTTCTAAAACATAACCATCATTATGCAATCCAACATTTGTTTGTCTACTGATATCATCAAAGTACAGGTCGCGCGATGCTTTTTCTGGTTTCAACACCACCAAAGGAAAAGTTATTGATTTTTAATAAAATTATGGTTATGTTTTAGAAAATATTAAGTATTCCAAATTATAATATGAAGTTATTTTAATCGATGTTCAAATTTTCATCTTTGGGAACACTTTAATTGTGAAGAAAACGTGTACAAAAGTTTTTCCATTGGAACTATAGGAAGCAAAATTACTTGACGTCCACCTTAATAATATGGGATGAGGGCGATGGAATGGATCGCAATCCTATGTCCTGACCTTCGACCCCATTTCATCCATTTTCAATAGGGTTCGTCCCCAGGTGGTCCCCTACTACATACTGAAATTTCATCGAAATCGAACCATTTTTACGCACGTTAGGACGTACAAGGGCAATGGAATGGATCCCGCTCTTATGTCCTGACCTTTGACCCCAATTCTCCCATTTAGATCCCCAGGAGGTCCCCTACCACATAGTAAAATTTCATTGAAGTCGAACCATATTTACGCAAGTTATGACGCATAAGTGCAATGGAATGGATCCCGCTCCTACGTCGTGACCTTTGACCCCATTTGTCCCATTTTCAATAGGGTTCGTTCCCAGGTGGTCCCCTACCACATACTAAAATTAACGAACCATTTTTACGCCAGTTATCGTGCGGACAGACGGACGGACGGACAGACAAAGCTGGAGCATATACGCTTCTTCAACCTAAGCCTGGAAAGCGTAAAAAATGCTTCGATTGGGACAAAACTTTATCATGTTGTTCCGGAGGTATACTCAACCGGTTCTGTTGAATATCATGGAAATGGGGTCAAAGGTCAGGGCACAGGAGCGAGATTTATTCCACAGCCTTTATCTTCGTAACTTGAGTAATGATTTCTGGTATGTTAAAAAGGGTATTATAATTTAATCAATGCATTGCATGATTTCACTAACTTGTTTACGCTTTACAACCGTAGGTTGAAAAAGTATATACGCTCCAGCTTTATCCGTCTGTCTGTCTGTCTGTCTTTCCGCACAATAACTCGCGTAAAAAGTGTTCGATTTCGATGAAATTTTAGTATGTGGTAGGGGACAAATTGGGGACGAACCCTGTTGAAAATGAGCGAAATGGGGTCCAAGGTCAGGACATAGGAGCGAGTTCCATTCCATTGCCCTTATGCCTGATAACTTGCGTAAAAATGGTTCGAGTTCGATGAAATTTTAATATATGGTAGGGAACAACCTGGAATGAACCCTATTGATAATGGATTTATTCCACAGCTATTATCCTCATAACTTGACTAACAAGTTAGTAAAATCATGCAATGCATTGATTATGATACGCTTTCACACATACTAGAAATCATTACTCAAGTTATTACTCAAGTTATGAGGAAAATAGCTATTGAATAAATCTCACTCCTGTGCCCTGACCGTTGATCCCATTTCGATAATATTCAGCAGAACTGGTTCAGTATACCTCCGAAATAAAATGATGAAGTTTTGTCCCAATCGAAGCAATTTTACATAAGTTATGATGCATAAAAGCTATGGAATAGATCCCGCTTCTGTGTCCTAACCTTTGACCCCATTTCGCCCATTTTCAACAGAATTCGTCCCCAGGCAAGTCCCTACAACATACTAACATTTCATCCAAATCGAAACATTTTTACGTAAGTTATGATGCATAATGGCGATGGAAGTGATTCCGCTCCTATGTCCTGACCTTTGACCCCCATTTCGCCAATTTTCAATAGGGTTTGTCCCCAGGTGGTCCCTTACCACATACTAAAATTTAATCGAAATCGAACTTTTTTACGTTAGTTATGACGCATAAGAACAGTGGAATGAATCCCGCTCCTATGTCGTGACCTTTGAACCCATTTCGTTCACTTTCAATAGGGTTCTTTCCCAGGTTTTCCCCTACCACATACTAAAATTTCTTTGAAATCGGATGATTTTCACGCGAGTTATCGTGCGGACGAACATACGCACAAAACGCGTGACGTAATGAGGCAGATGGGAATCGCGACCATCTGCTCCCAAGAGTGTGACGTCATAAAACTTCAATAGGATCCACACACAACGCGTGACGTAATGAGACAGATGGCGTGACTGCACGCCAACATCTAATGGCTCGCCTCTGGTGTACCAGCAGCTCTTTGCTGAATAACTGTCTGTCTACCCGGATTTCGTGCCTGTGTTCACCGATGGCTCGAATCCGGGAATGTCGTTGGATCCGCTTTTGTGTGTGGCGATGCCTCACATGCTGAGAGGCTTCCGCCTGAATCCACAGTCTTTTCGGCAGAGATGCGTGCGGTACACCTCGCTTTGTGACACATACAGTCTCGATCACATCGTCGCGCTATGGTTTGCTCTGATTCCCAGTCCGTCATCCAGGTTTTATCTTCTCCGGAGGACACGGACTCACCTGTCATCCGTGATGTTCGTCGTCTTCTTGGAACTTTGGAGGGTGATGGCTTCTTGGTCCGATTCTGTTGGGTTCCTGGCCATGTTGGGATCCGGGGTAACGAGCTGGCAGATCTATCTGCCAGGTCTGTTTCCTCCATGTCGCCAGCTCGGCTGCCACTGTCTTTCCGCGATTTTCGACCTTTGATCCGGACATTTCTCCTGGACGAGTGGCAGTCCCTGTGGTCTCAGCAGGGCAGCAATAAGCTGCATTCTATCAAACCACAGATCGGACTTTGGAAGTCTAGTTTGCGGAAGAACCGTCGCGTCGTGAGGAAGTTGTTCTTGCACGTCTCCGCATTGGGCACTGTCGTTTTACTCACCGCTTTTTGCTGTGTGGCGAGGGTGTCCCGGTGTGTGAGGCGTGCAACTATCGTCTCACGGTCCTTCATGTTTTGTGTACTTGTGTTCGGTTCTGTGATCATCGTTTTCGTCATTTTCACTCTCATTTGTTGGACAAAGGAGCAGCTACGCTGCAAACTATTCTTGGCGAAGCCTGCGACATGAGAGCAGTGTTTTCGTTTTTACAAGAAATTGGCTTTTTTAAACTCATCTAGATTTTAACTTGTTCACTCTCATATTTCATTTTTACCACATCAGCCTGTTTTTAACCTTGTGTACGTTTTTTAATGATTATGTTTTCTTTTGATGTCTTTTGTTTGGCGCTCTTTGGCCAACCATTGCCCTTGCGCCATTAAAATCTACCAACCAACCAACCAACCAACCTAATGGCTCGATGCCATGACACTACACTAAGAACGTGGTAATTCGGGGTGGTTATTTAACCCACTAAACGAATTTTCCTAAAGTCGAGATCAAGCTAAATCGATTTCTAGTACCAGAAAACGGTAGGTTAACGACTTTTGTCAAAATCCTTAGAGCTGTTTTCAAAATAAAATTTACATACATGCAAGAATTACTCCTTTAAGGTGAACGTCAACTAATTTTGCTTCCTCTACTTCGAGTGGAAAAATTTCTGTACACATTTTCTTCCCAATTAATGAGTTCCCTAGGATGAAAATTTGAACATGGATTAAAATATCTTCATTTTATAACTTGCAATACTTAATATTTTCTAAAACATAACCATAATTATGCAATCCAACATTTGTTTGTCTACTGACATCATCAAAGTACAGGTCGCACCATTTTTTTTTCTGGACAATTAATGCGTTCACAAGGATGAAAATTTGAACATCGATTAAAATAGCTTCATTTTATAACTTGGAATACCTAATATTTTCTAAAACATAACCATAATTATGCAATCCAACATTTGTTTGTCTACTGACATCATCAAAGTACAGGTCGCACCATTTTTTTTCTGGACAATTAATGCGTTCACAAGGATGAAAATTTGAACATCGATTAAAAGAGCTTCATTTTATAACTTGGAATACCTAATATTTTCTAAAACATAACCATAATTATGCAATCCAACATTTGTTTGTCTACTGACATCATCAAAGTACAGGTCGCACCATTTTTTTCTGGACAATTAATGCGTTCACAAGGATAAAAATTTGAACATCGATTAAAATAGCTTCATTTTATAACTTGGAATACCTAATATTTTCTAAAACATAACCATAATTATGCAATCCAACATTTGTTTGTCTACTGACATCATCAAAGTACAGGTCGCGCGATGCTTTTTTCTGGTTTCAACACCACCAAAGGAAAAGTTATTGATTTTTAATGAAATTATGGTTATGTTTTAGAAAATATTAGGTATTCCAAATTATAATATGAAGTTATTTTAATCGATGTTCAAATTTTCATCCTCGGGAACACATTAATTGTTAAGAAAATGTGTACAAAAGTTTTTCCATTGGAACTATAGGAAGCAAAATTACTTGACGTCCACCTTAATAATATGGGATAAGGGCGATGGAATGGATCGCAATCCTATGTCCTGACCTTCGACTCCATTTCATCCATTTTCAATAGGGTTCGTCCCCAGGTGATCCCCTACTACATACTGAAATTTCATCGAAATCGAACCATTTTTACGCACGTTAGGACGTATAAGGGCAATTTAATGGATCCCACTCTTATGTCCTGACCTTTGACCCCAATTCACCCATTTAGAATAAGGTTTGTCCCCAGGAGGTCCCCTACCACATAGTAAAATTTCATTGAAGTCGAACCATATTTACGCAAGTTATGACGCATAAGTGCAATGGAATGGATCCCACTCCTACGTCGTGACCTTTGACCCCATTTGTCCCATTTTCAATAGGGTTCGTCCCCAGGTGGTCCCCTACCACATACTAAAATTAACGAACCATTTTTACGCCAGTTATCGTACGGACAGACGGACGGACGGACAAAGCTGGAGCATATACGCTTCTTCAACCTAAGCCTGGAAAGCGTAAAAAATGCTTCGATTGGGACAAAACTTTATCATGTTGTTCCGGAGGTATACTCAACCGGTTCTGTTGAATATCATGGAAATGGGGTCAAAGGTCAGGGCACAGGAGCGAGATTTATTCCACAGCCTTTATCTTCATAACTTGCGTAATGATTTCTGGTATGTTGGAAACGGTATTATAATTTAATCAATGCAATTGCCTGATTTCATTAACTTGTTTACGCTTTACAACGGTAGGTTGAAAAAGTATATACGCTCCAGCTTTATCCGTCTGTCTGTCTGTCTGTCCGCACGATAACTCGCGTAAAAAGTGTTCGATTTCGATGATATTTTAGTATGTGGTAGGGGACAAACTGGGGACGAACCCTATTGAAAATGGGCGAAACGGGGTTAAAGGTCACGACATAGGAGCGGGATCCGTTCCATCGCTTTTATGCGTCATAATTTACGTAAAAATGCTTCGATAAAATCGTCACCATTACTTTCCTTGCGGAACGAGTTGTTTTCACCTATTTCTGTCGAGGTGAAGATGTACGGTGCCATATTATTAACACATGTTTTGTTTCTGGAGCATGAAAGAACACTCAGGTTTCATCCCCCATCACAACAAAAAGAAAAACACCTCACCCTTCCTTTCATAACAGTCCAAGAGGTTCCGGCACATGTCCCCCCTTTGCTCACGGGTTCGGTTTCTTGGGATCCACTTTGAACAAATTTTTCTGTAGCCCAGATCCCTAATTAATGTTTTCATAGCACTATGACCACAATGAATTGCATCACAACTCCTAGATGGTGACACGACGATCAGCTGTGATGAGGTCTTTCACTCGTTGCCTGTTGGCGTCTGTCACTGCAGTTGCGGGTCTTCCACTCCGTTGTTTCTCAGACACTGAACTTTCTCCCTCTCGAAACCTCTTCATCCATCTTCGGACATTACTCATATCGATTGGGACAGCTCCATACACCGCCAGGAGTCTTCTGTGGATTTCTGAAGACTCACATCTCTTTTTCCGGGAATTCAATTACGGCTCGCTGCTCTTTCTGTCATTCATGATCTTTATTGCCGATTGTGAAAACAAATTGTTTCCACATTGGTAACATATCATAGTACATGCCAGCGCAGTTCCCTTAAAGTCACTTCAAAATTTCAAAAGTTATGAAGGAGGAGGCATTACTTTCAGGATGCCCCTTGTATTACTTTACTGCAATTCGTTCATAGCAGTCTTTATTCGGACTCCCTGTATTTACCAAACAGACAAGATTTGTAGTCTTTTAAAACTCCAAAATTTGTTTTGTTGGCCCGCACGCTACTATTTAAAACTCCGTACTCTTTTCTTCTTCTTTTTTTTCTTTTGCATGCCTACATACACTGAAGAGCAATCGAATTAGAGATACCTGTCTAGTAACGTGTAGCACCACCTTTCGCCCTGATGACGGCGGCGATTCGTCTCGGCATGGACTCGACAAGACACCGGAAGCGTTGGGAAGCCATACGGATCCACGAACCCTGAACAAGCTTCCACAGTTCACGAAGATTTGATGGAGGGGAGGTCAGAACCTCGAACATCTCTCTCGCTGGCATCCCAGATGTGCTCGATGGGATTGAGGTCAGGTGACCTAGCTGCCCAAGGAAGCGAGGTCATGTCGGTGGAGTGTTCAACCAACCATTCGGATACAATTCGGGAGCTGCATTGTCTTGTTGCAGGATGAGGTCCCCAGTGGGATGTTGAAGACGCACAAACGGGAACAAATGGTCGTCCAGGATATCCCGGTAACGTTGACCTGTGAGGGCCGATATCACACGTACCAGGGGTTCCATTTCAGTCCACGTAAACAGTCCCCAGACGAGAATGCCACCCCCACCAGCTTGAAGAGTACCCTGCTGGCAAGAAGGATCCATCGCTTCATGTGGTTTGCGCCGTACTCGTATCCTGCCATCCGCATGTACCAACGTGAATCTCGACTCATCAGTCCAGGCAACATTTTTCCACATGTCTAGGGTCCAGTGGCGATGTTCCTACGCCCATGCTAATCTTTGCACCCTGTGATGTGCGGTCAGGAGCGGTACCCTCGTGGGACGATGTCTTCTGTACCCCATAATGAGGAGATGGTTCTGGATGGTGTGGTTGCTAGCACGTTTTTGTGCACCAGCGTTAAATTGCCGAGTGATTTCTTGCACTGTGGCCTGTATATCCGCTGTTACAATGCGAGCTAGCCGACGATGACCCCGCTCGTTCACACGCTGTTGTCCACGGCAGTTGGCCCTTGCAGGGATGGTTTTACCGGATTCGATGTACTCACGGTGCACCTGTGACACAGTGGCTCGTAAAAATCCCAGTGCCTGCACGACTTCCGAGATGGAGTGACCCATTTGTCGGGCCCCGACAATTTGCCCACGATCAAATCCGCTTAGATCCTTCGTTTTACCCATACGGCGTCCGACTCTTACTGATTCCAGTCGCATCACTCCTTATATTGTCGGATCGCTGCATACGCCATGTCGTTTCCGTTTACAGGGCGGCCCACAGCACCACATTTGCATATCACCAGCTGTCTCTAATTCAATTGCTCTTCAGTATATACCTTTCACCGCACGCCACTATAGACAGCAGTGTAAAATGCATTGGTACAATATCCTAAGTAGATGTTTTATCCGCATTTCTATTTTATGGAATGAGAAGGAAAAGGAAAACGCTATTTTTTTAAGCGTTTTCCTTTTGCTTGGCATCCGACCGAAAAGTATATTGTTCATTCAACACTCGAGCTTCGATAAAAAAAAACAGTTCCAATTTGCAAGTAATTAATTATTAAAGTTTGCAACGGATAGTTGTGCGCATCGTTGTAAAATATTCATGGAAGGAACTGGGAGGATAAGGAAAAAATATTAGCCCAATTAGTGTGGATAAAGACAAGTAAAGTGCAACGTAGAAAAGTGTTGTAATGCAGAAAGAAGTAAAATAATTTGACTGCTATAAGGTTTCGCATTCATAAACAGCTTTCTTTCTAACAAAAAAATTACGGCAGTAGTCAAAATCCGAAAACATTGTCGTAGTAATCGCTCATAAATAAATAATGCGGAAGCAACAACGTTTCCGCTATTATTCTACATATTTTATGGAGGGGGGGGGGTTTCCACAAAAAAAGGGAAAAAATCATTCCACGCTTTAAACGCATTTTGCTCAAGTTTTTTCTGTATGATTGAAACGGTACAGCATTATTAATGCCATTTGGATCTGTCAACAGAATCTCTTAGTGGGTTTCGGGAGAAATCAGATACGAAACACGTCTGTAGAAATACACTGGTTTCCATAAATTAAGGAAAAAACAGAAAATTTGCGATAACTGAGCCAAAAATAATCGGAATTGCACCAAATTTGCATATGTGACATAAAACCCCTGCCGGCTTAGAATTTCTTATGTAAAGTAGTGGCGCTGCAATCGTACGACGTTAGCAGGTACCGTTATGAAAACGTGCGTTTCGCAAGACGTTAGGATTTCGTGTTTAAATTTGCGATCGTAAAAATCGGAGATAACCATTGTGAAGGAATAAGTTTGAGACATCACTTACCAGAAGAGTTGCGATGGCGAGCCATTGGACGCCTGAAGGGCAGGCCAGAATCAAACAGATGTGGCCAGATGGTTGAATGTGAGTCCTTCTGTAATACATAGGCTGTGGAATGCATTTCCAAGAACAGATTCAGCGTCTAGAAGGTACAACCAAGGAAGGTGTAGAGTGACAACTGCCGTTGACGACCGTTATTTGCAATTAACCACGCGAAGACAAAGGACCTCAACACCAACCCAGCTCAAAACTGCCCTTGCTGCCAGTACTGGAAGATTGATAATATAGTAATTTATTATAAAACCTGTACCGCTAATTGGCTTCACAGGGATTAACAGAACCAATTACACGCGGGAAAAAAAGCCCAGCTAATCCAAATACACATAGTAATATAATCTTTCAAAAGGAGGATGTTAAGCAAAGAAAACAGTATTCAACAACACAAAACTAAACTCCACATAATCACACCAATAATTGAACATCAACGTTTTCCAACTCCCAAATCAACTGACATCACAGAAAAAAAAAAGAAATAATTAACAGCAAATGTTATAAATCAAATTAAATGTCAAACCCAAAATATTATACAATGATATTATAAAATCAATGATAAATTAAATTAATCAATGATTAATATATTATTAATGATAAATATTATAAATCAATGATTAATATATTATTCATGATAAATATTATATATCAATGATTAATATATTATTAATGATAAATATTATAAATCAATGATTAATATATTATTAATGATGAATATTATAAATCAATGATGAATATTATAAATCAATGATTAATATTATAAATCAATGATTAATATATTATTAATGATAAATATTACAAATCAATGATGAATATTATAAATCAATGATTAATATTATAAATCAATGATTAATATATTATTAATGATAAATATTACAAATCAATGATTAATATATTATTAATGATAAATATTACAAATCAATGATTAATATACTATTAATGATAAATATTATAAATCAATGATTAATATATTATAAATGATAAATATTATAAATCAATGATATATTAAATAATTAAAATATATAAAATCAATGATAAATTAAATTAATAAAATATATAAAATCAATGATAAATTAAATTAATCAATGATTAATATATTAATTAATGATATTATAAAATCAATGATTAATTAAAATCCAACTTATGTACACCAGTATTAAAAGAATTCCTTCTTGTTGCACGATGATATTTATTCAGCTAAAAAACGAAATCTATGTACTGGTTAAAACACATGAGCACTTTCGGTGTCACAGTGACAACTTCATCAGATGTGATTTCCATCATGTGGTTACGATCGTGACAAAATTAACAAAGGGAAAAAATTGGGTGTGTATGTTATTCCTATGCTCGACACTACTTCTGGTGAACTAAATAATCATTATGTGGGTTCAACCAAAAGAAATTTAGATTTGAGATTAAATGAACACAGATATAATTTAAAAATGAATCACCAAAGCACCTCTTTTGCAAGAACTGTAAGTGCTGGAAATTCCATCCCAGACTGGGACAACGCTAAGATCATAAACACACCTAACTCTGTTTATTCTTTGTTATTTACAGAAAGTCTCTATATTTCGGCTTATAATACACGTCGCTGTAATGACTATTATCCTTGTGTTTTACCTGAACCCTGGAGCAATCTGATTAGGGAGGACAGCACAATAACTATTGTTTCTGTTGAGTAATTTTTCGTTGACTAATTATGCTTTTTCGACTGTCTTGTTATCTGGTATATCATGTGATACTGATATTACCTTTCCCATGATGCATCTGCTCCACGTATTTAAGACCAGCATGTAACCACATGATGGAAATCACATCTGATGAAGGTGTCACTGTGACACCGAAAGTGCTCATGTTTTTTAATCTGTACATAGATTTCGTTTTTTAGCTGAATAAATATCATCGTGCAATAAGACGGAATTCTTTTAATACTAGTATTTATGCACGAATTGTAGTGTTTACCTTGTGTACACCATTGAATTAGTATATTATATTAAGTAATCTATTTCACTAAAAATTACAACATAATTCACTAAAATTTACAACACAATTCACTAAAAATTACAACAGAATTCACTAAAATTACAACAGAATTCACTAAAAATTACAACATAATTCACTAAAAATTACAACAGAATTCACTAAAATTACAACAGAATTCACTAAAATTACAACAGAATTCACTAAAAATTACAACAGAATTCACTAAAATTACAACAGAATTCAGTAAAAATTACAACAGAATTCACTAAAATTTACAACAGAATTCACTAAAAAAAAACAACAGAATTCACTAAAAATTACAACAGAATTCACTATATTTACAACAGAATTCACTAAAATTACAACAGAATTCACTAAAATTACAACAGTATTCACTAAAATTACAACAGTATTCACTAAAATTACAACATAATTTCAAATAACACAAACAAACAATTCAAAATGAAGGTTCCCAGTCCTCCTCCGACTCCTCTGCAGCATCAAGGCCAATAGACGAATCTCTGCGGAAAATAAACGGCTTCATGAATGAGGTCTGTATGCTCCACGACCAGCAATTTGCGTGCCCCTCGCCGCACGGCACAGGAAGAAGAGCTATTGATTTGGCACGCAGGCATGTTAACTGGAGTGAAAGTCAATGGAGGTCTGTCCTCTTCATTGACGAGTCGATATACAGTTTAGAGAGCGATTCCAGGCGTTGTTTGTTCTGGAAAGAGCCAAGAACCCGCTATCATCCCAGTAACATCCGTGAAAGAGATTGTTATGGTGGAGATAGTGTGTGTGTTTGGGCTGGCATCTCTTCAGGTGGTCGAACAAATCTCTGGGTTCTGTCACGTGGGAACCTGACCGGACAGAGATGATATCCTCTAACCATATGTACGTCCTTATGCAGGGGCTAGGCGAAATGTTTCTCCTACAGGACGATAATGCAAGTTCACACAGAGCGCGCCTCGTGGAGCAACACCTTGAGGAGGAAACCATTGTCCGTATGGAATGGCCAGCTCGATCTCCGAACCTAAATCTCATTGAACATGTTTGGGATGCTCTGGGGAGACGGGTTGCTACCCTCAATCCTCCTCTCGATACCCTACAGGGGCTTGCTACAGCTTTGCAGGAACAATGGACAGTACTGCCTACTAAATTAATTGACACCATCATAATGAGCATGGAACATAGCTGGTGATCCTGTATTGCTGTTAGAGGTGACCATCCATCATATTGAGTTCCTGTACTCTATTTTTTGGCATGTTCCTGTATAGTCCATTTTTCTGATATTAAATAAAAGTTTCGTGATTTGTTTTTCCCTAACCTATAATTTACAAATTATTTGTTTTTCCCTAACCTATAATTTACAAATTATTTGTTTTTCCCTAACCTATAATTTACAAATTATTTGTTTTTCCCTAACCTATAATTTACAAATTATTTGTTTTTCCCTAACCTATAATTTACAAATTATTTGTTTTTCCCTAACCTATAATTTACAAATTATTTGTTTTTCCCTAACCTATAATTTACAAATTATTTGTTCTTCCCTAACCTATAATTTACAAATTAATGCATCTTTTCACCGATTTTCATGAAATTTCATTAAGTAGTTTCTAATTATCCTAATTTTTCTTATTTTACCTTAATTTATGGAAACCAGTGTGTTATCCTGTGCCTGTGTTGTGATTTGCGCTCTTTTTGTGCTATGTCATGGCCAGGGTTCCAGGTTTGTTTGTTGTTGTTGTTTTTTTTGTAAAAGGAATTTGCGAAATATTTTTCTTTCATGGTAGGCAGCGAATAACTTAGTAGCTATAGCTATACTCACCAGAGTCCAGAGGATGAAAACCGCCCCGGTAGCGCAGTGGTCTAAGCGATAGGCCTCTGATCATTCGTCCGAAAGGGGTCCGGGTTCGAATCCCGGTGAGGCATGGATGTTGTGTTTGTCTTACGGCACTGGCTCTCCCCTTTCCTGGAACCAGTGGCCCTAAATTAGGGACGGGAGACTGCTTATAGCCCATTGAGTACTTTATACATTCGCGAAGAAAATCTTTCGCTAAAGCATACACTGTATTATCAAAAGTATTCCGACACGACAGTATTTTGGGGCAAATGGGTCTATTATCTCAATTAGTAGTTAGTCGATCTACCATTTACTTGAATGACAGCAGCAACACGTCGAAGCATGTTATCAACCAATTTCCGGTAGTTCTCAACAGGAATGGCTCACCATTCATCCTGCAAGCATGTTATCAACCAATTCCCGGTAGTTCTCAACACGAATGGCTCGCCATTCGGCCTGCAAGCATATTATCAACCAATTTTCGGTAGTTCTCAACACGAATGGCTCGCCATTCGTCCTTAAAGCATATTATCAACCAATTTTCGGTAGTTCTCAACACGAATAGCTCGCCATTCGTCCTGCAAGTGTACTATTAACCAATTTCCGGTAGTTCTGAAAAGGTATGGCTCGCCATTCCTCTCGCAAAAGTACGACCAGAATGGAGAGAGAAAAAGGTCGTTGTGGTCGACTTCCTATCCGTCGCTCCAGTTCATCCCAGATGTGTTCTACGGGATTAAGATCAGGATTCTGAGTTGGCCAGTCTAACAATTCCACCTCATTTTCAAGAAATCAGTCCTTTACGCGCCGTGCAGTGTGGCAGGATGCTCGATCGTGTTAGAAAGAGAAAACGATAATTTCCATAATTCTGCCACATTGTTGGTAGAGAAAAATTATCCAGAGCGTCGAGGTACACTGCAGAGTTCATGGTTTGTGGTATAATAACTAACAAGCCGAGTCCCATCCACTAAAACCAGCTCCATGCCATGATGGAGTCTCCACCGAACTTAGCAGTTGGAAGCACACACAAACCGACGAAAGTAGTTCGCGGAGCTGTTGCCAAATCCAAACACACCCATCATATTAGAAGAGAGAAAAGCGTGACTCGTCACTCCAAAAAAACACCTTTCCAGTAGCCCACAGTCCAGAAACGAGAGGGAGACACGACACTCCAAACGGCGGTTCGCATTCACAGTAGTGGTGTGTGTCTTGTGTGCAGCTGCTCTACCATAATAATCCACGCTGTGCAATTCCCTGCGGACAGTTATGGTACTAACCGAGCCATTACAAACATTTCCTACTTCAGCAGCGATGGAAACGGCAGAGGAAGAACGGGATTTCTTAGCATTTCTTGCCATGGCTCTTCCGTCACTTTCCTTTAGTTTGTGCTGCCATCCTGAACCCTTTTCTGCTGTAGCTGCAACGTCCTGCTTCGATCTGTTTAGGACATCATTTACAATCGATTTTGGTATGTTTAGTTTAACTGCAATGCTCCGTATGGAAACGTTACTCAAATGACATCCTATGACCAGCCCACGCTGGAACTCGGAAAGTTCACGTTCACGCGAAACATCCGCTTCAAAGTCACTGATAACACGACACAGTATTTGTCATTTTCTTGTAGGACTTCCGTCCACAGTGAGTAGAGTTTAGGTCCCAGCCTCCTACAGCGAGATCGCCTTTTGGGCAGGACACAGAAACGGAAGGAATGAGAGCACGTCTAGCGACTTGGACAGAACAGTTTGTAGTGAGATTGAAGAACAGTAAATGGTGCCACCGTACAAGTACGATGTTGCACACAGAGGGGTGAGAGAATTTCAGGGAGGGCATAGGAAAGGATACCCATTTAACCAGTGGGTCCAGCCTGGGGGCCGTCACTTAACGTGCTCGTCCGATGCATGGCGGATATTCAGCGATTGTTAGTAAATCACACCATCTCTGAAAGATCAGCCCAGGTTCGAACCTGTGGACCTTGCATTGATAGTCTGACTCGCTAACCACTAAGCCATCCGCTACCTGTCACTGTTAACACGACGGAGCATCTCAGCTTTATATACGTACCTCCCCACTCACAGCGCATCTTCCTACGCAACAGGTCTTTGTACCTATGCAAATATTTGGTAGTGTCTGGATACTTTTGATAATATAGTGTACTGTCTGATCAAAACTATCCGGAAACTTGCCTATCCACAAACTCTTTATAATAGGAAATGAATTAATATGGATTTAGCCGATTATTTACTGCTATCACATCCTCCACTTTGTTGGGAAGACTTTCCACTATAATAGATTTTGGTACGTTACTTCCGGAATTGCCTTCCATTCTGATGTCCGGCGATTCGGCCTACCTCGCAATCGGTGTTCCAGTTCATCCCAAGGGTGTCCCATGGGGTTGAGACCGGGGCAGTGTGCAGGCCCAGGTAAAGCACTTATACACCCAACTCACCAAACCGTTCCCGTACAGACCTCGATTCATGTACACTATATGATCAAAATTATTCGTACACTATCAAATATTTTCATAAGTGCAAGGAACTGTTGCGCAGGAAGGTGAGTGGGGAGGTACGTATATAAAGCTGAGATGTTCTGTTTTGTTATCGGTAAATTTGAAGCGGATATGTCGCGTGGACGTGAACTTTCCGAGTTCCAGCGTGGGCTGGTCATATGATGTAATTTGAGTAACGTTTCCATACGGAGCATTGCAGCTAAACTAAACATACCAAAATCGACTGGAAGTGATGTGAAGAGATGGTGGCAGTACATTGCCACTACAGCAATAACACGTTAAAGAAGACCCCACAAACTGACGGAACGTGACAGAAGAGCCATGGTAAGAAATGTTAAGAAATCCCGTTCTTCCTCTGCCGTTTCCATCGCTGCTGAAGTAGGAAATGCTGTAATGGCTCGGTTAGTACCATAACTATCCACAGAGAGTTGCGCAGTGTGGGTTATTTTGGTAGAGCAGCGGCACACAAGCCACACATCACTACCGTGAATACAAAACGCCGTTTGGAGTGAATTGTATCCCGTCATTCCTGGACTGTGAGCGACTGGAAAGCTGTTCTTTGGAGTGAAGAGTCACGCTTTTCACTCTTCTAATATGATGGGCGTGTTTGGATTTAGCGACAGCCCGGCGAACGGTTTTCGTCGGGCTGTGTTCTTCCAACTGTTAAATTCGGCGAAGCTCCATCATGGTTTGGAGTTGTTTTTCGTGGATGGAACTCGGCCCGTTGGTTATTATACTACAAACCACGAACTCTGAAGTGTACCTCGACGTTCTGGATAATTCTTCCCTACCAACAATGTGGCAGTATTATGGAAATGACATTTGTCTCTTCCAACGCGATCGAACTCCCTTCTACACTGCACGGCTTGTGCAAGACGGGTTTCTTGAAAATTAGTTGGAATTTTTACACTGATTCAGAGTCCTGATCTTAATCCCATAGAACATCTCTCGAATGAACTGGAGTGACGGATACGAAGTCTACCACAACGCCAATCTTCGCTCTCCACTTTGGCAGCAGCTTTGCACGACGAGTAGCGAGCCATTCCTGTCGAGACCTACTGGAATAGTTGATCGTATGCCTCGACCTGTTGCCGCTATCGTACAAGCAAAAGGTGGACCTACTGACTATTAATTGCTGTAATTAACCCATTTGTTTCAGAACATTGTGGTATCCGAATACGTTTGCTAATATAGCGTATGCTGGCATTGTCCTGCTGGTGCTGAGAATATTATCATACCCCTGTTAACTTGCTGAGAATATTATCATACGCCGCAGCGTCAAGGTTTCCGGTCACTAGAACTAGAGAACTGAGGACAAAGCATGAGAAAATCCCCTAGGGCATGATGCCTCCTCCACCAAACTTCACGGTTCTCACAACACAGTTGGGCAGGTAGCATTTTCCTGGATTCCTCTGCACTCAGACATCCATTTCTGTGGAGGAATCTTGGAATGGGAAATGAGGTGTGTGTGGGGGGGGGGTTGCGGTAGCAGACTGAGAAGCGTCAGTTTAAAAAGCGGCAACCCAGGTTTCGTTCACTTTGCAGAAATTCTAAACTTGCTCATGATAATTTACGCAGCAATCAGACGTCTCTGAATTAACTGTATTTTTACTGTCCTCACGTAATATGAATCAGAGTTGGAAAGCGGTGGCGCAGTGGTCTAAGGCGCTGTCCTCTGATCATTCGTCCGTTAGGGGTCCGGGTTCGAATCCCGGTCAGGCATGGATGTTGTGTTTGTCTTACGGCACTGGCTCTCTCCCTTCCCTGGAACCAGTGACCCTAAATTAGGGACGGGCGACTGCTTATAGCCCATTGAGTTGCTCACGGTGGTCGTTAAACCTCCAATCAAAAAAAAAAAAAAAAAAAAAAGAGTTGGAAACGGGTCGAAAATTTCAGACCCGGACCCGTAACTGACCCAGACAAATATGCTTTGAACTGTAAATTCGAAACTCAATTTATATATATAAACGTAATACACATATTGATGCCAATCACTGCCTGATACTTAATAACTGAAATCCTTTTTTAATAATAAAATTTGGTTACTTGCCAAATTTTAGTGCCATTTTTAGTGCCATTCTTTTGCGTAATCCAGAAGTAATGGCTGACTATGACCGTTAGTATATTACAAATGGGAATCATTATTTACGATTACACAAATGTATTTTTTTTATGTATATTGACTCTTTCCACGCTTTGATGGAGGTGCGCATACTTTCATATGGTCCGTTAGATTTTTGGTCCCATAATCTTTTATTACACCGTCGACATCTTTCTTTGTAATTATACACTTTCCACATTTTGAACAACAAGCAAAACCAAACAACACAGAATTATTCACCAGTTCCTTAATGAGACGAAACAATTTCCAGCATTCACTCTTCCCCTTGTGGTTATCAACAAGCACGTATTTGTTAACCTCGACGCCTTTCTCAACCTCCTTCATATTAAATCCATTCATATTAACAAATAAGGAGTTAATTTCGACATGACATGTCATGGGAACGGGACGTTAGCACATCAATCGAAAACCTCTGAATGCTCAATGTAAAAGATGTGATGTGAAAAGTAATTCTTTGTCATACAGTGAACTTCGCACGGAGAGAGTGAATCAGCCGAGAAGCAGGCGAATGGCGTTTGCCTGTACCTTGCCCTGCACAATCGCACTGTAAAAGAACGCAAAGGAATTATCTTTTTACGATATGGTGTCAGTGTGTTTGACGTCGGTCGGTGGAAATCTTCGTTGTTTTAAGAAAAAGACGACAATATTTTTGCATGGCAAATTATTATTCACTCCGTGGGCACCAGTATCGACTACAGAATTCCACAACGCGCATTTTTCTTCGGAATATATTTTTCTCTTTTCAAAAATAAAACTGGAATAAAACCGGGTCAAAATCGGGTTAGAAACACCTTTTCCCGACCTGTTGGACCCGCAAGAAATTGTCGGCCCATTCATCAGCGACCCGTTTCCATCTCTGATATCAATCACTCAGAAAACTTGAAAATTTCATCGTCCTGAAGTGGGAATCGAACCCGCATCTTCCGATTATCGTTGGAGCCTGCTACTTGGGAATTCTTCGTCCTGGGTGGTGTAACGGTTAGCATTCTTGAACGATAATTGGGGATGTGGGTTCGATTCCGTTCCAAGACGATGAAATTTTCAAGTTATCTGAGTGCACGGGCGGATTGGCCCAGCGGGATATTTCCCTAAATAAATACACAGTTGACGTGGACCAGGAACATCAAATAGAAGTCATCGCTCTTTGCACGTTTATAAGTGAGTCACGGAAAAATTCTCAGTGGCCGCCACCGGGAATCGAACCCAGGTCTTCCAGTTACGAGCCGGATATGCTTCCACTGCACCACAGCGGCCTCGAAATTCTCCAGACTCACTAACGACAAACTACCAAACCACATGGCAGGTTTCTTCTTTGGAGCCCCGCACAATGCTGGGGATTTACCAAAGATGAGCAGCAGCAACTGAACAAATAACTAGAAGCCGAATGAATGACTAATACACAGTTGACGTGGATTAGGAACATCAAACTTATAAATGTGGAAAGAGCGATGACTTCTATTTGATGTTCCTGGTCCACGTCAACCATGTATTTATTATTCATTCGCCTTCTAGTTATTTGTTCAGTTGCTGCTGTTCATCTGTGGTGAATCCCCAGCATTGTGCGGGGCTCCAAAGAAGAAACCTGCCATGTGGTTTGGTAATTTGTCGTTAGTGAGTCTGGAGAATTTCGAGGCCGATGTGGGTGCAGTGGAAGCATATCCGGCGCGTAACTGGAAAACCCTGGGTTCGATTCCCGGTGGCGGCCGCTGAGAATTTTTCCGTGACTCACTTATAAATGTGGAAAGAGCGATGACTTCTATTTGATGTTCCTGATCCACGTCAACTGATTATTTATCAGTTGACGTGGATCAGGAACATCAAATAGATAAATAACTAGAAGCCCGGTGGCGGCCTTCTAGTTATTTGTTCAGATGCTGCTGTTCATCTGTGGTGAATCCCCAGCATTGTGCGGGGCTCCAAAGAAGAAACCTGCCATGTGGTTTGGTAGTTTGTCGTTAGTGAGTCTGGAGAATTTCCAGGCTGCTGTGGAGCAGTGGAAGCATGTCCGGCGCGTAACTGGAAGACCCTGAGTTCGATTCCCGGTGGCGGCCCATGAGAATTTTTCCGTTTTCCGTGGATCACTTATAAACGTGGACAGAGCGATGACTTCTATTTGATGAGGGATATTTCCCGGTGGGTCACTCTAGAAATGGCCCATTTTCTTGTAATCCTTTAATCTGAATTATTTTTTAACGAGCGAATTGAATACAACTCATGAATACAACTCATGAATAAAAATCGGTAACTTCATTTGTGCTTTATGTCTCTCTGAAAAGTTATTTCCCTATGAAGAAAGGCGTTTTTTCTATCTATAATATAGGTGTTTGCTCTGAAAAAGACAGCAAAATTCTTATACGAGAAAAGTGCAACCAGACAAACTTCATTTATAAATTAATTAAGAAAAAGCTAACTACAGTTAGACGTAGGTCGTCGGACTTGCAGCTCAGTGTAATTGGTAGGCTCTACCATCCTTTTCTAATTTTAACGGCGACACTAACACTCATTTTGACGGCCCGTCATCCCCACACCTGTGACGTGCCTGCACCGTAGGACGCACATGAGATAAAGGCAGATAGCAGCGAGAGCATGCGTCCTCGTAGCTCAGTTGGGCGAGCGACTTACTCCGGAATCGATGTCCTGCGTGGACAAAGATGATGGAGAAATTTACTTCGTCACATTAATATAACGTAATGTCTTTTTCGTGAGAGATATTGTCGTTACGCTAAGTCTAAAACCATTAGATAAGAATACGATGCAATAGTTCCTAATTAAACTTTTACGGCGAGACGAAACATAGACAGAAGTCAACTTACGGTAATTCTTTCTTTATTCCAACAATATTTCAATAGAACATCCCAACATGGCTCTAGAGTTGTTGATTTCACATTTAACTTAACAATCGAACGTCTATACACATCCACCCACACCAGCAACTGTTATCTCGTCCTTTTATCTATCGTTCTTATCTCATACATTCACACGTCACGTGCACTCTGACCTCAAATGTGTTGCCAATAGTATTCTCGTGAGAGAGAAGATGTCACGTTAAGTTTGGAAGTATAACGGAGAACCAACTCAAATTTACATAGGAGAAGGAACTAAAAACGAAAGTTATATTAGAATATACGTCACACATATATTACATACATACACACAGTATTTACATACAGACAAAGCGATTCCTGGGCAGAGATATTCCTACTAATAAATTCGTGCCCTTCCCGCATTTATCTTAAAAGCAACAATGATTTACCACAGAACTGGCTCATATTGATCAAATTATGGGTCTACTGAAGGAGGAGGTACCAATACTATAAATAGGTACCAATACGTATTTATTTGGTTACTGATCATGCACTATGATCAGTGACCAAATAAATCTAAATATTAATAGCGTATGAAAATTGTTATGTGTCATGAGCACACATTTCAACTCTCAGAATAACCCTCATGATGATTAAGTCGGAACGGGGTTTGTGAGAGGCTCGTGATTTTGTCAAAAACAAGCTTTTTCAAAGAAAAAAGTTGTCCGGTACAACACCCTATTTTGAGCGTGGTTTAAATTGTTAAAATTTGTTCACGACCGAATTCTTTTTAAAATGCATTTTTCGACAGTTCTCTTTCATCCAGGATTTAATAGAATTTTTTTGACATGAGGGAATACGTAGTGCGATCAAAAAGTTCGGAGACTAGGTACGTAGCACGCCAACAGATGGCAGTACGCGGATGCGCGAGCAGCGGTGGAGGGCAGTGACCTTCATGAGTCATTGTGTCGAGTGGCATCGTGCTGTGAACATCGGGAGCTGTGCTGCACGATATTTGGTGACCACGTGCGGAACACAGCTGCGATTTCGGTGTGGACTGCAAACTAGAGCAGCAAGAGAACATCAAATTCTGCGTCAAACTCTGCAAATCGGGAACTGAGACGCATGAAATGTTGTGGCAATGAAGCAATGAGTCGTGCGAGGTATTTTGAGTGGCACTCGTGCTTCAAGAGCGGCAGAACGGCACTGGAAGAGGGCGAGAGGTCAGGGCGACCGTCCACGAGCAAAACCCCCGAAAATGTGGACAAAATTAGGGAACTGGTGCATGAGGATCGTCGGAGAACCATTCAAGACATTGCTACCATCGTCAATGTGTCGCACGGAACAGTGCAAGAAATTCTGACGTCGGTTTTGAACATGCACCGCATTCCTGCAAAGTTTGTGCCAAAGATTAACGACCCCGAACAGAAGGCGCTCTGTGTCGAACTCTGTCAAGATCTTCGTCAGCAGGTGGTGAATGCACCAACGTTTCTGCCGCGGGTCATCACTGGGGACGAGACTTGGGTCTACGGTTACGACCCGGAGACCAAACAACAGTCGTCGCAGTGGGAGAGCGTGACAGGTCCGGAGCGCAACTAAAAGCATGCTCATCGTGTTCTTCGACATTCGTCGGATTGTGCACGGTGAATTCGTCCCCCAGGACCAGACTGTCACCGCCCTTTTTTACTGCGAAGTTCTGCGGCGTCTTAGGGAGGACATTAGCCGCAAACAACCTGAAACGTGACGCAGGGGCGATTTCCTGCTCCATCACGACAATGCAGCAGTTCACAGAACGTTAGCAACACGCCAGTTTTGCAGCCGCAACAGCACGACTACCTTTTCTCACCCGCCTTACTCACCGGATTTGGCTCCCTGTGACTTCTTTCTATTCCCGAAGATGAAGCTGAAGCTCAAGGGTCGCCATTTTGAAACCATGGACGAGATCCAGCGCGAATCGCAGAGGGTACTTGACACGATTCGAGAACAGGACTTCCATAGCCAGACTTAAGTAACGTATGTACTTTGTTGTATATCGGCCTAGTCTCGGAACTTCTTGATCGGACATTGTATATGAAGTATTCCCCTATAGGTATGTGTATTCTTGTAATGGACCGCAGGACTGAAATTCCCGGCTTGGTTTGGTCGTCCCAATCCACCCCGTCTCAGTGATTGATATTACGTGAGAACAGTAAAAATACAGACAATTCAGAGATATCTGATTCCTGTGTAAATTATCATGACATATTTTCTTCGTATTATGGGAAGAATATTTCTTCCGCACTATACACTGAAGAGCAATTGAATTAGAGATATCTGTCTCGTAACGTGTAGCACCACCCTTCGCCCTGATGACGGCGGCGATTCGTCTCGGCATGGACTCGACAAGACACCGGAAGCATTGGATCCACGACACCTAAGCAAGCTCCCACAGTTCACGAAGATTTCACGGAGGGGAGTCATCTCTCTCGATGGCATCACAGATGTGCTCGATGGGCAAGGAAGCGAGGTCACGTCGGTGGAGTGTTCATCCAACCATTCGGATATACTTCGGGAGCTGCATTGTCTTGTTGCAGGATGAGGTCCCCAGTGGGATGTTGAAGACGCGCAAACGGGAGCAAATGGTCGTCCAGGATATCCCGGTAACGTTGACCCGTGAGGGACGATATCACACGTACCAGGGGTCCCATTTCAGTCCACATAAACAGTCCCCTAGACGAGAATGCCAACCCCACCAGCTTGAAGAGTACCCTGCTGGCAAGAAGGATGCATCGCTTCATGTGGTTTGCGCCGTACTCGTATCCTGCCATCCGCATGTACCAACGTGAATCTCGACTCATCAGTCCAGACAACATTTTTCCACATATCTAGGGTCCAGTGGTGATGTTTTCGCGCCCATACTAATCTTTGCACCCTGTGATGTGCGGTCAGCAGCGGTACCCTCGTGGGACGATGGCTTCTGTACCCCATAGCGAGGAGATAGTTCTGGATGGTGTGGTTGCTTACACGTTTTTGTGCACCAGCGTTAAATTGCCGAGTGATTTCTTGCACTGTGGCCCGTCTATCCGCTGTTAACAATGCGAGCTAGCCGACGATGACACCGCTCATCCACACGCTGTTGTCCACAGCAGTTGGCCCTTGCAGGGATTGTTTTACCGGATTCGATGTGCCGTGACACAGTGGCTGGTGAAAATCCCAGTGCCTGCACGACTTCCGAGATGGAGTGACCCATTTCGACGGGCCCCGACAATTTGCCCACGATCAAATGCGCTTAGTCTTACCCATACTGCGTCCGACTCTTACTGATTTCTGTCGCATCACTCCTCATATTGTCGGATCGCTGGATACGTGATGTCGTTTCCGTTTACATGGCCGCCCACAGCGCCACATTTTCATAACGCCAGCTGTCTCTAATTCAATTGCTCTTCAGTGTATTTCTAAACTTGCTGATAAACAGTCAGCACTTATTAGCGATAACTTCAAAATCCATTCCACCAAGAGGTATAGAATAACCGTAGAATAAACGGGTTTTAATGATTGTGGGAAACATTTACGCTTAACTTCACATAAAATCCTCAGGCTTAATTTGTTTCTTCGTAACTTAAATTTTACTTTCCAGGATTATTCCAAACTGTTCTCTTCGTCCTTTGGAGCTGAAGCCTTAATTAAGTGTAAATAAACACTTTTCAGAGAACGGCCAGGGTAAGCTATTTGACAATACTTACAGAAATCCAATTCCACTCTGTGTTGGCCGCCCCGGTGGCGCAGTGGTCTAAGGCGCTGGCCTTTGATCATTCGTCCGTAAGGGGTCCGGGTTCGAATCCCGGTGAGGCATGGATGTTGTGTTTGTCTTACGGCACTGGCTCTCTCCCTTCCCTGGAACCAGTGACCCTAAATTAGGGACGGGCGACTGCTTATAGCCCATTGAGTTGCTCACGGTGGTCGTTAAACCTCCAATCAATCAATCAATCAAACCACTCTGTGTTGCATCAATCAGTACGTCAAACAATCATTCCATAAACATGCGCCCCTTTTGATGATGTCATTACCGGACGACACGGTGCTTGAAAATGTTTGGCTTTCTAGATTCCAGTGTTTATATACGAGAGTCATAACAAAAGTTCTGCAAACGTTAATCACAAACTGAAGCGGTTGATGCAGCCGGGAAAATGAATGCGTCTTGTCAGGGTCAGACTCTCGGCAACGCAGTGATGTCAGAACGACGCGCTATCATTTGCTGCGTAAACGTGAGAGGGTTTGGAAATGGAAGCGTGCAGCTCCTCAGGTCAAGTTACCGCGTTAGACCAGCACTCGTACGTGAAAATAGAAACTCTACGGGGGAAAAACTCACACACAGATCAACACTGCCTTGCAAGAAGTTTGTTGATCCCAATTTCTCGCTGGGCATCGCGCCTTCGGGAGGGCCGAAGCAGCGTCGAAGATGATCTCCGCTCAGGCCGACATCAAACGGTGAAGGAACAAAGCATCTGTCAGCATTTTTGCAACGCTTCTCGAAGAGAAACACCGTTTGACAGTCGAGGAGATTTATGATCAGGCAAATTTGTCCACCATGTCTATTCACCGGATTTTGGCCGACTAAAGAAAACTCGCCGCGCGCTGTGTGCCCCATCAACTCGCCCCCGATTGTAAGGCAGCCAGAGTGAGCATCGCACAGGATCACCTCCACAGGTTGGAAAGAAAGGGCGACACCTTCCTGAACATAACTGTCGCAAATGATGTGACTTGGACCCGTAATTTTGAGCCGGGCTTGAAGTCGCAATCAGCGGAATGGAGGCACCTAAGTTCCTCACGCCTCTCAAAGTGTCGTCGGCAGCAATCCAAAGTGAAGCAAATGATGATTTTTAACGTACGATGCCCAGGGTGTTGTGTCTCTGATTCGGGACCGGTAGGGCAAAATGTCAGCGCACAATATTATCGTGACTTTCTGGAGGACAAAGTTGGGACCGAAAATTCGTCGAAATCGCCCCAACTTGTTAGTAGTGGGAGCAATATTGCTGCATGACAACACATTATGTCATTGTGCAGCGTCGGTACGGGGGCTTCTGTCAAAATATGGCTGGGAAACTTTATCCCACCCACCATACAGCCATAATCTCAGTTCACCCAACTTTGGGCCCCCACGGCCCGAGCTGACCTTGTGACTGGTCAACATCTGATGTCATGCCACCGCTTGTTTTTTATTTTGGTGTTTGCAGGGACGGCTGTTCATCCAGCTGTTGGGGAGTCGCGGCCCCACGATCCCGAGCTGGTCTTGTGTCTCGCTTTTTCGTTTTTCTTTATTTTCTCCACTGGCTAGTTGCCCGTGTTGTGTTCTCCACCTAATCTCTACCACGTTATGTACTAACACCCCGGTCTTGTGGTTTTGTTACCCTCCACCACTAACTGTTTTATATTAACCGCTCAGTTCGTAGGTTGCTGAGATTCCGTTTAGGTTCCCTTCCAGGATTTGTCTTCTTTGGATTTCTTTTTTTCCTTTTAACTGGTTTGGGTGCTAGACCTACCTGCATGTTTGCCGCGTGCGGAGACCCGTGAGGCGGAAATGGGATGTCTGGCGGCTGAGGTCGCAGGAGACCGGATAAGTGCCTCCTGTGTACCAACACTCCTCTTCGACCCCGGCTTCGCTGTAAACGGGAGGCTAGAGACTAACCCACCTCTAGTCAGAAGTCTTGTACCAAGTTGTGTACAGGGCTTTAGCGGCTTTTTTGTCGTATGGCACGGCAGGGTGAGCCCGGGGGCTGTGGGATCATGCCAAAGGCGTTGGCATGACGGTACCAGGAGGCCGAAGTGTCCGCCGAGTGCGTGTGATCACAGCCAACGGACTATATCTGCAACGTATAAGCTCCAGAACTGTGTCTAGCGTCATTTTCTTGGCTTGCGGACCTCCAGTTCTCCCTTGTAGGGCTCGGTGGTGGGTGGAGTAGTCTGCAGACGAATCTTCCTTCTTTTTTTCCATGGGTAAACCCAAACACAAACGCTCCAAATTTCAGTCACCTGAGAAAATGATAGTTGCAAACTACATTCCTTCATCTTCTCAACCTACCAAGTCTCAAAACCTTAAACGTTCTTTAGACCATGACCTGGACCAAGAATGTAAAAAGTCTTCTTCGGCAGCTGTACCAGTCGCTCCGAAGCGTCGTCTACCCTCGATTGCTGTGAATACACATGCTACACACTTACTTGTAGAATCCATCGATCCGAATGAGAGACTGTCCACCAGATCTCCATTTTTCATTTCTAAAGCTTTGGACGCTGCGGTTGGCCCCTTGAAGTCTGTGAGGAAGCTTCGCTCTGGGGACCTGCTTGTTCAAACTTGCAGTGTTTCTCAGAGTAACGCTTTTCTGCACCTCACTAGTCTTCAAGGCATTCCTGTCAAAGTGACACCTCACCCGTTTCTTAACACCTCTCAGGGTATTATTTCGGAGTTTGATCTCTTGCCATGCAGTGAAGAAGAATTAGTGACTGAACTTGCAGACCAAGGTGTTATTGCTGCACGTCGTATGATGTTCCGGCGTGATGGTTCTTTAATTAAGTCTAAAAATGTGATCTTGACTTTTAACTCCCCGAAAGTTCCGACCGAAATCAAGGCTGGCTACTTGGTCTGTGGAGTTCGCCCGTACATTCCCAGTCCTCTGCGCTGTTTCAGGTGCCAGAGGTACGGGCATTCACAACGTTTCTGTAAGAGTTCCGCTCGTTGCGCAAATTGTGGCTCCAGTGAACATGACGGGGAAGGTTGCACTTCTGCGGCCTGCTGTGTTAACTGTGGTGAGGCCCATGCAGCTTACTCCCGCAACTGTATGAAATGGAAGGACGAGATGGCGATCCAGCGCCTCAAGACCCTGGAAGGCCTCTCGTACCCTGCTGCCAAGGCCAAGTTGGGTATACCCACCACCCGACAGCGTACTTTTGCCGCAGTAGTTCAGTCTCTGCCACAACCCGTGCAGCCCTTTGTTCCGCGCCCTGTAGCTCTCGCCGCACTTGCCAAGCGATCTACAGTTGAACAGGCGACACAGGTGGATTTCACCGAGCTCCAGCTTATTCGACCAGCTGAGTCTGCGCCTTCTCTTTTGAAGACGCCCGCCTCTTCCAGTTCCCAGCAGACAGCCTGCACGTGCGGAAGACCCGGCCCTCAATCCGCAAAGGTGTGCAGTGTCCATCCAACTGTCTCGGCCTCAGCGAGGTCCCCACCCTCACCCAACATTATAGAGGAACATGGGGGGAAGGAGAGTGACAGTTCGTCCCCAGCCTCAACCAGCATTGCAGAGGAACATGGGGGGAGGAGAGTGACAGTTCGTCCCCGCCCTCTGCCAGCATTGCAGAGGAGTGTGGGGGGAGGAGAGTGACTTTTCGTGTCCCTCAATTAGTGAACTTTTTTATAAATCTAGTTAACTACCTTGTCTTTTCTGCTTTCCTCATACTCTTTTTCAACTTTTGCCAAGCCTGTCTGCTTTTACTCTTTTTCCACGCTTTTAAAATTCTGTGGCTGATAGTTCTTTGTCTGGCGCTCTTTGGCCAAACCTGGCCCTTGCGCCACTAAAATCCACTAACCAACCAACCAACCAACCAACCAACCCAACTTTGGTCTCTTCCCTAAGTTAAAAAAAATCGGCTCCGTGGCATCCTTTACGAATCGCTGGACGAACTGTCATTGGACGTGACTCGAGTAATACGACAGCTGAACAAAGATGGCGTACTACGGGGCATCCAGGACCTACCTCACATCTGGCAAGCTGTCATTAGCAGCTAAGGGGAATACATTGAACGGCAATTTTTTCCGTTACTTCACACTTTTCTCAAAAATGGACAGTGTGCAGAGCTTTTGTTCGGACCCCCGTACTTGCAGAATTCCACAAGGCATGTTGGAAACATTTTTCCACGTTCTCATGCGATCTTACTCCAGTTTTTAGGTGTACTTCACTGTTAGTAGAGCACTGACGAGGTGGGCTCTCCAGTGGAACTTATGGCCTGAAGTCTGTTGTAGATTCTATTTTCGAGTAACAGTACATGAGTTTTTCGTGTTGCAAGCGATATTTGTAAGGGAGTATACCTCTGTCATACATAACACGATAGGCAATTTGTTCAATAACCACATTTGACAAAATGATGAAGAGCACTTACACATTTAATCAGATTAAAAGACGGTATTTACAAGCTTAAAAACATATGATAGGTACAAACACGAGATGTTTCGATCATACTAGTGATCTTCATCAGGTCGCCCACCCAATGGCATCAGAGTACCACGACACGCAACATATACACTGAAGAGCAATTGAATTAGAGATACCTGTCTAGTAACGTGTAGCACCAAATTTCGCCCTGATGACGGCGGCGATTCGTCTCGGCATGGACTCGACAAGACACCGGAAGCGTTGGGAAGCCATATGGATCCACGACCCCTGAACAAGCTCCCACAGTTCACGAAGATTTGATGGAGGGGGTCTTCTCTCTCGATGGCATCACAAATGTGCTTGGTCAGGTGACCTAGCTGGCCAAGGAAGCGAGGTCACGTCGGTGGAGTGTTCATCCAACCATTCGGATACAATTCGGGAGCGATGGCACGCTGCATTGTCTTGTTGCAGGATGAGGTCCCCATTGGGATGTTGAAGACGCACAAACGGGAGCAAATGGTCGTCCAGGATATCCCGGTAACGTTGACCTGTGAGGGACGATGTCACACGTACCAGGGGTCCCATTCCAGTCTACGTAAACAGTCGCGAGACGAGAATGCCACCCCCACCAGCTTGAAGAGTACCCTGCTGGCAAGAGGAATGCATCGCTTCATGTGGTTCGCGCCGCCCTCGTATCCTGCCATCCGCATGTACCAAAGTGAATCTCGACTAATCAGTCTAGGCAACATGTGTTCCACATGTCTAGGGTCCAGTGGCGATGTTCCCGTGGCCATACTAATCTTTGCACCCTGTGATGTGCGGTCAGCAGCGGTACCCTCGTGGGACGATGGCTTCCGTTCCCCATAGCTAGAAGATGGTTCCGGATGGTGTGGCTGCTTACACGTTTATGTGCACCAGCGTTAAATTGCCGATTGATTTCTTGCAACTGTGGCCCGTCTATCCGCTGTTACAATGCGAGCTAGCCGACGATGACCCCGCTCATCCACACACTGTTGTCCACATCAGTTGGCTCTTGCAGGGATGGTTTTACCGGATTCGATGTACTCGCGGTGCACCCGTGACACAGTGGCTCGTGAAAATCCCAGTGCCTGCACGACTTCCGAGATGAAGTGACCCATTCGTCGGGCCCCGACAATTTGCCCACGATCAAATGCGCTTAGATCCTTCGTCCTACCCATACTGCGTTCAACTCTTACTGATTCCCGTCGCATCACTCCTTATATTGTCGGATCGCTGCATACGTCATGTCGTTTCCGTTGACAGGGTCGCTCACAGCGCCACATTTGCATCACGCCAGCTGTCTCTAATTCAATTGCTCTTCAGTGTATAGGCATTTGATGACACAGAAAAGTGATTAGAGCGCATGCTCACGAAGATGGTTGTTAACACAGAGAGAGAGAGAGAGAGAGAGAGAGAGAGAGATAAGTCACTACATTGCGAAAGAAGAGAGTCAATATGATGTTGCACAAGTATTAATGATTCCACTATGATTGTTATTATTTACACAGTGTTCCAGTAGATTAGTCCATGCACTACCACGTGCATGGACTAATCTACTGGAACACTGGAGAGAGGGCATATCGTTATTACAGCAAATACCTCTATAATGGTGGATATATAAGCTTTCTGCAAAGAGGGTCATACTTTTGATGCTGTGTGTGATGAGGATTTAATTTCGTCCCATAATGGTCTGTATGGGGCCACTAGCTACCAGTCGAGCTAGGGCTGTCGAACGTGAACCTGTTTTGACATCGCGTAAGTGTTCAAGCAAACGGGTTTTTAAATTCCGTAAAGTTGAGCCTATGTACACTTGATCTGTTTCATTAGGGTTTAAAGCTCTCAGGATGATGAGGTAGACACCATACCGGTGTTTGGTTTCAACGGGATCCCTGTCGCGTGTAATTAGCGTGTATAACGTTGCGTGTTTGTAAACCAACCTGGCGCATGCATGTTTTAAAACGCTGGTGCAGCCAGGAAAATAGTTCATGGATCCTACGTACTTGGTAGTATTGCGGGTTCGCTCTAATGCGGTAAACGCAAGTCGTCGATGCCTGCGGAGGATAGTGTGTGTCAGGTCTTTCGGGTACCCAAATTCGCTAGCAATGACAAAGATTCGTCTAAGTTAGATGCGTCGTAGGCGTACAGATGACGAATGCGTAAATGCTCGCCGTACCAGGTAGCGTAGGGAAGCCAACTTGACGAATAAAAGCTGCGCTGAGTTGTGTGGGGCTATAATTGGGTGAGATGTGGGTTTCCGGCACACAGAGTATTTTAAAGTGAAATTTTGGGATATCCCGTTCTACACTGCTGGATAATTGCTAAGGACGGATAATAAACGGCTATACAGCGCATGAAAAAGTAAGTGTGGTTGGATGCCAAGTGAAATAAAATAATGTCAGAATGCCAGGACATTACAAGAAAGACAATTTATTGTGCTCTGAAATCCAGAAGGCTTTGGAACGTGTTCAAGGGACAAACAGGCCATTTTGTGCAGAATACGTAAACGTGAAAAAATGCAATTACCGTCCGCAGGTGTTCCAGCGTAAGATGTCAATACGGGATATGGCCACCATATCCGTATTGACATCTTACGCCGATGCAAGATTCCATCTTACGGCGATGCAAGATTCCATCTTACGGCGATGCAAGATTCCACACGTCGTGTCATGCTTTGCACAGCATTATCAAGCAGCTGTTGGGGTAATTTATCCCATTCCTCTGTCAGTGCACGGATGAGGGTGTCCTTGTTTATTGGAGGGCATTGGCGACCAGCAAGACTCCTTCCCAAAGCATCCCACACATTTTCAATGGGATTCAGATCTGGAGAACGTGCTGGCCATACGAGGCGTTGAATATCCTCGCTCTCAAGACACTCCTGGACAGCGACTGTTCGATGACATGTTGCGTTGTCGTCCATGAAAATTAATCTCTATCACCGACAGCACCACGGAACATGCGAACATGAGGTAGCAGAACATCATTAATGTATCGTTGGCCAGTCATAGTCCCAGTTGGAAGCACATAGAGGGACGTACGGCCATTGATCATGATGCCAGCCCACACCATGACACTACATGTCGGATATCGGTCCCTTTCCTGTATGTTTGCTGAACAATATGCAGTACCACTATCACGCCAGATCAGTTGTCGTCGACAATCAGACGATAGACTGTATCTACTCTCATCTGAGAAGAGGACAGCAGACCAGTCGTTATCAGTCCAATTGCGATGTTGATGGCACCATTGCAAACGGGCGGTACGGTGACGTCTGGACAATGGGATGCACACAACAGGACGGCGGGCGTATAGTCCTCCTTCATGCAAACGTCTGGCGACAGTTTTTCGGGAGATCCGCTTGCCAGTAGCAGCCATACACTGATTTGCTACCTCACTAGCTGTGCTGCGCCTGTGTCTTTTTGTTGACAGCACTGTGTACCGATCTTCTGCAGGTGTCGTACTGCGAACACGACCTCCCCCGTGACGTTTGCTACACTCTCCATTTGTTTGAAATGATTTCCAAAGCCTTGAAACAACACTGTGGCTGACGTCGAACTCCCTGGCAACATCTGTTATTTTTCGCCCTTCTTCAATCTTGCCAATAATACGGCCACGCGTAAAATCATCTAGGTGATGTCGGGAAGACATACTGAAAATTGCAAGTTCGTCAATTGATTCCTTCCCTTTCAACTTTGCGTTTGAACAACAACTGCCAATACGCGACAAATCCTTTATATCTCTTATCAGCGCTATGACGTCACGAACAAGTTCGGCAATCCAAAATTTGCATACGCACAACACGTCTTACTGTATCCCGCACTTATGCTAATTTCCACATTTTCCTGCCTTCCATTTTATGGTTGCTATCGTTGCTATTGTCATCCGTCCTTAGCAATTGTCCGGCAGTGTATAAGTAAGTCTAAAAACGGGAGCTTCAAGTTTTTTTCAATTCCAAAGTGAGGTTTATGGAGGGATATTTGGAGTTTAGCATACTGAGAAAATGCAGCAAATCGTAATGTGAATGTGGCCAAAAGAGAAGAATGTCATCCACATAGCGGGTGTAGAGGATGGGTTTAAACGGACATACGCCAAGTACCTCATTCTCAAGGATTTGCATGACAACCTCGGCAAGGATCGCAGAGAGAGGTGAACCCATAGTGGCACCTTCTTTCTGCTGGAAAATAACGTCTTTGTATTTAAAATATGACCTAGATGCACCTAGTTTTAAAGCTGAAAGGACAGCCTCTATTTCCAAATGTGGGAGAGGTGGGTTATGGGTATATAATTTCTGATAAATAATGTGGTGTGCCTCATGAAAGGGGATACTGGGGTAAAGGGACACGACATCCAAGGAGGCCATAATAAACGTCTTACCTTGGGAACTGAAATATTGAAGAAGGTTAACAGCTTGTAGGGGGCTATTAATTGAAAACTGAGAATGATTTAGAATGGGGAGAGAAATTTTGTAAGAGCCTTTTCAAGTAGGAGGATGGGAGAAGCATACGAAGAGACCAAGGGGCGGAGGGGGTGATTTTGTTTATGAAGCTTAATCTCCCCGAAGATTTCGGGGACTTTAAGGCCCTTGGGAAGGTTAGTATTGTCGGATATTTCTTTAGGTAAATGGCCGTGATTCTTCAACTTTGCGACGGACGCAACGGTTGCTGCGACAGGATCAAATCTCAAAATTTTATACGGAATTGCTTCTGTGATTTCTTGCATCTTTAGATCGTATGCATCACCCTATTCGATTTATCGTCGGATATGATAGCCAAGTTGTTGTTGTTTTTTTTGTTTGTTTGTTTTTTGTTTGTTTTTTGTTGTTTTGTAATTCACATAGTTGATGTCTCTCTTCATTATAGGCTTCATTTTGATTCAAAGTCGTGGTAACGCCATGGTGTGAATCTCGTTGGCTCGGGACGGACCTGTGTCGAACCGACTTGACAAATTTAGTTTTTGCGTCGTCCTGGTGTTCAGCACATAATGTCCGGATGATGCTTTCAGCCTGTGGCACAAGTTGAAAAAGGTTCCGTCTGGTATTCGGATAACAAAATTTAAACCCCCGTTCCAAAGCGTTCTTCGAACATCCGAAAGTTCGGTAGAGCTCAAGTTAACATACATTCTGGGCTCGTATCCATTTAGGCTGGAATACTAGAAAAAAACACCAACTTGGCTATCATGTCCGACGATAAATTGAATGGGATAGGAATTTTCGACCGTGATTCATACCTCCTAAAGATGGAAGAAACTATAGAAGCAATTCCGCATAAAATTTTGAGATTTGATCCTGTCGCAGCAACCGCTGCGTCCGTCGCAAAGTTGAGGAATTACGGCCATTTACCTAAAGAAATATCCAACAATATGAACCCTCCCAAGGGCCCTAGAGTCCCGAAATCTTCGGGAAGATTAAGCTTCATAAACAAAATCATCCCCTCCGCCCATTGCTCTCTTCGTATGCTTCTCCCATCCGCCCACTTGAAAAGGCCCTTGCAAAATTTCTCTGCCCCATTCCAAATCATTCTCATCAGTTTTCAATTAACAGCCCCCTACAAGCTGTTAGGCAGGTTGCTTCTTGGAGCCCCGCACAATGTTGGGGATTCACCAAAGATGGTACACAGCAACTGAACAAATAATTAGAAGACGAATGAATGATTCCCGGTGGCGGCCAATGAGAATTTTTCCGTGACTCACTTGTAAACGTGGAAAGGGCGATGACCTCTGTTTGCTGTGCTCTCATTGCTATCTGCCTTTATCTCATGTGCGTCCTGCGCCGCAGGTACGTCACATCTCCCCACCCCCGAACGAGGGCTGGGGGTATGGTCCACGGGTCAGCTGGGATCATGTGTCACTGTAGGCAGTCATCCGCTGAAGAACGTACATTGGAGAAATCCCAGTCAATTTGGTGTGTGGAACGTAACATCACACACATTTATCTTTCGAAGCGCTGAAGAAGGGATTCTCTTATTTTTCCTGTCTCGCGGTGTGGAAAGAACATCACACCATTGCGAGAACTCTAACGGCCAGGTCATCTTTGAAGTTCGGGCGCCAATATAACGAAGTAAATTTCTCCGTCACTTTTGTCCACGCTGGGCATCGAAACCGGGTCCTGCCGCCCCGGTGGCGCAGTGGTCTAAGGCGCTGGCCTCTGATCATTCGTCCGTAAGGGGTCCGGGTTCGAATCCCGGTCAGGCATGGATGTTGTGTTTGTCTTACGGCACTGGCTCTCTCCCTTCCCTGGAACCAGTGACCCTAAATTAGGGACGGGCGACTGCTTATAGCCCATTGAGTTGCTCACGGTAGTCGTTAAAACTCCAATCAAAAAAAAAAAAGAAACCGGGTCCCCTCATTCCGGAATAAGTCGCTCTCCCAACTGAGCTACGCGGACGTATGCTCTCGCTGCTATCTGCCTTTATCTCATGTGCGTCCTGCGGTGCAGGCACGTCACTCTATACATATACATTTCATATGTCAATTTTCATCTCAATTGGATGATTCTTTCTAGATGCGTTGTTTCTTCCTTTTTTTTTTTTTTTTTGCAAAGAGTGTATTTTGGTCATTAATTGCATTACACGGAATTGTTTTGCATTTCTGAAGATGACTTGAGATAGTTGTAACGTATATTCTTTATTAACTTTCCTTTTGAGTTTCTTCTTCTATGTAAATTTGAGTTCGTTCTCTTTGATATTTTGAAACCTTAACGTCATGTCTTTTCCCCCAAACGAGAATAATGCTGGCAACAATCTGAAGTCGAAACAAGAGTGACGTATGAATGTATGTGATAAGAATGTTAGATAAAAATACGATGCAGAGGTTGCTTTGTGTGTGCAGATGTTAGAACGTTACTGAGTTTTGATTGTAAACCTCGACTAAGATATGTGAAGTGGTGTGTACCTCGCCGTGCTATGTTTTGGATTTCGTCTAATGTTGCTGGACCAAGAAAACGTTGACATAAGTTGGACTTAATTGACTAAGATATATGAAGTGGTGTGTTTTGGATTTCGTCTAATGTTGCTGGACCAATAAAAAGTTGACGTAAGTTGGACTTCTTGACTAAGATATGTGAAGTGGTGTGTTTTGGATTTCGTCTAATGTTGCTGGACCAATAAAAAGTTGACATAAGTTGGACTTCTTGACTAAGATATGTGAAGTGGTGTGTTTTGGATTTCGTCTAATGTTGCTGGACCAATAAAAAGTGGACGTAAGTTGGACTTCTGTATATGTTTCGTCTGGCCTTTGCCAAAAGCCTTACTCTAACGTGAGCTATCCGGCATAATTAGTTGCATCGCATTTATCCTTAGTTTAACATCTATTCAGCCGGAAATCTTACATAACGTAAAACGGGTTATATTATAAGATGTTTCATTGTTTGTAGAAATCCGGTTGAGATGATTTTGTATTTAACGGGTTCCATTGCCTATGAATGACTTTAAAATATTTTATTCGTGTCTAAAAGAATTCAAAAGACGTGCTCATTACAAACGAATATTCGGTGTCGTCATTCTTGTGGGGTTTTTTTCCATCGACCTAAGTGCCACGCGTAAGTTCTATCATTGTCACTTTAAGAGTATTTGGCGTGACGGCCGTAGCCCGTATTGCCGTTCAGAAAAGAATTGTTGTTTCCTTTTCTTTTTCGTTGACGTAGATTTTGGCGTCACCCTATTTTGATATACAACAGACCGCTATGATTAAAATGATCCTAATTACCTCTACCGTTCGCACGCGAGAAAGAGAGAGCGTATGTGGGGGACTCTTAATGTACGTGAAGCGCAGATACTCCCGTATTTTTAAAAGGAATCTACGAGCAAAGGTACTTAATTCTGATTCTTATCGTCAATTTATCAGTCGGGTGTTGAATTAAGATCTCTTTCCCTCCCGTCTATTTCTCGAAATGCAGTGTTCCATTCTATGCATACCAGCGGAAATTCTCTTCGCAGACAAGACGCGAGATACCGATTTTTATTCCAGTTCCAGGGTCTTACGATAGCATATGTAGTTTAGATCATTTGTAAATGTGAGAGAAACTGGGAGTCATAATGACAGAAATCATTCAAGACGTTCTCGCAATCCGAGATTTGTGTAAGCGCACACCCAAATGTTGCAGTAAACCTCTAGTTCGCAAAGCAAATTAAGTCCTAATGTCGGTTTACCCGAAAACGACCTCTAGGCGCATATGTACGTTCCCAAATGGAATCACTTATATAGTACATTTGAAACTGGAATTCATATTTAAATATAATGTAAACTCAATGGCAGTCTGTATTGATCAATAAGTGCAACTTCCCATTTGTTTATTTTTCAATGTGTTCTTCACAAAGTTTCAGACAGATTAAGAAATTGTGACAGGCCTTGAATTATTTCAGGGGGTGTAGCTATACAGGATGTTCTGAAAGTAATGCCTTCATATTTACACACAAGCCCAGTGGCAAGGTATCAAATTGAAACAAAAAATTAAAAAGCTCAAAATTTCTACGTTTATTCACGTATTTCATTTTTCTACATAGTCTCCATTACGTTCGATTCTTGACGCCCCGGGGGCGCAGTGCTCTGAGCGACGGCTTCTGATCATTCGTCCGAAAGGGGTCCGGGTTCGAATCCCGGTGAGGCATGGATGCTGTGTTTGTCTTACGACACTGGCTCTCTCTCCCTTCCCTGGAACCAGTGACACTAAATTGGGAACGGGCGACTGCTTATAGCCCATTGAGTTGCTCACGGTGGTCGTTAAAACTCCAATCAAAAAAAAAAAAAAAAAAAAAACTTTCGATACAGATACGTCAACGTTTAACAAGTTTTTTAAACTCGTCTCTATAACAATCTTCGCCGCCCCGGTAGCGCAGTGGTCTAAGCGATGGCTTCTGATCATTCGTCCAAAAAGAGTCCGGGTTCGAATCCCGTGAGGCATGGATGTTGTGTTTGTCTTACGGCACTGGCACTCTCTCCCTTCCCTGGAACCACTGGCCCTAAATTAGGGACGCGCGACTGCTTATAGCCCATTGAGTTGCTTATGGTGGTCGTTAAACCTCCAATAAAAAAAAATCTTCAGGCTGTTCTCGAAACCATTTCCTCGTAGCGGCTTGAACATCGTCGTCCTAGGTGAACTGAATTCCTTTCAGATGTCTCTTGAGAGCAGAAAACAACCAGAAATCGAACGGCGCCAAATCCGGGCTGTATGTAGGTTGTGGCAGATACAGCTTCTGCGGCGGATACATCTTTTGATTGGAAATCTTTTGCATATAATTTCAAATTTTGGGGGAAAAAAATAGCTTGGCCACCAGTAAGTGTTAATTTCTACTTCTGATGTATTTGATTTGCAGCAAAATCCGAGCTTTAAAATCTCGACCGATGCCACTCACGTCGATAAACCTTTTCGGAATATTTTCTTCTCAAAATACTGCATGGTTTCTCTGCCAGGGAGAGCAGATGTATATCTTATTTTTGTCAATATCTTTGCTTCTAATAGTCCGATTTGAAGAATTCCTTCTTTGTTAGATAGAGTTTCTGGTACGACATGTTTCCATATAATTTAAAAATTTTCAAGTAATTCATAGATTTTACGCTAGGGGGCGTAAAAGTAAATTGCGTTTTACCCGATATCTCTGCTTCTAATACTCCGATTTGAAAAAAAAATTCAGCTCCGGATAGAGCTCCTGATGGAAAATATTTTGCATATAATTTCTAATTTTTGGTAAAAATCGTTTGGACACCAAGGGGCGTAAGTCTAAATTTCTGCTTCTGATGTATTTGCAACAGAATCTGAGCTTCTAAAATCTCGATTGAAAAAATTCGTTCGTGGACAGATACCACTCACGTCGATATACCTTTTCGTAATATTTTCTTCTTAAAATAATGCATGGTTTCTCCGCCAAGAGGCGTAGATATATATCTTATTTTTGTCAATGTCTCTACTTCTAGAAGTCGTATTTAAAAAATTCCTTCTTTGTTGGATAGCGTTTCGGTGCAAGATGTTTTTCACATAATTTCAAAAGTGTCAAGTAATTCATAGACTTTCCGCTAAGGGGCGTTAAGGTAAATTGCGTTTTGCCCGATATCTCTGCTTCTAAAACTCCGATTTGAAATATTCTTCCTGTACCGCATACAACTCCTGATGGGAAATGTTTTGTATACAATTTCTAGTATTTGGTAAAGAATGGTTAGGCAACCAGGGGGCGTAAGTGCTAATTTCTGATGTATTTGCTAGCAAAATCTGAGCTCCTGAAAACTCGATTGAAAAAATTATTTCGTTGACCGATACCGCTCACGTCGAAAAATCTTTTGAGAATATTTTCTTCTTAAAATAATGCATGGTTTTCCCGGCAGGGGGTGTAGATTCATGTCTTATATTTGTCGATATCTCTGCTACTTAGAGTCCGATTTGAAAAATTCTTTCTTTGTTGGAGAGCGTTTCCGCTGCGAAATGCTTTTCATGTAATTTCAAATTTTTTCTTAAGGCACAAATCTGCAACCACAGGGCGTAAGTTCAGAATTCCGTTTACAGCAATATCTGCGGGAATAAAAACCCGACTGAAAAACTTCTTTCTTCGGTCAGATACTATATAGTTTTCCATACCGGTTCCATTGAATTTGAAAGGCTTTGATAAATTTAATTCGTGTCAGAACGGATTCAAAAGACGTGCTCGTTACAACCGAGAATTCGATGTCATCTTTCTTGTTGTTTTTTTTTTTAATTTATCGCTTTGGCCCCATAAGGTAAATCTTGGTCCACCTTTTGAAGCCAAAGCGAGTATTTAAGTAAACAGAACGCAAAATATTGGGTGGGCACTGCCCCTCCCCCAGGAGAATTTTTGGAATGGCAAGATTCACCTAGCCCCTGCCCTTCATAGTCTGCGCCTATGGTTTGAAATCTGTTTTTATTGACCAGGGCGAGAAATTCTACGCCGGTCCTGACTTGTCAAAATGGTATTTTGTTCTCAGTTTTTAGCACGTCTTTTGTAAAAAAAGATCGTGCTTATGTTATCGGTTTGTCCGTCCGTCCGCCCGCCAGTCCGTTCGTCTGTACCCACGATATCTCAGCAACTATTAGTCCGATTTGAAAAGTTCTTTTTGCATTGGGAAGCATGAAATATGCGAATGATGATCCTTTATTTCGTTTTTTTTTTACGATGTACAATTTTGCCGCTAGAGGGCGTAAATGCATATGATGTCGAATTCAAAAATACGTTTTATTCCACATATTTGCTTTTAAACATCCGATTGAAAAAACAATTTTATCTTTCGACTCCATTTATGTCGAAGAGTATTCTAGATATAGTTACTTTTTCAAATTACGCATAGATTTTCCACTAGGGGGCGTAAAAGTAAATTACATTTTTCCCGAAAACTCTTCTTCTAAAACTCCGATTTGAAAACTTTTTTCTTCAGCGGATACACCTCCTGATGGAAAATCTTTTGCATATAATTTCTGATTTTTGGGAAAGAACAATTTGGCCACCAGGGGACGTAATTGTTAATTTTTGCTTCTGATGTATTTGTCATAAAACCTGAGCTTCTAAAATATCAATTGAAAAAATTCTCTGATGGACTGATGCCACTCACATCGATAAACCTTTTCGGAATATTTTCTTCTTAAAATATTTTAAAGGTTTTCCGCCAGGGCGCGTAGATGAATATCTTATTTTTGTCAATATCTCTACTTCTAGCAGTCCGATCTGAAAAATTCCTTCTTTGTTGGATAGTGTTTTCAGTGTGACATGTTTCTATATAACTTCAAAATTTTCAAGTGATTCATAGATTTTCCGTTAGGGGCGTTGAGGTAAATTGCGTTTCCCCCTATATCTCTGCTTCTAAATCTCCGATTCGAAAAATTCTTTCTGCACGGGATACAGCTCCTGATTTGAAATCCTTTACACATTATTTCTAATTTTTGTACGAAATGGTTTGGCCACCAGGTGGCGTAAGTCTTAATTTCCGCTCTGATGTATTTGCAGCAAAATATGAGCTTCTAAAATCTAGATTGAAAAAAGTCGTTTGTTGACCGATACTACTCATATCAACAAACCTTTTAGGAACATTTTCTTCTTGAAATAATGCATTGTTTCTACGCCAGAGGGCGTAGATGTACATCTTATTTTTGTCAATATTTCTACTTCTAAGAGTCCGATTTAAAAAATTCCTTCTCTGTTGGATAGTGTTTCCGATGCGAAATGTTTTCCCTGTAGATTCAAAATTTTCAAGTAAATCATAGACTTTCCGCTAGGGGGCACAAAGGGAAATTGCGTTTTCTGTTTTATTTCTGCTCCTAAAACTCCGATTTGAAAAATTCTTCTTGTATCGCATACAAGACCTAATGGAAAATATTTTTTCACATAATTTCTAATGTTTGGTAAAGAACGGTTTGGCCACCAGGGGACATAAGTGTTAATATCTACTTCTGATGTATTTGTAGCATAATCTGGGGTCCTGAAAACTCGACTACATTTTTTTTTTGCTTGGACCGATACCACTCATATGGATAAACCTTTTCAGAATAATTTCTTCCTAAAATAATGCATGGTTTTCCCACCAGGGGACGTACAGTCACATCTTATTTTTGTCAATATCTCTGTTTCTAAGAGTCCGATTTAAAAAAGTATTTCTGTGTGAGAGGGCGTTTCCGGAACGAAATGTCTCTCATATAAATTCATGTTATTCTTAACTGCAACCAGAGGGCCTCACGACTTCGTTTACAGCAATATCTGAGGGATTAAAAACCCGATTGAAAAACTTCTTTCTTCCGTCAGATACTATTGTTTTCCATACCGGTTCCATTGACTTTGAATAGCTTTGATAAATTTAATTTGCGTCAGAACGGATTCAAAAGACGTGCTTATTACACCCGAAAATTCGGTGTCATCTTTCTTGTTCCTCTTATTTTCAGTGGAGTTGGACTTAACCAATCTTTATGAATATGTAGAATTGTTCTTTTGCTAACATCTGCAAATTCAGCAGCTTCCTTGATGCTGTGTACTTTTGAATGGCCAAAAGGTATGGCACCATTTTTTTTTCAGTCCCCGTGTTTCGACCCACCGATTTAATTTTTCAAAAATTTTAGCTTAAAATTGTGCCTGTAAAAAAATAACATAATTTTTTTTTTATGTAATCCAGAAATATTTAAATAAAATTATAGTTATAACCTCAGAAATATATCATATTAAACAATTACATATATTAATATTTGTCCGGTGTCTTTATAATAATCATAGATTACCAAAATCAAGAACTCTATATTTGTCGCAGTGTTTGCTTCACAAACTATGTTGGAGTTTAGGAATTCTTGCTTTGGACAACTTTTATAACCACGAGCAAAATGACAACAAAATTTCCTCCGCGGTCTGGTATAGTAGTGCGTTGGGCAACGAGAGTTCTCCGAGCCTTTTAGCGTCATTAGGCGGATGGAGACGTGTTCCAGCAAAGAAAGCTTTTAACTTAATTATTCCACAGAATGTGACAAAGAAATGAAAGAAATCCAACGTCAGTGCTCTGGTGGGGAGTGCCTTTACATCAATTAGCTGAACGTGACACATTTTTTATCTTCGCTTTCACCATTCACACATTTACGGAGCTTCACGATCATCTGCTGTAACTGGAAAATTACCATGAAAAGGCGGGGCACTCGGAAGAAACATGTATTCTTCGAAACCGTAGGTGCTGTGCGCCGCCAGTTCAATGGAATCGAAGAGTTCTGGATTCCCATCGTCCGATGATTACACTCTCCACATTAGCAATCGGAGCTTTTGTTGCTAAAGGAAACTTTTTTCGTCAATTGTTCTTCTAATTCGTCACTTACTTAGTCTTTAATTGAAAAAAGCGTCCTCACACCTTTATTTTTTTTTTTTTTTACTCTACGTACACTCATCCATTCATTCCGAAGCTCATCTTACAATGATAAACCTCTAACCATGCGCAGGGCCCGATGAAACTTTTGCAGGGCCTGCGGCGAAATTTCATTGCGAGAGCTAAGAAATAAATCTCATATTTCAATAAAGTCGTTACGAGAAAAATGTAGTACGAGAGAACACGCACGAAAACTATCATAAAAGCAAAATTATATAAAATATAATGATATTATATAAATGATATCATATATAAATTAAAATCATTACAAAATGGGATGGTCAAAAATTTAAATGATTTTAGCGGAATTAATTTGAATATGGGAGTACGGATTAATATCTATGAATTTTTAGATATTGAGAAATTATGGCAGTATACACTGAAGTGCCAGAAAAACTGGTACACCAGTCTAATACTTGGTAGCCCCCCCCCACACACACACACACACACACGGGAGCGTAGGACTGCAGAAATACGACGGGGCATGGACTCCACTAGCTTCTGGAAATATGCTATAGGCAATGCACACCATACTTCCTGCAGAGCGTTCCACAATTCGGGTGTATTCCGAATTCTCGGATTCCTGTGTTCGATAGCGCGTTGTATGGCATCCCAAATGTGTTCTATTACGTTCAGATCTGGGGACTTGGGTGGGAATGGCAACACCCCAAACTCTGATGAATGCTCCTCTAACCATAATGTGGCGTCCCGACACTTGTGTTGTCCTCTTGGAACCCCCGCACGGGGATAACTGGTTTTCCAGTTATTTGGGGAGCGGCGCCCCCACGGCCCGAGCTGACCTTGTGACTGGTCAACATCTGATGTCATGCCACCGCTTGTTTTTTGTTTCGGTGCTGTTGGTGTTTGCAGGGACGGCTGTTCATCCAGCTGTTGGGGAGTCGCGTCCCCACGTTCCCGAGCTGGTCTTGTGTCTCGCTTTTTCGTTTTATTTATTTTCTCCACTGGCTAGTTGCCCGTGTTGTATTCTCTACCTCATCGCTACCACGTTATGTACTAACACCCCGGTCTTGTGGTTTTGTCACCCTCCACCACTAACTGATTTATATTAACCGCTCAGTTCGTAGGTTGCTGAGATTCCGTTTAGGTTCCCTGCCAGGATTTGTCTTCTTTGGATTTCTTTTTTTCCTTTTAGCTGGTTTGGGTACTAGACCTACCTGCATGTTTGCCGCGTGCGGAGACCCGTGAGGCGGAAATGGGATGTCTGGCGGCTGAGGTCGCAGGAGACCGGATAAGTGCCTCCTGTGTACCAACACTCCTCTTCGACCCCGGCTTCGCTGTAAACGGGAGGCTAGAGACTAACCCACCTCTAGTCAGAAGTCATGTACCAAGTTGTGTACAGGGCTTTAGCGGCTTTTGTCGTATGGCACGGCAGGGTGAGCCCGGGGGCTGTGGGATCATGCCAAAGGCGTTGGCATGACGGTACCAGGAGGCCGAAGTGTCCGCCGAGTGCGTGTGATCACAGCCAACGGACTATATCTGCAACGTATAAGCTCCAGAACTGTGTCTAGCGTCATGTTCTTGGCTTGCGGACCTCCAGTTCTCCCTTGTAGGACTCGGTGGTGGGCGGAGTAGTTTGCAGACGAATCTTCCTCCTTTTTTCCATGGGCAAAAACAAAAAGAAAAACTCCAAATTTAAGTCACCTGCGGAAATGTTTGTTGACAACGACTCTCCTTCGTCTTCTCAACCTACCAAGTCTCATACCCTTAAACGGCCTTTAGACCTTGACCAAGAATGTGGAACCTCTTCTTCGGCTGCTGTACCAGTCGCTCCGAAGCGTCGTCTCCCCTCGATTGCTGTGACTACGCATGCTACACACTTACTTGTAGAATCCATCGATCCGAATGAGAGACTGTCCACCAGATCTCCCTTTTTCATTTCTAAAGCTTTGGACGCTGCGGTTGGCCCCTTGAAGTCTGTGAGGAAGCTTTGCTCTGGGGACCTGCTTGTTCAAACTTGCAGTGTTTCTCAGAGTAACGCTTTTCTGCACCTCTCTAGTCTTCAAGGCATTCCTGTCAAAGTGACACCTCACCCGTTTCTTAACACCTCTCGGGGTGTTATTTCGGAGTTTGATCTCTTGCCATGCAGTGAAGAAGAATTAGTGACTGAACTTGCAGACCAAGGTGTTATTGCTGCACGTCGTATGATGTTCCGGCGTGATGGTTCTTTAATTAAGTCTAAAAATGTGATCTTGACTTTTAACTCCCCGAAAGTTCCGACCGAAATCAAGGCTGGCTACTTGGTCTGTGGAGTTCGCCCGTACATTCCCAGTCCTCTGCGCTGTTTCAAGTGCCAGAGGTACGGGCATTCACAACGATTCTGTAAGAGTTCCGCTCGTTGCGCTACTTGTGGCTCCGGTGAACATGACGGGGAAGGTTGCACTTCTGCGGCCTGCTGTGTTAACTGTGGTGAGGCCCATGCTGCTTACTCTCGCAACTGTATGAAATGGAAGGACGAGATGGCGATCCAGCGTCTCAAGACCCTGGAAGGCCCTTCGTACCCTGCTGCCAAAGCCAGGTTGGGTATACCCAACATCCGTCAGCGTAGTTTTGCCGCAGTGGTTAAGTCTCTGCCACCACCCGTGCAGCCCTTTGTTCCGCGCCCTGTTGCTCTCGCCGCACTTGCAAAGAGATCTACCGTTGAACAGGCGACACAGGTGAATTTCACCGAGCTCCAGCTTATTCGACCAGCTGAGTCTGCGCCCTCTCTTTTGAAGACGCCCGCCTCTTCCGGTTCCCAGCAGACAGCCTGCACGTGCGGAAGACCCGGCCCTCAATCCGCAAAGGTGTGCAGTGTCCATCAATCTGTCTCGGCCTCAGCGAGGTCCCCACCCTCAACCAACATCATAGAGGAACATGGGGGGAGGAGAGTGACAGTTCGTCCCCAGCCTCAACCAGCATTGCAGAGGAACATGGAGGGGAGGAGAGTGACAGTTCGTCCCCGCCCTCTGCCAGCATTGCAGAGGAGTGTGGGGGGAGGAGAGTGACTTTTCGTGTCCCTCAATTAGTGAATTTCGTTATAAATCTGATTAACTACCTTGTCTTCCCAGCTTTCATCATACTCTTTTTCAACTTTTAACAAGCCTGTCTACTCTTACTCATTTTCCATGCTTTTAAAATTCTGTGGCTGATAGTTCTTTGTCTGGCGCTCTTTGGCCAAACCTGGCCCTTGCGCGACTACAATCATCCAACCATCCAACCAAGCAACCCGCCGGTTTTGCGATTTATGCTCCGTTTTTTAATTTTGTCTGTTTGTCTTGTGTCTGGCGCTCTTTGGCCAACCATGGCCCTTGCGCCAATAAAATCTAATAACCAACCAACCAACCAACCTCTTGGAACAGGCCCAACCCATCAGCATGAATGCAGGACATGAACGGGTGTACCTCGTCAGAAAGGATGCGCACATAACGTTGGCCAGCCACAGACGTTTGTAGACGTACCAGAGGTCCCAGTGCAGTCCATCTAAACACACCCCATACAATTAGGGACCCTCCAACAGCCGTTATAATTCCTTGTTGACAGGCGGGATCTATGGCGTCATGGGGTTTGCACCACACACGAATCCTTCCATCTGCCCGATACAGTTGGAAACGCGACTCGTCAGACCAGGCTACTTGTTTCCAGTCATCAAGCGTCCAGAGGCGGTGTTGTCGTGCCCAAGCGAGGCGCATAGCTCTGTGTCGTGCACCCATCAAGGGGACTCAAGTTGGGCGTCGGCTCCCAAAGCCCATATCGTGCGAAGTACGTTGCACAGTCCGGACGCTAATGCTTGTTGAGGCTCCAGCATTGAATTCCGATGGTATCTGAGAGAGTGTCGCGTGAAACGATTCTTGAAGGCCGACGATGGTCACGTTCACCCAATGTCTTTTTACGGCCACACTGGTATCGTAGGTTGGAGGTTTTGCCGGAATTCTTGTAGTCACGATACACCCTTGCAAGCCGCCCCGGTGGCGCAGTGGTCTAAGGCGTTTGCCTATGATCATTCGTCCGTAAGGGGTCCGGGTTCGAATCCCGGTCAGGCATGGATGCTGTGTTTGTCTTACGGCACTGGCTCTCTCCCTTCCCTGGAACCAGTGACCCTAAATTAGGGACGGGCGACTGTTTATAGCCCATTGAGTTGCTCACGGTGGTCGTTAAACCTCCAATAAAAAAAAAATAAAAAAACACCCTTGCAATGGTCGTCCGTGAAAATCTGAACTTTGTTTCTAACTCCGAAATACTAGGGCCCATCTGACGAGCGCCAACTATGACACCGCGTTGAAAATCGCTTAAATCGTTATTACTTGCCATTCTCATGCCTAAAACAGCTCTGTCAGCTGGCAAGAGTGTCTATCGGTTTATATACGCACTGGCGGACGCAACCGAGTGCGTGCATGGATGACGTTGCTACACTGGCGGAAATTGAAAAGAGAACACCAAGAAGAAATTGGCGGACGATCATGAAATTTACACATGTTAATGGGGTCGACTTTACGTTGGTTTTATGTTAATTTCGGGACCAACCGGTGAGCGCTTACGCCACAGCACGGCATAATATGCAAATTATCGTCGGTGGTATTTAAGGAGTAAGGCGAAGTGAATGTAATCAGTCGTCGGCGTACGGACACGTGCGAAGAGCCTGAAGAAGCTGCAATGCCTGGACATTGAAGACGTGTAAGATTTCAGCAGTTATCGGACTTTGAGCGAGGTCATCTAGTCGGACTCCGCGAGGCCGGGTGGTCGTATCGTCGTTTTGCGGAGCGAATTGGACGGGAAGTATCGGTGGTGGTACGATGGGGGCGTAGATGGTCTGAGGAACATTCCCACACGAGAAGACGTGGAACCGGGAGTCACAGACGGACTGATGAGCGGACTGATCGATGCATAAGAAGAGCGGCGTTGTCAAGCAGAACATCCACTGAGACGCAAATCCGAGCTGCCGTTGCACCTGAGGTGACTGTGCGAACAATCCGCAACCGTCTACTGGATGCAGGACTACGTGCACGTGTGCCTCTGGCATGTGTACCTCTGACTCCATCCCACCGTCAGGAACGGCTGCAGTGGTGTTGCCAACGTCTGCACTGGAGAACGCAATGGCTATCTGTCGTGTTCAGCGATGAAAGCAGATTCTGCTTGGGAGCCTCCGATGGCCGTATGGGTGTTCGCAGACTCACAGGGGAGCGTCTCCACCCTTCTTGCATCCGCCAGCGACACACAGGGCCTACACCTGGTCTTCTGCTGAGGGGAGTGATCAGCTATCACTCCCGTACACAACTAGTGTTTGTACCGAGTACGTTAAGCAGCACCTCCTACATCAAAAACATCATTCAACCCGTTGTTGTGCCATTTGTAAGGTCGGTCCATCGTGGTGTTTTCCAGCAAGATAACGCACGCCCACACACGGCACGTGCAACTCAACATGCACTTCAGGGTGTGAGACAACTTCCATGGCCTGCACGTTCAACGGATTTGTCCCCCATTGAGCACGTGTGGGATTTTATGGGACAACGACTTATACGGTCTCCACGGTCAGCCAAGACCATCCCCGATTTACGCGTCCAGGTTGAGGATGCTTGGAACTCAATACCTCAAACTTACATCCAACATCTGTACGACAGACTCCATGCCAGAATCGCACAGTGTGACGCAGTTCATGGCGGTTCAACCTCGTACTAACCATGTTACATGGAAATGTTATTTTTCAGTTTACCAGCAAATACAGCTGTATTTTGCCATAATGTTTTGATCACGTTATCCTCTGTATTCCGTTATTATGCTGTATAAATTCCGTTGGTATCAGACGTCTCCTTCTTGGTGTTCTTTTTTCACTTGCCGCCAGTGTATGCAGTGTATGTAATTTGCATAAGCTCGTCTATACCAGTTTTTCTGGCACTTCAGTGTACAGCAGTATATAGCCTTGGGTTTTTAGATATGGGGATTTGAAGATTTCTGCCGATTGCGTTAGCTATTATCTGTATTATTGAACTTCCTATCGGTGTTGCATCATCCTACAGCGGCAGCTGTTGATAGAGTTGAAAGAACCGTGCGAGCGTTAGTTTGCTTCTGGTTTTCATGCTCAGAGGTTTTGTACGTATTTTCTATATAGGGAAAAATTGGCAAAAAGGCGTCATTAAGTGTAACTTAGAGGGCATAAATAGTGACTTTATATCATGGAGGATACTCCGAACGTGACATGAGCAGAAAGGTGAATGTGAACAAGACTGCTATTCACAATACGATCACGAAATATCGAGATACAAGTGAATTTAGCGACCGAAAGAGAAGTGGACGTCCAAGGAAAACAACCCGATGTGATGACAATACCATAAGGTGAATAGTTATGCGTTCTCCGAGGAGTTCGTGCAAGAAAATCAAGGCCTTTCTACATTCAAAAGTGTCTGATATTGCTATCAACACTGTTTCCCGAAGTCTTAGCAAATATTTTGTATTAAAGTCTTACAAATTTGCACATAAACCTATAGACTAACCTCTGTCATGAAAAAGAAGAGATAGTTTGCGAAGCGTCATCAGTTGTGAACTGCTGAAAATTGTAGCCAAGTTCTTTTTTTTTCTGATGAATCAACTGTGCGTCAATTTGAATCACGTGAAGCACATGTTCCACGACCAAAAGGCAAAAGGTTTGATGAAAAATACACTGTCAGCACCGTGAGACATCCGCCTAGTCAGATGATATGGGGTGCTATGTCAGCATCCGGTACTGCTTCATCGTCTTTTTTGCCGACAGGCACTACCATGATTGGTCCTTTTTATGTGGAAATGTTACGTGAGAAGCTGTTAACTCATATGCAAGTGCACAGATGCACAATCTTATGCATGATGGTGCTCCATGCCACAGATCAAAGAAAGTAAAGGATTACATACAGAGGAAAAACATAACTGTGCTTGACTGGTCCGGTAATAGTCCCGACTAGAACCCTATCGAAAATGTGTGGACCATTTTAAAAGACAAGGTAGCAGAAAAACAGCCATCAAATTCCCAAATTTTGATTGACGCGATTCGGTCCACCTTTGACCTTAATGCATTCACTGACGTGTGGTGCAAAGACATTTCAAGTGTCTACTGCAAATCCTTCATTGAGAATATGCCGCATCGTATTCTGTCCGTTATAAAAACAAAGATGGCCACACAAAGTATTGATTTCGGTCTTTTTTTGGGCTCTAAAGACTGTAAGTATTCATCTGTGGTGTCAGTTTTTCAAATATCTCTGAGTTAGTTGCTTCTTTGAAAATCTTAATTTTCAGTAAATTGACAGGTGGTCTTAAACTTTTGCAAATAACCGTGTATTATTAGGATTTTCGTACAAAAGAGTAAAGGAGAAAAGGTATCAACATTTAATTCAGCTGAACACTGTGGGTTATGACTATCGAACTAGAAACAGAAATGCATTTTTGTCATCAATGCCTAAAACTTTAACCCAACAAAGATTTATTGATTACCAGGGATTGGTATTATGGAATAATCTACCTTGTCAGCTAACATATCAATAATTCTAATTATTTTCGAAAGCAGCTAAAAAAGTATTTTCTAATGAAATATAAAATTTAATAGTACAAAATTATTAATCAGATCTTATATGCGTAAATTTTATATGTGCAGGACGTTTGGCTTGACTGCGCACATTAGGGGAATTGGGATTCACTCAGGCTATTATATGTATAGCCTTTTACTCAATTTCCTGTTCTGTGGTTATCCTGTACATAATAAGTATATACATTATATTGACAAAAGTCACCGGACACCTAGAAGAGAAACACAACATAGCATTTGACATACATTAGTACGATGTCGGTCCACCTTTGACCTTAATGCATCCACTGACCCTTCGAGACATTCTTTTGACAAGGTTTTGGAACACCGCGATAGGTATGAGCTTCCATTCAGTACATAATGCTGCCGCTAACTGTTGCTTAGTAGTAGGCCTTGGTTCCGAACTTCTTATGCGGCGCTCTAATTCATCCCATAGGGGCTCTATGGGATTAAGATCAAGGCTCTGTGCTCGCCAGTCCACACACGATACGGAATTATCGTCAAACCACGCCGTAACAGTCCTTGCTTTATGGCTCGGTGCATTATCCTGCTGGTACCAAAATGATCGGTTCCATAGTATTGCCACAGAGTTGGTAGGGCATAACTGTCCAGAATATCGAGGTTGACGTGCTGGTTAACAGGTTTGTCCACGATAACCAATGAGCCGGGACCATACCACGAAAAACACCCCCACACGAGTACACTGCCAGCTCCAAACATGACCGTAGGAACAGTACACTGTGGTAGATAGCGTTTCCCCGGCTGCCGCCATGCCCACACATGGCCATCAGACTGATGGATCGTGTATCTGGAATCATCAGTCCATAGGACCCGTTTCCATTGATCTACGGCCCACGATAAATGTTCTTTAGACCATGCTAAACGACGTGTAGCATTCCGAGTAGAGATGAAAGGCTTATGAGCAGCCGCACGACGACACGGTAACCCATGGATTGAAGTTCTCTGCGAATGGTACGTGTACATACCGAGGTTTCTCCTGAGGCTTCGATGTCCTCTATCACTGATTTTCTTTGGTCTGCCGGTATACGTTTTGCTGCTGCAGGCACGCCATGTGTCTTCCACTTATTGAGTACATCCAAAACAGTTGACTTGAGTATATTTGAACGCCTCTTGGTTTCTCTTATGGACAACCCACTAATATAACACCCAACAATCTTTCCTTTCTCAAAGTCAGGTCAACGACATTTTCACTCAACCTCACAGTGCGATATGATCGCGGTCAACTGCAGGCTTGCTTTTGTACCGTTTTCAGCTGTACCGCGCATCTTAACAACGCAGAGGATCCGTTCATTTGCTTTTGAAGGGGTGTCCGGTGACTTTTGTCAGTATAGTGTATAGTAGACATTAAATTGTGAAAATTGCATTAATAAACGTTGTTTTCTGAATTAAATGAAGTTATTAGTTTCTTCGCACTTTAGAACGTAAGGACTGAAATCACCGACAGTAAATGTAAACAAGCTGTGAATCTTAACTACGTTGCCAGATTGTGACGTACTACAGAGGTAAAGCACGTGTCAAGACGATAAATCTGCTGCGATACATTCCGTCCGTGTAACTTAGTTGGGAGAGCAACTTACTCCGGAGTCAGGGGGCGCTGAATTGATCTTCGTCACGCACAAATTTGTTTTCACAAGATGCTTGGACAAAACATATGCTGCCAGATCCTTTTTAAACAACTGAAATTTTAATTTCTGTTTTCATTTATATACGGGATCAAATTTTAAGGTTCATATTTAATGAAATTGGGGCTGACTGGCGATCCATAAGCTGCCCTGGAAGCGGATTGTTTGCGACCATTCACGGCCCACTATAAAATTTAATGTAAAGAAAACAGCGTTACTTTCGTTACTGCAGCAATAGGTATGGTACGTTTCCTAAGGCAGACTATTCCTTCTTCTTCTTCAATGATTCAACAGCCCTGTGTGGGCCCTGGCGTTCTCAAATAGTTTTTTTTTCGTGACATTTCGTAACGAAAGAATTTCTCCGTCATTTTTGTACACGCCGGGCATCGAACCCTGGTCTCCTCATTCCGGAATAAGTCACTCTACCAACTGAGCTACGCAGACGTATGTTCCCGCTGCTATGTGTCTTTATCTCATGTGCGTCCTGCGGGGCAGGCACGTCACATCTCCCCCCCCGAAAGAGGGCCGGGGGCATGACCCATGGGTTAGCCGGGACCATGTGTCGCTGTAGGCAGTCATCCGCTGAAGAACGTACATTGGAGAAATCCCAGTCAATTTGGTGTGTGGAACGTAACATCACACACATTTATTTTTCGAAGCGCTGAAAAAGGGATTCTCTTATTTTTCCTGTCTCGCCGTGTGGAAATCACATCACACCATTGCGAGAACTTTAACGGCCGGGAAGTTCAGGCGCCATTATAACGTAATAAATTTCTCCGTCATTTTTGTCCACGCCGGGCATCGAACCCGAGTCCCCTTATTCCGGAGTAAGGAGCTCTACCAACTGAGCTACGCAGACGTATCTTCTCGCTGCTGTCTGCCTTTATCTCATGTGCGTCCACGCGGTGCAGGCACGTCACACAAGGTGGGGGTCGTTAGCTCCATGTCTAACCCCCAACCTAGAGGACCAAGTGGCAAAGTGCGTCCGGGGCTGACTTCACATGAAACCATCCACGCATTCGCGTTCCCAAACACAGGGAGTCTACGGAAAACCCCGAAAAACTGCAGACTAGATGGCCGGCAGGATAGGGATTTAAAAACCCGGGTGGCAAAGTGAAATGCAACCCGCGTCTAAAAGTTAGTTTGAGAGGCGACTTTCGAAAACAGACAGGGGTGAGACGCCATGTTGCATAACGTGGAGCAAGGAATCGCTTTTGGGGAGGCATGAGAAAGAGGAAGAGAGGCGTGTCCACTAAGCATCCTTCTTGCCTGGGAACGGGACGTCCGAGAAGTGAATATGGTGACAGTTTTGGTGAGTTATGAGACCCCCGGAGTATGCATCCTGCAGAAAACGCACTGACGGGATTGGCTGAAGGCGAGGGAGCTGGATGAAATTGCATTTCAGACTAGGGGCCCAGAAATTTGGCGGGAACTCTCTTGGTTTTGCTGCAAAGGGAAGGATGCTGAAGAAATTTCCCTGATGGCTGCGGTCTTCAGGCCGCGAGTTTTTGTGCTGACAGACAGACGGACAAAGCTGGAGCATATACGCTTCTTCAACCAACGGTTGGAAAGCGTAAAAAGCATTGTTGCTGTAGCCGAAACAGACTTTTCAAAACTATAGGCCAAAAAATTAGTAAATCGCATACAGATAACATAAAAAAAACCATCACCATCGTTTTCAACTATCATCAATCCACTGCCGAATGAAGGTCTCCCCAAGTTTCTTCCACACGGTCTGTCTTGTGCTAGCCTCCTCCATGTCTTTACCGCATGCTTTCTTATTTCATCCACCCATCTCCCATGTGGTCTTCTTCTGTCCCTTGGAATCCCGTCTAGAAATTCCGATATCCACCGATGGTCCATTCTTCTGGCAACATATCCAGCCCATTGCCATTTCAGGGGTTTTAATCTAATCATGATGTCTTCCACTCTTGTCATTTTCCTTAACCACCAGTTCCTCTCTTTATCTTTTTGGGTTACACCAAGCATGCATCTATCCATGCTTCCTTCAGTTGTCTGCAGTCTTTGTATGTCTTTTTTACGCTTTCCAACCGTAGGTTGAAGAAGCGTATATGCTCCAGCCTTGTCCGTCTGTCCGCACGATAACTCGCGTAAAAATGGTTCGATTTCGATGAAATTTTAGTATGTGGTAGAGGACAACCTGGGGACAAACCCCATTGAAAATGGGCAAAATGGGGTCAAAGGTCAGGACATAGGAGCGGGATCCATTTCATCGCCCGTATGCGTCATAACGTGCGTAAAAATGCTTGGAGTGCGACAAAACTTTATCATGTTGTTCCGGAGGTATACTGAACCAATTCTGTTGAATATCATCGAAATGGGGTCAAAGATCGGGGCACAGGAGCGAGATTTATTCCACAGCCATTATCCTCATAACTTGACTAAAATGCTTCTATTGAGACAAAACTTTAGTATGTTGTTCCGGAGGTATACTGAACCAATTCTATTTAATATCATCGAAATCGGGTCAAAGGTCAGGGCACAAGAGCGAGATTATTCCACAGCCATTATCCTCATAACTTGACTAAAATGCTTCTATTGAGACAAAACTTTAGTATGTTGTTCCGGAGGTATACTGAACCAATTCTATTTAATATCATCGAAATCGGGTCAAAGGTCAGGGCACAAGAGCGAGATTTATTCCACAGCCATTATCCTCATAACTTGACTAAAATGCTTCTATTGAGACCAAACTTTAGTATGTTGTTCCGGAGGTATACTGAACCAATTCTATTTAATATCATCGAAATCGGGTCAAAGGTCAGGGCACAAGAGCGAGATTTATTCCACAGCCATTATCCTCATAACTTGACTAAAATGCTTCTATTGAGACAAAACTTTAGTATGTTGTTCCGGAGGTATACTGAACCAATTCTATTTAATATCATCGAAATCGGGTCAAAGGTCAGGGCACAAGAGCGAGATTTATTCCACAGCCATTATCCTCATAACTTGACTAAAATGCTTCTATTGAGACCAAACTTTAGTATGTTGTTCCGGAGGTATACTGAACCAATTCTATTTAATATCATCGAAATCGGGTCAAAGGTCAGGGCACAAGAGCGAGATTTATTCCACAGCCATTATCCTCATAACTTGACTAAAATGCTTCTATTGAGACAAAACTTTAGTATGTTGTTCCGGAGGTATACTGAACCAATTCTATTTAATATCATCGAAATCGGGTCAAAGGTCAGGGCACAAGAGCGAGATTTATTCCACAGCCATTATCCTCATAACTTGACTAAAATGCTTCTATTGAGACCAAACTTTAGTATGTTGTTCCGGAGGTATACTGAACCAATTCTATTTAATATCATCGAAATGGGGTCAAAGGTCAGGGCACAGGAGCGAGATTTATTTCACAGCCATTATCCTCATAACTTGACTAAAATGCTTCTATTGAGACAAAACTTTAGTATGTTGTTCCGAAGGTATACTGAACCAATTCCGTTTAATATAATCGAAATGGGGTCAAAGGTCAGGGCACAGGAGCGAGATTTATTGCACAGCCATTATCCTTATAACTTGAGTAACTTGTTTAGTTAAGGTCCACGTCTCTGCTACGTACGTAAGCACTGAAAGGATGCATTGATTAAACACTTTTATTTTAAGACATAATGGCATATTGCTCTTACAAATTTTACTGTTTCTTTGAAAAGCTCTCCAACCAACTTTTATACATCGATTAATTTCTTCATCAATGTGCCCTTTGCTTGATATCTGCTGTCCATGGTAAATGTAGACATTGGTTATCTCCAGCTTTTCCCCATCCATCGATAAATTTTTATTTCTTGTAAAAGCGTTGTACATCACTTTTGTCTTTTAATCCCACTTCTTTGCTCTTGTCATCAAGTTCCTGGATCATACTCTGCAGTTCTGAAGGGGTAGTTGCAAAAATGAACGTTATCAGTAAAACGAAGGTGAGTTAAATAATCTTTTTTAATCTTTATTCCTTTGTTTTAAAAACATTCGTCCGTGTATACTTTAAGCAACCTCAAAATTTTGCTGTATACATCGAATTCTGAGTTTTTATTCCAAATTTAAATAATACATTCATGAATTACAAAAGAAAGTAAAATAAAACAAAGGAATTTGATGCAATGGAAATTAAACTACAAGTAAATGTGATTACAAAAGATATTAAAATAATGCATAAATGCGATTACAAGGGAAAGTTTGTTTTATTGATACCATGCTGTTATATTGATGGTATCAAAAGGAATAAACCTTAAATATGAAGTTAAAGCAAATAATTCCATGAAAAAAACAGTGTTTGGCTCAACAGAACGTTTTTTACATACGCTTTTTTTTTCTTTTGAATTATCACAACGTCTACCTGCCCAGAGTATTGCGGCCCACCGGGAATTTTCCCATTGTCCCGGCGTCCCAGTCCGCGCCTGCAATAAAAATAAACATTTAAGCTCGCTTACGGTTAGCATAACACTACTTTCGGTTCTAAAAAGTTGCTACCAAGTAACATTAAAATAGCTGTAACCCACGTTCTAAAAAAGATAGAAACAAAATTTAAATGGATTTGGAAAGAAAAAAAACAGGTTTTAAAATTAGAACTAAATTGGAAAATCGATATTTTGACTGAAAATCGAGTTTTGGAGATATACGGATATCTTAAGCTTAAGGTGAACGGCAGTAATTTTGCTTCATTTACTTCCAATGAAAAAACTTCTGTACACATTTCCTTCACAATTAGTGTGTTCCCAAGGATGAAAATTTGAACATTGATTAAAATAGTTTCATTTTATAACTTGGGATACTTAATATTTTCTAAAACATAACCATAATTATGCAATCCAACATTTGTTTGTCTACTGACGTCATCAAAGTACAGGTCGCGCCATCTTTTTTCTGGTTTCAACACCACCAAAGGAAAAGTTATTGATTTTTAATATAATTATGGTTATGGTTTAGAAAATATTAAGTATTCCAAGTTATAATGGGAAGTTATTTTAATCGATGTTCAAATTTTCATCCTTGGGAACGCATTAATTGTGAATAAAATGTGCGCAGAAGTTTTTCCATTGGAAGTATAGGAAGCAAAATTACTTGACATCCACCTTAAGAAAAAGACAATAATGTGGATTGAAAGCTCAGAGAGAGAGTAAAAACCAGGCCTGTTTGTCGTCCGGGTCTTTGTAATATTTTAAACTTGGAAATCCGGGTCTTCAAGTTTTATGTAGGAATTTGGGAATCCTCAATATCATGTCATTTCTGAAAGTGATATGAAGTGGTAATTAATTAAAAATGCTTTTCCAGATTCAAAACCGTTGTGCATGCTGAAAGGAAGGTTACTTCTATTATTTTGGCAGCTATATTTATACCAAGTAATTTCGTTAGCTAAGTCAAAGAGTACTTTCGTTAGCTAAGTCAAAGAGTAATTTCGTTAGCTAAGTCAAAGAGTACTTTCGTCAGCTAAGTCAAAGAGTACTTTCGTTACCTAAGTCAAAGAGTACTTTCGTTAGCTAAGTCAAAGAGTAATTTCGTTAGCTAAGTCAAAGAGTACTTTCGTTAGCTAAGTCAAAGAGTACTTTCGTTAGCTAAGTCAAAGAGTACTTTCGTTAGCTAAGTCAAAGAGTACTTTCGTTAGCTAAGTCAAAGAGTACTTTCGTTAGCTAAGTCAAAGAGTACTTTCGTTAGCTAAGTCAAAGAGTACTTTCGTTAGCTAAGTCAAAGAGTACTTTCGTTAGCTAAGTCAAAGAGTACTTTCGTTAGCTAAGTCAAAGAGTAATTTCGTTAGCTAAGTCAAAGAGTAATTTCGTTAGCTAAGTCAAAGAGTACTTTCGTTAGCTAAGTCAAAGAGTACTTTCGTTAGCTAAGTCAAAGAGTACTTTCGTTAGCTAAGTCAAAGAGTACTTTCGTCAGCTAAGTCAAAGAGTACTTTCGTTAGCTAAGTCAAAGAGTACTTTCGTTAGCTAAGTCAAAGAGTAATTTCGTTAGCTAAGTCAAAGAGTACTTTCGTTAGCTAAGTCAAAGAGTACTTTCGTTAGCTAAGTCAAAGAGTACTTTCGTTAGCTAAGTCAAAGAGTACTTTCGTTAGCTAAGTCAAAGAGTACTTTCGTTAGCTAAGTCAAAGAGTACTTTCGTTAGCTAAGTCAAAGAGTACTTTCGTCAGCTAAGTCAAAGAGTACTTTCGTTAGCTAAGTCAAAGAGTACTTTCGTTAGCTAAGTCAAAGAGTACTTTCGTTAGCTAAGTCAAAGAGTACTTTCGTCAGCTAAGTCAAAGAGTACTTTCGTTAGCTAAGTCAAAGAGTACTTTCGTTAGCTAAGTCAAAGAGTAATTTCGTTAGCTAAGTCAAAGAGTAATTTCGTTAGCTAAGTCAAAGAGTACTTTCGTCAGCTAAGTCAAAGAGTAATTTCGTTAGCTAAGTCAAAGAGTAATTTCGTTAGCTAAGTCAAAGAGTACTTTCGTTAGCTAAGTCAAAGAGTACTTTCGTTAGCTAAGTCAAAGAGTACTTTCGTTAGCTAAGTCAAAGAGTAATTTCGTTAGCTAAGTCAAAGAGTACTTTCGTCAGCTAAGTCAAAGAGTACTTTCGTTAGCTAAGTCAAAGAGTACTTTCGTTAGCTAAGTCAAAGAGTACTTTCGTTAGCTAAGTCAAAGAGTACTTTCGTTAGCTAAGTCAAAGAGTACTTTCGTTAGCTAAGTCAAAGAGTACTTTCGTTAGCTAAGTCAAAGAGTAATTTCGTTAGCTAAGTTAAAGAGTAATTTCGATAGCTAAGTTTCGTTAGCTAGTCAAAGAGTAATTTTGTTAGCTAAGTCAAAGAGTACTTTCGTTATCTAAGTCAAAGAGTAATTTCGTTAGCTAAGTCAAAGAGTAATTTTGTTAGCTAAGTTAAAGAGTAATTTCGTTAGCTAGTCAAAGAGCTAATTGCAGAATTGACAAAAATCACTATGGAATGTCATAGTGGCAGGACTTAATATATAAACATGGTGCTCTTTCATTGACATTACATAACTTATATACAGTATAATATAGAAATAGGCATTATTTATATATGCATCACTGAGATCAGGGTTCAGGGTTTTTTGCTTCATCTCACAATCACCCCTGAAAAACTCGTAAAATCTATGATATTCTTTTCGGAGATTGAGGTTGTATTGTGATTCTTATGTGAAATTTTCCTCACAAAATGATAAAAAGGTACCTGCGTAGGGAATATTTTTGCGTTGCGAATATTGTTGTGCAGTAAATACATACACAGTCGTATCCGAATCATATGACCACCTACCTAATAATGGTAATAACTACCCTTGGCCCGGATGACAGCGGCGAGACGGCGTGGCATGGACGCAATGAGGCCCTGGAAGGTTGCCCAAGGCAGACGTGCCCATTCGGACTGCAGCAGAGCACGGAGGTCCCGGAGATGACGTGGTTGTTGGACGGCACGTCGAACCTGTCAATCCAAAAAGTCCCACAAATGCTCAATGAGATTGAGGTTTCGCCGTCCAAGGGAGAACGGAGACATCGCTGTCGTGTTCCTCGAACCATTCACGCATTCCGTTAGAGACGTGACACGGCGCATTCTCCTGTTGGTAGACCCCGCACGGGGATAACTGGTTTTCCAGTTATTTGGGGAGCGGCGCCCCCACGGCCCGAGCTGACCTTGTGACTGGTCAACATCTGATGTCATGCCACCGCTTGTTTTTTGTTTCGGTGCTTTTGGTGTTTGCAGGGACGGCTGTTCATCCAGCTGTTGGGGAGTCGCGTCCCCACGTTCCCGAGCTGGTCTTGTGTCTCGCATTTTCGTTTTTGTTTATTTTCTCCACTGGCTAGTTGCCCGTGTTGTATTCTCTACCTAATCGCTACCACGTTATGTACTAACACCCCGGTCTTGTGGTTTTGTTACCCTCCACCACTAACTGATTTATATTAACCGCTCAGTTCGTAGGTTGCTGAGATTCCGTTTAGGTTCCCTGCCAGGATTTGTCTTCTTTGGATTTCTTTTTTTCCTTTTAGCTGGTTTGGGTGCTAGACCTACCTGCATGTTTGCCGCGTGCGGAGACCCGTGAGGCGGAAATGGGATGTCTGGTGGCTGAGGTCGCAGGAGACCGGTTAAGTGCCTCCTGTGTACCAACACTCCTCTTCGACCCCGGCTTCGCTGTAAACGGGAGGCTAGAGACTAACCCACCTCTAGTCAGAAGTCTTGTACCAAGTTGTGTACAGGGCTTTAGCGGCTTTTTTGTCGTATGGCACGGCAGGGTGAGCCCGGGGGCTGTGGGATCATGCCAAAGGCGTTGTCATGACGGTACCAGGAGGCCGAAGTGTCCGCCGAGTGCGTGTGATCACAGCCAACGGACTATATCTGCAACGTATAAGCTCCAGAACTGTGTCTAGGGTCAGCGTCGTTTTCTTGGCTTGCGGACCTCCAGTTCTCCCTTGTAGGGCTCGGTGGTGGGTGGAGTAGTCTGCAGACGAATCTTCCTTCTTTTTTCCATGGGTAAACCCAAACATAAACACTCCAAATTTAAGTCACCTGCGAAAATGATAGTTGCAAACGACTCTCCTTCGTCTTCTCAACCTACCAAGTCTCAAAACCTTAAACGTTCTTTAGACCATGACCTGGACCAAGAATGTACTACCTCTTCTTCGGCAGCTGTACCAGTCGCTCCGAAGCGTCGTCTCCCCTCGATTGCTGTGACTACGCATGCTACACACTTACTTGTAGAATCCATCGATCCGAATGAGAGACTGTCCACCAGATCTCCATTTTTCATTTCTAAAGCTTTGAACGCTGCGGTTGGCCCCTTGAAGTCTGTGAGGAAGCTTCGCTCTGGGGACCTGCTTGTCCAAACTTGCAGTGTTTCTCAGAGTAACACTTTTCTGCGCCTTTCTAGTCTTCAAGGCATTCCTGTCAAAGTGACACCTCACCCGTTTCTTAACACCTCTCGGGGTGTTATTTCGGAGTTTGATCTCTTGCCATGCAGTGAGGATGAATTGGTGACTGAACTTGCGGATCAGGGTGTTCTTGCTGCACGTCGTATGATGTTCCGGCGTGATGGCTCATTGCTTAAATCTAAAAATGTAATCTTGACTTTTGACTCCCCGAAAGTTCCGACAGAAATCAAAGCAGGCTACTTGGTCTGTGCAGTTCGCCCGTACATTCCCAGTCCTCTGCGCTGTTTCAAGTGCCAGAGGTACGGGCATTCACAACGATTCTGTAAGAGTTCCGCTCGTTGCGCTAATTGTGGCTCCGGTGAACATGACGGGGAAGGTTGCACTTCTGCGGCCTGCTGTGTTAACTGCGGTGAGGCCCATGCAGCTTACTCCCGCAACTGTATGAAATGGAAGGACGAGATGGCGATCCAGCGCCTCAAGACCCTAGAAGGCCTCTCGTACCCTGCTGCCAAAGCCAAGTTGGGTATTCCCAACACCCGACAGCGTAGTTTTGCCGCAGTTGTTAAGTCTCTGCCACAACCCGTGCAGCCCTTTGTTCCGCGCCCTGTAGCTCTCGCCGCACTTGCCAAGCGATCTACAGTTGAACAGGCGACACAGGTGGATTTCACCGAGCTCCAGCTTATTCGACCAGCTGACCAGCTGAGTCTGCGCCTTCTCTTTTGAAGACGACCGACTCTTCCGGTTCCCGGCAGACAGCCTGCACGTGCGGAAGACCCGGCCCTCAATCCGCGAAGGTGTGCAGTGTCCATCCAACTGTCGCGGTCCGCCTGACCAACATTGCACCTGTCTCGGACTCAGCGAGGTCCCCACCCTCAACCAACATTGTGGAGGAACATAGGGGGGAGGAGAGTGACAGTTCGGACCCAGCCTCCACCAACATTGCTGAGGACCATGGGGGGAGGAGAGTGACAGTTCGGACCCAGCCTCCACCAACATTGCAGAGGAACATGGGGGGAGGAGAGTGACGGTTCGTCCCCGCCCTCGGCCTCGGCCAGCATTGCAGAGGAGTGTGGGGGGAGGAGAGTGACGGTTCGTCCCCCTCCTGGTGACTCATCCTTTGTGTTGTTGTGTATAAAAAAAAAAAAAAAGCAAATAATATTAATTATAATAGTGAATTGATCATTTTTTTATACACCTGGTTGCCTAACTTTTCTTCACAGCTTTCATCGTTCTCTTTTCCGGCTTTTGCCCAGCTTGTCTGCTCTTGGTCATTTTCAACGCTTTTAAAAATCTGTGGCTGATAGTTCTTTGTCTGGCGCTCTTTGGCCAAACCTGGCCCTTGCGCCAATAAAATCCACCAACCAACCAACCAACCAACCTGTTGGTAGACACCATCACCACTAGGATTAAACGTCCAACATGAAGGGATGCACGTGGTCAGCGAGGATGGACAAGTAGACATTGGAGTTCAGAGATCCATCCAGAATGGTACTAGCAGTCCCAGGTCATACCAGAAAAACACCCCCAGACATTGACACTGCCACCGCCTGCCTGTACTTAATTGATGAGCGTGTCCGGGTGTTGGTTGCCGTGTGTCTGACACACCTCGATTCGTCGGAGAAGGCAACCACCTTTTTCCACTCTTCCACTGTCCAATAGCGGTAGTCCGATCCGAACTGCAGACGTTATAGCCGATGGACCTGGACTGACATGGGCGTCTTGACACAGCGTCGACTCCGGAAACCCATTCGTAACATTAAAAACCCATTCGTTACCGGGAACACGTACCTGGGTGCCTCAGCGTTCATTCGTGTGATCAATTGCTGCACTGTTGCGCCTCGATTGTCCTTTACTAGTCGACGAAGGCGACTAGTAAAGGGCAATCGACGTTATGACGTCCGGAGTTACTCGGTGTGCCAGCGTTCCATTCTTGGTACAACTTTACCATAGCATTTCGCGAACAGCCCACGGAGTCTGTTGTTTCTGAGATGCTTCCACCCTTGGCGAGGTAACCGATGATCATTCCTTTTTGAACATCCGACAAGTCACTGCTCACTGTGCTCACGTGACGCACTATGGCTCATCGTATGTACTGGCCGGCCGCTTATATCTCCGTGTGATCGACCTTGCCGCGGGCACACTGCGATTCCGGGGGTGGTCATATTATTCTGATACTTAATAGACATTTGACGAGGACTAGGAACATCAAACAGACGTCATCGCTCTTTCGACGTTTATAAGTGAGTCACGGAAAAATTCTCATATTAATAATTCATTCGCCTTCTAATTATTTCTTCAGTTGCTGCTTACCATCTTTGGTGAATCCCCAGCATTGTGCGGGGCTCCAAGAAGCAACCTGTCAAATTGGCTTGGCAGCTAGTGTGTGTGTGAGTCTGGAGGAATTCGAGGCTGTTGTGGTGCAGTGGAAGCATATCCGGCGCGTAACTGGAAGATCTGGGTTCGATTCCCGGTGGCGGCCAATGAGACTTTTTCCGTGACTCACTTATAAACGTGGAAAGAGCGATGACCTCTGTTTGATTATTCTGACACGACCGTGCATATTTGATGAAAAAAGTTCTTTGGAGTTGCAGTGGACAACAATTGGCGTGCTTATATTTTCCATCGCAGATATACGCCTATTGACACGAAACAATGAGAGATATCGAGAAAACGCTCGTTCCACATCCCAGGAAGTCAACCTTGCATATTTTAAGAGAAGGGGGGTGTACACTTAAACAGTAAATTTCGCGTGCAAGTTGGCCTTCTAAAACTTGAGCAACTTTTCACATAGTTTAAAATCTACTGGGGTTCTTTTTTTAACACACATATAAATTTCCTTCTTAGGTCTATTTTTGAACATGAAAGTGTGTTAATTTCTTTTCAACATCTTGCACTTCTTTATGTTTCAGACTGTAGGTCTGTTGTTGTTTCTAATTTCTTTATTGAATGACACAAGAAACTTAAATTTGCAGATTTGTACACCAATCAGCGAAAACATTAAAACCACCTACCTAATACAATGTCGTCCTCTCGCAACAAAAATAGCGCTCACCCGATGAGGTATAGATTCAACGAAATGTTGGTTGGTGTCTCTTGATATTTGGTACCATGACAGCAACAGAAGATCCCGCAGTTCCCGTATGTTACGTGGTTGTGGTGATGCTGCTCGATAGGATTCATACCCGGCAAGTTTGAGGGCCATAGCAATAAATGGAATTCCTGTTCATGTTCTTGAAACTATTCCTGAACCATCTTCCCAGTGTGGCATGGAGAATTGTCTTGTTGAAAGACGCCATCTCTGCCAGGGAATACAGTCGCCATAAAAAAGGGTACTTGATCAGCCATGGTGTTCAGGTAAATGGTCAATAGGATTCACATCTGGTGAGTTTGGGGGCTATGGCAATAAATGGAATTCCTCTTCATGTTTTTGGTCCCATTCCTGAACCTTCTTCACAGTGTGGCATAGAGTATTGTCTTGTTGAAAGATGCCATCTCTGCCAGGGAATACAGTTGCCATAAAAGAGGGTACTTGATCAGCCATGGTGTTCAGGTAAATGGTCAATAGGATTCACATCTGGTGAATTTGGGGGCTATGGCAATAAATGGAATTCCTCTTCATGTTTTTGGAACCATTCCTGTACCTTCTTCACAGTGTGGCATAGAGTATTGTCTTGTTGAAAGATGCCATCTCTGCCAGGGAATACAGTTCCCATAAAAAAGGGTACTTGATCAGCCATGGTGTTCAGGGAAATGGTCAATAGGATTCACATCTGGTGAATTTGGGGGCTATGGCAATAAATGGAATTCCTCTTCATGTTTTTGGAACCATTCCTGAACCTTCTTCACAGTGTGGCATGGAGCATTGTCTTGTTGAAAGATGCCATCTCTGCCAGGGAATACAGTTGCCATAAAAAAGGGTACTTGATCAGCCATTGTGTTTAGGGAAATGGTCAATAGGATTCATGTCTGGCAAATTTGGGGGCCATGGCAATAAATGGAATTCCTCTTCATTGTTTTGGAACCATTCCTGAACCTTCTTCACAGTGTGGCATGGAGCATTGTCTTGTTGAAAGATGCCATCTCTACCAGGGAATACAGTTGTCATAAAGAAGGGTACTTGATCAGCCATGGTGTTCAAGTACGTGACAGCTGTCAGAGTTCGCTGTACAGGAATAATGGGTCCAAGTGTTCCCCAACAAAATATCGCCAAGACCATCACACTCCCTCCAGCAACTTGAATCCATCCCACAGTGCATCCAGGTGATATGGCTTCTTTGGGTAAGCGTCGCACACTAGCTCATCCGTCGACATGGTGTAATTGAAAACGGGATTCGTCTGACCATGAGACCCTCTTCCAGTCGTCTACGGTCCAATGTCGATGATTATGTGCCCACTGCAAGCGTAGACGACGGTGAACTGCTGTGAACCATAGGCACACGAAAGGATCTGCGGCTGCGCAGACCCATATCCAAGAGCGTACGATGAACTGTGTATTCGGACACATTGGGCCCTTCACCACAATTTAAATTATGGATAATATCGACCACAGTAGCCCTCCTGTTGCTGGGGCAAGACGAGTTAGCCTGCGCTGACTTCTGACATCAATGAGGAGTGGCCTCTCCACGCCTTGCCGACGGTTCGAAGTGTAACCTGTTCCGCACCATCCTCGATGGGTACTAACTACTGCATAGCGTGAGCAATCTCCCGGCGTCGCTGTTTCGGAAATGATCTTACCAAAGCGTCTTGTCATAACGATCTGGCCTTTGTCGAAATTAGATAAATCCTTTGCTTTTCCCATGTTGAGACGAAACGAAATACTGGCTGAGAGAGCTCCGACTCAGGTCTTCATTCGCGACCTTGGCACGTGACTTTTATTGGCGACACTCGCGCTATTTGAATAGCGCAGAGGTGGTTTTAATGCTGCGGCTGATCGGTGTATATGCCGCCTCTCTTTAGCACGTCTTTTGTAAAAAAAGATCGTGCTTCTGTTATTGGTTTGTCCGTCCGTCTGTACCCACGATATCTCAGCAACTATTAGTCCGATTTGAAAAATTATTTCTGCATTGGGAAGCTTGAAATATGCAAATGATGATTCTTTACTTCGTTTTTTTTTATTACGATGTACAATTTCGCCGGTAGAGGGCGAAAAATCCAGATCATGTCGAATTCAAAAATACGTTTTATTCCACATATTTGCTTCTAAACATCCGATTGAAAAAACAATTTTATCTTTCGATTCCATTTATATCGAAGAGTATTTTAGATATAGTTACTCTTTCAAATTACGCATAGATTTTCCGCTAGAGGGCGTAAAAGTAAATTACCTTTTCCTCGATGACTCTTCTTCTAAAACTCCGATTCAGAAATTTTTTTCTTTAGAGGATACATCTCCTTAAGGAAAATCGTTTGCATATAATTTCAAATTTTTGGTAAAGAATACTTTGGCCACCAGGGACGTAAGTGCTAATTTTTTCTTCTGATGTATTTGCCCTAAAATCGGAGCTTCTAAAATATCGATTGAAAAATTCTTTCGAGGACTGATGCCACTCACATCGATGAACCTTTTTTGGAATATTTTCTTCAATGTTTCAGTTTCTCCGCCAGGGGGCGTAGATGTACATCTCATTTTTGTCAATATCTCTACTTATAAGAGTCCGATTTGAAAAATTCCTTCTTTGTTGGATAGTGTTTTTCGTGTAACATTTTTTTCATGTAATTTCAAAATATTCAAGTAATTCATAGACTTCCCGCTAGGGGGCGTAGTGGTAAATTGCGTTTCCCCCTAAATCTCTGCTTCTAAATCTCCGATTTGAAAAATTCTTTCTGCACTGGATACAGCTCCTGATGGGAAATCGTTTGCACATAATTTCTAATTTTTGTAAAAAAATAGTTTGGCCACAAGGGGGCGTAAATCTTAATTTCCGCTTCTATTGTATTTGCAGCAAAATATGATGTTCTAAATTCTCGATTGAAAAAAACGTCGTTTGTTGACCGATACTACTCATATCGACAAACCTTTTAGAAACATTTTTCTTAAAATAGTGCATGGTTTCTACGCCAAGGGGCGTATATCTTATTTTTGTATATTTTAGATGTATATCTTACTTTTGTCAATATCTCTACTTCTAGGAGTCCGATTTGAAAAATTCCTTCTTCGTTGGATAGTGTTTCTAGTGTGACATGTGGTTCATATAATTTCAAAATTTTCATGAAATTCATAGACTTTCCGCTAGGGGGCGTAAATGTAAATTACGTTTCCCAAAATATCTCTGCTTCTAAATCTCCGATTTAAAAAATTCGTTCTGCACCGCATACAGCTCCTGATGGGAAATCCATTGCACATATTTTCTAATTTTTGTAAGAAATGGTTTGGCCACCAGGTGGCGTAAGTCTTAATTTCCGCTTCTGTTGTATTTGCAGCAAAATAAGAGCTTCTAAAAACTCGATTGAAAAAAAAGTCGTTTGTTGACCGATACTACTCCTCGTGTCGACAAACCTCTTATGAAAATTTTCTTCTTGAAAAAATGCACGGTTTCTACGCCAGGGGGCGTAGATGTATATCTTATTTTTGTCAATATCTCTACTTATAAGAGTACGATTTGAAAAATTTCTTCTTTGTTGGATTGTGTTTCCGATGCGAAATGTTTTTCCTATAAATTCAAAATTTTCAAGTAAATCATAGACTTTCCGCTAGGGGGCACAAAGGTAAATTGCGTTTTGTGCGTTATTTCTGCTCCTAAAGATCTGATTTGAAAAATTCTTCCTGTAACGCATACAAGGCCTGATGGAAAATATTTTTCACATGATTTCTAATGTTTGGTAAAGAATGGTTTAGCCACCAGGGGTCATCAGTGTTAATTTCTGCTTCTGAAGTATTTGTTGCAAAATCTGAGCTCCGGAAAACTCGACTAATTTTTTCTTCGACCGATACCGCTAATATGGATACACCTTTTGAGAATACTTTCTTCCTAAAATAATGCATGGTTTTCCCACCAGGGGACGTAAAGTCACATGTTATTTTTGTCGATATCTCTGTTTCTACGAGTTCGTAAGCTCACGATTCCGTTTACAGTAATAACTGAGGGATTAAAAACCCGATTGAAAATCTTCTTTCTCTCTTCAGATCTATTGTTTCCCATACCGGTTCCATTGACTTTGAATAGCTTTGATAAATTTAATTTGCGTCAAAACGGATTCGAAAGACGTGCTTATTATACCCGATAATTCGGTGTCATCTTTCTTGTTTTAAATTAGTATCATTCATTAAATGCTGAACAATCTAAATTGAAGGAGCATCGTCTTCATCCATTTTATTGACAACAGATCTAAAACTTTCAAGATTAGGACTTGGTTTCCACACCATATCCATCATATCCGGACTTGATTCCTCCAGTTTGTGGGTATGGGGCATTGTGTCTGAAAAACACAATTTACCGCGACAACTCTAGGACGCTGCGAGATATATCCCAGCCAACACATCGACAAGAGTGCACACCAACATGGGACGTCTGGTGGATTTGTCTATCCAACGAAATGGTGGACATTTTTTTTATTGGAGGTTTAGCGGCCACCGTGAGCAACTCAATTGGCTATAAGCAGTCGCCCGTCCCTAATTTAGGGCCACTGGTTCCAAGGAAGGGAGAGATCCAGTACAAACACAACATCCATGCCTCACCGGGATACGAACCCGGGCCCGTTTCGGACGAATGATCAGAAGCCATCGCTTAGACCACTGCGCCACTGGTGTGGCGGACATTTCCAGCATCTTTTGTATAGGTTTTCTGATTACACATAAGTATGAGTTTCACAGTAAAAGTATTTATTCATGGAATAAATTTTTGAAATCAGTATTCGGGGACTTTTGAATCACTCTCTACAGTCATGTACGTAAGTGAACTGGCGACGTATATCTACCAGTCTGCATGGTCTGACGAAGTAAATTTCTCCATCATCTTTGTCCACGCCGGGCATCAAAATCAGGTCCCCTCACTCCGGAGTAAATCGCTCTCCCAACTGAGCTACGCGGACGTATGCTCTCGCTGCTATCTGCCTTTATCTCATGTGCGTCCTGCGGTGCAGGCACGTCACAATGGCGCTTGTACAGTCATGTACAGGGTGTCCGAATTCTGAATGAACGAATTTCAGTAACTTAGAAATTTTAAATGGACTTAAAGTAGAAATGACCCACAACGTGGAATTGCTCTCTGTCTGGCAACCTTCATGTCTTTCCACCGCGAGGCGCGCGCAGCTGTTATTCCGAGCGAAGTTCATTCCCGAGCGCTTGACCGACGGAGGCAGACGTGTCGTTCGATCACTCGTCTCGGCACAGTGTTGACGGTTGCACAGAGAGTGCTAGAAAATTCCGTGATGCAGACGTCCCCCACCGTAATGCGGTACGTCAGCTCATGCAGTGTTCTGGATGCACCCCGTCCTTGTAGGCCATCCACGGCGTACGAGACCGTACAGGATATCCAGAAAAGGATTCAGAGGAATCCGCACAAGTCCGTGAAGCTTCGGTCACAACAAGCTAATGGGCCAAAGAGTACAGATATTCTGAGAAGAAAGTTGCGTTTCCTCCCGTACAAAGTGTCTGTCGGGCAACACATGAGAGAAACAGACCACGAGGCTCTTGTTTGGTACTTCATGTGGTTCCAAGAGTTCCTGTGTGAAGAAGGTGAGGACATTCTGGACGTGACTTTCTTTACAGATGAGACATAGTTCCAGGTACAACAACAGCCAAAACACTCGTCTGTGGGGTACTGAAAAACCACAGGAATTTAAGAAGGTGCCTCTCCACAACCTGATGTTCTGGGTTTTTTGTTTCATGACTCCTACACCCAATAATGGGCCAATTTTCTTCAGTAAAACCGTTGACTCAGAACGGCACCGTGCCTAGATTATCCAAGCATTCATAGCCGAGCTCACACAACGGGAAATCAACGAAGGATATTTCCAACAAGACAGTGCAACTGCTCACACCGCTGGACCATCAATACAGCCTCTTCTTTTTTTTTCTTTTTTTTTGATTGGAGGTTTAACGTCCATGGTTAGCAACTCAATGGGCTATAAGCAGTCGCCCGTCCCTAATTTAGGGCCACTGGTTCCAGGGAAGGGAGAGAGCCAGTGCCGTAAGACAAACACATCATCCATGCCTCACCAGGATTCGAACCCGGACCCCTTTCGCGCGAATGATCATAGGCCATCGCTTAGACCATTACGCCACCGAGACGGCCAATACAGCATTCTTGAGGAATTCTTCGAAAAACGCATCATCTCCCGGTGACTCTGGCCTTTCCGGTCACCGGATCTAACACCGCCTGACTTTTTTCTGTGAGGAGCACTGAAAGGAAACAGATAATCCTCATACACTTCAAGAGCTACAGGCTGCAATAACGACCCACATCCAACAAAATCACACAACGTACCCTGAAAAATGTCTTCATCGCGCCGGTGGCGCAGTGGTCTAAGCGATCGTTTCTGATCATTCGTCCGAGATGGGTCCGGGTTCGAATCTCGGTGAAGCATGGTTGTTGTGTTTGTCTTACGGCGCTGGCTCTCTCCCATACCTGGAACCAATAGCTCTACGTTAGTGACGGGCGGCTACATATAGCCCGCTGAGTTGATCACGGTGGTCGTTAAACCTCCAATCAAAAAAAAAAAAAAAAAAAAGAGGTCTTCACCAACATGCAGAAGCGTGTGCAGACATGTCTGGACGTCGGTGGTGCCCATTTCTAAAACCTCTTGCAGGGACCAGTTCGACATGGTAAGTGTTACTTTCACGGTGCGCAGTTATTTTTCGGACACCCTGTACATAAGTGAACTGTCGACGGATGCCTACCAATATGCATAGCGCTCAGACAAGTATTTTTTCGTTTTCTACGTCGATCAGTGTATGCGCCGAAAGGAAATTTCTACGAATTTACCTCAAGGCCACCTTGTTTTTAAACAGAACTACGTACTTAATAGCGAATTGAAAAGGGCTTCAAATGAACGAATATAAATCTACGATAAGGTATGAGCTTTTGTTCCTCTGGTTGGTTGCTGAAGAATCGATGAGTCATAAGAAAAAACCTGTTTCAGGCGAGAACATCTGATGACCCTGATGGCCATTTTTCATCTGCGCCATGGCAGTTATCATCGTTCCTATCGTGTAAGAAGAAAATTACCTAACTTGGCGAAATTCGAAAATTTGTTTTGATTGATTATGAAGTCAGGTCATCCAGATACGGTGACGTTTGCTTGCTTCATTTTCTGTTCCTTTAACAAACTCTGTTCCATCTGCGTCTGCGAAGCAATCATTTTGAAGCAGATATTGATTACAAATCATCTTAAGATCTTTACACCACAGACACGATTTGTCGCAGTTTCCGGTTGAAGAGGAAAATTAAGTAATGAATACAGCTGTTTTTAATCTCGATGGGAGGAACTCTGTGAAATAAATATGCTAATTATTTAATAATACACTCTTTGCCAAAAAAAAAACGAAGCACCCCGAGAAAGCCGTTCGATCCTGATGAAACACCGCATGCAAGTACCGCTAGGCCGAATATACTGTCATTGTCACAAAAATCCGCGCACCAAGAAAAAACCGTGCGATAAACGCGAAACCCGGCGAATAGCTACGATGAGGGCAGACATGGAAATGATTAAAGTTTCGTGCGATTCCGCATGCCCGCGCGTCCAACACCGGCGCTCCAATCGCAATCCTTGGGGCTTATAAGGCGCAGCGCAGAGGACTCCACATTCGTGCCGAAGTGCACGGTAAGAGTCAGGTGAGATTCCTGAGCGATAGCCATGCCGAGGAGCCGCCGTAGATCTGCGTACGGACACTTGATGTAGTTTGAAAGAGGCCGTATCGTCGGGATGAGAGAAGCAGGGTGGCCAGCGCTCCGAATCGGCTGCCATTGGGGCCGGTCAGACAGTACGGTGAGATCGTATTGGGAGCAATGGACACGGAAAGGCACCCAGACACGTCGGACTGGCTCTGGATGACCCAGACACACCACCGGCAGAGAGAATCGTGGGAGCGGATTGTACAGATTCAACGACGTGTTTGTCCAACATCCAGAGATATGTGGCGGCTGTACAAGGAACTCCTGTGTTCACCAGAACCATTTCCAGACGCCTGGCAGAGGCGTGTCTGCACTCCCGACGGCCCTTGCGTTTCCTGCCATTAATACCTGACCACCGTTGGCGTCGATTGCAGTGGTGTCAGCAGCGAGCAACGTGGAATGCTACGGGTTATCGATGTATAGTGTTCAGCGACGAATCCCGCTTCTGCATGGGAACGGACGACCACCGTGTCATAGTGTGGAGGACCGCGGGTAAACGCTACAATCCCAACCTCACTGTACAGCGGCACACGTCCCGAACTGCAAGCGTGGGAGCCATCGTGCATGACAGCCGAAAATCCCTCGAATTGATCCGAGGGACGTTGACAGCCCAGCGCTACGTACAGGAGACCTTGCGGCCCCATGTGCTTCCTTTCCTGGCGGGGCGGCCCCGAGCCATTTTCCATCAAGATAACGCCCGTTCGCACACGGCTCGGGTTTCCCAGGACTGTCCACGTCATGCTTCGACGCTTCCGTGGCCTGCCAGATCTCCTGATCTCTCGCCCATCGAGCACGTGTGGGACCAGATGGGACGCCAGCTTTCTCCATCAAGTCCCAGTGTTCGTGATTTAGAGCGTCAGTTGCAAGAAGTGTGGGCGAATCTGTCCCAAGATAACATACGGCGTCTCTTTGAGTCCATGCCGGACAGTATCGCTGCATGTATGCGAGCACAAGGCGGCCCGACGCGGGACTAACGCCGACCGGAATGTGTACCGTATGTCGGCGGGAAATCATCTTGCTGCGGTGATATTATAATCACTTCTGTCCTTGGTATGGACAATCTCACTATTAAAATCTCTTTTAAATCCGATGCCTCCTTCTTGGTGCACAGATTTTTATGACAATGAGTGTACAAATGATTAAAAAATAACGACCATTGACTAAATAGTGGCCCACCACAGCACGAGGGTACTGCGCATCGAGGAGGGTCTATCAAGAGCAAAGCTCGCACGCAGAGACAATTGTGATAGCGGATTGCGGTTGCATTAACCTCCACTGACTGTGACGATGCCTCGATGTCCCATCCGTGCACAATACGAACAGACCAGTGAGTTTGAAAGGGGAGTATAATTGGGCTGAGAGAGGCCGGTTGGTCAAGTCTCCGTACCGCCAGACATTTGGGTAGGAGCGACGCGACAATCGTACTATATTGGCGCGAATGGGTCGAGGACAGCACAATGAAGCGGTACGCTGGCTCCAGACAGCCGATGGCAACGACAGAACGCAATGATCGAGTGATTGTGAGAGTCGCACGCCGATATTGTCCAAATTGCGGGCCAGTTCACGACATTCCGGGATAGGCGTTGGTGGCGTCCCATCATGTCCCAAACATGTTCGATCGGTGAGGGGTCAGACGATCATACTGGCCATAGAAGGGTATCGACATTACGGAGGCAGTCCTAGGAGAGCCATGCCGTGTGTGGCCGGCAATTATCCTGTTGAAAAACTTCTCGGCGATCAGGTAGTAGAATGTTGTTGACAGGGTGGTACGGAGGACTGCCAAGGGTACCGCTTGTCTCCAGACACGCATGCGCTGGTCATCGGCACCAAGTGCAAACCGTGACTCATCATTGAAAACAACACGACGCCACTGTACACTATCCCACGTTGATCTGGTACAAACCTACTGGAACTGATGCCGCCGATGCTCGCTGGTCAGTGGTAGGTGGCGGAGTGGCTTCCTCGAATGTAGTCACCGTACCGCAAGTCGTCTGGCAACGATCCACTTCCTTACCTGTAGACGATGCAACATATCTACGGGTGGTTGAGAGCGACGAATTCGGTCCTATTCATGCGATTCTCACAATGGCTCGATCCTCGCGTTCTGTCGTTGGTCTCGGACGTCCACTACCCCCGTGCCGCTGGGCTGTGTCCTCTTTCCACCATTGGCTCCAACATCGTCCGATTGCCGCGTTTCTGCAACCCAAATTCCTAACGATACGGCGACTTGACCAACCGGCCTCTCTTAGCCCAATTACACGTCCTCTCACAAACTCGCTCAATTGCTCGTATTGTGCACGGATCCGACGTCGAGGTATCCTCACAGTCCGTGGAGGTTAATACAACCGCAATCCCCTGTCACAATTGTCCTTGCGTGGGAGCTTTGTTCTTGACATACCCTCCTCGATGAGCTGTTCCCGTGAACTGTGGCAGGTAACTATTTAGTCATTGGTCGTTATGGTTTTAATCATTTGAGCCGCGGATCACCTAGTGGTCAGCGTACGTGACTGCCACGGGGAAACCTCAGGTTCGATCCCAGTCAGGTACGAACGCTCGAATCACTAAATATTCGCCGTGCGTCGGATGGGTACGTTAAGCCGTCGCCCCTCCCCTGGTTATAAATAAGGGCGTCTTCCTTCCCCTTTCTACCTCACGTCCGTGTCTTTTTTCCGACCGGGCACTCTAGCCCAAATCTCCTAGCTTCCTTTTTCTAAGTGTTCTTTAAGACCTGGGGTCAGACACTCCCTTCCGAAAATCCTCTACATATGATCTGATCTGATCTTTTTAATCATCTGCATATTCGGCCCTGAGGTATTTATATGCGGAGTTCCATCAGGATCAACTTTCTTGGGGGCTTCTCTTTTTTTTTTTTTTTTTTTTCGGCAAAGAGTGTGTGTGTGTAGCTCAAATGGGACGAACTGTCGTTTCACCCAGGTAAACGCGCTCGGTCCAATTATTTTTAATTATGGAAAGCTGCAGCGAAATTTTGAGATGGAAGTTTCCTTCTCGCCACATCAATTTGTACATAAACTACTTCCTATGGCTTTCGGCGACGGATTAAAGATAGATAAATCTGTGTCTTGAAAGAGGTTTATTTATTTATTTATTTATTTGTAAGCACATCCTTACAGTTGGTATATCTAGTTACAGGAATTGCTATAGTTATATTTACGGTGATAATTACCAAGTGATACTTACAATCTTGCAAAACATGCTTTATGAAAAAAAAATATTACTTACATGTACATTAAAAATATCCGGACATTCTTCAAGTGAGTTGTGAAGCCTATATATTTTGCATACCGGAGAATTTTTTCCATCATCAGTTCTGCGAAATGGCACTGCAAATAGTTCACATTTTGTCCTCTGTAAACGTGGGACACGGAAACTTAATTGGTTTGCAATTTGAGTATCATCAATCTCTCCATTGATGATGCCGTACAGGAACGTGAGTTAGAGAGCATTCCTTCTCGATTGCAGAGACGTCATCTTGAAGAATGTCAGCCGTCGGGATGTCCGCTGTATAAACACCAGTCAATTTGTAAACAAGTTAGTAAAATCATGCAATGCATTGATTATGATACGCTTTCCGACATACTAGAAATCATAAAATGGCTGTGGAATAAATCTCACTCCTACGCCCTGACCTTTGATCCTATTTCGATGATATTCAACAGAACTGGTTCTGTATACCTCCGAAATAACATGATAAAGTTTTGTCGCAATCGAAGCAATTTTACGTAAGTTATGAATCATAAGGGCTATGGAATAGATCTCGCTCCTGTGTCCTAACCTTTGACCTATTTCGCTCATTTTCAATAGGATTCGTCCCCAGGCTTAGGCCCCTACAACATACTAACATTTCATCGAAATCGAACCATATTTACGCATCTTATGACGCATAAAGGCAATGGAAGTGATTCCGCTCCTATGTCCTGACTTTTGACCCTCATTTCGCCAATTTTCAATAGGGTTTGTCCCAGGTGATCCGCTACCACATACTAATATTTAATCGAAATCGAACCTTTTTTACGTTAGTTATGACGCATAAGAACAGTGGAATGGATCCCGCTCCTATGTTTTCACCTTTGACCCCATTTCGTTCACTTTCAAAAGGGTTCCTTCCCAGGTGATTCCCTTCCACATACTCAAATTTCATCGAAATCGAACGATTTTTACGCGAGCTATCGTGCAGACGAACATACGCACACAACGCGTGACGTAATGAGGCAGATGGAAATCGCGGCCATCTGCTAGCAAAAGTGTGACGTCATAAAACTTTAATAGGATCCGCACTTTGTTTGACTGCTGACGTCATGAAAATACAGGTCGCGCCATCTTTTTTCTTCCCAATTAATGCGTTCCCAAGGATGAAAATTTGAACATCGATTAAAATAGCTTCATTTTATAACTTGGAACACCTAATATTTTCTAAAACATAACCATAATTATGCAATCCAACATTTGTTTGTCTACTGACGTCATCAAAGTACAGGTCGCGACATTCTTTTTCTGGTTTCAACACCACCAAAGGAAAAGTTATTGATTTTTAATATAATTATGGTTATGTTTTAGAAAATATAAAGTATTCCAAGTTATTTTGAGAAGTTATTTTAATCGATGTTCAACTTTTCATCCTTGGGAACACATTAATTGTGAAGGAAATGTGTACAAAAGTTTTTCCATTGGAAATATAGGAAGCAAAATTACTTGACGTCCACCTTAATACACTGCCGGACAATTGCTAAGGACGGATGACAATAGCAACGATAGCAACCATAAAATGGAAGGCAGGAAAATGTGGAAATTAGCATAAGTGCGGGATACAGTAAGACGTGTTGTGCGTATGCAAATTTTGGATTGCCAAACTTGTTCGTGACGTCATAGCGCTGATAAGAGATATAAAGGATTTGACGCGTATTGACCGTTGTTGTTCAAACGCAAAGTTGAAAGGGAAAGAATCAATTGACGAACTTGCAATTTTCAGTATGTCTTCCCGACATCACCTAGATGATTTTACGCGTGACCGTATTATTGGCAAGATTGAAGAAGGGCGAAAAATAACAGATGTTGCCAGGGAGTTCGACGTCAGCCACAGTGTTGTTTCAAAGCTTTGGAAATCATTTCAAACAAATGGAGAGTGTAGCAAACGTCGCGGGGGAGGTCGTGTTCGCAGTACGACACCTGCAGAAGATCGGTACATAGTGCTATCAACAAAAAGACACCGGCGCAGCACAGCTAGTGAGGTAGTAAAGGTAGCAAATCAGTTTATGGCTGCTACTGGCAAGCGAATCTCCCGAAAAACTGTCGCCAGACGTTGCATGAAGGAGGACTATACGCCCGCCGTCCTGTTGTGTGCATCCTATTGTCCAGACGTCACCGTACCGCCCGTTTGCAATGGTGCCATCAACATCGGAATTGGACTGATAACGACTGGTCTGCTGTCCTCTTCTCAGATGAGAGTAGATACGCAGTCTATCGTCTGATTGTCGACGACAACTGATCTGGCGTGATAGTGGTACTGCATATTGTCCAGCAAACATACAGGAAAGGGACCAATATCCGACATGTAGTGTCATGGTATGGTCTGGCATCATGATCAATGGCCGTACGTCTCTCTATGTGCTTCCAACTTAGACTATGACTGGCCAACGATACATTAATGATGTTCTGCTACCCCATGTTCGCATGTTCCGTGGTGCTGTCGGTGATAGATTCATTTTCATGGACGACAACGCAACATGTCATCGAACAGTCGCTGTCCAGGAGTGTCTTGAGAGCGAGGATATTCAACGCCTCGTATGGCCAGCACGTTCTCCAGATCTGAATCCCATTGAAAATGTGTGGGATGATTTGGGGAGGAGTCTTGCTGGTCGCCAATGCCCTCCAACAAACAAGGACACCCTCATCCGTGCACTGACAGAGGAATGGGATAAATTACCCCAACAGCTGCTTGATAATGTTGTGCAAAGCATGACACGACGTGTGGAATCTTGCATCGCCCTCCATGGTGGCCATATCCCGTATTGACATCTTACGCCGGAACGCCTGCGGACGGTATTTGCATTTTTTTCACGTTTACGTATTCTGCACAAAATGTCCTGTTTGTCCCTTGAACACGTTCCAAAGCCTTCTGGATTTCAGAGCACAATAAATTGTCTTTCTTGTAATGTCCTGGCATTCTGACATTATTTTATTTCACTTGGCATCCAACCACACTTACTTTTTTATGCGCTATATAGCCGTTTATGATCCGTCCTTAGCAATTGTCCAGCAGTGTAATGTGGGATAAGGGCGATGGAATGGATCGCAATCCTATGTCCTGACCTTTGACTCCATTTCGTCCATTTTCAATAGGGTTCGTCCCCAGGCGGTCCCCTACCACATACTGAAATTTCATCGAAATCGAACCATTTTTACGCACGTTATGGCGCATAAAGGAAATGGAATGCATCCCGCTCTTATGTCCTGACCTTTGACCCCAATTCACCCATTTTGAATAGGGTTCGTCTCCAGGTGGTCCCCTACCACACTGTAAAATGTCATTGAAATCGAACCATATTTACGTAAGTTATGACGTATAAGTGCAGTGGAATGGATCCCGCTTCTACGTCGTGACCTTTGACCCATTTGTCCCATTTTCAATAGGGCTTGTCCCCATGTGGTCCCCTACCACATACTAAAATTTCATCGAAATCGAACCATTTGTACGCGAGTTATCGTGCGGACAAAGCTGGAGCATATACGCTTCTTCAACCTACGGTTGGAAAGCGTAAAAAAGGTGTCCAAGAAATTTTTTTTAACTTTCTCGATTTTATTTACTAGAGTTACAGGGCTAGGGCTCCAAATAATCGCCGCATATTCCAGTGAGGATCTTACCGTAGTCTCAAAAATGCGAATAAGTGTCTGAGTATTCGAGAAATACTTGGAACGTCGCATGATAAATCCAAGATTTCTTTACGCTGCACGGACAATTCTATTGATATGACTTTTAAAGTCCAAGTTCGAATCGAACGTGACTCTCAAGTCTTGGACATCGTTTGTTCGGCTAAAAGTATAGTCGCCAACTTTGTAGTCAAAAAGAATTGGTTTTCTTTTCCGCGAAAAAGAAACGACATGACACATGGAGATGTTGAGGTGAAGATGGTTCAATGTATACCACTGAAGCAGGTTATTGGACGTCGGTTTAAAGGGCAAGACAGTCATCAGGTGCCTGTCAATTGCGATAACGCTTGAAATCATCAGCAAACAAGAGACATGAGCCATCAATGCATAAAGGCAGGTCATTAATGTACACTGACGAAAAAAAAAAATCCCAACACCACGAAAAAATAGTTATAGAGGAATGAAATGGCGACAATACATTTATATAGGTAACATATTTAATCGATTAAGGTTTTAAGATCACAGCTTAATGTAAGCGCGAGAAGAGCCATTTTAAATGTGAAATGCTGGTACATTAATAACCGGTGTAACCGCCAGAATGTTGAATGCAAGTACGCAAACGTTCATGCATTATGTCGTACAGGTGCTGGATGTCAGTTTGTGGGATGGAGTTCCATGCCTGTTGCACTTGGTCGGTCAATACAGGGACGGTTAATGCTGGTTGGGGGTGACGCTGGAGTTGTCGTCCAATGATGTCCCATACGTGCTCGATTGGTGACAGATCTGGTGATCTAGCAGGCCCCGGCAACATGTCGACACTCTGTAGAGCATGTTGGGTTACAACAGCGGTATGCGGGCGAGCGTTATCCTGTTGGAAAACACCCCCTGGAATGCTGTTCATGAATGGCAGCACAACACTTTGAATCACCAGACCGACGTACAACTGTGCCGTCAGGGTGCGTGGGATAACCACGAGAGTGCTCCTGCTGTCATAGGAAATTGCACCCCAGACCATAACTCCAGGTGTAGGTCCAGTGTGTCTCGGCCGCAGACAGGTTGGTTGCAGGCCCTCACCCGGCCTCCTTCTAACCAACACACGGCCATCACTGGCAACCAGGCAGAACCGGCTTTCATCAGAAAACACAACAGATCTCCACTCCGTCCTCCAATGAGCTCTAGCTTGACACCACTGACGTCGCAAACGGCAGTGGTTTGGAGTAAGTGGAATGCAAGCTGCATGGCGTCTGGCTCGGAGCTGTCCTTCAAGTAACCGATTTGTAACAGTTCGTTGTGTCACTGTGGTGGCCACTGGAGCTCGAATTGCTGCCGCAGACGTGGTACGATGCGCCACGGCCATACGCCGTACATGGCGGTCTTCCCTCTAAGTAGTGCCACGTGGCCGGCCGGAACCCAGTCTTCTTGAGGCAGTACCTTCCCTTGACCACCGCTGCCAACAATCATGCACAGTGGCTACATTCCTGCCAAGTCGTTCTGCAATATTGCGGAACGAAAATCCAACTTCTCGTAGCCCTATCACACGACCTCGTTCAAACTCCGTGAGCTGTTGATAATGGCTTCTTCGTCTTCTTAAAGGCATTCTTGACTAACATCAACACACTACGTCGAATCTCAACGATAACTAACGCTCACGAACGTTACAGCGCGTATTTACAGCAAACCTGCTTTGAGTGTTCCGGGGGCGCTACTAGCGCCACACGTATGCGCCGATCGCGAAATTTGCATAGACGTCATCTTACAGATGTACTCTCATCGTCTACCAACTGTCGTTTATCTAACACAACCCCTTCTTGGTGTTGGGATTTTTTTTTCCGTCAGTGTATATGTTAAACAGGAGTGGTCCTAAATTAGAGCCTTGGGGTATTCCAGATGTGGCAACATGGAGATAAGAAACATGGTTGTTATAAATAACAGATTGTGATCGGTTGAAAAATAAGGACATCAGGTTATCACTGAGGCCAAGACAGTTCAATTTCTTGAGTAAAATGCCATGATGCCGGAACACGATTTCATAGTGTATTCCGAGATTATCTATTAATTCTCGTACTGTTTGAAGTGAATCGAAATGGTACAAAAACTTAGCGTATCCAACTCGACATAATCGATAGCTCCTTCTGGTCTACCGCGTGGTTCATTTCTCTAGACTCGTATCACCGTACCGGAGTTCAGCAAAGCAACGTTATGTCCTGCGCTGCCTTCTCCAAATGCTGTATTGAAGTCTCCGATGCACAGTGTCCAAGTTTAAACTCATATAAGGATATGACACAAATTTGGCTCTGATCCATCGTCCTCTTCATTTGTAGCACAATTCCCTTGGAATTGATGCCACTGACAAATAACCAGTGCTTCATAGGCAGAGGCATTGGGGCTGTAAATTTACATGTCCATCGCTTGTTGTGTTAATTCCTAAATTACCTGCCAACTACACGTCGTGCTTCTTTCGAATTTATTTGATATAAACGGCTGTCTCTTGAAAATGTAACACCAAGAAAGACCTGAGATAATGAAATGAAATTTATGGAGTACATTATAATACAAGACGTATATGTACAGACCTGTAAGTGGTATGAAACGCACAATACGCAACCTTGTGTACCCACCACGAGAGGCGGCAACGGCTCGTACACTGCGTTGCATCGATTAGAAGATGTTCATTCGGAAGGTCATTCCATGCTGTCTCGCTTCGTACTCAAAGTTCGTCTTGGATAACTGGCAGCGGAGCCTGTTAGGCCAGGCGTAGAGCGATCATGTCCTAACACTTGTTCAATGGGAGACAAATCAGGTGAACGCGCTGGCCAAAGAAGACGTGGCACACGTAGGGCATCCATGAATTGTAAAACATTCCGGGCCACATGTGGTCGTGCATTGTCCTGTTGAAAGATGGCAGCCAATACCGTCTGGAGATAAGGAAGCACGTCATCCTCTACAACTTTCGCGATGAACTGCTGGCTGGTTATGGTTCCTGCTATGTATATGAGGCGGCAAAGGGAATGGAACCCAATGGCACCTCACACCAGAGCCCCCGATGTCGGTCCCGTATGACCCTGCATAACGATATCACCATGATGATTTTCATCATGGTGAATGTTATAACGTTCACCATAACGTTTACCGGAATGTCGCCGTACAAGGATACGCCCATCAAAAGTCATTAGGTTGAAGCCCGACTCGTCGGAAACACTATGCGCTGTCAATCATCACGCCAATGTACGCGTTCTTGGCACAATTGCAGCCGCTTACGTCGCGTTCTTGGCACAATTGCAGCCGCTGATGTCACAATTGCAGCCGCTGACGAAGTTTCGTATTTTAAATGTCTTTTGAAGATTAGATTAAGGGATCGAGACAAGAGGCGGTGAGCGACAAGTCATCACTGAAGCAAACGGCATCGGACAAAGCTTGCAAACAACCTGGCTCCCTACCTTCCCTGGAGCCAGTGCCCTAAATTAGGGACGGGCGACTACTTATAGCACATCGAGCTGTTCACGGTGGTTGTTAAACCTCCGAACATAAAAAAAATTATAAATCCTCGGGACAAGGCTATTTACTACGCCAAAGCCATACGATGGAGATAACGGTCTTACCATGCGTTCTACCATCGCTGGGCTCCAGACCCCTCACGTCAGTACGTCAAACCTTCTTCCCACTGACGCCTTATTGGCATCACTGTGCTCGCGTTTTGTGCTGCACGACGTGGCTATTCGCTACGCCAACGCCATACGGTGGAGATAACGGACTTTCCATACGCTTTTCGTCGATGGGCTCCAGACCCCTGACGTCGGTGTGTCAAACCTTCTTCTTCCTATATTGAAACACGAGCACACTGATGCCATATTAACATCGCTGGGCTCCAGACTTCTCACGTCAGTACGTCAAACCTTCTTCCCACTGACGCCATATTGGCATCACTCTGCTCGCGTTTCGTGCAATACGAACGGCGATGTCGTGGAAGAGAAGTCCACCTTCACGCACTCCAACCTATCGTCCTCGCTCAAAGTCCATGAGCTGTACTCTGTGCGTACTGGTCTTGTTTGCTGAGGCGGGTGGTACTCAGTTACTACCACTTCCTTACTGCCACAGTTCACGCGAATCGACTGTGGCAACTTGTCCTGTGCGTCCTGCGTTTACACCTCCTGCAGGAATGCTAGGAGGGCGTGGCCGGCACAAATCGTTTGCACCTCCTCGCGTGACCCACCCATTTTACGAGTTTCAGTCCGATCTCACACATTTCTCCTGGTATTGCATTCTCAACAAAGAACAGTGAACATTGGCATATGACATTTGAAATGTTTGAAACAAGGCTGAACTCGATCCTATCAGGCTGCAACATTAAGCAAAAACAGCGAGGACAGAAAAGATGAGTTGGGACGCAGCGCCATCTATTGACGTATTAACAAACTGATTCCGTATCATTATTTACATTAGGTACGTTATTTATATTCACTTTCACATAAACAGATGGATATTTGTACTCTGAATTCGTAGTACTTGGGCAAGAGAATTTTTCTGTAGGAACTGGTGTAATTCATGTGTAAATCTCATTCCTCCTTTATTCTTCAACGATCTAGGGCCGAGATTTTGGTAAATGTGTAGATTAGCGTCTTAAATTATTTCGTCGGAAAAGTGTTAGTACCTGGAAAAAGTGTGACGTACAGATTTTAGAGTATGAAAATTAATGGCAAATGGTGCAGAAATTTCGTATTTTAAATGTCTTTTAAAGATTTTTATCGTAACATTTACCTGCAAGTTCGATGCTGTGAAGAGACGGTGTCGTAAGCCTAACGTATCGAACGTACAGGTAAATGTTACGATAAAAATCTTTAAATGACATTTGAAACAGAAAATGTCTGCACCATTTGCCATTAATTTTCACAATCTAAAACCTGTACGTCGCACTTTTCCGAAGTACTAATATTTTTCCGACGAAATAATTTAAAACGCAAATCAACACATTTACCTACTATTTTACTTAATTAGTTTATATAGCTGAGGTTTTTTTTCTAAAATTGAATTAGGTACGTAATTATCAGAATGAAAATGCTTACCACAAACAACAGTTGAAGGTAACTTGCCATTTGGAGCAAAATCCTGACGAGATATTTCTTTCAGCAACAGCTGCTTTAGGTTCTTATTTGAAGGAAATTCATGGAATGAAAATCCCACGTTTTTCTTCTTAGAACATGTGCACATCGGAACACAGCAGTAAACCATTTTGAAAATGCGTTGGATTTTGTTGTGAAAACAACAGTTTGGTTTTCAAACTAGAAGGTTTTTTTAAAAGAAACAAGAAAAAACGACGAACATACACAATCCTGCAATT